>CM057452.1:1594172500-1595510000 GCA_016271365.2 Neoceratodus forsteri
AGGAAGATCTGGCATCATGGGGTGGAGCCGAGAGTTTTACCACGGGTGGGTGGGAGGAGCCAGCTTGAAGATCTTCCGGCAAGATTTAAAGCGCAAGGATACCTGCCAATAAGTGTGGATGAACAACATATCCATGTCCCTAGCATTGATTATTCTGCACCACTGGGTGGATGCTGAAGTTCCCACCTACAGGAATGGCACAATGAAATACTGGTAATGTTGCACATGGAGAAACTGGTAGCCAGTATGTGGCATGCCCTTCCTTCTTTGAATAACAGATGGAAGACATATACAGGTTACTCACCTGTAACAGGAGTTCTAGGAATGGTATATGTTGTTCATCCACACTTATTGGCAGGTTCTTGTCGCTTAAATCTTGCCGGAAGGTCTTCAAGTTAGCTTCCCACCCACCCGGTGGTAAACCCTCGCCTGCCCCCATGACGCCAGATCTGCCCGCTGGAAGCTCAGGTTGTGTCAAGCCGGGGAGGTCGGGAGGAATTGTGGATGAACAAATACATACCATTCCCAGAACTCCTGTTACAGGTGAGTAACCTGTATTTCTAGGGACATGGATATGTTGTTCATCCACACTTATTGGCAGACTCTAGCAGTTCTCCGGGAGGAGGGCAAGGCGCATACCCCTACATACTTACTTGGGGAACAGAGAGTTGAGAACCGAGGCCCCAAAACCAGCATCCCGACGTGATCTCAAGGTCGATGTGGTAATGGGTAATAGGGGTGTGTGCTGACTTCCAGGTAGCAGCCATGCAGATTTCCTGGATAGGGACATCCCTGGAAGCAGCCACCGATGCAGCAGTATGGATGGGTAGAATGAGCTCTTATCCTCTGGAGGCTCCATGCCCGCCAACCTCAGAGCAGAGATTTATGCAGGAGGTGACCCATCTGCCTATCGTCCGCTTGGCGCAGGTCTGCCAGGTGCGGCTTCAGCGAGGGTGACAAACAGCTGCTAACCTCTCCCTGAATTTCAGCCGTCGCGCCCTTATAATAAGCGAGCGCTCTTCTAGGGTCCAGAGTATGGAGCCTATATTCGGCCTCCGGAGGTGTGATTGGGTAGAACACCGCAGAGTCAACACCTGATTAAGGTGAAACTCCACACCACCTTCGGAAGGAATTTCGGGTGGGGGCGAGGGATACCTTCGTCCCTGTGGAAGACCAGGTATGAGACTGATGCTTTTGGCTGGAGTTCTCCCATCCTTCTGGCTGGCGTGATAGCACCAAGAAGGCGGTCTTCCGACAGGTGGGGAGACCACACCTGTGCATTGGTTGAATGGCTTTTGCCCATGAGCTTTGCTAGTACCAGCAGTAAATCCCACGGAGGTGGGGTTCCCCGCACTGGAGGGGAAATGTGATCAAGGCCTTAAAGAAGCTGCCCAGTTTCTTTTCCTGCTTTACCGACTGCTGACCGCCCGCCGCCTGGTAAGCAGAGATGGCTGCCAGGTGCACCTAAGGGTCACGCCGACCTAAGCCCTTGACTAGAAAGGGACCATAAATAGTCCAAAATACTAGCCACAGGACACGGAAAGGGTCCAACCCTTTTTCCCCGACACCAAATGGAGAACCTCTTCCATTTGAAGGCATAGCATTTTCTGGTCGACTCCTCCACGGGACGCCTCAACGACGTTGAGGACCCCGCCGGAAAGACCCGAGGCCTGGAACTCTAGCCGCCTCAGGAACCAGGCCGTCCAGGTGCAGGGATTGAAGGTCCGGATGGAACACCTTCCCCTGATTGACTGAGAGCAGGTCCAGGCGAGCTGGAAGCTGCCGCGAAGTCCTGGAGCTGAGACTGAGGAGATCTGGTACCAGAACTGGCGAGGCCAGTCTGGGGCTATCAGAATCACCTGCGCCTGTCCCTCCTCGCCTCAGCAGGACCCTGTGAATCAGGGGAACGGGGAAAGGCGTAAAGAGGCCGGGGTCCACGGCCCGAGAAGGCATCCCCCTGCAGCGAGCCCTGCTGAGGGGGCAGGCATGAAACAGCCTCAGCCTTCCGCTGGCTCTCCTGGAGGCAAACAGATCCACCAGAGGTGTGCCTAACGGGAGAACAGGTCCTGTACTATCTCCTCGCAGGAGAGACCACTGGTGGCGATGCAGCCCCATCCGGCTCAGGGCATCGGGCCAGGGTGTTGGAGGCCCTGCCACATGAATGGCCAGGAGATCCGCCTCCAGGCTGCAAGAGACTAGTGACCAGATGCGGAGAGCTTCCTTGCATAAGAGCATGGAGCGCGCCTCCCGCCCTGGCGGTTTAGATAGCACATGGTCGTGGGTAGCTGTCCGCCTGGACCCGGACCACTTGACCCCAGAGAAACGGAGCAAAGGCGGTGAGAGCTAGGCGACCGCACGGAGCTCCAGCAGGTTGATATGGCATCGGGCTCCCGCGGGGACCAGAGGCCGTGCACTCGTGTTCCCCAGATGGGCACCCCAACCCATCAAAGAGGCGTTGGTCGTTAGAGACAGACCGTCAGGCTCGGGCGGACAAACGGATACCCTCCTGCAGATGGGACGGAACGGTCCACCACTGGAGAGCGCTCCACATCTCCTGGTCGTCCACACACGCTGGTCCAGAGGATCGCAGCGCCAGGACCACTGGCTGGCCAGTCCCCACTGGAGGGGCGCATGTGCCAGCGTGCCCAACGGACTACGCTGGTACAGGCCGCCATGAGACCCAGGAGTCGCAGGAAGTCCCGGGCAGGAGGCCATTGCCCAACCAGAAATGATTGGGCAAAGGAGGTAAGAACCCTCGCCCTGTCCGCTGGAGCTGCAGGTCTGGCTCGAAGAGAGCCGAGCTCTGCCCCGATGAAAATTATCACCTGCTCTGCCTCGAGTTCTACTCTGGCCTCGCTGACCAGGAGGCCGAGTTGAGAGCAAACCTGGAGGCCAGATCCCTGGACCGCCTCCACCTCCGACCTGGAGGGGCTGCTATCAGCCAATCGGCCAGGTAGGGTACACCGGACCCTCGGGCGCCAGGAATGCTGTCACCACTGCCATGCACTTGGTGAAGACCCTGGGAGCTGGAGAGTGACCGAAGGGCATGGCCTGAACTCGAAGGATCCCTCCGCCTCTGAAGCGGAGGAATCTCTGATGAGACGGACGGATAGGGACGGAAAGAACGCGTCCTGAAAGTCAGAGAACAAAACCACCGTGGTTCCAGAGATGGTATTATCTGAGCCAGAGTGACCATTCTGAAGGTTTGAGACCTTAGGAACTTGTTCAGGTCGTGTAGGTCGAGAATGGGGCCAGCCCCCTGCCCTGCGACCAGGGAAGTACCTGGACACGAACCTCAGTTCTGATGGGGGGTCTCTATCTCTTTTATCACCCCTTTCTGAAGGAGAAGGGCGATGTCGGCTTGACGAGCCTTCTAGAGAGTCTGGGGACTCGCCCCTTGGGGCGACGGCTCTGAAGGGTGGAACCTGTCAATTCCAGAGGCAGGCCTCTTCCCACCACCTTCAGAACCCACCTGTCCGTGGTAACAGCGGACCAGGCGGAAAGGAAGTGCCGAGCCGCTCTTCTATGGGGAACCAGGGGCGAGGTGACGGGATGAGGGGCTACACCCCCTCAGCCCGTTACTGTGCAGGCTTGGAGGAAGGACTGGCCGAGGGACCACCAGGGCTTCTTCCTCCTTGCTTCCTATTAGAGGAAGCTGACGGCTTGGGCTTGGAATACCAAGGTCTAGCCTGCTGGCCCTGACGTTGTTGGGCCGGCATTTAGCGGAGCAGAGGGGCGGAAGGGCTTAGGCTGGGGCTTACGGCCCTTGTCCCTCCGCGCGACGATACCGAGTCCAAGGTGGCACTGGACTTTTCGATCCTCTGGAGGTGACCTTCCACTCCAGGGTCAAGAGGTCAGTTCCCAGGAAAGGAACATCCGTGAGCTTGTGCTGGGTATCCAAGGTGAAAGTGGATATCCTCAGCCACGCCAGCCGCGATAGCCATCTGCGCCGCCACTGACCGGGCACAAGAATCTCCAATATCCAGCACAGTCTGGAGCTGTTGCTTAGCTACTGCCCTGCCCTGGTCCCGCACCTGCTTAACTGTGGTCTGCAGGTCCACAGGAAGAGGGACGACCTCATCCAGGAGCCCAACAGGGCATGGGGAAAAATGTGCCATCAAGATGGCCGAACTGGCCTGACGTAAGGCCGAGGAGGAAGCAGCATACACTTTCCGCCCAGTATAGTCCAGTTTCTGACTCTTTGTCGGGCAGTTTTTCCACGCCCCTGGCATTTCCGCTCGCTGGAAAACACTGTCCGTGACTAACCCCTCAGCCGAAGGGTGTTCGGAAAAGCCGGACAGAGAGCCTGTGGGAACCGCGTGATACTTTCTGGCCATCCTGGTCGGCGCAGGACAGGAAGCCGGACGCTGCCACAATTCCAGGGCCGGGCCAACAATGGCTTCAGCCACTGGAAAGGCCTCCATGGAGAATCCCTCGGTCCAGAATCTCAGTGAGGGGATATCTAGCCTGCTTGGACATGGGTTCGAGCTTCATCCCAGTGGATTCTGAGATGAGCCTGAGTAGTCCAAGGAAGGACAGGGGCTATCGCAATCGACTGCCCCAGAGGATTCCAAGTCTAGGCGCTTGGAAACAGGGAGGAGTCGTCGACCGACTCAGACGAATCGTTGAACAGCTGCTCAGAGCCCGCGCCACCTTCCACGCCGAGGCTTATCGGGTGAGGGTGACCGACAGCCTATGGGAAGGCCATGAGCCGGCCGCAAACTTTTGTCGGGGCCCGACTGCCGTTGAGGCGAGGCGGTTCCACCGTATTGGTGGGCAGCAGGAGTAGACCGAACAACCGCCTGAAACAGGCTCTCGACCACCGCGAGGGGTTGTTTTGGTTGCCCGTGACAACCATTTTATGGCCGGAGAAGAGGCCTGAGCCGACTTGTTCCCAGCCAAAATTAGTTGTTGCCACATAAGATCTCATATTTTCGGTCGCAACTACGCCGAAGCCTCCTCGTCCGAGGAGGGAGGAAGATGAGGAAGAGCGCGACGCCGCTTACCGTGCCGAGACCGAGACCGCCTGTGTCGACGGGATCGCTAGACCGCCGAAGATGTCCGAGAATCTCGGCAAGGCCGAGGTCGGCGCGAAGCGGGAGCCGAGGATCGGCAATCCCTCGTTCGGGTTGACAACCGACGGCTCGGGAACCAGAGGAACAGATGAGCCGACGGTATCTTGGCCAATCCTCAGGGGAACCGAGGAGGGAATTTCGCTTCCAGCCGACAACCTGTTTTAACGGGTCGAGAAAAATCTCGACCACGTCGAAGGGAGTCTCGGTCACCTGGCCTGATGGGGGCACCGTGAAGCCAGTGGCCGGCTGAATCTCGACCGGTGTTGACTGGTCGACAAGGGGAGGAGATCTTTCCGCTCCCAAGAGCGTCGGCGTGAACTTACCCTTACTTTCTTCTAACGAATAAAACGGTCCAGAAGAAGTTGGACCCTCGCTTTGGTCGAGAGGGTCAAGCCAAAGCTCCTTAAAAGAAGCCGAATAGGAGGACCTAAGCGAGAGCGAACGAATGCCGCAGCCGAAGATGTAACGGCATGAGCCGCCTCCTCCTCGAGGGGCTATCATCTGTCTGTTGTTCTCTGGAGCTCGGTAGTCAAGGACACCGCCAGTCGGGCCTCCTTGGATTTGACTGGGAAATCTCCTTCGCGCCTAAGTTGAGACGGGCAGCGCGATCCTCAAGGACGAGGACCGAGAAAGATGAGCATAGTTCGCAGGCCTGCGGGTCGCACCTGGCTCTAGTCAGTAAACGCACGTGGAGTGCGGATCCGTCCGGGGACATCTTCTGCCCGCAAGGGCATCTCCTAAAACCGAGTCGACGGTCCATCGCAGCCGCGAGGGAAGAAGACCGGCGGTAAAAGTTTTGAAAATTTTTTAAAGTCAAGAATTAGGCCCTAAAGCTTAATCAGAGAGCTTAAGGAGGGAACCTGAGCTCTCAAGCCGGTAAGGAAGATCTGGCCATGGGGCGATCAGAGTTTTACCACCCGGGTGGGTGGAGGAGCTAGCTTGAAGACCTTCCGCAAGATTTAAAGCGCAAGGAACCTGCCAATAAGTGTGGATGAACAACATATCCATGTCCCTAGAATATATACTTTGCTCATGAGTGCAGGAGTTATTTTTAATAATTTTATGATTTACTGTGTGGCTATATTTTATTATTTAGGGTGTCTCATCATGTTTAGTCTGGTTATCTTTTCTCTTGCCTATGTACCCTCCTTTTTTTGATATATTGATATAGACAATTTAAATGTTTTTTCCTTAATATTCTTTCACTAGCCAGTTAATTATATGCGATGTTTGCTTATTATTGAGAATTGTATTCAACTTGTTCCACCCTACAGACATGTCTGTTATCTGTAATCTACATTAGTTATGCTCCTGTTTTTGTCTTTCTGTTATGTGATTCTGAAGCCACTTGTCACTGTGTTACTGTTGTACTGGATATAAATCTTTCATTAAAGAGCATTAAATTTAAATAAAAATTACATCACAAGTTCTAAAATGGTACTTTTCACCATTGTAAATGATTAACACTTACTGTGTTTACAAAAGGCTAGTAAAGCTGGAACAATAACAGTGCAAACCAATAACTGACAACAACGGTACAGAAAACATAGGCCTACAGATTAAATGCAGTTCTTTAAATGTGACAGCTAAAAATGGAAATTACTTATTTACCTTAATTCTGATATTCTTGGACGGAGTCTCCACCACTCATTCACACTAATGGGAATATGCCGGAGTCAGGATAGGACAGCACATGCATGGCGCTGCAAGGTTAGTCACACTGCACAGGCTATCTCAGCACCTTTTCAACAGAGTAGGTGCAGTGTAATTAATGAAAGAAACCTGTCTCTAACCTCCAGGCATATGAAGGCCCGAATGACTCATGTAAGAAGAGTCAACTGAACAATATCTTCACGGCCTGAACAACAAGGTAGTGAAGTCCAAACACAAAATGAGAGCTTGGGGATGGTGGGTGGGGTAGAATGAGTGGTGGAGACTCCGCCCAAGAAGATCAAGAATTAAGGTAAGTACATAATTTCCATATCTTCCTGGACTCAAGTCTCCACCACTCATTCACACTAATGGGAGAGATATGGAGCTAAAATCAACCTACCCTGAGTAGGCGTTGGAGACAGAGCTCACTCAGCATGGAAGTCCAAAAGGACTGTCCTGCCAAAGAAAGAGAGCTGTCTGGTATGGACATCCAGAACATAGTACTTTTCAAAGGTATGCACTGAGCTCCAACTCGCTTTCTTCGCAGATGACTGCAACGAGTAACATTACGGATGTCCGCCAGGAGGCCGCAACCACTCCAACAGAGTGGTGGTGAATCCTGTCGGAAGAATCGTGGAACCATCCTAATATCCAAAGAGTGAAGGGAGCACTCCTTTCTTCTAGAGTTAAGCAAAACTTGACTAACTGTAACTGAGCCAGTGACAAGATGTCTACTGGCTCAAGATGGACAAAAATGCACAGAGGTGTACCTTCACTGCAGAGTATGGCTGGCCTGCGGTCGACAGGTCCAAGAAGCATTCCAACATCTTACTTGGTGGGCAACCAAAGGGTCTACAAGGGACTTGCACACCAGATGGAGAAAGGTTTCACTTTAGTTAATGCTTAGCCTTCTTGGTAGAAGGCTTATGCATGACTCAAGACATCTGAGACGGTCTGGGAAAACAAGAGCTTACCCACTTCCATTTCCTCCGGGCCCGCATGGAGATGATGGGAGCATTGGCTAGGATGGACTAAAGTCCATGTGTCGGAGAGTCCACTCAGAGAGGAAGTCGCTCGGGGAACTTGAAAGACTGCAGACCAATGCAAATCAATCTGCCGAGGCCAGTCTGGGACGATGAGACTCCTCCTGCCCCCCCATGCATACAACTTGATCAGCACCCTAAATTAAGGTAAGAGGAGGAAAATGTAGAGGAGCATCTTGAAAATTGCAGTGAACACATCCTGGCAGAAAACACCAGGGTCACAATTTCCGAAGCAGGATAGAGACAGTTTTGGCATTGAGAGGGACTGGCAAAGGACCAGGTCCAAACTGCCCCATCTGGCCCCACGAGAGTGACTGCATGAAATCTGAACTGACGATCGTACTCAAGGTACCACTCTAACGGCTCCTACTGCAGAGAGGGTAGGGACACCCCACCCTGTGTGCTGATGTAATACATCACAGTTTGTTGTCCTTCCAAAGTAGGAACACTTCGAGGCAGGGGCATACTCCAGGACGACTTTGCCTACAAGATAACTCTCATCTCTAAGAAATTTATGACAAGATGAGGATCCTTCTGGCTTCACACCAGAGTGTGGAAGCCTTAGCAGTGAGTCCCCATGGATTTTGTCCAAGGCTCTGTTATCTTGTACAGAGGATTGCGGATGCACGGTTGGAGGTCACTGCTTGCTGCAGAGGATGACCTGAGTCCCACCATCCAGTCAACCAAACAGGAGGCCAATAGTCTCGCTTTTCGTATTGTAATGAGCCATCTAAGATGTCATTTCTTCCATCATCTGTAACTAAGCTGACGCTTTGGAGCTATCCAGGAGGGCTCAAGAAGAGAAGCTGTTGGGAAGATGAACTGGCACCTTCCCAAACCTGAGAGAACAACCAAGGAGCTGCAGCGATCATGCTTTGTCTCGGAGCCAAATGTCCAGGAAGCAAAGACTTGGATGCCGAGATTTAGGAACTGTTCCCTGAACAGGAACTTGTTGAACCTTCCAAGGTCGACATAAATAGGCGCATGCAGTCTGCTAACTTGGAACCAGAAGCAATGGAAATAGGAACCTGTGCTTGCTCAGCTGTTGAATGATTTTACTGCCTAGTACCCAGAGAGGCCCTGCATCTCAGAAGCAGAGAGGTGTGACTGAGAGGCCAACAGACTGGCTGCCGCCTGGGTGGAAGGTCTGGGGAAAGCTGCGAAACTGGGAGAGTATCCTCTCAGACAATCCTGATGACCTGTAGGTCAGCTGTAATGGACGTCTCACTGGCTGTAAACTGAATTAGACACCCCTCCAACCACTCAAGAGGTACCCCCTCAGACAGCTGGGGTGGGTCTGGGCTGGATCCACAGAGGTTAGTATAGGGCAGTTTCAGATCCTGTGCCTCTACTGTGTTCTCTTAGTGGCTGAGGGTTGGTTCCTGAAAGGGCACCTAGGCCACTACCTTGACAGGACTGCATGTCACAAGGATGTCAAGTGGTTTAAATGGCAGCCCTATTATTCTGAGTGGCCTTTAGCTGAACAGATAAGCACAGTCAAAGAGACGTTAACCACCTGCTGCCAGGCTGCACTGCCCTAGAGGGTATCCCGTGAAAATCGTGACTACATAATGGCGAATACTTGAATCGTGACGCAAGGATAGCGAATTAAAGTTCAGCTACCAGGAAATATGGCTAAACCCATATAATAGTGGCAATACCTGCCAAACAGTAAACGAAATTCATGCACACACATAATAGCTCTTTATGTTTGAATCCCACCTACCTACCACAGCCACTGCTAAGTTCAATCAAGGCAGCTCCTTTAAGTACCTACACAAGGACAACAAAATCCACACAAAATAGCACCCACCATTCTAGCAACAGCCAACTTGGTCTACTATCCTGCTGCAATCCCACTAATGACTGTTTCCTGCTTGCCTAGCATGCATAGGTCACATGGTTACCAACGACTAGGAAATGTGCAAACGCCAGAATAGCGACTTTTGACATTTAGTGCGCTTCTGCACTTATTCTTTTATTATACCATTCAATCAATGTTCCAATAAAAAGTGAGCCTGTTCCTTCAGATCTTTTCCACATAACTTCAGTTCCCAAGTAGGCTGATGAGGGGACGACTTCAGTTCACACCTGAACTGAAAACTGTAGGCGCAGTCCTATTAGGTAATTGACCTATTCCTCTGTGAGTATTCACTCACAACTGAGACCACCCTCTTGTTCATCTCTTTGTATTTTCTTTCTCGCTTCTGGTTCCAGGTCCGGACGCCATCTGTTCGATTTTCATTTCAGTCTGCCTCTGTTCCTCCTTTAGGCACTGTATCAATTTCCACACACTGGGAGACTGGCTTCTAGCGACTGTTAATCCATCGATGCTACCCCTCAACTACATTGTTTTAGTGCTTAGACCTCTAGAGGTGGCATCGCAGCATTTCCATTGTTCTGGTGGGAAAGCTGCCTTTCTGCACCCAGAACGCTTCCTGCGCTTACCAACCCTCAAAATAATCAAGCAGTGAGTGGCATCAGAATTTCAGCATTTGCTGTAAAAATTCCAGTCTCTCATGAAATCAAATGTAGCCATAATGTCGCTCTGTAAGGACAAAAGTCAATGACAACAGCATACGTAAACGCAGAGAAAAGTCAGGGTCTGAGCATTATCGCTCATGCATGATAGGGTACTTTTGTATCTTGCACCATATGGCTGGTTTGGGCGTAAATGAAAAACATCCACAACTTCGTGTCAGGGAAAGAGGTATAAATACACGCCCAGGCTGATTTTTCAAAGTCCATTAATGCCATCTCTGGTTTAAGGGGAAGCACAATTCATGTAGTTGTGTGTAAAGCCTTGAATATGCAGCAGTTGTTCTAGAACACATCAGCACATACAGTGCTGTTACCACTTTGTTCAGTTTGTAAAATTTTATTCAAATTCATGTAACATGAACAAGAATATAGGATAAACTCCACTGAGTTAAAACTCATTTCAAGGAGGTCCATATACAGAACATACATTCCTGATTACAGACATACATTACAAATATTAAAATATATACCACACCTAACTAACACATAAGTAGTTACATCACAACAATATATAAAGTCCGAAAAGACAAACACCAATCAATCGGTTATCAAAAACTTATACAGGAAATTTTAACAATTTAAAATTATAGAAATACAAGGAATATCCTTGATTCCAACAAAATGATGCCTATTTCGAGTATATAAGCTATTTCAAAAGTTATCTTATTATTTTATAACACACCTTAACCATAACTCAGTAATAAAGCTTATTATACAAAAGTTGCACCCTAACTAATTCATTGACAACACTGTCCATTGCCCTGAATGAATGCAATGCACTGTATACAGTTGAACAAATAATAAAGGACAAGATTTAAAAGTCCCATCAATCAACCAATCACTACTTTCCTGCAGCATTTTTAGATCTGCATCAGTAGCAAAAATGAGCAATCTGTCCTTTTCCTTGCCACTGTCAAACACAAGGAATGGGAGTCCCGCTGAAGTAACTCTGAACTCTGCTGGTATGTCAAGCTCCTCAACGGAGGCTGGGGTGGCTGGACAGCCACATTCAACCTGCCTTATTCTCTGAATGGTCCTTTTCATCAGTGGCACAGCAGGCAAATGACCAGTCACTGCATCAGGGCAGAGGTGGTACACTGCACAAAGACCTGTGTAGTGAGTTCAACACGGTTCTAGCCTGCTCTCTAACATCTGCCATGATCTTACTTCTAGCATCTGGAATGTGAGTGTGCTCTTTATCTGTGCTGACACCTTGTTGCCTACAGTATGCAGCCTGGAAAGGCAGCTGAATTTATGGGAGTCAGCACATCTCCAATAAACCTTGTCACCCTTTTCTTTGTCTTTTCAGTATGTATAACCACCATAGATAGCCAAGGGCTTACCTTTCTGGCTAGTAATGATTTGAACTCCAAGTTGTTGGTGAGTTCTGCTGTGAAGTAAGGAAAATGGCAAATGGGAAGGCAAACTAAATGGTCATTTTAATGACCATTGGGCTCAGGTGTGTGTATTGCATTGTGGGTACAAGGAAGTAGGACAGAACAAAAGTAAACAAAGAGAAGGACTGAAGAAATAAGGCTACTTGTGTGAGTAAGCTGTATACCATTATTTAAACAGTAAAAACTGGTGCGATTTTGACACAATGGCTAATGAGGTGCTAATGTGTTTTATCGCTCTGTTGATAACTGCCATTTTAAACGTGCTATTGTTTCAATCGCAATGCCACAGTCGCAATTTTAACATGGAACTCCCTCAAGGCAGAGACGTAAGTGTCCATAAAAGCTTTAGCCGATTATTGGGCTATATGCCCCAGCAATGGAGCGTTAGATTTCGTGAGGCTCTTGACCATTGCATTAAGTGTGTTCCACAGGGTGTAATCGCATTGGGGAATGTAGGAACTCAAGACAGAGGAGTCTGCTTTGGTCCACAGATGAATACTGAAATGTTATGGTGAACCCCATATCCCTGAGGACAAGGAACTGGAAAGAAGATCTTCCATCACACTGATACAGAGGGTTTGCATTCCAGTCCATAAAATGAGTCATCCACTACATTTTCGACAAAGCAGAAGAGGGAGAGATTTATCCAGAACCACCTCTACCCCAAATAATCTCCAAGGCAGGTCAGGACCAGGAGATGCCATCATCTGGATCGGGAGAAGTTCAGTGCCATCTGCGTGGCAGCACCACACATGGCACCACACCCAGCGCCGTCGCTTAGCACCAGCACTTATGCCACCACAAGCACCGCATGACGCCATCGATGGCGCGAGGGGTCGCGATTGGCACAGGCGCAAGGAGGAGATGCTGCACCACACTGTGCAGCCAAAGGCGATACAGTACCCAAAGCGCCGGTGCCAGACACAGCACCACATGGAGCAGGCACAATGAACAGAGCCAGAATCACCACTGACCTAGACCTGAAGTAAGGGGAAGGAGGAAGTAGCACTGTACAGCCCCTGCAGAAAAAGGGAGAGGGAGCAGGCACAAGGGTTGGGGTCGATGGGTTTAGCACCAGAGAGGCACTTTGACATTCTGGCCTAGCAGTCTACTCACGCCCAAGGCCCCAGACCCAGGACCACTAGCCAGGACAACTGGGCAGACACTGTACCCCTGTTCTAAAAGAGCAGCCCAGAGGTGAAACTGCTCACCGAACCCTATTGAGCACAGAGATGGGAAATCGGTGTCTAAGATCGTGGCTATTAAGAGCAGAGCCACAGGGAACCCACCAAAGTAGGCTAACCACTTTTAACCAGCGACGATCAACGCACAGACATCAATAGGGCGCAACTCTAGAGGTACCCCGATTCTTCTACCTCCGACAGAAGGAAGAAGAGCTCGAGGTCACGCTGGAGCTGGATCAGGAACAATTACATCTGTGCTATGGGTGGACAGTCCCCCCAGACTGCCCATGGCGGACCCTCCTGCAAAGGGCAGCGGACGGCCACAGCCCCACTGCCATCAGAGCTTTCAAACAGTCTCCCTACCGTCATCGCTACTGTCTAAGGTCGACTCCGCTGATAGCAGGCTGAGAATAACTTCATTTTTTTTTTTTAAAGAAAGAACACTAACAAGCATTTGTCAATGCGAATGTTTGCTTGCTGGCATTGGTAGTGTAGGAGTTAGAAAGATGCATAATACGAATGGCAGTGAAGTATTGAACTGAAGCCAACCCCACCGCCACCCTGCAGAGACCGACAGGCACTGGGGTGTGCCTTTGGGTCGTAGGCATAACGGCCATGCCATTTCACCACCTTACTCTGCAGACTCCGAAGTGTCACGGTGTGCCTTGGAGTCTTTGTCTTTATGCTCACCCCATTCCATTAGGAACACGGTGAGATGGGTGCAGTATAAGAGAATGGGGTGAAGTTTGGGGCCAAAAGTCCAAGGCACACCTCGATGCCCGTGGTCTGTCTGCAGAGTGTGGGTCGGGGTGGAATGGCATGAGCATTACAGGTGGCAATCCCAAGTCACACCCCTGATGCCTGTCAGTCTCTACAGGGTGGGGTGTTATGGTCGGAAACTAATCCCCAGAGCTGGTTGGTATTTCACTCCAAATGTTCAACATGGGTTTTCTGTGACCCCACCTCATGAACAGTGGTAATATCAGTTCATTAGCCAAAAGCTGATTTTGCACAGTGACTATGCCATTTGGCACCACAGGTGCAAAACACATTTCGAACAGGATGTGAAAAATGACAGCTGTACTGTTCATGGGGAGGTGTAAAAATGGCAATGTTGAAAATCTGGAGTGAAAATATTAAAAACTGAAATCACGAGCATGCGTAGAAACTGCGCAATGCACACCCATAATGTCATTACTTTGGGGATATTTTACAGCAGATTGTCAACACAGGCATTTTGGACCTCCACTCATGAACAGTGGCACTGTGATTTTCTTAATCTGTCCTAACATTGATTTAGCATACTGATCGTGCACTGGGGGCTACATGCGTAAACACATTTTGGGCAAGATATGAAAAATGACAGCTATACTGTTCATAAGGAGGCACGTAAAATGGCAATGTTGAAAATCTGGAGTAAAAAATATAAAATTTGTGAAGTTCTGGCGTGCATAGGAACTCGCAGCACTGCAGCTCACAAAACAGTCATTTTGGGAATTTTTCACCAAATTTTCAACATAGGGTTTTGGGAATACCTGTGAACTGTGACACTGTCATTTTAGTTACTTAGTCCCGAAGGTGGTTCGCCGATGACCGCAAAATCACCTTCAGGATCAATAACAAAATGACAGTGACTGAATTCATGGAGAGGTGGATCTCAAAACCTCATGTAGAAAATCTGAGAAAAATTTCAAATGGTCGAGATACACACCAAAGTTGGAAAAAAAAAAAAAAAAACATTTATGCCATTATACAGCTTACCGGCATTTCTTCAGTTCACGGTCGGCTTTGAAGAGTGCAGACATGTTCCTGTCCATCAAGATCGCTGCCAGACTCCAGAGGTAAGTATGAGGTCGGGGGTGGGGAACTGGATGCGCAGAAGGTGGCGCAGGACTGTGCCACGCTGGGGGCGCTCCCAGGCGTGGCAGCTGGAAGATTGGGGGTCAGTGGAGTAGACGGATTGGGCACCTCGCGGCCTAGCAGACGCTGGTTACCGCTGGGGTGGGCTCTGTTGGCAACTGGAAGTCTGTTCTTTTGGGGTTAAATGGAGCCGACGAGGATTGGGACCCCGTCATCATTCTGACTTTTGCCACACTGGGGTGGGCTCCCAGCGTGGCACCTAGAAGTCTGGAAGGGGCGCAGAGGCAGACGGGGATGGGCACCCCATCAGCCACTCTACGTGTGTGTGTGGGGGCAGGGTGGGGGGGGTGCATGAGCACGCTGGGGTGGGGTCCCAGCTTACTACTCTAGTGCTTGGGGAGGGGAGAGCAGACACAAACGGGTTGCCTATGACAGCTGTTCAGGATGCAGTGCTGAGTGTAGGCACTTTGCATACTGCTGACAGCAGTTTGTAAACCTGCCGCCGCCAGCGTGCAAATTGCCTACCGCGTTAAACCGCTGATTGCAGTGGTTTTCGCTTCAGCTGCACACTACTGCATCTGAGCGGCTGTCATAGACAACTTGAGATCCACTGGCGCTGTGCGGCCGCGCCTGCAAAAGGGAGCAGGACACTGGAAGTGGGGAGGCACAACTACAAAATTAAAATTACGTATTCCACCGTAATTATGATCTTTCTGTGTATCTTCATCAATCATCACTGTTGGGTACTTGCTTGAGGTCATGACCCTGTGGAGCTTTTTTTAGGTAGGTGGAGCCAGCGCACCATCGGCGCCACCCTATAGGCGACACACTGCGTGGCGCCTGTGGGTTGGCTGTTAGGCACTGTCGACTCCGCCTGCCAGTTCTGAGTCGCTGGAGAGGTAAAAGGATGGGAATGGAGGGTGGGACAAGGAAGTCCAAGGGACAGAAAAGGAAAAGATATATAAACAAAAGGAGAAATAACGACAGAGGACAGAAGAAGAAGTCGGAAACTAAAGGGATTGGGAGGCCCCAATCTCTGGAAATAGAAGAGGAGGGAGGTTGGGGCTAGAGAATTTAGGAGGAGAGAGGAGGAATTAAACACATCCCAGACCCCGTCCGCTCAGATTATATAGGAACTGCCAGGAGTAGCCAAAGGCTTTCTGCCAGAATTCAAGGCACAGAATGGCTGGCAAAAAATTCCAGTTAAGCAGAGTCGGCTATTCTGGAAGAAGGACAGGGTACAGAGAATTAACACCCTCTCAAGGAAAAATTACTGGTGAAAAAAGGAAAATGTTTTTTTTGTAATAAACAAGGACAAATAAGTTGGATGGAAACAAGGAGGAGGAGAGAATGAAGGGCAACTGCAACTCCCACCCCACAGGGTGGAGCTAATGCACTGGAGAAGGAGTGCCCCAATGCTGACCACTCTCCCAGAACATTATCCCCTGTGCCCCTGTTTTATCCCACCCCTGAAAAGAAAGGGGGAGGATGGGCACAGAGGGGGAGGGGACCCAGAGAGATTGAGGCCCCAGGGGATGGAGGGTAGATTGTGATGAATGGTGAAGATGCACAGAAAAATCATAATTATGGTAGATCACGTATTTTCATATCTTATCTGTGACAATCTTCACCATTCATCACTATTAGTCAATGCCATTTGAGAGAGAAGGTTTCTTCACCTAAAAGGACAAAAGTCCCTTAGCCCTCGATGGGTGACACACTAGAGGGAGAACCTTCAGGGCCTGGAGAGGCCCAAGAGTGGGAGAGTGAGACGGGACTCTCTCGGGAGGGGAAGGAAGTTGCCCCGACAAACGAAGTCTCGCCTACGGGAGAAAAGGTAGGTTCTCTGGTGAGTGGAGTTAATCACCCACGCCGGGCCAAGGGTGACAACCGGAAAAGACGAGCCATGCCATCCACCTAGTGCAGATCGCTGTCCCTACGACCCTGGTAGCTACCTGCTGGCATCTCAGGATGCCTCGATGGTGCCTTGCTAGCTCCAGGCCAAAGGTCTCAGCCAGGAGTGCAACGACGCCTCCCAAAAGGGAGAAGGCCAGGGGGCACTACAAGGGTGGCCTTGCCAAAATCACCTAGAAATGTGCGTGAGTGCTCTGGATTGCTAACAGTGGCAGGGGTGAGGTGCAAGTCCTCCATCATCCTCAAGAGGAAGTGCTGATACTCAGCGAGATCAGCGGCTGGAGAGATGTGGACAGAAGGTTCCTCTCCCCAGAAGAGGGGATGAAGAGCTGGAGGGCACCGGCTGCTCAGAGGGAGGTTGAAAACCTGTCTGTCCATTGCCCTACGTAAGCTGGGAACTGAGCAGCCACAGCCTGAACTGCTCCCAGGATGCCTGGGAGCACAGGAGAATGTGGCAGAGGATCGGGACCTCAGCCTGGGCTAAGGAGCGGACCGGGAGCACCCGCGGAAGAAGGTTGCCCGGAAGACCCCACAGCCGACAGCTGAACAACCATTTCGGTACTGCCTTGCTGCACCTGAAGAATCCTCCTGTGAGGCGACTGGGCCGATAGGTCCAGAAGGACGGTCCTCACCTCAAAAGAATGGGCTCTCTCAAAGAGACTGAGGAGGAAGAGCTGAGATCCGTACTCACGACTTCTCCCAGAGCCTGGGTGGACCCCAAAAGGCCGTGCCAACCCACGCCCTCGACCCTCGGAGTCCGAAGAGCCCTCCTCCTTGAAAGGGCCAGCCCTAGGTAGCTGACAGCCTGGGCAGCACCCTAAGGAGCTATCCAGGGCACAGTACCCTCCTCCTCGTAGGTGCTCTGATCGGCCCCAAAGTTGGGCTTGATCCAGGCACACCACAGTTGGGGTACCCCGCTGAGGGATCAGTGAACCCACCAAGAAAGGGCTGCAGAGCAATGGTGGCCTGCACCACTGCCTGCTGGTCAGCACCCCGACCCCAGTCTCCGTAGCCACTGACCCCACCTCAGAAGAGGGGCTGACTCCAGCTTTTGAGGATACTACAGGGATGCCCACTCCAACAGTCAACCCCAAACAGTCAGACTGTCCGTCTGACTCAGAGCCCGACTCCGCCCCGAAGAGATAGAGGCTGAGGCCCTGTGCCAGACCGTGGGAGGGCACCCTGCCATCTTTGCAAAGCGGTGCCAGAAACCAAAACCATGCCAAGCCGCGCCAGTGCCCCCCACAGCACTGCGAGCAGAATCCACAGAGGACACGGCTCCAGCCCTGAACAGGAGCTCCAGACTGGGACCCAGCCATGCATTGCCCCACGGGCGCCGAGGGCAGAGACGGCACCAAGACGGCGCCACCCAGCCCCACGTGGCAGCACCAAGGGCTGAGATGAGACCAACGACGCCCCATCGGCGCCGAGGGTGGGAGGCGGCCGACAACAGCGGCAGAATCAGACAGCCCCATGGCGCAGAGTCTGGGTACACGGCGCCATGCTCAACCTCGGCACAACAGACGGCGCCCAGGCGAGACACAAAGACGGCGCAATAGAAACTCCCACGAGCTACTAGCAGTAACGGCGCCAAGTAACAGCTCCGACAGTAGCCACGGTGTCACAGGACAAACTGGGCGCCGCCAACGGGCTCTATCAGGGCCCGGCGCCACGAACAGTGCAGAGGCTCACAACGGTGCCGACTCGGCCTTCCAACCACGGGTCCAACACTGGGGAGCCACCCCGGTGACGATTGCCATGGCGATGCGCCTCCCGCTGGCCCCCGAAGGAGTGGGACGGACCTCCTGCACCGCAGAAGGAGCCTCGCAACGGCCAGGCTACTAGTAGCCGAGGCTCCCTCCTCCTCAGGCCATGTAGAACAGGGGACCCGGAGGAAAGGCCAAGAGTGCATGGCTTGGCTGACAAGTGTGCGCCCGACCCCCAAAAGTCGGGAGTCGCCCACTCTTTCCACACATGTTGCTCGGCTGACCCGCTGTCCATAGAGAAACAGGCATCGCACTAATCCATGTCGTGGAAGTGGGTCAAGACACTAAAGGGCAAGCAGTCAGGGTGGTCGGAGGCGTGAATATTTTCGCCACATGGGCACCGCCGCATGGGGGCCGACACATCCTGAAGTTTTCTTGCCTCCGACCAAGACATGACCCACGGGAAAAACCACCAAAAACAGACTCGACGTCGAGAAAACAGAATAATGGAAAGATCTTACTGGGCGACATCGAGTATGGCAAAACAGAACCAGCAGGAGGAACCGACGGACTTCAGCACCGAAGGAAAGGGAAATGACGGAGTCAAGAAACCGCAAGCAGGCCTCAAAAATCTTTTCAGCGCCCCACGAGGTGACCTCTATGGCGCGGGAGACGAACTGGCAGGCAGGGAGTCAACAGTGCCTAACTGCCAACCCACGAGCCGCCACGCAATGCATCAGCCTCGAGGGCGGGCGCCGATGCTGCGCCGGCTCCACCCCACTCTAAAAAAAAAAAAAAAAAAAAAAAAAAAAGTTCCTGCGGGTCATGACTTCTGGCCAAGTACCCAACAGTGATGAATGGTGAAGACTGACACAGATAAGATCTCATATGGTGGCACTATGTTTTTGCACATGCTGCAAGCAAACATAAAATGGTAAGTTAAGCAAATTCTGAAAGGCTATATAGCTGCTGTTGTATAGATGAAGACTAGACTCCTGGTGGCGAACAGCGCATCTATCAAGTGCATTTGGCAGGAGAAAAGGATCTGAGTGCTGGAGGGTCAACGTCGAGATAGCCTATACGGCACGAGCTAGCTCCTCGCATGCCGCGCGGTGCGCAGTCCTATTCCAGCGCCCGACCCTCCTGAAGATTTCTGGCTCCAGCTGGGTCCCAGCATCTCCGGCGACTCCCATTAGTGTGAATGAGTGGTGGAGACTTGAGTCAGGAAGATCACCATTTTTTTTTATACTTTTGTTCATTCTGTTGATAACCACTCTTTAAGGAAAAATATTTATATACCTGATCGCTCCAGTAAGGTGTATGAAGTTCTCTAGAATAGACGGGCTTACTCTGTCCATAACATCTATTGCTAGCTCTTCATCACCCTAAAAAAATATATATACATTGGCAAATATAATTCATAAAAGGTTCCATCAATGAAATGGATTAAAAAAATGGTTTTCTTACCTTTGAAATGCCTAAAACAGTAAACAAAGTCAGTATTTCTCGAGAACATTGACAGCTAGCTTCCTAGTAGCAGGCCGACAGCTGCAGAGTATGACTAATGCAAAGCCTTCAACCACATGAAAACATTCGAGTATGGACTCCTCTCAAGTGGAAGGGTATGAGCAGCACCATTAGTAACACCACGCTGAAAAAACCAGAACAGGAAAAAACATTTAACAACTGTGACACAAAAGGTATGTTTACAGATGAAGGACAGACTCTCAGACACTAACTGTGGAGTCTCAAAAGGGTTGCAAACAGCCTTCCTGCTGTGAGTACACATGGCTACAAAGAACAGTTATGTAAGAACTTACTGTAACAGTAGATCTTCAAGGGGATCTTAGTCATCAGGTCCCATAGATGGAAGTGAAGCAGGATCCACATGGAAGATTTTCAGCAATACAACTGGGGCTGCCACGCCAACATCGTCTGCTGACGTCCCCAAACCTATAAAAGCGCATGTGACCCTGCTCCCCCTCAGATCTTTCCCCCAGAGACAAAGGGAGCACAGCTCAGCCAGATAGCCAGTTCTAAGGGACAGCCACCCATAAATGGGGATAGTGGGAGGGAGTTGGACCTGATGACTGAGATCCCCTCAAGATCTACTTTACAGTAAGTTGTTAAGTAATTGTTCTTTGGGGTATCTCAGTCATCAGGTCCCGCAGATGTAACGAGTCCAAAGCAGTTACATATGCACAGAAACTGAGGAAGGCCATCTCTAAACTTAAGACAGGAGGTCCTGCAGCATGCCCCGGCCAAAACCTGCACGGGCTCCTGAGGCAATGTCAGACTGCAGTGCTTGGTGAAGGTATGGATGGTACTCCAGGTAGCAGCCACAAATGTCAGTGGATGAAACCCTCTGAAAATAAAAATTACGCACTCTATTGTAATTCTTGATCTTCCTGTATCTTCATCATTCATCACTGGTGGGTATAAGACAGAGGCACAGTACCCAGAGGGAGTATTTTTGTTTTTCTAAGGGTCAGGAGCCAGGAGCAGCGCCACCCCGAGGCTGGACGTGACTATATGGTACTTGAGGGTTGGTAAGTAACCAACCTCCACCTCAGTTCTGCAAGTTAGAGAGTAGAAGACAACACAGAAAAAAGACAGGTGCGGGGCAAGGGAGCCAGAGGGACAGCCAAAAGGAAAAGATATAAACAGAAAAGGAATAAAGCAGACCAGAGCACAGTGGAGAAAACCCAAGGGTCTGGGCAATGGGCCCAACCCTGGGCAGAGAGAGAGATAGGATGAAGGAAGACAGGGATAAAAAGATAAAGGGGGAGGTGTGAGACCCCACCACACTGTAACAGGGACCAACAGCCTTCCTCAGTACCAGGAGAGAGAGAGAGAGAGAGAGAGAGAGAGGCACTGCTGCCCCATAAGGACGCCCTACCTGAGAGCTGTTACTACAATATTTCCTAAAGGAATACCCCCACACTCTTTGGCTGTGTAAGCAGGCAAGATAGACTATGCTGGGTACCAGTCCAGCAAGGCAGGCTTATTCAGGTGCCAGGCCTGAAAATCCTTTCTCCCTGGGAGGAGAAGGTGTGGTAAGAGTCTCTCTCACCCCTTGGAACACCAGGGTGGAGAGAGAACCACCCTTGAACTCCAGGGTGGGAGAGAGAACCACCCGGAGACTAGATCCTCTCGGACTCCAGCCTCCTAGTTAAAGTCTAAGAAGACAGAATCCTGGAGGAAGACAAGAGGCATAATGTCACAGAAGGACAGACCCTGTAAGGATCAAGAGGAGACCCTGTTCCAAGAACCCCCACCCTGAGGAACAGAGGGAGAGGTTATAGTCCCATAGGAAAAACCAGAGTAGGAGTCCCCAAGGGTCCCGTCGACCCCTTTACCCTGATAGGTATCCTCCCACATGAAAACTGAATCAGTCAGACGAAGCTAGGAAAGGCCGGATCAAGTCAAGGGAGAATCCCCATCAGGGTGCTGAAAAGAGGGCCAGGGGTCCCAGTGATAAAGAGAAGGGCAAGAAGCTCTTACTTGCCCTCCCCACAGAAGGGCCTTCAATGAAGGAGTAGAGGGCCTGAGGTACCAGTGGACTGTGCCCACAACTGGCCCTCAATGGGGAGAGGGCAAGCAGGGCAGAGGCATCGCCTGAGACTGGGACCCAAGAGGGATGGAGGGAGGGAAGTAGTGATAATGGTGAAGATACAAAGGAAGATCAAGAATTATGATAGGTACATAATTTTCATATCTTCCCAGTGTCAATCTTCACCATTCATCACTGGTGGGTGAGTACCAAGCCCCCGATGGGAACCTGGCACCTCCATGAGGGACATTCCCTCAGCCCCTGTGGAGGAAAACAAGAGGGTAGGGGACCCTCACCAGCCAGTTAGGCCTGTGACTGGTCAGGGCAAGACGGGTCTCCTTTGCCTAGGAGAATGGAAGTCGCCCTGAAGCTCCCATCTCACCCTGCGGGAGAAAAGGCGGGTCCACCAGAAGGGAGGAGGAGGCAAGCATCCTTTGCTGGGCCATGGTGTCAACTTTGAAAGGTGAAGCCACGCCATCCGCCTGATGTAGATCAGAGTCACTGCTAGCCTGGATGCCACCTTACTAGTGTGGTAGGACGCCTTGCCTGGTGCCTCGCAAGCTCCAGGCCCTGTGTGGAGAGGGCGATGCCTTCCTGATTGCCTCTAAATCAGGCAGTGATGCAAACACTTGTGTAACCCCTTGTTACCCGGGTTACTAGAATCCTGGAAGACCTAGTGGTAGGCAGGAAGGCAGCTTGTGAAACTCCAGTTAAATGGATTTCACACTGTCTCACTCTGTTCTCAGTCTCAGACGAAACTGAGGGATGACATCACCATAGAACTGTCGCAGCTGCATGAGCCACAATGGAATCTGCAGCAGGGAGCTGGAGTAGAATGTGGGAGGTTTGAACAGTCAGTTGGAGTTTGGAGCTTGTTGTGAGAGGAGCACAGCAGCTCTGTGCTAGGCTCTTGGGAGCCTCAGCCCTGAAATAGGGCTACAAGTAGGGAAAGGTGTGTGTTTCCACCTAAAGAGAGACACAGTGAGCTATTTTTAAAGTGGTGGAGACCGTTGATTTGGTCCTTGTGCCCCATCCTTCAGGGATGGGGCAGAAAGGTTTTCCTGCATTTACAGGGCAACCCCTGGCTACTGCTAATGAAGAAGCTGCCTTATTTTGTCCAAGAGTAGGGGAAACAAGAAGATTTCGTGATTCGCCTGTGGGGCACCTGCAACCTGAGGTGAGTTCTGCTCTTTCTAAAGGGCCCACGCTTTCACCCTGGACTTGTGTGATAGTGGGATTGGACTACTGAAGTAGTGGAAGGCCTAGAGTAATAGGTTTAGGCAAAAGTAAAAAGTATGTTCAAGTCCAGCACATAGGGGAAGTCAAGACATGTAGAGGAGATGACATACATCTACCCAGTAATCTACATTGCCAAGCTTTCAGAAAAGAGTTGTTTAGTTTCCAGAGAAATGGCCAAGTATGGATTGTGGGAGCTGGAGGTGGAGACCCCCCATCTTTAGTAACCAGTTCCACCTCTACGGATTTGCTCTGTGGATTTCTACTTTGCCTCATGCACTTGGCCAGTGATGAGGGAAGTACCCAGACGTGGGATTGGAAGGAAAATTCCCTCTAGGAGTCGAAGGCTCTAAGGTGGTTTGGGAAGCCACCAATAGGAAAACTGGTTCATTCCATAATGGACCGCTGGATCAAGGGCCGTAGGGAGCTGGGCCAGTGAGGAACCAAGTAGTGTATGTCGGGCTGTGTACCCAAAGGCGTGCCAGTCCGGCTGTGTGCCTGGTGGGTTTAGAGCCTGAGGATGGAAGCGTGAAGAAGTGTTCTGTTGTCTCTAATCTGCATTACCAGGAATGTAGCCCTTGGGGTCCGCTCTATGCTTTGTTTGTTCAGTTTGGATGTGAATAAAAGCCACACTTTAGAATCCCATTCCTAGTTTTGGACATTACAGTTATTGCTTCCTGTGTTCGGATTTACTTGGGTGCCCTTGTGCAGAGTAGCCAAACCTAGGCTCCCTGAGCCGAGTAACCTAGTCCTCCCAACCCAGTCCCCACCAGGTACTGCTGTCAGCTTCAACAGCATGCCACCTGTCGTTCTGCAAAAGGCAGGAGTCCGGGGGTTACACTTGGCTTAGCATCGATCATAGGTGCCTGTTGCATGCAGCATGATGGGCCTGATGCGGTTATGCATAGCATCAAGTGAGTTGAGGAGAAACTCTTCCTCCCCATCGGTCAATCTCCACACAGTCCGCCTCTGGGGTCAGTTGCGCGGCTTCATTACCCAGCAGGGGTATCCAGGAGACTCTATTCCTGAAGTAGGATGCGGCAAAGCCCCTGGAGACCCCTGGGGTGCGTAATACCTGCTCTGGCAGTCCATTGGGGCTGGGGAAGAGACAGATGGACGCTGCCAGGCATGGTAGGATGCTTCCTGGAATGGAACTGGCCAGGCACGGACCACCAAGTGGTCAGCACTAAACTCGCCTCAGGAAGGAGTGCATCACCGCTCAGGATTGCATCTGCCACCCTGAGATGTGCAGCCTGCTGACCAACCCCTGAAAGGAAACGCTGATAGGAGGTTTGATCAGCATCCAAGGATAGGAGGATGGAGGGATCCTCTTCCTCGCTGGAGGAAGACAAGGAGGCCGACAAATCCAAAGACTCAGAGTCCAGCTGCTGCTGTGGTAACTGGAGAAAGACCTGCTCGTCCCATGGCTCTTGTATATCAGGAAAGCAGCAGCAGTGGCGGTGAACTGTTCCCAGATGAGGGGCCTCAAAGGACTCAAATGGCTTGGGAAATGAGGAAGAGGCACAGGTAAGGGAGGCAGCATCTGAGAAGCAGCGAGCGATCTTTGCCAGGGCTAGGACACCGTGCAGGTAATCCAGCGCTAGGGAAGGATCCACCAGTCTGCACAGTGACTGGCTGCTCAACCCTGCAGAAGCAGGACTGAACTCCAAGTTGACCCCCCGCCAGTGAGGCAACCAGGCCGATAGGTCCAGATGGACCGATCCCTAATCATACACAACATAGCCTCCTCATAAGAGACAAGGAGAGAAGGAAGACTCGGTGTCAGAGCTCCTCCCAGAGCCCTGAAGGCTCACCAGGAAGGCCACTGCCCCATCACCTCCACCAACTCCCGAGCAGGACCTCTTCCTTGTACCCAATCACAGGGCTCTACCACTCCCATGAGCCACCACAGGGAGGCAGCGGGAGGGGAGCCCCCGTCCCGCCCCAGAAGATCGAACGGTGTCAGAAAGGGTGCCAGAATGGGACACGGAGCCCCAAGTCTCAATTCCCCAGGCTGAGAGTCACCTTCAACAACCAGTGGCCCCTGGTGCCGTGAATGACACCGAGGCTGGTACCGACTGCAACAGTGTGCCTCAAGGAAGAGGGATTGGGAAAGTGCTAAGGTACTGGGCGGAGGACAGCCCTAGTACTCGATGAGTCGGGCTTCAAATCTGGATCCCTTTCAATCATTCTCCTCCAAAGAGGAGTAGATCCAGAAGACCTCCAGAGGGTCACCCCCAGGCCCTCCTACCCTCAGCGCCTGTGAACGCACTGCGGGATGGCTCAGTACTGCCGGTGGCACTGTTTCGATCACTGGAGCCATGAATGGCTCCAGGGTGGCACTGACAGGTGACGCTGAGGGAACCACCGGCCAGGCCCAGCAAGCATAGGCCGTGACACGGGGAGGCCGCACCTCACAGGAAGTGACTGCCAGAACAATGCTCCCAGCCCGTCCCCAGAAGAACTGGACCGTGCCACTGCACCGTGGCAGAGGCCTCGCCCTGGCAAAGCTCAACAAGGTAGCAAAGTCTCTTCCCCAGTCCGTAAAGAACCGGAAAGGGACCCAGAGGTAGGGCCAAGAAAACTTCTTCTGGTGTTTCAGGCACGACATTGTCCTCTGAAGGTTGGCAGAGCATGGCTGACCTAACGCGGTATTCAAGGATGCGACGATCCATGGAGAAACAGGCGTTGCAGTTGCCCATGTCGTAGTTTGGATCCAGGCAGATAAGACAGCAATCATAATGGCTCAGACAGAAAATTTGCCGTCCACAGGGACACCGACGCATGGAGGCCGGCCCACCTTAGAAGATGACTTTCTGTCCCACTGAACTTGGCATACCAGGTTACTCACCTGTAACAGTAGTTCTAGGAGTGGTATATCTTGTTCATCCACACTTTTGACATGTCCCCTTCTGCTTTAAATCTCACCAGAAGTCTTCAAGCTGGCTCCTACCACCCACCCAGGTGGTATATACCTCGGCTCCACCCCATGAGGCCAGATCTTAGCCGCTGGAAGCCAAGTTGTGTGCGTCTGCAGCCGGTGAGGTCGGGTGGGTCTGTGTAGATGAACAACAAACGCCACTCCTAGAAATAAAAATTCGCATCTCACCTGAATTCCTGATCTTCTCTTGTAGTTTCACCATTCATTACTACTGGGTGTAAGCAGAGCGCGCATCCGCTACGGGAGCTGTTTTTTTTGGAGGAGGAGTCGGTGCCTGTGGTGCCACCACTAGAGCAACGCACTACTTGGTGTGTGAGGGCGGCGCGTAGGCACTGCATGACCTCCTCCATCCCAGTTCTGTAAGTCGAGAGGCGAATAAATGAATAGAAGCACAACAGCGAGGCAAGTGAGCCGAGGGATAGTAAAAAGAAAGGGAACAAACTGAAAAGGAATAAGCCAGTAGAGAACAGGAAAGAGGAGAACTGATCCTAAGGGACCACAAGTCCTCACTCCTGGGGCGGATCCTGGGGGGGAACAGATAAGGAGAGGAAGAAAGAACGTAAAAGAAGAAGCAGCGGGGATGCTGAGAGGAGTGAAAAATACTGCTAAGTTGCAAGTTAAATTGGCTTAGGGTTATCATCTGGAATCAAAGGGCAAGGAAGCAGGGATCCTTCAAACAAAACTGGCCTAAGGGTTCAACCGAACTGTTTACTAAGCCTGATAAACAAAAAGGCAGATTTCCTACACCTCCCGCTATCCCAAAGCCCATCACTCATGCTGAGAGCTCACAGATTGCCAAGGCACACATAATCTGTTCCGGAGGAAGAGCTAATTTAGAAAGGGAAAAGGACCCCACTATCACATTGCCATGTGTTAATACAAGGGGGGAGGAGACTGACGCCCCTAAAGGGGAACTCTTGGAGAAAGTGGACAGAGATAGAAGGAAACTCTGCTCTGACTCCCTGGGAGGCAGAGGCAAGAAATGAAAATAATGTACCAACGTAATTCTGATCTTTCTGTGTATCTTCACCATTCATCACAGATGGGTTACCTGGCCGGAGGTCAGACCCAATGGGAGACTTTTTTTAAAAGGGGTAGCTTGGAGCCGACACACCATCGGCGCCGCCCCTCGAGGCCAACGACCATGTGGGCGCCCGAGGGGTTGGCCATTAGGCTGTGTCGACCTGCCTGCCTACCAGTTCTGAGTCGCCGGAGAAGCAAGAGGAAGGGATGGAGGTGGGACAAGAGAGTCCAAGGGACAGAAAAAGGAAAGATAACTGAACTAAAAGGAGAAATAACGACTGAGAGGACAGCAAAGAAGAAGTTAGACTAAGGGGATTGGGTAGGGCCCCAATCTCTGGAAGCGGAAGAAGGGAGGGTAGGGAGGGAGAGAATTTAGGAGAGAGGGAGAGGTATCAAGGTATCCGAGACCCTTGTCCATCACCAGATTGTATAGGAACTGCAAGGAGTAGCAAAGCTCTCTGCCAGAATTCAAGGCACAGAATAAAGTACAGTTACGTAAGAACTTACCGAACAGTAGATCTTCGAGAACAGCTCTTGCAGCAGGTTACACCATTAGAACTGAAGCCGGCAGGCGCCAGGACCCCACGGAAAATTCTAGCTAGCTATCTTCAGCGGGGACCGCCCGACGTCGGTCCGCCTCCGGCCAGGTGGCGTGGTACAAAAGGGGGCGGTCCTGCCAGATTCCCCAGTTCTCCCGCCTGAGACTTCGGCCGCAGGCTGACATCGAAATGGGAGACCGAGGATTCGCGTCAGAAAACAGAAAGATATAAATCCTGCTCAGAGAGACTGAGCCATGCCTCCTCCAAGGGGAGGTGGGCAGGAAGGTACCTGCTGCAAGAGCTGTTCTCGAAGATCTACTGTTACGGTAAGTTCTTACGTAACTGTACTATCTTACCGAGATACAGCTCTTGCAGCAGGTTACACCATTAGGACTGATTCCCAAGCAGTAACACTGCCAGAAATTCGGGAGGAGGAAAATAGGAAGTACATTCCAGGTCCTGAACCTAGGACAGGAGACCCTGTAGCACACGAAGGCGAAACCAGCCCCTTCGCGAGAGGCGATGTCCAGGCTATAATGCCTGATAAAGGTATGGACAGAGCTCCAAGTGGCTGCAGCACAAATAGCAGAGGTGGAGACATTTCTGAGTGCTGCGGAGGATGTGGCCACACCCTAGTAGAATGACTCTCGGACCAAGCCGGGAGGGCTTTTGTTTTAAATCATAACAGTAGGAAATACACTGGACAAGCCAGCGAGACAGAGACTGTTTGGATACTAATTGGCCCATCATCCTCTCAGAGAAGGAAACAAAGCTGTTCAGAACTACGGGAGGTTTAGTTCTGTCGAGGTAATACCTCAGGCTGCGGTGAACATCCAGGCGTGGAGCAAAGCTCTCTCTATTGGAATAACTCGGGAAGTAGATTGGGAGGTCAATGTCCTGGTTTAGAGAGAGTGAAGAGACCACCTTAGGTAAAACTTAGGATTAGTCCTCAGGGATACTCTGTCCGGTGGAAAACTAAATAAGGCTCTTTGCACATAGAGCGTGAAGCTCAAGAAATTTTCTCGCTGAAGTAACAGCAACTAAAATAACGCTTTTCCACAACAGAAAACGTAGCTCGTAATCCACGGCAGGTTCAAAAGGAGGGAGCGTGAGCTGTTCCAGGACAAAGAGCAGATCCCATGGAGGCACAGGGTCCCTAATGGGAGGCCTAAGGTGTAACACTCCCTAAGAAATTCCCGAGAGGCGCCCAATTGAGCTACTGTACGATGTCTCACCGGGAGGTGATAGGCAGAAATGGCACAGAGGTGCACCTTAATAGAGGAGTAGGCTAGGCCTGAATGAAAAAGGGAGAGGTAATCCAAAATTACTCCCACAGGACAACCCAAAGGGGAAAGATCACGAGCTCGTGACCATAAACAAAAAGCGGCGCCATTTCATGGCGTGTCGCTTGACAGCGCTGCGCTTTCTGGCTGCAGAAAGAACCTCTGCAACCTCCTGCGAGACCCCGTGGACGCAAGATGGCTATGTCTCTAGAGTCAAGCATGCAGGTTCAGAGAGCGAGGTCCGGATGGACTAATGAACCTTTCTCCTGAGACAGGAGGTGGGAGCTGAGCGGCAAAGGGAGCCGGGTTCCAGATAGTTGCACCAACAAAGGGAACCAGATCTGTCTGGGCCAGAACGGGCCACCAGGATCATGAGTGCGTGCTCCCTGCGCAGTTTGAGAAGAACTCTCTGGATCAACGGGAAGGGAGGAAAGCGAGAGGAATCTGTTCGCCCAGGAGAGGATAACTGCCTCGCCAGAAAACACCAGGCCCTGGATCTAGCGAGCAAAAATTGGGCAGTTTTATGCTGGATGGGGATGCGAACAAGTCTAGTTCTGGAATTCCCCAGCAGAAACAGATCCTCTGCTACCTCTTGAAGAAGTTCCACTGTGGACTCTGGCCTGTGAACGACTCAGGCCGTCTGCAATTGTGTTGTCCACCCGGGAACATGCACAGTGATCAGATTTGCGCCGTGTCCATTACCCAATCCCAAACCCTCATTGCCTCCCTGCAAAGGGGTAAGAGGTGCGCTCCTTGTTTGTTGAGGTAAACATCACCGCCGTGTTGTCTGTCTGAAGCAGGAGAGTACACGGTAGGATTACTGACTGAAAGGCCTGCAGGGCATAGAGAACCGCCTCATCTCTAGGACATTGATATGGAGATGAGCTCCAACAGGGTCCACGCACTGGGACTTTACCCCGCCCAGGTGTGCCCCACCCAAGACCTGAGGCGTCCGTGGTGAGGGTTACCTCCGGGACGGCGCTACAAACGGACGCTCTTGGAGAGTGACCTGGGACTAGCCACCACTGCCAGTCTCGGATGACTGAGTTCGTGATCCTGACCGGATGCTGCAAGTGGTCTTGTCTTTGGTCCCATTGTACCTTGAGCATCCACTGGGTAACCCGCATGTGGAGCCTCAGCGAAGGGACAGTAGGAATGGCCGCAGCCATGTGTCCGAGCAAGCAAAGGACCGACCTGGCAGGTACGATTTTTTCAACGACAAATCCCTTATGAGGATCTGATGCGCTCCGCTCTGTCGTCCGGAAGAAAAGCTCTTCCTGAACAGTGTCCAGGACTGCTCTTATAAACTGCAGTTTCTGACGGTACCAGGAGAGACTTCTCAAATTTATGAGAATGCCCAGAGATTGGAACAAGTCCTGGGTGCTCTGAACGCGAGAAACAACGCCTCTGGAGGCGGCCATGAGAAGCCAGTCGTCGAGGTACGGGAACACATAGTGGCCCTGTCTCCTCAGAGATGCTGCCACGACTGCCATGCACTTGGTAAAGACCCTTGGTGCGGATGACAGTCCGAACGGAAGAGCTCAGAACTGAAAGTGGTGGTCGAGGAACTCAAGCGCAGGAACCTCTGGTGCTGCGTGAGCTATGGGGATATGCAGGTATGCGTCCCTGCATGTCTAGAGACGCTTAAAAAGCGTCCTGTTTCAGCATGGGAATAAGGCCCGGAAGAGTCACCATGCGGAATCTTTGTAGGCGACCGACACATTGAGGTCGCTGAGGTCCAGAATCGGACAGAAGTCCCTGATTTCTTGGGAACCACGAAGAAGTGGGAATAATATCCTTGTCCTCTGGTTCTCCGGGACGTACTCTATCGCTCCTTTTCTTAGGAGGCGAGTACTCTTGCCAGATCAAACTTTTGTGCTGACCGGATACCGGGAGAGCAAAGGAGGCCTCGAGGGTGGCTTTTCTATAATTCTATAAAGTGGCCTAGACTGACCAACTGCAGAACCCACCTGTCGGTGATAATGGCCTGCCATCCCGGCAGGAAGTTCGCAATGCGACCCCACCATGATTTCCGTTGATCCTGAGGGGCGGTGCCGGAAAGGAGTCAGGCTGTGGCGGCAGAAGGGCCCGCTGGCTGGGTCGGCCTAGGGGAACGCTGACCTTGGCTAGCGGGCTGTTTTCCCTGGGTTCTCACGAAACCGGAGCCCCTCTGATGTGTAGCGGAGTGGGGCTGCTGCCTCTGAGTCCGCCCACAAACGGTTTTGGTTCCTACGAAGGAACCAAGCTTGGGTCGGTACATGGCTTGAACCGACCTTACCGCCTTCCCGCCTCTTGAAGTCTGGTAATGATCTTCTCGGAAGGATTACCAAATAAAACTTCTCCTCGAACAGAGCGTCCATAATGTTTTCTGGACATCCGGGGTAAAGCCGAGACACGTAACCAGGAGTGTCTCCGGAGGCATACGCCAGAAGCTGCTGCTCAGGCCGATGAGTCCGCGAGTCGTGACGCTGCTCAAGCACTTGGGTCCCCATATCTGGACCTGCAGGAGGAGCTGGAGCATCTCCTCCTTCTGCTCACCTTCAGGCAGCTTTCAGCCGCCTCAGACCCTGTTCCCAGAAGCGTTCTGAAATTGAACCATGTGGGTCAGGTAGTTCAAGTATCTGACAGCAGGTAGGAAGCGTACGGCGCCTGTCCAGTGCGGCCCAACTGTTTGGACTCTGGGTCCGTGGCAGGGTGCTCAAATGTTGCGGCTTCTGTGACTGGTCATGTGAGGCTGTGATGACCAGAGTCTCGGCCTGAGGCTGCTGTGTCAGGTACTGGTCGCCCTTAGAGCCTGTACAGACAATCAGCTTTCTTGCACCGGGAGCAAATGTGGACGCTTCCACGCTGCCTTGGTGACGCCCACGAAAGTGTCCACCAAGGGAGATACCACCACAGGCTTGGGGTCCTTCTGCCAAAGATATCTGGCAAGGCGTAACCTTCGGGTTTAGTTCTTCTGCATCCCATCCCATGTTCTCCTGGATATGTCGATAATATCCATGAACGAAGGGTCATCCGGAGGAGATCTCGGTGTCTCACGTGGGTCCGGAGAAGGGATGGAGAGAGGAGATGGGGATCTAGAGGAAGAGTAGACTGATCCTGGTCCTCCGTCGACGGCGACGCCGGTGTCTCCTGGATCTCTTGGGGCTGGGTGATCCAGAAGAGGATTTCGACGGAGGTCTCCGTTTTCTGATCTTCCCTGGGAGAGGATCCAGGCTCCGGGGAGTGGCGGCCTGCCGACCCCGGCCGAAGGAGGGCCGGCACGAGGAGGAGTGGGGAGGAGGAGGAGCGGTGGGGCCATATCCCTTTAATGGTGTCCCACCAGTAAGTGAAGAGATCCTTCACTCCGCTATAGAAAGTCCCGCCACGCCCAGGCACCGTGGGCAGTCGCTGGTCCTGCGCGCCGGCTCACAGGGGCCTCGGGTAGGCGAGGGGCCCTGGGAGTTTCGGCGGGCCGGGTCGCCTGCCTGGTCCTCGGGCTGCGTAAGTCCTCTCTCAGTCAACGCCTCCTGACCGACGCCGGTCGGAGGCGTGGGAGCCCTCTTCTCAGGCAGAACGGACGCCGTCCCCAACCGGTGTCCGCTAGGATGGTTTGGCGACAACGGCCGTCCGCTCCACGGAGGAATGACGTGACGGCCGACGACGGATCCACAGGTCCTTCAACGGTGTGAGCTCCAAAGTTTTGCGAGGAGGCACAGAAGACGCAGACGCCGGAGCCAAGGGCGGAACCCGATTATGATGATGGTGGTGGCGCTCCCGGACTTCGCCAAGGCCTTGAAGGAGAAGACGACGAGCCTGGTGGACTTGGCCTGAGAAGAAGAAGGCTTTCTTACCGCAGCCGGGGAGGCTGAGAGCTGGCCCTGGAAGGAGAGCGGTCGGACCGAGAACCGAGCTGCGGGACTCCAAGCCCTGGACGGGGACCTGGAAGGGCCTTCTCCTTCTTTCTCCGCGTGCTTGTGGGATTTGGACGAAGATTCCCCTTGGAGGACATGGTCTTCAGTTTTCCTCCAATAGAAAAGCCTGTAGGGCCTTCTGATGTCGGATCCTGGTTCGGCTGTTGAAGCCCTGGCAAAACGAACAGGCCTGGTATCGTGGTCTGGGCCCAGGCACACGAACACAGGCCGTGTGGGGTCCTTGAAGGATCTGTTTCCGCAAGCACACTTGGAGGATGACCGGAGGTCGGAGAGGACATCAGCAACAATCTTGCTTGAAGAAAAAGAATTTCCCGAGGAAAGTTTGAACCACGCATCGCGTACAGACTGGAACCAGAGGTCGAGACATGCAAGTCGACGGCGGAAAGAACTGGGAATCTAGGGACCGCCCCTTTGTACCACACCTGACGCCGGAGGCGGGTACCGCTGAAGATAGCTAGCTTGAATTTTTCCGTAGTCCTGACGCCGCCGCTTCAGTTCTAATGGTTAACCTGCTGCAAGAGCTGTATTCAAGGAAGATCTGGCAACACCCCAGAAGCAGAGTCAGCTATTCTGGATGAAGGACAGGGTACAGGATTTAGTACCTCTCAGGAAAAATGTTTGGTGAAAAAAGGTTTTTTGTTTAAATAGTTGGATGGAAACCAGAAGGAGAACAGAAGGAGGGCAACTACTAACTCCCACCCCATCGGGAGGAGACAAGCAGAGAAGCAGTGCCGCCGAGCTGTCTACTCTTCATAGGAGAATACCCCGTGTGTCCTACTTTACCCCGCTCCTAAAAGGAGAGGGGGAGCCACAGAGAGGAGGGACCCAGAGACTGAGGCCCCAGGGGGATGGTAGGGTTAGTGATGAATGGTGAAGATACACAGAAAGATCAGAATTATGGTAGGTACGTAATTTTCATATCTTATCTGTGTCAATCACCATTCATCACAGATAGGTGAGTACTAAGCCTCCAAGGGGATTGTTTTACACCCCAAGGGAGAGAGTCCCTAGCCTCAGTGGGCGATACACTAAGTGGGAACCTTCAGGGCCTGGAGAGGCCCGAGAGTGGGAGAGAGACGAGTCCCCTGGAGGGGAAGGAAGCTGCCCGACAAGCACCCCGTCTCCTCACGGGAGAAAGGTAGGTTCCTGGTGGGTGGAGCTATTCACCCTACACCGGGCCAAGGGTGACAACCGGAAAGACGAGCCATGCCGATCTCCCAGTGCAGATCGCTGTCGCCATAAAATGCCTCGCTTGGTGCCTTCCTAGCCCAGGCCACGTGCAGAGAGCGCGATGGCTTGTTTGGTTTGCTCCGAATCAGGCAAAGAGGCTAGAGCTGACCTAGCCTGGACCCACAAGAACCTGCTGTAGGCTGCATAGTGGGCCTGATGAGCAGAAATAGAGAGGAGCAACCGTGAGTAGAAGGTCCTCCTCCCCAAAATCAAAATCCGAGGAGTCTTGATCTGGGGCCGGTCACGTGACGGCGCAAGCCCATCATGAGTGTCCAGATGCGTCAAACCAGACTGTGGATGAGGCTTGGAACCTGGAGACTCAGGGGAGGCAATACCTCTGGCTGAGGTCCCTGGGGGAACTCCAGAGAGGGGCCTCATGAAAAAGCACGGACGCCTCCCAAAAGGGAACTGGCCAGGGCGGCACCACAAGGGTGGCTCGCTAAAATCGCTAGAAAGGCGCACCGGTGCTCAGGATTGCTGATAGCAGAGGGTGAAAGGTGCAAATCCTCCAACATCCTCACGAGGAAACGCTGATACTCAGAGAGATCAGCAGCCGGAGAGATGTGGACAGAAGGTTCCTCCCCTGAAGAGAGGGATGAGGAGCTGAGGTCACCATGTGCTCAGAGGGTGGCTGCACGGGGAGGTTGAAAACCTGGCTGTCCATTGCCCTAACGTAAGCAGGGAACCGGGCAGCTACCGCTCTGAACTGCTCCCAGGTGAGTGGGCCGCTAGGGACCAAGGATGCCTGGGAGTGCAAGAGAATGTGGCAGAGGGATAGGGGCAGAGCCGAGAAGAGAAGTCGGCTGACCTCCGCCAGGGCTAGAGCGGACCGTGAGCACCCGAGGAGGGTGCCCCGAAAACTCCACAGCTGACAGCTGTACAACCACCTTGGTACTTGCCTTGGCTGCTCCCTGAAGAACCCCAGTGAGGCGACCGGGCCGAGAAGGTCCAGAAGAACGGTCCCCTGCCTCAAAAGAACAGGACTCCCTCAAGGAACCCGAGGGGAAGGGTGGAAATCTGCACTATGGCTCCGTCCCAGGGCACGAGTGGACTCAGAAAAGGGCCGACACAGCAACCCCACACCCTCACCCCTCAGAGTCCGAAAGAGTCCTCCTCGAGAGGGCCAGCCTAGGTAGCTGGCATATCTGGGCAGCCCCAAAGGGGAGACCCAGGGAGCAGTACCTCCTCCTGTAGGCTTCGATGGGCCCCAAAATTGGGTGATCAAGACACACCACTGGAGGTACCACCACCGGGTCGATGAAACCCCCAAGACCAGGCTGCAGAGCTATGATGGCACGCACCAATGCCTTCTGGTCAGCACCACTGACCCTAGTCTCGGGGCCACCGCCTCCTCAGTAGGGGCTGGCTCAGACTCGGCCGACGAGACCACAGTGCTGCCCTCCTCTGCAGCCAACCCCGAGGGTGAGACTGCTCGTCCGACTGGAGCTCGATTCCAACTCCAAGAGGTAGAGTCCAAAGCTCTGAGCCAAACCGTAGGAGGGCGGGCAGAACCAACCTTGCCACCGGCCCCAGTAGCCACTGCTGTGCCCGAGTTGGCGCCCTGTCTCCGCAACCCCGTGAGCAGGACCTGCAGGAGGCACCGCGCCAGCTCGAGCCAGAGGTCCAGTGCCAGGGCCAGTCGCAGCACCATCCAATCCACCGCACTGGGAGCAGTACCAAGGACAGGGATGGCACCGACAGCAGCCCCAGCAGCACCCTCAGCGCCGATGCCGACAACACCCGCCCCACGGCACCGAGGGACAATAGCGGCGCCACTATGGCCCCGAAGGCAGACCCGAGCCGAACACTTGGCGCCACGAATGGTGCCGAGAGCGGACGGTGCCGCAGATGGCACCGACAGACGGAGTCGACGACACGGCGCCATGCTCAACCTCAGTGCGCAAGCCATGGCATGGCGAGGACGCTGGATTCGGTCCCACAGCACCATTTAACAGCGCCGGGCGCCCGAACGCGCCGACTGAGCCCACGGTGCTGGAGCGACAAGTCAGCGCCTGATGACTGGCGCCGACCACGCCTCGGCTAGGCCCACGGGCGCCATGAACAGCGCCGGGCGCCACTGAAGGGCGCTGGCGACAGCGCCGACCCGGCCTTCCGAGCCGCGGGAAACGACAGCGGGGAACCTTCACCCCGAAGGGCGATTCGCATAGCGGCGCCTCTCCTGCCCGCCCCCAGGAGGAAGCAGGATGGGCCTCCTGGCGTCAGGGAGGAGCTCTCATGATGGCCAGGCTACAAGTAGCTGAGGTTCCCTCCTCCTCGGTCCGTAGAGTAGAACCAGGAGGGGACCCGGAGGAAGGCCCGGGAGAGCGCGTTTGGCCAGACGAAAGCAACCCTACCCCGAAACGCGGAGCTCGCCCACCTTTCAATGCGCGCTATCTCGAGGACCCGGGCGTCCATGGAGAAGCAGGCGCCGATGAGTCCATGTCATGAAGCGGGCCAAGACACGCAAAACACCGGTCGTATGGTCGGGTGATGGAGAATTTTCGCCGCACGGGCACCAACGCATGGGAGGCCACCTGTCTTTGAAGACTTCTTGCCCTCCGACCGAGACATGACCTACGGAAAAACATAAAACAGACTCGACGCCGCAAAATTCAAATAAAAAGGAAAGATCTTACCGGGCGACGCCGAGTGGAGGCAGAACACAGAACCGCAGGCAACCGACGGACTGAAAACACCAAAGGCGAAGGGCTGAAAGGCCTAAAATTTTGTCTGAGCTCCCACAAGCGCCCTCGGCCAGGAGACGAAGAACTGGTAGGCAGGTGGAGTCAACACAGCCTAACGGCCAACCCCGAGCCACGCAGTACGCCGGGCCCCGAGGGCAGCGACGATGGCGTCGGCCTGGCACCCCTTTAAAAAAAAAAAAAAAAAAAAAAGAGTCTAGTGGGGTCCTGACCTCCGCCAGGTAACCCATCTGTGATGAATGGTGAAGATTGACACAGATAAGATTCAGACCACCAGTTCCTGAACGCAAATTCTGAAAATGGGCAAGAAAGACTTCACTAGCACCAGACTGGCATACACAGGACAAGATATGAAAATTATGTACCTACCGTAATTTTGATCTTCTTGACGACTCTCCACCACTCATTCACACTAGTGGGATTAGCGCCGGAGGCACTAGGTCCCATCGGAAGCAAACTTTTGCTGGAGGATCGTGCGAGAGATAGCGAGGAACGGCTCGAGCGGAAATCACTATCTCGGCGACGACCTCCAACCGCCTCAGTACCTTTTACCAAGGAGGTGCAGCGCACCAACGAGAGTAAATCTAACTCTGAAAAAAACGGACATAAGACAGTCCGCACGACCCGTGTAAGAAGGGTCAGCAAAGAAGTCTTCACGGCCCAAAGATTTGAGGGAGTGAAGACCAACACAGCGGTGAGCTCGGGGATGGAGTAGGGCGTAGAATGAGTGGTGGAGACTCGCCCAAGAAGATCAAGAATTACGGTAGGTACGCACTTTCATATCTTCCTGACATAAGTCTCCACCACTATTCACACTAGTGGAGAGTACTAAGCTGATAATCCCCAAAAGGGCAGCAGGAGAGCCAGTTACCCGACTCAAGATAGAAGTCCATTAAGGATAGGTTCTCACTAACGTTGAATGCCGCCTGGCATGAACATCCAGTGCATAATGCTTAACGGCGTATGCACTGAGCTCCAGGTGGCTTGAAGATATCTGCAATTGGAACATTGCGCTTCTGTTAGGGATGCCGCATCCGCCTCTAGTAGAGTGAGCGTATACTCTACCTTCTAATTTAACTTGAGCCATGGAATAGCAATGTCGAAGGCATGCCACTAACCATGATGAGATGCATCTGATAGCGACAGGTTGACCCAGCCGGTGTCGCTGAAAGAAACAAACAGTTGCTGAGTCTTGCATAAATTCTGGTTCTATCTAAATAGAACCGAAGGCTCTCTTAACATCCAAGGAATGAAGAGATCGCTCCTTCATTTTGGAAATTAGCGAAGTAAGAGGGAAGTACCAGAGGTTGGTTTAGATGGAATTCTGACACAACCTTGGGAAGAAATTTAGGATGAGTACGGAGAACTACCTTGTCTTTATGGAATACAGTATAATGGAGGGTCCGTAGACCAGGGCATGCATCTCAGAGACCCTGCGGGCTGAGGTAATGGCCACCAGGAAGGCAGTCTTCCAGGTAAGAAATTTTAGCTCACAGGTAGCTAGGGGTTCAAAGGCTTCCGAGTGAGCATGTCCAGCACCAGGTTAATGTCCCAGGCTGCAACTGGACGCTTAACAGGGGTCTGGTAGGAAGAATCCCTTAAGAAATCTCTTCACCATAGGTAACTGAGCCAGAGCCAAGGAAGAAACCGGCTCATGGAACGCTGAGATGGCACTAAGGTGAACTTTAACTGTGGAGTACTGGAGACCTGAGTTTGATAGGTCCAAAAGATACTCCAGAACCTTGTCAGGAGGACAGGAAAAGGGATTCCAAGAGAACTTTGACACCAGAGAGAAAACGCTTCCATTTGGAAGCGACGCTGGGTGGCTGGCTTCCGAGCAGCCAGAAGGATGTCTGAGACTCTATGAGAGATGTTGAACCGATTCACTTTACTTCAGGAACCAAGCATGAAGGTGAAGTGATTTCAGGTTGGGATGGACCAACGAACCCCGAGTCAAAAGATTGATTTGCAAGGGAAGTGGTCTCGAGAGGCTGCCAACATACTGTTGAGTAGAGGAAACCATAGTTGCGAGGCCAGGAGGGAGGAATGAGAATCATTTTGGTCCCTGAGACTCAAACTTGAGGAGTACTCTCTGATTAGAGGAAGCGTGAAAGGCGTGAAGAAAGCGTTTTGTCCACCGCAGCCTGAACGCATCCTGACAGAAAATGCCAGGCCCTGGATTTCTGGAGCAGAAGAGAGGCAGTTTTGCGTTGAGTGGGGATGCAAAAGGTCCAGATCTGGGTCCCCACTCTTGAACAGTGACCGAGCTACGGCTGGATCGAGAGACCACTGCTGAGGGTCTGCCTCCCTTCTGCTGGTGATCTGCTAGGTCGTTTTGTATACCTGGCAGATAAACCACTTGAATCAGAGACTTGTGCTTCAAGCACCACTCCCACACCCTCATTGCTTCCTGCAAAGGGATAAGAATGAGCACCGCCTTGCTTGTTGATGTAATACATCCCAGCTTTGTTGTCTGTTTGAAGGAGAATGTTCTTGTGACAAAGGATATCTTTCAGAGCTCGGATCGCATAGAGGACCGCTCTCATCTCCAGGACATTTATGTGGAGATGAGTTTCAACTGAGTCCACACACCTTGAGTGTGGAGGGAGTGACAGTGAGCTCCCCATCCCATTAGCGAGCGTCTGTGGTGATGGAGATCTGATGATCCGGGGAGCAAGGGGACCCTTCCAGGAGATTGCTCTCTTGAGACCACCAGGTGAGAGACTTCAAGGGCTCAGTCACCTTGATGGGATAAGACTGGGGTGAGAGGTCGGAGACCACTGAGTGGAGAGCATCCATTGGGTGGTTCTCATGTGCAACCGGCCAGGGTACAGTGAACACCGAGGACGCCATGAGACCCAACATGCGTTGTATCGAGAGCTGTAACCAATTGGTTCTCCCGCTGTAACGGGCCATCTGAAGGATATCGAGTCTTCTGTCCTCTGGAAGGAAAGCCTTTCAGGAAGAGGTGTCTAGAAGTCCCTATGAAAGGAGCCTCTGGGAGGGCTGCAGTTGTGATTTTTCAAATTCAGCAGAACTCCCATGGACATAAGAAGATTTAGAAGTTGTTTGCACGGCTTCCAAAGTCCCTTGGCTGGAAGGACGCATAGCCAATCGTCCAGGTAGGGAAACACTGGAGTCCGATCTTCCTGAGATGCGCAGCGAGAACTGCACAACACTTTGTAAAACTTGCGGCGCGAGGATAGCCCAAAGGGCAGGATTCTGAACTGATAATGCTGACCCAAAGCTACAAACCTGAGGAACTCTGGTGGGTCGGGTGGATGGGGATATGCTGGTAAGCGTCCTGCATATCCAGGAGGCCAGCCAGTCGTGTTGATGCAGCAAGGGTAACAGGGTACCTAGGAAATCATTTTGAATTTCTCCTTGGGAGAAATTTGTTTAACTTTCTGAGGTCTAGAATGGGGCGATTCTCCCAGATTTCTTTGGAACCAGAAAGTAATGGGAGAACCCTGTGTTTGCGAGATGCGGGGCACAGTTCTATTGCCCTGTTGTTTAGAAGGCCCTGGATCTCTGCGGTGAGGAGGTCTGACTGAGAGACCGACAACCTGGGTTGTCGCCTGGGAGGACAATTGGGGGTTCCAAGAAATTGAGAGAATAACCTCGCGAATTATCCGAAGGACCCATTTGTCCGAGTTATGGACTTCCACTGGTTGTAGAAGTACATCAGACGACCTCCCACTGGAGGAGAAAGTTCCACCGGCAATGTGGATGGAACTTGGGCCAGCATTCAGAGGTGGCGCTGGGGGCTTTAGGCCCCGCGCTTGCTGCGCCTTCTTTTGAGGTTGGGCAGGTTGGCTTTTATGGAAGCTTCCTCTGCCTCGAAAGGACTGGACGACTATGAAACTGACGCCTGTTCACATGCCCCGAGAGGGGTAGGCGGAGGTCTGGCCAACTTAATGGCCGATCTAGTCTTCTGAGTGGCCTCTAAGGCTTGCTCCACCTGAGGGCCAAAAGATAGGAACCATCAAAAGGCAGCGCCATTACCTGCTGCTGAGCATCATTCGTGAAGCCAGAAATACGCAGCCAGGAATGGCGCGAGCATAAACCTGCAGCTGCTGAGCGAGAAGCAGTGTCGAAAGCGTCCATGGCGGCTTTGACCTGTTGGTTATTGGACTCAATACTTTAATAACGGTCAGAAGAAGCTCTGACTTGAGTCCTAATCTGGAAGAGCTTCAACCATTCTTTTCATAGAGTGCCACAGGATATACTCATACTGAGAAAAATAGCCTTGATAACTGGCAACACGATACTTAGAGTGGAGGCAGCAAAGACTCTTACCTAATGTATCAATCTTACGAGACTCTTTGTTAATAGGTCGAGCTGTAGTAGTTTGAGGAAGAACGACCTTGTCATTCTCTGCCAGGACTACAATAGGATCCGCAAGGCTTGGGATGCCAAAATGGGACGATCCTCTGGGAGCTGAATACTTCTTATCAATGGATTTAGCCACTGAGGGAATAAGAGCAGGATTATTCTAAACCATTTGAGACAGCGCCTCAAGGAAGGCTGGATCGGAGGAGTCAAACCGTAGGGATCTCCAAAGCATGAAGATACTGGAGTCTTAATATCTTCCCAGGATCGATGTCTGTAGTCTGGAGAGAAAGAGTGATCTCAGGTTCTTCAACAGAGACTTAAAGGACAGGTCCTCACCACAGGCTCTGTAGCAAAGAAAGATCCTGTTTCCTCCACTTCATCACCCCACCGGGTCTGGGTCAGGCTCAACATCATCTCCAGATGGTCCAGGAAGGACTGTTTGGACAGGAAAGGAGTGAAAATTAGGAGAGGAGGAAATAGCAGAGAAACAAGGAGAGTCCCCGAGGGCCCCCAGCCGGTGAAGGCAAAACGGGCTGAAAACGCACCGCTGGAGGGGCATGGCGCTGAAGAGGCATCGCCGGCACCATAAGCTGCACCGCAGGCGCCCGGCAGCGCCGCTGAGCACACGGCGCTGGCGCCCGCCCAATGCCCACGGTGCCGCCCGACCGTTGCGCCACGACGGCGCCAGACCAAGCGGCGCCGCGACCCAACGGCGCCGCAGGCGCGCCGTGAGACCACCCGCACCGCGGACGGCACTCGCAGCGCCCAGCGGCACCGAAAATGGCGCCGATAAGCGAACAGACCCTGCCGGCGACCGAACGCCCAGGAACCTGGAAAGCAGAGAAGGAAAAACAGGAGATAAGGGCATCGGTGTGGCCCCTGGGCCGCAGCCATGTGAGGGGGAAAACACTAGCGCCGGAGTCGCTGGCACCAAGAAGGCGCCACGACTAGGAAGGTCCAACCGCCCTACCTGATCGCCGGAGGAGCCCGAGGGCTCGCGTGGCAACCGAGCCAGGCAGAAGAACCAACCTCCGAGCCCATCGCTCCATAAGAGCGCCCACTGATGAAACTGCTCATCTGGAGCCCTACCTATAGGCGGGAGGGGCCCGATGTCGGAGGACGACGGTCACCGGAAGTTGGCGATTCAAGAAGGAGACCGACAACTAGCTACGATAACCGATCCGACGCCAGAGACATACAAGAGGGCGACCTCGAGTGATGCCTTCTTTTGACCTGTGGGCTGAAGAAGAGCTCGAGGCCAACAGTGCGAGAATGCGACTGCTTATTTTATGCCAACGGGGACCGCCCATCCCTCGGCATCGGACTGACCACTGTCGGAACCCCGCTGAGGAGAAGGAGGCTGACCGGACCCAGCCCGGCTGACTGAACAGCTTTCATACGAAGTCTCCCTACCGTCACCTGACCTGCTCATGGTCGACTCCGTCCAGTAGGCCGAGACTTCTTCAAGTAAGTTAAATTTAAAATATTAGAAAAATTTAACTAAAATAGAATAAAATTAAGCGATACTACTATTGTGATAATGTTACAAAACAATAAACTGAAAACTATGCGCTAGTTTGAAGTTTGACTCGACAGGCGCGATGTTGTTTCACCTGAAGCGCATTCGGCGGGCGGAAAAAGGAACTGAGGCGGTTGGAGGGTCGTCGCCGAGATAGTGATTGCCGCCGAAGCCACTGCTCATGGCGCCGCTCCTCATGGTGCCATCTCTCGCGCTGACCCTCCAGCAAAGTTTGCTCCGATGGGTCCTAGTGCCTCCGCGCCAATCCCACTAGTGTGAATGAGTGGTGGAGACTTATGTCCAGGAAGATCCAGAGATACCAGCGAAGTCCGAGAACTAAGGAACAGGACCATTCAAGAACTATTCCTGTTAAGTGGTGACTGAACTAACTTGGCATAAGAAAAAAGTGCCAGTAGGACACCTTCAAGGGTAATCAGAAAGAGTTCCTTAGGAAAAGATGAAGCTCTACTCACTTCCTCCCTCTCCAGACTTATGTTACCTCTTCTGAGAGAAGAATGGAAGACCCAAAGGCTAGGGATTTAGGCTCTAATGTCCATGAAAGGAGGAAAGGGAGGAGGTGTGCAGCACAAGGGGCATAAGAAAGAGGCCCATGACAGGAAGGTGGCAGGATTCAGTAATGAATGGTGAAGATACAAGAGATCATAGAAACATAGAAACAGAATTTGACGGCAGATAAGGAGACCGCTTGGCCCACCCAGTCTGCCCATTTCCCTACCTACTGGATAAGCTGCAGATCCTAGTTAACCAGCAGCCTACTTCTTCTAGCCCCATCCCCTAGAATTGCCTTATGACTGTCCCATGCATGCTTGAATTCCACCACTGTTTTTGACTCCACAACCTCCTCCGAAGGCCGCTCCACACATCCACAACCCTCTCTGTGAAAAAATACTTCCTTAAATTACCTCTGAGCTGCCCCCTCTATCTTCAAATTGTGCCCCTTGTTCTGCACACCTCTTTTTTGAAAGATGCTACCCTCTTGGACTTTGTTGATTCCCTTGAGGTACTTGAAAGTTTCTAACATGTCCCCCCCCTCCTCCTTTACTCAAGCTATACATATTAAGCGCCTTAAGTCTGTCTTCATGTGTCTTCCGTGCAGACCCCGCACCATTTTAGTTGCCCTCCTCTGGACAGCTTCCATCCTGTCTATGTCTTTGCGGAGATTGGGTCTCCAGAACTGCATGCAGTACTCCAGATGGGGTCTCACCAGCTGTCTGTACAGAGGATAACAACTTCCTGTTTTCTACTGGTGATGCCTCTCCTATGCATCCCAGTATCCCTCCAGCCCTCCTTGCTGCCCTCTCACATTGCTTGCCCACCTTTAGGTCATCTGATATGACTACCCCCAGGTCCCTTTCCATTTTTGTTGTTGTTAGTATCTCACCTCCATTGTGTACTCTTCCCTGGGTTTTTGTCTCCCAGGTGCATTACTTTGCACTTCTTAGCATTGAATCTAAGCTGCCATACATTTGACCATCTCTAACCTTGCCAAGTCCCTTCTTATCCTTTCCACCCCACCTTGTGCATCAACTCTGTTGCAGATCTTTGTGTCATCTGCAGAGACATACTTTTCCTTCCAGTCCCTCTGCAATGTCGCTACTAAGACATTGAAGAGGACCGGTCCTAATACTGAACCCTGCGGTACCCCACCAGTAACCCCTTTCTTCAGAGTGGACTCCATTTACTATTACTCTCTGTGTCTTATTCTCCAGCCAATTCTTTGCCCAGGCTGTCATCTTGGGACCCACTCCCAGGCTGGCTAACTTATATGTTAATCTTTTGTGTGGGACTGTGTCAAATGCCTTGCTAAAGTCTAGGTAGGCCATGTCCACAGCCCCTCCCTGATCTACTACTTTGGTCACCCAGTCAAAGAAATCTATCAGATTTGTCTGGCATGACCTTCCCACTGTGAATCCATGCTGCCTTGGGTCCTGAGCTCCTCTGGCCTCTAGATACTCAACAATTATTTCCTTCAGAAGTGAGCATCATTTCCTTATCACTGAGGTTAAACTAACAGGTCTGTAGTTTCCTGCTTCTGCCTTGCTCCCACTTTTGTGAAGGGCAATCACATCTGCCTTCCTCCAGTCCTTGGGTACCACCCCATCCTCCCATGATTTGTTAAAGAGGATAGTCAGTGGTGTCACTAGTTCTACCCTTAGTTCTTTTAGAATTCTGGGATGAATCCCATCAGGCCCCATTGCTTTGTCCACCTTCAGTTTTAAGAGTTCTTTCAGAACCCTTTCTTCTGTAAATGGGCTGGTAACAACTTCTGTATCCAGAGTGTTTCTGTTTGTTTTAGGTACCTCACCCTCTTCATTTGTAAATACTGAGCAAAATATTTGTGTAGTATCTCTGCCTTTTCACAGCCACCCTCTGCCCACCCTCTCTCCCTTTATTAAGCCTCACTATCCCTCACTTGGTCTTCCTTCGCTCCCTGATGTACCTATAAAGGTTTTATCCCTCTTAACTGAGTTCGCTATCTTTCCTTGGTTTGGGCCTTTGCTGTTCTGACTGCCTTCCCAGCTTCCTTTGCTTTAACTGATACAGTTCTCTGTCCTGCTCCTTCTGTGATTCCTTGTACTTTCTGAATGCTTTCTTTTCTCTTGAACCTTCACTGCCACTTCCTTTGAGAACCATAGTGGTTTCTTACATCGCTTTGTTTTGTTTATTTGCTTCACACAAAGGCTTGTTACCTCTGTGATGGCAGTTTTTATTATCCCCATTGTTCTTCCACCCTCCTTCTTTCCCATTTGCTAGTGCATTCCTTAGAACTCACCCATTTTGCAAAGTCAGCCCTCCTAAAGTCCAGTACTTCTGCCTTTGTATGGCTTGACTCTTACTGCTGTGTTTATTGTGAACCATACTGTTCGATGGTCGCTAGTTCCAGATGGCTACCCACTTCTACATCTGTGATCCTTTCTCCATCTCCATTTGAGAGAACCAGGTCTAAGATTGCTCCTCTCTAGTGGGCTCCAATACTAGTTGTCTAAGGCATGCCCCTGTAGGGCATCTAGAATAACCCCACTCTTCAAGTGGCTGCTGCAACTGCACTCCAGTTAACATCTGGCATATTCAGATCACCCATCAGCAATATCTCCTTTTTCTGCCATTCTAAGTATACTTTCATCATTTCCTTGTCCATTTCCTCCCCTGAGAAGGGGTCTGTATACAACCCCAGTGCGGATTGTGGTACCATTACCCGGCTCCAAGTTTACCCACAGTGCTTCTTTCTCCCCTGTTTACCCTTTTGTTCTGTTGCTTGATTCCTTCCTTATGTAGAGAGCTACTCTCCTCTTTTACCCTCCCTGTCCCTCCTGTAGATAGTGTATCCTGGTATGTTTACGCCCCAGTCATGGTTTTGTGTACTACGGTAGGTATGTAACTTTTATAACTTCCTGTCAATCTTCACCATTCATTACTGCTGGTGGTACCAAGCCCCCAGAGGGGACTAACATAATCCTGAGGAACAAGACCCTCAGCCTACTGTTGGTGAGAACAGGAAGAAGAGACCCTGGCTGTACTAGACTGGAAGCCTAAGGCCAAGGAGAACTAGAATGTGTCCCTTGAAGATGAGGGTATGGAGGAAGCACCTGCAGAAGCCTCCTACCCTGGTAGAAAAGAGGCGGGTCCTCGGTAGGCAGAGTGAATCACCCTACGCGGGCCAGGGTGACAACCTTGATAGCCGAAGCCATGCCATCCGCCTAAAGCAGATAGCTGTCCCTGCAAGCCTGGAAGCCACCTCACTGGCTGTCAGAAGATGCCCTTGCTTGGTGCCTTGCCAGTTCCAGGCCCATAGTGGAGAGGCAATGGCTGTTGAGATTGCTCCATATCAGGCATCGATGCTAGCACCTGAGCCAGCATTGACCACAAACCCCTGTTATAGGCAGCATGGTGTGCCTGATGTGACGCAATGTACAACATCGCACAAGAAGAAGAGAAACTGTTCGTCAACACCCGCCGAATTATAGGGAATTCGAGTCCGGTGGTTGGTCGTGCGCCAGGTGCCAGCACCCATAAGGGATCTCTAGGAACACCAAGCCCAAGTGCGAATTAGGGAGAGAACCTAGAGACTCAGATGGAGCAAAATACCACCTCCTCCTCCTGCAGTCTGCCGGGGTTGGGAGAGGGCTCAGGGAGACAGACAGGTGCAGATAGACGCCTCCTAGAAGGGAATAGGCCAGATGGCACCACCAAGTGCTGGGCACTGAACTGACTGAGGAATTTTGCGTGTCTCCGCTCAGTACTGTCCCATCTAACATAGGAAATATGGAGATCCCCAACCATCCTTGAAAGGAAACGCTGATATTCAGTGAAATCAGCATCGGAAGAAAGGTGAGCAGTAGGTTCCCTCCTCCAAAGAGGGAACCAATGAGGATGGGGAACGCAAATGTCCAGAAGACTCCTGTGGCAGTGGGAACAGGTGACAGACCCGCTTGTGCATGAACCTAACATATGATGGGAAGGCGCACAGTGCCTCTAAACGCCTCCCAGGATAACGGTCCCATAGGACCCACGTAGCCTCAAGAGACTGGGGTGGCAGAGGAATGGGAGAGGGACACCCACAAGGAGGCGACTGTCCTTGCCAGGGCTCTGGAATCCAGGAAAGGAGCCCAACCAGAGGGATCCCTGAAATCAAACCAGGTCACATGACGGAACCCTGGGAATGCTAACCTGGAAGAGTCCAAATGGGGATCTCCCTGTGATGCACCTGGGGCTTGCATGAGTCCAGAAAGGCAGCCCACAGCGGTGTCACTGGATGGGACCCCTGAACCCAAGGAGGAGAGGCGGCTCGGCGCTATGGCTACTCCCTGCACCACGAGGGTGGCACAGAGTGCCGACGTCCGTCACCCTGACCGCCAACCCTCAGATTCGAGACACCTCCTCCTCAACCCCAGCGAGGGGTCCTTGATCCAGGGGTTCCTGAAGACGGGACTCTAACCCCCGGAGAGTGCTTAGGCAGCAACAAGGCTGGACTGCTGAGCGCCCCCTTGGGGGACAAGTCCTCTCCCCACCCCCGTGGTCCTCCCCAAGGACCCCAGGCCACCCCAGCTTAGGAATCCTCAGAGGAAGACCGCCGTGAGATTCAGGATGGGCGCTGGGCTGCCTGACACCACGTCCCTGACAGGGATTCTGATTCCAAAGAATCAGTGAGCCAGCCAGAGTTCACATTCGAGACAGCCCTCCTAAGAGGAGCCGACCAGGAGGATCTTAATACTGGCCACCCAAGAACCCCTGAGAAATGGCGCCGCATCGCCGATGCGCCGCAAACAGAGCTGGCATCACTGGTGGCACTGGCCTTCCCAGCGCACCGCCCGCAGCTCCGGAACCCGCCCCTGACCCATCTACGGCCCGCTCGAATCACCGCGACATGTGCAGCACTGGCACCCAACAAGGCCCACCAACAGAGTCAACCAGGTCAACAGTACTGCGAGCAGCAGCAGATAACTCAAACTGCTGTCGCACTCGATCACCGCACCACAAACGGCACCTGGATCTGAGAGAGCACCAGAAGGCGGCATCAAGGGTCCGCCAGTACCTGACCCAGCAACCGAGGGCGCAACACTGGGGGAGCCTGTACCTCAGGAAAGGTGACTGCTGAGGTGGTGTCAAAGACGCGACTCGCGAGCTACCGCCTACCTTCCGACACCAGAAAAGAGGCCTCCCTTCAGCAAGGCTTGAAGATGAGGAGAACTACCACCAGACCATACAGGTCTGGGAGGGGACCCGGAGGAAGGGCTCCAAAGACCTGGCTTGGGAAAGCCCGAGAACGACACCATCCCCGAAAGTCAACGGGCCCCTGCTGATGTAACGCGCAGATTTCAAGAACATGGTGATCCATGGAGAAACCAGCACTGCATCTGTCCCTATCATGATTAGGTCCCAGGCACTGAAGGCAGACATCATGTCGATCCATCACAGAGAAATGCCAACCACAGGAGCACACCCGCGATGGAGGCACAACCCGCTTTCAACTTTTGCTTGGCTCCCGAACTGGACATGATGCGAAAATTTTTTATAAACAGTAAAGATATGAAAATTACGCACTCACCCCGTAATTATGATCTTTCTGTGTATCTTCACCATTCATCACTGTTGGGTATCTGCCCAGAGGTCAGGACCCCATGGGAGCTTTTTTTTTTTTTTTTTTTTAAAGGTAGGTGAGCAGGCGCACCATCGTGCCCATCTCGAGGCCAACACACTCGTGGTGCTGTGGGTTGGCCGTTAGGCAGCGTCGACTCCGCCTGCCTGCCAGTTCTGAGTCGCCGGAGACGCAACAGGAAAAGGGAGTGGAGGGTGGGACAGGAAGTCCAAGGGACAGAAAAAGGAAAATATATGAACCAAAAAGGAGAAATAACGACTGAGAGGACAGAAAGGGAAAGAGTCGGAACTAAAGGGATTGGGAGGGGCCCCAATCTCTGGAAAAGGAAGAGGGAGTGTAAGGTGGGTAAAGAATTTAGGAAGAGAGGGCGAAGGTTACACATCCCAGACCCTGGTCCGTCTCCAGATTGTATAGGAACTGCAAGGAGTGGCTAAAGGCTTTCACAGAATTCAAGGCACAGAATAGTTGGCAAACACTCCAGATAAGCAGAGTTGGCTATTCTGGAAGAAAGACAGGGTACAGAGAATTAACACCTCTCAAGGAAAGATTATTGGTGAAACAAAGAGAACATTTTTTATATATATAAACAAGGAGAAAAAGTTGGACGGGAACAGGGAGGAGGAGAGAAATGAGGGCAACTGTCAACTCCCACCCACAGGGTTGAGCCAAAGTACTGGAGAAGGAGTGCCCCACCCCGCCTGTCCACTCTCCCCAGAACATTATCTCCTGTGTGCCCCTGTTTTACCCCACTCCAAGAAAGGAGAGGGGAGGATGGGCACAGAGAGGAGGGGGACCCAGAGACTGAGGCCCCAGGGGATGGAAGGTGGGATTGTGATGAATGGTGAAGATACACAGAAAGATCATAATTACGGTAGGTACGTAATTATTTATTTATTTATTGAGTACAATCGAATTACAATCCTTTGAGTCACAGACTCTTTTGCAAAGGCTCCACGTCAGGTTACAGGGCTGGAGGGTAGACAAATACAATAATGACAGATGAGAACAGGTATTATTTACAGATTTCAGTAATTATCATAACTTATCTGTGTCAGTCTCACCACTCATCACTGTTGGGTGAGTACTGCCCCCTCAAGGTTCTTTACACCCCAAAGGACAAAGTCCCTTAGCTCTCAGTGGGTGACGACTAAGAGGGAGAACCTTCAGGGCCTGGAGAGGCCCGAGTGGGGACAGTGAGACGGGTCCCCGGAGGGGAAGGAAGTTGCCCCAACAAGCGCCGGCCTTGCTCTATGGGAGAAGAGATAGGTTCTCTGGTGAGTGGAGCTAATCACCCTCACGGGCCAAGGTGACAACCGGAAAGATGCAGCCATGCCATCCGCCTAGTGCAGATCGCTGTCCCCACGACCCTGGTAGCTAACTCATTGGCATCATAGGATGCCCTCGCTGGTGCCTTTGCTAGCTCCAGGCCACGCTGAGAGAGTGCAATGGCTTGCCTGGTTTGTCTGTGATCAGGCAATGAGGCTAGGAGCTGATCCAGCCTGGACCACAAGAACCTGTCATAATGGGCCTAATGTGCAGCAATGGAAAGCAATAACCATGCCGAGTAGAAAGTCCTCCTACCTCAGAAGTCAAAATCCAGAGGTCTTGATCTGGGGCCGGTCACGGTGAAGGGCGAAGCCCATCAGGAGTATCCAACTGCATCAATCCAGACTGTGGATGAGGCATGGAACCTGAGACTCCCTGCGTGCACACTTCTGGCTGAGATCCCTTGGGGCAAGAACTCCAGAGAAGGGCCTGTGCCAGGAACACAACGACGCCTCCCAAAAGGGAGCAGGCCAGGTGGCCTCACCAAAATCACCTAGAAAGGCATGCGCGAGTGCTCAGGATTGCTGATACTGGTGGGAGTGAGGTGCAAGTCCTCCAACATCCTCACAAGAAAGTGCTGATACTCAGCGAGATCAGCAGCTGGAGATGTGGACAGAAGGTTCCTCTCCCAAAAGAGGGGATGAGGAGCTGGAGGGCACCGGCTGATCAGTGGGTAGCTGCACAGGGAGGTTGAAAACCTGGCTGTCCATTGCCCTAACATAAGCTGGGAACCGAGCAGCCACCGCTCTGAATTGCTCCCAGGAGAGAGGCCCGCTAGGACCAAGGATGTATGGGAGCGCAGGAGAATGTGGCAGAGGATCGGGACAGAGCCGAGAAGAGATGTCACCTGACCTCCGCCTGGGCTAAGGAACAAACCGGAGCACCCACGGAAGAAGGTGCCCTGGAAGACTCCACAGCCGACAGCTGAACAACCATTTCGGTACTGCCTTGGCTGCACCCAGAAGAATCCCCTGTGAGGCGACCAGGGCCGTATAGGTCCAGAAGGACGGTCCCTCCTCAAAAGAAAGGGGCTCTCTCAAAGAGACCAAGGAGGAAGAGGGAGATCCTCACCACGGCTTCTCCCAGAGCCGGGTGGACCCCTGAAAAGGACACCGTGCCCAGTCCCCGCCCCTCGACCTCTTGGGTCTGAATGAGCCCTCCTCCTCGAGAGGCCAGCCCTAGGTAGTTGGCATCTCTGGACAGCACCAAGGAGCTATCCAGGGCACAGTACTTCCTCTCCTGTAGGTGCTCTGATCAGCCCCAAAGTTGGGCGATCTAGGCACACCACAGGTGAGGGTACTTATCACTGAGGGGTCAGGGAATCCACCAAGACCAGGCTGCAAAATCTATGGAGGATGCACCACTGCCTGCTGGTCAGCACCCCTGACCCCAGTCTCGCAGACACCGACCCACCTTAGAAGGGAGCAGACTCGCTTGTCGACGAGACTACTGGGCTGCCCACCAACAGCCAACCCCAAAGGGTCAGACTGTCCGTCTGACTCAGAGCTCGACTCACCTCTGAGGAGGTACAGGCCGAGGCCATGTGCCAAACCGTAGGGCGCCCACTGCCATCTTTGCCAAAGGGCCCAGAAACCAAAGCCATGCCCGAGTCGGTACCAGTGCCCCCTGCACTGCGAGCGAACTCCACAGGGGCACGGCTCCAGCCCAACAGGAGCTCCAGAGCCGGACCAGTCATGCCACCATCCGCCACTGCAGCGCGCGGGACGAAGACGGCGCCGGATAGCCCCATCGGTGCACAGCATGGCAACGCCATCTCCACGGGCGCCGAGGGAAGAGCAGTGCCAACGGAGGAATCAAGGCCCCACGGCGCTAAGCCCCAAGGCCACGGTGCCGCGGCTCAAACTCGCGCCCAAGACATATGGAGCAAGACGGCACCGTAGCAGCTCCTACCGTACATTAGTTGTAAAATAAGCCGCCACGAACGGCTCCGGAGAAGCCACGGTGCCACGCAACAAGTCGGCACTGACAACTCAGTTAGACCCATGGCGCCACGAACAGTGCCGGGCCTGCAATGGTGTTCAACCAACAGCGTAGAGGACGAGCGCCGGCCCAGGCCTTGCGAATCCGGTCCGACACTGGAAGCATTCACCCGGCGGGGCACTACTGCGGCGGCGCCCGCTCTCCGGGAACAGCGGAACGGGCCTCCCAGCCGAAGAAGCCTCGCAACGGCTAGGCTACTAGCAGCCGAGGCTCCTCCTCCTCAGTCCATATAGAACTCGGAGGGTCCCGGAGAAAGGCCAAGAGAGCGTGGCTTGCCCGAGGAATGTGCACTGACCCCCGAAAGTTCGCGGAGCTCGCCTACTTTCCACGCAAATAGCTCGATGACCCGACGATCCATGGAGAAACAGGTGTCGCATGACCCATGTCGTGAAGCAGGCCAAGACACAAAAGACACCGGTCGTGGCTGGTCGCAGATGGAATACTGCCGCAAGGGCACCATCGCATGGGGACCAACCGGCCTTAGAAGAATTCTTTGCCCTCCGACCGAGACATGACCTACAGAGAAAAAAAAAAAACACTAAAACAGACTCTCGCCACGGAAATATAAAGATAAGGAAAGATCTTACCGGCGACGCGAGTGTTGGCAAAACAGAACCGGCAGGAGGGACCGACTGACTTCAACCGAAGGAAAGGATTTTGAAAAGACTGCAGAGCAGGCCTAGGATTTCTTCACAGCTTCCCACGAGGCAACCTCTACAGCGGAGACGAAGAACTGGCAGGCAGGTGGAGTCAATGCAGCCTAACGGCCAACCTGCAGCTCTTCAAGGGTGGGAGAAACAGAACTGGGATGGAGGAGGTCTATGGCACCTAACAACTGCCCTTCACGCACCACGTAGTGTTGCTCTCGTGAGTGGTGCAAAGGTGCGACTCCTCCCTCAGAAAAAAAAAATCCCATACCAGATGCACGCTTCCGGCTTACACCCAGCAGTAACGTAATTGTGAAGATGGACAAGGAAGATCTACTGTTACAGGTGAGTAACCCTGTTTTTAGGAGTGTGGATATGTTGTTCATCCACACTTTTGGCAGACTCCTAGCAGTTCTCCAGGAGGAGTGAGGCAAGGTGTACACCTCCTACTTATGGAACAGAGATTGGAGAACTGAGGCCCCAAACCAGCATCCTGGCGTGACAAAGGTCAATGTGGCAGTCAGTGATGAAGGTGTTTGCCGGCTTCCAGGTAGCAGCCCGACATTTCCTGAATAGGGATGTCCCTGAAGCAGCCACCGATGCAGCAGTACGGTGGATAGAATCAGCTCTATCCTCTGGGAGGCTTCTTGCCTGCCAACTCATAGCACATACCTATGCATGATGTGATCCATCTTGCAATAATCCATTTGGCTGCAGGTCTGCCAGAAGCGGCTTCAGCGTAGATGACAAACAGCTGGAACCTCTCCCTGAATTTCCCATCCTCTCTTTTGTAATAGGAGACAGCACATCTCAGGTCCAAAGTATGGAGCTTGTACTCAGCCTCTGAGGTGTAATTAGGGTAGTATACCGACTGAGTCAACACCTGGTTAAGTGAACTCTGACACCACCTTCAGAAGGAATTTCAGGTGGGGGCATAGGACAACCTTGTCCCTGTGGAAGACCAGACAAGGAGTCCACTGAAAGTGCCTGAGCTCCCTGTCCTGGCAGACATGATAGCCACCAGGAAGGCCGTCTTCCACGACAAGTGTGACAAGGCACACTTGTGCACTGGTTCGAATAACTTGCCCATGAGCTTTGCCAGTACCAGCAGTAAATCCCATGGAGGTGGAGGTTCACGCACCAGAGGATATGTGATCCAGGCCTTTGAAAAGTGCCCGACCACTGTCTAGTGCACCACCATAGACTGACCAGCCCTGCCCGGTAAGCAGAGATGGCTGCCAGGTGCACCTTAAAGGTCGATGACCGCAGACCCCTTTGAGAGAGACCAAAGGTAGTCGAGAATGTTAGCTACTGGACAGAACAGAGGGTCCAGGCCCTTGCTCTGACACCAAATGGAAAACCTTTTCCATTTGAAGGCATAACATTTCCTGGTCGATTCCTTCCTGGATGCCTCCACCACGGTGTGGACATCTTTAAAGACCCAAAGCCTGGAACTCTAGTCACTCAGGTACCAGGCTCTGAGGTGCAGGGATTGAAGGTCCACATGGAATATCTTCCCTGATTAAGTGATATCAGGCCGGGCGTGCTGGAAGCCACTACGGGTGCCTGCAGCTGAGGCCGAGGAGATCTGGATACCATAACTGGCACGGCCAGTCTGGGGCTACCAGGCTCACCTTCACCTTGTCCCTCCTCACCTTGAGGAGCACCTCGGGATCAAGGGAAATGGAGGGAAGGCGAGAAGAGGCCTGGGGTCCACAGACTCGAGAAGGCATCCCTATGCAGCAAGCCCTGCTGAGAGGGGCGAGCATGAAACGGCCTCAGTTTGGTTTTCCCTGGAGGCAAACAGGTCCACCATCAGTTTGCCCCAGTGGGAGAACAGGCTGTAAGCTACCTCTGGATGGAGAGACCACTCATGGGATGTCTTTCCTAAATGGCTGAGAGCATCTGCCAGATGGTTTGAGGCTCCTGCCATATGGATGGCTAGAGATCTGCCTCTAAATCAGCACACGAGGGTCCAGATGAGTGGCGCCTTCCTGCACAGCAGGCAGGGGTGTGTGCCACCCTGTTTGTTGAGGTAGCATATGGTGGTGGTATTGTCCATCTGGACTTGAACCACTTGACCCTGGAGCTGAGGAGGCGAAAGCTGACAGTGCCAGTCTGACTGCCCTGAGCTCCAACAGGTTGGTGGCATCGGGACTCCTCAGGGTCCAGAACCCGTGGGCCTTTTGTCTCCCATGTGGGCTCCCCAGCCCATGAGAGAGGCATCAGTCATGAAGACGACCGTCGGTTCTGGGCAGACAAATTAGATCCTTCCCTGCAACCGGTCTGCGGTCCACCATTGGAGAGTGTCCCACATCTTCTGGGTTACAGTGACCAGCTGGTCGAATGACCATGGCACTGAGTCCACTGGGCAGCCAGCTCCCACTGGAGGGCAGGCGCAACCGGGCCCAACGGACCACTGAGTGCACGCCAAATAACCCAGAAAGCGCAGAAAGTCCCGGCAGGCGCAGCTACCCAACCAGAAATGATTGGGCAAAGGAGGAAATAACCTCCGCCCTGTCCTCCAGGAGTCGAGCTCTGTCCCGATGAAGCCCATCACCTGAGATGGCATGAGTTTTGACTTTACCTGTTGATCAGGACGCAGAGCTGGAAGCAGGTCTGGAGGGCCAGGTCCCTGGACCTCTCCACTTCCTGTTGGGTGGATCCTGCTAGAGCCAATCGTCGAGGTAAGGATAACCTGACCCCCCACACACACACCTAGGATGGGCCACACCACTGCAATACACTGTTTGAAGACCCATGGGGTGATGACCGCCGAACAGCATGGCTCGAACTTGTACAGGGTCTCTTCGACCCTGAAGTGGAGGAACCGCTGATGGGACGGATGGATTGGGATGTGAAAGAACGCGTCCTGCTGGTCCAGTGAACAGAACCACATGTTTCACTCCAAGGATGGTATGACCTGGGACAGAGTGACCATCTGAAAGATGCTGTGACCTGAGATATTGATTCAGGTCGTGCAGATCTAGAATGGGGCACCAGCCCCCACCGCTCTGCTTGGGCACCAAGAGTACCTGGAGACAAAGCCTGGGTCTGCTGGAGCATCTGCCACTGGAGCTACTGCCTCCTTGAGGAGGAGCTGGCGATGTCATCTGGGAGAGCGGCTGGAATCTCAGCGGACCTCTTCCTCCCGAGGGGGCACCGGTTCGGCTTGGAGGGTACTGCTCGAATTCCAGAGGCAATCTCTGACCCGACTACTTCAAGAACCCACCTGTCCGGGTGACAACGGACCACGCGGAAAGGAAGTGGCAGAGCTGGCCCCCACGGGAGGATCTAGAATGGAGATGACAGGAGGGGTTGACAGCCCCACCCCATCACTGAACAGGCTTGGAGAAGGACCTGAGCCTTGGCCTCTTTCGGGCCTACTGGGGTCCGGGCTTGGGCCGTAAGCAAGTTTGAGCCTGCTGCTGATGCTGGTGCTGCTATCACCCTGAAAGGAGGACTGCTGAGCCACAGGGAAGAATGCTGAAAAGACTTATTTTTCTTTCTGCTGGTTCTTGCCGAAGAACTCTTGGTAGAAATAGCGTCCAAGGTGGCACTGGACTGGTCAATGCGCTGAAGTGACCGGCCATCCTTGGCGAACAAGTTGATCGAGGAAGGGCATGTCAGCTAGTTTGTGCTGGGTATCCGCGGAAAGGAGAGCCTTAGCCAAGCCCTGCAACAAGAAGCAACTGCGGCAGCCATCGAGGATACAAGAATCCCCACTGTCCAGGGCAGTCTCAGCTGCTGTCCGCAACAGCTCGGCATTGATCCTGGACCTGCTTGACTGTGGTCTGCATGTCCGTGGGGAGATGTGGGAGGATTTCATCCAGCGACCCAAGAAGAGTGCAAGAAGTGTGCCATGATGATGGCCGAACTTGCCTGGCGAAGGCCCAAGGAGGAAGCCACATAGACCTTCAAGACTGAATGATCCACAGGTTTGGACTCTATCAGTAGGTCAGTCAGTGTCGGCAGAACTGCCAGTACGCCTGAACACAAAGGCGGTCACCAGGCTCTCAGACAAAGGGTGCTCTGTGAACCCCGCAGGGACCCCATGCACTGCCAAAGTTCAGGCCCAGGCCAACAATAGCCTCAGCCACAGGAAAGGCCTCTGTCAGGGTATCCTCTCTTAAGGATGTCCCGTAAGAGGGTATTCCGTCTTTTCTGGATTGGCTCCAGGGCATCCTTGTAGATTCAGAGATGAGGCGAAGGATCCTTGAACAGACAAGTGACCTTCCTCCATCTCCAGGCCAATGGTCGATTCATCATCACCTGGATGTGAATGCAAGCCAGTGACGTCCGAACCGAGGAATCGGATATAAAGGCCCTACAACCCAGGTCACTTTCGACCCGGGCGGTCTGGGGTGACCATGACCAACAATCGCCAGAGAAGCCCGGTGTCTGGTCTGTCTTCCTTGAAGGACTCTCCTGCACGCTGTTTGGGCGGTGGTTCCACCACAATCGGTGGAGAGACCGTTTTGGGCCGAACAGGTAGTTCTGCAGGTTCCTCAGGCTGAGGAACCGATTTAATCGACTCTGAAGGAGTCTGCTTCAGCCTAGGGAGCAAAAGCCAGTAGTGGCAGTGTAGAAGCCGGAGTGGGCTTGTTCTCCGTCAAACGAAGCAGTTACTACATGAGGTCCTCAAGCCGGAGTTTCCGCCAGTGCCCTCCTCATCTGAGGAGAACGAGGACAACCGATGGCATCACTTCTTTTAAAGTGCTTATAGCTCTTCCTCAGCCTGTCAGATGAGGGGTCCGAGACCTCGATCGAGATCGGGTGGACCGACTCGGTTGCTCGGGAGACACTGGGACTAGTGATTTCCAGGATCAGGGCGACATCTTGACTGGAGTCCTAGCAGGCTGGGTCTCCATCCTCTGAAAAGACTGGATTAGGGGTTCAATCGATGGGTTATGCGACCCGAGGTCGGCGATATCGGATCGATGGGATCGATCATGATTTCAACCTCATCGACAAATAATTCGTTGATTAACCAGACGGCAGTCGAAAAGCCAGAGGTCAAGAAGCGATCTTGACCAGTCGAAACCACATCCTGGGACCGAGATCTCTCCCGCTTCCAAGAACGTCTCCGTTGAGATGAAGACACTCCCAGATCCTTTTCCTGCTTACGGGATCAAGAGGAGGCAGCCGCAGGCGCCTTCCCTTGGTCAGGAGAGACTGACAACTCTCATGAGGAACCTGAGAAGGTGGAGCCCAGGTTGAAGCGGAACAAGAAGCTCGAGAGGAATCCGCAGCATGAGCCGCTTCCTCCTCGAATGCCTGCATGCATTCCAACTGCTCAGCGGATCCACGCAGCCGGAAACTGCCACCAAGCCTCCTTGGTTTCACGGAGGGTTTCCTTCTCCGGCCTCCCAGCTTCAAGGCGAGACAGTCATCGAGGACGTTGGGATGAAAAGCAAGGCACAGATTGCATTTCAAGGTGTCATGGTTGACACCGAGGCAATAGATACACGCAGTGTGGATCGATCGTTGCGACATTTCTGGCCGTAAGGCACCTAACGAAATCCAGGGAAAGACTTGTCTTCCATGATCGAAAGCAATTTTCGTAAAACGAAGGTTTGAAAGCCAGGGCCTACAAAATACTGGAGTACTAGGAGGCAACCTGAATCTTCCAGCAGAAAGGAAGATCTGGCGTTATGGGTGGGGAGGAGGCTGAGGTATATACCACCCCGTGGGTGGGAGGAGCCAGCTTGAAGACTTCCGTGAGATTTAAAGGATGGGGACATGCCAAAGAGTGTGGATGAACAACATATCCACGCTCCTATAATAATAATAATAATAATTACAGAAAACAGACTTGGCACTAATCAGAAAATAAAAGGAATGATCTTACTGGTTTGAAGATCAGAATGGCGCCGAGTAACAGAGTAGCGATGGCAGAACTGACAGTGACGGCGTCAAGAGTAGGCGGAAGTAGCCGTGAATGGCATTTCTTCTTTGCCGCTGAACACAAGATAGCTGCACACTGGATGGTGGAAGAAGCAGAACGGAGGAGGAGGCATCGTTACTGGCCAACCCTCGAGCACCATGTAATATGTCAGCCTCGAGAGCGGTGCAGTCCCTGGAGTCGGCTCTTCCCACTTAGAAAAACAAATGTTGCCCAGCCGGTGGCGCTTCAGGCGCGGACCACACCTCGCACCACGCCCAGCAAGTGTCTGAAAGCACGAGCCCGGGCCGCTGGGGTCGCAGGAGGAGAGGATTGAGTCCGGAGGACAGCCTCCTCTCCCGGGAGGAGGGGTGTAGACTCGGCATTGTCTGGCCTCTGGGTGGAAGCCAGAGGCAACAAGCACACAGAGAGGGCTGGGAGTGAGGACGCCAGCGGAGACGCGTGACGCCTGGGCACAGCCACCCCTAGAACAAGGAAAACACACCGGAGCACCGAGGGAAGGAGCGCTGGGGTATAGGGCCCTAATGACTGCTGTTCGCCTGACCGCCGGAGGGGACCCGACGAAGCTGATTGATCGGAATGTACCTGCCCCACCTGAACCCGCCCTGGGGACATATCCACGGCTCCATGGGGGTCTACCGGGTTCCAGGTAAGGCTAAGCGGGGGTAATACCTCAGCGACTCCCGACAGAGCAGTGTCCGATGTCAAGAGGAGAGATAAACTACAATCTGAAAAAGAAAAAAATGCTCCCACTGGGTACTGCGCCCGTCCGCTTATACCCACCAGTGATGAATAGTGAAGATTAACACAGAGAAGATTAGGCCACAGAGGTAGCCATGCCTCTTGTGGATTGAGTTCACAGTTCCTGGCAACTCTTTGCAGTACTTATTGTAGCAGAACACAGTGCAATTTACCAACCATTTAGATAAACATTGTTTAGAAACCTGAACACCCTGTCTGCAAAAGAAAAAGCTGCTTTGACTTTCTGCATTCCTTAGTCCGGAGCAGGTAATACTTCAAAGTTCTGCGCATCTAACATATGGAGCAGTGCTTCCCTGGATTGACACGCTCAGGAAAATAAACAGGAAGGTGGGTGGATTAGTTCAGGTAAACTCAGACACCACCTTAGGGAAAAACGATTAATGGCAAGAAAGACACCCTGTCTTTGTGAAAATAAAATAAGACCTAGTTGGTTGTGGAAGGTGGGCCTCCAACCTCTGGGCAGATTAGGGAAGAAAAAGAAGGCAAGGAGAGGAAAAAACAAAGGAGAAAGCAAAGGAAGAGACAGGAGGAGAAGGAGACTAAGTGAGAGGATAGCAACATACTCCCATGGTTCAAACCTTGTGACCCAGGAGACTTAAGTCTACTCCCCTTGTGAAGCACCAATTTTTTTTTTTTTTTTTTGAGAGCTCTGAGCTGTTAGCCCAAAGATTTGGGCCATCCTATAAGGAGCGGGAAACTTTAACCCTCACCCACAAAGGTTTGACAGAAGACATGCGAAAACTGGTCCCATGTTCACTTGGGCGCACCAGGTTTTATCACTCCTCCCTCTCTGTCTCTCAAGGTTGGAGGCAGAGAAGCGTGCCTCAAGCGGAGTTCACCTCAGCGCCCAAGGAGACCCAGGGTGAAAGGACTAATCTCCTTTCACAGCACCAGCAGGAGGGTGATATACCGGAAAAGGACCTCAAGGAGGTACCTACATGTAGAAGTCCGAAGGGACTAGAAACTTAACAACGGACCTAGAGCAACGATAGAGGGTCCCGGGCTCTAGTCCCACTAGAGGCCCAGGAGATGGCAGGACCCCACGAGGGGTGGGCCGTGAAGCAGGACTCTAGGCATGAGATCTGAGGATCCCATCCACTGTTAAGAGGACCCTGGTGAGCCAAGGAAAGGAAGAGCCCTACTTGGCCCCCACGGGGGTCCCTGGTGCTTCAGAAAAGTGGCAGGAACCCAGAGCTACCAGTTGGACTGAGCCCACAATTGGCCTCAACTGGGGGCAAGCAGGAGGAGGCACTGCCCAGAAGCCAAAGCCCAAGAGGAGATGGAGGGTGGGAAGCAGTGATGAATGGTGAAGATATACAAGAGGATCAAGAATTAAGGTAGGTATGTAATTTCAGATCTTCCCTATATCAGTCTTCACCATTCATCACTGCTAGAGTGTTTCAGACCCACAAAGTGGATCGGTACCTCCCTGAAGACTGGATTGCCTTCAGCCCCTATTGGGGAATTACAATGGGGAGGGCCCATCATGGGTCTGGCCAGACCCGCTACTGCCGAGTCAGGATGAGTTTCCTGACCAGCAGGAGAAGGAGGCGCCCAGGCAGCTCCCGCCTGGCTCTGAAGGTGAAAAACCAGGCCCCCAGAATGGCTAGGCAGTCACCCACACCGAGCAAGGGTGACAACCAGGAGAGCGAGCCATGCTGTCTCCCAATGCAGACCGCAGATACCATGAGTTTGGAGGCTACAGCGTTGGCGCCAAAATGCCCATGCCTGGTGTCTCTCTAGCTCCAGGCTCCTTGTGGAGATGGCAATGGCCTGCCTGGTTGCCCTCACCATCAGGCAAGGCCTCTAGGATTGCCCCATCATGGCCCATAGGCATCTCTCATAAGCCACCATGTATGCCAGATGTGCTCGATGGATAATAAGAGTTGCACTAAGGCAAAAATCTGCCTGCCCCAGCGGTCGAACTCCCCAGAGTCCGTATCTGGAGGACAGTCTCTTCAATCAATCAATCAAATCTTTATTTATACAGGCGAACATCATTGAGCAAGGCTCATTTACAAGATGGACCTGATAAGGTCAAGGTTCAATAGTTGATACACAGCAAATACATCACACGCTTTATAAAACAGTTATACATACAGAGAAAATAATGTTTATAACACAATGATGTACAGTGAATTCACATGCTAAACCTCGGTTAAAGGAAGGTTAAGCTAATATCTATAGTATGTACAGTACATACATATCCAATGGGGACCATGACAGACACACAACATAATGAATACTAGGATGGTGAAGGTATTATTGGGTGCCATAAGCTGGGGTGTCTGACTGGAAGGAATATGCCATATATGATTGGAAGCCAGATTTGTAGGATGACTATTCTATCTCTAGCGGTAGCAACTGCATTTCTGTGTGAAGAAGGCTGTACAATGCTGTTTAAAGGATGCAAATGGAATGATAACGGACAGTTTAGGGATTTTGTAGGGTGTTCCATGCTATAACTAGAGAATAGCTGATTGCTGCCCTCCCTAGTCTGGTGCTGACTTTGGGCAATTTGAGCAGGATGATATTGTTGCTTCTTAGGCATAGGAGCTAGGGTGGTCTGGTTGAAGCAGTCCAGGATATAGTTTGGGAGTTTTTGATAAAGCTCTGTAAATCCATAGAGCTGCATTTCTGCTCCTCCTGGTATGAAGGGAAACCCATCCAACACGCGCCAAGAGAGCAATGGTGAGTATTATATGGCAGATCTGTAATGAACCTTTATTGCACTATGATATAAGGTATCTAACTTGTGAAGGTAGGAGATGGGGCAGTGACTATAAAGGAAGTCGGCATAGTCAATAACTGATAGAAAGATGGCCTGGATTAACCTAATCTTTGAGTCTCTGTTAAGGAAGGGTTTTAATCTATAGAGGCCACGCCTTTGTTAGTGCCAGTCTCTTCTTGGGCACAGACACCCAGAAGGGGTTTCAGTCACTCCAGAACTGAAGTTGGGAGGGCAGACCCTGGAAACCCGAGGGGTGCAATAAGCACTGGCAGTCCCAGGGGTTAGGAAGCTGCGGCAGGTGACTGCCAGGGTTATCGACTCCTCCAAAAAGGGCTGAGGCCATGGAGGGATCACTAAGGATTCCTGGCTTGTACTCTAAGAACACCATAGTCGCACACACAGTATTGTGTTGGATGACTCGGGTTAGATTGAGCTCCTCCAACATAGTGCCAGGAACCGATGATATTCCATAAAACCATTAAGACCGGTATGATGCGAATCCTCTTCCTCAGAAGAGAATCCAACGCAAGTGGAGGGGTTCTGAATAGGGAACGATGGTGCGGTTAGAGGAAATGCAAGACCATCTCATCCATGGCCCTGTAATAGGTGGGAAAAGCACTCGCTGTAGCTCCCATACTGTTCCCAGGTAAGGGGCCCAAGGGACCAGAAAGACCTGGGAGAATGGGATAAGGATGCAAAAAGAGCAAGGGATGAGCAGAATGGTCCTGGAGACCGAGTCCTCCCTGCTAAGGCTATGGGCACGCGGGGACCCCTCTGAAGTGAGGGGGGTATGCTGCCCAGACCCCAACTGCCACTCAACCATCCCCAAGCCAGCAGGCGGAAGCTCATAGGGAGAAACCCACAGCAAGCCCAACAGGGTGGCCCCTGTCCACACTCAGATACAGGACTCCGGCCCTCAGAGGAGGAAGGAAGTTGGGCTCAGCATTCCCATCTCCGCCTTTGAGGCAACAGAGGTCACTACAGAGCAGGGTGTGGACCAGGCCCCCAACCCCCACGGAGAGGACATAGACCTACCCCTCAAGTAAGACCCCACAATGGTGACCGATCTTAAGGAGAAGGGAGAGAAGCCGGCAGCAGGGTCGGCTCCCACTTCCTTCCTCGGCACCAACATCGGCCTCCTTCATGGAGATGGGCCCAAAGTGGCACAGTTCCCTAAAGAGGCACCGAAAATGGCATTGGAGCCGGTAATGGCACCAACCTCGGCTAATGCTCCCCAGAAAACGCAACGCCGCCTACAAATGACTGACCGTGGCACTGACATTGGGCACAGCGCTGACCACAGCACCATCACCCAGAGTGGCACCAACAGCAGACAGCTTGGTTGCCAGTTGGGATTCTCCTGGTCATTTGCCAAATCTGAGAAGGCGACCACAGGGGCCCAGGTGAAGCAGCAGCGGTCACCTGGCCCATCCGCACCGAGCAGTGTCGAGGAAGAGACTGTGGCACCGGAGGGGTGGGCTCAGCTGCTCAACGACACTGGAATTGGTGTCAGCCGTCGCATCCCCAAAGGCTAGTGCCCCAGCGTAAAACCTACCAGTAATGAGTGGTGAAGACTGATACAGGGAAGATCACTTTCCAAGAAAGGTAGCGAGCTTGCAAGTCGCAGCTAGCTCAAAAGGAGACTGGGCCTATTTCTCCAAAACAAAATTCAAATCCCAATCCAGGACAGCAGAATGGATTAGAGGTTTCAGATGCAGGATGCCCCTCAAGAAGGTATGGGAAAAATCCAGCTGAGCCATGGTGCGGTCACCCACAGGCTCATGGAAGGCCGGTATAGCTGAAAGCTGAACTTTGAGGGAGGAGTACTGGAGACTTGTGTCCAACAGTGTTATCAGGTAGTCCAGCATCTGGCTCACCGCCAAGTGAAAGGGTCTAGATTATGTTTGGCAGCCCAGATGGCAAACCTCTTTCACTTCATGGCATAAATGACTCGAGTGGAGGGCATCCGAGCAACTACTAGGACATTCGCCACCTTATGGAAACCCCAAACCTGGCAATGGCTACGTCCTCAGGAGCCAAGCATGCAGCTCGAGGGACATGAGGTTGGGATGTACCAGGGTCCCCTGAGCCTGCGCCAGCAGATTTCTTCAGACAGGGAGAGGACCAGAGGTTCCTCTGTTAGTGCTGTAGTAATGGGAACCATATCTGTCGGGCCAGAATGGAGCTACCAGGATCACACTGGCCCCTCCATCTGCAGTCTGATTAGCACCCTCTGAATCACAGGAATTGAGGAATGCATGAAGAAACTTCCCGCTCAAGGAGTGGGACAACATGTCTCACCAGAAAACTCCAGGCCCTGGACTGACGATCAGAAACTGGGCAGTTTTGCACTGAGTGGGGACGAAAAGTTCCAACTCTGGATGACTCCATCTGTCGAACAGATCTTCTACGACAGATAAGAGAAGCTCTCACTTGTTCATGCTGGACTGTGTCCGGCTGAGGCCATCTACCAAAGTGTTTAGCATCCTGGGATGTAAACCCTGACATGAGTTAGATCGTGGTCTCAACGCCCAGCACCACACCTGGTGGCTTCCCCACAGAGGATACGAATGAGTCCCCCCAAGCTTCTTGATGTAATACACACACTGAGGTTGTTGGACTGAATCAACATCTGATCCGGGGCGCTGGTTCTGAAAGGCCTGCATGGCATACAGAACTGCCCGCATCTCAGGACATTGATATGCAGGAGGTTTCAAGCTGGGATCAAGAGCCCTGGATTTGAAAGGGACCCAGATGAGCCCCCAGCCCAAACTGGAGGCATCTATAGTGAGGATCTGCTGGGGAGGAGATCTGGAATGGGACCCTTGCAGCAGGTTCAGAGGTCCATCTACCACTGGAGCACCTTGCGGACAGAGAGAGACCAGCATTAACTGATCTAATTTGTCCTCGCTGGTCCCATTGTACCTGGGAGAGTCCACTGGAGGATACGCATGTTGAGCCTGTCCAGTGGAACAGTGGGGATTGCCAGAGCCATCAATCCCAACAGCTTCAAGTACACTCTTACAGAGACATAAGAGCTCTGGGCAACCTGCTGAGCCTGGTCAATGAGGCATTCCACCCTGTTCTGAGGAAGGAATGCCTTTCCTGTCTGGAGTCCCATGCTGCGCTATATACTGCACCCTTGGGACAGGACTAGGACTGACTTGGGCAAGTTGACCGTAATGCCTAGGAGAGAAACAGCTGAACAGTTCTCCAGAGTCCGCAAGAACTGTTCCCTGACAGTGCTTTTAAGAGCCAATTGTTCAGATAAAGGAAAACATACAGCCCTTGCAGCCACCGCTGCCAAGCCATTGGTACAAAAGACCAGCAGTGCAGAGGACAAGCCAAAGGACAATAGTTTGAATTGGCATTGCTCACCCTGGAAAAGAAACTGGAGGAATCTCCTGTAGAGTGGAGACACTGAGATGTGGAGGCACGCTTCCTGCACATCCAGAGAACACAGCCAGTTGCCTTGCTTGAGGAGGGGCAACAAGCCTGACAGAGTTACCAATCAAAACTTCCTGTACTGGACATACAGACCGAGGTCCTTGAGGTCTACATGGACCTCAGGTCTCCAGTTCTTCATGGACCAGGAAGAACCTGGAGTAAAATTCAGTGTTTCCTTAGCGCCTGGGCACTGGCCCGATGGCCTTTGTGCAAAAGGACTGTACCTCTTCCAGGAGAACAGACAGATGGGCCAGGGTACATGGAGGGCACTGGAGGAGTCTCTATGGGCAGCTCAATGAGCTCCAGAGTGTGACCCTTTCTAGGATTTGAAGAATCCAGGCATCTGCGGATGGTTCTCCATTGATTGAGATAGAAGAAGAACTGACCTCCAACCACTACCTCTTGGTTGGGGACCCAGAACAGGGTCTGGCAAGGAGTCAAGCGGATGCGGATCCAGCCGCTGGGGCTGGTCCACCACCTCCGGGGCGCTTGGCCGTGGCTCTGGCAGAGGAGGGGACAGGCAAGGCGGCGGAGGTTCTGCGTTTGCCTAGGGGCCGAGATGTCGCCTCGGGTTTGTGGGACACTTTATGAAAGGGAGGGAGCAATCTGCTCTTGGGTTGTGTATGATAGAGCGAATGGACAGACCTGACAGCCCTGCCAGATGCCTGCAGCTCATTTATGATGTCCTGCACATCTGGACCAAACAAACTGGAGCCAATAAAGGGGCTTTGAACACCTTTGCTGAACATTAGCAGGAAAACACTAGACCCCCAGGCCAGGAGTGTCTACAAGGCAAATGCTGGTGGCAGCAGCCCTGGCACCAGTGTCCAAAATATCATAGAGGGCCTGAAAGAGGAGTTTGCCAATATCCTCAGCATTTTGCAGGCACTTAAGAACCTCTTGCGTTTGGGTACAATCAGGAAGGGTTTGGGATGTGGCCTTGCCTGCCTTTCAAAGGGTATTCTGGTACTTGACCATATGAAAGGTAATTTGCAATCCTCAGCCCAAGGGTGGATGAGGCACAGACTCTCCTGCCCAGAGATCAATCCTGCAGGATTCTCTGACCGGGATTGCTAATGTGCTTGGCACCTGGACCCATCATGGGCTGCCTTTATAACCACAGAATCTGTCTCTGGTTGGGCAACATAGTGAGGAAGACCCTAAAGGGCATGATATAACTTATCAGCTTGCAGGGCATGGCTGGCACCATATTAGGCCTGTGTCAAGCTGCAGTTGAGGCATTCCTGAGTGCAGGAAAGATGGGAAGAATGACTTTAGGAGAAGACTCTGGAATTTCTAGAAATCCACCAGATCTCACCTGGTGGCATCCTCCTCCACCTCAGTATAAAAGCCCATGGCTGAAGACAGCTGCTTCATAACACTGAAGAAAGTAGGTTCCTCTGGAAAGACCTAGAAGTATACTTGACAGAGTCTCGCTCACTGAGAAAGCTGTGGATCTGTCAGAGGAGAGGAGTCTTCTCTTCATTGGGCACGATAAGATCAGGATAGTACTCCTCCTCACGTCGACCTGTTCCAATTCTAGGTCCAACGACCATGGTATTGATGATGGCCAGCAGGGAGGATTCACAGAGGCCGAGGGTGGTGTCGACGATGGTGCCATCGACGGGCGCAGGGCGATGCAGGCCTACATGCGCCCAACTGCTAGGTCAAACCATAGTGAATTTAGAGGCTGGCCCCTGGTGCTGAGGGTTGAGGCTCTGGTCGCCACACCTCGCGCCACGCTGGCGACTCGGTTCGGAAGTGAGCCAGGATCGCTGCTGGCTTGGGATGTTCAGCAGCTGCCGGCTGGCACACTCCACCTCGGGAGGAGGGTTTCAGCCTCTCGAGCTTGGCTGCTCCCTGGTGGAGGCCAGGGAGACAGTGCCACTCATGAGGAGCTCCGATGTTAGAGCGACAGGGAGGGCAGAAGGGACCCTGTCTGGAGCTGCGGTGCGCATGTGCGGCCTACGCGTCATGCGCCGCCGCCTCCGGGTCCCGGTAGTAGGAGCTCATTGGAACAATGGAAAACACCCATTGGCTGGGGTAGATGTCACCCATCCCCACCTCCAGGCCGGATCCTGCCCACTGTGACCTAGGCTTGGCGTCACCTCCGCCCATGGATGCACTGGATGAAAGCGCCAAGAAGCAGAAGGCGGCCTCACTCTGGGGTGTATTCGGAGGAGGACTCCATGCAGCATGTCGGGGTGCCTAGTGCCAAGGTGCAGATGGGAGGACCTCAGGCAGGAGGGATAAGGTAGGATGACCAAAGTGGCCTCAGTCAGCGGTGACCGGAGGGAAACAGAATTGGGGAGAAAAAACAGTGAATTTGATCAAAATTTTGTTGAGGTCAATGACATTGAGGGGTCAAGGTGCAGGAAGAGACTACCTGCCAGATGGACCCCAAGAGCCCACAGCCAGCGGACCAGGGAAGCATAAGGCCTTGACGGGAGGGCCATCGACAAAGAGGGGCTGATCAACAAAGAGGGGCTGATCACCTGGAGGTCGGCTGGCCAGACGCCTTGTACATCAGGCAGAGGTGCTGTCAAGTAGGGTCTGGTAGAGACGCAGACCTGGACAGCAAGCTTAGGCGTCGTGTGTAGCCACAGCCAACACAGTACCCTTGAATGATGAGGAAGAGGTCATTGGGGAGCGGTCCCATCTCGGTCCTTTTACGACTTTTCCCCAAGGACTTGTCTCAGGCCTTAGCAACCTGGGAGCTCGATGACCCTGCCAGCGACTGGGAAGGAGGGACCCCGAAGACCCCTGCCCAGAACTGGCTACCTGCTGCCCATGAGGAATATCTTTAAGCCTTTTTGCATCGCCTGAGAGTGGTTTTATTAAACTTCTGGCAGATCTATAGTCCGAGACGCCATGGTCAGGCCCAAGACAGCAGACTAGAGTGTTTGTCTGAAAAGGCACTCTTCTTTCCACAATGGCAGCAATGGAGAGATAAGTTGAAGGACTGATATTCAACATAAAGAGGTAAAGGAATCTCTTTAGAAAAAGAGATTCTAAAAATTAAGTATTTAAAAGTCGTAGCGAAAAATGGCACAAAACTGAAAATACGTGCTTACCGTAATTCTTGATCTTCTCTGTATCTTCACCATTCATTACTGCTTGGGTTGAGTGCGGGCGCACCCGCCACGGGAGTTTTTTGTTGTTTTTTGAGTCGGGTCTAACGGCGCCATTTCCTCGAGCGCAATGTACTGCGCCATGCGAGGGGCTAGCCGTTAGGTTAACAGACTCCTCCTCTATCTCAGTTCTGGTAGCCAGAGAGGTGAAAATAAAGGGTAAAAAAAGGAAAGTGAGGCAAGAGAGCCGAGGGACAGAAAAGGAAAGGATATAAACTGAAAAGGAATAAGCCGGTAGAGAATAGACAGAAGAGAGAGAATTCCACACCTAAGGGACGCAGTGAGGGCCTCCTTTCGGGCGGCTCTAGAGGAGGAACAGAGAGAGAGAAAGAGAAAGAAGAAAAGGAGAAGAAGAGAAGGAGGCATGTTGAGAGGGAGAATAGTGCCCATCGAGCATTGGTTGAGGCGCTTATAGGCTCGAGACTAACAAGGAGCAAGAATCCCAGTTGCTAGGACTGAGGGAGGTTCAACCGAACCACCTGGACAGATCCGAATGAGGGCAACATCTCTGAACTCTCAACATGCCAAGTCCCTACATCCTAGCTGAGGGCTCATGGACTGCCCGGCAGAACGTGTTCCGGGAAGAGCCCACCCAGGAAGGGGACTAAGTCCCTTAGCACCCTGTTAAGTGCTAACACAGCCATGTATGGGAAAGATTATACCTTTCTGAAGGCAGCTTTGTATGAAGGATAGAGTGGGAACTCAATCAGACTCCCTAGGCAAGGCAAGCAGACGCTCAAGGCTGACAAGCTCAAGCAGCAGTTAGAATGAGCTCAAAGATAATACCTGCCAGGGGATTCTAAATGTTGCTGGGCGGAGTTACAGCACGGTCTCTTAGCTTGAAACTGCATAACCTGAAGAAGGTACTTAGAAGTCGCACCCTAAGGGTGGTCAGAAAGAGTTCCTCAGAATAAGAGAAAGTGCAAACCGTGCTCGTCCTCCTTACCTTGAGGAAAAAGGAACCATTCATTGAGAATGGAAAGCGGAAGGTGTTTTTTTTTGCATAAAGGCGAAGGAAGAGGAATGAGACGGGAGGGGAGAGGCATACAGAAGGAGGCCACTGAGGGAAGGTGGGAGGTATCAGTAATGAATGGTGAAGATACAAAAGAAGATCAAGAATTACAGTAGGTACGTAATTTTCATATCTTCCCTGTCAATCTTCACCATTCATTACTGCTTGGGTGAGTACCAAGCCCCCCTTAAAAAAAGGGTGGGTAGAACCCTGAGGAACAAGACCCCAGCCTCCTGCTGGTGAGAAACAGAAGGGAAGACCCTGGGCTAATCTAGAGAGAAGCCTATGGGGGAGAAGAGCTAGGAGGTGCCCCGAGGATGGGGAGACAGAGGAAGCCCCGCAGTAATCTCCTAGCTCTGGAGGAAAAGAGACGGATCCCCGGAAAGTGGGGCGAATCACCCCACGCCGGGCCAGGGGTGACAACCTTGATAGAAGAAGCCATGCCGTCCGGCCTAATGCAGATGGCTGTCCCCGAAGCCTGAAGCCACCTCACTGGCATCATAAGATGCCCTTGCTTGGTGTCTTGCCAGTTCCAGGCCTATAGCGGAGAGGGCAATAGCCTCGTCTGGTTTGTTCAGATCAGGCATTGATGCTAAGAGCTGAGAGAGCATCAACCACAGATGCCTACTGTAGGCAGCGTGATGAACCTGATGACGCAATGCAAGCCATCGTATCGAGAGGAAGAGAACACTCTTCTCGCCTCAACGGTCGAATTGTAGGGAATCTGAATCCGTGGACGGTCATGCTTACGGCGGCGCCTCGGAAGGAGTCTCTAGGTATACCAAACCCGAGGACGGGTTGGAAAGTGTACCCAGGGACTCCGGCGGGGCACAAACCTACGGCGACAGTCTGCCGGGGCTGGAGAAGGGCGGCTGGTGACTGCCAGGAACGGATAGACACCTCCTGGAAGGGATAGGCCAGGAAGGTACCACCAGGTGCTGGGCACTGAATTCTCCAAGGAATTCACGTGTCTCCTGCTCGCACTGTCTCGCCTAACGAGGAGATTCAAGATCCCTCACCATCCTCGAAAGGAATCGCTGATATTCAGTGAAGTCAGCATCGGAGGAGATATGAGCAGAGGGTTCCTCTCCCCAGAGGAGGGAGACGAGGATGATGGAGAGCTCGAGTGTCCAGAAGATTCCCATGCGCGGTGGGGAGAGGCGAAAGACCTGCTCATGCATATACCTGACATATGAGGGGAATGCCGCTGCAGAACCTCTGAACTGCTCCCAAGATAACAGGCCCGTGGGACCGACATGGCCTGGAAGAGCGGGGTGGCTGCAGAGGCACTGGAGATGGGCACCTACGAAGAGGCAACTGACCTCTGCTAGGGCTCTGAAACTGGAGAACAGAGCCCGAGCTGGCGGGATTCCAGACAACAGACCAGGTCGCAAAACAGAACCCTGGGGATGCGAACCCTGGAAGAGCCCAGAAGGGGATCCTCCCTGTAACAAGCCTGTGACTGCATGGATCCAGAAGGCAGTCCGCAGCAACGCCACGGAGGGGACCCCGGGGTCCAAGAGGGAAAGGTGGGGCCCAGCGCTACGGCTCCTAGCCACCCTCAGGGGTGGCCGGCAGAGACCGCGACAACTGCACCCTGCCCTCGACCCCTCAGACTCCAAGGCACCCTCCTCGACCCCAGCGTTCTCCCACCGAGTGGCAGTAACAGCACCCAGAAGGGTAGCTGTCACAAGCCCCCAGGAGGGAGAGCCCTCCGCCCCTACTCCATCGCCCGGGACCCAGGACCACCCTAGCCAGAGGGCTCTCAGGGAAGGACAGTAGTGGGGACAGCGGGAGAGGCCCGCTGTGCCACCTAGCACCACGTGCCACTGGGGACCCCGACTCGAAGAGTCAGGTTGCCAGGATGGGTCCACGTCTGAGTCATCACCTCTCGAAGAGGAAGAGACCAGCTGAACCACAATGCTAGCAACCCGGGGTCCCCAGAGAAACGGCACGTTAATGGCGCCGTGCCTGAGACGGCGCCGACTACCTTTGCCCACCCGCACCTGCTAGGGCCCGGCCCCGACTCCCAGGCGGGCGTCTGCTAGGGCCCACGCGCCAGAACCCAACCTGGTGCCGCCGAGCGCGAACCGACCTGCGGGCGCCAGTAGGGGCGCCAAAGGCCAGAGCAGCGACGCCGACGGCGCCTGCTTCGATCACTGGCACTGGATCCGAAACTGCACCAGAGGGCGCCATCGAGGGTCCACTGGTGCCGGGCCCAGCAGGCGCGGGCCTCGACACTGGGGAGCCTGCACCCGAGGAGGTGACTGCCGAGGCGGTGTCCCCATCACGGCCCCGGAGGGACCACGGCGTCCTCCGACACCGCGAAGAAGCTTCCTCTTCGCAAGAGAAGAGGAGGAAGCCTCCTCCACAAACGGTACAGGCCCGAGAGGGGACCCGGAGGAAGGGCCTAGAGACCTACCTGGGAATCCTGAGCGACGCCTGGTCTCTCAAGGTCGGCGGGCCTTGCCGATCTTGAATGCGCCGGACTTCGAGGACACGATCGTCCATGGAGAAACAGGCGCGCATACATCCATATCGTGGTTGGGTCCCAGGCAACGGATACAGACATCACACCGGTCCGAGATGGAGAAATGCCGCCACAGGAGCACCAACGATAGGGGCACGGCCCACCTTTGATTTACGCTTGCCCTCGAACCTGACATGATGATCGAATCTAAACAAGGCAAAAACAGCAATAAAGCACTCGGGCGCCTCGCCGATATAGAAATAAAGGACGGTCTTACCGGAGACAGCGAGAGCGAGTCACTGAAGAAGAAACGAGGAGTCTTGACGATAACCGTTAACTATCGCTAACTACCGACAGCAGGTGCAGCCTCGAGGTCGGAGAAACAAAACTGAGATAGAGGAGGAGTCTGCGGTACCTAACGGCCGTCAAGGCATGACTTGCCAGTACATCGCTAAGCCGAGAGCGGGCGCCTTGGAGCAGACTCCAAAAAAAAACTCCCCGTAGCGGTGCGCCGACCGGCACTAACCCAAGCAGTAATGAATGGTGAAGATTGACAAGGAAGATCTGGGTCGGAGCATCCGCAGAGACCCATGCAACTGAGTCGACAGCAAGAAAGAACTGAGGATGGAGCAGGGCTGCTTACGCCTTTATAGGGTTGGTGATGTCGGCAGATGTCAGCGCAGGCCCCAGTTGCACTGCTGAAAATCTTCCGTGTAGATCCTGCTTCACTGACTGTAAAATTCCATCTGTGGAAGCCAGTCCGCTGGCGCTGAGGTGCTGGATCGCCACACTGCACATGCTGATGCACCCGTGTTCGAATGCTTGGCCCATGGGGTCGGCAGGAGAGGAGAAGGATTGAGGTCCGGAGGACTGCTCTCCTTCTGGGGAAGGGGTGCTCCAGTGTGTCGGTGTCAACTGCCCTGTAGCGAGGCTGGGGATAAGACGCGTGGCACCAAGATTACGGTGGATGGGACAGACGACGCATTAGGCCATTGCACGCCCTAGCTCCAAGGGAACTCAACCTACAAAAATCACCGACCCCTGTGTATGAGCCAGGCGCAGTGCCCGACCCTTCAGCCTCGACAGTTCCACTCTGGGGGCTTCCTGAGCACGACCGGGTACCAGAACTAGGGTGAGCCTGTTCACGAGGCTAGGGGGTACAGTGGCCACAAATTCAGTAAAAAAAAAAACTTCCATCTGTGGGATCTGATGACTGAGATACCCCAAATAAGATCAAAACTTTCACTTAGGTTCTGGAGGAAGAAGTCCTCCTGCAACCAAGTCTAAATGCACATTATATCACTCAGAAGTTGGAGTATTGTATCCTGTTCTGGTACCCCACCTTAAAGACATCAAACTACTGGAGGCGTACAGCGGAGAGCAGCCAAATTGATCCAGGGTATGGGAACAGAACATACGAGAGAGACTGAAGGTGCTGAATATGTACCTCTGGAGGACAGAAGAGAGAAGTGATATGACTGTGACCTTCAAGTATCTAAAGGCAAAAATAAGACCAGCATTGCGGCACCTTTAAGGAAAGAGGGTACAACAAGGGTCATGGCCTGAAATTGATGGGGGCAGATTCAGGAGGAAATGAGAAGGCTTCTTCACAGAAAGGTGGTGAAAGGGTGGAATGAGTAGCCAGAGGAGGTGGTGGCGGCAAGGACAGTGACCCGTTTAAGAAGGGTTGGGACAGGGTAAAGAAGATTAGGTCAACAGGAGCACAGGGGTGAGGATGGGGTACAGTGAGGGAGAGAGGGGGGAGTACAACTCCAGGATGAGTGGGAGGGCAGCTACTTGGTATAACTAGCTGTACACTCAAGCAGACTCTATAGACCATTATGGCCTGTACCTGCTGGCAATTTCTTATGTTCATAGTTAGCATGCACAAACAGGGCTTGTGATATTAATTCCTGATTACCGCCTCCCAAAGACTTCTTTGTGTGGTACAGTACCAGTTCCATGGTGCTGAGCTGCAAATAGAGGCAGACCAGAGCTATTACCACTGTCATTCCCCACCCTCCGAAGCCATCCCTTCTGTGCCACTACTGGGCCAACATCCTAGTTGCTATGTTTGCTCCCCAATGGCCCCAACCAGCTAATACCAATAACAATCCTACTCCCTGGTGTGCCCCCAACCCCTGGTGCATGTCCATCTATCAGGAGCCTTGCCAATCTGTGTCTCTGGATGGCTCAAAGGGTTCCAGTCACATGTTATCTGTCACCTCGAGTGTAACTATTTCTCAGGCAGGGGTGTTGTTAAAGTTGTGCTGGGATTGTGGTAAGCGTCATGCTTTGAGAAAGGATTTGCATAGCAACCCATGCCCTTTATCCGTGGTGGGAGCAGTGCGTGTAGCACCCATGTGGGAAAGGGCTGCAACCCTTTTAAGCGCAGCTGGGGGGAGAGGGTTGCATGCAAGGGATCAGAGTAAAGTGCAGCACAAATACTTTTGAGTCAGGCCCTTATAACCAAGAATGGGGCCACATTTTTAATGAACAATTTAACATGGAAATAAACTCCTTGTTTTGCAGACCAACAAAATCTACTCTGTGCATCTCTGAAAACAGTACACAAATGCAGGTCTTAACATTTAATTTGGTCATTCCACTGAAACACTGACATGAACCCATGATTAAAGGTGACCAGCAATGTGTGACAAAGTGGAAGCAGTACAGTGCAAGGCTAGCAAGATGGTCTATGGACTGGGGGAAAGGCATTCAAGTAGGGGTTGCAGGAGTTGGACATGCACATCCTTGAGAAAAGGATGGAAACACAAGACATGGTCAAACATACAAGTACCTGGATGGGATGAACAGGGTGGACGCAAGGTACTTTTCTCCTTGATCTCAACTACAAGGACACAAGGAAAGTTACTTAAACTAGCCGGGAGATGACAAGAGATGTCCGTAATCATTTTTTTTATTTTTAAACAGAAAAATGGTGGACAAATGGATGTGATGCAGGCCAAATCATAACCAGATTCACGCAAGGATGGGACAGGCATATGGGACAAGTTTTAAAAGGGTGGCAGAAAAGAGAGGAATGGCCACTAAGGCCAGGCAGTGTAGGCAGAGGTAGGTGGGCAGACTGTGCGAACAGATCATAGTAGGTTCTCCACCAGCTGTCCAGAAATATGCTTGTATGCTGCTGGACCCTGAGGAAAAGACAACCTCTCAGTGCTTCAGTCCACCCTGCTGTAAAATGGAAAAAGCAGAACCCAACTTAAAATGCAATACTGCAACTCAGATGTGTTATCCTGGGGAAAAACTAATAATGAATCAGCACAGATTTTAACCAGTCAGTGCTGTGGGTCTTTATAACCATAACAGTGTTTCATGCACAGTGTTCGAAAACAGGGAAAGTTACACTGTTGAAACAGTGGTGTCAGTTTCTTTGTGAAGTGGCAATACAAGTCAACAAACATGGTTTTATGATTTATAATATGTTGTTGGAGCCTCTTACCACTCAGCATCAACTTTTACATCCTTAGGGTACCAGAGCTGCTTAGCTTTGGTTTCACCGTAGATGCAAGGAAAGACTCCATACTCATGGGTCTTTGTGCTATGTGTGCATATCAATCAATCGATCAATCAATCAATACTTTATTTTTAAAAGGCTTTTCTTCAACCAAAGCGCCTGTACAATTTCATAAAACAATAAATAAGAAAAATTTAATTTATTATAAATCATTAAAAGCTATATTAAAAGATAAGTCTTCAGGGCTCCTTTAAAACTTAGGACAGTCGGGCAATTTCAGCACCCTGACGAGGTAGAGAATTCCACAGGGTCGGGGCCATAAAACTGAATGATCTAGCCCCTGAAGTTTTCAAACGAACCCTGGGAATCTCCAGCAATCCCTCGTCAGTGGATCGGGAGGCGGGAGGGGACAGTAGGGGCAAGGAGCTCTTTCAGGTAAGTAGGTCCCTGATGATGGTGTAGGGCTTTATGGGTCAGCAAACTGCGACCTTGAAGGTGATTAGCCAAAACACTAGCAGCCAGTGCAGTCCTTGAGCACAGGCATTATATGACTGGATCTAGAAGATCCAGTCATTAACCTGGCCGTATTCTGCACAAGCTGCAACGGCTAAGTTCAACCCCAATAGCCCTAGTACAGGGAGTTGCAATAGTCAAGGCGGGAGGTAACGAAAGCGTGATCAACGTTGGAAGATCCTCTGGAGGAACCAAGTGCTTCACCCTGGCGATATTCCTCAGATGGAAAAAGGAAGTTTTGACTAACGCTGATACCTGAGATTTAAGGGTCAAGTGGTCGCCAATTATTACGCCAAGATTCCGCACCTGATTTGAGGCTGTCAGCTGAAAGCCCCAAGCCATAAGCCTGAGGGCAATCCATCCGCAAACCCGCCTCACAGTGACCTCGATCCACGACTAACACCTCAGTTTTTCCGGTTTAACCTCAGCCAACTCCCATTCATCCAGTCCTGATTTCGCAAGGCAGTTATTAAATACTGAAAAGGCAGCATCCTGATCGGGCACAAAAGACATATACAGCTGGTGTCATCTGCATAGCAATGAAAGCCCAAACCGTGATAGTCTAATAATCGCTCCCAATGGCAGCATATACACCACAAACAACATAGGTGCTAAAATAGAACCCTCACGGTACCCGCGAGGATAGGGAGACTGATGTCAAGAAAAAATTCTCGACACCACCCTCTGAGTCCTACCCTCGAGGTAAGATTGAAACCACCTGAGGACCACACCAGATAATCCGCAGATGGATCGCAGACGCCCAGCAGCACACCATGGTCAACAGTGTCAAATGCTGCAGAGAGATCAAGAAGTACCAAGATAGAACAGGTCCCACGATCTCTCGCTATTAGAGGTCATTTAGTCACCACAAGTGCTGTCTCGGTACTATGCCTTTCCTAAATCCTGACTGGAGAGAATCATAAATATTGTTGTTGGTCAGATGATCATCCAACTGTACTGCACCACCTTCTCAATAACTTTACCCACAAAGGGTAAGTTAGAGACTGGTCTGTAATTTGCTAGACAATCTGGGTCTAGGAGGATTTCTTTAAAGAGGCTTAACTATAGCCTCTTTAAGGGATCAGGAAAGATCCCTCTCTAAAGACTTCCAGACTATCAAGCCAGAACTAGGTCGATTTTCTCCACACAATCCACTAAGAGATGTGGGGCCAGGGTCCAATCACAGTTGGTTGGTCGCAGCGCTCGGATGACCATCACAATATTATCAATTGTGGGAGGCTGAAGTCAGACCATACAAACTGAGTGTTCGACATCTCCAGCCGACCATCACCGCCTCCCATTGGAAAGGGAAGGACGGACATCTGACCTGATTTTGGCAACCTTATCTGCAAAGAAGAGAGCAACTCCTCACACCGTTCTAGAGAAAGGCTCTTCTGGACTGAAGACAGGCTGGATTGCACAGTCTGTCCACAGTCCAGAAAGAGCTGAGCTGGTCTATTCTGTGCAGCCGCAATCTCTCTGGACACGAATTCTGCCTTCTTCAGAGAGTGCGGATTGATAGGCCATATAATGGTCCATCAAACTAAGTTTGTCATCATCCAGACCGGACTTCCTCCAACGCTCTCCAGCCTTCGCTCCACCCTCCTCAACTCCCTCACGGTCTCATCAAACCATGGAGACCTGGGGCGAAGAGTGAGAGGACGAACACTAACAGGTGTATAGAATCCAGGGCCCCTGTCACCGCTTTATTATAGGCGTATACCAGGTCACCTGGATCCGAGCAATCCATCAGTAGGCCCGATAGGTCCAGCACTGCCATCAGGTCATCCAGGGACACACCCCTTAAAGGGCGGTACTTGCACTATCTGAAGGGCTGACCTAATAGGGGTGGCCTCAAAACTGAACCGAATGGAGGTGATGGTCAGACATCCAAGTGGTTCCACCACCAAATCAGATATCCCCATCCCAGAAGGAATACCAGGTCCAATGAGTGTCCCCAATATGAGTCGAGGTGGAAACAACCTGTGTGAAGCCCAGTGATACCATTAACTGGAGGAAGTCTTGACCAAAACGTGAGAGTTCGTATGGTCGACCAAGCATTGAAGTCCCCAGAACCAACCATCTGGGGGACCCCAATGTCAGGTCAACAGCGAAGTCTGACCTCCTGCAGGAAACATTCGCCACCTGGTGGACGGTATACGAGAAGCATCCTGCGCCCACACCCCTCGACTAAGACATTCAAAGGATCTGGTACATCCCACCGGCACCTCCACCAGGCCCAGTTCTGACTTAAAACATATGGCAACACCCCCACCCTTTTCGATCCTGCTCTCGCAGCTGTATCACCAGCACCGGCTGGAACTGCTGCTGCTAAATTGGCCCAGCATTTCCATCCAGCCAGGTCTCGTGATGCATGACAGGTCTGACATCCAACAAGATCGGCTATAATAGCCGCCTTTGTTTTGATAGACCTGGCATTACACAACACCGCCCGAGTAGGATGAGCCTCCGAGGATGACCGCCTTACCTGCTGATTATAATCAGAACCCTTGGGTATGGGCACCAAGCATGGAGAACCTCTTCCTGTGCCCATTTCGCCCAGGGCATCTCCTTGACCTCACTACCCCTATCCGCCCACTCCTTTCCATTCCCCCAGGCCTGGCACCAGCCCTCCTCCTCCCTCACAATCCCCAAAGCCCTACATCTTCTATACACTCCGGTGACAGGGGAGGACAGGAGAAAGGACAAGGTCCCTGAGCCTAGAGGGGGAATAATACCCGACCGCCCTATTTTCACTCCAACACATAGTTAATACCTCAATCCACAATAATAAACCCCACAAACTTACATAAAATAAAGCTAAACACATATCCATTTACATATTCTCCCGTTTCCGGACTCCTTCCCCACATTTGTCATCTTTCAGCCTTCTAACTGTACCCAATTTTCTTAGACCCCCACCTAAGGACTTCTCAGCCTGCTCATGCCTACTCTATTTCATTTCTTCCTTCCTATTACCACTTTTGTCTTCCAGCTTCCATTCTTAACTTGCTTATTATCACTTTTCTCTAACACCCACATGCCCAGTTTCCTCCACATACACTATATACGTGCTTTCTCCTTACCTCTCCACTAACTTTGTTTCATTTTCTTTAGAGATAATTCTCAAGCTCTATGGTTGAAACACTGATTCTGACTCTAGTGTCAGCATGCATTTAATACACCTTTTGCCTTCAGCTCACACACTGATGCAACACTCACTTTCTCTGTTCTTACATCATCTTGTATGCAAGGATGTTGTTTAACTAGGATCTGCAGCATATCTGTTAGATAGGAACATGGGCAGACTAGGTGGGCCAAGCGGTCCTTATCTGCCGTCAAATCCTATGTTTCTATGTTTTATATCCACAAGACACTTTCCAGTCTTACCAAGTATACAAGAGGTCCGTCCTTACAAAGAAGTTATGAAAAGTGGATAGGCATGCTTTTTTAAGAATGAGGCTCTTCTGAAATCTTTTTCTTTTAGTTCAGTTATTTATATTTTGTTAATAATGTCTAAAACAGTAATACAGATGCCACAGCTACTCTATAGCTTAGAATCTTCTTGAGGTATCTCAGTCATCGGTGTACCGTAGGTACTTCACCATCGGTGAAGCAGGATCCATGGAAGATTTTCAGCAGTACAAGTGGGGCTGCCCACGCCGACGACACCAACCCTAAATAAGCGTGAGCTGCCCGCTTCTTTCTCAGTTCTTTCCGTTGTCAACTCAGTCTGCATGGGTCTCCATGGAAGCTCAACACACTTTTGGGGCTATTACTGTCTACAATTTTAATTTACCTAGTTTTGTTTAGAATCTTCTTTAGTTAGAGATTTCTATCAAGAGTGTATTTTTTTTCCTTCTCTCCTCTGTCGTAGCCGTGGCGGATGGATGATCTCCTTCACAGATGATTTTTCTCTGTATTGGCGGCCACAGGGTTTCACAGACTGTTAGTCTCCTGAATTTACCTTCCTGCCCTCCAGTGCAGAAACCAACCTACAGAGAAAAGATCCCTAATAGAGCATTTTCCTCCTCCCCATCGCCAGAGGGTTTTTGAGCTAGCAAACCTCTGAGGCCTGGGACCAGCCTCTGGGATTCATCATCAGAAAGACCTTTACTGGGCAGCTTCCTCGGAGTTCCTGTCTCGATGGCTCCTTCTTCATGGGGCTCCTCATTGATGGCTCCAGCCTAATTGAGGTCAATGTCCAGGTCTTTGCTCTTTCCAGACCCATAACAGCGCTGTTGCCGGCTTCAATGTGTGTCAGGTTTCAGCCTCTGGGATCGCTTCCCTGGCCTCCGGCCCTCATGACTCCTTCTTCAGGGATTCCTTGTCAATGACTCCAGTCTCGCCGAGGAGCACTGTCCAGGTATTTGCCCTTATCAGACCAATACAGACAACATTGTCACCCGCCTGGTTGGGTGACTGGTCTCAGACTCTTGGTCAGTGACATCTGCTCCATCGACAACTGGTTTGTCGGCAGCAGCCTCCCATTGTGGCCTGATGGTTCTCCAGGCCCATGGCTCTTTAGGCTCTCAAGCTCGTCAACAGTGTTGTCGCATTCTCGTGCCATCGACCCCTCTACCACAGACTATGGCTTCTACTGTCGTCAACGCTTATGGTACCTGCTCCATCGATGACTGAGTTGTGGCAGCGCCTCCCATCATGGCCTGTTGCTTCTCCAGGGCTTCAGGCTCTCTCGGCTATAAAACTTGTCGAGGGGTCAGTGCCCTTCTACTGTCGTCTCACAGCTCTGCTACCCACTCAGCTCTCAACTGTGGCCCGATGCTTCTCTAAGCACTGTACTTTGGGTTTTCGGGCTCTCAAGACCCATCTACAGGGTCATCATACCTATGCCGTCTACCTCTCTGTTGTCAATGATGTCTTTTACCGTTGTCTACTGCATAATGGTGCCTGCTTCATGATGGCTAGCTCATCGACAACAGCCCTTCCGTTGAAGCCTGACACTTCTCCATGCCCTGGGCTTTTCAGGCCCTCAAGACCGCTGACGGGATCATTGTGCCCGGTGCCACCGATCCCTCTGCAGTCAACACTGTTTTCGCTGTCGCCACCTTAATGGTGCCTGCCCATCAACACAGCCCTTCCATTGTGGCCAGCTGCACCTCCAGGCCCTGGGCTTTGGGTTATCAAAGAGTTCTCCAGGCCTGTCAACAGGGTCGCCATAACCCTGGTGGCTCGCCAATGTCAGAGGCAGTGGTAATCTAAGCCGCTCAAGGGCAGTCTACGGCACCTGGGCACATCAGCTCCCTCCAACCTTGACATGGAATCCAGCAGGGCTGACCTGGGGATAACACGGTTTCTACTTTTTCCACCTTGAGACTGGGCACTGCCCATTTCTCACTCGGTGGAGTATCACAGGTGCTTGCAGAGTGCAGAGGATTGCAGTAAACACCTCCTCAAGGCACTTTCATGTATCTTTGATGCAAGTGCCAGGACTGCTGTCTCAGGTCTTTGCCTTGGAGGCACCCCTCGTGGCAGTCTCCGGTATTCTGGCTGATGTCCAATAGAGGGTGCTTAATGCACCTTTTAGCAGCTCTAACTTATTGGACCAGATGTTCAGGACATCTTTAACTGCTACAGGCATCGGACAGGGCTATTAAATCTGTCTTCTTGCTTTATCAAACTCAACCTCAGAGTAAATAGTCCCTCCTTTTGCAAGATCCCCTACATCCGGGGCAACCTCCCAGCTCCATGGTAACCAAACAGCCTCCTCCCCTTTGCCTGCTATCTCCTCCTCAGGTTCCACAGTCAAAGCGCCCTTGGGGTGTCAGGCCAGCCTGCAGCTGGTCCCACCTCCGCTTGACTCTGGGGACCCTTCCTCTTCTGGTCCTTGACCAAGAGGTGATGGTTCTTCCTCCATTTTAATTCCTGGAGAACCATCTCTTCAGATGCAGGGATCCTTCAGAGTATAGAGCGAGGTCATGCTCAGGAGCTTGAAGAGACACCCCAAAGACTCCTCCCCAGAACCTCCACTTACCCCTGGACGGGATCTGTGAGCATACTGGATCTCAAAGACATCACACCTGGTACATCCAGTATGAAATAGCTTTGTATGGTCCTCTGCAGGGCTTGCTGCCCTTCTCAAACAAGGCACCTGGCTGGGCTCCTGGATATGCAGGACGCTGCCTCTGCATATCTCTGTCTTTCCACCGCACAGAAGGTTTCTGCAGTTCTTCTTTCAGTGGGAGCTTTATCCACCCAAAGTATTGCCCTTGGCTTATTTGCTGCACCTGTGCATGGACAATTTAGAGAGTCTACTGCTGGGCTCCTCCCCAGTCCACAAGGTATTCCCATAGAGGATGGCCCCTTTCGAGCCTTTCAGAGGGGTCCCCTTTGGGATCTACACTCCTCAGCAGGTCCGCACCATGGGCACCTCAAGTTCTGGCTTGTTTTTGGGGAGGGAAGAGTGCCTCTGGGCTCTGGGTCCCTCCCGGATGCAGGGTCTGGTACCAGATGGAATCCCTAGTCTTATAAATGTCCTGAAATGCGGGTGGTTCCATATACCATTTTGGAACCGCCTTTCCAAGGATAACTACTGCTCTAGAAAGACAACCTTAGCGCTGTCGATTACATCAGCCAGCACAGGGGACTCACTCACTCCCTGCGAGGGAGGTCATGAGAATTGCATGGCCACAGACCTGAGTCTCATCCTCCAGAAGGACCATGTCCGGCATGCAACTCACTCTGGCAGACGGCCTCTGCAGGGCTATGTACAGCATGCATGAGTGGGACTCCCATCTTCTGTCACAGACATCCCTTCACCAGATGGGGCGATCCAGAGTTAGACAGTTCTTTCCATACCCTCTCAACGTACAACTGCCTGGTCTCTGCTCTCTAAATCTAGGGCCTGGAATTTTCTGGCAATGGAGGTTCTTTATGCCTTTCCTCTGTCTCAGAGGATGCTACCCAAGGGTCAGCTTTAACCTTTTTCACTAAACAGCCAGGCTCATGGACCAGAGATTGCACTAGCCACAGAAGCTAGCCTTCAGTCAGTATGGTTAACAGTGATTTGTTAAACAAAAGGCAGATAAAATCGAAATGTATCAAGCATGTGTCTGAATTTATTTTAAATCTAAATTACAAATGAACTTTGTGAAATAAAATACATCACATATGCAACATTCAGTGTAGACAGCGCCTTAAAGTTCTTAGTATAAAAGTCAAATGATCCTTAAATGTTGCTGGACTGTGTGGTGTCAGGGGTGTGGCTCACCTCAAGCACATTTGTATCACTATCATAGTTACTTATGTCTGAATGATCAGAAGAGACATCTTTAGCACCAGGTCAGTGACAAGACATGGCCAGTCTGTGGCCTCCTACTTCTCTGGCGCTGAAATTCCATAAACTGATGGCATTCTGGGGCTGAAACTTCTCAATGTCTGGTGAGTTCATATGGATCACCATCAGATCAGTTAATGTGTCTGATCGCAGCATGGAGCGTAGCTGGATTTGATGATCTTCATCTGACTAAATCCTCTCAGCCTCTGCAGAGCTTGCTGGCAATGTCAACAACAGATCCACCCGGCAAGAATGTTGGGGTATTTCCACTGATATGCTGCATTCACCTTCTCCCGTAAAGCTACCAAGTCCAAGAATTATTGCAAAGAACCTCTTGGAGGAGACTGTCCTGGGGTTCAACTGACAGCTGGCTGGGAAATCCATAGGGAAGACAGAGTTTGGCCAAATATCTCGGTATGGTGGGTACTTAACTTTTACTTTTTGGCCATGATGTCGGTGGATCAGGCAACAAAACAAATACATCGAGTGTGCAATGCTTAATTGAGAGGAGAGAGAGAGAGTGAATGAATTGAAAATGCACTTGCAGCACAGCCACACTGACTGCAGCTATTTAAGCTGTTCTCCTTTCAGTCAGTATATTTTTAATTGCTGGGACTCACCAGGAGATGAAGAAGTTTGAACTAGTATTGGGCAGGGTGGGATCTTTGTGACCATTACTAGACTGAGACCTAACCTGTATAAGCACATTTTCTCAGTGGCATTGCCTGTATCTTTATACCAGTTTTGGAAGCTCATTCTACAGGGACAACGGACAAGGCTGAAAGGAACAGCAAAGGCAGATCAGAATGCTGGTTTGACCCCTTGTGTTCCTCTTAGAAGTCTGGGAGTTGGCCATACCTGGCTACAACATATACAGAAGAGACAGGGCAGGCAGGAAGGGGGAGGAGTGGCACTGTATGTGAAAAATGACATAAGGGCCACAGAGATCCAGGAGGAACAAATGGGGAGAGATACTGTGGGTTAAGCTGAAAGGAAATGGCCAGCCATCCGCACAGGTGTGGTCTATAGACCACCAGCCCAGGAGGAAGAAACAGATAGGAGTTGATGCTAACCATCCAAAGGATGGCAGACAAGGGTGAGGTACTACTGGTTGGAGACTTCAATATTCCAGACGTGGACTGGAGCATCCCAGCAGCAGCATCAACTAGAGCAGATTTATCCTGGACTCCCTTCAGGGTGCCTTCCTCAAGCAACTGGTCATGGAACCAACTCAGCAGAAGGCAATACTGGACCTTGTGCTCACAAACAGGGACAGTGTGATGGGGGTAACAGTGGGGAGCACCTGGGGAACAGTGACCACCAGTCATTGTGGTTTGAAATCACAGAAAGAGCAGAACCAAACCACACAAAACACGATCCTGGATTTTAGGGGGCAAACTTTGGGAAAATGGGGAGATACTTGAAAGAGGCATTAAGGGAATGGGCAGGAATCGGAGTTGAGGAACAGGGAAGTATTTAAAATGGGGATTACAAGAGCAATAGAATTATGTATTAAGCAGGTTAGCAAGAGGAAAAGGAAGAGGAGACCATTATGGTTTTCCAAAGAGGTAGCAAAGAAAGTGAAAGCCAAAAGATTGCATTCAGGCAGTACAAAAAGACACAGGCAGAAAGGGATAGGGAGAAGTACCAGGAGAAGCAAAGGGAGGCAGGAGGTCAGTAGGAAGCCAAAGCTCAGACAGAAGAACACATTGCAAAATCAGTGGGTAGAGGACAAAACCTTTACAGGTACATAAGTGAAAAAGAAAGGCAAAGGGAGGATAGTGAGACTGAAGGGGAGGATGGGGCTGTGTGGAGGATGACAACAGTAAAGATGACATATTGAACAGGTATTTCTGCTAAGTCTTTACTGAGGAAGAGGAGGGTAATGGGTCTGAACGAGTACAAGGGTGAAGGGAATGGTGCAGAAATGGACACAAGTCCTTTACGAGAAAGGGTCCTGAAGGAATTGGCAGTCAGAGTTGATAAAGCAATGGGCCAGATGGGGTGCAGCCCAAGGTCCTAAAGAACTAAGAGGTGGTGGCTGAACCTCTTGCTATCCTGTTTAGCGATCACTAGAAACAGGGAGGTACCCAAAGACTGGAGGATAGCAGATGTAGTCCCTTATACAAAGGTGGGAACAAAAAGGGAGCGGGAACTACAGACCAGTCAGCCTCACCTCGGTAGGGGAAGATCATGGAAGCATTACTGAAGGAGAGATTGGTGGAACATCTGGTTGTTAATGGACTACAGGACCCAAGGCAGCATGGTTTCACCAGGGGAGGTCATGTCAGACCAACCTCGTTGAATTTTTGACTGGGTGACTAGGGAGGTGGATCAGGGAGGGCAGTGGACATGGCCTATCTGGACTTCAGCAAAGCCTTGACATTGTGCCACATAGAAGACTATTGCACAAACTGGGGAATATGGGTGTGGGCAGGACAGTAGTGTGGTGGGTAGGTAACTGGCTGGGCAGCAGGACACAGAGGGTGGTGGTAATGGCTGTCACTCCACAGAGGGAAGAGTGACCAGTGGGGTACCACAGGGATCAGTGCTGGGACCAGTACTATTCAATATCTTCATCAGTGACATTATGCAGGGACCTAGAAGGCAGAATTTCACTGTTCGCTGATGACACAAAGCTCTGTAAGAGAGTAGACACACCAGAGGGTGTAGACAGAATGAGAAGGGACCTGCAGAAACTTGAAGAATGGTCAGGGTTTGGCAGTTGAAATTCAATGCAAGGAAGTGCAAGATAATGCATATAGGGCACAAAAACCCTGGCACAATATATCAGTTGGGGGTGAGGATATAGCATGCACCAAGCAGGAAAGGGATCTTGGGGTTATCATCTCTGATGACCTCAAGGTAGGGAAACAGTGTGACAAGGCAGCAGGTAAAGCAAATAGGATGCTGGGATGTATAGGCAGGGGCATCACCAGCAGGAAAAGGGAGGTCATAATTCCGCTATACAAGACACTAGTGAGGCCGCACCTGGAGTACACTGTGCAGTTCTGGAGACCTTACTCACGTAAGGACATAGACAGGGTAGAAAAGGTTCAAAGGAGGGCAACAAAGATGGTGCATGGATTGCATCACAAGTCCTATGAGGACAGGTTGAAGGCACTGAACATGTACTCCCTGGAGGAGAGGAAGGAGAGAGGATATGATAGAGACATACAAGTATCTTACAGGGAGGAACAGGGTTCAGAATACACTATTTTTAAGCGAAAAAGATGTTCCAGGACTAGAGGGCATGGGATGAAGTTGGAGGAGGACGATTCAGAGGAAACGTGAGGAAGAATTTCTTCACAGAACAGGTGGTGGACAAGTGGAACACCCTGCCAGAGGAAGTGGTGGGGCTGAAACAATCACAGGATTTAAGAATGCATGGGATAGACATAAAGGAATTCTGGAGGTCAGGGGTAAGGGCAACAGACTTCTTGGAAAACATAAACTGAACTTAGAAACTTAAATGGGCAGACTGGGTGGGCCAGGCCCTTATCTGCCAACACTGTCTATGTATCTATGTATCCAAGTCCTTTTTGTGGCCAGCCTGGTGGTGCAGAGGACTGAGGCATTGGCACCTTACCTCACACCACGCCGGGCACCTGGGTTCAGGAATGGACTCGGGTGCCAGGGTCTGGCAGCAAAGGAGAGGATTGAGCATCCAGGGGACTGCTCTCTCTCCTGGAGTAGGCTGTGGAAGCCCTCGCTCTGCAGTGTCCCCGGAGCGGACCGGAGAGTACTATAAGAGCAGTGCACAAGAGGGACAAGAAAAGCGTGAAGATGCACGCATGCCATCCGGATGACGCCAGCGCCAGCGTCTCCCAACCATGATGCCTCCAAGCTTCATTTCTGCGCCTGATGAAGCTGCAGGGAGTACTCTGTGCTCTCTGGTCTCTCCTCTCGATGGCCCTTGTAGGGATACAACAGGGACAAAGGGCATGGAGCAGCTGGATGGTGGATCGGGAGGGAGGCACTGGCAGGACTGGCCGCTCAAGGAGAGGACGTACATGGCGGTAGGAGGAAGTACAAACAAATGATGCAAAAAAAAAAAGTATTTTTGTTTGTTTGATTAGCAGTCTCACTGTTCTGACTGCATACTGGTGTGAATGCTGGCGAATCTGGCAATGTTTTAGTTGGGGAGGTGGTGTCTTGCTACCATTACCGACTGTGGAAAGGAGATGGAGACCTGCTGTGTTACTTAGAAGGAGCCAGTTTTCTCACGGTGCATATCTGCTGCTTCACAGTTTTGGAGCCACTTCTCAGATGGTGACCACAGGAACAAGGCTAAAATAAACAGAACAGTGCAGACCAGGTCAGAATGCTAGTTTTACTTTTTCTGCAGTCTGTGTCTTATTACATTTATTAGTTTGGAGCTCGACGGACTCAACTGTGCGAATGCTGACCTAGTAGTCTCAACTGAATGATGTGTTTTATGGTTTGCAATCTCACTGTTCTGACTGCACCAGAGCACAGTGTCCTGGGGGGTGCAGTCTCAGTGTTCAATCTCACCCTGAATGCTTTTTCTTTTGGTTTACTTGTTTTACTTTGTGGTCTCACGCTATGACCGCGCTGTTGATGCTGGTGTTTTTTTTTCCTTTGTCGCACAAGCGCCACAGCACAACAGGCACAGAATGGAACTGCAGCCCGTTATTCAAGGAATTGCACTAGCCCAACCGGCAAGTAGAGAGATCCTGTATTAGCCCACGCAATCTGCACTAGTACCCAGGCAAGTAAATGAATATTAAGATCGACCCTGGTGCTACGCTAAGCACCACATGAAGGGGACCAGCTTGATTCTGGTACCCCATTCTGGCCATGGCAGATACAGTTTCTGCTGCAACAGCTGGTGTGAGATTGCCCGGTCTCTTCACTCTCTGCAGGGTCCTGTTGGCGCAAGATCCCGGGACCCTAGTCAATCCCAATTTCAAGTCCCGCGTCTGCATGCCTGGCTCCTGAAGACCACGGCCATCGCCCAGCTGAGTGTGTCACAAGGGCAGCGGGCATCCTCGGTTGCAGTTCAGAAGCCCTCCTCTAGGACCACTTATGCCATGAAATGGTAAGTTTGCTCTCTGGGTGGCCAAGCATCAACTGGACCCCTTTTCCTGTCCAGTGCACTGGGTTCTGGACTACCTACTATCCCTATCAGACTCCTGGTTTCCAGTACTCTACCATCAAGGTGTACCTTCTCGCTATATAGGTGTTTCACGAGCCAGCGGGTGACCACACTATGGCTCAGTTGCTGATGTCCCTACTCTCCTCAAGGACATACTGGGCCTGAAGCCTCGATCCGTTCTCTGGTTTTGGCGTTGTATCTGACATTTGCTTCGGGAACAACTGACCCTGTCTCTCCAAGCCAGCCACGACATGTGGCTACGCTTTCTCTCTTTGAAAGCTCATTTTGGGGTCTATTACCTCTGCTTGGAGGTTCTCCAGCTTCAGGGTCTTTGTGAAGGGCCTCTTTGATTTTCCACAAAGACAGTGATTTCTATGCACTAACACTAGCTTTCTTCCTACGGTGGTGTTTGGCCTGTCTGTTCAATCCATCCACCTTACAGTTTATTTTCCCGAGCATGCCTCAGCATTGCTCAATAAGCTAGGTGCGTTTAGAATTTTTGCAGTATTATGTGCTTCAGACTATAAAGCACAGGAAGTCAAAGCAGCTCTTCTACCCTTTCACCCCAGGTAGAGAGGGATCTCAGTTTTCATCACAAGGTTTGTCCAAATGGGCGGCACCTTTTATTGTGTTTTGTTTCAACCAGCATCGCAAAAGTTGCCAGAGACGGTAACAGCCTGTTACATAAGGGCACGGCAATCTCTGTGGCCTGTTTTAAAGTGATCTCAGCTGTTGGCATTTGTGCTGGTGCCCCCTGGAGTGCTGTCATACTTTCCCCAAGCCCTATGGTCTGGACATTGGCTCCAGGCCCATGCAGGTTTAGCAGGGGTTGTGCTGCAGGGCCTCTTATCCAGTATTTCAGTTGGCCTTCCTCCCAGACTATTTCCTTGCACTTGTAACTGCTTGGGACTCGTTCCTGCAGTGTGACCTGAGATGAGATACCCGAAGAAGACATAACCGTTATGTAAGAACTTACCATAACAGCAGATCTTCCAGGGGATCTCAGTTATCAGGTCTGCTTTCCCTCCCACTGTCCCCTTTTGTGGGTTCTCTCAGAACTGGTTATTTGATGTATCCAGCTTTTTATTTGGCCTGAGCACCTCTTTCTCTCCTCGGTCCTCTAGGGCATGGGTGTGCTCCTTTAGTCTCTCGGGAAAGAACTAAGGAGGGAGCTGGACTGCTCATGCTCTATAGGGATGGCAACATCAATGGTGACATCAACGCATGGCCCTAGATGTACTGCTGAAAATCTTCCATGGATCCTGCTTTACCGATGGTGAAGTTCCTATGGTGACCTGATGACTGAGATCCCTTCTAAGATCTACTGTTACAGTAAGTTCTTAGGTAACTGTTCTTTCTCGTCTTGCATACTTTTGGTGACAGAATCGCTCACTTTCAGTTTTATTCCTCTCAGTTAAATCATGTGCAAGAAAACACTCAAAGTGGGTAGAGATGCCTTGGCATCTGCATCTACTGTACATTTAAATGAAAGACATGCACTGTGCAATTCTCCAACATGGAGAAAGCTTTTGGGAGAAATCTGTGGAGCTAAAATACTCTTTAGCTGAGGGTGATATACTGCAGCGTGCCAAGCTAAAATTGGCAATGTTTAAGCAGAGTACCCTCATGTCTAAAACTGTAGATGGGAACTTTTATCTCCAGGAGGAATTCAATGGAGAAAGGTATGTCGAGCAGGAAGTGATGCAGTACAATTCTGTAAGAGGGGAGGGACTGATTTCCTGAGGGTTCCTGCCCAATTTAACCCCACTAGGATACAGAGAAAGCACAAATCTGCTTAGAACACAGTAACATTAACAGACATGAGCCCTTTTATTCACCATTGCCAGGCAACATTAATACTTTGCTTCAATGCCATTCTCATACCTGACATTCCTGACATTTGTTGTGTAATTGAACTGCTTGTTTCACTGATTGATTAGCTGCACTAGCATCTTCACAGCATTATCCAGTAGCGTTGATGGACATCAGTCACTTCTCGTACAATGAAGTAAACAAACCCTGAAAGTACATCTTCCTCCAATCTGGAAAATCAAGCATCAATGCCTGTAGGGTTGTGAAAGCTAGCCACGAGTTCTTCATCCATGTGGATAGTAAGCCTGTAAGAGTGGAAAGCTCAGTCAATGACTTATTTAACATTCCTTAAAGTTTTCAAATAACGTTTGTTTCTTAGCTTGGAACAGTCCTGTGATTTGGTCTCTGGATAAACAAAGTACAATCATCATACCCCCATGGCAAAACAGCCTTACAGTAATATACACAGTCAAAGATGTTACCCATTTAATGCAGTGGTCTATGTTGAGGCAGCAATCGTATCAGCTTTGCTAGTTTAATTTTCCCGCACCTCCAATTTAAAAGAAGATGAAATTGCTTAATCTGTAAGCATTTTACTTGTAAATGAACTACACTGTAGCCTCTCCATAAGGCGCAGTACTGGACTCTGCAGACTATTAAGTGGCTGAAAATATGTGAAACCACTTGAGGGCTCCCTAGGGCCACTACTGACAAGAGAAGTTACCGTAACTGTAGTGCTTACTGAATATCTTATCCATTGAGTACCACTCATGGGTCTGAGCTGGAGGTTCTAGTACCCGAGGAACCAGAACTTTTGCAGCTTAATGGAGAAACATAACCACATGCACATCTTATGAGCACATCCACTGTTATACAATTGTGTCCAACCTCAACTGCCCAAGTACCTTTTTACCGAGGAGAGCAAATGAAACTAAAACAAGCAACCTCACATCTAATGGCATAAGACAGCCCAGCTGGCCCCTAATAAGAAACAACACCTCTACCATGAAAAAGAGCATCTTCACAGTCCTTACCTATCCGAACAGGTAGGAAGACAATACAACAATAACAAACACTGTAATGAATCCAGGGATGGAGGAAGGGTTGGGTACTCTATAAAGAAGATTGTCTTCTCTATAGAGTCCCACTGCATGGTAATGAGTGCCAAGCTTCAAAATACAAGTCCCCAGTATTAGGAAGGCTGGAGTACAGTGCTCACATAGGAAAGTTAGCCATTCAGTACAGCACTTCCAAAGCTTGCATGCTGCCTGGAATGTATATCCACAGCATAGTGCTTTATGAAAGTATGGGCAGTGCTCCAGGTGGCAGCCTTGCATATCTCTGCAATGGGCACTGAACAGTGCCGCTAACAACGTGGCTACTGCTCTGGCAGAATGAGTTCTAACAGAACATTCCAACTTTATCCCGCTATATTGCAGCAGTGGGGAGGCAATTCACAGTCCATCTGGAAAGGCACTGTATAGTGACAGTGAACCCTTTCGATTAGGATCTTAAGAGACAGTACAGTTACGTAAGAACTTACCATAACAGTAGATCTTCAAGAGAAGCTCTTCCAGCAGGTTCCACAATGTGGACTGACGCCACCTGGCAGCAGTTCGCAACTTTTTCTTCAGCAGTACCAACATGGGAACGCCCCACCAGCCGGCTCCACCCCAACGCTGCCTTATATAAGGGAGGAGTTCCCCACATGCTTCAGCTTTTGTACGCCCGCCAGGCAAGATAACGACAGGCAAAGGTCAGAAAACTGATTGTCAATAGACAACCCCTCAAAGAGGAAAAACGGCCTGAGCAGGGTCTGATCCCTGGGAAGGAGGCGGAAATATACCTGCTGCAAGAGCTTCTGTCAGAAGATCTACTGTTCACGGTAAGTTCTTATGTAACTGTACTATCTTACTTCAAGGAGAAGCTCTTGCAGCAGGTTCCACAATGAGGACTGAGTCCCAAGCAGTATGAACAAATAACCCCTGGGTGGGAGAAACTACAAAGAGAGGAACAGCATGGTAAGGGAAGATCCCTCAGGAAACCAGGCCTTTCAAACTGCAAGACCAAACCCTGCTCTGCGTCTGGAAATAATGTTAAGGCTATAATGCCTGGCAAGTATGCACAGAACTCCAGGCAGTGGCAGCACAAATATCCGCTGTCGGTGCCCTCTTCAGCGCTATGCAAGGAAGCAGCGATAGCTCTAGCAGAGTGAGCTTTTAACTGGCCACGATGTCGACCTAATTGCTTCCTCGTGAACAGTAAAGATGCAATAGACCAACCAGTGCGAAGCATCTGTTTGGTGACGGGCGACCAACAGCCCATTGAGCAAAGGACACGAAAAGCTGATCAGACTTCCTGTGTCTCCCCCACCCTTGGTTCTAGCCAGGTAGCATCCGAGAGCCCTCGGAGCGTCAAAGAATGAGCAGTGTCTCCCCCGTTTGAGTGCTCTAGGTAATAAAACGGGAGCTGAAACGACTGATTCAGAGTGAGCTCTGAAACAACTTTTGGTAGGAATTCTGATTAGTGCGGAGATATGAAAATTACGACCTACCGTAATTCTTGATCTTCTTGGACGAGTCTCCACCACTCATTCACACTATTGGGATCTGCGCCGGAGGCACCAGGACCCATCGAGACAAACTTTTTGCTGGGGTGGGCGCGGAGATGGCACAGCGAGCCACAGCTCCGCGCTTGACGACTATCTCGCGTCAATTCTCCAACCATTTCAGTACCTTTTTTACCAAGGAGGTGCATGTGAATCTAACCTAGAAGGGTAGTCTTAACCTAAAAACCGGACATAAGATAGTCCGGACGACCCGTATAAGAAGGGTCAACAAAGAAGTCTTCACAGCCTAAAGATTTGAGGAGTGAAGACCAGCAACAGAGGTGAGCTCGGGGACGGAGGTGGGTGTGTGAATGAGTGGTGGAACTCGTCCAAGAAGATCAAGAATTACGGTGGTAATTTTCATATCTTCCTGGACATAAGTCTCCACCACTCATTCATACTATTGGGAGAGTACCAAGCTAATAATCCCCAAGAGGGCAGCAGGAGAGACCAAGAGCTCACGTTTCAAGACAGAAGTCCATTAAGGATGGCTCTGCCAAAGGAAGAATAGTCGTCTGGCATGGACATCTAGTGCATAATGTTTTAAAGTATGCACTGAGCTCCAGGTGGCCGCATTGCAAATATGTGCAATGGGCACGCTATGATTTCTGCTAGGGATGCATGAACCGCTCTAGTAGAGTGAGCGTAAACCCTGCCCTCCAACTTAACCTGTGCCATGGAATAGCAGTGGACGAAGGCATGCCACTAGCCATGCTGAGATGCATCTGATAGCGACAGGTTGACCCAGCGGGTCTCGCTGAAGGAAACGAACAGTTGCTGGGCTTTGTGAAAGTCCTTGGTTCTATCCAGATAGAAACGTCAAGGCCCTCTTAACGTCCAAAGAATGAAGAGAACGCTCTCCTTCATTTTGGAAGTTCGCAAAGTAAGAGGAAGGACCAAAGGTTGGTTTAGATGAAATTCTGACACAACCTTAGGAAGAAATTTAGGATGAGTATGAAGAACTACTTTGTCCCTATGGAACACAGTATACGGAGGGTCTGTGACCAGGGCATGTATCTCAGAGACCCTACGGGCTGAGGTAATGGCCACTAGGAGGCAGTCTTCCAGGTGAGAAATTTTAGCTCACAGGTAGCCAGAGGTTCAAAAGGTTTCAGAGTGAGCATATCTAGCACAAGACTTATGTCCCAGGCTGCAACTGGACGTTTTGTAGGAGGTCTGATATGCAGAATTCCTTTAAGAAACCTCTTAACCACAGGTAACTGAGCCAAAGATAAGGAAAAAACGGCTCATGATATGCTGAAATGGCGCTAAGGTGAACTTTGACTGTAGAGTACTGTAGGCCTGAATTTGAGAGGTCTAAGAGGTACTCCATAACTTTATCTGGTGGGCAGGAAAAGGATCAAAGAGGACTTTGCACACCAGACGGCAACGCTTCCATTTGGCTGTGTAAGTTTTCCTAGTGGCTGGTTTCCGTGCAGCCAGAAGAATATCTGAAACTCTTGAGACACATTGAACCAGTTTACTTCTACCTCTTCAGGAGCCAAGCGTGAAGGTGAAGGCGATCTCTGGCTGGGGTGGACCACAGGCCCGAGTCAAAAGGTTCATCTGTAGGGAAGTGGTCTCGGAGGAACTGCCAACATATTGTTGAGTAGTGGAAACCACAGCTGTCGAGGCCAGAAGGGAGCAATGAGGATCATTTTGTCCCCTGGGATTCGAACTTGAGGAGCACCCTCTGAATTAGAGAGAAAGTGGAAAGGCGTAAAGCGTTTTGTCCACCGCAGCCTGAAACGCATCCTGACAGAAAATGCCAGGCCCTGGATTTCTGGAGCAGAAGAGAGGCAGTTTGCATTGAGTGGGATGCAAAAGGTCCAGGTCTGGAGTTCCCCACTCTGAGATCTGATGGTCCAGAGGAGCAAGGATATCCTCCAGGAGATTGCTCTCTTGAGACCACCAGATGAGTGACCTCTTTAAAAGTTCTGTCACCTTGATGAGATAGGACTGCGGGTGGTGGTTGGGGACCACCGGTACTGAGCATCCACTGAGTGGTTCTCATGTGCAGGCGTGCTTAGGTGAACAGTGAACACTGAGGAAGCCATGAGGCCTAGCATCCGTTGCATCGAGAGAGCAGTAACTGAGGGTGTTCTCCCGATGTGGCGGGCCATTTGAAGGATATCGTTCCTTCTGTCTTCTGGAAGAAAAGCCTTAGCACAGGAGGTGTCCAGAAGAGTCCCTATAAAGAGGAGCCTCTGGGAGGGCTGCAGTTGCGATTTCTTGAGGTTCAGCAGAACTCCCATGGACGTAAGGGGGCGAGAAGCCATCTCTACAGTGTCCAGGGTCCCTTGCCTGGAAGGGCTTGCTAGAAGCCAATCGTCCAGATAAGGGAACACCTGTATCCCGACCTTTTCTGAGGTGCGCCGAGAACTGCACAACACTTTGTAAAAACCTGCGGCGCCGAGGATAGCCCAAGGGCAGGACTCTGAACTGATGATGCTGTCCCAGAGCCACAAACCTCAGGAATTTGTGATGCCTCGGGTGAATAGGAATGTGCTGGTAAGCATCCTGCATGTCTAGGGAGGCTAGCCAGTCGTGTTGATGAAGCAGAGGTAACAGGGTTCCCAGAGAAATCATTTTGAATTTCTCCTTGGGGAGAAATTTGTTTTGCTTTCTGAGATCCAGAATGGGGCGATACCACCGGACTTCTTTGGAACCAGAAAGTAATGGGAGAGAAACCCGTGTTCCGTTGATGCAGCGGCACCACTTCTACTGCCCTGTTGTTCAGAAGGTCCTGAATCTCGGCAGCGAAGGTCTGACTGAAGGTGCGACAACCTGGGCTGCCGCTTTGGGGACGATCCAGAGGGTCTCCACCAGATTGAGAGAATACCCTCGCTAATTATCCGAGGACCCATCTGTCTGAGGTTATGGACTTCCACTGGTTGTAGAAGTGCATCAGACGACCTCTCACCGGAGAGGAAAAGTCCACCTCGGCAGCTGAGATGGGACTTGGGCCAGACATTCATAAGGTAGCGCTGGGAGCTTTGGGCCCTTGGCTTTCTGTTGCATCTTCTTTTGAGGTTGGGCAGGTTGGTTTTATGGAAACCGCCTCTGCCTCGAAAGGACTGATGATTATGAAACTGACATTTATTGACATGCCCTCGAGAGGGGGGCAGGAGGGGCCAAGCCAACAACGGTTGACCTAGTCTTTTGAGTAGCTTCTAGAGCTTGCTCTACCTGAGGACCAAAAGATCGCACCATCGAAGGGCAACGCCATGACCTGCTGCTGCACATCATTCGTGAAACCCGAAATGCGCAGCCAGGCATGACGCGGGTGCAAATACCAGCAGCCACTGAATGGGAAGCAGTGTCGAAAGCATCCATGGCTGCTTTAACCTGCTGGTTGTTAGATTAGATACCTCTGGTAATGGTTTGAAGAAGCTCCGCTTTGCATCTGACTCGGAAGAGCTTCAACCATCTGCTTGATAGAGTGCCACAGGATATATTCACACTGTGAAATAGCCCTGGTAGCTGGCAATCGCATACTTAGGGTAGAAGCAGCAAAGACTCTTACCTAAGGTGTCCATCTTACTAGATTCTTTGTTAATAGGTCGAGCTGTAATAGTTTGAGGAAGAACGATCTTATCATTCTCTGCCAGGACTACAATAGGATCCGCAAAGGCCTGAGATGCCAAAATGGGACCGATCCTTGGGGCTGAATATTTCCTATCTATGGATTTAGCCACCGAGCGGGTGGAGCAGGATTATTCCATACCATTTGAGACAGCGTCTCGAAGGAAAGCTGAACCGAGGAGTCAAATCCGTAGGGATCTCCGGAACATGAAGGTATTGGAGTCTTAACAATTTCCCAGGATCGATGTCTGTAGTCTGAGAGAAAGAGTGGAACTCAGATTCTTCAGCAGAGACTTAAAAGACAGGTCCTCGACCACAGGCTCTGCAGCAGAGACAGATCCTGCTTCATCCACTTCATCATCCAACCAAGGTCTGGGTCAGGCTCAATGTCATCTCCTGACAGTCCAGGAGGGACTGTATGGACAGGAAAGGAATGAAAATCAGAAGAGAGGGAAGAAGGAAACAGTGAAAGAGGAGTCCTGAAAGGCAGAGGGAGCCCGAGCCCGCCGCCGAGGAGGCGCATAATCGAGAACGACGCCAAAGGAGCACACGGCACTGAAACGCGCCTGAGAAGCTGGATGGCGCCGAGAACCCACACGGCACCGACGGGCGCTGAGAAGCCGACGGCACCAAGGACAGCGCCGAGACGCCGAAAACACCCAGACTCAAAAACAGGTTTTGAAGGAAAAGAGCAGGAGATAAAGGCATCGGTGTGTGGCCCCTGCGCGCAGCCATGTGAGGGGGGAACACCTGGCGTGGAGTCGCGGCACGAAGAAGGTGCCACGCGACCAGGAGTCCAACTGCCTACCTGGTCTCTCAATGAGCCCGAAGCCCACGAGTGACCGAGCCAGGTAGCTGAACTAACCTCCGAGCCCACTGCCCACAAGAGCCGCCCACTGATGAAACTGCTCACCTGAAGACCTACCTGCGGGCGGGCAGGACTTCAATGTCGAGAGCCGCTGGCTACCAGAAACAGAGGTTGGCGACTCCGAAGGAGGACTGGCAACTAGCCCCGATAACGAGCGTCTACACACAGACATATCAGAGGCGACCTCGAGTGATCCTTCCCTTTTAGACCTGTGGGCGAAGAAGAGCTCGAGGCCGAGCGGTGCGAGAATCGACCGTTTATTTTATGCTTCTGCAGGGACCGCCCATCCCCGGCATTGGACTGACTGTTGTCAGACCCCCTCCGGAAAGGTGGTGGACCGGACCCAGCCCGACTGACTGAACAGCTTTCATACGAAGTCTCCTACCGTCACCTGACCTGCTCATGGTCGACTCCGTCAAAGTAGGCTGAGACTTCTTTATTTTAAAATAAGACTAAGTGATACTGTTATCAAGATAATATTACAAAATAACAAACTGAAAACTATGCTGCTAGTTGAAGTTTGACTCAGGCGGCGAGCGTCGGTCACTGAAGCGCACTCGGCGGAAAAAAGGAACTGAGGTAGTTGGAGGGTCGGCCGAAATAGTCATTACAGGGCGAGCTGTGGCTCGTGGTGGCGCTCGTGGCGCCACCTCCCAGCGCCACCCTCCAGCAAAAAAAAGTTTGCTCCCGATGGTCCTGGTGCCTCCGGCAGATCCCAATAGTGTGAATGAGTGGTGGAGACTTATGTCCAGGAAGATCAACCATGTCCTAGTGGAAAACAAGGAAAGGTTCTTTACAAATGAGGGCTTGAAGTTTTGAAATGCGACTCGCTGAAGTAATGGCTACCAAAACAAAGTCTTCCAGGAAAGGAAGCGAAGCTCGGACTCCATGACCAGTCAAATGGGGGAATAGTAAGCTTCTCCAGGACGAACAGGAGATCCCAAGGAGGAACCAGGTCCTGATGGGAGGTCTGATGCGGAGAATACCATGCAAAATGCTTTGGAAACCTCCATCTGAGCCACCGTCTTAACCGACACAGAGAAATGGTAAGTGGAGATGGCGGCCAGATGTACCTTGATGGAGGAATAGTCAGACCTTCTCTGAAAGAGAAAGCAGATATTCTAATATGGTATTAACTGGACAGACCAACAGATCCACTCCACTGGCTGTGGCCAAAATACAAAAGCGTTTCCACTTCATAGCGTAAGTGGCCCTGGTGGCAGGTTTCTGAGCCTCAACCAACACTTGAGCGACCTGATCAGACACTCCAAACCTGACCTTAGCTAGGTCCTGAGGAGCCAGGCATGCAGGTGAAGTGAATGGGCACGGGTGTAACAGGGACTCCCTGTCCCTGCGACAGAAGGTGTGAAGAGAGAGGAGGAGGCATCGGCGACTCTACCACTAGACACTGTAGTAAAGGAAACCAGATTTGACGAGGCCATAGCAGAGTGATCAGGATAAGAGTGGAAGGCTCCGACTGAGCCTTGAGGAGGACCTTCTGTAGGAGCAGAAAGGGAGGGAGGCATACAGAAACCTTCTGTTTCAGCAGAGGGACAATGCGTCTTGCCAAAAACTCCAGGCTTCAGACCTAGTGAGCAAAAATCGGGCAGTTTTGTGCTGGATTGTGGCGTGAAAGGTCCACACCTGGCGCTCCCCCCACCCCACAGGCGGGAAGATGTGATCTGCAGCCTCTTGGAGCAATTCCCATTCTGTGGGTTTGCATTTTGTTCTGCTGAGCGTTACACAACATGCTTTGTAGCCTAGAGAACATGCACTGCCATCAGAAACAGTTGATACTGGGGCCCAATCCCAAACTCACATAGCTTCCTCTCAAGGGGATAGGAATGTGTGCCACCTATTTGTTGATGTAGAACATCACCGAAGTGTTGTCTATCTGCACCAAGAGATGGCCAGACATGAGGACTGAGGCCAGGGCTTAGAGGCGTAAGCACTGCTCTAATTTCCAAGACATTGATGTGCAGATTCACTTCCATGGAGGACCAGAAACCCTGGTACGATGGGTCCCTGGTGAGCGCCCACCCTGGGACGAGAGTCTGTGATTAGAGTCTGGGATGGAGCCCCTATTGGAAGGGATGCCCCAGCAAATTTTGGCGAGATCCACCAGCCAAGCTCCCCGTGGACTGGCTCTGATATCATGATCGCGTCATCCAGATTGAAGTCTGATCCCACTGGACTCTCAAGGACCACTGAATGGTCCTCATGTGCAGGGCGCCTGAGAAACCAAAACTATGGCAGCGGCATATGCCCCAACAGCCTGAGAAGGAGCCGAGCCGCACCCTTGAGGCTGAAGAGATCTGGGATGCGAGGGCTTGAATATGACCCGCTCTGTCGGAGGGAAGAAAGACCTTCCCAAGAGTGGTGTCCTGATGAACTGGAGAATCTGGGTTGGGAATCAAATGAGATTTGTCCCTGTTGATGGTGATTCTGGGACTCTGAAAAGTGAGATGGAATCCTTGATAGTTTCTGACTGGCAAGACCTGGGAAGAGCCAGGAGGAGCCAGTCGTCCAGGTAAGGAAACACAGTGACCCCGCCTTCAAATTGCCATGGCCACAACAGCCAGGCACTTGGTAAAGACCCTGGAGACCGAAGGGGAGGACTCAGAACTGATAGTCCTCATCTTCAAAGGCGCCTGGCGATGGGAATATGCAGGTAGGCATAATGTATGTCCAGGACGCCAGCCAGTCTCCCGGCCGATACGAGTGGAGGAGAGGGAAGTGAAACCATCCTGAATCTCTTGTATGAGACCCACTGGTTTAGATCACTGAGGTCCAGAATGGGTCCGAGATCTCCGGACTTCTTGAACTAAGAAGAAGTGGAGAAGAACCCTCTCCTGACCTCGGCGGTGGCTTTTGTCCAGAAAGGAAGAAATCCCCGCCAGACCATTGCTTTGTGTTCCCTGGTAATGGGATGGAGGCGTGGTCTGTCCGGAGGGATGGAGTTGAACTCTATGGGAGTGCCCGATTCCACAAGATCTAGTACCCACTGGTCGGAGGTCACCTGGCCCCACGCGCCCGCGCAGAGGGAAAAGGAACCTCCGATCGCCTCTGGCCGAGTGACCAGAGGAGGAGGGTAGCCTGGATAGTCAAGCGTTTGGGGAGGGGTAGGGTGGCAGTGGCTGCTTTGGGTTCTCTAGGGGCAGAGGCGAAGTGCCTCTGGCTCCGCCTCGACGAAGCAACCTTGCTGTGCATGCTGCTGAAAGAGAGGCTGCTGTGGTTGATGTCCCCATGGCCACTAGCGAGGTTTATGAGTCATTTCCAGTTTCGGGCGGTAGATGGACCGCGACGGATCGGAGAGCCCTACCGGAGTCCTGCCGCCTGATGATGGTGCGCCTGTGTCTCGCCAAAAGCACGGAGCCCTTAACTCATCGCCTCCTAGCAAACGCCTGCAGTTGGCAGTAAATACACTGGTGTGTCCTGAGGACGACTACAGAAGTCGGCTACCGAGTTCCAGTGTGCCCTGCAACGCCTGGAGAAGTCACTTATATATTTTAATATACAACACAATATAATAGAATATATATTTGATTACATACAACCATTGGAAAAGTTATTTTGTGCTGAACAACTCTGCCACTGATTTTTGTGCATATCAGGTATAGCTTAGGAGTTATTGCATTTGTTTATGGTATGGTGTTGTATGGCTTATATTGCTATTTTAGTGACAAAAATATTTTGTTTGCTGTTTCGAGTGGCATAGGAAAAAAAAACAAAATTACTTATTATTACTTGCATACCTCCACTGGAAAGGTAATGTTGTGCTGAACAACTATGCCACTCATACTTTGTGTCTAGGACTTACGGTTCTTGAGCTATTAGGATTTGTTTGTGTCATGCTGACTATGACTTGATTTTACTTAGAAAGGCCCAGGATTCACTGTTAAACAGTATACAGAAGACAACTGGCGCAACTTCAGACAGCTCCTGTGGAGGCAATAAGTTAAAGGAGCATCCAGAAGGTTGGTTTGCATGTCTGGATCGAACCCGAGACCAAGCCACACATGGCGTCTGAGGCAAATAGCAGTGGCAGCCGCCTTTCAAGAGGTGTCCGCAGATTCATAGGCCGAGCGCAGCACATGGGTACCCGTCTCAACGCGGTCTGTAAAGCAGCCAGCTCTGCCTGCTGAGGGCAATCGGGCATGCTCTACCCGCGATGTCCAATACTTGCTCCCAAGGGCGTTCTGGAATTGGACCATATGTGTTGGGAAGTTTAAGCTCCTAATAATGCAGGTAGCAGTAGAGTACACCTTGACGGCCCATCAAATCCAGCTGCTTTGATTCTCAATCAGGCAGCTGGGTGCTCATGTGTTTGGGCATCTGCTGAGCGATCGTGAGCTGCGAAATCACCACACAGTCCGCAGCGGGTGGTTCGGCCAGGAAAGGATGGTCCGACGGTGCCGGTATAGCCGGTGAGCCTTCTTGGGCACGGCAGAGGAGAAATGAGGGCTCTTCCAGGTCGCATGGGTGACATCCTGAAAGGTGTCAACCATGGGAGGATGACCACCGGCTTTGGGTCCTTTTGCGGAGGTATCGGCCAACCACAATCGCTCGGGGTCCAGGGACTCAGTGTTCCACCCCATGCTGGCCTGGATGTGCCTCATCACCTCCATGAAGCTGGGATCGTCTGGATGGGATTTGGGAGTACCCTCCATGTCCCCTAGGTCTGGCTCCATGTAGGCATCAGAAGATGAAGAGTCAGAGTCTACGTAGGAGTCTGGAGAGGAAGAGGGTGAAGGGCTGGGTCACTTCCTCTTCGCCTCTTGTCGATAATGGAAAAGGTGGCGGAGGAGCTCAAGACCTATGCCTCCTAGACTTTTAGAGTGCTTCCTAGGAGGATTCACATTCTGCCCCACCACCCACTGGTTCAACGTTAATAGGATCAGGAACTGGTACTGGCGTAGGAGGCGTGCCTGCTGGAAGGTCCTTTTTAACTGTATCCCACCAGTGGGAAAATAGCTCCTTCACCTGCGACAGGTTTAACTTGGGAGAACCAGGACGAGGAGGAGGTGGAGGAGCACCCAACCGGTGTTGGTACCGGCGTCTGGGGGTACCGTGTTGGGTCTGCACCCTTATCAACCAGCGTCCAGCCAAAGGGGGACGTCGAGGCGGCATCAGCACCACCGCTGTCGGGTCTGGTGACAGCCAATCTGGCAACGCGAAGATGGGGTGCAGGAGCCAATGGGTGGAGCCAGGGTGACCGACGACGAAGAACAACAGGCGGTGGAATAACCGCCATCGGGACAGGGGCCAGGACAGCCACTGGCGGATGAGGATCCGAGTCCGCTTCCTTAGGCGCCAACTGGCATCCATTGGAGGCATGAGCCTTAGGATGGTCGGCTTTGTGGAAAACATGCTTTTCGGCCAAGTGCCGGTCAGTCAACAAAGGCTGGCGTCAGTCAGAATCCTTATGTTTTGGTGGCAAGGAAGAGGCTCTGCAGCCTGAAGACCCAGAGGCCTTGCTCGACTCCTGGGAGTCGGCCTTCGGAAGAAGCTGGAGGAACCCATATCTGAGCCCGTCGATTTTTCGGCGGGCTGAGAGACCCTCAGAGGCTGGAGGGTAGAACCAAAAGACTTAGAGATAGAGGAGGGCTTAAAGGCCGTGAGGCGTGATTCATGCCCGACTACACGGACGAGTCTGGGTTAAGACCTGTGCTTAGAGAGCCACTGACCCTGTCGTGCTCCTGGTGTCAGGGTCTTCTGGGCAGAGGTGGATCATTGTCCCCAGAGGAGGCAGCCCTTCCATGGCGCAAGTTTCTTCTCGGTGAGGTAGGTCATGAGCGATTTCTGATGCCAGATCCGCATCCGTGAACTGAAGACCTGACAGTGAGAGCAGGTGTCAATGTCATAAACGGGCCCCAGGCAATAGAGACACGACGAATGGATGTCCTTAGCATGAATCTGTCACCCACAAGTACACCTTGAGGTGAGAAGTGGACACAGAAGCTTTTGAGAGCGGAGATGCAAATTTCTAGGGGAGAAGAAGCAATTGGTACTGAGTCGTAAAAGAGTGAACTAACCCTGACAGTGCGGTGGGAAAGCTGGAGCATGTGGGAAACTCTCCCTTATATAGGCGACGTCAGGGGTGGAGCAGACGCCGGCAGGGGCATTCCCATGTCGGTACTGCTGAAGAAAAGTTGCCGGAACCGCCACCAGGTGGAGTCGGTCTCATTGTGCAACCTGCTGCAAGAGCTTCTCCTCGAAGAAAGATAAACAGTCGCTGTGTCTTAGGTTCTTAAGTGACAAACAGTTGCAGCGAGTGAGTGAAGAGCGAAGGACTGAAACAGGTAACTGGTATCTTAGGTGTCAGCAGAAGAAAGTAGGGGACTCCACGGTCAACTGAAGCAAGGTGCCTATTCAGTTCTGTGTTATACTCACTGCTGGGATGGGTGAAAAGTCAAAGGTAGGCCAAAACTGGAATGGGGCAACACTAAATCTAGGTTATAAGTATAAACAGATTTAAATGAAGCAAGGTGGGGGGGCAGGGACAAACGGAAGTAAACAAAAAGGGGAGGGACTAGAAACACCCTATATGGGGCAAGGGCACAAAACTATTTCAAGTAACACAGGGAGAACAAAAGTTGACAATGCTGGGAGTGGTAATCCAGTGGCTGTGAAGCAGCAGTTTTGAGAGCTCTTCTGAGGACTGCAATGCTTCACCATCTGCATCATCTCTGGGTTGAGGAAGGAGGTCATTTGACTCCAGGCCAAGTTGGCTCCGACTCGGGGCCTCTTCCCAAGCAACGACCACCAATTCTGCCACCATTACCTTGGAGGATGCTAGCGAGGAGGAATGATTAGACTATGGTGGGCTCTGGAAGGGTGGGGTGTGGGGGCAGAAGCACATTTTCAACCAGAACCACTATGAATTCCCTACGCCTGAGGGTGGGACTGCGTGAGGAGGCAAACTGCAGTAGTGACCATGGAGGATGTGAGGGCTCTCCACAGTGGAGACCCCAAGGAGGGTGGTAGAAGACCCCAGAAGAAGTAAGCAACTTCTGGTTGAGGATTCCATTGTGAGAGGGACAGATTTGGGAATAGGAAGGGTGAGGGAAGTAGGTTAAATGCCTAGCAGCCATGGCCTAGAGGGATGGGAAGTGATTCCTGAAGACTGCTGGGCAGCAGGATGGGAGGGACAGCTGGATGTCACTGACCAACTGGGGACTAATGGCCTGGCTAAGGATGGCACTGGAATAATGCAGGGGACGGTAGGGAGGGGTCTTAGATAGTACACTGAGTGACTTTCGCTGAGGTTCAGCCCATCTATGACAGGGCGAGGAGAGAATGTCCGCACCAGGAGCTTCAACTCATAGCTGAAGTAATGGTGCAGACAGGAGGGGTTCTGCCACACTGGGGACTGGGGACCCACCAGTGAGGATAAAGGTCTATACATGGGTGATGGCCTGCATCCATCCAGGAGGGAACTGCAGTCCTCAGTGGAGTTAAAATGTTTACTTGATGAACATTTAAATGACCCAAGGGTGGAGGAATCAGGGAGGCAGAAGCGGAGTACGTGCCTACGTAATTCTTGATCTTCTTGGACGAAGTCTCCACCACTCATTCACACTAATGGGATCTATGCCAGGCGCTAGGACCCAGCGGGAGCAAACTTTTGCAAGAGGGGCGGTGCCAGAGATGTAGCCATGAGGATTGGCACCATGAGCCTCGCTCGTGCGGCAATGACTATCTCGGGGCCGACCCTCCAACTGTCTCAGTACCTTTTTTTCCCCGAGGAGGTGCAGTATAACTAACCTAGAAGGATTAGCCAACAAAAAATCAGACATAAGAGAATCCGAGCGACCCATATAAGAAGGGTTGTCAAGGAAGTCTTCACAACCTAGCCATTAAGGGGTGAAGACCAACAACAGTGAGGTGAGCTCGGGGGATGGTGTATGGCTTAGAATGAGTGGTGGAGACTTCTTCCAAGAAGATCAAGAATTACGGTAGGCATGATTTCCATATCTTCCTGACATAAAGTCTCCACCAGTCATTCACACTGATGGGAGAGTACCGAGCTAATAATCCCCGAAGAGGGCGGCAGGAGAAACTAAGAGCTCACATATTCAGGGCAGAACTCCGCTATATAGTCCTGCCAAATGAAAGATGTTGTCTGGCATGGACATCCAGGCATAGTGCTTGACTAAAGTATAAACTAAGCTCCAGGTAGCCGCATTGCAAATGTCCGCATGGGTCATTGTGATTTCCGCCAGAGGCTTTGACTGCTCTAGTAGAGTGAGCGTGAGCACTTCACCCTCCAGCTAACCTGTGCCACAGAATAAAGTAGCGAAGGCATGCCACCAGCCATGCCGAAATGCATCTGACAGTGACAGGTTGACCCAGCCGGGTCTCGCTTGAAGGAAACAAACAGTTGTTGAGCTTTGTGAATCTCTTTTGTTCTATCTAAATAGAAACGCAGTGCTCTTTTAACATCTAAAGAATGAAGTATGCTCTCCTTCATTTTGGAAGTTCACAAAGTAAGTAGGTAGGACCAAAGGTTGGTTTAGATGGAGTTCTGAGACAAACTTAGGGAGAATCTTAGGGTGGGTCCTAAGAACTACTTTGTCCTTAAGAAATACAGTGTAGGGGATCTGTGACCAAAGCATGTATTTCAGAGACCCTGTGCCAAGGTGATGGCCACCAGGAAGGCCATTTTCCAAGTGAGGAATTTCAGCTCACAGGTATCTAAAGGCTAAAGGGCTCGAATCTGAGAAGTACCCTCTGAATTAGTGGAAGAGGAGGAAAGGCGATAGAAAGTTTTGTCCACTGCAGCCTGAACACATCCTGACAGAAAATGCCAGGCCCTGGATTTCTGGAGCAGAAGAGAGGCAGTTTTGTGTTGAGAGGGGATGCAAAAGGTCTAGATCTGGAGTTCCCACTCTGCGAATAGTGACAACTATGGCTGAGTCGAGAGACCACTGTGAGGATCTTTCTCTATTCTGTTGAGATGGTCTGCCAGTTCGTTCTGCACTCTTGGGTAAACCACATGAATTAGAGCCTTCTGCTCTAGGCACCATTCCCACACCCTCACTGCTTCCCTGCATAAAGGGCAAGAGTGTGCGCAGCCCTGCTTGTTGATATAGTACATTTCTGCTTTGTTGTCCGTTTGAAGGATAATGTTCTTGTGACAGAGAATGTCCTTCAAAGCCCGGACTGCACAGAGGACGGCTCTCATTTCCAGGACGCTTATGTGAAGTTGGGACTCGACCAGAGTCCACGTCCCTTGGTGTGGAGATTCTGACAGTGAGCTCCCCACCCCATCAGGGACGCGCCCATGGTAATGATATCTGATGATCCAGAGGAGCAAGGGATACCCTTCCAGAAGGTTGTCCTTCTTGCACCACCAGGTGAGAAACTTCCTTAGAGGTTCTGACACCTTGATGAGAAAGGACTGAGGAGGAGAGGTTGGAGACCACCAGTACTGAGCATCTACTGGGAGTTTCTCATGTGGAGATGTGCTATGGGTACAGTGAACACTGAGAATACCATGAGACCCAGCATCCGCTGGATCGAGATAGCTCGAACTGAGTTGTCCTCTGATGTACCGGGCCATTTGTAAGATATCGCCCTTCTGTCCTCTAGAAGAAAGGCTTTTGCACAGGAGGTGTCCAGAAGAGTTCCAACAAAGAGGAGTTTCTGCGAGGGCTGCAACTGCGACTTTTGAGATTTAGCAGGACTCCTATGGACGTGAGGAATTCAAGCTATGGTGTCCAGAGTGTCTTGTCTGGTGGGACTTGCTAGGAACCAGTCAGTCCAGATATGGGAACACTTGTATTCGATTTTCCTGACATGCGCTAGAGAATTGCACAACACTTTGTAAAAAGTTGTGGCGCCGAGGATAGCTCAAAGGCAGGACTCTGAACTGATAATGTTGGCCCAGCCCACAAAGCTTAGGTATTTGTGATGCTTCGGTATATAAGAATATGTTGGTAGGCATACTGCATGTCCAGGGCTAGCCAATTGTGTTGATGAAGCAAGGGTAACAGGGTCCCTAGCGTGTCATCTCGAACTTTTCCTTGAGAAAAACTTGTTTAACTTTCGGAGGTCCAGAATAGGTAGCATGCCACCGTTTTCTTTGGGACCAGGAAGTAATGGGGTAGAAACCTGTATTTCGCTGATCCAGTGGAACTATTTCTATTGCCCTGTTGTTCAGAAGGCCTTGTACCTCGGAGGCAAGAAGGTCTGACTGTATTGCCAACAGCCTGGGCTGTCGCTTGGATGATCAGAGGGGTTTCTGAAAGATTGAGGGAGTACCCTCGCAGATTATCCAGAAGACCCATTTGTCTGATGTTACGGATTTCCACTAGTTGCAGAACTAAGTCAGACATCCTCCAACTGCTGAGGAAGAGTCCCCTCAGACAGCTGAGGTGGGACCGGGCCAGAAACTCAGAAGGTGGCAGTGGGCACTTGAGCCCTTGCACCTTCTGCTGCATTTTCCTTTGAGGCTGGGTGTTTTGGTTTGTTAAAACCTACCCTGCCCTTGCCCCAAAAGGACTGATGGTTGTGAAATTGACGCTTGTTTACGCCCCAAGAAGGGGTGTGAGAGGTCGAGCGTTTAATGGCAAACCTAGTCTTCTTTGTGACCTCCAGAACTTGCTCTACTTGAAGTCCGAACAGATACATACTGTCAAAGGTAAAGCCATGACCTGCAGCTGGGCATCATTCGTGAAGCCAGTAGCAGCCAGGAGTGGCGATGGTGCAAATGCCGCCGCCATAGCTCGGAAGCAGTATTGAAGCGTCCATAGCTGCTTTAATCTGCTGGTTGTTGGACTCGATATCCTGGTTATGGTCTGAAGTAGCTCTGAACTAGTGTCCGACTTGGGCAGAGTTTCCACCATCTGTTTGAGCAAATGCCAAAGAACATACTCATATTGAGAGAAATAGCCCTGGTAGCTGGCAACACGCATACCCAGGGTGGAGGCAGCAAAGACTCTCTTACCTAAGGTGTCTCTCTTCACGAGACTCTTTATTTATAGGCCAGGTTGTAGATGCCTGAGGGAGAGCGGCCTTATTCTCTGCTAGGACTACAATGGGGTCCGCGAAAGGCCTGGGAGGAGCATATTTCCTGTCTATGGACTTAATCACAGAAGGAATGAGAGCGGGATTATTCCATACCATCTGAGAGAGTGTCTCAAAGGATGGTTGTACCGGAGGAGTTAAATCCATAGTGATCTCTGGGACATGTAGGTATTGGGGTCTTAAAAGCTTTCCAGGATCGATATCTGTATTCTGGAGAGAGAGTAGAATTTACACTTTTAGCAGAGACTTAAATGACAGGTCTTCAACCACAGGCTCTGCGGCAGGATTGAGCCCTGCTCCTTCAACATCATCACCCAGTTGAAGATCTGGGTCAGGCTCAATATCATCTCCTGACAGTACAGGAGGGACTGTATGGACAGGAAAGGAGGAAAATCAGTTGGAAATGAAGAAGAGAAACGAATCTGATTCATGAACCCCTGCAGGCTGTCTGGTGCCGCGACAAGCTCGGCCAAAGAGGAACCTACAGCGCCGAAGGCAAGGGAGTCGGCGATGTCGAAACAGTCCAGCATTCAGCCAACAGAGATCAGCATCCCGACACCCGTGGCACCGCAGATGCCACAGACAACCCCAGCAGCACCAAGGATGGTGCCAACATCAACGGCGCTGAGGCGGGCGCCGAAGACCCATCGGGATACCGAGGGCATCCCCGACACTCAGGTGGGCCAAAAGCAAACCAGGGCTCCGAAAACTGTGATCTGAAGAAAAAGGAGGAGGAAAACCAGGAGATAGAGGCATCGGTGTGGCCCATGCACCACAGCCATCTTGGGGAGACACCTAGGCGTGGAGTCAGTGGCAGCGAAGGTGCACTGCGACTAGGAAGGTCCAACTGCCTTACCCGTTCCCCGAATGGTCGAAAGGCCTGGGTGACTGGACCAGGCAACTGGACCAACCTCCCAACCCACTGCTCCATAAGAGCGCCCACTGATGAAACTGCTCTTCGGAGGCCCTTTCAACAGGTGGAGAAGGGCTCCATGTCAAAGAGGTCGGCCACTGGAGACAGAAACCGCAACCCAGAGGAGGAGACCGCACCTGGCTCCAACAACCAACCATCGCCAACAGACATACCAGAGAGGCAGCGTCGAGTGATGCCTTCTCTTTTTGACCTGTGGGCCAAAGAAGAGCTCAAGGCCTAATGGTGCCAAGAATGCAATAGTTTTCTTTTATGCTTGGGCCGCTTATCCACCCCCGAGTATCAGACCGCCTGTTGTCAGACCCCCCCTTCGAGAGGACGACTGACCGGACCCAACCCGGATGACTGAACAGCTTTCATAAAGTCCCTACTGTCACCTGACCTACTCATGGTCGACTCAGTCAATGGAGGGCTGAAGACTTCTTTTCTTAATAAGTAAGGTTAAAAGTAAGCAGTACTTATTTCGAGATAAATTACAAAACAATAAACTGAAAACTATGCTGCTAGTTTGAAGTTTGACTCCCAGAGGAGCGAGACGTTGTCACTGAAGCGCACTCGACGGTGGGGAAATAGGAACCGAGGCGTCGACACCGAGATAGTCATTGCCGCATGAGCCGAGGCTCGTGGCACCTCTCCTCGCTCCATCTCCCCGCGCCCTCTTGCAAAAGTTTGCTCCCGCTGGGTCCTAGCACCTCCAGCGTAGATCCCATCAGTGTGAATGAGTGGTGGAGAATTTATATTCAGGAAGATCTGCCTCTCCTCCCCCAACACCACAGGCAGACGGTATAGAGGGAGAGGAATCACTGGGTGCAAACTAATAATGGAAGCCAGTGACAAAGGGATAAAGGAACAAGAGCATTAAACAGATAGGGGAAGCAGGAGGACAAAAAGGAACAAAGGGAGTAACAGAGTGGATATAAAATATGAAATGCCACGGTGTGAATGCTAGAAGTCTAAGAAATAAGATTCGGACCTAGAGGCCATCATGGTAGAGGCCAATCTGGATACTGTGGCAATTACAGAGTCATGGCGCACTGAAACACGTGATGAGACATGCCCATAACAGGATATATTCTGTTCATGAAGGACCGGGTGGGAAGGAAAGGTGTGTGTGTGTGTGTGTGTGGTGCTTAAAGTGAGGAAAGCATAAAAGTGGCGAAGAGACAAGGAATACAGGGAGAGGCAGAGGTACAGTGGGTCACCCTGGAGACAGGGAATGGAGCTACTATTCACACTGAAAAGATCTCCAGACCTCCAGCTCAGGGAGGAATCAGATTAAGGTGCTGGTGGGGAAGCCACTGGCAAGATGGCAGAAAGGGGGAGGTGCTGCTGGTGGGGACTTCAATCTGCCAGATGCAGATTGGAGCCTCCATCAGTGGCTTCAGCCAAAGCATCCTGGGCCATCCCAGACTCTCTGCAGGAGTGCTCCTCAGGCAACTAATCAGTGAACCCACTCGTGATGGGGCAGCACTGGACCTTGTACTCACTAACTGGGACAGTTTTGCAGACATCAAGGTGGGAGGCCACCGTGGGACCAGTGATCACTGTATGGTGTAGTTGAATGTAAGGATGGCTGTGAAACTGAATCAAAAAGGGAGAGGGTACTGGACTTCAGGAGGCAGATTTTACAAAGATCGGTGAACGCCTCAGGGATGATCCCACAGGGTGATGGCCAGAGTGGGGTGGAAGAACAGTGGGCAAAGCGAAAGGAAGCATAGTAAAGGCAACAAACCTCTGTGTCAAACAAGTGAGCAAAAGGAAAAGACTGCTGTGGTTCCAAAGAGGCGGCTGAAAAGTTAAAGGCTAAAAGGATAGCATCTCAGAAGGTGTAACAAGACACAGAAGGAGGAGGATAGGGAGATGTATAAGGGAGACAGAGGGAAGCAGGAAAAGCAATAAGGAGTGCAAAGGCCCAAAATGAAGAGAGAATAGCCCAGAAGGTAACGAAGGGATATTTTTAGGTATGTAAGTGAAAGAGAAAGACCAGGGCTAGAATTATAAGGTTAAAAGGAAGGAGATGCGGCCTGCAGGCTCAGTGGCAGTACTACCGCTCGTGATGCCCGTGACCCGGGTTCAGAAGCAAACCTGGGCATGGGAGAGCCGGGAGGAGGAGGAGGAGGGCGACTGAGTCCCATGGACTGCTATCTTCCTACAGGGGAAGGGGGAGAATGGGAACCTCCAGGCGCCGCCTGACCCCTGAAGGAAGCTAGGATCTGACAGCTGGAGCTGGCATCTTCTGGAGGTAAGGCAGACATCAGCCTTCATGCCCCTAACATCACTGCATGTCCCACCTCCCAAGGAGAAAAAGCAGAAAACACTCCATCATACAGGATGCCACCCACCTCGCTCTGCAGGCCCACACCACAGACCAGTCGCAGCCCCAGACACTGAGTTCAAGAATCCACCAGAAGGATTAAGCCCTTTCCTAAAGGCTTCACCCTGGTGGGGAAGCCAGGGAGAAACACTGGGATAGGTAAATCAGGGAAGTGGATGACAGGACTGGGCACAAGGTAGGGCTGATGGGGGCGTCAATAAGAGAGCATAAACAGAAACTATTATTTCTAAAAAGGGGCGGGGGGTAACTGTGCAAAGGGGAACCAGGAAAAGGCAGGCATCCTGAAGAAATACTTTTGTTCGGTGTTCACAGAGGGAGGAGAAAGGGGAGGCCACAAAAGTGTAACAGAAGCTTTGGAGGGAGGCGGACACTAGTCCTTTTCAGAGGAGAGAGTTCTGAAGTAACTTGCTAATCTGAAGGAGGACAAAGCAATGGGACCAGATGGGGGCATCTCATGATACTGAGGGAACTCAGGGAGGTACTGGCTGCACTTTGACAGTTCTGTTTAACAGCTCACTGGAAACAGAAGTGGTTCAAGAAGACTGGAGGAAGGTGGATGTAGTCCCATTTCACAGAAGTGGTAGCGGGAGAAGGCTAACAATTATAGACCAGTAAAACAGACACTGCTGAAGGAAAGAATTATGGAATATCTTAAATCTCATGGCTTACAAGAGCCGTGCAGCATGGGTTACAAGGGGAGGTCAAGTCAAATGACTATTAGACTTTCTGACTGAGTGCCAAAGTAGATCAGGGTGGAGCAGTGGACATGGCCTACCTAGATTTCAGTAAGTCTTTCAACACCGCTCAACATACAAGACTAGTGAGCAAGCTGGGTAGCTTAGGAGTGGGTCCAAAGGTGGTAAACTGAATGAAGAAATTGGTTAGTGCATAGGCAACAAAGGGTGGTGGTAAACGGAGTTCACTCTGAGGAAGGAGAGTGACCAGTAGTGTGCTTCAGGGACCAGTGATATGACCAGTTCTCTTTAATGTCTTTATGCTTTACACTGCAGAGGAGCTGGAAAGGAAGGTCTGCCTCTTATGGATGACACCAAAATCTGCAACAAGTGAACACTCTCAGCAGGGCTGGAAAAGATGAGCAGAGACCTGAGAAAACTAGAGGAGTGGCAAGGATATGGCAGCTGGTTTCATTTGACCAAGTGGAAAATAATGCACTTGGGGCACAGAAACCCAGGGGTGGAGTACAAATGGGTGAACTGGTACTGGCAACTACTAAGCAGCAGAGACCTGGGGTAATCATATCTGATGACTGAAAGGTGGCCACAGCTGGTGTGACAAGGCAGTTGGGCGAGCTAGTGGGATGCTGGGGTGTATACAGAAAAAAAGTGCTCAAAACAAGGGACATGCTATGCAGTTGAATGGGGGTAGATTTAGGAGAAATGTGAAGGAGTACTTCATAGAAAGAGTGGTGAACTCCTGGAAATGAAAACACCTACTCATAATTCTTGATCTTCCAGAATACTTTAGAACTGGTAATAAAAATGCAAATTATTCTCGCTATGTTTGCAGGTGAGTCCATCCCAAACTTAATTAACAGCAAAGAGAGTTGCGCTCATTAAATTTAGTGCAATCTTTATTTGTAGCAAACACAGTTAGAATAGTTAAAATAGATTCACTGCTCAGTTTCCTGTGAACCACCACTGATGACAGTACAGGCAAAGCTTACAGTATTTAATGTAGTGCAAACTTTATTTTTTAGTGTGGAGCTCTGAAGTTTACCCACCAGCAGTAAGCAATGAAATACCTGTGGCTAAACTGAATTACATCAGGAAGTTACTATATTTCTGACAGATTTATGCTGCATTTCCCATCTCATTTCCCATCATTTTTCTCCTTTTTGGTCACTGGTTTAGTCGTAGGATGAGTGAACTGACGGCAACCCAAGGATGAATTCTCCCCTCAAGCCCCCGCCCGACAGGTATAAGGGTTACTCCATCCTCAGGGCTCAAGTACCATTTGGAACTTTGAAAATGAAAGAAGAGCTACACCAGATCGAGAGTGGTGAAGAGAGAACAAAGCAAAATCCTTCAGAGTGCAAGTCACATTGCTTTTGTCCTGAAAACAAAGTCGGATTTGTTCAACTACAACAGGTTAGATGCTCAGTCCCATATGACCAAAACATAATATGGGAGGAAATACTGAGAGCCTCAATCCTCAAGAGGCCAACAACAGCAGAGCTAGGGCTCAAGAAAAGCACCACTAGCCCAGATTTCTGAGTCAAGGAGAGACATCTAAGAGCTTAAGAGTTAAAAGTGCAACCCCTAAGAGGGAAAATGACAGAAAAGGAGTCCACGTTAGAAGGGCAGCTGCCAGACATAGGAATCCACAAAAAATACTGAACAATTTCCATCCTCAATGCTCCCTTTCTCTTACTAAGATTACCCCAAGAAGAGAGGGTTAAGAGAAGAGAGATTAAACAGACTACCTAAAAGGAAATGCAGGAGGCCAACTGCAAGGGAAAAGAAAGCTGAACCAGGTAAGGGAGTTTGTTGACAACTCTCAAAAGGTTTCCTGTCCCTAGTACACCTGCTCTCCTGCAAGGCTCTGCCCTCAAGAAGAAGGGACAAAAGGAAAGCTTATCTAAAAGCAAATAACTACTGACTTCACCCCATAATGAGGAAAAACAAAAAGAGTGGGAAAACCATAAAGCAAGGGCTTGTTCTATTTTTTTTCCAAACTAGGAAGGAACTAGAAGAGAAAGGCTGACAAGGACCTGAAAGTGGATCCCTTTCTTTTGCATTCATTACAGATGGTTCTGAGTGCCAAGTTTACCCCTAAGTGTGGTGCTGGCAAACCCTGAGGGAAATGGTTATTCAGTCAGTTCTCTGGCTAGGCACTTGGTGAAAATGCGAGGAGCTGAGGACAAGCTGAAGGAGGACTCACTCAAACTGATAATGGGCCTCTGAAAGGGGAACCAGAGGAACTGCCTGTGGGGTGGAAAGATTGAATGTGCAGATATGCATCCTGCATGTCCAGAGAACACAGCCAGTCCCCTTGATGGAGAAAGGGGATCAAGCCTGAGTAGAGTGACCATTCTGAACCTTTTGTACCCCACTAATTGGTTCAGTTGACTCGGGTCTAGAATGGGCCAGAGGTCCCGCTTTCCTGGGGACAAGCAAGAAGTGAGAATAGAAAAATTACTCACCCTAGTAATAATCTTTCTTCCAAGGGGTCCTTTAGCATTAGTAACTATTGCAGTAAGCTGACTAGGTAGTACTGCCCCAGAGGTGGAATGTATGGTAATAAGCTGTATGAATTAGCCAATCAGAGAGAAGCTTGTGGATGAGCTAAGCAGAGGCTGTTAGGAGGGCTTCAGAATTGTTTCAAAGTTAGAATGTGCACATGCCCCATCAGGTATGAATCAATAGGATTCAAAACATGTAACTACAAAACCAGAATGACATGATGAAAATTTTGCTCTAAAAATGATTCAAAGTTTGGAATAAATCAAATAGGATGAAGGCCAAAGCAGCCCGCTTCTCAGAGGTTATCAGGGAGGAGGGAAGAACTTATTGATGCTAAAGGACCCCTTGGAAACAAGAAGATTACTATGGTGAGTAATTTTTTCTTCTACCCCAGGAGTCCTTTAGCCTCAGGAACTATTGTAGACTGTAAAGCAGTGCAGTTGGGAGGTTGGGAGGCGGGCAGAGAACCTATTTAGGGAACAGGCTCTGCAAAACCACCCTGCCAAACTTTGCATCAGATCTAGACTGTACATCCAGACAGTAGTGTTTTGTGAGTGTGTGTACAGTCTTCCAAGTAACTGCTTTACAGACATCCAGAAAGGGAATGTCCTCATGGGTTGTTACAAGGGCAGCAGTGCCCCTAGTAGAGGGCCGTGAGGCCCTCAGGGCTGTTTGCCAGCCTTGTCATAGCAGAACTGAATGCAGGAGACTATCCAATGAGAGATAGTTCTCTTAATGGCTGGTCTTCCTCTACCTACCTACCTCTCTCCCATAGGTGAGGAACAGCTGTGTGGATGAGCCCCTGACATGCTTGGTGTGCTCCAAGGAGTAAAGCAGGGTCCTTTAGCATCCAGACTGTGGAGCTTTGCTCCCCTGGAGTGGATTTCTCAGGTAATAAACACAGGTAGAGTGATGGAATGACAGGTGGAACTCAGACCACCTTAGGCAGGAATTTCCTATTCATCCTGAGCTTAATCTTATTCCTATGAGGGACTATGTAGTTGGGCTCTGTACAGAGTGCCTAAAACTCTGAAATCCTTCTAGCTGAAGTAATGGCCACTAGGAACAGTTTTCCAAGTGACATACTTGAGGTGGGCCACAGCCATAGGTTCAAAGGGTGGATCCATGAGCTTGGCAACACAGAGGTTCAGACTTCATGGAGGAGAGGTTCCTGACTGGAGGCTGGGTAATGAGAAGACCTCTAAAAAACTGTTTAAACGCTGTTTGGGGAGAAAACAGATTTACTCTTCCCAACCTAACGACAAGCTGAGTTTGCAGCCAGATGCATCTCCAGGGAGGAAGGCCTCAAGCCTGAAACCTGTAAATGCACCAGATAATCTAAGAGGTTAGGAATTGGAGCCTTGAGGAAATCAATTTGTTTTTTTTTAAAAAAAAAAAACACCAGATCAGAAACCTCTTCCATTTGGCTGCATACGCCTTCCTTGTGCTGGGCCTTTGGCCATTCTCAGGAACTTTAGGACTTGTTCAGAATACTAAGAGGCAGGGAGCTAACTCTTCAACAGCCAGGCCTTGAGGTGAAGAGACTTCAGGTCTGGATATGTTACCCCTATATGAGGGAGAGTCAGAAGGAGTAATTGAGTGGAAGACTAATGGGTTGAATGCAAGACAAGAGTTAGTAAGAGGGGGTACCAAGCTTGTCTTGGCCAGTCCAGTGCCACTAGAATCATTGATGCTGGCTAGGTCCTGAGCTTTAGCAACATCCTGAAAATCAGAGGAAAGTCATTAAGGAACTTCCCTGACCAGTCCAGGGTAAGGGCATCCAATGGGAGAGTTCCCACTACTGGAGGCCTGCAGCAATACAGAGGAAGCTGATGGTTGAGGTGGGTGGCAAAAGATATATTTCTGGAGTGCCCACCATCTGAACACTGTGGCCAGCATTTACTTGTTCAGACACCACTCACTGTGCCCTTGGCCAGACAAGGTTGAGGGCATCCGCCAATGTGTTGTCCTTGCCTGGAAGGTGTATCGCCAAAGGCTAACAGTCAGGAGTAGGCCAGCTCCCAAATCCTTATGGCTTCCAGACAAAAGACGCTGGACCTTGTGCCACCCTGCTTGTTTATGTAAAACATTGCAGTGGTGTTGTCTGTCCTGATCTGCACTGTGTGCCCCGCATCTGTGGGGCAAAGGCCTTAGTGCCTGCTAAATGGCACTGAGTTTCAGCAGACTGAAGCGAGCCTGTGACACTTTTGTAGTCCAGGAGCCACTAAAGGAAGTATTGTCCAAATGAGCTCCCATCCCAGCAGGGAAGCATCTGTAGTGATGATTTTGTGGGAGAGGGTGCTTGGAAGGGATCCTCACCGAAAAGTTGGCTGTTTCCTTCCACCAGAGTAAAGCCTGAGGGAATGTCTTTGTTACTGGAGCCAGCTTGGACAGTGAATTGCTCCTTTGGGACCAGTGAGACCTGAGGTGATGCTGTATGTCCCTCATTCTGAACTTGACCCCTGGGACCACGGCTGTCATGGATGCCATGTGTCCTAGGAGCCTTAAGAAGTGCCTGGCTGGGCTGGCTGTCCCAGAACAAGAGAGTTTGCTACTAACAAAAGTTCTGTATTCTTTCTGGGGAAGAAAAGCTTTGCTTTGTAACGTGTCCAACTGTGCTCCAATGAAAGTAAGGAGTTGGGTTGGTTCCTGGTGGGATTTCTTTTGATTTATGAGAAACCTCAGGGATTGTAAAGTGTCTCTTGTCTGAGAGAGAGCCTCTTCCACTTGAAGAGGGTTCTTCCCACAATGAGTCAGTTATCCAAGTACAGATAGACTGAGATTCCTTTTCTCAGATGTGCCGCCACCACAGTCAGGCATCTGGTAAATACTTGGTGCAGAAGTAGGCCAAGAACATGGCTGCAAACTGGTAGTGACCTGATGGAAGTCTTAACTTCAGGAATTTTCTGTGGGACTGCCTTATTGATATGTTAAAAATTGCATCCTTGAAGTCTAAGGAGGCTAGCCAGTCTCCTTGCTGCAGAGAGTGTATTACCATTCTCAGAGTGACCATTTTGAACTTGGGCTTTAGCAGATGCTTGTTCAAGTATCTGAGGTCCAAGATAGGTCACCACTACTCATTTTTTTTTGTGTCAGGAAGTATCTGGAGTAGGGCTTTTGCCCTGCTGATGGGCAGGTACTCTTTCTACTACCCTTGCTGCCAACAAGTGTTTTACTTTAACTCCAACAGTAGCCTTTCTGTTGGGGTTAGGGACTTGGCTAGCTGGGTACACCTGAGGGATGGCATCTTTTGAACTAAAGTGGCAGGCCCTTTCCACTACCTCCAGGATCTACTTGTCTGAAGTGATCAGGGTCCAGGATTTGAGGTAGTGGGACAGTCTGCCCCTACAGACGGAGGGGAGGCAATCTGGACAGAGACATCAGGGCTTCTGCTGAGTTGCAGGAGCAGGGGTAGAGGTAGTTCTCTGACCTCCTGCCTCTCCTCTGAAGAAGCCTCTCATCTGAGACTAATCAAACTGAGCAGGAAAGGCAAAACAGGGCTTAGGAAAGTATCCCCTGCCCCCATTTCCTTTAGATTGAGGTTTCTGGAGTAGAAGACTTCGCTTTTGCTGTATTACTCTGATAGGTTGTTTTATATTCATCAACCTTTTCATGTATTCCTCAGTTATGGAATCAAAAGGATGTTTTGATGACAGGGAAGTCCATGACCCTGGACTGAATGTCCTGTGTCAGGTTAGTTGACCTCAGCCATGTGAACCGCCTAAGGCAGATAGCCTGAGCCATCACCCTAGAGGCTGCATCATTACCTGTCTGCCATGTGGAACTGGTACTTTGTGGCCTCCAAGGCAGTTTTGGTAGTTTTAACCAGGTCCTTGGCTACAGAGCCAGAGCCCTGCTTAACTATGGCCAGAACCAAATTCCATAGAGACTTCTGGTACTTGGCTGTGTAAGCCATGTAAGAGGAAAGGCAGAGAAAATGGGAGGCTGAGGTATAAGTTTTCCCTGCCACTAAGTCCAACCTCCTGAATCCTTTTCGGGGCATGGAGGACAGAGGGTCTCCTGCTTTATCACATGCCACCTGCTGTACAAACAGGAAAGCAGTGTAATTTTGCACAGCTGATATTTCTTGTCACTCTTCTCCACACCTGCTAAAGATGTAGAGGTCTGGAGAAGCTTCATGGTTTTCTTCCTGAAAGGTTTGTAAATAGGAAGCACCAGCTTTTTAGGTGGAGGGAGACCTTCATCTCTCTGTAGTCCTGGTCATTCTATTCTCTTGGGTGGACTCTGAGAGGAAGATCTAGGTGTCCACTATGTGTTGGAGGAAAGGAAGCATAGAGGAAGTATTCTACTGATCCGTGGGAGATGCACTGAAATTAGGGTCAGGAGACATGTCGGCTCTGCAGCCTTGCCCTCTGAAACATCATCTGGAGCATCATAAAATCTTTATCATCATCCCTTCATAGGCTCCTGTATCAGAAGGAGCTGCAGAAAGGGTTGGCATGGGAAGGCACGGTACTAAACAGAGGTTCCATGCCCTGTAAGGTTTGAAAAATATGCCAGGATTTAGCCATGTCTTTCATGGAAGGTAACTCCTTGCGGGTCTTGGGGATTACTATCCTGGGGTTCTGTGTGTTTGGATTTATCCTTGTGCTTTTACCCCCTGCTGTTTCGCTTTCAGCACGTTAGGAGGGGCAGTGGTTTGTTTTTCCTTGCAAGGTTTCTTAGCAGCCACCTCATCAGTGGCTTGATCAGGTTTCTTTTAAATTTAAAAAAAAAAAAAAAAAAGAGAACTGCAAGGAACCACGGAACTGTGTGGAAATTCTCGGTCTCCCTGAACCATGACAAACACAAAAATTTACTTAGCACTAAATAAAACTAAGTAGTGCGCCGCCCATCAGAGCAGCAGTGGATTTCTGCTTAGCACGCCAGCGACCCAAGTTCAGGAATGGACCCTGGATGCTGGAGGGCTGGCAGGGGAGACAAGGCTAGAGTGTCTGAGGACTGCTCGCCTTCTCTCAGGGAGGGTGGAAGGTGACCCAGTGCGGCACAGCAATGTGCTGGGTCCCACTGACTAAAGGGCATGGTGAATGCCAGCATACGCCTTGACATTGGTAGCACACTACCCCTGGGAGAAAACAGGACAAGAGCTCCGTGGTCGACCGGATGACGGTTGCCAGCTCCTGCTGCCACGGGACCCTGGGCAGTCCAAAGACCACCTCAGCAGCAGCACTCAGGCCAAGAAAGAGTGCACTGGCCTTCCCCACCGGGCGCCTTCTCCTCGGAGGGGACCCATCCAGCGAACGGTTATACCGGGTCACCTGGGGGTGCGATGTGGGGAGCGGTGGCTGCATCAGGGCAGTGAGGGGGGCATAGGTGGCCCGGCGGAGGTGCCAGCCAGGAACCGGGGAAAGGAAAACAGTAAAACAAAGAAATGGAAATTATGCATCACCGTAATTCTTGATCTTCTTGTTGAAGTCTCCACCACTCATTCACACCGATGGGGAACTGCGCTGGAGGAGCTAGGACCCAGCGGAGCAAACTTTGTTGCAGGAGGGACGGCACCAGAGATTGAGCTGTGAGGAGCGCGCTGCAAGCCTTGGCTCATGTGGCAATGACCATCTCGGCATTGACCTCCAACCACCTCAGTTCCTTTCTTCTTCCGAGGAGGTGCATAACTAACCTAGAAGGATAGCCTAACAAAACCGGACATAAAGTTCAGAAGACCCATATAAGAAGGGTCAAGAAAGAAGTCTTCACAGCCTTAAGACTGAGGGAGGAAGACCAACAACAGAGGTGAGCTCGGGGATGGTAGGAGAGGTAGATGAGTGAGATCATCCAAGAAGATCAAGAATTACGGTAGGTAAGTACTTCCATATCTCTTCCTGGACATAAAAGTCTCCACCACTCATTCACACTGATGGGAGAGTACCGAGCTAATAATCCCCGAGAGGATAGCAGGAGAGACCAAGAGTTCACAATTTTAGGACAGAAGTCCATTAAGGATGGTTCTGCCAAACAAAATATGTCGCCTGGCATGGACATCCAGGCACAGTGCTTTGACGTAAAGTATGCATTGAGATCCAGGTAGCTGCACTGCAAATATCTGCAATGGCACGCTATGGATTTCCGCCAGAGATGCCGTAAATGAAAATTACGTGCCTACCGTAATTCCGATCTGTCTGTGTATCTTCACCATTCATCACAGATGGGTTATCTGGCCGGAGGTCAGATCAAGGGAGCTTGTTTTTTTTTTTTTTTTTAAAAAGGGGTAGGCGGAGCTGAACACCATCAGCGCTACCTGAGGCCAAACGCACCGCGTGGCGCCGAGGGTTGGCCGTTAGGTTGTGCCGACCCGCCTGCCTACCAGTTCTGAGTCTGCCGAGAGGTAAGAGGAAGGGATGGAGGGTGGACAAGAGAATCCAAGGACAGAAAAGGAAAGGATGACTGAACTAAAAGGAGAAATAACGACAGAGGACACAGCAAGGAAGAGGTTAGACTAAGGATTGGGTAGGGGCCCCAATCTCTGGAAGCGAAGAAGAGAGGGTAGGGAGGGAGAGAATTTAGGAGAGGAGAGGTATTAAGGTATCCGAGACTCTTGTCCGTCACCAGATTGTATAGGAACTGCAAGGAGCAGCAAAGCCTCTGCCAGAATTCAAGGCACAGAATAACTGGCAAATGCCCCAGAAGCAGAGTCGGCTATTCTGGAGGAAGGACAGGGTACAGGGATTTAGTACTCTCTCAGGAAAAGATGTTTGGTGAAAAAGTTTTTTTGTTTTTTTTGAAAAATAGTTGGATGGAAACCAGAAGGAGAACAGAAGGAGGGCAACTCCAACTCCCACCCCATCGGGTGGAGACAAAGTAGTAGAGAAGGAGTGCCACTGACCTGTCTACACTTCACTGAAAATATCCCTGCGGTCCCTACTTTACCCCGCTCCTAAAGAGAAGAAGGGGTGCCACAGAGAGGGAGGGAGGGGACCCAGAGACTGAGGCCCCAGGGGACGGTGGTTATGATGAATGGTGAAGATACACAGAAAGATCAGAATTATGGTAGGTACGCCATTTTCATATCTTATCTGTGTCAATCTTCACCATTCATCACAGATGGTGAGTACTGCCCTCGAAGGGGGTTGTTTCTTTACACCCTAAGTGACAAAGTCCCTTAGCCCTCAGTGGGTGACACACTAAGTGGGGAACCTGCCGGCCTGGAGAGGCCCGAGAGTGGGGAGAGAGAGGGGTTCCCCAGAGGGGAAGGAAGTTGCCCGACAGATGCCGCCTCACTTACGGGAGAAAAGGTAGGTTCCTGGTGGGCGGAGCTAATCACCCCACGCCGCCAAGGGTGACAACCGGAAAGACGTAACCATGCCGATCTCCTAGTGCAGATCGCTGTCCCACGACCCCTGGTAGCTACCCTGGCATCATAAGATGCCTCGCTTAGTGCCTTGCTAGCTCCAGGCCACGTGCAGACAGCGCGATGGTTTGTCTGGTTTGCTCCGGAAGTCAGGCAACGAGGCTAGGAGCTGACCTAGCCTGGACCACAAGAACCTGTTGTAGGCTGCATAGTGGGCCTGATGAGCAGAAATAGAGAGGAGTAACCATGCAGAGTAGAAGGTCCTCCTCCCAAAAATCAAAATCCGAGGAGTCTTGATCTGGGGGCCGGTCACGGTGAAGGGCGCTAAGCCCATCAGGAGTATCCAAGTGCATCAAACCAGACTGTGGATGAGGCATGGAACCTGGAGACTCCAGGAGAGCGTATACCTCTGGCTGAGGTCCCTTGGGGCTGGAACTCCGAGAAGGGCCTCTGCCAGAACGCAACAACGCCTCCCGAAAGGGAGCCGCCAGGCGGCACCACAAGGGTGGCCTCGCCAAATCGCTTAGAAAGGCGTGCTCAAGGCTCAGGATTGCTGAGTAGAGGAGGGTGAAAGGTGCAAGTCCTCCAACATCCTCACGAGGAAACGCTGATACTCCAGAGATCAGCAGCCGGAGAGATGTGACAGAAGGTTCTTCCCTGAAGAGGGGATGAGGAGCTGGCGGTCACTATGTGTTCAGAGGGTGGCTGCACGGGGAGGTTGAAAACCTGGCTGTCCATCGCCCTAACGTAAGCAGGGAACTGGGCAGCTACCACTCTGAACTGCTCCCAGGTGAGAGGCCCGCTAGGACCGAGGATGCCTGGGAGCACAGGAGAATGTGGCAGAGGGATAGGGGCAGGGCAGAGCCGAGAAGAGAAGTCGGCTGACCTCCGCCAGGGCTAGGGAGCGGACCGTGAGCACCCGAGGAGGATGCCCAGAAGACCCCACAGCCGACAGCTGCACAACCACATTGGTACTGCCTTGGCTGCGCCCAGAAGAATCCCTGAGTGAGGTGACTAGGGCCGTGAAGGTCCAGAAGTACGGTCGCCTGCCTCAAAAGAACGGGACTCCCTCAAGGAACCCGAGGGGAAGGGTGGAAATCTGCACCACGGTTCGGCCCAGGGCCCGAGTGGACCCTGCAAGGGCCGACCCCACACCTCGACCTCAGAGTCCGGAAGAGTCCTCTTCCTGAGAGGGCCAGCCTAGGTAGCTGGCATCTCTGGCAGCCCCGAAGGGAGACCCAGGAGCAGTACCTCCCTCCTGCAGGCTTCTCGATGGGCCCCAAAGTCGGGCGATCAAGACACACCACTGGAGGAGGTACCACCACCGAGGGTCGGTGAAACCCCAAGACCAGGCTGCAGAGCTATGATGGCACGCACCACTGCCAGCTGGTCACCACCACTGACCCTAATCTCGGGGCCCACCGCCTCTGCTCAGTAGGGGCTGGCTCCGACAGTTGATGAGACCACAGTGCTGCCCACGCCTGCAGCCAACCCCGAGGGGGGCGTCTGCCTGACTCTGAGCTCGACTCCGAATCCCAAGAGGTAGAGTCCAAGCCCGAGCCAAACCGTAGGAGGGTGGGCAGAACCACCCTTGCCACCGGCCCAGAAGCCACTGCTGTGCCCGAGTCGGTGCCCCCGCCTGCAATCCCCGCCGAGCGGGACCTGCAGGAGGCACGGCGCCAGCCCGAGCCAGAGGTCCAGTACCAGGACCAGTCGCAGCACCATCCAATCCACCGCACCAGGAGCGGTGGCACCTCGTGCCGACGCCGACACCATCGCTCCTACGGCACCGCCGAAGCGGCACCGAGAACTATAGCGCGCAGACGACGGGCCTCGAAGGCGGACCCGCGTCGATGCGCGCCGATTGGCTCAGCACCGCAAACGGCGCCGAGAGGTGGACGGTACCGCAGACGGCACCGACAGACGGAGTCGGCGCCCACGGCGCCGAGTTCAAGACATGGCGCCAGGCTCAACCTTGGCGCTGAGGTGAGACATGGCAAAGGACAACGTTGATCTGGTCTCACGGGCGCCGCTAACAGTGTCGGCGCTGCAAACGGCATCGACTGAGCCCACGGCGCTGAGCGACAAGTCGGTACTGACGACGTGCCCCGCTTAGGGCCCACGGCACCGACCGATGGCGCCGAGCACGGCACCAACCCGGACCTTCCGAGCCGCCGGAACGACACCGGGTAGCCTCGCTCAAGGGGCGACTGCCATGGTGGCGCCTCCCCGCCCGCCTCCCGGGAGGAAGTGGGACGGGCCTCCTGCACCGCTGGAGGAGCCTTTGGCGATGGCCAGGCTAAGGTAGTCGAGGTTCCTCCTACCGGTCCGGGTGAGAACCAGGAGGGGACCCGAGGAAGGGCCGAGAGCGCGGTTTGGCCCGACGAAAGGCGAATCCCTACCCCGAAAGTCGGCGGAGCTCGCCCACTTTCAACACGCTGTTCGAGGACCCAGCAGTCCATGGAGAAGCAGGCGCTGTAACGAGTCCATGTCATGAAGCGGGCTAAGACACGTGAGACACCGGGTCGTCGTTGGTCGGTGACGGAGAATTTTCGCCACACGGGCACCATCGCATGGGAGGCCGACCCATCTTCAAGACTTCTTGCCCTCCAACCGAGACATGACCTACGGAAAAACACCAAAACAGACTCGACATCGCAAAATTCAAATAAAAAGGAAAGATCTTACCGGGCGATATCGAGTGGAGGCAGAACACAGAACCGCAGGCAACCGACGGACTGAAAACGCCAAGACGAAGGGCTGAAAGGCCTAAAATTTTGCTGAAGCTTCCCACGAGGCGACCTCGACGGGCGGAGATGAAGAACTGGTAGGCAGGCGGAGTCGGCACAGCCTAACGGCCAACCTCGAGCGCCACGCAGTACGCCGGCTCGAGGGCGGCGCGCGACGTGTGTCGCCCCGCCTACCCTTTAAAAAAAAAAACAAAAAGCTCCGCTGGGTCCTGACCTCCAGCCAGATAACCCATCTGTGATGAATGGTGAAGACTGACACAGATAAGATCTGCTCTAGTACAGTGAGTGTACACTCTGCCCTCCGCTTAACCCGCCTATGGAATAATAGTGGCAAGGCTTGCCACCAGCCATGCTTAAATGTATCTGACAGCGACAAGCTGACCCAGCTAGGTCTCACTGAAGGAAACAAACAGTTGTTGAGCTTTGCGAATTTCTTTTGTTCTATCTAAATAGAAACGCAGAGCTCTTTTGACGTCCAAAGAATGAAGGAAATGCCTCCTTCATTTTGAAGTTCGCAGCAAGTAGGAAGGACCAAAGGTTGGTTTAGATAGATTGATAGAATTCTGAAACAACCTTAGGGAGAAACTTAGGATGGGTCCTTAGAACTACTTTGTCTTTATGAAACACATTATAATGGAGGGTCTGTGACCAAAGCACGCTGCTCCAGAGACCCTATCGGTCAAGTAATGCCCTCCAGGAAGGCCATTTTCTAAGTGAGAAATTTCAGCTCACAGATACCTAGAGGCTCGAAGGCTTTCGAGTGAGCATGTCTAGCACAAGATTAATGTCCCAGGCTGCGAGTGGAGCTTGATAGGAGGTCTGGTATGCAGAATTCCTTAAGAAACCCTTAACCATGAGTTACTTGAGCCAGTGACAAGGAAAGTACTGGCTCATGATAAGCTGAAATGGCACAAAGGTGGACTCTGACTGTAGAGTATTGCAGACCTGCATTTGAGAGGTCTAAAAGGTACTCTAAAACTTTATTGGGTGGGCAGAAAAGGATTCAAAGAGGATTTTGTACACCAGAGCGAAAAACGCCCATTTGGCTGTGCAAGTTTTCTAGTGGCTGGCTTGGGCGCAGCCAGAAGAATATCTGAAACTCTGCAAGAGATATTGAACCTGTTCACCTCATCTCTTCAGGAGCCTAGTGTGAAGGTGAAGTGATCTCAGATTGGGATGGACCACAGGCCCTGAGTCAGAAGGTTCGCCTAAAGGAAGTGTTGGAGGGCTCAACATACTGTTGAGTAACGGAAACCATATTTGTCGAGACCAGAAGGGAGCAATGAGGATCATTTTGTCCTCCTGGGACTCAAACTTGAGATGTACCCTCTAAATTAGAGGAAGAGGCGGAAAGGCATATAGAAAGTGTTTTGTCCGCTGCAGCCTGAACGCATCCAGACAGAAAATGCCAGGCCCTGGATTTCTGGAGCAGAAGAGAGGCAGTTTTGTGTTGAGTGGGATGCAAAAGGTCCAGGTCCAGAGTTCCCCACTCTGCGAATAGTAACTGAACTACGGTTGAGTCAGAGACCATTCGTGAGGATCCGCCTCTGTTCTGTTGAGACGGTTCTGCCAGTTCGCTCTGCACCTGGCAGGCAGAATACTTGAATTAGAGCCTTGTGCTCCAAACACCATTCCCACACTCTCATCACTTCCCTGCATAAAGGTTAAGAGTGAGCACCACTCTGCTTGTTGATGTAACAAATCACTGCTTTGTTGTCCGTTTGAAGGAGAATGTCCTTCAAAGCCCGGACTGCATAAAGAACGGCTCTCATTTAACATAGAAACATCGAATTTGATGGCAGATAAGGACCGCTTGGCCCACCCAGTCTGCCCATTTCCTACCTAATGGATAAGCTGCAGATCCTAGTTAACCAGCAGCCTACTTCTTCCACCTATTTCTACTTCTAAGACATTTATGTGAGCTGGGACTCATCCTGAGTCCACGTCTTTGAGTGTGGAGATTGTGACAGTGAGCTCCCCACCCCATCAGGGACGTGTCTGGTAACGGAAATCTGATGATCCAGGGAGCAAAGGGATACCTTCCAGAAGATTGTCTTCATGACCACTCAGGCGAAGTGACCCTTCAGAGGTTCTGTCGCCTTGATGAGAAAGGACTGAAGGTGAGTGGTCGGGATCACTGAGTACTGAGCATCCATTGAAAGGTTCTCATGTGGAGGCGTGCTAGGGGCACAGTGATCACCGAGGATGCCATGAGACCCAGCATCCGCTGTATCGAGATAGCTAGAACCGATCTGTTCTCTCTGATGTATCGGGTCATCTGTAGGATATCGCTCAGTCTGTCCCCTGGTAGAAAAGTTTTCACATAGGAGGTGTCCAAAGAGTTCCTATGAAAAGGAGCTTCTGGGAGGGTTGCAACTGCGTATTTCTTGAGATTTAGCAGGACTCCCATGGACGTGAGGAATTTGAGCTGTGGCTACGCGCCGAGAGTTCCTTGCCTGGAAGGGCTTTCTAGAAGCCAGTCATCCAGATATGGGAACACTTGTATTCTGAGTTTCTGAGGTGCGCTGTGAGAACTGCACTACACTTTGTAAAACTCGACGCCGAGGATAGCCCAAAGGACAGGACTCTGAACTGATAATGCTGACCCAAAGCTACGAACCTTGGTATTTGTAATGCCTTGGGTGAATAGGAATATGTTGGTAAGCATCCTGCATGTCCAGGAGGCTAACCAGTCGTGTTGATGAAGCAAAAGTAACAGGGTTCCCAGCAATATAATTCTGAATTTTTCTTTGGGAAGAAATCTGTTCAATTTTCTGAGGTCCAAAATAGGGCACATGCCCCGGTTTTCTTTAGAACTAGAAAGTAATGGGAGAAGTGTCTGCTGATCCAGCGGAACTACTTGCTACCCTGTTGTTCAAAAGGCCTTGTATCTCAGAGGTGAGAAGTCCTGACTGAAGATCTGACAGTTTTGGCTGCTGTTTGGGGGACAATCTGACAGTTCTCTGAAAGACTGAGGGAATATCCTCATGGATTATCCAGAGGACCCATTTGTCCGGTTACAGACTTCCACTGGTTGTAGAACTGGGTCAGACGACCTCCCACCGATAAGAAGGAGCCCCTCAGGTAGCTGGGACTTGGGCCAGAAATCAGAAGGCAGCACTGGGCGCTTTGGGCCCTTGTGCTTTCTGTTGCATTTCCTTTGAGGCTGAGGGGTTGGTTTTATTAAACCCCTCTGCCTTTGCCTCGAAGGACTGACTGTTGTGAAACTGGTGCTTATCAACATCTCACTTTCCGAGAAGGGCAGGAGCAGGTCGAGCCAATTAAATGGCCGATCAGGTCTTTTGTGTAGCCTCTAGAGCTTGTTCTACTTGAGGACCGAAAAGATACACACCATCAAAAGGCAACGCCATGACCTGTTGCTGGGCATCATCTGTGAAGCAGTAAGAGCCCAGCAAGGAATGACAGCGGTACAATGCCCACTGCTGCCGCCGAGAGGCTTATCGAAAGCGCCCACAGCTGCTTTAATCTGTTGGTTGTTGGACTCGATACCCTGGTTATGGTTTGAAGTAGTTTGAATTAGCATCAAACTCCGTAGAGCTTCAACCATTTGTTTTAGTGAATGCCAAAGAATATACTCATATTGAGATAAATAGCCCTGGTAGCTGGCAATACATATCCAGGGTGGATGCAGCAAAGACTCTCTACCTAAAGTGTCTATCTTACGAGATTCTTTTGTTTATAGGCTCTAACTGTAGTAGTCTGAGGAAGGACGACCTTATCATTCTTTGCCAAGACTACAATAGGGTCCGCAAAGGCTTGAGAGGCCAAATGGGTCGATCCTTGGGAGCACAGTACTTCCTATCTATGGACTTAGCCACAGAAGGAATGAGAGCAGGGTTATTCCACATCATTTGAGAAAGCATCTCAAAGAAGAGCTGTACTGGAGGAGTTAAATCCATAGGGATGTCCGAACATGAAGGTACTGTAGTCTTAAAAGCTTCCCAGGATCGATATCCATAGTCTGGAGAGAGAAAGTGGAAATACAGGTTACTCACCTGTAACAGGAGTTCTAGGAATGGTATATGTTGTTCATCCACACTCATTGGCAGGTATCCTTCGCTTAAATCTTGCCGGAAGGTCTTCAAGCTTGCTCCTCCCACCCACCCGGTGGTATAACTCCTGCTCCACCCCATGACGCCAGATCTGGCCCGCTGGAAGCTCAGGTTGTGCGCCGGGCCGGGAGGTTTGGGAATGTAGGATGAACAACATATACCATTCCTAGAACTCCTGTTACAGGTGAGTAACCTGTATTTCTAGGACATGGATATGTTGTTCATCCACACTCATTGGCAGACTCCTAGCAGTTCTCCCGGGAGGAGGGAGACAAGACGCACACCCCTATACTACTTGGGAAAGAGAGACTGAGAACCGAGGCCCAAAACCAGCATCCCGGCGTGACTCAAGGTCGATGTGGTAATGGGTAATGAAGGTGTTTGCTGACTTCCAGGTAGCAGCCCTGCAGATTTCTGGATAGGGACGCCCCTGGAAGCAGCCACCGTTGCAGCAGTATGGCGGGTAGAATGAGCTCTTATCCCTCTGGGAGGCTCCATGCCCGCCAACTTCTAGCAGAGATCTATGCAGGAGGTTACCCACCTGCTATCGTCCGCTTGGCTGCAGGTCTGCCAGATGCGGCTCAGCGTGGGTGACAAACAGCTGGCGAACCTCTCCCGACTTTCAGCCGCGGCTCCTTATAATAAGCGCGCCTTTCTAGGGTCCGAGTATGGAGCCTATATTCGCCTCCGAGGTGTGATTGGGGTAGAACACCGCAGAGTCAACACCTGGTTAAGGTGAAACTCGACACCACCTTCGGAAGGAATTTCGGTGGGGGCGCAGGACAACCTTGTCCTTGTGGAAGACCAGGTAAGGAGACTCGATGGAAAGCGCCTGGAGCTCTCCCATCCTTCTGGCTGACGTGATGGCCACCAAGAAGGCGGTCTTCCACGACAGGTGAGAGAGCACACCTGTGCATAGGTTCGAATGGCTTGCCCATGAGCTTTGCCAGTACCAGCAGTAGATCCCACGGAGGTGGGGGTTCCTGCACTGGAGGAAATGTGATCAAGGCCTTGAAAAGCGCCAGACCACCTTCTCTCCTGCGCCATCGACTGCTCCCGCCCGCCCGTAAGCAGAGATGGCTGCCAGGTGCACCTAGGGTCGCCGACCTAAGCCTTGACTAGAAAGGGACCACAAATAGTCCAAGATGCTTGCCAAGGAACAGGAGGAAGGGTCCAAGCCCTGTTCTGACACCAAATGGAAAACCTTTTCCATTTGAAGGCATAGCATTTTCTGGTCGACTCACGGGACGCCTCAACTACATTGAGGACCTCGTCGAAAGACCCAAGGCCTGGAACTCTAGCCGCCAGGAACCAGGCCGTCAGGTGCAGGGATTGAAGGTCCGGATGGAACACCTTCCTGATTGACTGAGAGCAGGTCCGGCGAGCTGGAAGCTGCCGCGGAGTCCTGGAGCTGAGACTGAGGAGATCTGGTACCAGAACTGGCGAGGCCAGTCTGGGGCTATCAGAATCACCTGCGCCTTGTCCCTCCTCGCCTTGAGAAGCACCTTGTGATCAAGGGAAATGGGGAAAGGCATAAAAGAGGCCCGGGTCCACTGCCTCAGAAAGGCATCCCCTGCAGCGAGCCCTGCTGAGAGGGACGGGCATGGAACAGACTCAGCCTCGCTCCTCCTGAGGCAAACAGGTCCACCTGAGGTGTGCCCCAATGGGAGAACAACATGCTGCTACCCTGCAGGAGAGACCACTGTGGGATGCAGCCCTATCCGCCCAGGGCATCGGCCAGGGTGTTGGAGGCTCCTGCCACGTGAATGGCTAGGAGATCCGCCTGAGGCTGCGAGACGAGTGACCAAATGCGGAGAGCCTTGCATAGAAGCATGGAGCGCGGCCCCGCCCTGGCGGTTTAGATAGTACATGGTCGTGGTATTGTCCGCCTGACTCGGACCACTTGACCCCGGAGGAACGGAGCAAAGGCGGTGAGAGCTAGCGGACCGCCGGAGCTCCAGCAGGTTGATGTGGCATCGACTCCATGGGACCAGAGGCCATGAGCCCGTGTTCCCCAGATGGGCACCCCAACCCATCAGAGAGGCATCGGTCGACAGAGAGACCGCCGGCTCGGGGCGGACGAACAGGATGCCCTCCTGCAAATGATCTGGAACGGTCCACCACTGGAGAGCCGCTCCACATCCCCTGTGTCACCGCAGTTGGTCCAAAGGATCGCAGCTGCCAGTGACCACTGGCTGGCCAGTCCCCACTGAAGGGGACGATGTTCCAGCGGGCCCAACGGACCACGCCTGTGCAGGCCGCCATGAGACCCAGGAGGCGCAGGAAGTCCCGGGCAGGGCGAATTGCCCAACCAGAAATGATCGGGCAAAGGAGGAAAGAACCTCGGCCCTGTCCGCCGGAGCCAAGCCTGGCTCAAGAGAGTCGAGCTGTACCGATGAATAGAATCACCTGCTCGCCTCGAGTTCCGACTTGGCCTCGTGATAAGGAGGCCCAGTTGAGAGCAGACCTGAGGGCCAGATCTCTGACCACTCCGCCTCCTTCCTGGAGGAGCTGCTATCAGCCAGTCATCCAGGTAAGGGTACACCTGACCCCTCGGCCAAGAGGAATGCTGTCACCACTGCCATGCATTTGGTGAAGACCCTGGAGCTGGAGACAAGCCAAGGGCATGGCTTGAACTCAAGAGGATCCTTCCGCCGAAGCGAGGAATCTCTGGTGAGACGGACGGATAGGACGTGAAAACGCGGCCCTGCAAGTCCAGAGAGCAGAACCACGCCGCTGCTCCAAGGATGGTATTATCTGAGCCAGAGTGACCATCCTGAAGGTTCGAGACCTTAGGAACTTGTTTAGGTCGTAGGTCGAGAATGGGGCGCCAGCCCCCGTCTGCTTGAACCAGGAAATACCTGGACACAAACCCTGGGTCCGAACGAGGTCCACCACTCTTATCACCTCCTTCTGGAGGAGGAGAGCGATGTCGGCTCGACGAGCCGCCAGTGAGGCTGGGGATCTCGAAGCTCCCGAGGGGCGACGGCTCTGAAGGGTGGCGCTTGCTCGAATTCCAGAGGCAGGCCTCTTCCCACCACCTCAAGACCCACCTGTCCGTGGTAGCAGCGGACCAGGCGGAACGGAAGTGCTGAGCCGCCTCCAACGGGGACCCAGGGGTAGGGACGGAATGGGGCGACACCCTCAGCTCGCCACTGGGCAGGCTTGGAGGAGGGACCGCCGAGGGACCTCCTGGGCCTTTTCCTCCTGCCTACTGTTAGAGGAAGCCGATGGCTTGGGTTTGGGATGCCAAGGCCGAGCCTGCTGGCCCTGACGTTGCTGGGCCGGGCGCGCCAAAGGCAGAAGGACGAAGGGCTTAGGCTGTGGTTTCATGCCTTGTCCTTCTGAGGGAAGAGACAGAGTCCAAGGTAGCATTGGACTTCTCGATCCTCTGCAGGTGACCTTCCACCCCAGGGTCGAAGAGGTCAGTCCCAAAAAGGGAACATCCCCAACTTGTGCTGGGTATCCGGTAAAGGTGGATATCCTCAGCCAAGCCCGCCGACGATAGCCACTGCGCCGCCACCGATCTGGCACATGAGTCCCCTATATCCAAAGCAGTCTGGAGCTGCTGTTTGGCCACTGCCCTGCCCTGGTCCCGCACCTGCTTAACCGTAGTCTGCAGATCGGCGGGAAGATGAGGGATGACCATCCAGGGAGCCCAACAGGGCATGAGAAAATGTGCCATGAGGACGGGCCGAACTGGCCTGACGAAGGCCAGAGAGGACGAGCGAGACTTTTCGCCCGATATAGTCCAATTTCTGACCTCTTGTCAGAGGTTTGTCCATATCCCTGGCGTTGCCGGGCTACCGAAAACGCTGTCGGTAACCAACCCCTCAGCAGAGGGGTGTTCCAAAACCGGACAAGGAACCGTAGGAACCGGATACTTCCTGGCCATCCTGGCCGAAGGTGCAGGGCAGGAAGCAGGGCGCTGCCAAAGCTCCAGTGCCGGACCCACTATGGCCTCAGCACCGAAAGGCCTCCGCCGGAGAATCCCTCGTCCAGAATCTCCGTGAGGGGATACCTGGCCCGCTTGGAACGGGTTCGAGCTCCATCCCGTGGACTCCGAGATGAGCCAAGCAGTCCTAGGAAGGACGACGGGCTATCGCCCATTGACTGACCTCCTGAAGACTCCAAGTCCAGTCGCTGGAGAAAAAGGAGGAATCATCTTCGGACTCGAAGAGTCCTCGAAGAGCTGCCTCTGGCCTGAGCCACCCTTCACCTGCCGAGGTCGGTCGGGAGTGAGGTAACTGACAGCCGATGGGTAGACCCTTAGCCGACCGAGAATCTCTTGGTCGGAGCCCCAGTTGGTGGTGTGGAGGCGGAGGTTCCACCGGAATCGGTGGAGCAGCTGAGTTGGCCGAACAACCGCCTGGGTATAGGCCTCGGATAAGTCGAGGGGTTGTGTCGGCCGCCCGGTGACAGTTACTTAATGGCCGGGAAGGCGACGGGGCTGGCTACTCCCGGCCAGGAGGAGCTGTTGCAACATAAGGTCCCTCGACCGCCGGACGACCTTATTACCGGTTTCCCCGTCCGAGGAGGAGGACGGTGACGAGCGGGCGACGCCGCTTTATCATGCCGACCGACCGGCCATGACGGTGGGATTGGCTGGACCGCGAAGAGGTCCGGTGACCGAGACCCAGAGTCCCGAATTTCCGAGGTCGCGCGGAGGTGTCGCCGAACCGCACTCCTTCGCTCGGATGGTCCATCCGAGGGCTCCGGAACCGAGGCACAGGCGAGCCCACGGATCCTCAACTCCTCCGGGGAACCGGGAGAGGGAATCCGGCTGCAAGCGACAGCCTCATTCAACGGGTCGAGAAAAATCTCGACTTCATCGGTGGGAGTCTCGGTCAACTGACCTGACGGGACACCGTGAGGCCAGTGGCAGTCGGAGCGGTCGACTCAAAGTGCCGACGGTCGACGACCCGGGAGAGGGACCTTTCCCGCCCCAAGAGCGCCGACGGAGGGATTTACCCCTGTCCTCTTGGACCGAGAATAAGGTCCCAGAGACGTAGGCCCTTCTCCTTTAGTGGAGAGGGACAGACAAAGCTCCTTAAAGGAAGCCGTGTAAGAAGAGCCCAGAGAGCGGGATAAATGCCGCGGCGAGGAAGAATCTGCCACGCGCCTCCTCTTCGAGGCGACCATCCGCTCGAGCTGATCCGCCGAGCCCCGCGGACACCGCCAACCAGGCCTCTCTTGACTTCACCGAGGGAACGCCTGGACGGCCCAGTTGCAATCGGGCAGCACGGGTTCGAGGACGAGGGCCGAGAAAGATGAGCACAGGTCGCAAGCCCGCGGGTCGTGCTCAAGGCCTAAGCAGTAGACACACGTGAGTGTGGATCCGTCCGAGACATCTTCGCTCGCATGGGCATCTCCGAAACCGGAGTCGATTTGTCCATCGCAGCCGCGAGGGATCAAGACTGAAGTCTTTTTCGCAAAATTTATTTTTAAATCCGCAAACGGAGAAATAGGACCAGTCTCAAACGCAGAGCGTTATGAGGGAACCTGAGCTCCAAGCGGTAAGGAAGATCTGAAGCGCCATGGGGCGGAGCGAGAGTTATACCACCCGGTGAGTGGGAGGAGCAAGCTTGAAGACCTTCCGGCAAGATTTAAAGCGCAAGGATACCTGCCAATGAGTGTGGATGAACAACATATCCATGTCCCTAGAATTAACATTTTCAGTAGAGACTTAAATGACAGGTCCTCGACTACAGGCTCTGCAGCAGGATTAGATCCTGCTCCTCCACATCATCACCCAGTCTAAGGTCTGGGTCAGGCTCAATATCATCTCCTGACAGCCCAGGAGGGACTGTACGGACAGGAAAGGAGGAAAATCAGAAGGAAAATAGGAGGAAAGGGGTTCGAGTCAAGGAGTCCTGAAACTGGAAGACGACACACCAAGTCTCGCGCAAGAGCATCGGGTCAGTTGCCGAGCTCCTCCACAGTCGCCAGGTTTCGTCTCCGCCCCAACCTCTTCAACATCATAGCCCTTCCCCACCTTCTGGTAGGGCTTCAGATGAGCAGTTTCATCAGTGGGCCGCCTGATGGAGCAATGGGCTCGGAGGTTGGTCCAGATGCCTGGCCTGGTCACTGGGGCCCTCTGACCCTTCAGGTGATAGGTAGGCTGTTGGGCCTCCATAGTTGCGCCGCCATTCTTCGGTGCCGTCGACGCCACGCCTCAGGTGTTTTCCCCTCACATGGCTGCGGCGCGAGGGGCCACACCGATGCCTCTTTCTCCTGCTTCTTTGCCTCAAATCTTGGTTTCGACCCCTGTGTTGGTTTCCGCGCCAGCCAATGGCCGCCGCGCCATCCTCACGCCAATGCATCTGTTGGCCCGCTGAGGTTGCCCGTGTGTGCCCAAAGGGATGGTGACCGGTGGATCTAGAAGATTCCATGGTGGCCAACTGTTCCAGGAGAAAGCTCTTGAGAGCCTTCAGGCGGCAAATTCTAGTCTTCCAATTTAAGCTGCGGCAATGCTGGCAGGCCTCGGTGTCATGGCTGGGCCCCAGGCAGACTGAATGTCCATCTGAGTGAGGGGATCTGCTTGCTGCAGGCACACTTATTCATCCGCCGCTCTGGAGACGAAGATGAAGTCATAAAGAAGTGCTAAACACTGAAAAGAAAGTGAAAATAAAAAACGCGCAACGCAGTAAAATCGCAGTCGACAGCAAATAGGAGGCATCCGGCAGCCTTTGTGTTTAGGTTGATGGCAGGAAAGAACTGAGGTAGGGCTGGGAACCGCTTCATTATACCAAGCTGATGGGGTCAGGCCAACGCCAGGGGCGGTCTCCGAATATACTGCCAACTAGAAGTTTTCCATGGGGTCCCAGCGCCTGGTGGCTTAGTCCGCCGGTACTGCTTGCTGCAGGAGCTATCCTTGAAATAAGATCTACTGTATATTAATCATACTATAAACAGAAACAAAATTACACACTCACCATAATTGTAGATCCCCCAGTATATCTACCATTCATAACAGGTGGGTCATGGCGAAAGGAGCGCCAGACCCTCACCGAGGCGTCAGCTTTAAGAAATGTTTGGGCTGGAGGAGCCAACGTCGGAGACAACACTGCCCACAAGGTCATGTTATGTGGTCCTCGGGAATGGCAAGTAACCAATGCTGATTTCAGTCCTCCGCTCACCAGAGAGGAAAGCAAAGAGGAGGACTATGAAGAAAGGAGGGAAAAGCCAAAAGGATAGAATAAGGAAAGTAAGAGAAGAAAGCAGTAAAACTGAAGAGAGGACAGAGAATATTTTATAAATACAGAGAGAAAAGGATACTGTTGGAGGGTTTGGGTGATAAGGAGGGGAATAAGAGACTCTGGGAAACCCAGAGGACACAATAGGAGAGGGAAAAGGAAAGGAGAAGATGGAAGGAGACAGAGGAGGACATCTGGCTCTCTTCAAATTATGGCAAGAGGAGAAACGAAGCCCCAAAGCGTTAGGAACGTCTGAAAGATGCAGCAGTAGTGCAACAGATGCTGCAAGATAGTCTGCACAGAACAGGGCACATAAGAGCTACGTGAGTAAGTAGCTGCTGCTGCTTCTGTGCCAGATTGTGCTTCTTGTCCCTGCTCTCCTTTTATTTTGCATAAGGAATTTGAGAAGGTGTTGTAACAGCAAGAGAGTCCAACTTGAGGATGACAACTCCACTGTTTTAAAAGAGACTGAGAGGAGCTCGGGATTCCCAGAGGTGTGGAGCCATCTCTGGAATTACTGCTTGAACTAAATGTTCTGTAGGGCAGCAGAAAATAAGGAGTATAAAGCAATAAGAGGACCATGGCCCTCTTATCTCCCAACATAGAGGGAAAAGTCCGGAGCTCCCTACCGAGGAGACAGATTAACTCTCCTCTGCTTTTGCCTTCCCACTTTTTTTGATAAGAAAAAGGAGAATGGAACAGAGTCAGAAAAGACTACTGAACAGCCTCTGCATACCTACGAGGTGTTACTGAAAATTGAAAACAAAGGTGGTGCTAAGGCCAAACTGGACCCAAGGACAAAGGGCATTTAAAAAAAAAAAAAAAAAATGAGAGAGAGGAGCTGATATTGCTCTAAAAATTTGTCTGAAGCTGAGCTAGCCTGCTCCAGAAGTCCCTCCCTCCCTCTCCCTGCCACCCCCACCCCTTAGGGCTGCTAAATGGAAATATGCCCTGTGAAGGCCAGACAGAAGGAGGGAGGTGGTACACCCCAGAAGCCTGATCCCGAGGGATGGAGGGAGGGAAGGTATGAAAGGTGAAGATACTCAGGAAGAACTACAATTATGGTGAGTACATAATCTTCTCTTACCCAAGTCAATCTTCACCATTTATAACTGGTGGGTCAGAGTATCAAGCTACTACCCACAGTGGTGCCTGGCAAACTCTGAGGAAATGATCCCTCAGCTTCCTGTGGGAGGAACACAAGGAGGCAGGGGCCCCTATAGGCCTGGCCAAACCAGCGATTGATTAGGGGCAGGCGGAGGCTCCCGCTGCCTGGGAAAAGGAGGGTACTAAAGCTCGCGCTGACCCCGATTAGAAAAAATGGGCCCTGGAAAGGCAAGGCAATCACCCTACACCAGGGCCAAGTGTGACAACCACGAGAGATGAAGCATTGTCGTCCATCTAATGCAACTGCTGTGGCCACCAACCTGAGGCAACCATGCTGGCATCACACGATGCCCTTGCCTGGTATCTTGCTAGCTCCAGGCCCCATGTGGAAAGCACAATGGCTTGTTGGGTTGCCTCACTATCAGACAGGGATGAGAGGATCTGCCTCAGCGATTGCCTTACAGGTGCCTGGCACAGGATGCCAGGTGCACCGAAATGTACATAAGGGTCAGCCACCAAGAAACTTTCTACTCCAATGGTCAAACTCAGCTGAGTCAGACCCTTGGGGGTGGGGGCAATGATGCCCAGAGGCGACTCCAGCAGCTGCAGACCTGATCAGGAGCGCATAACTCCTGAGACCCGGGGAACACAATACCTGTGCTGGTAGTCCCACTGGGCTTGGGAGAAGGCAGAGGGTGCTGCCACAGAGGTAGATGGATAAAGAGCTGTATTGCCCCAGGAATGACAGCTTCATGCATGCAGGTTTGTGTCCTAAAGTTCTGGAAAGATGCAGCTCCTCCAACATCTCAGAGAAATCACTGATACAAAACGAAATCAGTATCTGAGGAGATGTCGCTAGAAGTATTCTCTCCTCAGAGGAGGAAGCCAAGAGGACTAAGAGCTGGATTCAGGATAGGCACCACATGGAAGTCTCAAAATTACTTTATCAATGGCCCTGAGGTAAGTAGGGAATGCATGTACCGTAGCCCTGAACTGTTCTCAGGTCAGAGAAACCTGGGGTGGGGACAGAGGAGAAGAGGGAGAGAGGGTCCTAAGAGGCAGAAGAACACCTCTACCAGGGCTGTGGAATGAGCAGAAGAACCGCATTGCTCGCAGACACCTGCAAATGCCCAACTGTGGAGGGGCAAAGGCGAGGTTGTTTGGGGGCCTCGTGGTGAGGATTGAAGCAACTGTGGTCCACAAGGGTGGCCCTTTTCCCCGCATACCATGGGCCTCTGTCAGTCCAGGGGAGGGGAAGGAGAGGTGCTCAGACTCATAACAGAGCCTCCAGCACTCTAGGACAGTTGGGGATGCCGACTATGACCTCAAGATCCCCGCCCTTCCAAGCGCGACACACCTTGAAGGAGACCTCAGAAAGCCGCAAGTAGCAGAAAAAGAGAGAGGAAAGAATTCAGCACCAAAGTTGGTACTAGAATATCCTCACGCCAACCATGGCGGCATCAGGAAAACTGGTGTCAGGTCAGACACCAGGAACAGTGTGGCACCAAGGCAGGCACTGCCCCACAGTTTGGCACTGAATGCGGCACCACCTTACAGTCTAGTGCGGGAGGAATCCCCTTGTACTGCAAATGGCACCAGAAGATTCGGTGAAGGCGGTACAAAAACGGCACTCGCTGAAGAGCCAACCACAGCGAAGGTCTCGATCTGGGCCTAGAGAATCTTTGAGCTTCAAGAGCTAGGCTCTCAGTCCGATCTTCCCGATCCTCATCAGAGGATGACGGGCTCAGGGAGATCTACAAGAAGGCAACCCCAGAGACTCTTCCCTGCACCGCTAGCAGCATCAGAAGGGAACCCAGTGGCGGTGGTGGCAGAGTCTCGGCTCACCAGCACTGCTGAAGGACCACCAGAGCAAGCACAGCGATAGTTGAGACCTGGACACCAGGGGTGTCCAAACCCACTGCCAGACTGCAAGGGTTGCTCAGTAGACCCCCTGAGAGGACAGACTGTCCACCCAACTACTCTCGAGTAAGCCTCTGATCTCAGCGAGGCTACAAACGAGGCCTGTTCTCCTTCAGTACATACAGTACCAGGGAGAGACTTAGGGAAGGGCCCAGGTACCTGATATTAGCATCCCAGGTGAGACGCCACCTCCAAAATTTTGGGGGTCCCGCCCAACTTTGCCATGCAAATGCAGAGGGTACAGAAATCTAGGCATCACATGAATCCATATGTTGGGGACTCAGGCGGGTAAAGCAGCAGTCATGCCAGCCAGTGACAGTCATTGGCTTGCCACAGAGGCACCGATGCACTGGGCAATGCCCCACCTTAAAATATCTGAAAGGTCCCAAGCCGGACATGACCGAGAGGGAAAACAATGAAAACTAAAGAAGAAGCACTCGCCACACTTGAGGAAAAGCAGAAAACAACAAAGCGGTAACAACCGATAAACTAATATGGCGCAAGCGAAGGTCAGTGGTGAGCAGACTGAATGAACTGTGGGCAGTTAGTGATGCTGTGCTCCTTATGAGGTGCTGCTTCGACAGTGGGAAAAGCAGAACCGAGGGCTGGAGAAGTCTGCATCAGTTACTGTGCAGTCAGCGAGCGCCACGCAACATGTCAGCCTTGTGGGCGTCGGCATCTCTGGACGTTGGCTCCTCCAGCACAAACATTTCTTAAAGCTAACGCCCCACGAGGTTCTGGCACTCCAGCTATAACCCACCATTTATGAACGCTGAACACTGACTCAGTTAAGATCTAGTACTTATTACATAGTGTACAGTTCATGATCAAAACCTGGTTTGCAGCTTATATGGGCCACATTGCAGGAAAGAAAAGTGATCTTATCCAGTAAACCATCAGTGTACCTCATATAACAATACAACGATATTGGCACAGACTTTGTTATCTTCCTTACCTTGCTAACAACTCAATCAGGTCTGCCCTGCTCATGCCATCTGGAATCAGCCTTGGAATAGCAGCCACACACGCCCTGAATAGGTCAATCTTGGTTTCCTTTCACCTCTAGATGAAGCAGCACAAAGAAGAAAAAATCGAACATGATTGTTGTGCTGATACCGTATAGTATAATATAAGGAGGTTCAATCTGTAAACTATTCTAACAGACACAAAAATAACTGAAGAATATAAATTAGGTTTAGAACGACCAAGATCATGTTTGCATCAAATGTTTAATTTCAAAAAATGTATCTAGCAGCACAGCAAAGAGAATGCTGAGGGTACATTAGCAGGGGCTTTGCCAGCAGAAGGGAAAAGGTGATCATGCTCCTGTATGGATCACTGGTAAGATCACATCCCAGTACTGTGCCCAGTTTTGGGGTCCACACCTAAGAAAGGACTGGGAATGAAGGTAATGTACTTACCGTAACTGTCCATCTTCCTAAATATCTTCTCCACGGATTACCACTAATGGGTCTGTGGCAGGAGCACTAGGACCCCAGAGGAGCCAGAACTTTACTGGACAACTGGTGGTGGAGCAGGCCCCATGTGCGTGTTACAGTATATGCCTGCTGGAATACTGCAGTGCCAGCTCCCAACCACCTCAGTATCTTTTTACAGAGGAGGTGACCAGCACAAGCCTAACGAGTAACCTATGCACTTAACCTAGAGGCACAAGATAGCCATGGTGACCACATAAGGGCGCCACCAAGCCCAGTAACACTGTGTCTTCATAATCCAGACCAACTACAGAGGGTAAGGACCACCAAAAAAATACTAGAGTGCATCCAGGTGATGAGGCATGTAACGGTGATCTATGGAGAAGATATTCAGGTAGATTAACAGGAAGTATGTTAACTAGCATATCTTCCAAGAATCAATCTTCTCCATAGTTTCCCCAATGGGTCAGAGTACCAAGCTCAGAGAAGGTCAACAGCCCAGGAGGCTGAAGCTCGGTGCTCACCTCAGGATAGTAATCCATTCAGAACTGTCCTGTCAAGGCCACATGCTGCCTGGCATGGACATTCAGGGCATAGTGCTTGGTAAAGGTATTCAACTGTGCTCCAAGTTGCAACTCTGCAAACTTCTCTAACAGGCACACAGCATATCTCTGCCAGGGAAGAGGCAACCGCTCCGTGCTGTGGACATGTACCTTGCCCCCAGTTTAACTGAAGCCATAGGATAGCAGTGGCAAAGGCAGTTTATAATCCAGGCTGAAATGCACTTGATTGTGACCGTCAGTCCCTTTCAGTTAGGGCCAAAAGTGGCAAAAGAGCTGTTCTGACTGACTGTAGTCCTTAGTCCTGTCCAGCTAAAACCTAAGGACCCTCTCAACATTCAGGAGTAGTCTCTCTCCTCATTTTCGAATTTGATGAAGTAGGTAAGCAAGATTATAATCTGCTTAAGATGGACTTTAGACACCATTTTAGGTAGAAACTTGGAGTGTGTACAGAGAACTACCTTATCTTTATGGAAAGCAGTATACAGAGGATCAGTGATTAAAGCATTGATTTCAGAGACTTTGCATGTAGAGGTGAAAGCTACCAGAAGAAAAATTACTCACCTTAGTAATTGTGTTCTTCTAATGGAGTCTTCTGTATTCTGACAACCTGCAGTTAGCTCCAGCCTTTAAACTGCCCCGAGAGTATAGGGTTAATTTTCTATGCAGTGCATAGAACGCTTAGCTTAAACTCAGTTGAGGTCACTGTCCGCAGCCCTTTGAAATCTAACGTCAGATTCTTACGAGCAAAGACTCACTAACTATACTATGTGGAAATTGTAAAGTTTTTAACTAGCCAACTGGCAACAAAGTTTTGGATTCCCAAAGGAAGACCCAAGTCAGGAAACCCAAACCAAAACCAATCCAAATAAGGATAACAATACAACAAAACACCAAAATGAAAAAGAGGGTGTGCAAGAAACACCCTGGGTGTAGCACTGCACCTGCCCACCCACTTCCCAAAACCAGGTTCTGAAAGGGGAGACAGGGAGGAAGAATACAGCAAGACTCCATTAGAAGAAACACAATTACTAAGGTGAGTCATTTTTTCTTCAAACAACATGAAGTCTTGCTGTATTCTGACAATCTGCAGACTACTAAGCAGTACCTCCATGGAGGAGGGAGAGAACCTACTTGGGAATAGGCTCTGAAATACTGGTGTGCCAAACCAAGCATCACTCCTAGCCTGGATATCCAGAGAGTAATGCTTGGTAAAGGTATGAACTGCTTTTCAGGTGGCTGCTTGACACATTTCTAACAGAGGATATTCTAGCAGCAGCCAGGGAAGCAGCTGTACTGTACCTCTTTGTAGAGTAAGCCCTCAGGCCTGAGGGTGAATCTTTCCTGTTTCTCATAGCAGAACTGTATACAAGACAAAATCCACCTGGTAATAGTTCTCTTGGTGGCAGGTTTGCCTTTCCCACTTCCCCAAGTGAGGAACAACTGGAGGGAATCAAACTTGTGACCCTTGGTATGCTCTATGTAGTAGCTAAGGGCTCTTTTAACATCTAAACTGTATAGCCTCCTCTCTCTCTGAGGAAGAATGATCAGTGAAGAAGACAGGAAGAGACAGACTGATTCAAGTGGAAGACTGAAACCACTTTGTGCAAGAATCTCCTATTGGTTCTAAGGACCACTTTATCTCTATGAAAGGAGATAAAATCAGGTTCCACTGACAGGGCTTGCAGTTCACTGATACGTCTAGCAGAGGTAATGGCTACCAAAACACAGTTTTCCAAGTCAAGTACTTAAGCTCTGCTGAGGACATAGGCTCAAAGGAGACTGCATAAGTTGAGCAATGCAAACATTTAAGTCCCAGGCAGGGCAGGATCCCTAAAGGAAGGACTGGTATGAAGCAATCCCTTGAAAATTTACAGAACACAGGATGAGATGATAGTGAGGAAGACTTCCCACTGACAGAAAAGCAGAAACCGCTGACAAGTGTACCTTGAGAGTAGTTGGTCTGAGGCCTCAGGCCATTAAGATGGACCACATAATCCAGAACTGTAGGCAAATCAGCAGCATCTGGAGAAATATGCTTTGGAACACCAAATGCTAAATCTTTCCATTTGGATTTATAAGTCTTTCTGATGGAGGGCTTTCGAGAAGCTTTGAGAATATCCAGAACCCTGAGACAGAGGCAAATCTGCATACTCTAACTCTTCAAGAGCCATGTCTTGAGATTGAGAGACCAAAGACTGGGGTACCAAATCTTCCCTGAGAAGAGGTTAACAGGTTTTAATTCCTGGGAAGAAACAGGGAAGATGGACTGCTAGAGACAGTAACAGGGGTATCAAGGCTGTCTGGCCCAGTCTGGAGCAATCAGAATCACTTTGCAAGGTTGTGACCTTATTTTGACTAGAACTTTCAACAGTAGGGAAAGGGAGGAAGGCATACAGAAATTTCCTTCCCAGTTCAAAATCAGAGCATCCCGAGGACTGAGCCCAGAACTGGGGGTCTGCAATAAAACAGAGGAAGTTGATGATTGTCTGGGGCTGCAAAAGATCTATCTCTGGAGTGCCCCACCTTGAGAAAATTACTTTCAAACACTAGGGGTCCAGGGACCATTCGTGATGGCCCTGGGAGATTCTGCTCAGTGCATCTGCTAGCACATTGTCCTTTCCTGGAAGATGGACTGCTATCAGAGAGGCCTGCAGAATAAGCCAGAGACCACAATTTCATGGCCTCTGTGTACAAGGCCAGAGACAGTGCCTCCTGCTTGTTGATGTACCGCATGGTGGTGGTGTTGTCTGTTCTGACCTGAACTACCTTGTTCTGCACAGATTGAGAGAAAGCTTACAGGGCCAGAAAACTGCCCTGAGTTACAGGAGACTGATATGAAGAAGGGACAACTGAGGGACTACAGACCCTGGGCTGTGAGATCCCCAGATGAGCTCCCAAAGGGAAGCATCCGTGGTAAGGACCACCGAATGAGACTGAGTGACAAAAGGGACCCCTTGCCTTAAACTGTCCTGATCCTGCCACCACTGAAGAGCTTGGATCAGTGTCTGAGTCACTGGAATCAGCTTGGTAAGAGGGTCCTTCTTTGGGACCAAAAGGCCCTCAGATGGAACTGAATGTCCTCATCTGAATCTTGCCCCTTGGACCACTGCTGTAGAAGCTGCCATGTGTCCCAAGAGCTGAAGGAAGTGCCTTGCTGGTCAGGAAACCAGAAGGAAGAAGCCAGTTCTATAAGAACTCTTGCCCTTTCCAGGGAAAGAAAGGCTCTTGTTTTGACGGTATCTAGCTCTGCCCTATAAAGGTAAGAAGCTGTACTGGTTCGAGGACTGACTTGGGGAGGTTGAGAAGAAACCCCAGGAGAGAGCACTTGCTGGGTCACTTGCAGGTCTGACTTGACTTGGTCTGCAGACTGACCCACTATGAGCCAGTCGTCCAGACATAGAAAAATGGAAACCTCTGCCTTCTTAAAAGGCCACTACTACTACTGCCAGGCACTTTGTAAAACTCTTGGAGCGGATGTTAAGCCAAAGGGCATTGCTTTGAACTGGTAATGGCCTGAGGGCAACTTGAACCGGAGGTACTTTCTATGGAGCACCTGAAGGGGATGTGAAAGTAGGCATCTTTGAGGTCCAGGAAGACTAGCCAGTCCCCTGGCCTTAGAGAGGAAGAATTATTCCTCAGAATGCCATCTTGAATTTTGGTTTTAAAAGATGTTTGTTCAGGTATCTTAGATCTAGGATGGGTCACACTCCCTGTCTTTTTGGGTGAGGAAGTACCTGGAGTACAGCCCTTGCCCCAGTGTAGGGTAGGAACTCTCTATGGCTCCTAAGGCCAGAAGAGATGAAACCTCTGCCTCTAGGGCAAGGGTTTTGGAGACTTGCAGGTGGAAAGATCTAGCTCTCATCTTTGGAAATTTTTGAAGCCGAGAACCAGTCCCGGCTTCACTACTTCCAGGACCCACTTGTCTGAAGTTACAGACACCCAGTCCTTGATGAAGTAAGCCAGCCTTCTCCTACTGGGATAGAAGAGATGACCGGGCAGGCCCATCAGGTGTCTGCTTGGCAAGGACCTTAGGCTGAGGAGGAAGGAGCCCTGCTCATCCCTCTGCCTCTCCTCTGAAGAACTCCCTCTGTGAAAAGGGAAAAGAGGCCTGTGCTTGGTAGAAAGGTCTATGAAAAGGCCTGCTCAGAATGCTGCCTCTGAGGAATTGCCTGCCCTCCTTGGCCTGTGCACCCTATAAGTGGTCCTATATTCCTCCATCTTTTCATGTAATTCTCTCTGCTCCCCAAACACAGAATTACCTTCCACAGGGAAATTCATGGCCTTAGCCTGAGTGTCCTTGAGAGACTAGTACATCTGAGCCAAGCCATTCTCCAAGAGCCACAGATGTAGCCATGAGTCTTGATGACACATCATTGGAGTCCACAGAAGCATGGAACTGTATCTTAGATGCCTCAATCCCATCCGCAGCCACCTCCTCCAGCTCCTTGGCCAGCTGGGGAGGCCTGTTTAGCCAGTGCCAGTACAGTGTCCTACCTGGACTTCTGGTACCTGGCTATAGAGGCCATATAATTAGCCAGCCTGAGTCCCAAAAGGATGCCATGTATTGCTTCTTTGCCAAGGCATCCATCCTCCTGGAGTCTTTATCTGGTGGGTGCGGCCAAGCCCTGTCACAGGCTGCAGCCTGCATGACCTAACATGGCTGCATTGTTGGTAGAAAACTCTGTGTCTCAGCCTGATAAAGTGCATCTCTTGTCAATTTTTCTATCAACAGGAGGCATAGAATTAGAAGTCTTTAAATGTTTTGAGTCCGTTTCCAAAAGATTTGTGCAAGGAATAGACAGCCTCCTGGACTCTGGGATGTCGATCATCTCTACAAAATCAGGCTCCTCTTGATCCTCTGTACCTTCCTCCATAGGGAGCTGAAGAGTTTCAGCCACTTTCCTGTAAAACATATAGTGGGAGGGACTCACAAGAGCCTAGGAGGAAAACACCAGAAGGTCTGTCTGGGGAGATGTCCGTTCAATGGGCACATCCAGACTTTCTGCTCCATCATAATCATCATTCTGTTCATAATCCTCCTCAAATTCGTTCATAAAAATCTACAGGGCATATTCCTGAACCAGTGGAACCGACCGAACCGAGTTCCTAGCCAACGGAGCAGGACTGGTCGAACTGGGTGAAGCGATTCAACAATCCGAATCGCTCGAGCAATCTCATCAGCGGACGGAACATGGACCTCTTGATCCGAACCGCTGATTTATCTTTCCTCTTCCTTTTGTAGGAACTGATCCTCAGGATCTGCTCTCCTCTTGCTCAAGAAGTATCGCCTGGTCAGAGGGCACGCCTTCTGGTTCGGTCAGGAACCAACCGGCTGGCAATCCGGTCAGCGGACTACTCTGCCTCCTTTTCCCTAAGTCTACCTAATCTCTTTCCAAGGCAGACTTAGGACAATTTTTTACAAATTTGCAGTCTGTATTTGAGGTGTTCAAACCCCAGACACACAGCACAGGTGGTGTGGGATCAGCCTTAGCAAAGACTTCCCCACACTCACTGCAGTGTTGAAACCCAGTGGGCCCAGTTTTTCTTGGGTTTCTCAGACATAGCTAACCTACCCAAGCATTACCCTTTTTCAGCAACCGCCAGGCAAGACACTCTTTATCAGTTCCTAACCGTGTCACGGTATTGGAAACAAACGCTTAAAAACACGCTTTTTTTAGAACCGATAAGGACCGTAACCACACACTAAAGCAAAGTACAAAGGATTCAGTATAAAGGATCGTTTCAGCTGAAAATGATTGAACAAACTTACAATTTCCACAAAGTAATGAAAATAACTATCTAGTTACTCACGGTACCACAGACAAAGCATGAACCGACAATGCGGAAAAATTCAGAATAATTTCGGCTTAAAACGACACTTTAACCGACTTCAACTGAGCTGAAGGAGAAATCTCGGAGCGGCTGTTCAGTGAGGCGGAGTAAAGAATCTGACGGTTGGATTTCAAAGGCTGCAGATAGAGACCTCAACCGAGCTCGAGCTAAACATTCTATGCACTGCACAGAAAATTAACCCTATACTATCCGGGGCAGTTTAAAGGCTGGAGCTGACTGCAGATTGTCAGAATACAGCAAGACTTCATGTTGTTTGAAATGCTGCTTTCCAAGTTTAAACTTCAAGTCACAAACCACAATAGGCTCGAAGGGCATGTGAATGAGCACATTTACCACAAAGGCTGATTTGATATCCCAGGGGTGTGATCGCCTTCCTCGTCGGAGGCCATGGTGCAGAATACCCTGAGGAACCTCAAACAGTGGCAACTGTACCAAAGAGAGGGTACCTATAAGTTTGTGGTATGCTGATATGGCTTATGGTTGGACTTTAAATGGAATACTGCAGGCCGGCATCAGAAAGGTCCAGCAAGTACTCCAAAACCTTTTCAAATGGACACCTGAAAAGATCCATGGTGGTCTTAGAGCACCAGATGTAAAATCTTTTCCATTTGGCTGTGTATATTTTCCTGGTGGAAGGTTCATGCACAGCCAAAAGTACTCAAAGACCTCTGAGACAACCTGAACTTACTTCACTTCTATCTCTTCAGAAGCCAGATCTGAAGGTGAAGAGAGCACAGGCTGGGATGGACTAGAAGACCATGGATCAATGCATCCATCCAGAATGACAGAACTCTTGGTTTGCTGACTGAAAATCGATTCAACAGAAAACCATATCTGCTGAGGCTTGCAGGGCCACTAAGATCATCTTGCTCCAGTGTGCCTCCAGTATGAACAAACACTCTGGATGAGGGATTAGAGGAGTACATACAAAAGCAGATTTTGTTATGGCATCAGAATGCATCCTGTAAGAAAACTCCATGTCCTGGATTTCTGGAGCAGAATCAAGGCAGTTTGATGTTGAGTGGGGGGGATGCAAAAGGTCCAGATCTCGGTACAGAAGATGATCATGCCATTTTTGACTACTGCAACATAGTCTACTATACTGCCCACAGACCCACCTATCCAGACTGGACCCTTTCTTCAATTCCTTCAGTCGTTTTGCTCTTGATGACCCTCCCCACCCATCATTGTGACCTCTACCGCTCTCTCAACCTCCTTCCCCTACACTCCCGTGCGTGCTACATGGTGCTAAGTTCATCTCTAAATTCTGGCTTGGATCCCTTCCTCATATCTCCTCCTCTTGGCACCCCTACACCCCCTCTATTCCCTGAGACCCCAGGCTGACACTCGCACTCTCTCAGTCGCCAGCAAAACTACTTCCTCTGGCCAAAAGCCTTCTCTTACCACTTGCCTAAAATGTGGAATGCAGTTCCTCCACAAATCCGCCACTCCTCCTCCCTATATTCCTTTACCTCTGCTCTGCACAATTATCTTATACCTACCTGCACCTGCTCCTGACCCCTCCTTGCATACCTGTCTCCCTCTCACTTTTTTCTCCTCTCCACTTTCTCATCCCTCCAACCCCACCTGCACTTACACTACCCCTTATAGACTAGCTGTTAAAAACGTGACTGGTTGCTATGTGTTCACCCTTGCAACATCTACATCACCAGAGAACTGCCTGTAATGTTTGCATTGTCAACTTTGCATCCTATGCTTTTGTCCCTGTACTGATTCTTTATGTATGCTGCACCTATCAACTGCCAGTACAGTAACTGTTACATCAGCCTATTATGTACTCAATTGCCATGAACCTGTTTTGAAATTTTATGTATTCACCATCTCATATATGTATGTATCTAATGAACACTCACTCTGTACATCCCTCTCCCCATTTCCCCAGGAGGTACCGTGAGATGAGCATTAAGTTGCTCAGTGTATCTTTCCTGGTGAAACAATTCAATAAATAAATAGCTGTCTGGATGAGGCAAGCCTGGGTTGTTTCCAAACAGTGCCTATGAACAGCGGTTCCTGGAAGAGCTCCAGCTGAGACTTTGAGGATTCAGCAGGACACCAACAGGTGCTAGAAACTGAGAGGGAGTGACCACTGTCTGCTCCATCTCCTGTTTGGATGTGCTTGAAATTAGCCAGTCATCCACATGCAGGAAGATTTGGAGTTCTAGCTTTCTAGATGTGCTGCAAGTACTGCACAGCACTTTGTAAAGACAAAGTTGACCACTCCCCATCTACTGTGTCTGGAGTACCAAATCCCACCCCTCTCACCTATCTGACTTTCCTGATTTCTCCAATTATGACTCACTCAGGCTTCAGGACAACCTCACTGCCCTTGACTGGACTGCCCTCTATGGTCCCATATACTCTGACCTAGTGTTAGACATCCTTGTCTCAGCCCTCTCACGCATCCAAGACAAGTACTTACCACTCACTACCGGGAGTGTGGGATGACACCTGCTGACTTACATCGGACCTCCTAAAGCTGATGAAAGACCAGGACTCTAAGAGGGCCGCCTACAAAGCAGCCCCATCCCCACCCTTTGAAATGACTACCGCCACCTGGGAATTCTCTGCAAGCACATTCACTGTAGGAAGTCGGTCTACTTCCAATCACTTCAATCCAAACATCTAGGTAACCCAAACATTTCTGGTCCTCCATTAATGCCTTGCTCTCTCCCCTACTAAGCAGTCACCTTCCTAAACACACAAGGCTCCTGACTGATCCTATTGACATTGCGATGCATTTAATGCACATTTTCTAACCTTAGCAGCTACCTGGACAAACTTTCCCTCCACCCCTTGCCCTCACCACCACCACCACCTACCCCTTCCACCAGCCCCTATTTTAAGACCATCTCTCCTCCTGGAACACTTAAGCTTTGTGACAGGGAGATCCTGCTACTCTTGAGGACTAACCTTTCTTAACTCTGTTGCAGCAGTTCTTCTATTTCTTAGCCTAATCTATCCTTTACAATTTCTAGTCCATAAGGTTGCCCACCTATGGGTGCCCTTCCCCTTTCTTGACTATGCTGTAGTGTCCTCTTTAATTTTACTTTTCCCTCTCAGGTCCTCGTAGGAAGGTTATTGTGGTGACCTCTGAGCTGATGTAAACAACAGGCTGCTTCCTCGTTGTTGGATTTAGTATGCAATAGCACTATGCCATAAAATACCTTGATGTACATGCCTTATGTATATGAAACCTGTAAATGTTGAAAACACCATGGTACTAGGTGTTTTTGATAGCAGTAAGAACTTACTAGGGGCTATATTATAAAATTAAGTTACCAGGTTAGAGAGATCTGAAACCCCCGTTGTGTTAAAATGCATGTACATTATGGATTGTTTGAAAGGCCATTTGGCACCATGTATTCCTGCTTTAAGCTGAACCAGCCTAAAATTTCATGGTGATTTGCAGATACATCCCATGATGCTTTGCATTCGGTGTGTGTGTGTGTGTGTGTGTGTGTGTGTGTGTGTGATGTGTTTCTTTGAAACTTGGCTTTATTGCCAATGCCTTTTGGGGAACCCTTGCTTCAGTGCTTCTGCACTGAGGTTCTTTGTCTTTAGCTTGTTTGGGGGTATCTTTTTGAGCTCCTAATCACCCAAAACCAACATAGGAGATAGTTGGCTTTCACTAAAGAGATAGATCAGTGGGTTAGTAGGTGTTGGTAAAGTGCAGGAAGGACATGCATAGTCTGCTGCTGCAAAATGATGTATTGAAGAACGGATATGCCATTGCTTAAGGTTATCCCCTGTGTTTTAAATAAACATCACACAGAGATTGTGTATTGAGCCTGAAGTTCTGTGTCTGGTCCATCTGTCATCCCACAAGCTCCTCCGCAGCCTACCAGCTAGAGGCAGTGCTGGCAGTGACGGTTATCCCCCGCTTCTTAAAACTTGTGGCCCAAGACACTGGCTATCCACTCACCTTCATCTTTAACCTCTCCCTCACTGTTGCCTCTGTCCCCCTGCTTGGAGGCAGGCCAAATATACAGGTTACTCACCTGTAACAGGAGTTCTAGGAATGGTATATTTGTTCATCCACACTGTCTGGCAGGTTCCTTGCCGCTTTAAATCTTGCGGAAGGTCTTCAAGCTGGCTCCTCCCACCCACCGGGTGGTAAAACTCTGCTCCGCCCCATAACGCCAGATCTAGCCCGCGCCAGCCAGGTTGTGCGTCAAGCCGGGAGGTCGAGAGTCGTAGGGATGAACAACATATACCATTCCTAGAACTCCTGTTACAGGTGAGTAACCTGTATTTCTAGGGACATGGATATGTTGTTCATCCACCTTGTTGGCAGACTCTAGCAGTTCTCCGGAGGAGGGAGGCAAGGCCACACACCCCTACTTGGGGAATAAAGACTGAGAACCGAGGTCCCAAAACCAGCATCCCAGCGTGACTCAAGGTCGATGTGGTAGGTATGAAGGTATGTGCGACTTCCAGGTAGCAGCCATGCAGATATCCTGGATAGGGACATCCCTGGAAGCAGCCACCGATGCAGCGGTATGGCAGGTAGAATGAGCTCTTATCCCTCTGGGAGGCTCCATGCCCGCCAACCTATAGCAAAGATCTATGCAGGAGGTGAACCACCTGCTTATCGTCCACTTGGCTGCAGGTCTGCCAGGTGCGCTTCAGCGCAGATGACAAACAGCTGGCGAACCTCTCCCAATTTCAGCCGTCGCTCCTTATAATAAGCGGCCTTCTAGGGTCCAAAATATGGAGCCTATATTCGCCTCCGAGGTGTGATTGGGGTAGAACACCGCAGAGTCAACACCTGGTTAAGGTGAAACTCGAGCACCACCTTCGGAAGGAACTGGTGGGAAGGAGGACAACCTTGTCCCTGTGGAAGACCAGATAAGGAGACCTCGATGGAAAGCGCCTGAGCTCTCCCATCCTTCTGGCTGACGGATAGCCACCAAGAATGCGGTCTTCCACCACAGGTGGGAGATATCACACCTGTGCACTGGTTCGAATGGCTTGCCCATGAGCTTGGCCAATACCAGCAGTAGATCCCACGGAGGTGGAGGTTTCGATCGAGGGGAATGTGATCAAGGCCTTTGAAAAAGCACCGACCACCTTCTCCCTGCGCCACCGACTGCTTCCGCCCGCGCCCAGTAAGCAGAGATGGCTGCCAGGTACTTAAGGGTCGCCGATCAAGCCCTTGCTGAGAAAGGGACCACATGTAGTCCAGAATGCTTGCCAAGGGACAGGCGGAAGGGTCCAAGCCTTCCCCTGACACCAAATGGAGAATCTCTTCCATTTGAAGGCACAGAATTTCCTGGTCGACTCCTTACGGGATGCTCTCAACGACGTTGAGGACCTCAACGGAAAGACTCAAGGCCTGGAACTCTCAGCTCAGGAACCAGGCCGCCAGGTGCAAGGATTGAAGGTCCAGATGGAATGCCTTCCCTGATTGACTGAGATCAGGTCCGGGCGGGCTGGAAGCCCGAGCCTGGAGCTGAGACTGAGGAGATCTGGATACCAGAACTGGCGGGCTAGTCTGGGGCTACCAGAATCACCTGCGCCTTGTCCTCCTCACCTTGAGAAGCACCTTGTGGATCAAGGGAAATGGGGAAAGCGTGAAGAGGCCCGGGTCCACGGCCTCGAGAAGGCATCCCCTGCAGAGGGGAGCTGGCATGGAACAGTCTCAGCCTCGCATTCTCCCTGGAGGCAAACAGGTCCACCTGAGGCATGCCCCAATGGGAGAAGAGATCTTGTACTACCTCCGGCAGGAGAGACCACTCGTGAGAAGCAGCCCCTATCCGGCTCAGGGCATCGGCCAGGGTGTTGGAGGCTCCTGCCACGTGAATGGCTAGGAGATCCGCCTCCAGGCTGCGCACGAGGACCATATGCGGAGAGCTTTGCATAACAGCATGGAGCGCTGCCCGCCCCTGGCGGTTTAGGTAGTACATGGTTGTGGTATTGTCCGTCTGGACCTGAACCACTTGACCCCGAGAAACAGAGCGAAGGCAGTGAGAGCTAGGCGGACTGCTCGGAGCTCCAGCAGGTGATATGGCATTGGGACTCCGAGGGACCAGAGGCCGTGCGCAATGTGCTCCCCAGATGGGCACCCCAACCCATTAGAGATGCATCGGTCGATAGAGAGACCGTCGGCTCGGGCGGAGGAACGGGATGCCCTCCTGCAGAATGTGCCGGAACGGTCCACCACTGGAGAGAGCCCACATCTGGGTCACTGTCACGGGCTGGTCCCGACGGATCGCAGCGTTGTGACCACTGGCTGGCCAGTCCCCATTGAAGGGGACGATGTACCAACGGGCCTAATGGACCACGCTGGTGCAGGCCGCCATGAGGCCCAGGAAGTCCCGGCAGGGTGCAATTGCCCAACCAGAAATGACTGGGCAAAGGAGGAAAGAACTGCTCTGTCCGGGAGCTGAGCTCGGCTCGAAGAGAGTTGAGCTCTGCCCCGATGAAGAGTTTCACCTGCTTCCGCACGAGAGTTCCACTTGGCCTCGTTGATGAGGAGGCCAATCTGAGAGCAAACCTGGAGGGCCAGATCTCTGGACCGCTCCACCTCTGCTCTGGAGGGGCTGCAATCAGCCAGTCATGCAGGTAGGGGTACACCGGGACCCTTCAGCGCCAGAGGAATGCTGTCACCACTGCCATGCATTTGGTGAAGACCCTGGGAGCTAGAGAGAGGCCAAGGGCATGGCCGGAACTGTAAGGGATCCCTCCGCCTGAAGCGGAGGAATCTCTGATGAGACGGACGGATCGGGACGTGAAAGAACGCCCTGGAGGTCCAGGGAACAGAAACCACACGCCTCTGTTCCAAGGATGGTATTATCTGAGCCAGAGTGACCATCCTGAAGGTCCGAGACCATAGGAACCTGTTCAGGTCGTGCAGGTTGAGGATGGGACGCCAGCCCCCATCCGCTTTGGGACCAGGAATACCTGGACACAAACCCCGGTCTGGAGGAGGATCCGCCACCTTCCTGATCACCTCTTTTCGAGGAGCAGGGCAATGTCGGCTCGGCGGGCCGACAGCGAGCTGCGGACCCGTGGCCCCTGGCGGGCTGGCGGCTTGAAAGGGTGGGGTCTGCTTGAACTCCAGAGGCAGGCCCTTTCCTACCACCTCCAACACCCAGCGGTCCATGGTGATAGCGGACCAGGCGGAAAAGAAGTGGCGGGCCATCCCCCACAGGGGAACCCAGGGAAGTGCGAGGCCGGGACAGCACCCTCAACCCGTCACTGGGCAGGCTTGGAGGAGGAACCGCCGAGGGACCTCCTGGGCCTTACCTCCTTGCTTCCTGTTGGAGGCAGCCCGGCTTAGGTTTGGGATGCCATGGCCTTGAGCTTGCTGGCCTGTTGTTGGTGCTGTTGGGCGATGGTGCTGCAGGGGCCGAAGGACGAAAGGACATATGCTGCTGTTGAGGCGGCCTTTGTCCCTCTGGGCGGAGGTGACCGAGTCCAGAGTGGCATTGGACTATTCGATCCGCTGAGGTGTCCCTCCACTCCAGGGCCAAAGAGGTCAGTCCCCAGAAGGGGCGTCCGCCAACATGCTGGGTATCCGCCGTAAGGTGGATATCCTCAGCCACGCCCTGCGGCGCATGGCCACTGCGGCCGCTACTGACCTGGCACAGGAATCACGTATGTCCAGAGCAGTCTGAGGCTGCTGCTTCGCCACCGCCCTACCTGGTCCCGCACCTGATGGACCGTGGTCTGCAGGTCGGCCGGAGATGAGGACAACCTCATCCAGGGAACCCAAGGGGCGTGGGAGAAGTGTGCCATCAATACGGCCGAGCTGGCCTGTCGGAGGCCGAGGAGGACACAGAGTACACCTTGCGCCCGGAAAGTCCAGCTTTTGGACTCTGTCGGAGGCTTATCCATGTACCGAGCGCTTCTGGAGCGCTAGAAGACGCTGTCGGTGACTAACCCTTCGGCAGAGGGGTGCTCCGAGAACCGCCAAAGAGCCGGTAGGGACCGTGATACTTCCTGGCCATCCTGGCCGAGGCGCAGGACAGGAAGCAGGCCACTGCCAAACCTCCAAGGCTGGGCCGACAATGGCCTCAGCCACTGGAAAGGCCTCCGTGGGGAATCTCGGTCCAGTATCTCCATCAGGAGATACTTGGCCTGTTGGACACGGGCTCGAGCTGCATCCCGGTGACCTCGAGATGAGTCAAGCAGACCCAAGAAGGATGATAGGCTATCGTCCAATGACTGGCCCCGGAGGACTCCAGGTCGACTGCCTGGAGAACAGGGAAGAGTCGTCATCAGACTCAAGAGTCTGTGAAGAGCTGCCTCGGCCTGAGCCACCCTCCACCTGCCGAGGACAGTCGGAAATGAGGGTGACCGACAACCTGTGGGAAGGCCGTGACCCGACCGAGAATCCTTGGTCGGTGCCCCAGACTTCGGTTGTGGGGCGAGGTTCCACCACAATCGGTGGAGCAGCTGGTTTCGGCCAAACAACCGCCCAGGAATGGGCATCTCAACTGGAGCAGCGGTTGCTTCCGGCCGTTTGGGCGACAGCCACTTGATGGCCGGGCTGAATCGAGTCAATTTGCTCCCGGACAACAGTAACTGCTGCCACATCAGCTCCTTGTAACGCCGACGCAATTTACATCGAAGCCTCTCCTCATCCAAGGAGGAGGACGAGGAGGAATGGTGTCGCCGCTACTGGTATCACGAGATCACCGATGTCGGCGGAATGGATTGACCGAGATGAAGTCCGAGACCGAGACCCTCGGGGTGACTGAGGCAGGTCTGGGAAGAAGCGAGGACACCCGCTCTTCCCTCGGCTCGGGAGCACTGGCCGGGGACTGCCGCCCGAAGGCGAAGGCAGATCCTCGGTCTCCACGGGGAACGGCGAGGGGGTTGTCTGCTTCACTAGTCGACAACCCGTCCGGACGGGTCAAGGAATATTTCGACAATCGACGGAGTCTTGGCAGGCTGGCCTGACGGGGACACCGTGAAGCCAGCAGCCTGAGCTGCAACTTCAGCCGAAGTCAGCGGTCGCTGTCTGGGGAAGAGACCTCTCCCGCCTCCCACGAGCGCCGATGGTGGGACTTATCCTTGACTCCTTCTTGGGCCGAGAGGAATGTCCCAATGACCCTCTCCCTTCATGGAAAGGGACTGACAAAGCTCCTTGAGCGAAGCCAAGTACTAGGAACTCAGAGGCGGGATAAATGCCGTGGCCAAGGAGGAGGAAGATGCGGCCTGGGCGCCTCCTACCCGAGGGTGATCATATCTTTCGAGCTGTAGCCGGAGCCAGCCGCCATAGACACTGCCCAATGAGCCTCTTTGGATTTTACCGTGGGTAGCAGCTTCTTGGGGCGCCGAGCTTCCAATCGGGCAATGGCGATCCTCCAGGAAGGTGGCCGAAAAAGAAGCGGCACAACTTCTGCTTGAGCCCCTGCGGGTGGTGATCAGGCCTGGGCAGTAGCAGCACATAGAGTGCGGATCCGTCCTGGACATTTTCTGCCCACAAGGCACCTCCGAAGCCGGGAATCGATTCGTCTATCGCAGCCGCGAGGGATGATGAAGACCAGTTTAGAAAACTTCAAACTAGTTTCTCGGACTAACCAAGAGTTAAGATCCAGCTCCAAAACGAAAGCGCTTATGAGGAACCTGAGCTTCCAAGCGGTAAGGAAGATCAGGTGTCATGGGGCAGAGCCGAGAGTTTACCACCCGGTGGGTGGGAGGAGCCAGCTTGAAGACCTTCCGCAAGATTTAAAGTGGCAAGGAACCTGCCAATAAGTGTGGATGAACAACATATCCATGTCCCTAGAATTGTCCCCATCCATAAATCACGTGACCCTAGCATCATAGACAACTACCGTCCCATCTCCTTACTGCCCCATCTTGGAAAACTCCTGGAGAAGGCGGTAAACTATCAAATCACTGAACATATCTCCAAATACAATCTCCTCTGTCCTCAGCAACATGGTTTCCGGACAAGGCACAGCACTACCATGGCCCTTGCCTCTTCACTGACCATGTACTAAGGAATATGGATGAAGAGAAACTAACTGGTGCAGTGTTTGTAGATCTGTCCAAGGCATTTAACCTTGTAAATCACAACATCCTGATAAATAAACTATGTCCTTGGCTTCTCCCCTCTATCCACCACCTGGCTCACCAACTACCTCTTTGGTAGAACTCAAATGGTTTGCCTTGGTGGTGCCACCTCCACCACCTGTCTCAGTGGGCTTCCCCAGGGCTCTGTCCTTGGCCCCTCCTCTTCTCCTCTTCATTAACTCTCTCCCATCAGAGGGCCTCTCCAGTAAGTCACTACTTTACACTGATGACCTAATACTATTACAAAGTGACCCTTCCCCTCCTCACTATCCACCACCTTTACTGAGGATTTCTGCAAGGCACATTGCTGGTTCTCCTCTAACAAACTGTTGGCCAATGCTTCAAATACAAAGACAATGTTATTCGGCTCCAAACTTAAACTCTCTGCCCTTGCCCACACTGGCTGCCTTCTCACTGTACATTCCCTGGATGGATCTCCCCTTGACACGGTTTCTACCTTCAAGTATCTGGGGTAATCCTGGACCTGTCCCTAATCTAAACTGACATTGCATCACTGATCAGGCGCATTAATCAGAAGATGGGGCTCTGTTATCACCTAGCGACCACTTCACGCCTGGAAACCTTCCTGGCTGTCATTCATGGCAACCTCCTCCCTCTCCTCGACTATGGGTGCCGTGTACTCTATTACTCCACTTGCAACCTGAACATAAATATGCTGCTTTACCTCCACAGTCCTCTCCTCACTCACTATTGCTCTCTCCATCAATCTCTAAACTGGCTCCCCTCACAAGCACGTCACTCCTACCTGCTGGCCGGACAGTTGGAGACTCCTTGCACAATCCCTCCTACTCTCACTATCCTTTCTTATCTGACCAGAACCTTCAGCCGCAATCTATGTCAGTCATTCCACCTCCAACTCAAACGTCCAACATACCTACCAAGATGGACCAAAGGCCTTCTCAGCTGCTGCCCCTCACTATGGAACAATCTTACCCTCTCTGCATTCCCTTGACCCCCAATCTAAATACCCTATTAAGAATGCAGTTTCTTTCCTCCTCGACCTGCATCTGTCTGCAGGCCACTAGCACTGCTGTGCCTCATATGCAGCCCCGTTTACTCCTCCTCCCCCTCCTGCCCTGAATACTAGCTCCCGAGCATTTTCAGCCTGACAGACAGCTAGTCTCTACCAATAACGATTCTCCTGTTGATTTCTATGTATCACCTGATGTTTGATGTCAATGTCGATGTTTTAACTGTTAGATGCTGTAGCAACATTACCCTGTTACAAAATTGTTTGTATACCTGGGGTTGTGGATGCATGGAGCGGCCTTCCGGAGGAGGCTGTGGAGTCAAAAACAGTGGTGGAATTCAAGCATGCATGGGACAGTCATAAGGCAAATTTAGGGGTGGGGGTAGGAAGAAGTAGGCTGCTGGTTAACTAGGATCTGCAGCTTATCCATTAGGTAGGAAATGGGCAGACTGGGTGGGCCAAGCGGTCCTCATCTGCCGTCAAATTCTAGGTTTCTATGTTTTTATGTTACTCTACTGTTAGATGTATTTGGAGCGGAGTTACTGTAATGATCCTTGTATGATTCCTGCTGTATTCTCTCTGTATTTTACCACTGTGTGTTCCAGTCTCTGGCCTGGTCATGCCTGAAAAAGGTCTTCGGATCAGTGCACCAACCCAGTTAATGAATGAATGAATAAATCAATAAAATAAATAAATAACACTTGTGATACTAAGGAGAGCCCAAAGGATAGAATTCTGAACTGGTAGTGTTTCCCTCCACACAGAACTGGAAGGCACTGTGGTGGCTGGAGTGCACCAGGATGTGTTATGCATCCTGCATATCCAGTGATGCTAGCCATGATGTTTCAGGTAAGGTGACAAACATCCCAGAAAAAATCATTCTGAATTTTTCCCTATCCATGTTGAATGGCAGCTAGTGCAGAATGCTGCAGCTCCTAAGTTGGTGAGTTCCTCACTGAGAATCACATTACCCGGTTCTGCACACTCTGTACTGGCAGTCTTTGCGTTTGCATCACTTTCAAGATTGAGTTGTTAACATACAAGGCCCTATCGTGAACTGGGACCAGACTACTTTAAAGCACTCCTGATTCCTAATCAACCACTCTGAAGTTGGACTGCTTGTGGTCCCCACCTCAAGGCTCAAGTCACTGGGCGACAGAGCCTTTGGGGTGGTGGTCCACATTATCTGTAACTCCATCCCTTATACTCATGCAACCAACTTGGTGGAGTCTATTTAAAGCCTCATTTAGGACCTTTTATTTGAACAAGCCTTTATTAGGACCTGATCTATTTTATCTACATCTTATTTATTTTAAATGTATTGTTCAATGTTACATTTGTAAATCACTCAGAGCCCCTGTTTGATTGAGCACTATATAAATAAAATTGGCCCTGCCTTGCTATTTGTTCAGATTTCTGAGGTCAAGAATGGGCAAATGCCCCCGATTTCTCTGGTACCAAGAAGTAGTGGGAGTAGAACCTGTGTTCTGTTCAGATTCTGGCACTTTTATCACTGCCCTGTTTCTCAGAAGGCCGAGAATCTACGATGCCAAAAGCTCTGACAAGTGAACTTGCCTTCAGGGAGGACTGTCTGCATCGGTTTCCACCAATCTCACAGAGTACCTTTCTTAGATGATCTTTAGAATCTTCTTGTCAATTGAGAGATTCCCATTGACAGTAAAACTAGGTTAGACATCAGCTGAAGGAAAAAGGTCCTCCTGATGATGCTCTTTTAGGATGAAACGGTCGAGGTGTCTGTTGTGGACAGAGCTATAATGGTGCACTGATTGACACGACGGTCCATGGAGAAGCAGACATGGCACAAATCTATGTCGTGTAGGACCAAGACACGCGAGGCAATGGTCATGATGGTCAGTGACGGAACACTTAAGACGGGATGGGCTCAGGCGCATGGGGATACATCCGTCTTCAAAGTTTTCTTGCCCGATCGAAACATGATCTATGGGTAAAAGAACACCAAACAAGACCCGGCGCCGTAAAATAAAATAAGGAACAATCTACCGGCGATGTCGAGTGGAGCGAAACTGAACCAGTATGAAATGAGCAATCGGAGTAGACAGACTACGCAAACAGTCTCTAAGGCTTTTCTGTGATCAGCAGACCCTCTCACGCAGAAAGTTTTTAGGAGCTACCCATGGAGACGAAGAACTGGTGAGAGGGCGGAGTCAACAAACCCTAACGGCCAACCTACAGGCGCCATGCAGTCGTCGGCCTCAAGGGTTGTGCCGATGGTGCATCGACTCTACCCATCCCAAAAAGCTCCCAGGAGTCATGACCTCGGCCCAGAACCCAAAGGTCATCAATGGTGAAGAGTGACACAGATAAGATTGGCAAAACACTGCATATGGAGGACAAATGAATTAGCATACAAATCATCTGTGCAGAATGTGCAAACTCAAGTGCACACTGCCAGAGTGAAGAGAGGCTGAGCTGGTGCTGAAAGTAGGAGTCAAAACAGGATGATAAACTTCAATGAGGTTGCCAGAAATGAAAATTACATACTCCCCATAACTGCTGATCTTCCAGAATATCTTCACTACCTATTCCCAATTATGAGTCTGTGCCGGAGGCCTGGGGCGCCGTGGGAGGAATCTCTTACAGCTAGGGGCGGCGTCGGTGATGGCAGCGTCCATGAGATTCATGTATGACGGGTGCTTGTGGACTGACCAGTAACCAAGCGTCGACCCCAGCTTACCTTAGTTCGGTCAGTCAGGATAGAAACAGAGGAAGGAATAGAAAAGAACAGCTAAAAATCACACAAGAAACACAGAATAAAGAATATAGAATATAAAGGAACAGAGAAATAAAACAGACAACCAGAGAGAGGTTGGAAGGAGGGACATAGGGTAGGTGAGTTTAAACAAGGGTGGAGGTCATCTGGGCAGCAGACCTCCAATATCTAAAGAGATTCTTGTATTTACAGAGATTACAGCCCTAAACAGGAAACTCCCATATACTTGTATTGTTTCTACAGGAAAAGAGAGCAATGCAACTGCCAAAGAAATACTGTAAATCTAGGAAACAAGGTAAACCTCCCTGGAGTCACAGGACAAAAGCCAAATCAATTTGGGAGCACTGGGGTAGCGGAGGAAGGGTCCCCAAACACTAGAGGCTCTGGATATAGGGGATCAGCAGGGTCTTAGATCTAAAGAGGATCCTGTAAGCTAGGAATCAGACAGACCTACTGTAAGAACTGACTTCCAAGACTTATCTTAGTAAACATGAAACAGAAGAGGCCTATTTCCAAGAAAATAATGTAATACACAGGAAGCACAGGAAAAATATCCTGGATTACAGGAAAATCAGTCAGTCTGGGAGCACAGAGACAGAAAGAGGGAGAGGGGAAGAGAGAAAGACTGTTGGTAAAGAAATTTCCTGGTGGGGGGATAAACAAGGAGCTGCCTTGAGCACCTCTATAGAGTAAAGGATGAGGAAAATATAACACGTGACCGAACCACTGGGACTAAGTCAGGCTTGTGAAAACAGAAGATCTTCCCTAGATCAAGTCTTCACCATTCATTACTGTTGGGTCTCAGCCAGGCGTCAGACTCTGCAGGAGCTTATAGCTTTAAGCTTTTCTCTGCAGGAGTGGCCAGTGTTGGAGGCGGCGCCAGCCCTCAAGGCAGATGTATTGCATGGCGCGTGGGTTTGCCAGTAACCAACTGTGGTCCACTTATCTTAGTTCTTTTCCCTGTCGAGTTTGGATCGCCATGGGAGCTGTAGCTTATCTCCATTTACAACTACGTCAGTTCTGTTGCCACCATTTCACTCGATGCCGCAGACCTCCATCAACACTGTACTTTACTGGAACAACTGGTAAAAACACTTTTTTTATTTTCTTTCTCTTCTGTCAGTTTAGTGCTGCGTTGAGTCATGTACTTTGCTTTTTATTTTTTATTTTTATCCACACTCAGTAATGTCTGGTTCAGGGTCTACATCAAAATCTAAGGTGGGGCATGTCCCCATGCGTCGGTGCCCTGTGCCAAGTCAATCACTGTAATGGACCGACATGACCGCCGTCTAACCTGCCTGTGTCCCTCACACGACATGGACAACTCAGCCGCCCGCTTTCTCCATGGGACCATCGGGTCCTCAGGCGACATTAAAGGTGTGGGTTGTAAATTCCCACCTCGAGTGGGCAACGCCGATCCCACGACGCCAAGGCTAGGTCGCGTGCCCTTCCCCTGGTCTCCATCCGTACTATACATACCGAGGGGAGCAGGCTTCTGCCAGTTCTAGTCTTTTTTTTTTTTACATTCTGTTTTTCGCCCCTTCTCACCTCGGTACTTCCTCACCTTCAGGAGTCTCCTATGGCCTTATCGTCCCTGCTCGTCTGTCAGCTTTGGGTGCAGTCATCCCCTATGCTGCCTTGGTTTGACCCCCAGGCGGTACGAGGCAGGGCTCCCCTTCCTCCGCCCCTAGCGTCTGTGTTTCGTCCAGATCCATTTGCCCGTGCTGGCAGGGGCCCTGGGATTGGGGCCTGAAGCTCTGTCTACAGGGAACACCGGCGGGTATTTTCCTGCTGTTTTCGCCCATCCTGTAGGGCATCTGCACAAGTGGAGCCTAGGAACAACGCATGTCATAGCGTGCTAACGCTCCAGCTCCCGGCAGATGTCCTCCTCCCTGCTACATGCGGTCTTTGCTGCACATCCACTCGTGGTCACCCAGGTGGCGGTATCGCAGCCGGACCCTTATCCCACCCACCCGGAGGAGGAGAGCAGCTCTGGGTGCTCTATCCTCCTCCACCCAGCCAGCCTCAAGCTGCCCAGGCCCATTCCCGAACCCGGGTTGTGGTGCCGTGGCGGTAACCCTACACGCTGCGCGGTGGGCGGCTTACCAGTTCTAGTCTTGCTGAGATGGGAGTCCTACCTGAGAGGTCAGTGGGATAGTCTGCCTCCTCCGGGAGGGGGGTCGGCTGAGCACACCTCACAGTCCTTTACCCCTTGGGGCATGGACACCCGTGTCGCGGGCACAACCATATGCTGGGCCTGAGCCAGTGGAGCCTACGGTGTCACCTGCTGGCACTGTTTCCAGCTCCCGATATCGCCCTCTGTACTTGGTGGTGGCGGTGCTAATCAAGCGCGCTGGGTCCCCTTCGAGTACCATTTGCTGTGCTGAGAGGGAGATCATCAGGTGTGGCTTCTCTGGAGATCTTCTTGATCTATTCCTCTTGAGGAGGAGGATCCCAATTGGCTGCACGACTCCCCAGAGCTCTCCTCCGCCCAGCTTTAGGGTCTCTGGTACTTTGAGTCTATCATCGTCCTTCCAGGGGCCACCCTTGGGACAGCATCTTCCTGTGTCGCTGCCAGGTCTCATTCCAGTGCCATCTGTGGTGCTGGATTGGAATCTGGAGCCAGAGCAGATTCTGAGGTTGGCATGAGGCCCTTTTCCAGGGCAGCTGGTGGCTTTGGGAGGGGCAAAGTGCTGACCCTTCCTCCTATACTCACTGGAACTGATAGGGTCTGCCAGTTGTTGGGGTCAGGGACTGCCCGCAAAGGACACACCAGCTTTGACTGCCCCATCTGGGGTCCTCCCCAAGGGCTCTACTCTGGCCGCCAGTCTGGTTGGGCGTCCTGCAGTGGCTGAGTTGTGCATCCCCCTCCCGAGAAGAGTCCCTGCATGGGTCTCACAGCCCTAGCAGAGGTCCTCCTCTTCCTCTGCCACCTCCTCCTACTCTCCCAGGCCTCTGTGGCCCCTTGGGCCCATGACCTGGGAACAGTTCAGGAGCATCGGAGCTGCTTTCCTCACTACCTTAAAGCCATGGACGAGGTCATTTTTGACCCGAGCCACCAGCCTCTCTGGTCTCTGAACCAGACTCCTCAGCCTCCTCATCTTCCTCCTTGAGGAAGAGGATCCCCTCTTGTCCACCTGTACTCCGATGCTGATCTCACCAGCTATCAGTGCTTCCTGTCAGGGATGTTGGAGGAGCCCCATCTTTCCCATTTGCCAGCCACAATACTGCCCATGTGACGAAGGCTTTCCTAGGGGGTTTAGTGCTGACACTCTTATTATCTCTCCGTGGCCTCGACCCTTCCTGGAAGCATCGCTGGGGTCTGGCATTTCTCTGCCCTTCTCCAGCCCCAAGGGACTATCAGCGCAGGTACTGCACACCCTGAGGTCTACAGGTGCTGTGCCCCAACCTCCTTTTGGAGTGGAGCTCCTGGAACCTCCTCTGGACATCATCACCCAAGGAATGTCCTCCCCCCCAGTTCTGACTCAGTTGAGTTTGACTGTTGGGGTAAAAGAGTCTATCAGTGGTGCGTCTTCCTCTGTGCATCTCAGTGCACCAGGCACGCCAGGCTGCCTACACTAGGCACCTGTGGGCGATGCTGGGTCAGCGCCTGGCATCCTCGCCTGACTCTGAAGCGACCAGGCAGGCCATTAGCCTTTCTGCCCATGGTCTGGAGCTAGTGAGGCACCAATCCAGGGCATCTTATGACAACAATAGGTAGCTTCCACACTGGCAGGAACTGAAGTCTGCATTAGGCGGATGGCGTGGCTTTGCCTTTCCAGGATATCACCCGGCCCGGTGTAGGGTGATTGCCTCTCCCTTCAGGGGTCCATTTCTTCTCCCTCAAGGTGAGGCGGAGTTAGCAGGGTGCCTTCCATTTCCCAGCATCGAGTCTCCACCTCATCCTGACCAGCCTTGGGCCTCACCAGGTATGTGAGGGGCCCCCTTCCTCTCTGTGTTCTCCCCACAGAAGTCTGAGGGAGGCTTCAGCTCTCGGGAGGTACCAGTACCACAGTCATGGTGCTTGGTATTCACCAGAAAGTAATGAAAGGTGAAGACTGATCTAGGGGCGATAGAAAATTGCATTACCAACTACAATTCTTGATCTTCCTAGATATAGTTACCATTCATTGCTGCCTCTCTCCACCGTCCCCTCATGGCAGACTGCTGGGCAGTGCCACCTCCATAGTAGCCTTCTCCCTCCAGGAAACCTTTTCTTGCCGTCCTGGGGCCCCAGGCACTGCTATGAGGGCATCTAGGAGAAGGCAAGCAGGAGGCTTTCCCTTCTGCCATGGGTTTTCGGGGCTCAAGTGGCCTTGGATGACAGACTCTGCCTTTTGGGGCAGCGGCATGGAGTCAAGATTTTTCCCCCATTTCTTGATAGGTGACCGCCGACTACCCCCACAAACTAACCTGAAACACCTAACCTAACCCGGACATAATATAGCCGGATGACCCATGTAAGAAGGGTCAACTCAACAATGTCTTCACAGCCCAGACACACGAGGGAGTGAAGACCATGGATACATAGACAGTGTCGGCAGATAAGGGCCTATGGCCCACCCAGTCTGCCCATTTGAGCTTGTAAGTTCAGTTTGTTTTCCTAGAAGTCTGTTGCCCTTACTCCTGACCTCCTGAATTCCTTTATGTCTATCCCATGCATTCTTAAATCCGTGATTGTTTCAGCCCCACCACTTCCTCTGGCAGGGTGTTCCACTTGTCCACCACCCGTTCTGTGAAGAAATTCTTCCTCATGTTTCCTCTGAATCGTCCTCCTCCAACTTCATCCCATGCCCTCTAGTCCTGGAACATCTTTTTCGCTTAAAATAGTGTATTCCTGCACCCTGTTCTTCCCTGTAAGATACTTGTATGTCCCTATCATATCCCTCTCTCCCTCCTCTCCTCCAGGGAGTACATGTTCAGTTCCTTCAACCTGTCTTCATAGGACCTGTGATGCAATCCATGCACCATCTTTGTTGCCCTCCTCTGAACCTTCTCTACCCTGTCTATGTCCTTACGTAGGTATGGTCTCCAGAACTGTACACTGTACTCCAGGTGGGGCCTCACTAGTGTCTTGTATAGCGGAATTATGACCTCCCTTTTCCTGCTGGTGATGCCCCTGCCTATACATCCCAGCATCCTATTTGCTTTACCTGCTGCCTTGTCACACTGTTTCCCTACCTTGGGTCATCAGAGATGATAACCCCAAGATCTCTTTCCTGCTTGGTGCATGCTATATCCTCACCCCCAACTGATATACTGTGCCAGGGTTTTTGTGCCCCTATGCATTATCTTGCACGTCCTTGCATTGAATTTCAACTGACAAACCCCTGACCATTCTTCAAGTTTCTGCAGGTCCTTCTCATTCTGTCTACACCCTCTGGTGTGTCTACTCTCTTACAGAGCTTTGTGTCATCAGCGAACAGTGAAATTCTGCCTTCTAGGTCTCAGCAATGTCACTGATGAAGATGTTGAATAGGACGGTCCCAGCACTGATCCCTGTGGTACTCCACTGGTCACTCTTCCCTCTGTGGAGTGACAGCCATCTACCACCACCCTCTGTGTCCTGCCACCCAGCCAGTTACCTACCCACCACACTACTGTCCTGCCCACACCCATATTCCCCAGTTTGTGTAATAGTCTTCTATGTGGCACAGTGTCAAAGGCCTTGCTGAAGTCCAGATAGGCCATGTCCACTGCCCTCCCGATCCACCTCCCTAGTCACCCAGTCAAAATTCAAGCGAGGTTGGTCTGACATGACCTCCCCTGGTGAAACCATGCTGCCTTGGGTCCTGTAGTCCATTGACAACCAGATGTTCCACCAATCCCTCCTTCAGTAGTGCTTCCATGATCTTCCCCACTACCGAGGTGAGGCTGACTGGTCTGTACTTCCCTGCTTCCTCTTTGTTCCCACTTTTGTATAAGGGACTACATCTGCTGTCCTCCAGTCTTTGGGTACCTCCCTGTTTCCAGTGATCAGCTAAACAGGATGGCCAAGTTCAGCCACCACCTCTCTTAGTTCTTTAAGGACCTGGGGTTGCACCCATCTGGCCCCATTGCTTTATCAACTCTTATTACTTCCAGTTCCTTCAGGACCCTTTCTCGTGTAAAGGGACTTGTGTCCATTCTGCACCATTCTCATCCTTGTACTCCCTTCAGACTCATTACCCTCTCTTCCTCAGTAAAGACTGAGCAGAAATACCTGCTCAATATGTCAGCTTTACTGTTGTCACTCCAGTGGCCCCATCCTCCCCTTCAGTCTCACTATCCCTTCCCTTTGTCTTTCTTTTTCACTTATGTACCTGTAAAAGGTTTTGTCCCCTCTACCCACTGATTTTGCAATGTGTTCTTCTGTCTGAGCTTTGGCTTCCTTACTGACCTCCTGCCTCCTTTGCTTCTCCTGGTACTTCTCCCTATCCCTTCTGCCTGTGTCTTTTTGTATTGCCTGAATGCAATCTTTTGGCTTTCACTTTCTTTGCTACCTCTTTGAAAACCATAATGGTCTCCTCTTCCTTTTCCTCTTGCTAACCTGCTTAATGCATAATTCTGTTGTTCTTGTAATCCCATTTTAAATACTGCCCACTGTTCCTCAACCCTGATTCCTGTCCCATTCCCTTAATGTCTCTTTCAAGTAGACCAGAAACAGAATCGTGACCTTGGGGATGGTGGGTGGGTGTGTGAATGAATGGTGAAGACTGTCAAGAAGATGAAGAATTATGGTAGTTATTTAATTTCCATATCTTCCTGGCCTAAAGTCTTCACCATTCATTCACACTATTGGGAGAGTACCAAGCCAAGAATCAGTCCATCGAGCAGGGTGGCAGGAGACAAAGCTCGCTCAGGACAGAAGTCCATTAAGACTGTCCTGCGAAGGAAGTGTGCGATCTGCCATGGACATCTAGAGTGTAGTGCTTCATGAAGGTATGCACTGAGCTCCAAGTAGCTGCTTTGCAGATCTCTGTAATAGTCACGTTACAGATCTCCAAGAGGGATGCATAACCGCTCTGGTAGAGTGGGCAGACCTGGCCTTCCAACTTGACTGATACCAATTGAGTGGCAATGGTGAAAGCACACGCCACTAACCACACAGAAATGTATCTAACGGTAACAGGCTGACCAGCTGGGCCATGTTGAGCGATACAAAGAGTTGCTTGGATTTGAATATCTCCCTTGTTCTGTCGGTGTGGAATCGCAAAGCCCTCTTGACATCCAGGGAGTGAAGGGTACATTCCCTTTCATTCTTGAAGTTAGCAAAATAAGTGAGATACAAGGGCTGATCGAGGTGAAAATTCGAAACCACATTGGGTAGGAATTTAGGATGAGTCCAAGTACTACCTTGTCCTTGAGAAACACAGTATATGGAGGGTCTGTGACCAAGGCATGGATTTCAGAAACCCTCGGCGGAGTAATGACCACTAAAAAGTAGTCTTCCAGGTCCAGAAACTTTAAGTCACAGGTGGCTAGAGGCTCAAAAGATTTATGGGTGAGCATGTTCATACCTAAGTTACTATCCCATGCCATCGAATTCCTGACTTGGGGGTTCTAGTGTGCAGGATGCCCTTATGAATCTCTTGACTAGTGATAACTGAGCCAGCATCATGTTCTGTACCAGCTCATGGTAGGCAGAAATTGCACAGCGATGTACCTTCACTGTCGAGTATTGCAGTCCTGCATTTCAAAGGTCTAAGAGGTACTCCGATACTTTGTCTGGTGGGCAACAGAATGGGTCTAGAAGGGACTTCGCACAAATCGAGAAGTGTTTCCATTTAGCTATGTAAGTCTCCCTAGTGGAGGGATTACGTGCTGCCACGAGGATTTCGAGATTCTATGAGAAACTTTAAACCTACCCACTTCTCTCTCTTTAGGATCCAGGCACGGAGATGAAGGGAGTGCAGGTTAGGATTGATCAGAGGTCCCTATGTCAGCAGGTCCGTTTGCAGAGGCAGTTGCTTCGGGGGAACCTATGACAACTTGTTGACCAATGGGAATCATATCTGTCAAAGCCAGTATGGGGCAATTAGAATCATCCTGCCTTGTGCCTCAATTTGAGCAGCACCCTCTGAACCAACGGAAGAGGAGGAAATGTATACAGAAAGGGTCTTGTACACCGAGTACAAATGCATCCTGACAGAATATGCTATGTTCTGGATTTCTAGGCAAACAGAGGCAGTTTCGTTGGTGGGAACACAAAATGGTCCAGGACTGGACTGCCCCACTTGTCGAAGAGACTGCATGATGCCTGGTGCAGTGACCATTCATGGGGATCCGCTTCTGTCCTGCTGAGGTGATCCACCAGCTTGTTCAGAGTTCCCAGCTGGTAGACTGCCTGAATCAGAGCATCGTGCTCAAGACACCACTCCACACCCTCATGGCCTCTCTGCACACAGGGTAGGAGTCGCTCCACCCTGTTTGTTGATGTAATACATTACAGCCTTGTTGTCCATCTGAAGAAGAATTACCTTGTGACAGGACATCCTTCAGGGCTCGAGCAGCGTACAGGACAGCTCTTATCTCTAGAACATTTGTGCAGATGGGACTCCCGACTCCACATCCCTGAGTATGGAGCACTTGGTAGTGAGCTCCCCAATCAATCAGAGATGCATCCGTGGTGATGGTGATCTGAGATTACAGTGGGGCAAAGGGTAGACCTTGGAAGTTTGTCTTCCGAATCTACACGCAAGCAAGTGACCTCCTCAGAGGCTCTGTCACTTTGATGTGGAAGGACTGTGTTTGCATGGTAGGTGACCATTGTGTGCTGAGCATCCACTGTGATCCTCATGTGTAGATGAGCTAGAGGCACCGTGAACAAAGATGATGCCATGAGCCCAACATCCGCTGCATTGAAAGAGCTCTAACAAAGTTGTTCTCTCTCTGATGTAGTGCGCCATCTGGAGAATGTTGTTCCTCCAGTCCGGGAAGGAAAGCTCTTGCCCTAGAGGTGTCAGGAGGGTTCCTATGAAGAGTAGTGCTGGGAGGTTAGGCTGGGATTTTTCCTGATTCAACAGAACCCCCATGGAAGTGAGGAACTGTGCAAGATGCCATGTCCCACCGCAGCTGCAGGAAGTCCTGAGCAGGGCAAGCGCCCAACACATGAATGATCAGGCAAGGAAATAAGATCCAGTGCCTGGTCCACAGGGAGCTGGGTCTTGACCAGGAAGAGTCTAGCTCTGCCCTGACACAAGTTAATCACCTGCAGGGGATGAGTTCAGACTTAGCTGCACTGACAAAAGGCCAGAGTCTCTGCAGGTCTGGGAGGACAAGGTCCCTGAACGATCCTGCCTCCTTGGATGGCAATCTATCAGCCAGTCATCCAGGTGAGGGTATACCCTGACCCCTGGTGCCACAGGAAGGCTGCCACAACTGCCACGCGCCGTGAAGACCCTGGGTGTCGAGAAGAGGCCAAAGGCCCACGACCTGGAACTGGTAAAGAACCCTTCTGCATAGAACAGGAGGTACCATCAGTGGGACGGACTGACTGGAATGTGGAAGAACATGTCTTTGAGGTCAGGGGCAAAACCTAATGTCCTGCCCCAGAGATGGTATAATCTCATTCACAGTGGCGATCCTGGCTGTGCTTCCGAGGTGAACACAGAGGACAAGGGCAGAGCAGTACCCTGCCCAACCAAGGCCCACTGCTGCCAGATGGGCTCCTCATGGTGCCGCCTCATATGGCTATGGAGCCTCTCCTCGTCCGAGGTAGAAGACAAGTGCTGGCGGTGGCACCTCCCAGTCGAATGAGACTGAGGAATCCCTCAGTCTTGATCTGGACCTTGAGTTGACTGTATTGACAATATCTAGGAGATACAGCCGTGAGAGCAGATATAGACTGCCTGCACAGGGTTCGACCCTGGAGGAGGCAACTCCTGAGAGGGACAGTCAGGGGCCCACTGACTGCTCTTGGATCTCTTGGGAGGCCGACAGAAGCGGAGTCTAGAGATTGAGTCCTCCTCGATCCCTCTAACAAGTTGACAGAGACAAGAAAATCTGGAAGTGGCCTGTCAATCCATCACGACCAACAAGTTTTATAGAGACACTGTAGAGGAGTGGCCCTGCCTTTGACCAAAGTTCAGCCAAAGCGAGCGGCTCGACAGCCATTGAGCAGTTGGGGAGTCGAGAACACGAAAAGTGCACTCTTCCCAATTTCACGACCAACTGCAGAACATTCTGGATTTCCACCTCTTGCCATGGCAGGCAGGGGCTCTCCGAAGGTCTGGAGGTCTTCCACATCTCTCTGAAGTTGCCAGCAAAACTGGGCCTATGCTGCCCCCAACAGCTGTAGCATGTTGACTGAAGAGGTACTCACTGTGGCCTTAGCCACCACTTCTTCATAGGCTGCCATCTGGGCCATGGACCCGAAGATGTGGGGAGTCGACTTAAGTGCCTGCTTTGATTTTACGGAGGGTCCCATTCAGTCAGCTGACTGAGATGAAGATGGCATAAGCGGCCCTCCAGGAGGGAGGGAACCATAGCGTGGCACAGGTCACAGGTAGCAACGTTGTGCTGTTCACTGAGGCAGCAGATGCATGACATGCAACTGGACTGGCAGTATAGCCTAGCAGTTAGAATAATGAGCTGTGAATGAGCTTAGTACGCTCAGCAGATGGACCTGGGTTTGATTCCTACAACCTCCACCTGCAAACTGTGGGACTCTGAGAAAGTCACTTAACCTCCCAGTACTCCAGGTCGCCCCTGAAAACAGCCACCTGTGGCTAGAGGCCTTATCCAGTTAACAAATGAATAATAAAAATAAAATAAATATATATATATGTGTGTGTGCAGCCCATCAGACATCTTCTGGTTGCACGGATGTACTGCTTAAAAAAAAGCAGTAGCGGGCTTAGAACCCTGTGAGCCATAATGTCAGCCGTTGGAGTCAGAACCAGGGTACTTTAGTGAAATAGAAGAAAAAGTTAGCAAAATAGTGCACTTGAAACAATTAGAGCCTACAATGTGTGCAGAGCTGCCAAGGAGGAGACCTGACTCTTCCAGAGGAAAGGAAGATCTGACATCACAGGGCTGAGCTGAGATATACCACCTAGGTGATGGGAGGAGCTTAATCTTGAATACTGTCCAGCAAGAACGGCTCTTAAAGGAAGATGGCCAGAAATGTGGATAAGTGAACCATATCCACATCCCTGAACTGTAGATTTTTGTGTGTTAAACTAAACTGACACAAAAATAATAAACTCTTGTGAATTTAAACTAAAACCAAAGAACTAAGCGCTGTCATCAGTAATAGATGGTGAAATTCTAGCTCAGACTGTGTGGCAATGCTGCGCTGCATACTCAATGACTATTAATAGGAAGTGAGGCAGTTGGGGCTAGTGCAGCTGTAAACCAGTGAGCACACATGATGACCGTGTGGGGTCTATTCATGCTGCTAGCACTCCAGAAATGTTTTCAGGGTGGGACAGATGCAGGGGCTTAAAAAATTAAGAAAAAAAAAAAGTCTAAGGAGTCAGCACAAAGGGATAACAGTTAGTAAGGTAAGGCATTAGACCTGTGCAACTTCATCCTAGTTGATAGCCATTACAGTGCAGATTTGATGGACAAAAAGTATTTTTCTGCCGTCACCTTCTATGTATCTATATAAAACATCCATCCGCAACTTATCCTTCAAAGCACACTGGTATTTCAAGGTTTGCTTACACCAGAATCAATTACTTAACTGTAGAATGACTACATTAAAATAGCTCATGAATAACACCCCTGTCAAACATCTTTATAACACTACCAAGTAACAATTGCGTTATTAATTATAGCAGCCATACGTGATCATATCTTCAGGTTCTTTGTTAGACATCTGTACACTGGTCATGCTCATTGGCCTTCCAACCTCCTTGTCCAAGAGTCTAAGATGTTGTCAAGAGCCTTCCTTACTTGTGGATAATAAATTGACATACCTATCACAAAAAGAATAGCTGTTTTATATTATTACACAATCTGAGGCACCATTTATATTTATTTACACTTCAGATAATTTTTTACCCAGGATAACCCAGCTAAGGCTTCTACCCATATTGCAGCTTGGTGGACTGTAGCAGCAGGGAGTTAAGGGACAAGTACTCAAAACTCAACAGTGATCAAGGCAGGAGGGGAAGCAGGATCTTCTGGTCCACAGTTTTGCTCACCTATCACTAGACCACACTGCCTACCCAAGATTTGACTGGTGCTACTGATTAAACTATAATGGACTAATTTTGGGTAAAATGACATTTTATAAGCAAAACTTTACAAAATTGACATGCTGCTTTAAAGAAAGCCTCCATTTTCTGAACTTACCAATCACTTTTGCTTCCTCATCTGTCAACGCTTTATTGAGAAATATCTTCTAACACGCAGAGTGTTCCTGAGGGTAAACAACTCCTGTTGCTGGCATCGGAGGTTCACCATCTTTCTGCTGTAAACTGTCAGCTATCACCAGGAAGACTCTTAGACCAATATTCATCCTCTGCAATAAATGGCAAACATCCATGCAGAAACAGTAGCCACCAGTACAGGACTCTCAACAAAACATTTTGTATTTTTGTAAATACCCCTCCCCACCACCAAAAAAAAAAACTATATGCAGAACATGAACAGCTATTAAGTAAAACAGTGCACAGCACTGTATCCTGCCTCCTTCCATGTAATAAAACCCAGGTGTATACACACAGAAACATAGACCTGGCAGATGAGGACGCTTGGCCCACCTAGTCTGCCCATTTCCCTACCTTCAGGTTAAGCTGCAGATCCTAGTTAACCAACAGCCTATTTCTTCCTACCACCTACAAGAACTGCCTTATGTCTGTCCCATGCATTCTTGAATTCTCCACAGTTTTAGACCCCACAACCTCCTCAGGAAGGCTGTTCCATCGTCCACCACCTTCTCTGTGAAAAATACTTCCTCACATTGCTCTTGAGCGTCCCCTCTCTATCTTCAAATTGTGTCCCCTTGTTCTTGTACATCTCTTTTTCTGAAAGATGCTACCCTCTTGGACTTTGTTGATTCCACCATGAGGTACTCAAAAGTTTCTATCATGTTCCCATTCTCCATCCTTTCCTCAAGGGGTATACATATTAAGCTCTTTTAATCTCACTTCATATGGCTTCTCTTGTAAACCCTGCACTATTTTAGTTACCCTCCTCTGGACAGCCTCCATCCTGTCTATATCCTTGCGGAGATAGGGTCTCCTGAACTGGATGCAGTACTCCAGATGGGGTCTCACCAACTGTCTGTACAGAGATAAAAACTTCCTGTTTTCTGCTGGTGATGCCTCTCCCTATACATCCCAGTATCCCCCAGCCCTCCCTACTGCCTTCTCACATTGTTTGACAACCTTAAGCTCATCTGAGGATTACTCCCAGGTTCCTTTCTATTTTATTGTTGTTACCCCCACTGTACTCTTCTCCTGGGTTTTGCTTCCCAGGTGCATTATTTCACTTCTCTGCATTGAATCAAGCAGCCATACTTCTATTCCTCCAACCTTGCCAAGTCCCTTCTCATCCTTTCCCGCCTCCTTGTGTATCAACCCTGTTGCAGATCTTTGTGTCATCTGCAAAAGGCATACTCTTCCTTCCAGTCCCTCTGCAATGTCACTTATAAAGACATTAAAATGACCAAACCCAATACTGAACCCTGTGGTATCCACTAGTAACCCCTTTCTTTAGAGTGGAATCCATTTACTATTACCTTCTCGTCCTGTTGTCCAGCCAATGTTTTACCCAGGCTACCACCTGGGACCCACTCCCAGGCTGTCTAATTTGTTTGTTAATCTTTTGTGTGGACTGTGTCAAATGCCTTGCTAAAGTTTAGGTAGGCCATTGTCCACAGCCCTCCCTGGTCTACTACATTGGTGACCCAGTCAAAGAAATCGATTAGATTCGTCTGATATGACCTTCCGCTGTGAACCCTTGCTGCCTTGGGTCCTGTGCCCCACTGGCCTCTAAGTACTCAACAATTCTTTCCTTCCAGAAGTGATTCTATCACTTTCCCTACACAGAGGTCAAACTGACAGGTCTGTGTTTCCTGCCTGTGTTTTGTTCCCCACTTTTGTGAAGGGAATCACATCCGCCTCCCTCCAATCCTCGGGTACTACACCATCCTCCCAAAATTTGTTAAAAGTGCAGTCAGTGGTGTCTCTAGTTCTCCCTTAATTCTTTTAGAATTCTGGGGTGAATCCCGTCAGACCCCATCGCTGTGTCGACCATTAGTTTTAGGGCGTCTTTCAGAATCCTTTCTTTTATGAAAGGACTGGGATCTACCTCCCATGCAGAGTGCTTCTGTTGACTGGATTAGGTACCTCCCCTCCTCCTCTTTTGTGAATACTGAGCAGAAGTATTCCTTTAGTATCCCTACTTTTCACTGTTTCCTCTCTGCCCTCCACCGTCCATTCTATTTCAGCCTCACTATCCCTCCCTTTGTCTTTCACGCTCTCTGATGTACCTATAAAAGGTTTTACCCTTCTTAACCAAGTTGGCTATCGTTTCTTCAGTTTGGCCCTTTGCTATTCTGACTGTCTTCCCTGCTTCCTTCTGCCTTAACTGGTACAGTTCTCTGTCCTGCTCCTTCTGTGTTTCCTTATACTTTCTAAATGCTATCTTTTTCTCCCTAACCTTCCTGCCACTCTTTTGAGAACCATAGTGGCTTTTTCTTTCGGTTTGATTTGTTTATGGGAAGGGATTCCTATAGTCTTACACTTAAAGGAATCCTATCAAGTACAGTATGAGTCCTTTCAGTAAGTACTGTATGTGTTCTCCTTCCCCAAAATGTTAATAAGGAAATGTAAATGAAGTGCTAAGCTTCATTTTTCAAGTCCTCCTTGTGAATCTGGCTGATTACAGCAGGCTATCACAGGATCTGCAAAGCCATATCGCATTATTTGATGGCCTGCAAGTGTAAATGCTTATATACTGTATGCCACAGCAGTGCGCTTATTTGTGACACCTTCAGACATCACTGGGCATCAGGTAAATGAAAATGACATACTCACCATAATTCTTGATGGCCTAGAATCTCTTCACCATTGATTCACACGAATGGGTTCTGAGCTGGGCGCTAGGACCCCGAAACCAGAACTTTCAGAAGGGCTGGAGCCGATGTGAGTTGCATGCACATGTGGCAAATTAAGACCGACTCACGCCTACGCGGCTCACCTTGGCATCAACCCTCAACGCCTCAGTACCATTTCTTACTGAGGAGGGTGCAATGTAACTAACTAACACTAATGCACTTTAATCTAAGGACATAAGGTAGCCTGGCAGCCCTGTAAGAAGAGTCAGCAAACCAGAACACAGAGCTTCAGAGCACAGAGCAAGAACAAGGGGTGAAGACCAACAAACAGTGAGTGCGAGCCTGGGGATGATGGGTGGGCATGTGAACTGATGGTGAAGATATTCCTAGAAGATCAAGAATTACAGTGAGTCATAATCATATTTTCCAGGACTCAGTCTTCACCACTGATTCACACTAATGGGTTAGAGTACCAAACTCAGACAAAATTCCCTGGACTAGGGAGGTATGAGTCCATTCAGCATGGTCCTGCCAAAGGTGGTGTGCTGCCTGGTATAGACATTCAGGGCACAGTCCTTGATAAAGGTGTGGACTGTGCCTCAAGTTGCAGCTCAGCAAATATCCTAGTAGGAACAGAATGAATCTCTCTGAGCACTGGCAACTGCTCTGGTGGAGTGGGCACATACCTGGCCCTCCAGCTTGACCTGCACCATAGCACAGCAGTAGCGAAGGCAATTGACAATCCAAGCATAAATGCATTTGACTGCAACAGGTTGCCACATCTGACTGGGATTAAAGGACAAACAGCTGTTTAGACCACCTGAAGTCCTTAATTCTGTCGGTAGAACTTCAGGGCTCTCTTGACATCCAGAGAATGGAGAATATAATCTCTTTTGTTGTGAAGTCAGGAAAGTATACGCAGCACAAAAGGCTGATTTAAGGGAAACTCTGACATCACTTTTAGTAAGAACCTGGGGCAGCGTGTGGAGGCCTACCTTGTCTCTGTGGAAAAACAGTACACAGAGGATCCATGACAAAGGCATGAGTTTCAGAAACTCTGCAAGCAGAGGTGATGGCCACTAGAAAGTAATCTTCAAGTTAAAACATCTGCTCAGAAGTTGCTGGAGCTCAGAAGACTTATGTGTGAGCATTTCCAACACAAAGTTGATATCCCAGGCAGCTACAGGTTTCCTGACTGGAGGGCTTGTGTGAAGGGTCTTTAAAGAGAACCTCTTGGTAGTTGAGCCAAGTAAATGGTACTGATCGGGAGTTTGTGGTGTGCTGAAACAGCACACAAATGGACCCCGACTACAGAGTACGCAGACCAGCATCTGAAAGGTCCAATAAATACACCAAAACGTGTCAGGAGGACACCAAAAGGGTCAATGCGGATATGGAGCACCAAATGAAAATCTTTTCCACTTGTGTGTATCGCCGAGACTCTGAGACACCTTGTATCTGTTCACTCTATTTGTTCAGAAACCAGGCCTGAAGGTGAAGGTAGCGTGAGACTGGGATGGACCAGGGGCTCTGAGTCAGTAGAGTCCGTCCTAAGAAGAAGGGTCCTCGATGTGCCAACTGGCAACTGAGGAAACCATATCTGTTGAGACCAGTTATTTATTTTTTGGGGGAGATGAGAATCATCTTACCCTGTGTGCCTCCAGTCTGGGCAAAACTCTCTGTACTAGAGGGACAGGAGTGAATGCATACAGAAAGAGATTTTGCCACTGCAGTTTGAATGCATCCTGACAGAAAATGCCATGTCCTGGATTTCTGGAGCAGAACTGAGGCAGTTTGGCGTTGAGTGGGGACAAAAGGTCCACATCTGAAGTTCCCCAGATGTTGAACAGCGATCTCATGATGTCTGGTGCCACAGACCCCTTGTGAGGATCAGCCTCATCGACTTAGGTCATCTGTCAGAGCATTCTGCACTCCGGCAGATAGACCACCGGATCAGGATCCTGATCCACACACCATTCACACTCTCACTGTCTCTCTGCAGATAGAGTAAAAGTGTGCTTCCCTCATTGTTGCTGTGCTACATCAGACTTCTTGTCCGCCTGGAGGAGGAGGAGGACTGTTTTGTGACTGATGAGATAAAATAGGACTCACAGGCCATACAACACAGCTCTCACTTCCAACACACTGATGTTGGAGATGAGTCTCTGAAGGGCCCCAACCACCTTGTGTGTGGACATCCTGGCAGTGGGTTCTCCATCCCAATCTGGAAGCAACCATTGTGAGGGTCACTTGAGGCCTGATTGGGAAAAGGGAAGCCCTGGAGTTTTCCTCCGCTGCCCACCATGCAAGTGATCGAACCAGAGTGTTTGTCACCTTGAGGGTATGATGCTTGTGACCACTGTGTTAATGAGCATCCACTAAGCTGCTCTCATCTGTAGACATGCCAGGGCACTGTGAACACTGAGAAGGCTATCCGACCCAACATAAGCTGCATGGAGTGCACTTGTACCGATTTGTGCTCCATTATGTAGTGTGCCATCTGCAGAACCGCTTTCTTCCTGCTCTCTGGAAGGAAGGCCTGGCTCCGGTTGTGTCCAGAAGGGTTCGATGAACAGGAGCTACTGAGAGGGTTGCAGCTGTGACTACTCCAGGTTCAGCATAACCACCATGGACGAATGGAACTGAGGCAGTGGCCACTACTTGTTTAGTTTCTCACATGGATGGACTATCAGGCAGTAGTACAAAGAAAAGGCAGACTTTGAGTCCTAGTTTTCTTAGGTGAGCTGTGAGTATAGCAAAGCTCTTTGTAAGACTCGAGGCTCAAGGATAGCCAACAGGAAGGACTCTGAACAGATAATGCTGACCAGGCACAACAAACCGAAGGACTCTGTGGTGACTGGGGTGCACCAGATCTACTGATAAACATTCTGCATCTCTAACGAGGTTAAATCCTGGGGTTTTAGGAGAGGTAGCAGAGATCTCAAATAATTTTAACTTTTCTCGCTCCACGAACCTGTTCAAGTTTCAAGAGTCGAGAATGTGGTGCATGCCTGACCTCTTTGGTATGAAGAAGTACATAATGGGAGTAAAAGCCTGTGTTGCGCTCCGACTTTGGCATTACTTCCACTGCCCGTTGCTCAAAAGGCCCACAACCTCCTGTGTCAGAAGCTCTGATATGTGATCCAGAGGATTTCTGTAAAATTCAGGAAGTCTCTCTCTTGGATAATCTTGACTACCTACTCGTCCGTTGTGATGGAGTCCCACTGATAGTAAAACAGAGTCAAACACCCACTCTACTGGAGAGAACAGGTCTGCCTTGGGCAGCAGAGGCAGGACCGGGACTTTAGAGGTGGCACTAGGCACTCTCAGGGCCTGTGTCTTCAGTAGTGCTTTCTTCTGTAGTTGGGAGGCTGGGATTTGTTTGGGCTCCCTACCTCTTCCATAAAAGGACTGCCTGTTTTTTTTTTTGGGGGGGACATGTCCTTTTCCTCTCAAGAGTTAGCAGGAGCAGGTCTGGAAGTCTTAACTGCCATCCTGTTTTTCTGAGAGGCCTCAAGAGATTGTTCCACCTGCTGTCCAAACAGGTAGGTGCCACTGAAAGGAAAAGAAAATACATACTCACTGTAATTCTTGATCTTCTTGGACAAATCGTCACCATTTATTCATACTGCTGGGTTACAAGCTAGAGGCACTGGGACCCTGGGAGCCAAAAATCTTCAGGAGGGCCAGCACCGAGATAGGACGCGCATGCGTGGTGCCACCAGACTGGCACACACCAGATAGTATATCTCAGTGGCGACCCTCCAACCGCTTCAGGAATTTTTTTTTACACACAGAGGAGGTGCAGCGTATGCCAGTTAAACACACACCTAACAAGGGCATAAGATAGCCCTTCTAACCCGTGTAAGAAGGGTCAATTAAGAACGTCTTCACAAACCAACAGAAACAAAGGGTAGAAGACCCCAAAAGAGTCAGTGAGCTCAGGGGATGGTGGGTTGGCGTACAAATAAATGATGTAGACTTGTCCCATAACATCAAGAATTATGATGAGTACGTAATTTTCATATCTTCCTGGACTTTAAGTCTTCATTTGTTCATACTGCTGGGTGTCACTGAGGCACAGGTCAGGAAGCATAGGGAAAACCAGGAGCAGTTGTAAAATTCCATAAAACTGTTAATTTGTAGTTGCAGTAACAAACATAAACCTCTTCAGAACAACTACGTGCAGAAGCAAAAATAAATCTTTCTTATAAAAATCTCTTCTGTTCTTCCAAAACAAAAACTCTCTGCAATTGCAGCTTAGCTATTTTATAAGGCTCTTCAACCCCATCCTTAGCAAGCATCCTGTTCTAGCAAAATATTCTATTCTCGTCAATTTCGGCAGGATCTGCTAGAACAGTGAGCTTCCTGAAGTCCCCACAGCAGCTGCAAAAGGCTGAAGTAACCTTTACTTTTCTACAGTCATCTCAAATCATAAATATATATATTTATACTGTTCAACAGTAACACCAGAGATTTTCTATACAACGTGATCCAATTATCAGTTTCATTTCAATATATTGATTTGCACATATTCTTATATTACCAGATGTAAATATGCAAGGGAAAAACAGACAGCAAGAGACAACAGAGAGAGGCAATAATTGTGAGACTGTTCGGTTGATCAAACCAAGTCTCGGAAAATTTTATTATGCAACCAGAGAGAGAAGGGACAGAAAAGGAAAGAATACAGATACTTGCACTTAAATACTTTCTCCAAAACAAATGGGACAGGGTCCTGTTTTACCCTGTCACACTGGGTTAGAGTACCAAGACTATCCATGAGCAGGGCAGTAGGAGGCGGAGCTCACTCAGGACAGAAGTCCATTAAGGATCATCCTGCCAAAGAAGCATGTTGTCTGGTATGAAGCGTTCAAAGCGTAGTGCTTACCAAAAGTATGCACTGAGCTCCAAGCAGCCACTTTACAAATGTCATCAATGGGAACAGAGCGGATCTCTGCCAAGGATGCAGCAACAATTCTGGTAGAATGTGTGCACACTTGACCTTCCAACTTAGCCTGTACCATAGAGTAATAGTAGCACAGGCATGCCACTGTCCAAGCAGAAATACTCTTAATGGAAATTGGCTGACCAGTCTGGCAGCATTGAAAGTCACAAAGAACTGCTTGGCTTTATGGATGTCCTTTGTTCTATCGACGTAGAATCGAAGGGCTCTTTTAACATCAAGAGTGAAGAGTCGTGGTTCTTCATTCTGGAAGCTAAAATAATAGATGGAAAGTACCAAAGGCTGGTTGAGGTGCAACTCTGGAAACCACCATGGGCAGGAACATTGGGTGCATATGGAGAACCACCTTATCTCCGTGAAAGCGGTAAACCGGAAGGTCTGTGACCAACGCATGCACCTCAAGAGACCCTACGAGCAGAAGTGATGGCCACCAGAAATGCAATTTTCCAGGTCAGAAACTTTAAATAGCATACGGCTAGAGGCTCAAACCGCTTACGAGTGAGTATGTCCAGCAAGAGATTAATATCCCAGGAGCAACCTGCTCCTTGACCGAGACCTAGTGTGCAAAATGCCCTTGAGGAATCTCTTGAACAGAGGCAACTGTGCCAGGGTCATATTCTGGACTGGCTCTTGACAGGTTGAGACAGCACAGAGATGTACTTTTACTGGGGAGTATTGAAGTCCCGCATCTGAAGGGTCTAGTAAGTATTCCAATACCTTGTCAGGGGACATCTTAATGGCTCTAAGGGAATCTTAGCACACCATTCCAAGAAGTGTTTCCACTTTGCTGTGTAAGTCTTATGAGCAGCCAAGAGGATTTCTGAGATACACTGACAGACATTAAACCTGCCCACTTCTATCCATCTCTTCAGGAGCCAGGTGTGGAGATGAAGGGAGCACAGGATGGGATGGACCAGGGCCCCTGTGTCAGAAGGTCAGACTGTAGCAGTAGTTGCCATAGAGGATGTACTGACAGTCTGTTGATCAAGGGAAACCAAATTTGTGAAGGCTAGTATAGTGGAATGAGAACCATGTTGCCCCTAATGGGCAAAGCAGCACACTCTAAATTAGTGGAAGAAGAAGGAATGCATACAGACTGCAATTTGTCCACCACAACTTGAATGCATCCAGACAAAAAATGCCAGGTTCTGTATTTTGGAGCAGAATAGAGGCAGTTTTGCATTAAGTGTGGACACAAAAAGCTCCAGGTCTGGAGTATCCCACCCAAAGAGCAACTGCATGGCATCTGATAGTAATGCCCACTTGTAAGGATCCCTTCTGCCCTGCTGAATTGGTCTGCCAGATCGTTCAGAGTTCCTGGCACATATATTGCCTAATCAGGACACTGTGGTCAAGGAACCACTCCCAGAGCCTCATGGCCTCTTTGCAGGGAGGGTAGGAGTGTGCCCTTCCTTGCTTTTGATGTAATACAATACTGCTTTGTTGTCCATCTGAAGAAGAATTACCTTGAGACCGACCACGTCTTCCAGGACTCTTGTGGGCGTGACAGGACTGTCCTCATTGCTAGAACATTTATGTGGAGGTGAGACACTGTTTGAGACCAAAGACCCTGAGTGCAATGGTCCAGGCAATGGGCTCCCCAGTAGAGAGAGATGCATCCATAGTGATGGTTATCAGACTCCAGGAGGGCTAAGGGGAGATCCTGAAGCAGGCTGTCCTCTTGTGTCCACCATATAAGTGATCAATGCAGGGGTTCTGTCACTTTGATGGGATAAGACTGAGGCTGTAAAGTTGGGGTCCACTGTGTGTTGAGCATCCACTGAGTGGTCCTCATGTGCAGCCGGGCCAGAGGCATCGTGAAGACGGAAGAGGCCATAAGTCATAACATCTGCTGCATGGAGTGAGCTCGGACAGGGTTGTTGTCCCTGATGAAACATGCCATCTGCATGATGCTGTTCATCCTCTCCTCCAGGAGAAAAGCTCTCACTTGAGTGGTGTCCAAGAGGGCTCTATAAAGAGGAGCTGTTGAGAGGATTGGAGTTGAGACATCTCCAGGTTCGGCAGGACCCCATGGAAGTCAGGAACTGAGATGCTCTGGTTATCACCATCTCAGTTTCCTGCTTTAATAGGACTTGCTAGAAGCCAGTCGTCTAGGTAAGGGAAAACCTGAAAGCCAAGTTTTCAAAGGTGTGCCACGAGAACTGCAAAGCACTCTGTAAAGACTTGAGGTGATTGAGGACAGCCAAAGGGCAAGACTCTGAACTGATGGCATTGACCCAAGGCTATGAAACGAAGGAACATGTTGTGGTTTGAGTGCATTGGAGTATGTTGGTAAGCATCCTGCATGTCTAAGGATGCTAACCAGTAATCCTGCTGGAGAAGTGGTAGAAGTGTCCCTAGGGAGACCATACTGAATGTCTCTCGGAACAACTTGTTTAGCTTTCTGAAGTTGAGAATGAGATGCATACACCCTATCTTTTGGGACCAGAAAGTTAAGAGAGTAGAAACCTGTGTTTCGCTCTGCCCAGGAACTACTTCCAGTGACCTGTTTTGAAAAGCCCATTATATCTCTGAGGTGAGAAGTTTTGACTGAGTGGCAAACACAGTGTGGTACCACTTTAGTGGGAGTTTGGGGGCATTTCTGAAAAATGGAAAGTATCCCTCTTGAATTATCCTGAGGACACATTTGTCCCTGGTGATAGACTTCCACTGATTGTAAAAGTGAGTCAGACGACCTCCCACGCTAAGGACAGTTCACCTCAGGCAGCTGTGGTGGAACCGGGGCCTGGTCTTCAGAGGGAGGCACTGGGCACCCTCGAGCACTGTGCCTTTGGTTACATTTTCTTTGCAGTCGAGGAGATCGCTTCTCTGTCTGGGGCCCTCCGCCTCTTCCCCAAATTGCTGTTCAGAAAGGAAAGAGATGGCGCCACCCCAACTCCCAAACCAGACCTAGATGAGACAGAGGGGACTGGGTATGGTACCTGTGCCAGTCCTGTGGAAAAAAAAACAGAATGAGGGGCAGGCACATGGAGCGGGTGTCAGAGGCACCGGCAAGGGAGGAGCCACTGCGGAGTTGAGCGCTCTACCCGACCCAAGGTACCTACAGCAGGTCCGAGGGGCAAAGGGCCCTGGGACTGAATCTGCAGGGGCAATGGGTCAGACGCCATGCACACTGCTCCACAAGTGCAGCCCAGTGGTGAACTGCCCACTGGAAACCCGTCAGAGGACAGGAAGGGCTCCAGTGTCACGATTCAAGCAACCATGGGAAGAGGCCGTTGGGGAACCAGATGGAGCCAGAGAAGTCCTCTCACGGACGCCAAAACCTCTTGGCCAATGTACCAGAGGGCAACCTCAGGTGGAACCGCTTCTTCCCTTCTGATGGGAAGAGGAAGAAATCGAGAAGGGAGGGTGTCAGGCCCCTGACCAGGATCGAGAATGGGCCCGCTTGTTTTGTGTTTCTGGGAGGGTTGTCCTCCACCCCACCCATGGATTGCCCATGGCTAAACCTCCCCTCCATAGAGGGTGGCGGACTGGATGCAGCCCAGCTGCCAGAGTAGCCTTCTAATGGAAAGTCCCTACCATCACTGTCCATGGCAAACTCCTCAGGCAGGGCTGAAGAAAAAAAATAAAAAAACCACATTTTTTTTTCAGAACATAAAGATACTAAATCTGAATAACTAAACGCTGTTGTATTGACGTGAAGATCTGACTCCTGGTGGGTAAGCAATGTTGTCACTGAAGCACACTCTTGTTGGGAAAAAAAAGGAACTAAAGGTGGTTTGTGGGTTGATGCAGAGATAGCACATATAGCACAAGCCAGTTTTGTGGTCACCATGCGTGGTCCTATCTCGGCACTGGCCCTCCTGGAGATTTTGGCTCCTGAAGGGTCCCAACACCTCCAGCTTGTAACCCATCAGTATGAATACATGGTGAAGACAAAGCCTAGGAAGATAATTCATTACCTGTTGCTGGACATCCTGAAAAAAACAAAAGTTTGAAGCCAGGCATGCCTTATGATATAGATGGCCACTGCAGCTAAGAGAGAGGCAGTGTCAAAGGCGTCCATAGCTACCCTGAGCCTGGTGACTGTTAGACTTGATGCCATAAGTGGCAGTCTGTAGGATCTTTTTTTTAAACATATTTAAGATCAAATACAACAGTATCAGGTTACAATACAGAGTAAGATAACAGGAGACATTTATAAACTGTAAGGTGCGATAATGCATTATTAAAGGCAGTGTGAGACATTTTACCATTAAGAAAATCCGGTGTCAAATGCATCCTTGGGATCACACTATCAGGTAGAAAAATGGATATCAAGTTGAGCTATGATGCTAAGCTTCAGGATAAAATGCAAAGCATCTATAGTTATTGCTACAAACCAGAGTCAACGGCTACAAACATGGGGCTCTAGTTGTGTTCTCTCAATTCGTGAGAAGGGAACCCATGTCGAGACCACTGTGTAAATGGTGACGAATTGCTAATCCACTGTTATGCAATGGTTCTGTGAGCATCAATCAAGGCTATGGTCCACTGAACTGCTGAGGACTTCCGGTTCTGCCTTCCGTCAATGAAGGCGTGAGGCAGATCAGCTCTGTACCCCTGAGACGACTTTCACAGTAAATCCGCAGGGAGAGTGAACCTCACCATCCAAAACGAGCAAAGATCAAAAGAAAACAAAATGGCAGTAAAATATAAAGAAAGACACGCTCCTGGAGTACCTAAAGCCCACAATTCGGGCAGAGCCACAAGGCACTAGGGCTGCAAGCCATATTAGGTCGACCGCCACTGCTTCAGGATCACACAGCGAGGAGAGCAAGGAGGAAGGGAATGAGAAATTTACCATGGCCATGAAGAGACTGTGAGAATTACACACCATGAGTACCACAATGTCCAGTTTACAAAAAGTGATTCTGGAGAATACTAAAGGGATACAAGTCATGTCACAAAGAACAACAGAGGTGGAACAAGGTTTAACAGAAACCACTGAGACGGTGGAAAAACATGAAGCTGTGGTCCGATATCTCCTTTAAAGAAAGAGAGATATCGGAAAAAATTGACGATCAGGAGCTGAGCCGCAGGGATAACTTAAAATTGTACGGACTGCCAGAGGACACGGAGACTGGGATGATGGAAGCATTTCTCAAATCTTTCCTGAAAGAGCTGCTAGACATCCCACTGGAGACAAACTTGAACATAGTAAGGACACACAGAGCTCTTTCAAAAAGCTGTCTGACCCTAAAGCTAACCCACACTCAGTGGTGATGAAATTCATGGATTACAGGGTAAAATCGATTGTACTCCAAAAGGTATGGGCAAAAAGGAAATCTGCTTGAGGATGAAAGACTATTTTGATCAAGACTTTACCCCAATGACACAGCAGAAAAGGTGCACACTACTGGTGATAAAAAGCACTTGGGAGCCAAAGGCACAAAATGCACCCGACAGCGCCAGCACAAATTAAGATATTCCAACCAAGAGTCCACTGTTTTTCATACCCTCAAGGACGCCAAACCCACACTTCAAAAAATCAGGGTGCCAGCGGATCTCCGCCTAAACCAGAGGAGGCCTACCTGGCGAGCTCTTTAACTCTAACCCCTGGATGAAGGGCACAGGACCAAACAGGAGAAGCCATAATTCCAGACAAAGAAGAACCTCGATGCCCTGTATGGATAAAGAACCCCATCCCAGCACATCTAGCACCTGAGACTTGACAAGAAAATCTGCTACTTACAGACATTTTTGGGGACTTAACAAGCCGGAGAGAAAGGTCAGGTGTCATCTGGATCCTTGGTGGCATTGACAGGAAGAGGCACTATTTGAAGAAGTCCAGGGAGGTAACCAGGCTGGTCAGAGTGGCCAAGGCTTTCCAGAGAACTGAGATTGGCGCAGTGCATTAAGACTGGAGAAAAGGACTTTTTAGATACTTGGAGAAAGACTTTAAAACAAGGATCAGATTGTGAGGATTAGGAGGACGGAGGCTGGGTGGAGAGGGAGAGGACCAGGCAGAGGCACTTAATGATTACTTCTGCTCTGTGTTCAAGAAGGAGAAAGGGAGGCAGGCACCACCTGGGAGGAAGTGAGCAGTGGAAGGGGAGGGTGACGGATAGGGATTACAGTGCATAGGGTGCTGAAGGATTAAGGGCTCTTGGGGGATAAGGCACCGGGTCCAGGCAGTGTTTACACGCAGGGTACTCAAGGAACTAGCGGAGGTCCTGGCAGGACCTCTGGCTGACCTGTTCAATACCTCCTTGGATACAGGATGCATTCCAAAGTTGGAGGATGGCCATGTGGTATCCATTCACAAAAGTAGACCAGAGGACAACCAAGCAACTGTAGGATAGTGAGCCTCACATCAATTGTGGAAAACTCATGGAGACAATCCTAAAGGAGAGGCTGGTGACCTTCTTGGAGAACAACAGGCTCCAGGACGGCAGCAGCACCAGTCTGTCTCAGGAAGATCCTGCCAGCCAAACCTGATTGAGTACTATGACTGGGTAACAAGGGAACTGGACAAAGGCCATGCAGTGGATGTCCTGTATTTGGATTTCACCAAGTCTTTGATTCCGTCGCATAAGGGAGGCTGGGGCGGGGGTTGGAATATACAGGGGTGGAACAAAGATGGTTAAATGGATCACCAATTGGCTGAAGGAAGGCAGCAAAGGGTGGTGGTGGGGAGCTCTCAATGCTGAGGATATGACAGCGGGGTGCCACAAGGATCAGTTTTGGAACTGGTGTTATTCAGGATATTCATAGCGGACATCTCCCACGGGGTCAGGATAAGATCAGTCACTTGTGAGACGACACAAAAGATGGGAACTGTCGTTGATGACATAAAGGGTGAAGGGGCTGCAGGAGGACCTGACCAAGCTACAGGACTGGTCGGAGGCATGGCAGTTGTGGTTTAATGCCAGAAGTGCAAGGTTCCTGCCTTGAGTGAATAATCGGGAGGAGCTATCAGCTGGGGGGTTACAGCTGGACTGCACCAAGGAGGAAAAAGGATCTAGGAGTACTCATAGCAGGGAGTATGAACAACTCTGCATAGTGCAGAAGCGTAGCAAAAGCCAACAAGATGCTGGGTGTGATTGCAGGAAACTGCTCCAGAAATAGAGAAGTGATCCTGCTGCTGTACAGGTCACTGGTAAAGCCACATCTGGAACAATGCGTGCAGTACTGCGCCCCATTCCTGAAGAAGGACATCAGATTGTTGGAGGGTGTCCAGGGAGATGCACGGATGATCCAGAGGTTGGAGGATATTCATATAAGGAGGCTGGGTGAGCTGAACATTTATTCCCTGGAGAGGAGGGATGAGGGACATGATCAAAACCTTAAATATAAATACTTAAAGGGGATAAACAAAATTAGCATTGAACAGATTTTCAAGATCAGAAGGGGATCATGGGGCACCAGCTGAGAATGGGGATTCAGGAAGGAAGTCAGGAGGCATTATTACATGTAGAGGGTGGTGGACAGGTGGAATGCTCTGCCTGAGGTGGTGGCAGCCTGCTGGGGCGGTTTTAAAGGGATGGGACAAAGTGGGAGTATTTATGAAAGGGAGGGTGGGTGGGGCAGCTGGAAACTGAGGGGCTAGCTGCACATCTAGCAGACTTGATAGACAATGAGGCCCGTTCTGCTGGCATTTCGTATGTTCTATTTTGAAGGAGAGGAAGAAATAAGCCTCAGAAGTCCATAAGACGGACTGATTAAGTATTGGGGTGCTGGGAATGTTGGAAATGGGGGTTGGCAAGTTTGATTGGATAAAGGGAACATTTCTGGGAATATAAGCATGCATCTCGGGGCGGGTGAGGTGATTGGGTTTAATTAAAGGAAGAATGCTGGTCCAATTTAAAGGCACCACCCCTTTTTACTAATGATTTGTATCGGTACTCTCCTTTCCTCAATCCAGGGACCACGTAGCTTAGACTAAACTGTCCGTAAGAAAAGCGTGCAGAGAATGAAGAGGAGCATGAAGCCGAAAGAAGCTGAGTGGAACAGAGTGCTTCTCAATGGGCCCGCGGTGTGAGATAAGGAAGATCTGGCTGACACGCTGAAATCTCGATCTAAAAAGGTAGGAGATCGGGTCAAAACTTGGTAATCCCAAGGAAGAACTCCATATCAGGGACATCTGGACATATGGTAGGCCTTCTTCTCATGGGGTGGAACAAACATCTAGTTGAAACACTCAAGGGCAGGGGGAATGGGTGAAGCTTGATATGGCTGACTGCAGATGTATGTTCCAAAGCGAAGGGTTAAATGCAAGGTTCAGATAGGTAGAGAACACAGAAGTTACAACAACATGGTGGAAAGCACAGTAGACCCCACCCTGAATGGTGCAGCAAGAAAAGTGGCAGAGGCTCACGGAGGCATTAGAGCTTTACCATGTGGATATCATGGCCCAGGGAAGTCTGCACCAAATCCGAACAGCAGAGGAATTCTCAGGACACCAAGACTCCTAGGGAGCTCTGGGTTGGGAGCTAGGGTGATCGTGGAAGGCAGGAGGCCAGGGAAACACTGCAAGGGACAGACAGAGTTGTGGACCTCGAGAGGCACTCAGGGACACAGAAGGTGGGAGAGTCAGCTCCAGAGAAGGATTAGTCTGGGGGTTGGGGGGCTAGTTATTGATCCATCAGAAGGAAGCATTCAAAGTCAGCTAGGGAACATGTGGAGGACAGAAAGGGAGAAGAAAGGAGGAACCTGCATTGAGAGAGGAGACAGTAGCCAGCATGGTGAGCTGGCTCCCTCTTAATCATCCTTTAAAAAGCCTCCTCCTCCCTAGAAAAGACAGGACAAGAGAATCCAAGCTAGAAGGTGACAAACAGGTTAACATAAGGGCACCTCTGTAGGTAATGGGGGCGAGCCTACTGGAACAGAGGGCGTCAAGAATTCAAGAGCAGCTGATGGAGGCCACAGGCTTTCACCCTCTCCAGAACAGTGTTCCTGGAGGAGAGGGATGCTAACAGAGGCAGCTGCTAGACTATCACAAAGGGTAAAGGGATGGAAACCCGGTCCCTGGACTCACGGACGTGCACCACGGAGAAAGAGAGACTAAGCAAAACAAAGTGGTAACATCAATATACACCGGAGCACCGTAATCCTCTGAGGAGATGCACATACAAAGGGGAGTAGATGGAGATTAAAGACTGGTAAACCACTCAGTGAGCTCTAGAGTCTCACAATACAAGCACACAGAGTGAAGGTGTAATTGTGCCTAACAGAGATACCCTAAGTAAGGTGGGGGAAGGAAGAGAGCTCGAAAGCGCATGTTTAGCGCAAGGTCCTGGGGCAGGGACCTACCCAACCATACAAGAGACACTGGAAGGGTGGACTGGGTGTCAAGCATGCCGTGTTGAGAAATGTACAAAGTTATGTTTATGAGAATAAGTCTGAAGATTTTCTGTTATAAAACTTTGGTACTGGTAGAGAGTAAAATGGAGAGGTTAGACATGACATAAAATGGATGAGGGGAAGATAACTTACAAAACCAGAAGAATAAACAACCTGTTAAAAGAACCAGAGTACCAAATGAAATGAAAAAGCAGAGAGTTGAGGTGGCGCTCCTGCAAGAAACCCACTTAACCCATGGAAGCAGAACAATTAAAAAGGCGGTGGGTAGGGCAAGGTATACCAGTTTTCTTGTCATTTACATCCACACAAAGAGCAGTGGCCATCCTGATTCATAAAAATTGCCCCTAGAGGTAGCGAAGTACATCAGGATCCCAAAGGCGATATATAATGGTTGAAGGACTTGTGAGACAAAACCTTGCTCTCTGTTAAATATTTATACACCTAATCAAGTGAAGAGAAAGTACAATTCTTCAAACAGGTGATATCAAAATTTGCTCCAACTCCGGAGAATTATATGTGGTGGTACTGGTGGTGGATGGGTTAATACTGTGGAGCTGGCAAAGGAAACGGATTTTGGAGGCCTGGTGTTTGCAAACCCCAACACCAGGAACTACACTTGCTGGTCGGAACCTCATCAGGCTTACTCGAGGACTGACCTATTCTTTGTATCCACAGAGTGGGTCCACGCCTTAACGCAGTCCAAATCCACCAGAGAACCCTCGTGTCATGGAATAGTGTGCATGACCCTTGCTCTGTTCCACACCCTGAAATCCTCCTCATGGAGGTGTAATGCATCTCTCGCTTAAATAGAGAGGACTGCAAAACTCTGGCAAAGGCCAGTTTGGAGGAATATAAAGAACTCAATGCCCCAGGGACTACTTGGCAGCAACATGGTGGGATGGATGTAAGGTGGTCCTGACCGGGAAAATTATCAGTCCAGCAGCAGCAGTAAAGAGATAGGCTGAAAGACCAAATGACCCTGAAGAAGAAAATCTTCGATTTAGAGGTGGAACATCCGACAGTCCTAAATGTGGAGGTAAGGAGGAAAGTACAGTTACGTAAGAAATGAAAATTCCGTACCTACCTGTAATTATGATCTTTCTGTGCATCTTCACCATTCATCACAGATAGGTTATCTCGCGAGTCAGGACCCTGCAGGAGCTTTTTTAAAGGGTAGGCAGAGCCGACACAACATCGGGCGCCGCCGGGAGGTCGACGCATCAAGTGGTGCCTCGAGAGTTGGCTGTCAGGTTGTGTCGACTGCCTGCCTGCCAGTTCTGAGTCGCCGGAGAGGTAAGAGAAGGGATGGAGGATGGACAAGAGAGTCCAAGGGACAGAAAAAGGAAAGGATGACTGAACTAAAAGGAGAAATAACGACTGAGAGGACAGCAAAGAAGAGGATTAGACTAAGGGGATTGGGTAGGGGCCCCAATCTCTGGAAGCGGAAGAAGGGAAGGGTAGGGAGGGAAGAATTTAGGAGAGAGGAGAGGTATTAAGGTATCCGAGACCCTTGTCCGTCACCAATTGTATAGGAACTGCAAGGAGTAGCAAGCTGTCTGCCTGAATTCAAGGCACAGAATAACTGGCAATCCCCAGAAGCAGAGTCGGCTATTCTGGAGGAAGGACAGGGTACAGGGATTTACTACCTCTCAGGAAAAGACGTTTGGAGAAAAAGGGTTTTTTTTTTTTTTTAGGAGAAATAGTTGGATGGAAACCAGGAGGAGAACAGAAGGAGGGCAACTACCAACTCCACCCACGGGAGTGAGACAAAAATAGTAGAGAAGGAGTGCCGCTCGAGCTGTCTACTACCCCTGTGTGTTCTCCACTTTACCCTGCTCCTAAGGAGGGTCACAGAGAGGAGGAGGACCCAGAGACTGAGGCCCAGGGGATGGTGGGTGGGTTGTGATGAATGATGAAGATACACAGAAAGATCATAATTCGGTAAGTACGTAATTTTCATATCTTATCTGTGTCAATCTTCACCATTCATCACAGATAAAATGATACAAGCCACCCGAAGAAGTGGTTCTTTACACCCTAAGGGACAAGAGTCCATAGCCCTCAGTGGTGACATACACTGGAGAATCCTTCAGGGGCCTGGAAAGGCCGAGTGGGGGAGGGAGAGAGAGAGAGACCTGAGTTCCCCGGAGAAGAGGAAGTTGCCCGACAAGCGCGCCTCACTCTCTACGGGAGAAAAGGTAGGTTCCCTGGTGGGCTTGAGCTAATCACCACACTGGGCCAAGGGCATAAACCGGAAAGACCTAGCCATGCCGATTGCCTAGTGCAGATCACTGTCCCTACGACCCTGGTAGCTACCTCGCTGGCATCATAAGATGCCCTCGCTTGGTGCCTTGCTAGCTCCAGGCCACGTGCAGAAAGCGCAATGGTTTAACTTAGAAAGATGGAGGCCATGAAGGTGAGTGGTCACCAGGGAGGTGGTGGTCAATTTCTGTTAAGTGGGCTCTCAACAATGTAGTGAGGTACCCATGGGTTAAGATCCCCTCCTCAGAAACAGGCTGTTCAACCTAAATTATTCAAACTGTGGGCAGAAATACAAGTGGACATAAACAGGTGGGGCAATCTTCCCTCACTCTAGGGGTCAGGATAGGCATTGTAAAGATGAATATCCTACCCAGACTAATATTCCTGTTCCAGGCCTTACCAATAGCAATACCAGGGTCGTACTGGAAAATGATAAAAGTCATAAAGAAATTCCTCTGGAAAAGGGTGAGACACAGAATGGTTACAAGTGCTCTCACTCCCATGTGAAGGGGAAGGGAGAAGATTAGCCATGCCAGATCTGCAGCTATATTATTATGCAACACAGTTTGCACCAGTAGTAGCCTGGATAAAGTAGGGTGGTGAGTCCGGGTGGAGGCAGATAGAAGTGGCACAGAGGTAGGATCTCCCTTTTGCCTTACCCCATGCCACTCTCACAGCCCAGATATGGAAAGAGATAAATACCACCCCCAACAGATTTACACTGAGGAGTATAGCGAAATTCAGATCCCTCATGGGAACCCGAAATGAGGTGGGTGCACTAATTCCGATAACAAAAGATTCAGAATTTCTCCCAGCCCTTGGGGATCCGCATACCCTACCAGACCTACCAGAGGGTGACCTCGAGCAGTACCATCTTTTCATCCTCTGACGAGAAGAAGAAGAGCTCGGTGCTGGGTCCCAGTGGGATCGAGAATGAGCCGCTTCTTTGTGCTCTCGGGATGACTGTCCTCCCTCCTGAGTATCGTACTACCATGGTCAGACCCCCGAAAAGGTGGTGGCGAACACAGTCCCACTGCCAGAACTTTCCAGTGAAGTCTCCTACTGTCACAGATACCGTCCATGGTTGACTCAGTCGATGACAGGCTGAGTCTTATTCAGAAAATAACTTTTTTAAATACTAAATAAAACTAAAGCAAACTGAGTGACTAAATACTGCTGTCGTATAGGCGTGAAATTTTGACTCCCAGCAGGCAAGTGACATCGTTCACTGAAGCGCACTCGACCGGTGGGGAAAAAGAACCCAAAGAGACTGTTAGAGGGTCAATGCGAAATAGCCTATACAAGTGCGAGTCTAGTCTCGTGGTGCCCCAATGCATGAGACCACTCAGCGCCAGCCTCGAAGATTTCCTGGCTCCCACTGGTCTCTAGTGCCTCCGGCGTAGTCCCAATAGAGTGAATGAATGGTGAAGACTTTTAGTCCATGAAGATTTCGCCTTACCACACGCAGTTTCACATAGATATCTCAAAATCAGGCATTATATTTTAATAAACCAGATTGTAGAAAAGTGGAGAGAAATGACCCGTAAGAAAACTTCCTATATTGGGCAGCAAGTCAGAGACCTGGAAGGCAGGATATCTAGGGCATACAGAATGCTCTTGGGAACAGATGAAGGGATGTTGGAAAAACTTAAAAAGTGGGAGGAGGAGTCAGGAACAGAAATCACCAGAGAAGGGCAGAAGACGACATGGGAAAGGGGTTGGAGGGTCACTGCCTCCCAGGTTGGAGGGAGTTCAAATGGAAGTTTATGAAGATTCTTCCATATCCCTCAATTACAAGACACTTCACAACAGCTAACTCAAGGCTGTGCTGGAGAAGATGTGGACAAATGGGTTCCCACTACCACATTTTCTGGGCATGCCATTCCCACTAATGTCGGGCTACTTGAACAAAATAAAAGCAAGGATTGCAAAGATGTGGGAGATACAGCTTACTCTGGGCTTTCAGCAGCTGGTCCTGGGCATGGAGGTGCTAGAAGTGAGAGACTCAAAGTCCCATAAACTTCTAAGAATCCTAAGCTTGGTAGAGCTTAAGGAAATAACACTGAATTGGTTGAGAAGCAACCCTCCTTCCTTTCTAGTCATGGATTCAAAGGTGCAAAATGTAGAAAGGGTGGAAAATGTAGAAAGGATGGAAATGTTATCATAGAAACACAGAAGTTGACAGCAGATAAGGACTGCAAGGCCCATCTAGTCTGCCCATTTTTCTACCTTATGAATGTGCCATAAGCCTGTACTCTGTCAATGGCCTATCTATTCATACTCATCTGTATTGTTCCTTATGCTCGATCCCATGCCTGTTTGAAGTTCCGACTGTATTCATATCCACCCCTTCCTGAGGAGGTCGTTCCATGCATCCACCACCCTTTCTGTGAAAAAGAACTTCCTCACATTATCCCATAACCATCCTCCCTCTAATCTCATGCTGTGTCCTCTTGTCCTGCTCTTTTCTTATACTGAAACATGTTAGACTCTCATCGTGTTAATGCCCTTAAGATGTTTGAATGTTTCGATCGTATCACCCCTCTCTCCTTTGCTATAGGGTATACATATTGTGCTCTGCTAATCTATCCTCATATGTTTTCTGATGCAGTCCCGCACCACTTTGGTTGCTCTTCTCTGGACTGCCTCCATTTTGTTAATGTCCTCATGCAGGTCGACCTCCAGTACTGCACTCAGTACTCCAGATGGGGCCTAACCAGTGTCTTGAAAGAGGGATTATGACCGGCCTCTTATGACTTGTGATATCCCTACTAATACACCCCAACATCCCTCTAGCCTTACCTACTGCTTTAGTGCTCTGTTTGGCGATTTCAGGTCATCTGTGATGATGATGCCCAAGTCTCTCTTCACTTGTGATTGCCGCAACTCCACTCCCAACCTATAGGTGGCTTCAGGGTTTCTCTTCCCTATGTGCGACGATCTTGCACTTCCTTGCATTAAACCCCAGTTGCCACTTCTCGATCATTTTGCCAGTTTATCCAGATCTCTTCTCATTCTGCCCACCCCATCTGGATCATCTACTCTGTTGCAGATCTTGGTGTCATCTGTCAAACAGACAAACCTTACCCTCCAGTCCATCTGCAATATCACTGATGAAGATACTGAAGAGGACTGGCCCTAGGACTGATCCCTGAGGCACCCACTTATGACTTACATTTCTTCTGACTATACGTTTAGCACCACTCTCCGCTTTCTGCCCGCCAACCAGTTTGCCACCTAGTCAACCAACTCCTGACCCACCCCAAGCCTACACAGCTTATCAATCAGTCTTCTATGTGGAACAGTATCGAAAGCTTTGCTGAACTCAAGTTAGGCAACATCAACTGCACTCACTGGTCCACCACTCTGGTTACCCAGTCAAAGAAATCTATGAGATTAGTTTGACAGGACCTTCCTGTTGTAAACCCATGCTCTCTTGCATCCTGTGCTCCAACGGATTCCAGGTGTTGAATTACCCTTTCCTTAAGGAGTGCTTCCCTAATCTTGCCCATTACTGAGGTAATATTGACTGGTCTGTAGTTCCCTGCTTCCTCCCTGCTACCACTCTTGTGGCGGCGGGGTCACGAGCACTTCTCCAGTCTTCTGGGACCTCTCCTGTGCTCAGAGACTCACTAAACAGTTCTGAAAATGGCTCTGCTAGTTCCACTCTTAACTCCTTAAGTACCCTGGGATGTATGCCATCAGATCCTATGAGATGTCCACCCTGAGCTAGCGAGCTCTTGTAGAACCCTTTCTTTGTGAAGCGACTTGCACACCTCCCTCCCCATGTCCATGGTGCTGAGCTATGGGCCCTGCCCTACCTTCTCCTCAGTAAATACTGAGCAAAGTATTTATTTAGGATAGATGATTTTCCTTGGTCCTCCTTCATCACTCCCCTTATCCCCTTTGATCTTAGCAATACCCCTCTGGACTTTCTCCTTTCACTAATGTATCTATAGAAAGTCTTGTCCCCTTCTCTTACTGTTAGTGCTAGTGTTTCCTTGGTTTGGGCCTTTGCCTGCCTTACTGCTTTCCCTGCTTCTCTTAGGGAAGTTTGGTATGCCTCCTATCTTTGTCCTGCTGCATTCCTTATATTTCCTGAAGGCCAGCCTTTTGGCTCTGACCTTTTCTTCTACTGTTTTGAGAACCAAAGTGGTTTCCTCCTCCTTTGCTCTTGCTTTTCTCTCCTGACACAATGGGATGTTGCTTTAAGTACTGCATCCTTAATGCTTGCCCACTTTGCATGTACCCGTCACCTGTATTTCTTCTGCAGGGCTAGCTAACTCTGTTGGCCATCGTATCAAAGTCAGCTCCTCTGAAGTCCCATATTTTTGCCTTGGAATGGGATAATTTAGTTCTAGTGGCCAAATTGAAACATACCATGTGATGGTCACTGTCCCCAGGTGACCTTCTACCTGGAGATCTGTAATCCTTTCCTGTTAGTCAGCACTAGATCTAGGATAGCCCTATCTCTTGTAGGTTGTGGTAGTACCAGTTGTTTGAGGCCCTCCTCCTGTAGGGAATCCACTATGTGTGTAGTTCTCCGGGATGTTCCTGCTGGTACTGACCAATCTGTATAGCATGTTGAAGTCTCCCATTATCAGAACCTCCCTTTAGCTGTCATATTTTGTACATCTACTAACAGTAATGTGTCTATGTCCTCCCCTGTTTTGGAGGCCTGTAGACAACCCAAGTTAGTATGACTGTCCCATTTCCTGTTTCCAGGGTGATCCACAGTTCTTCTGGCTCCTTATGTGTATTCTGAATTTCTGTAGCTTTGATATTTTCATTGACATAAAGAGCCCTCCACCCCACCCTTTTTTTTGCACCTCTGTCTCTTCTGAACAATACATAGCCGGTACAAAGTTTTCCAAGTGGATAATGGTGAACCATGTCTAGCTAATGGCTACTATGTCCAGTTTAGCCTCTGACACTGTTGCCTGCAGGTCTGGGATCTTGTTTCCCAGACTGCGGCATCTGTATACATGATTTTCATTGGCCAGACTTCTTTGTCTTAGTTGTTGGGCGAGGTCCGGCATTCCCTGCACATCATATGGAGAACCAGACCTTTTCCTTACCTGGTAATGCAAATGAACTACAAACATGCTGAACTCCTGTATGATCACTAGTTGAGGGTTGAGGGGTATTCTTCCCGTTCGACGTATCGGGTGCTGCACCTCTCCCCATTTGCTAGTTTAAATATTCTGCAAAGGCGTCAAACTTATCTAATGCTCTGACTCCTCCTTAGTCATATGCAGTCCATCAAATTTAAGAACTTTCGCTCCCAAAACTGTTGCCAGTTACCTACAAATCTGTGTCCTTTTCCTGGCACCAGCCCTTGAGCCACATGTTTACCTCCCTATCTCCCTTCTCTGACCTTCCGTCTGTCTCCCCACTCCCAGACCAGCAGGATCTCAGAGAAGGAGATGCGAGACTAAATGGATGACAGTTTGTCTCCAGCCTGGTCAGGTGTTCCTTAGTCTCCACAACTGACCGGCTGGAAAGGATCGTTAGTCCCTCGTATACCAGGACATCAATGTGTTCTCTGCTTCATGCACGATTTTAGCAATGCGGTCAGTGTCTCCACGCTGATGTACCTGGGAGACATCTGACCATTACCCCTGCTGGAGGTAGGTATCAACTCCCTGAATCAGGAGTCTCCTATGATCAGAAGTGTTTCAGATTTACTTTTTGCTTTTTTGTTTTGGGGGAGTTTTGTTGCTCTAGCTCCTGTGCTACAGTGTCCTGCTCTGCAGTGTCCTCTGCCCTTTGTTTGACACTAAGGATGCAGATAGACAAACATAGTGAGTTCTAGCATAGATGGCCTACCAATAGGACACAAGACCCGGAGAAGACTAGGCACAGAGAAGGAGTCCAATATCCATTCAAAGTAGGGCCTGCAAAGTTACAGGTACTAGATCTAGGAGAGAGAGCAGCAATACAAGCCCACCCACGGGTAGAGGAGGCTGAAAACAGGGGAGGTTCAGATAGCTGGAGAAAAGTACAGGCTATTACAATCAGGACTATGCCACAGGTACTAGGACACTCCAGAAAACTTCTCAGCCAGCAATACCCAGCAGGGACCACCCCTGACATCAGCTCCACCCGGCGTCAGCTCTGGTACAAAAGGGGGTAGACCCAGCTCAATCCAGTTCACCTGCCAAGTCCCAAGAATGAGCCCTGACAGGAGAATGGAGCGAAGCACAAAGATGGAATTCTGTACATCTCAGAGGGGAAGGAGGGTGGGAAAGTAATGCCTGCTTCAAGAGCTTCTCTCGAAGATCTACTGTTACGGTAAGTTTTATGTAATTGTACTATCTTACTTCGAGTGGGAGCTCTTGCAGCAGGCTATTACAATCAGGACCGAATCCCATGCAGTCCCTCACCAAAGAGGTAATCGACCCGGAGATGGAAGAGAAATACGATGGACACAGAGGCTCAAGACAGTAGTCCCTGAAGGACTGCCAGGCCAAAACCTGCAGCGTCTGGAGGCAATGTCCAAGCTGTAATGCTTTCTACGAAAGTATGCAGTGAATTCCAGGTAGCGGCTATAAATATCCTTGATGGATACGTTCCACAGCGTAAAGGAAGCAGACACTCCCTGGTGAATGACCTCTCACGGACCCGGAGGAGCTTGTTGTGCTTTTCACAGAAGAAGAAGAGGCACAGTGGACAATCTATTTAGAAATGCTCTGCTTGGACACCCAGTCTACTCAAGTGTTGTAGGCGCAAGGCCACAAACAATTGCTCGATTCTGATGATTAGCAAATGCGCTTAAGAGTAATACCTAGGCGTCCTGTGAACATCAAAGTGTGAAAGGAGGCCTCCCCTCTGTTAGAGGGTGAAGGAAAATAAACTGGAAGGTCAACCGACTGGTTGAGGGTCAGCTCGAGACCACTTCGGAAGAAACTTAGGGTTCATCCTCAGGAAACCCTTTCCCTGTGGAAAATTAAGTACAGCTCTTTACACATCACAGCCTGAAGCTCGGAAACTCTTTGAGCTGAAGTAATGGCAACTAAAAACAAACCTTCCAAGACAGGTATCGCAGCTCACAAGCTGCTGCAGGTTCTAACAGAGGAAGGTAAGCTTCTCTAACACAAAAAGGAGGTCCCAGGGTGGGACAGGATTCCAAATGGGAGGTCTCATATGAAGAATCCCCGTAAAGCGGTCCATGCCACGTCCAATTGGGCTAAGGTTATGTCACCCGAAAGGGCGTGATAAGCTGAGATGGCCCACATGTGCACCTTTATGGAGGATAGCTCAAGCCTTGTTGGTATAAGGAGAAGAGATACTGAAGAGCTGAGTTCATGGACAGGAAACAGGATCCAGATGGTGAGACGAGGCCCACAAACAAAAACGCTTCCATTTAATAAGAACTGGTAATGACACACTAAAATGACTAAATTAAAAGACCTAAAGGATCGGTTTAGCGAACCGATCGGGACTTTACAATTTCCACAGTCCAAAAACACTATCTAAGTACTTACTGTACTGCAGACAGAGTTAACCGAATCGCGGTAAAATAAATCGGTAAACCGAGACTTTAACTGATACTTTAACCGAGTCTTTGAACCGAGCAACAGGAGAAATCTCCAGAGCAACTGTTCAGTGAAGCGGAGTAAAGAATCTTCAACCGAGCTCGAACTCAACGTTCTATGTCCTGCATAGAAATTTAACCTATACTCTCCGGGGCAGTTCAAAGGCTAGAGCTAACTGCAATTGTCAGAATACAGCAAGACTTCATGTTGTTTGAAAAGAAACCTCCCTGCCCAACACAAGGGATAACACGTCTGGCTAGAAAACACAAAGCACAGGCTCTACTTAAGCTGAAAAGCGGCAGTCTGGCATTGCATGGTGACGCAAACAGGTCCAGTTCTGGATGACCCCATCTGTCGAACAGCTGTTCCACTACTGACAGTAGTAGATCCCACTCGTGTGCCCTTGACAGAGATCTGCCGAGACTGTCTGCCAAGTCACTGAGGACACACGAACTGCAATCATGGAGAGATGTGCCATTCTAGTGCCCAATACCAGACTCTCATCGCCTCCCTGCACAGGGGTAAGAATGAGCCCCTTGCTTGCTGATGTAGAAGACGACCGCCATTTTGTCCATCTGAACCAGAAGAGAGCCTGGCATGAGGTCCTCCTGAAAGCATGTAGCACACTGAGGACCGCTCGCATCTCCAGAACATTGATGTGGAGCTCCGCGCTCCTCGGGGTCCAAACGCCTGAGTTTGGCGAGTCCTATGTGCCCCTCCACCCCAAACTGAGGCATCCGTCAGAAGGGTCTGATTTGGGGGCTGCGGACGGAAGGAACTCCTCTTTCCAAACTGAGTGGATCCATCCACAAAAGCGTTCTCTTTACTGGCTCCGTGACTCTGACCATGAGGTCGAGGTCAGCCTGAGCACTGATCCCACTGCACCCTGAGCATCCATTGTGGGATTCTCATGTGAGGTGGGCCACAGGAGTAACTGGAATGGTCACGCCATGTGCCTCAGAAGTCTGAGGAAGGTCCTTGCCAAGACCTGAGGAGTTACTAGAACTGATCCGCCATCTCTCAAGCGATCGCTCTCCGGGTTAGAAAGCCACGCCTGACCGAATCCAGGACCGCACTCAATAAAGACGAGTCTTTGGCTGGGCTCTGGGGAAGACTTTGGATGGTTCAGGGTGATCCCAAGTCTCGGAAGAGTGTATAGGTATCTCCAGAGCTTGAAGCAGGCGTGACCTTGACGGAGCTGCTAGCAGTCAATCATTCAGGAAAGGGAAGACATAATGCCCTTGACACCTTAGAGCCGCAGCCACTACTGCCAAACACTTTGTGAAGACCTGAGGAGTGGAAGAAAGGCCGAACGGAAGAACTCAAAATTGATAATGCTCCCCTGGAAGTGGAACCTCAAGTACTTCCTGTGAGCATCTTGCATGTCCAGGGAGCAAAGCCAGTCTGTTTGGTGCAGCAGAGGAAGAAGACCGGAACGGTCACCATTTGGAACTTTTTGTACTCTATATAAAGATTTAGCGAGCTTAGGCCCAGAACTGGACGATGGTCCTGAGTCTTTTTGGGACCAGGATGAAGTGGGAGTAATACCCTTTTCCCCATTGACTCAGAGGCACTGGTTCTATTGCCCTTTTGCAAGAGGGCCTGTATCTCTCAGTCTATGAGAGGAATATGAGAAGGAGGATATCTGGAGAACCTTAGTGCAGTGACTGGAGGAATCTCCGTGAACTCTAAGGTGTGTCCTCCCTTATGACATCTAGGACCCATTTGTCCGTAGTTATTGAGCTCCATCCCTGAAGATCCGGGGAGAAGGCCCACCTACCACCTCCCTGGTACCTCCGCCAGAGTAGGAGGGGTCGGAAGGGAGTCAATGGCGAGCCAGGGTGGCAGAGAGGCCTGGGAGGACTTAGGCCACGGGAGAGCGCCCAGGCTACCTGTTCCGCCTCCTCTGAAAGCCTCCCTCTGGCCCTGTTGGTTTCCACAGGCCTGATCAAGTGAGGGCTTCTGAAATGGCCGCTTTCACTGTCTCCACGGTACATTTGGCAGACAGACCAGATGGTTGCCTGACTCTTGGAGGAGAGAGATCAAAGACTCCATCTCCGGCCCAAATAACTCGGAATCTTGGAACGGTAGCACGGATTCCGGACTGCAGATCCTGATGAAAGCCCGAGACCCTCAACCAGGAATGGCACCTGAGGCAGACACCCAAAATGCTGCTCTGGCCTCCGTATCCGCAGTGTTGTACGAGGCACGCCATAATGTGCGCTATGTCAGAGCCCAATTTGAGAAGGTCCAGAATTTCCGCTTTCTTCTCAGAGTCTGGCAAGCATTAACCAGCTCTTGTCCTCGCTCCCATAACACATTCTGGTACTGGACCATGTGCGTAAGGAAATTCAGGGACCTAACTGAACAGGTGGAGGCTGAATAGACTTTCTTGCCCAACTGGTCCAATTAGCGGGATTCGGGTTGGGTGGCTGTGAGCTGAGATGTTTAGGCTGCTTAGATTTGTCGTGAGCAGCCGTAATAACTGAAGAGTCCACCTGAGGATGTTCGCCAAGAATGGTTCATCCTTCGGGCTCTATACAGCCTGTCCGATTTTTGGAACTGCCATGACTGAAGCCGGACGCTTCCAGGTTACTCTGGTGAGGTCTTGGAAAGTGTCCACTAAAGGAGGAACAACCAAGGGTTTGGGCTCCTTTTGCCTCAGATACTTAGCAAACGTCAGGCTCCGGATCCAGGTCCTCCATGTCCCACTCACTGGAGGCCTGGATGTGCCTCATGACATCCATGAAAGTGGCACCATCAGGAGGCGAGCAGGGCTGGTCCTTCTCTCCGGGGAACCCCCAATTCCCAAAAGGAAGAGGTAGAAGAAGAGGAGGATGAGGAGGAGGAATGGCTACTGGGTGACGAGTAGCCAGACCTTCCTTATAGCCAACCTCACTCGGCGTCGGTGGCTCACTCGACCAACGCCGGGCCAAGACCGCCGATGGTCCGGGACCGACGCTGGGAGCGGTCCCATTTAGCAGAACGGAACGGGTCCTGGTACATGACCTGACCCGCATCGCCACCGGATCTGGTAGCGGCCAGTGTCGTCTACGGACCATTTTCGGAACAAGCCTTTGGAGGAGGAGGTATAGGCGGTGGCCTCTCGGGTCTTCGTCGGGAAGAAGCACCTCCTGGCTGTGGTTCACCAAGGGACCGTGAGGGACAGTTTGGGGGTTTTGCTTCTGAACCTGCCCCACCACAAGGAAAACAGATCCTGGAGCTCATCCTTCGAAAAACAGAGCCCGTCTTCCCTGGAAGGACTCTCCAGAGTCTACCTTAGAAGGAGAGCCAGTTTGGGCCCGAGGAGAGGACTTGGGGATAGCGCGCAGTCCTTCGCCAGCTACATCTGGATCCGCCGCCCATCACCCGCGCAGTAAGGGGACCGACAACTGGCTCTTAACCGGGGCTGGGAGTGTCCTTGGACCCAAGGGCGCGTCTTGACTGGCGGCACTGGCAGTGGAAGGCAGGGCCAAAGCTTGCACTGCCGAGGGATTTCACGGTGACCCTTAGCGAGTCACCTTAGGGCTTAGCTGCCCTCCAAGGTCAGCCTTAGCCTTGTCTTCGACTTAGAATGCTCACCTGAGCCCATCAACCCACGAGCTGTCTTGGGAGAAGGCCGCGAATGGGAGCAGGACGGGACCTGGACCGGTGCCAGGACAGACTGCGGTCCTTTTCGGAGGACCGCTTGGATTTATCCTTCTTCTGCTTCTCCCGAGGTGTGCAAATCCATTTTCCGCTCCAGCAGGTACACTTTTAAGGCCTTCAGCGATGGATCCGAGTCCGGCTAATGAACCTTTTATAGGCCGAACAGGCAGCGGTGTCGTGCTCTGGCTCCAGGAAAAAATGCACTGCTGATGGCTGTGTTTAGGCCGGGATATGGCGGCTGCAACTGCACTTATTAACATGGGGTCCCCGAAGAGACGATGTGGCCGAAGACATACGTCGATGCGGTGAAAACCATGAATACTGTGGAGAAATGTAGCTCTAAAGCAAAAACAGTTTTTAGCTGGGCTTGGCAAGCCAAAGCGATCAGAACTCTTCACGTCTTGCGGGGCCTTTTGGGAAAAGAACTGGGGTGGGCAGCTGGTCTGCCCCTTTTGTACTAGAGCTGATGCCAGTGTGGAGCGGCATGGGGGCAGTCCCTGCTGGGTACTGCTGGCTGAGAAGTTTTCTGAGGATCCTAGTGCCGCGGCAAGAGCCACCACTCAAAGTAAGATCATAAGGTTCATTATGTAAGATGGAAAAGCACCTCAGACTAGAGAATAGACAGGGATATTGAAGGTTATTGTAACAAAAACAAAAAGGCACAACAAGACCAGTTAAAAAACAAAAAACAAAGTCACAAAATAAACCAGTTCAAAGTTAAGTTTATGTTTATTATTTGGTTAACAAGTTCAGTTGATAAACAAGACAATGAGTTTCTTCAAGCTGATACAAAGCGGACTACTTTGGTGAAAACACAGAAGAAGAGGTGGGAAGGTGGAACCTGCAAGAAAATTTGAAATAAATAAGGAATAAATAAAGACAGAAAAAGGTGTATACAGTGGCACGGTTAAAACTGGCGTAATAGAAATGTCAATATGTATCCTCTTGGCCTTACCAGTCAGTATGCATAATGCCTAAAAGTAGCTGATCTTTATTTATTGGCTAAAGATGCATACCAGATACAATACAGTTGAAGAAACCATGTAAAGTACTTGACTATATTTCCACAATAAAAATAAGTTAAAAATAAAAAGGGTCTGCTTAAGACCCTAGTTCCACTCCAGTAACAACTCAAGAGGGACTGGGGCAGGCGAGATTCAAGATTTGTGCCATGATATGTATGGCACCCCAGAATAGCACAATTTTAGGCACATTAGGGTCATGTGGACAAAAGTAGCCTCATGTACCTTTCATTTAGGGCACAATGGGGATCTTTCAGGGGTTTTCTGTGTCCCCTAGAAGGAGTTATATAAGCCTGATACATACAGTTTAATTGCACCTGTCTCAGTTTGTTGCTTCTCAAACAAGAGGCCAAGTGAGTCAAGGCCACCTTCCTAATTTCGTCTGTAATTGACACACCTAGATCAGCTTCCCATCTCATACGAATGGTTTCAGTGGGTGAAGTTTTACACCCCTTGAGAATGTTGTAATATATCGATAGTGGTTTTCTGACTGGTTGGGGAGTCTGCAGGATCTTTTGTTTAGTGTTGAAGTCCAGAAGAGATTGTGCTAGGGACTTAAGAGTGGTCCAAAGAGCATACTTGCAAGAAAAATGGCCACGACAGCTAGCAATTCTCATGTTCAGTTGCCAGTAAAAGCCCACCTGCGCATAGTATCTATCTAGTGCGAACACGTTAATGGTGCGGAGCAACCACATGGGACAGAATGGCCTTGTCATTCTTAGCTAGGATGACAATTTTGTCAGCAACAGGCTGAGAAGAGTAATGGATCTGTCTTTAAGGGCAGCGTACTTACAATCTATCTGTCTGCAAGCAGGAGAAGGCTCAACGTCAACGAACAATACATATTGCAGAGGACAGCCTGAAAGACAGATCCTCCTGAGGAACAGGAGGAGGACCTGGGTCTGAAAAGTCCAGGCTATAGAATGAGTCACTGTCACCACCCTCAGAAATAATGAGTTCAGGGTCAGCCTCATTTCTCTCCATATTTCCCCTGGAAGAGAAATCTAGAAAGGAGTGGATTACAAATTCCCAATCTGGACCATGGCACAGGCAACACCGGCCAAAAAAAATGGGGTGCCAGCGTCATGATCAGGACTAAATCTGTCGCTGGGAGGTTTCTCAGTGCTGAGAGTAGTAGAAAAGTTGGGCGCACAGAGGCGACCTTGAGCGATACAGTTTCTTCCCATTACTATGGGAAGAGGAAGAACTTCGAGGCTGAATACCGCTGCAACCCGGCCAGGATCAGACCAACATCTTGTATTTATGGAAAGGCAGTCCTCACTCCCGAACACAGGACTTCCCATCATCAGAACCTCCACCTCCCCGGAAGAAAGATGGACAAGAAATGTTCACACTGCTGGAGCAGCTTGCCTGAGGAGGCTCCCTACCATCACCGCCATGGCTCTTGACCATTTACTCTGCAGGGCTGAAGAAATCCTTCTTTGTGTGTGGTTTCTTCTTTTTTTTGTAAAATAACTAAACTGACACAAAAATAAAACCAAGGCTGAAATAGTAGAACTGAATGCTAATGTCATACAGACACGAAGGTCCGACTCCTCTTGGTGAGCGACATCGTAACTGAAGTGCAACTGACAGCAGGAAAAAAGGAACTGAGGCAGTTTAGGGCTGTTGCAAGTGAAACACGTAATGCAAGCCAGTCTCATGGTAGCGTGCATGCGTGCTGCTCACCTCAGTGCCAGCCTTCCTAAAAGTTCTGGCTCTCCCGATTCTAGCACCTCCAGCTCAGAACCCATCAGTGTGAATCCATGGTGAAGATTGATTCCTGCAAGATCAACCACCACCCCGAACCCATGGCCCCTCATGAGCACGGCTTGCATTGGCTATTGGAGGGCCGTGTACACGTGCACTTCAATTGCAGTGAGAGAGGATAACCAGAGTGAAATCTGCAGCAAAGGTAAGGCTGTGTAAACATGTCTAAGTAGATCTGGGTTAGAATAAAGAGCCCTCTAATTTCCTTTAACCTTAAATTTCATCAGAGCAGTGTGATGTCAGAAATTTAAATCTACCTAAGAGAGTACTGTGTAAGAAAGAACAGTTCATTTTCACTTCTATTTCTTCAAAAGCCAGGCGTGAAGAGAGTACAGGATGGGATGGAACAAGTGACCCTGAGTCAGGAAGTCCATCTTGAATGGAAAGATCCTCAGTGAGCTGACAGTTTGTTCAACAGAGCAAACCATATCTGTTGAGACCAGCAGGGGACCTTTAGAATCAACTTGACTCCTGTGCCTCCAGTTTGAGCAGACCCTTGTGCACCAGAGGGATTGCATAAAATGCATACAGAAATATACTTTGCCATTGCAGTATGAATGCATCTTGACAGAAAATGCCATGTCCTGGATTTTGGGAGCAGAATTGAGGCAGTCTGACTTTAAGTGGGGATGCAAAAGGACCACATCTGGTGTTCCCACTAGTCAAACAGCGATCTCAGTACACCTGGAGCTAGTCACCACTAGTGAGGACGGCGTCTGTTTGGCTATGTTCATCTGCTAGAGCACTCTCTACTCCTGATAGGTAAAATACTTGTTGCCTTCCTGCAGGGAGGATAGGACTGTGCTCCTCACTTCTTGATGTAGACACGATAGTCTTACTATCTGTCTGAGGAGGACTGTTTTGTAGCTAACTAGGTCCACTAGGACTCAGACCATACAAAACAGCTAGTATTTCCAACAAATGATGTGGAGATGAGTCTCTGATGGGTCCCAGACACCCATGTTTGAGACCCTGAAAGTGGGCAACCCATCCCATTAGGGAGCATCCATGGTGATAATCACCTGTGGCTCTAATTGGGAGAAGGGAAAGTCCTGGAGAAGGCTGTCCTCCTCCATCCTTCATGCAAGGGACTGAACCAGAGTATTGGTCACCAGAATGGGGTGAGTTTGAGGGTGGGATGCTTGCAACCACTGTGCACTGAGCATCCACTGAGCCGTTCTCATGCGTAACTGTGCCTAGGGCACTGTTAACACTGAGAAAGCCATCAGACCTAGAATTCACTGCATGGAGTGCACTTGGAACAGATTTGTACTCCTTTGTGTAGTATGTCACCTGAAGGATGGCCTGCCTCCTGCTATCTGGAAGAAAGGCCTAGGCATCTTGGTAATATCCAGAACAGCTCTTATGAACAGCAGTTGCGAGAAGGCTGAAGCAGAAACTTCTTTAGGTTCAGCAGAACTCCCATGGAGGTAAGGATGTGAGAGGCCACTGCTAGTTCCATCTCCTGCTTGGATGAACTGGCTATCAGCCACATGTCCAAATAAACGTTAACTTAAGAGTCCTAGTTTTCTCACATGTGCTGCAGTACAGCAAAGCACTCTGTAAGATTTGTGGTGCTGCAGACAGCCTAAAGGGCAGAATTTAATTGATAATGCTGACGCAGCACAACAAATTGGAGGTATCTGTGGTGACTGGGGTGCACTAGAATACGCTGATAAACAGCCTGCACATTTAGGGAGGCTAACCAGTCCTGAAGAGTCGGAATGAAGCAGAGAGCCAGGAGAAACCATCCTAAATTTCTCTCAATCCATGAATTTGTTAACATTTCTGAGGTTGAGAATGGGACTATGCCCTTGATTTCTTTGGTATGAGGAAGTAGTGGAGAAGTTTGTGTTGCACTCAGACTCTGACACTAACTCCACTGCTCTATTGCTCAGAAGGCCCACAATCTCCTGTGCCTGGAGCTCTGCCATGTCAGCTGATAAGAGCACTGTCCTTCTGGGTGGATAGTCTGGAGAGATTTATATAAAGTTTAGGCGTATCCTCTTGGATGAACCCATTTTCCATCATGATGGACTCCCATTGATGGTAAAACTGGGTCAGGTGCCTCTACTGGAGAGGAGAGGTTTCCCCGAGAGCAGTTTGGCAGGACCGGGGCGGAACTTTGAAAGTAGTACTAGTGCTTCGTTGCCTGCACTTTCGCCTGTGCCTTCTTTTTCGGCTGGGAGGCTAAAATTTGTTTTGAACTCCCCTACCTTTCCTTGAAAATATTTTTTTTTTCAGGCCCCCAATCCCTCATATTGGATTAACAGGGCTAGCCTAAAATTCTTTATAGCGTTATAGTTTTCTGAGTGGCTTCAAGAGACTTCTCCACCTTCTGTCCAAACAGATAAGTGTCACTGAATGGAACATTCATAACCTGGTGTTTAACATCTTGTGAAAATGCTGTCCAAACAGGTGTCATTGAATAGAACATTCATAACCTGCTGTCGAACATTATGTGAAAATCCAGAAGTCAGAAACCTGGAATGCTTTCTGATACAAATGCCTGCAGTAGCAAAGCAAGAAGCAGTGTCAAAAGTATCCATAGGTGCTTTAAGCTGATGACTAATAGATTCAATGCCATGAATAACAGTTTGCAGGCTCTACTATTTATTCTCTGAGTCATGTAAGGGCTCTGAGAGACTTAAGTGAGGTCCAAAGGCAACATTCTTATTTGGAAAAATGACTTTGGTAGCTTGCAATTCCGTGCCCAAGGTAGCAGCAGTGAAAGCTTATTTACCCTTAGTGTCTACCTTGCACGACTCTGTTAATGGGATGTACAGTGACCTCCTGGGGCAGAATGGCTTTGTCATTCTCACAGAGAATAATAACTTCAGCTACAGGCTGAGAGACTACACTGGTCTGTCCTTGGGGCAGTGTACTTTCTATCTGCCTAGAGACAGGCAGAACTTATTTATTTTATTTAGTTTTGTTGATCGGGTAAGTACACTAGACAAATCCTGCCTATTTTCAGGCACGACCCGGGAGGGAGATACAGATGAATGCCAACTGACCTTGAACCAGATTAAGCTGTTGGTGGTATTTTATTTTATTTTTTAGTGAATGAGGAAATTTGGCCAGGACACCAGGAAATTCTCCTACTCTTTTCGATAAGTGCCATGGGATCTTTAACATCCACCTGAACTACCACCAATCCAGGCAGATGGGACCTCGGTTTAACGTCCTCATCCAAAAGACGGCACCTCAGAAGTGCAGCACCCTCTCATGCTGCACTACTGTGTCAGTACTGGATATTAACCCAAGTGCCAGATGTGGAAACTGAACCCACAGCCCTCTGATCTCCCGGCCTCAGAGGCAAGTGTGCAACCTACTGAGCCACTGACATAGCTATAGAAGGAGACCAATTCCATACTGCATCCGATAGGGTTTTGAATGCTGGAGGAATATGGAGAACTAAACTGACCAGCATGAAAGAGACATTTAACCACTGAAGATGACATCTACCTGGGTCAAAAGCTGAAGGCTCAAAATCAAGTACAGAATGCATATTTTTCTTAGCAAAGCGTGGAAAGACAAGGGTAAACTCATACCCTCCTCCATCCCCGGAAGGAGGACTGGGCAGGAAGTGGATCATAAGTTCCCAATCCAGAATGAGGCCTAGGCAACACTGGTGACACCTGCCCCAATTTATGAGAAACCAGCGTCAGAGGTGGCACTGCTGCCAGAATTGCATCTGGCGCCAGGTTGTCTCCTGGCACTGATGCTGGCACCAAGGCCAGTGCTAAGAAAGGCCTCGAGGCTCTAAACCCGTGCCAACCCTGGCGCCTAATGATCCAGATGGCAGCAAAGTGACCAGCAAAGGCACTGCGGCCGGTCCCATCACAGTGACACTGAATAAGGGTGTAGCCAGTGGGATAGGAGCCAGTGGCATGGTCACTGACAAGGACACTAGTGCTGCTGTATGAGCCAAACATTATCTGGCTTAAAGGCCCTGCCTGTGGCTTCAGTGCCCCCAGCCCCAAATGGCCAGGCACCAGTTCTGCAGGCAGAGGCAAACGAGTATGCTCCATAAGAGCTGCCCAGTGGTGGAACTGCCTAACAGAGTCCCCACTAATAGACAGGGAGGGACTCTGGGTCTGATACCTCGACCTCCTGTGAACAGAAACCCCAGTGATGCTGATGGCACTGGTGAGGGCTTTCTGCTCTGGGACATTGTGGACCTCTAGAGGCGACCTCAAGCAGTACTGTTTCTTCTACTTCTTACAGGGAAGAGGAAGAACTTGAAGCCAAGTACCTCCACAACACTGACTGAGATTGGGAACAGGCCTGATTCAGTTTGTACATCCGGGAGGACTGTCCTTCCTCCCAGGCAAAGACTGCCCATTGTCAGAACCTTAAGATTAAGAGCAGGACTGATACAAGATTAAGATGCCCTGAATGGAGCTGTGCTTCACTCAGACCTCGAGCTGAATGGTCAAGGGCCTGCCTGTCTTGCTTCGTGGCAGTGATCTGACAGGCTATGTAGCTGCAACTGTGGGGCTAAGGTTACACATCAATATACGTGCCTCATGTGCAGAGATGCACATGAGGGTGCATGCTGACCTGAAAGCCTTCCTTCCTTCCAGGAGCATCTGTCTGAGAAGAATCTGCATTTAGGGATCAGTCATACATGTGGCTCCATGGCCCAGACAGAGTCTGCAGTACTTGAAGCCTCAACATGGGGTGAAGTACCTCAGTGGTACCCTGTGGGTGCGTGATAGTGCATAAGGAGGTCCCTGGGGTGGTCGGATTAGAGAGGGACAGCTACACACTGTTCTGGATGCCTCCTAAATGGTATTAGGCCAAGGAGGCATGACTACAGTGCTGATGTTGGGAATTCCAAGAAGTCTCAATGGCAGGGCTACCAGATCAAGAAGGGATGTGGACAGATTGGACAGATGATTCACTGTCCTCAGCGGATAACATCAAGGGAGACTAGACGCCTACTCAAGACAAGGCGGTGCATGAGAGAAGGGCATGGACTGGGCTGTCTGGCTCCCTACAACAATTATCTAAGGCAACAACCCATGCCCAGTGTTGTTCCCATGTTAGAGGCCCTAAGCGACCATCAGCGAGGACATCCTTTCATGGAGACAAAGAATCTGTCATCAGAAAAGGACTGCTTGGGCCACCTGTTCTTCCCAGATGAGCCCTGCCTAGTCTGTCTCTGTAGACCTTAACTGGTTTCTAGTGACCTTCCCTCCTCCCTATCTATTTACTAATATTCCTTATGTCTATCCTATGCATGCTTCAAGCCCCTACTGTTTCTGCTTCCATCTTTTCTGCTGGCAATCTATTCCAGGCGTCTACCACTCTTTCAGTGGGTAGTACTTCTTCACATCCCTCTTTAACATCCACCCTCCAACTTCACTGCATGCCCTCTGGTCTTGGTACTCTTTCCTCCTTTGAAACAGACACCCTCCTTCACCCTGTTCACCTCTGTGAGATACTTGCATGTCTCTATCATGTTCCTCTCACTCTCCTCCAGGGTATACATGCTGAAATCTGTCAGTCTCTCCTCTCCTCATAGAGGTTTTGGTGCAAACCCTGCACCATTTAGTTTGCCTCTTCTGGACTGCCTCCACTCAAGTCCCTTCTGAGGTGTGGCCTCAGAACTGGCCCTGGACACAATACTCCAGGTGGGGTCTCACCAGTGAGCAATACAGTAGTAACACCACCGCCTCGCCCTCCTCAGGATGGAGAGACCTCTGCAATGCATCCCAGCACTGTGCTGACCCTACCCACTGCTCTGTTTCATTGCCCTGCCTCCCTGATGTCAAATATAATATCCCCACGATTCCTTTCTTGCTTAGTAACTGACAGTACCTCCACCCCATCCTATACTCCATATACGATTTCCAGGAAATGACAAGGCCCCTCTAGAAGAAGTTGAGGCTTCAGGTCTCTGGGGCCTAGTCCTGGGCTGAGGAACTGCACAGGGGCCATGCCCGAGAGGAGGGCCTAGCAGAGTCTATCGATGGGTGTCTTCCTACATCTGAGGAGTCATCTGATCAACGCCCATGAGGGTAAATTTCAGGTAAGGAAAACACTCTACAAAAATAAATAAATATGAAATGTTATTTTTACACTATAAGTATGTAAATCATTGCTTAACAAAGCATGTGTAACATTAACTCAAAATTGTATCATATTTATGAAAACAGTGATTTACACACAATGTAAAAAAATAAGACTTAATTTTGTTGAACTGTACCCAGAAATGGTATAGTGTTTTACCATTTCTGTGTACAGTTGCTCAACATCTACACAGAATGGTAACTTAACTTTCTTGCCTACCTGCATTACAAAAACACTTCTCCAGAGGATTTTCTACAGACTGTACTGCTGTAAACACTACGAAATAGAAGACAGCACTTTTGATTAGGGAGATAGAAAATTCAGCTATTTACTGTACAAAAATTCAGCTATTTACTGTACTCACAGTGCCTCACTATGTAAATCAGTATCGTATATTATATTTTTGTACTCACTACAGAAATAGGAGACTACATCTCTTAGTAAAGAAATCTTGTTAGTTACATACTGTGTGCAAAGTGCCTCACTTTGAAAATAAACATTTGAGAACTTATACTGTTGTAACTACTACAAAATTAGGATACTGTACCAAAAAGGAAACTGGAAAGCAGTTTCATGTTGTACCCAATGCCTTGCTATGCATATCTACATATCAGTTGCTATTCTGCAGTCACCACTATCAAAGTAGGAGACTGCACCTCTGAGTAAGGAAAAATGTAGGTGAACTTTATAATTTACCCAGAATCCTTGTTGATGTTTGTAAATTAGTATGTCAGGTGCTATAACCATCAGTACTGTGATATATATTTTTATGTTACAGCTTCAATAATTTTTTCTACATTATGATGTATACTTTTTTTTTTAAGCTGAGCCAGTACAAATTTCTTTGTGAGGTTTTGCATATGCTTCCCATGATGCTTTGCTTAACTGGGTGATGTACCATTGTGTTTTTCTTTAAAGTTTGGCTACATGGCCAGTATCCTTCCAGGGTAACCTTTGCCCCAGGGAATTTGCTCTGGGGTTCTTATCTTTGTAGTGCTGCCCTTCTCTTCTCTACTAAGGGCTCCTATGACCCAAACAAGTAAGACCCTCCCAAGACTAGCTGTCTCCTGGGTACTGGGTTATGATACATAAACATCATGCTGATTAACTCTAGTAAGGGCAAATCACATGTAGGTTTGCTGTACTTACTCTTTGCTGGTTGTATTACAGGCTTGCTGGCACTGAAGTTGAAGCAGTCTAACCTGTTTCATGGGGATTGCATCATCGCTTCCCATAATGGTCTGCATTATTGGATGTGTGTTTTCATTCAATTCATGTGGCTTATCACACTTAAAATTTCAACACACTTAGGTGTTGAAATAATACATTCATTATGGACATTTTAAGACATACATGTGTCAAAATTCAACACACTGTAGTATATTAAAAGCTACACATCTGTGTGTTGCACAATTTACACATTGGTGTAAAATGTATTTAACATACTGCATGTGTGAAATTTAACACACACTGTGTTTTCCCAACTGCACTAACTGGTGTATTAAAACTAACTTTTAGTCAAACTTGACACAAAAGTACAGGTCCCAGAGGGTGACCATGGTACTCACAGGCAGAGGTGACGTCCAAAAGCTCTGGAGAAAACTCCATCTCTGGGCTCTCATCCAATACTGAGTCAGTACCACAATCAGTGACAGCCTCAGAGACTGGGTCATCCCCATCACCATGGTAGGAAAGACCCTTAACACCGTGCTCAATGTCGATGATGATGTCATGCCAGACCAATCACTCTCTTCTTGGTATCCACGAACGACGCTAAAAGATATCCTGTCAGGGAGCATCAGAATTAGGTGACGCAACCAGTTCGCCTGTCACAGTGGCGGAACTGGTTGTCGTGCTCCTGCAGGAGGGTGTCAGACAGGTTTGCACCTCTCGACACACCTCTGCCGTGAGGTGATTATTGTACTTAGGTGGTGCGAAGCCCCTGTGTGGGGGTGCAGTGGGGAAGTCCCCCGCAAACAGTAGGAATTTAGTAGGGGTCGGGCGGCACAGCTGCCTGCGCTGCAATCACCATCGGTATTGTGCTGTCGCCCTAATAGACGCCGGCCAATTGTTTGCCACATTGAAGTGCGAATCCTGAAGAGTTGGGGACAACCTCCGGACAACATCATTATCAGTACCTCACCGAGACACAGGAATGGAAACCACGCAAGTTGTTGCTTCCATCACCATGTCCAGAGTCATCACACTCTGTGTCAGTAGTAACACCATGGACAGTGACAACATTCAAACTGCCAACAATGCGGACAATAGCCTCATTGCCAATCCCTCTCTAACACCACGAACAGTGTCAGGAGGGGGCCGGCAACATCCATGAGGCCAACTGTTTGGTTTTCACTGCAAACTGTGACAAGAGCACAGGTGACGCCAGAGGATGACATCAGGTATCCACCAATGCTGAGTGAGCATATACCTGTGACCTCGCCACCAGCAACGCCTACTTCGTAGGGAAGCCAGACTGTGGAGGATTTGTAGCTGGCCTCCTAGAAGGAATCTACTGTTTACTATACCCAGCCACTGAAGTCTAGGAGACTCCATACTTCCACAGAACCAGAGGTCACGAGAAGAGGATCAGGAGAAAGGCCTAATGTCCTGTTTTTGGAATCATGCGGGAGGTCTGTTTCAGAAGGTGGGGATCCGGCCAACCCCACCTTTAACGTACAATCTTACCTGTGTCAATCTTCATCATCTATCACTGGTGGGTTCAAGCTGGAAACTAGGATCCCACAGGAAGCTTTTTAGCTTTTAAAGCTTTCTCCCTATCTGGGAAGAGGAACAGCCGACTTCAGGAATGGCACCCCTTGAGGTTGATGTATTACATGTGCTCGAGGGTTGATAGTAACTGACCCGACCCCTCCATCCCCTCAGTTCTGCTTTTCCTGCCATTGAGGACAGCACAACGCCATTAGGACAGCAATCTTCACTTTGAAGCTTCCAGGAACTCTGTTCTGCTTGTTCAACGTTGGCCTACTTGATACCAGTTAGTTCCGTCACCATTTTTTATTTTATTTTACTAACAGTTCAACATCAAGTCTTTACTTCGTTTGTTACTTTTGTGTTGCATCATGTTGGGTTCAGGGCAAAGCGTGCTAAAAACGGAGACTACCCGATGAGCGTCGGGTGCCCCTACGTGTAGTCATTTCTCTGTAACAGACAAGCACGACCGACGCTTCACCTGCCTGGGACCAAACCATAACATGGATCGATGCGACACCTGCATCTCCATGGACTTCAACATCTTAGTTACCACACAGCAGGGTTGGGCTGTGACCTCCCAACCTTTGGTGGTTGGCATCACGGAGTCGCCAAGGTAAGGTCCCTGGGCCTTCCCCTGCTGCTATATGCATCAGGATAACAGGCCTCCATTGACTTGGGTCTCGCTGAGAGCAGAGGCCTGGAGGAGCAGTCAGGGGATGGTCAGCCTCCTTAGGAGGCCAGTCATAGACCACTCCGTGGCCTGGTTCCCCGTTGGGGAGCCATCCAACCCTAATTGTCATGGTCTCGGCTATCACGCGGGGCCTGCATTGGTACCAGTTCCTTGGGGGCTCTGGGGCAGACCTTGGATCCTGGCACTGATGCTGGTGCCGCTGGGCAAGGCAGCAATGCCACTGCCCCCGAGTCCCTCCTGGCACCATCCACTGTGCCAGGATGGGTAGAGTATCTGGGGGTCACTGTGGTCTCCTCCTCAGAATCGGGGATGATCCGGATTGGAGCAGTGTTCCCCAGAGCAAAGGACGCTCCCCAGACTCAGCAGGAGGTCTTCTTTAGGTACAGTTCCTAGGGTCGACACTGTGCGTGACACCGTCCCTTCCTCTGCTGGTGCGTGAGAGCCCTGGTGCCATCTCCACTGCCACACTCGGTGACAGTGCCACGGTTGGTACCAGTTCTGGTGGTAGGTGCACGTGTTGGCACCGGCCCCAGAGGATGGCACTGCATTTGAGGTAGACACTGTTGGCTAGCATCAATGCCGATGCCACTTCTGGTGATGGTGCCATAGTCAGTGCCACGGCCGATGTCAGAGCCACGGTCGGTGGCGCTTTGTGCCAGCACCGCTTCCGGGCTGCCCCATCAGGGATCCCATTCCCGACGCCGCAATGTGAGTCCAAGTGGGAATTGAGACCGACCTGATGCTGGCTTTCTTCCCTTCCCCAGAGTGGTCACCAAGGTAGGACCTCTCAAGGGGCAGGACTCAGTCCTCTGCTGTTGGGGCCCCGGTCGGCATCCTGCTCTGCATCGGTGACCCCAGCCACCCTGGGGCAGAGTTGGAGCGCTGGGCTGGGCTCTCATTCCCCATCTAGGGTCGAAGTCCTGCTGTGGGTGGGGACAAGGCCACACCTTCTGAGCCTGTACGGCCTCCACCTCCTCACTATGGGTCTTCTCCCCTAGGGCTTCCACTCTGCTGCCTCGGGAGGATTGAGCAGCAGGCAGTGACTGGGCAGCACAGCCCCTCACTATGGGAGGAGGGTCCCCCTTGCCCACAGACCTGGCAGAGGGGCTGGCTCCAGGACCATTCTTCCCACCCTCCTTCCTCTCTTCTTCCTCCTCTTCTCCCAGGTCTCCAGTCCCTTGGAGCCCCTCACTTGGGAACAGTATAAGGTGATGGCAGGTGCATTCCCTCTTTAGGGCCATTGATGAGATGGTGTTTACATCTCTTCTGGCTTCGTCGCACCGATGCAGAGTCCTCCCGTCGTCCACTTCCTCCTCCGAGGAAGAGGACTCCCTCTCTTACCATTCTGCTGACTTCACAGAGTATCAGCAGTTACTGACGATGATGCTGGAGGAACTTCATGCTTCTTTCACCCAATACAATCCTCGCATGCGACGCTAGCATTCCTTGAGGAATACAACAAAGAATCGGTGGTGATCCTCCATGGAGGAGTCGCACAGTGCCTGGCAGCTTGTCGCTCCTCTTCTCCAGTCCCTTGGGACTGTCAGCACAGGTACTGCACTCTCACCAGGTCTCCAGGATCTATGCCCCACCCTGGATTGGGCCTGAGTGGCTAGATACCCCTTCTCCCGCCAGCGCTGTCAAGAGACCGCCTCCTGAGACAGAGTCTGAGGAGTTCGATCGCTGGGGCAGAATAGTTTTCTCTGCAGTGTGGCATCAGGCACATATGGTGACCTATGAAAGGTGCCTTTGGGCTACGATGGGTTAGATCTTGGCAGCCATGCCTGATAGCAAGGCAAACAGGTGAGCCATTGCCATTTCCCCTTGAGGCCTGGAGCTGCGAGACACCAAGCGTGGGCATCTTATGATACCCAAGGTAGCCTCTAGGATTGTGGGATCAGCAGTCTGCATTAGGTGGATGGTGTGGCTCCATCTCCCAGATGTCACCCTGGCCTGGCATAGGGTGGCTGCCTCGCCATCCAGGGACCCTTTTTTCTCCTGCAGGGCCAGGCAAGAAATTCATGGAGGCACTCCCCTCTCCTGCAGGCCAGAGGCTCACCCCTAATCCTGAACAGTAGGGGTCTGGCCATACCCATGATGGGCCCCTCCTGTTGAGAGTCCCCACAAGAGGCAAAAGGCTAAACTTAGCCTTCAGGAGGTGCCAGTGCCACTCCATGGTGCTTGGTACTCACCTCCCAGTGATGAATGGTGAAGACCTGACACAGGTAAGATATGAAAATTATGTACCTACCGTAATTCTTGATCTTCCTTTGTATCTTCACCATTCATCACTGCTTCCCCTCTGTCCACTCTTGGGCCTCAGCCTCTGGGCAGTGCCACCTCCGCATTGTTTCTCCCCAAACTGAGGCCAAAGTCCTGCTGGTACCTATGGGTTCTCTGCCACTTCATTGAAGCACCAGGGCCCACCTCTGGGGAGGGCAAGCAGGGTTCTTGCCCTTTCTTCCTAGGGCCTCCTTGAGGGCCCTGCTTGCAGTGAAGGGTGTTATGGGGACTCTCTGGACCTAGAGGATCCTGTCTCTAACAGACTCCTCTTCCCAAAACACTCCGTTCAGACTCCTGACTGAGTTCCTGTTGCAGCCACATAGGCTCTGGGGACCTCCTCTTTTTGGTGAAGCCCTAACTGCTCACCTTTAACCCCACAGGTAACCCACTCCTGGTACAATGGGGCAGAGTCTCCTTGGGTTTTCCACGGAGGTCCTGAACCTCTGCGGAGGTCATCATTCTTTGTCTCACCACCACTGGTGGTGCTGGGCATAGATGCCAACAACATTTCCTCACCCCAGGACTCCTCCAAGAGATTTTGTCCTGAGGTGGGTCCTGTCCCCACCTCTTGTTGGGATGGGGAAGAACGTGTTGAATGCATATACCCCTCTTCTCAGGCGGATCTTGGGGTTGCACCTGGTCTGTCATGACCTTGACTCCTTTAGAGGCTCACTCCTGTGAGGTCTTAAATCCTTCTATGCCTCTGTAGATTCAGTTTCCTGAATCTTGAGCTCTTCAGGATAGCTCACTTATCAGGCTCCTTAACAAAAAGGGAAAGGGTGACAGTGAAGTTAGGGTCACATTTGGTCCACCAGGAGAAAACTTCAGGGACTCTGGAGCGGATGTTCCTCCTCTCTACTCCCTCCCTTCTTTCCTTTATTCTTCTTGATCTTTTCTTTCCCTCCTACTCACCCCTCCCACCCTCCCTGCCGGTGGCTGGGGTCCATCTTCCAGACCGTGTTAGATTCCTACCCTCCTCTTGTGGCCAGCTTATTTCTTTTTTTCAGTTTATATCCTTTCCTTTTCTATCCTTGCCCTACCTTCCTCCCATTTTGTCTATCTCTAGTTTCCCTCTCCGGTGAGCAGAACTGAGGGAGGAGGGGCCCAGTGTCCATTACTGGCCAACCAGTGTCATGTAATACTTTGGCCTTATGGTGGTGCTGTTCCTGCCATCGGCCCCTCCTCCAGAAAGACAGAAAGCTTTTAAAGCTAAAAAACTTCAATGGGCCCTAGCACCTCCATCTTGACCCACCAGTGATGAATGGTGAAGATATAAGGAAAGATCGTTATTATATTGAAAATGAATTTTCATTTCTAGGGTACATGGTCCAGGAAGAAGCAGGCATTACATGTATCAGTGTCTTGCTCAAATTCAAGACAGGCCATGCAGGTCTCATGCCTGTCCAGAACAACTATCAGTTTCCCACAAAGACGAGACATAATGGGTGGCTTTGGACTTTCTCGATGACTTGCCCCCCCTTTTTTTTACTGAACTTGGTATCGTGATAAAAGAAACACTGGTGACACCGCAAATAAAAGAAAAAATCATGGTGACGCAGACAGAAAAAGCAGCAATGAGGTGAACAGAGGTGCTGCACTCCCCATGATGCACACGACAGCAGTAAGAACAGAACTGAAGTTACTAAGGTTGCTGGCAATGGCTACTGGCTGGCACATGGTGCCATGTGAGGGTGCTCAGATGCCATGTCCAGTAGACACGGCCAGTTTCCTGTCAAAAGTTTTGCTACTGTGAGGTCCTAGTGCCTCAGCCCAGATCCATAAATAGGAATCAATGGCAAAGATTGATTCTTGGAAGATTTATCATGAACACCTGTTAGATGTAATTTATTGCTGTATACAGTACTTTGTTCATACCCTTGATGCAATGCATGAATGTGTTCCTGCTGTTCACAAGGCACCTCAGGAAAACAATGCTACAGCTCATGAGGCTATCCAGTACAACCAAAATGTTAACATTTAATACAAACTTGCTACAGCGGTGTCTACTAAAATTTAAAAGGCAATCAGATCAAATGTGCAAGTAGAGAAGCTGCACTATGTAGTATTTAACCAACAGGATACAGTGAATAACAGGCTCATGTAACTTCTATTTTTAAAGCAAGGATAAAACTTGTTGACCACAATTTTTGACTACATTAGTCATACACAAGTGTTTGGTGTACTACATGTTCATTTCCGGCAAGTGAATGGAACAGCAAAGGAATGGAACAGGTGACTGGTATCACTGGCATTAGCAGAAGGAAGCAGGGAACCTGCTGGTTGACTAAGGTAAGGCACCTGTTCACAACTGTGTAACAGTCACTGCTGGGAAGGACAGAAGCTGAAATGTAAGTCAAAACTAGGAACAGGAGCAACACCTTGTCCCAGGTAGGAGTATAAAGAGATTTAAAAAGGCACAGGGAACACAAAGAAACCACACAAAAAGAGGGAAACCATGGACCTGATTACCAGTATCTGGGCCAGAACCTTTTAAGTGTTAGACATGAACATAGGAGACATTCCTGTTGGAGTAATATAGTATTGGTTCCGCTCTATTCTTTTTGTTTCTTTGTGTGTTATTGTTAAATGTTGTGGGCAATGTACTAGTTATTCAACCTATGTGCTGTTCACCTAATGGGTTACAGTTATGTTGCATTAGTATTAAGTGGCTTGCTTATGCCTCTTTGGCTTCCAGTAATAGTTACCAACTTTTAATTTTCTTTCCATACTAAGCAGTGGTTTCTTTTATGGATTAGTTCTTGTTCCTAGCCTATGCACTGTTCATTTGGTTCTCTGCCTAGAAGGTGTGGGGAGGTTATGCGTTTGATTATGAGTGGTTATACTTTTAAATTTTACTGCAATATCGATTGAGACTGTTGTTCTTTAAGACATATAGTACAGCGACAGCCCTTTGGTAAGGCATGTAAAGTCAGGAATGTTTTCCTGTTACAAAGAGCTACTGAAATTAATTGTACTGTTCTTGGGCTCTCTTGAACAGCACTACTGCAGGAATTTTGTCTAATTTTTGTGGTACTCCCCTAATGTGGTTATTGCAATATACTGGATACATTTTGTTTCCTTTGATTAAGGGCTTAGCTGTGCCTCATATGACTGTATGATCGCTCAATACATGGTTTCATGTTGTATAAATGTAACATTTGAAAATATAAAAATAAAGTTTAAAAAGGGGAAACTAGAAACACCCTATCAGGTGCAAGGTACAAAAGTATTTCCAGGTAACACAGGGATAACAGAAGCTGAGAAGGCTGGGGTGGTGCAATGCAGTGGCTGTGGGGCAGCAGTTCCAGAGCCACCTTCTGGAAAATGTGGTGCTGCACCATGAGTACACACTTCTCTTTGTTAAAGAAGGAGGTCGCTAGACTCAAGCCGAGCTGGTCAGAATTCAGTAGACATCTTCCCCACCCCAGGAGCCACCAAGTCTGCCACCGCTGCCTCACTGGTTGTCAAGGATGAGGAATGGCTGGACTATGGCGGGCTCTGGAAGGGGGTGGTGGGACAGAAGCACATCCTCAACTGGTACTACTGTGTAATTTCTATGCTGCTCTGGCAGGGCAGGACTGCTGGAAGGAGGCTCCTGCAGTAGAGACCAGGAGGATGCAGGGGCACTCCACAGGTGAGGCCCCAAGGAGAGTGGTAGAGGACCACAGAAGAGAAGGAAGCAACTTCTCAGTGCCGAGACTACGTGGGGTAAGTGAAGTTCTAGGAATAGCAAAGGGGGTTAGGTGCCTAAGTACACCATGGCCCAGAGGGATTGGAAGGAATCCTGAGGATCACTAGGGCAGCATGACAGGAGGGAGAGCTGAATGTCACTGACAACCTGGGGACCAATGACATGGCTAGAGACAGGGCTGAGATAGTGCAAGGGATACAGGAAGCTGGTGAGTGGTCTTAGGTAGCTAAGCTCAGTGACTTTTACTGAGGTGCCGCCTGTCTACACAACAGTGTGGAGGAGAGGATCTCTGCACCAGGAGTTTCAACCTCATGCCGGAAAGAATGGTGCAGAAAGGAGGGGTTCAGCCCATTTGGGACTGGGGACCGATATGGAGAATAACCGCCTATACAGGAGTGATGGCCTGCATCCATCTGGGAGGTGAAATGTAGTCCTAGTGGACAGTTTAAATGTTATTTTAATGGAGATTTAAACTAGCCAAGGGTGGAGGTAGAAATAATCAATGAAGCAGACACTATCTCCCCACATGCTGAAGTAGAGAGTAAGGTGAACCCGAGGGTAGGAATCTCCCGTGGTGAAAAGTAATAAAGGAAGCAGGGTGGTAAAGATGAATGGGGAAGGAAGCATTAAAGAGATAGTAGGGAAGGAGAAAGGGCAAAAGAAAAAAAAGGGGCAACAAGCAGTGGAAACAAAATCTGGAAGGCCATGTATGAGATGCTAGAAGTCTTGGAAAGAGACTGCAGGCCTAGAGGCCATCATGGCAGAGGCCAACCTGGATATTGTGGCCAGTACAAAGTCACGGTGCACTGAAAACCATGATCAGACACAGTCATACCAGGCTATACTATGTTCAGGAAGGAAAGAGGGGGTGTGGTGCTTTGTGTGTGAGGAAAGCATAAAAGCTTATGACATACAGGGAATACAGGGGAGGCAGGGATACTGTGGGTCACCCTGGAAATGGGATTGGAGCCACTATTCACACTAGAGTGATCTGCAGATCTCCACCATGGGAGAAAAATTAGATAAGGCACTGGTGGAAACCACTGGCAAAATTAGCAAAAAAGGGAGGTACTTGCTCATCTAACTCCCTGTCCAGGTCATCCACTTGAGCTGGTGTCCTATACACCACCCCCATCCTCAGTATCCTATTTTTCGAGTCCTGAAACAGCATTCATAGGGCCTCTGCCATCCCCTTTTCCCTCCTGTACATAAACTGCTGCGCCCACCCTCCTTCCCCCTTAGCCCTATCCTTCCTGAATATTCTATACCCTGGGATCATTATTCAATCCTGGTACTGGGTGGCCCACATTTCTGTGATGTCCACCTCCCTATTGACAACAAGCCTGTAACTCAGCTGATTTGTTACCTAGGCTTCTCACGTGCAGTGAAACCACCCTCCATCTTGTTTGTCTCCCTACCTCACCTTTTTCCCCCTCATGCCAATCCCGATTCCCTCCTGCTAGCTTGGGAGGTGAGCTTGTTTGACTCCCTCTTTGGGATCCCTGCCTGCTGGCTGTCCACTTGTCCCCCCAGCTTAAATCCACCTTTGTTGCTATGTATCTCTCTATCCCTGCTTTAATACCCTTTTCTCTCCCTGCTCAGGTGTAGCCTGCTCCCATAGATAGATCATTGTCATCCAGGTTCTGCCCCAGCTCCCCACTAACCATTACCCCTGGCTCGGCACCATTCCCTTAATCAAGTGTTGAGCTCCCCAAGTCTACCTTTCCTCACCATACTGCACAGGGTACTAGGAGCACCTCTCAGAAGGCCACCGACTCCCTGTCTCCCTGCACAGCCTCCCCAGTTCCTCAAACCTTTCCCTTGGCTACCTCCACCATCTCCCCATGAGTCATTTGTACCCACGTGCACCATGAGGTGCAGTTTCTCTCCCCTCTTGTGCACTTAAAAATTGACTGCCCGCTCTGCTGCTGTTAACCTGGTATGGACTCCACCCATATGTGACTATGTCTTTCCTTTTACTGCCCCTTGCTCCCTTTTAGTATGGAATCCCCCAGCACTAGCACACCCTCCCCATTCCCACCCCCTTACCTATGTACCTTTTTTTAGATTCCTCCACCTTCATAACTCTACCCCTATCCCTGCGGCTCCCCTCACCCTGTTCTGCCCCCCTGCTCTCTACCATCATCCCAACCCTCCCATCCACCCTTGGCCCCCCTTTGCTACATCCGACTGTGCTCCCTACCAGCACTGCTCCTCTCCCCATACCCCTGCCCTTGTCTTCCTTCCAGCTGTGCCCTCCCCTTTTCCCTGCCACACACCTCTGATGGACTGCTGTCTCTTGTACAGTTCCTCCTGCCCCTTCTGATGACCCCGCACCCCTCCTCCTTTCCCAGTGTTGTCAGCACTGCAAATCTTTACTTGTCCCCTCTACCTTGCTGTGTTGCTTCCTTCCTCTTGACTTGATCCTTCCCTCCAATGCTAGGCCCTTGTTCACTTTGCTCCTGCACTCCCTCCCATCCCTTCCCTTGAGCCACTGTCCCCCTCCCGCTGCATCTTCATGTTGCTCCCTGGAATAGAGCCTCCTTCACCAGGTCCCCCCTTTCCCCATCCACTCCAGCACTCTACCAAGCCTCAGCACTTCTTCCTCCATACTCCTTAGCCTGTGACAGACTGGACACCCCGCTTCCATAGTATATTCATTCAGACCACCCCATTCATTGCAGCTCACTGTTCTACCCGGTGGCCTTCCTATCATTCTGCTGCCCCTGGCCACCCACTGCTGTGCAGTCCCCTCCCACCCCATTAGTGCCCCTCCACCCCTTGTGTGTCCTTCCTAGCACTCTCCATTTCCTCCTCCACTGTCTCGCTAACCCATGTTATACCCCCAGTGGTACATGCTACCTACTACCCTTGCCTTCCTCTATTTTCTTGAGGCTTCAGTTGTACCTACCACCTCATACCGGGTGGAGAGCACACCACTACCCTTGCCTTCCTCTATTTCTTCAGGCTTCAGATGTACTCCTTCCACCTCTTCAGTGGCGTCCCACTCTGTTTTATAATTTCCTTACCATTGTGATACAATCCTAAGAACCCCCTCCCTAATTGCCCTGTGCCACTCTCCAACCTTGCCCACAGGTTCATAAATTAGCCAGCAGATAGTACAAATCACTTCAGTTGCTTAAGTCTACTCCCCATCTGCAGCCCCTGCAAATGCTTCAGTTATATCTATTGTGACTATACCAATCATTTAATGTACAAGCCAATACAGTATCTTTAAATGTTGTGGTTCCAGTTGCAGCCATATGTCCCCAGCTATAGCTCCAGCCTCAGTCGTATGTCCACTTGCAGCTCATAATGCTCCACTTTCTCCTGCCGATGACTTCTCCTCCAAATCCTCCCTTGCCCCTCCCTATTGGTCAGATCTACTGGGAGGAGTCCAATAAGGCCATTTAATAAGGAAGTGGTTTGGGATGGGTGAATGGGAGAAAATATAGGTGATTACAACTCCCGCTGCTGTTGGACTTCTGGCATTGCAACAGGGCTTGTCTTTATAGCCCAGCTGCCATTTCAAAATCCCACCCTGCTGCTCCTCGCCTGGAACCTCCCGATTGGCTCAGATCCTTTAGCCAAGCTGAAAGTGCCAGTTGACACTGGTGCTGATGCCCTGACAGTGCCCCTTGGCCATCTGTCTGGGCCTCCAACTGCTCGCCTCCTGACACCTATGCAGCCTCGGCTGCCTTCTTCCGCTGCCGGCGTGCAGCTCAAATGATTACAGCTCCTCCTGGACTTTTTGGCCTTGCAGCTGGGCTTGTCTTTATAGCCTGGCTGCCATTTAAAAAATCTTGCCCTGTTGCTGGTATTGGCTCCTCGCCTGGAGCCTCCCGATTAGCTCAGCCCCCTTTGGCCAAGCCGAAAGCACTCATCGACACTGGCTGCGATGCCCTTACAGCGCCCTCCCCCATCTGTCCGGCCCTCAACTGCTCCTCTCCTGCTGCTGATGTAAAGAATACAGCCTCAGCTGCCCCTCTTCTGCTGCTGGTGTGTGGTGCAAAGTGATTACAACTCCCCTGGGCCTCATGATCTGGTTCAAGACAGCAGACACAGAATGTTCATCTGTAGCAGTAGTCGTCTTTCCATGATGACGGAAAGAGATTTCTGAAAAATATCAAGAGAAAAGCATTAGGTGAAAAAGGCACAAATACTGTGTCAGAGCTTCCACAGAGACCCATGCGGTCGAGTCAATAGCGGGAAAGAACTGAGGACAGAGGGGGCCACCTACATCTTTATAGGGTTCATGACGCCTATGGCGTATGGCCCCAGTTGTACTGCTGAAAATCTTCTGTGTGGATCCTGCTTCACTGGTGAAATTCCTACAGTGTGACCTGATGACTGAGATACCCCAGACAAGATCTTATCCCATCTCTGTGTTCCTCTTTTCACTTGCATACCTGAAAAATGTCTTGTCCTTTTATTACCTCCTGAGCTATTCTCTCTTCAGCTTGCTCATACTGCTTTCCTGCTTCCTCTGTTTACCGAGGTACACCTCCCTATCTTCCTTCCTCTGCACCTCCTTATACCTTCTGAATGCTGCCCTTTATTTTCGCCACCTCTTTCAAGAACCATGGCAGTCCCATTTTCTCTTGCTTTGCTCATGTTTGATGCAGAAGTTTGTTGCCTTTACTATGCTCCATTTTAGCTTTGGCCACTGTTCTTCCACTCCATCCTGGCCATTCCCACCTGCCAGGTCATCTCTGAGGCATTCACCTATGTTTATAAATCTGCCCTCCTGAAGTCCAGGACCTTTGCCCTTATGTATTTTTGATTATGCAGCAGTCCTTATATTGAACTACACGTTTGGTGATTACTTATTTATTTTTTATTTATTGATGGTCTAGGAATTACAACCCTTTGAGTCAGAAACTCATTTGCAAAGGCTCCATGTCTTACATAAATATAGACTGGTACACAGATACAATAGTATAACAGATACATACTACAGACTACTGTTTTAATACAGAATATGACGCTAACAACAGAGGAGAAAAGTAAATACACACAGGTTGGAACATCAGTGATAGTGAATTCATGATGCACATACAGGGACATTACTGGTCCCCATGTGGCCTCCAACCTTGATATCTACGCACTGTCCCTGTTAATAATTACCAGGTCCAGTATTGCCCCATCACGAGTGGGTTCACTGAGTAGTTGCTTGAGGAATGCCCCTGTAGAGAGTCCAGGATGTCCCTTTCTTACTGAAATGCTGCTGTGAGGCTCCAATCTACATTGGGCAGGTTGAAGCGGTGTGGGTAGCAATTTATGTACAGGAGGGGATAAGGTGTATAAGGGAGAAGGGATGGCAGAGGCCCATGAATGCTGTTTCAGGACTCAAAAATAGGATACTGAGGATGGGGATGGTGTATAGAACACCAGCTCAAGTGGATGACCTGGACAGGAGTTAGATGAGCAAATCAGAAGGGTTTGTAGGAAGGGAACACAGTGGTGGTGGTGGGGACTTCAACCTACCTGGGTGGATTGGAGCACCGCCACCAAGAGTGCAAAAAGAGCAGGTCATATTAGAGGCATTTCAGGACAGTTTCCGGTGCAGTTGGGTCCGTGAGCCAACTAGGTTGGAAAAGACTCTCAACCTGGTACTATCAAATGGTGACTAAGGGGTCTGGGGCGGAAACCCTCTGGTGAGGCCGACCACCACTCTGTATGGTTCATGCTCAATATGGGAGGGAAGCAGGCAGTACAGGCAACGAGGTGATTGAATCTAAGGGGCGGACTTTAAAAGGACGGGGAAATTATGAGAAAGGCATCTGGAAGGAATCCAACCACACATGGATAAGAGTCGAAACGGACATCATTAAGCAAGGGCTGCCAGAGGACACAGAGTCATGTACCAGGACACGGATAAGAAGGAAGGCAAAGAAGCCCAGCTGGCTGACTGTGAAGTCATGGAAGGGTGACGCCAAGAGAAAAAGCATTCAAGAGACTCAAGAAATCAGGAGGGAGATAACAAGGACGAGTGTACAAAGAAATCCATGGATGTGTCCAGGCTAGTTAGAGCAGCCAAGGCTTCTAGGAGCCAAGACTAGCACAGGGTATTAAGGATAGAAAACGACTTCTTCTGATACATCAGTAAGAGAAGGAAAAGCAAGGACCAGATTGTGAGGCTCAAGAAGGATGGGGTGGGTGGGAAGGTGGAGATCAGGCAGAGGCACTGAGATGAATACTTCTGCTCTGTGTTCACGTCAAGAGGAGAAAGGGCGGTAGCCACCTCAGGGGAGGTAAGGAAAGTGGGCAGGGGGAAGGGTGACTGACATAGGGGATTACAGAGGACAGGGTTCTGGAGGGACTAAGGGCACTGAGGGAGGACAAGGCACCGGGACCAGACTGCATTCACCTCAGGGTACTTAAGGAACTAGTGGAGATCCTGGAAGGACCACTGGCTGACCTGTTCAATACCTTCCTGGACACAGTGTGCGCACTGCAAGACTGGAGGATGGCCCATGTGGTGCCTATTCACAAAAAGTGGCCCAAAGGATGAACCAGGCAACTACAGGCCATTAAGACTCATATCAATTGTGAAGAAGCTCATGGAGCGATCCTAAAAGAAAGGCTGGTGACCTTTATGGAGGGCAGTGGACTCCAGGATGGTCTAGGGAGATCCTGCCAGACAAACTTGAGTACTAAACTGGGTGACCAGAGACTGGACAAGGGCCATGTGGTGGATGTCCTGTATTTAGATTTCAGCAAGGCTTTTGGTTCCGTGCCACATGGGAGGCTAGAGAGAAGCTGGAATATATAGGGTGGGAACAAAGACGGTCAGCTGGATAACCAAGTAGCTGAAAGGAAGGTAGCAAAGGGTAGTAGTTGGTGGGAGACGCTTGTCACCGAGGAAGGTGATGAGCGGGTACCACAGGGATCAATACTGGGACCAGTGCTGTTTGGGATATTCATAGCTGATATCTCACACGGGATCCAGAGCAAGATCAGTCTGTTTGCAGATGATACGAAGATGGGAGCTGTGGTAGACGCACTCAAAGGTGGAGGGAGTTGCAGGACCACTTGATCATGCTACTGAATGGTTAGAAACATGGCAACTGGGGTTCAATGCCAAGAAGTGCACGGTACTGCACTTCAGAGCTAAGATCCAGGAAGGAGCCATCAGCTGGAGGGGTGCAGCTGGGAAGCACAGAGGAGTGAAAAGATCTAGAGGTTCTTACAACAGGGAGTATGAAAAACTCAGCTCAGTGCAAGAAAGCAGCAGCGAAGCCAACAAGATGCTGGGGTGTATAGCAAGGGAATCTCCTCCAGAAACAGGGAGGTGATCCTTCCCTGTACAGGTCACTGGTCAGGCCGCACCAGGAGTACTGTGTCAGCACTGGTGCCCATTCCTGAAAAAGTACATCAGATTGTTGGAGGTACAGCACAGGCGGACTAAGATGATCCAGGATTCCCTCCTGTGGGTGCTCTGATCGGCCCTAAAGTTGGGCGATCCAGGCACACCACCTGAGAGGGTACCACCACTGAAGGGTCAGAAAACCCTCAGAGACCAGGCTGCAGAGCAATGGTGGCCAGCACCACTGCCTGCTGGTCAGCATCCTGACCCTGGTCCAGGGTGCAACTGTCCGCTTCTCTGAGGGGGCTGGCTCCAGTCTGTCGAGGACACTACAAAGGTGTCCATGTGAGCAGCCAATTCAAAGAGTCAGACTGCCTATCTGACCCAGAGTCCGATTCTGCCTCCAAGGAGGTGGAGACCGAAGTCCTGTACCAGACTATGCGTGGATGCCCACTGCCATCCCGACTGAATGGGGCACCAACGAGAGACTGCATCAGAGTCGGCGCCGCGTGTCCCAACCGCACGCGAACAGCGCATGAGGAAGACAGCGCCCGAGCACGCAGCAGCATCGGGCTCGGGGTCTGTGCTGCGCCGTTGACCCACAGCGCTTGAGGCCAGAGACGGCACCAATGAAGTCTCCGACCGCGCCTCGGCGCCGAGATCAGAAACCTCCATGGCAACGCAGTCCTCACTCAGCGCCGCGAACGGCACCAGAGCTGGACACGGTGCCGTAACCAGTGCTGAGGAGAGAAAACAGCGAGGACGCAAAGGAGGCTTCCCATGGCACTGTCAAAACCATCGCGCCGCTAACAGTGCCACAGCAGAGACAGCGCCGAGCGACGACCGCCACAGACGACGGAACCAATGGCGCAAGGCCCAAGACGGCACCAACAGATGGCGCCAGGACGGCACCAACCTAGCCTTCCGAGTCGAGGAAGACACGGGGAGCCACTCAAGGGCGACTCCAAAGCAGTGCTCTCGTCCATCCCTAAGGGAAGTGACTGGGCCTCCTGCACCGTGGAAGGGTTTCTGCAATGGTGAGGCTACTAGGAGCAGAAGCCCCTCCTCCGCGGTCCATAAAGAACCAGGAGGGGACCCAGAGGAAAGGCCAAGAGACCGTGACTTGGCCAGAGTGCGCCCATCCCCAAAAGTTGGCTAAGCTTGTCCAACTTTCCATGCATGTTGTTCGATGACACGAAGTCCATGGAGAAGCAGGCATCACGCGAATCCATGTCGGTAGCAGGCCAAGGCACTGGTCATGCTGGTCGGTGACTGGTACTTACTGCCACACGGGCACCGATGCACATAGGGGCTGTCCCGCCTTAGAAGTTTTCTTGCCCCCGAACCGAGACATGACCTATGGGCAAATAAGCAAAACAAGACTGACGCCGCTAAGAAAGGAACAGTCTTACCAGGTGATGTTGACTGGTGGCGGACATCGGAACTGGTAGGAAAGCTTTCGATAAATGGAGTCGACAGACTCGCGCGTGGAGAATAAACAGACTTACGCGAGAGATAACTGAGCGAAGGCTTCGAGTAGCAGCAGCAGCTCTTGCGAGCAGAGCTTCTACAAGGTGCGACCTCTACGGCGGGAGACAAAGAACTGGCGGGAGGACAGGGTCAATGACACCTAATGGCCAACCCATGGCGCCACACAGTGCATCAGCCTCGAGGCGGTGCCAATGGTGCGTTGACTCCGCCCATACAAAAAAAAAAAAAAAAGCCGCTCCTGGGGTCGTGACCACTGAGACTATACCCAAAGGTGATGAATGGTGAAGCCTGACACAGATAAGATCAGATGTGGTTCAAAACACATGGGACAGGCACAAGACAAGAAAATCATCGTGGAAAGGAAGTGGAGGTGGAGAAAGAGCTACAGGTCAAGTATGGTCTGCGGTAATAATTTAAGTAGGAAAATGGGCAGACTGATGGGCCAAGCAGTCTTTACCTGCAGTCAAATTCTGTTTTTCTGTGTTATACAGTACATTTAAAAAGAAACACTTGCAACTCCACCTGAACAGATAATCACTAAATGACATCCAAGTAAAACTCAAAACAGACACTGTATTTATGATGGGGAAACTGGGAGGATAGCAAAAACAAAACCTAGGGCAGCTAAAGAAATAATTTGCTTTTTGATGACAGTGCCCATAGGAGGATGTTACCATGATTATAAATTTTACCGCAAACTTGTTTTTAACGTTAAACTTTTTATTGAAATATTTCCAATATCCACAACATCAGCAACAAGTGCAGAAAAGTACCCAACATTTCAGTACATACAAGGCAGTTGTATAGGACTGCAACACACAGAAAGTAAGAACAGGTTACTTACCTATAACAGTAGTTCTAGGAGTGGTATATGTTGCTCATCCACATTTCTTGGCATGTCCTTCCACTTTAAATCTTGACGGAAGTCTTCAAGCTGGCTCCTCCCACCCACCCAGGTGGTATATACCTTAGCTCCGCCCCATGGCGGCAGATTTTAGCCGCTGGAAGCAAGGTAGTGGCCAAGTCGGTAGGTGGATGAACAAACATATACCACTCCTAGAACTACTGTTACAGGTGAGTAACCTGTTCTTCTAGGAGCGTGACATGTTGTTCATCCACACTTCTTGGCAGACTCAAGCAGTTCTCCGGGAGGAAGGAGCCAAGGCGCACACCCCTACTTAGGAAATAAAGACTGGAGAACCGAGGCCCCAAAACCAGCATCCCAGCGTGACTCAAGGTTGATGTGGTAGTGGGTAATGAAGCTGTTTGCTGACTTCCAGGTAGCAGCCAACAGATTTCCTGGTTAGGGATGTCCCTAGAAGCAGCAGTATGGCAGGCAGAATGATAGAATGAGCTCTTATCCCTCTGGGAGGCTCCTGCCGCCCAACTCATGCCTAAGACCTATGTAAGATGTAATCCATCTTGCTATTGTCCGTTTGGCTGCAGCTCTGCCAGAAACGGCTTCAGCGTAAGTGACAGACAGCTGGGCGAACCTCTCCATGTAGTAGGAGAGAGCATGTCTCAGGTCCATGGTATAAAGCCTGTATTTGGCATCCGAGGTGTAATTGGGTAGTAAACTGGAAGAGTCAACACCTGGTTAGCTGAAACTCTGAAACCACCTTGGGAGGAATTTTGGGTGAGGGCGAGGACAACTTTGTCCCTGTGAAAGACCAAATAAGGAGTCCACTGAAAGCCTGGAGCTTCCCCTGTCCCTCTGGCAGACATGTTAGCCACCAGGAAGGCCATCTTCTAAGACAAGTGTGAAAGCTCACATTTGTGCATGGGTTCAATGGCTTGCCTATGAGCTTTGCTGGTCCTCGTGGCTCCATCTCTGGCATCGACCCTCATGCAAAAATTTGCTCCGCTGGGTCCTAGCGCCTCCAGCGTAGTTCCCATCAGTGTGAATGAGTGGTGAAGCCTTCATGTCCAGGAAGATCTTGCCGCCAGTGTGGGCTACCAGGATCACCTTTGCCTTGTCCCTCCTCACCTTGAGTAACACCTTGTGGATCAAGTGAAATGGAGGGATGGCGGAAGGAGGCCTAGGGTCCACGACCTGAAGACATCACCCTGCATCGAGCCCTGCTGAGGGGGAGGGCATGATACAGCCTCGGCTTGGTGTTTTCCCTGAGGCAAACAGGTCTATCATTGGTTTGCCCCACCGGGAGAACAGGCTGTAAGCAACTCTGGATGGAGAGACCACTCATGGGATGTCTGGCCTATGCGGCTGAGAGCATCCACCAGCTGGTTCGAGGTTTCTGCAACATGGATGTCTAGAGATCCACCTCCAACCCGGCTTATGAGGTCAGATGCGGAGCGCCTCCTTGCACAGCAGATGGAAGCCCTGTTTGTTGAGGTAGTACATGGTCATGGTATTGTCTGTCTGGACTTGAACCACTTGACCCCGGAGCTGAGGAGCAAAAGCTGACAGCGCCAGTCTGAGTGCTCTGAGCTCCAACAGGTTGATGTGGCATCAGGACTCCTCAGGGGTCCAGAACCGTGCGCCCTGTTGTACCCCATGTGGGCTCCAGCCCATATGAGAGCATCGGTCATAAGGGCGACCGTCGGTTCGGGCGGATAAACAAGATCCCTTCCTGCAACCGGTCTGGGGCGGTCCACCATTGGAGAGCATCCCACATCTTCAGGGTTGCAGTGATCAGCTGGTCAAAGTGACCATATCGCTGAGCCCACTGGGTGGCCAGCTCCCAGTGGAGGGCGCATTGCCCAACCAGAAATGATTGGGCAAAGGATCAGAGACCCTCTGTCCGGTCCACCGGGAGCCGAGCTCTGGCCTGACAAGAGTCGAGCTCTGCCCCGATGAAGCCCATCACCTGAGAAGGCACGAGTTCCAACTTGGCCTCGATGATCAGGAGGCAGAGTTGGGAGCAGGTATGGAGGCCAGATCCTGGACTTCACCTCCTGAAGGAGGAACCTGCAAGAGCCAGTCATCGAGATAGGGTAGATTCTGCTCCTTGATGCGAAGGTGGGCTGCCACCACTGCAATGCATTTGGTGAAGACCTGAGGGCGAGGATAGGCGAACGGCATGGCTCAGAACTTGTAAAGGGTCCCTTGACCCTGAAGCGGAGGAACCGCTGATGGGACGGATTGGGACATGAAAGAATGCATCCTGTAGATCCAGTAAACAGAACCACATGTTTCAGCTCCAAAGATGGTATGATCTGGTTCAGAGTGACCATCCAAAGGTGTGGAACCTGAGATATTGATTCAGGTCATGGAGATCTAGGATGGGGCGCCAACCCCCATCCGCTTAGGCACCAGGAAGTACCTGGAAACAAAGCCTAGGTCTGTCAGAAGATCCGCACTGGAGCTACTGCCTCCTTGCAGAGGAGCTGAGCCACGCGTCTCGAAGAACCAACTGGGTGCATGCAGATCCGCTCCTCCCAAGGGGCCTGGCTCGGCTGGGAGTGGTACTGCTCAATTCCAGAGGCAGTCCTTAACCGACCACTGCGAACCCACCTGTCCGATGTGGATAGCAGACCAGGCAGAAAGGAAGTGGTGAAGCCAACCTCTCATGGGAGGACACAGAGCTGGCGTGATGGGTATAGGGGTGGCAACCCCAACCCGTCAGTGAGCAGGAGGCTCCAGGACCTGCGCCTCAGCCACCTTTGGGGCTGTTGAGGACCCTGCTTGCACTCACGGGTACTAAGCGTGAGCCTGCTGCTGCTGCTGACCTCCTTGATAGGAGGGCTGCCTGACCGCAGGGGAAGAGTGCCGAAATGGCTTCTTCTTTCTCTTCTGCTGGTTCTTGCCCTAAGAACCCTTGGCAGAAGTAGCATCCAAGGTGGCACTGGACTACTCTACACACTGAAGGTGACCAGCTACTCCTGGACCAAACAAGTCGGGTCCCCAGGAAAGGCACCTCAGCAAGCTTATGCAGAGTATCTGCGGGAAGGAGAAAGCCTCAGCCAAGCCCTGCAGTGAGAGGCCACTGTGGCTGCCAACAAGCGGGCACAAGAATCTCCTATATCCAAGGCTGTCTGGAGCTGCTGTTTTGCAACAGCATGACCTTGGCCATGGACCTGCTTGACCGTAGTCTGCATGTCCAGTGGGAGATGAGGAGGACCTGGAATCCAATGACATTAGAAGGGCATGAAGTGTGCCATAACAACAGCCGAGCTGGCTGGCGAAGGCCAGAGAGAAGGGCAGCGCATGAACCTTTTGAGCAGAGTGGTCCATATTTTGGACTCCTTGTCTGAGGTCAGTCAGTGTCGGCCAACTACCCATGCACCTGAACACTGAGGTGGTCACCAGGCTCTGGCCAAAGGGTCTCAGTGAACCCCGCAAGGGACTCCATGGGCACAGTGCACTTGTGGGCCATGCGGGCAGACATGCTGGGCAGGAGGCAGGCGCTGCCAAAGTTCAAGGGCCAGGCCAACAATGACCCTAGGCCACTGGAAAGGCCTCCGTCGGGGTATTCCTTCTCTTGAGAATGTCAGTGAGAGGGTACTCTGCCTTCTTCTGATGGGCTCCAGGGACATTCCGTGGGGTCGGAGATGAGGAGGAGAATGCCCTGGAAGGAGGAAGACGCCACCATCCCTGCGCCGACCGTGACTCATCATCCCCAGGATGTGAGTGCAAGCCAGCGACGTCCGAGTCCGAGGAGTCTGTCAGTAAAGCGGTCCGGGTGATCGATCGACAGACGCCGAGGGAAGCCCGGTGGTCTTGTCGGTCCTTTTCAGGGCCCCTCCTCAGGCTGTTTAGGCGGTGGTTCCACCGAATTGATGGAAGACGGAACAGACCGAACTGGGAGAGCGGCCGGCCGGGTGGAGGAACGGAGACTTTGGTTCCGGAGGGTCGGCGTCGACCTAGAGCCGAGCCAAGTTATGGCCGTGGTGGGCGGCAGTGCTGGCTTTTGCCTGGTCAGGATCAGCTGCTACCAAAAGGTCTTTATGCGCTTGCGGACTTCACTGGAGCCTCTCTTGTCCGAGGAGGATGAGGACCTGTGGCGTGCCTCTTCTTAGAGCGCTTGGACTCTCTCTCAGTCGTTCGGCCAAGGGGTTCTGGATCTCGGCCGAGATCGGGAGGCCTACTCGATCGATCAGGAGACACTGGGGTTGGTGAAAACTGAGGGTCCAAACCGGGTCCTTGATGGGAACACCAGCAGGCTGGTCTCCTCATCAGGGAATACAAGGACTGGAGTCCTTTCCTATGAGTCGTCGGCCAGCTGGCTTACAAAGGGTCTATCGGGTCATGGATACCTCTAACCTGCCGGCCACTTCCTCAGTCCCCTGGCCAGATGGAAGATCCGTGAAGCCGGGCAGCCAAGGATGTAATCTCGACTGAAGTTGAGACGCATGTTCCTGGGACTCTGACCTCTCTGGTCCCAAGACATCTTCGCCAAGGCAGATACTGCAGAGGTCCTTCTCTCTCTCCGAGTGGGAGGAGTGTGAGCCCAGGCGCCTCACCCAGTGGGAGAGACTGGCACAACTCCTTGAAGGAGCCCGTAAAGGTGGAGCCAAGGTTCGAGGAACAAAGAAATCTCGACTGGTCAAGCGCCGAGCTGCTTCCTCTCGAATACCTTCATCTGTTCCAGCTGTTCGGGATCCCACAGTCAGAAACACCCACCTCGCCTCCTTCGATTTCACTGGTGGGTTCCTCTTCTCCGGTCTCCCCAGCTTCAGCCGACCTTGGCGGGTCGCCCAGGACTTTGGGATGGAAAGCCAGGCAAAACTGCATGACAGGTGTCATGGTGACACCTAGGCAGTAGACACATGTGAGGTGAGGATCGTGTCGACATCTTCTGGTCGCAGGGGCACCGGTGAACTCCGGTGGGAAGATTTTTCCTCCATGGTAGGTGTGACTTAAAGCATGATCGCTTCACTCGAGAGCAGTTTACTTTTCGGTAAAAACAGCGGTTAGAATTCAGGGCCTATGATATGCTGAGAGCATGAGGGAACCTGTATCTTCCAGCAGAAAGAAAGATCTGGTGTCATGGGGCAGAGCCGAGGTATATACTACCCAGGTGGGTGGGAGAAGCCAGCTTGAAGACTTCCGACAAGATTTAAAGTGGAAGGGTACATGCCAAAGTGTGGATGAACAACATATCCATGCTCCTAGAACACATAAATCATAGTGTATTTCAAAGGCTCAGTTAATAGCAGTCAGCAAGTCGCACCTGCCTCTACCTGTGAACCCGAACTAATCTAAATCAAATGGAGTGTCAGGACTTTGTGAACAAGTGACCTCATATTAAATTAGAAAGGAAAGTAATATTTTCTTAGCTTCACTGCAAGCATGACTGCACTACGTCCTATTCAGTGTGCTTTGTTAGATCCTTCCGATACTGGTTGTGTTTTAAACAGTACACCATACCAAAACAGGTTAGCAACAACGAAATAAAGTATAACAGACTCCTACCTCTGGATTAATTGTAAAGTTTTAGATGATTTTCCAACACTGAGCAGATCAAATATTATTTCTTTCATTGCAAAATCCAGACGTCCTAAAATGAACAAAATTGCAGATACAATTAATGCAATAATCCTGTACCATCTAGAAAGAACTGCAAAAAGCAAAATGACACCGATCAAGGTGTCTGAACATGCTAATTTAAAATGCCTTACATGAGCAGTAAGGCATGAAGTGCACAAGTGCCTTCAAGAACCCAGAAAGATTCATACATTCCATGACCAGAAAACTTGGAGGCATTTTCAATTCTTGCTTAGTCATAAAATATGATATAATTTTTTCTTCTGTGTGAGCGTTAGTGCTTGTTGACAACAATGGAACCTAAACCTTCTGCTTATCTACATGATAGGTACAGCATGGGTGATATCACAGTGCACGTTTTCACACACTGCCACCAATGTGCCTCAAAATCCTGCCATGAAGGACTACCACATAGGGAGAGGTACTTCACTTTTCATGCCCTTTCAATCTTTGCTTTCTCATAGAGATTGCCAACAATTGTGGCAATTAGTGCCAATTGTGCTGGTTTTTGTGATGTGGACACTTGCTCACTGGGAACTGGACTAAGACCACGATAACTAATTTCACAAAGGTCACAAAACTGCCTTCAGATGATGATAATGGCTTTGGTCACCCCAACTTGTGCTGGATTCGAACCAGTAACCTAGAGGTAAAGGCTTCGAACCAGATACCAACACATAAGTCATCCAGTTCCTGAAATATTAAAGGAAAACTACACCTCATATCTTGTAAATGTTATTTGTTTCCATGTCAACAGCCAAATCTTTTGTGTAGCTGTTTGAGATGTATGTAATTACTTTAGTTTGTTTACACACTTCATAGTAGGCCTTGTGACTATTCTGGGGATCTCGATTTGCTGGTTGTTGAAATCTCATTGTATCCCGAAAGCTGCATTAGCATATGAGAACATGATGTGTAATCATCCTTTAGACTCCACACTATGCCTGTTTGCGCAATTCAACATCAAAGAAACAAGCTGCAGGAAGGTGTGAAATACCACATTACCTTCAGCTAGCTTGCAAACTGAGATGCAACATGGGTATTTCCCTTTACACTGCATTCAGTTTGTGTTTCCACAGAGTTTTGCAGGGTCTTGTTCTTTCAGCATAAAGACACATGGTATAAAGGGATGATGGGACATAATGTTCTCTTATGCTAATGCAGCTCTAACGGAAATGAGATTTCAACAACTCATAAATGAGACAATGCCCCAGCCTGGGTAGTCACAGGGGACCTACATGAGCAGTGAAAACAAAGTAAGTAAACACATATAGCCCTAACAGCTACAGGAAAAGAGCTGTTCTGCTGACATGGAAACTACTCAAATTTACATGATAACCTCCCGACACCACAACGGACAAAAGGACAGAGAATGCAGCATACATGTTATAAACTTCTCTTCCTCTAATATGTTACTATATGGAAAAGTCCATAAAACTGGGAGCCTTCATGGTACAAAGGACTTAGGACTAGTAAGGTTCAGGTGATGATCTCTGAGGTACAGGAGGGGTAGGTCCCTCAACTGCTGCCCGACCTGAAGGAAAGACCCCAGATATGCAGAGTTCAGCTTAGCTTTGCAGAGCCAACATTGCTAGCTGGGACAGGCAAAGCCAGGATGTCTGTCTAATACAGATGGCCAATTCCAAAATCCTGGAGGTTATTTCACTGACAAACAATGCCCTCGACTGGTGCTGTACCACCAGCAGGCCTCTGACAGAAATGTACAAGTGTGCCTTGCTGCTTTACAGACAGACACAGTAGCAAGCAGACTGTGCACCTGCAACCATCTGCGGTACTGTTAAACTGCAATATGGGCCTGGTGTGAAGAAACTGATAGTTGTGATCTAGCTGAAGAAAACACTTTCCTGCCCAGTGCATCAAATCCCTGGAGTCCTGGCTGGGAGGTTGGTCGTAGATCAGGTGCTGAAGCATAGCCTAGGTCTGGAGGAACCTGAAGCCTCGGCGGTGTGGGGTGAGGGTAAAAGCTCCACAGCCCGGAGGGGGCAATACCTTACTGGAGGTCCCTTGAGTGGGAGGTATAGTAGCGATGCCCATGGTATCCTCATTGCCTTCTATATGGCTCTGTGCCATGCAGGAATGACACTGGTGCCTGCACTGATAACACCTAGAGTCCCACCAGCAGGGTGACAGGATCGCAACGAGAAATAGAAATGCATACCTACCATAATTCTTGATCTTCTCTTGTATCTTCACCATTCATTACTGTGTGGGTGTAAGCCGAGGTGGCACCGCAATGGGAGTTTTTTTTGGGGAGCAGGTCAAGCGCAACGGTGCCACCCCAACAGCGACGCACTACATGGTGCATGAGGGGTGGCCATTAGGCTGCCTCAGACTCTTCCTCCATCCCAGTTCTGTGAGCCAGGCGAATAATTATAAGAAAAAGGAGAGTGAGGCAAGAGAGCCGGGGATAGGATATAAACTGAAAAAGGAATAAATCGACAGAGGACAGGAAAGAGGAAAACCTACCCTCCTATGGGACAGAGAGGGCCTCACTCCTAAGCGGCTCAAGGAGGAATAGATAAGGGAGCAGAGAAGAAGGAAGAAGAAAAGAGAGGGGATGTTGAGGCAGGAGAAGTTCCGCCAAGTTGTGAGATTGGGTCAAGGCTCGAAGCTCGGGACCAAGGCGAGGAGCAAGGACTCTTTTAGGAAAACTGGTGAAGAAGGTTCAACTGAACCTTTTGCACAGCTTGTACAAAAGCTTGCTCTCTGTACCTCCCGCCATCCCTGACCCTTACACTCCAGCTAAGAGCTTACTGACTGCCAAGGCAGAAAATCTGTTCCAAAGGAGGTGCCCAACTAGGAAGGGAAGAAGCCCAGTAACACACTGTTACGTGCTAACACAGATATGTGTGGGGAGGGGGACGATTTCCAAGCCGCACAGAGGGTATCACTTTGCAGAACAGGACAGAGGGAACTCAGTCTGACTCACCAAAGGCAAGGCAAAACAGATCACCAGTTCCAGGCAACTGGAGTGCAAGGACAGCGTTAACTAGTAGAGGCTGGCGAAACAGGAGATTCAGACATGCCAGAGGGACCTGTAAAAATGAACCAAACCATTTAAGGAACAGTTCTTTAACGAGAATTGAACAACATGGCTTAAGACGGAGCCAAGAGGTCACCCTCAGGGGCAATCAGAAAGAGTTCCCTCAGAAAGAGAGAAATTCTACTGCCCCTTCTTTCTCAATTAAATGGATTCATTCTGAGAGAAGAACGGAAGGCTCAGAATTTTTTTTTTCATTTAGGCTTTAAGGCCAAGAAAAGGAGGGAGGAGGAATGAGCAGGGAGCTGGAGAAGGAGGCCCATGAGGGAAGGTGGAGATTGTAATTAATGGTGAAGATACAAGAGAAGATCAAGAATCTGACAGTAGGCACGCATTCCATATCTTCCCTTGTCAATCTTCACCATTCATCTACTGCTTGGTGAGTACTAAGCCCCGCAAGGGGACAAGGAAAACCCTGAGGAATAAGACCCTCAGCCTCCTGTTGGTGAAAAACAGAAGGAAAAGACCCTGGCCTTACAAGACAGGAAGCCAAAGGCCAAGGAGAGCTAGGAGGTGTCCCACAGAGACAAGGAGATGGAGAAAGCCCTGAGAGCCTCCTGGCCTGCTGGAAAAAAAGCAGGTCCTCGAAGGCAGAACCGAATCACCCTCACGCCTGGGCCAGGGGTGACAATCTTGATAGATGAAGTCATGCCGTCCACCTAATGCAGATCACTGTCCTGCAAGCCTGGAAGCCACCTCACTGATATCGAGGATGCCATGGTTTGGTGCCTTGCCAGTTCCAGGCCCATAGCGGAGAGGGCAATGGCCTGTCTGAATTGCTCTGTATCAAGCATTGATGCTAGAAGTTGAGAGAGCATAGACCATAATTGCCTGTTGCAGGTAACATGGTGAACCTGATGTGAAGCAATGCACAACATTGCACGCAGAACAAGAGAACACTCTTCTCACCAGTCAAACTGTAGGGAACCCGAGTCCAGTGGACGTGTCGCGCGCTAGGCGGTAGTGCCTGGAAAGTCTCTAGGAACCCAATCCTGAGGGAGGGTTGAGGAGTGACCTAGAGACTCAGATGGGGCAATACCTCTTCCTGCAGTCTGCCGGGCTGGAAAAGGAACAGCTGGAGACTGCCAAGTGCAGACAGACCTCCTGGAAAGGATAGGCCAGGATGGCACCACTAGATGCTGGGCACTGAATTCACGCGTCTCCTGCTCGGTATTGTCTCGGCCTGACAAAGGAGATCACGGAGACCCCCAACCATCCTCCAAAGGCTGATATTCCGTGAAACTAGTGTCGGATGAGAGGTGAGCAGAGGGTTCTCTCCTCCAAGGAGGGAGTCGAGGAGGATGAGTGACGCGGATGCCCAGAGGACTCCTGCAGTGGTGGGAGAGGCAAAAACCCGCTCATGCATATATCTAACATATGATGGGAAGGCCTCACAGTGCCTCTGAGACGTCTCCCAGGATAACGGGCCCGTAGGATCGACATGGCCTGGAAGAAGGGGGTGGCTGTAGAGGAATGGGAGAGGACACCTACAAGGAGGCAACTATCCTCTGCTAGGCTCTGAAATCCAGGAATGGAGCCCGAGCTGGCGGGGTCCCGGATATCAAACCAGGTCGCAGAACGGAACCCCGGGATGCGAACTCTGAAAAGAGCTGGATGGGGAATCTCCCTGTGACGCACCTGGGGCTCCATGGATCCAGAATGGTAACCCACAGCAAAGCCACCAGAGGGTCCCTCGAGCCTACGAGAGAGGCGGGGCTCTGCGCCACGGCTCCTCCCACACCCCAAGGGTGTGGAGGAACCGACACCATCACCCAGCCCTCAAACCTCAGACTCTGAGGATGCCTCCTCCTGACCCAGCGACAGGTTCAGTCGATCCTGAGGCCCTCCCAAGGGGGGCCCCAAGACAGAACCCTTAGTCTACCCCAAGAAGGCGCAGCAGCACTGGGAAATGGCAGCTGCCACAGCGCCTCTGAGGACAGTCCTCCCTAATCCCAAGCAGCCTCCCCATGGACCCCAGGCCACCTCAGCCTGGGAGTCCTCAGAGGAAGACTGTCTGGAGACTAGGGAATGGGAGTGCTGGGCTGCCGGACACCACGCTCCACAGAAGACTGATTCAAGAATCGGGGGAGCCTGGTCGGTCCACTCTGAGTCATCTGCTTCAGAGGAAGAGTCAACCAGAAGGACTGATGCTGGCCATCCCAAGAGTTCCTGAGAAGCAGTAAGGTAACAGCGTCATCCATCCTGGTGCACCACTCTTGTCTCCGAGGCCAGGCGCTGACTGCAGCACCGAATTCAACACTGCGCCACCACGGGTCGACTGAACCCATGGCACCGCTCGTGGTGCAGAAAACCAAACCAACCGTGGGCGCGCCCAGGATCCGAGACAGCGCCGGAGGGCGCCATGATCCAACAATGCCAACCCAGCAAACATACGGAACACTGGGGAAGCCTGCATCTCGAAGAGGCCTGATAGGGGACCCGGAGGAATGGTCTAGAGACCTGGCCTGGGAGGCCAGAGAAGAAAAATTACTCAACTTAGTAATTATGTTTCTTCTAATGGAGTCTTGCAGTATTCTGACTATTGCAGTTAGCTCCAGCACTTGAACTGCACGGAGGAGAAGAGTTAAAATTCTATGCAAGGCATAGAACATTGAGACGAGCTCAGCTGAAAACTCTGTCTGCAACACTATGAAACCCAACCGATCAGATTCTTACGAGCTAAAACTCACTGACTTAATAATGTGGAAACTATAAACTGGCAACAACAATTTTGATTCCTAAAAGACTCAAGTCAGAAATCCAAAACCAAAAACCAGGTAATAAATATAAAATTATTAACTAATCAAACACAAAGTACCCAAAACAGAAAGTGGGCTGAACACACCCCCTGGGTGCAACACTGCACCTGCCCACCCACTTCCCAAAAACAGGTTCTGAGAGGAGGCAGGTCAGAATACAGTAGACTCCATTAGAAGCAACATAATTATTAAGGTGGAGTAATTTTTCTTCAAACAACATTAAGCCTTGCAGTATTCTGACTATTGCAGACTACTAAGCAGTACCTCCAAGGAGGTGGGACAGAAATACAGGTTACTCACCTGTAACAGGAGTTCTAGGAATGGTATATGTTGTTCATCCACACTCATTGGCAGAGTATCCTTGCGCTTTAAATCTTGCGGGAAGGTCTTCAAGCTTGCTCCTCCCACCCACCGGGTGGTATAACTCGGCTCCGCCCATAGCGCCAGATCTGGCCCGCTGGAAGCTCAGGTTGTGCGTCGAAGCCGGGAGGTCGGGTGGGTCAGGGATGAACAACATATACCATTCTTAGAACCCTGTTACAGGTGAGTAACCTGTATTTCTAGGGACATGGATATGTTGTTCATCCACACTCATTGCAGACTCCTAGCAGTTCTCCGGAGGAGGAGGCAAGACGACCCCAATACTTACTGGGAAAGAGAGACTGGAGAACCGAGGCCCCAAAACCAGCATCCCGGGCGTGACTCAAGGTCGATGTGGTAGGTAATGAAGGTGTTTGCTGACTTCCAGGTAGCAGCCCTGCAGATTTCTTGGATAGGGACGCCCCTGGAAGCAGCCACTGCAGCAGTATGGCGGGTAGAATGAGCTCTTATCCCTCTGGGAGGCTCCATGCCCGCCAACTTATAGCAGAGATCTCATGCAGGAGGTTACCCACCTGCTTATCGGTCCGCTGGCTGCAGGTCTGCCAGATGCGGCTTCAGCGTGGGTGACAAACAGCTGGCGAACTCTCTCCTGAATTTCAGCCGTATGCCTTTATAATAAGCGAGCTCTCTAGGTCCAGAGTATGGAGCCCATATTCGACCTCCAGGTGTGATTGGGGTAGAACACAGCAGAGTCAACATCTGGTTAGGTGGAAACTCGACACCACCTTGGGAAGGAACTTGGTGGAGGCGCAGGACAACCTTGTCCTGTGGAAGACCAGGTAAGGAGACTTCGATGGAAAGCGCCTGAGCTCTCCCATCCTTCTGGCTGACGTGATAGCCACCAAGAAGGCGGTCCTCCACGACAGGTGAGAGAGAGCACACCTGTGCATAGGTTCGAATGGCTTGCCCATGAGCTTTGCCAGTACCAGCAGTAGATCCCACGGAGGTGGGGGTTCCCTGACTGAGGAAATGTGATCAAGGCCTTTGAAAAAAGCGCCAGACCACCTTTCCCAAGGGCTAGCCTGACTGCTTCCCGGCCCGCCTCGGTAGCAGAGATGGCTGCCAGGTGCACCCTTAGGGTCACGATCTAAGCCCTTGACTAGAAAGGGACCATAAATAGTCCAAGATGCTTGCCAAGGAACAGGAGGAAGGGTCCAAGCTCTTGTTCTGACACCAAATGGAAACCTTTTCCATTTGAAGGCATAGCATTTTCTGGTCGACTCCACGGGACGCTCAACTACATTGAGGACCCCTGGAAAGACCCAAGGCCTGGAACTCTAGCCGCCAGGAACCAGGCCATCAGGTGCAGGATTGAAGGTCCGAATGGAACACCTTCCCTGATTGACTGAGAGCAGGTCCGGCGAGCTGGAAGCTGCTGGGAGTCCTGGAGCTGAGACGGAGGAGATCTGGTACCAGAACTGGCTGAGGCCAGTCTGGGCTATCAGAATCACCTGCACCTTGTCCCTCCTCGCCTTGAGAAGCACCTTGTGGATCAAGGGAAATGGGGAAAGGCGTAAAGAGGCCTCGGGTCCATTGCCTCGAGAAGGCATCCCCTGCAGCAGCCCCTGCTGAGGGGCGGGCATGGAACAGACTCAGCTTCGCTTCCATGGAGGCAAACAGGTCCACCTGAGGTGTGCCCCAAAGGGAGAACAGATGCTGTACTACCTCCGTTAGGGAGAGACCACTGTGGGATGCAGCCCTATCCGGCTCAGGCATCGCCAGGGTGTTGGAGGCTCCTGCCACGTGAATGGCCAGGGAGATCCGCCCAGGCTGCGACGAGTGACCAAATGCGGAGAGCTCTTGCATAGAAGCAGGGAGCTGCCCCGCCCCTGGCGGTTTAGATAGTCATGGTCGTGGTATTGTCCGCCTGGACTCGGACCACTTGACCCCGGAGGAACGGAGTAAAGGCGGTGAGAGCTAGGCGGACCGCCGAGCTCCAGCAGGTTGATGTGGCATCGACTCCCGCGAGGACCAGAGGCCATGAGTCCGGTGTTCCCCAGATGGGCACCCCAACCCATCAGGGAGAGGCATCGGTCGAGCAGAGAGACCGCCGGCTCGGGCGGACGAACGGGATGCCTCCTGCAAATGATCTGGAACGGTCCACCACTGGAGAGCTGCCTCCACATCCCTGTGTCACCGACACAAGCTGGTCCAAGGGATCTGAAAGGGCCAGACCACTGGCTGGCCAGTCCCCACTGAAGGGGGACGATGTTCCAGCGGGCCCAACGGACCACGCTGGTGCAGGCCGCCATGAGACCCAGGAGGCGAGGAAGTCCCGGCAGGGCAATTGCCCAACCAGAAATGATCGGGCAAAGGAGGAAAGAACTCGGCCCTGTCCTCCGCTGGAGCCGTGCCTGGCTCGAGGAGAGTCGAGCTGCGCCTGATGAATAGAATCACCTGCTTCGCTCGAGTCTGACTTGGCCTGCTGATAAGGAGGCCCAGTTGAGAGCAGACCTGGAGGGCTGATCTCTGACCCTCCGCCTCCTTCCTGGAGGGAGCTGCCATCAGCCAGTCGTCCAGGTAAGGGTACACCCGGACCCTCGCGCCGCAGGAAGCTGTCACCACTGCCATGCATTTGGTGAAGACCCTGGGAGCTGAGACAATCCAGGCATGGCTTGAACTCGCAAGAGGGATCCTTCCGTGAAGCTACGTAAATCTCTGTGAGACGGATTTGATAGGGACGGAAAACACGTCCTGCAAGTCCAGAGAGCAGAACCACGCTGCTCCAAGGATGGTGTTATCTGAGCCAGAGTGACCATCCTGAAGGTTCGGTGACCTTAGAACTTGTTTAGGTCGTAGGTTTGTGAATGGGGCGCCAGCCCCCGTCTGCTTCGGAACCAGGAAGTACCTGGACACAAACCCTGGGTCTGAAGGAGGGTCCACCACCTCTCTTACCACCTCCTTCTGGAGGAGGAGAGCGGTGTCGGCTCGACGAGCCGCCAGTGAGGCTTGGGATCCCGGGCCCCCGAGGGCGACGCGCCTGAAGGTGGTGCCTGCTCGAATTCCAGAGGCAGGCCTCTTCCCACCACCTTGGTGACCCACCTGTCCGTGGTAACAGCGGACCAGGCGGAACGGAAGTGCTGAGCTGCCTCTCAATGGGGGACCCAGGGCAGACGGTGGAGGAAGGACACCTCAGTGCCTGGGCCATGGCAGGCTTGGAGGAGGGACCGCCGAGGGACCTCCCTGGGGCCCTTTCCTCCTGCCTCCTGTTGAGGAAGCCGGCGGTTGGGTTTGGGATGCCAAGGTCGAGCCTGCTGGCCCTGACGTTGCTGGGCCAAGGCCGGGGCACAGAAGGACGAAAGGGCTTAGGCTGTGGTTTCGCGGCCTTTGTCCTTCTGAGCGGAAGAGACCGAGTCCAAGGTGGCATTGGACTTCGTCCTCTGCAGGTGACCTTCCACCCCAGGGCTCAAGAGGTCAGTCCCTCAAAAGCGGAACATCCGCCAACTTGTGCTGGGTATCCGGGTAAAGGTGGATATCCTCAGCCAAGTCTGGCTGACGAAGATAGCCACCGCGTCGCCACCCCATCTGGCACATGAGTCCCCTGTATCCAAAGCAGTTCTGGAGCTGTTGTTTGGCCACTGCCCTGCCCTGGTCCTGCACCCGCTTAACCGTAGTCTGCAGATCGGGCGAAGATGAGGGATGACTCATCCAGGAGCCTCAACAGGCATGAGAAAATGTGCCATGAGGACGGGCCGAACTGGCCTGACGTATGCTACCGAGAGGACGCAGCGAGACTTTTCGCCTCGACAGTCCAATTTCTTGACCTTGTCAGGAGGTTTGTCCACATCCCTGGCGCCAGCCGCGCTGCCGGAAAACGCTGTCGGTAACCAACCCCTCAAAGCAGAGGGGTGTTCCAAACCGGACAAGGATGGTCCCAGAATCCGTGATACTTCCTGGCCATCCTGGCCAAGGCGCAGGGCAGGGAAGCAGGGCTGCCAAAGCTCCAGTGCCGACCCACTATGGCCTCGGCCACCGGAAAGGCCCTCCGTCGAGAATCCTCGGTCCAGAATCTCCGTGAGGGGATACTTCCGGCCTGCTGAACGGGTTCGAGCTCCATCCCGTAGACCCGAGATGACCGGGCAGTCCTAGGAAGGACGACGGGCTATCGCGCCCATTGACTGACCTCCTGAAGACTCCAAGTCCAGTCGCTGAGAAAAGGAGGAATCATCTTGACTCGAAGAGTCCTCAAGAGCTGCCTTGGCCTGAGCCACCCTTCACCGCTGCCGAGGTCGGTCGGGAGTGAGGGTAACTGACAGCCGATGGGTAGTCCTCAGCCGATCGAGAACTTGGTCGAGCCCACTTGGTGGCTGTGGAGGGGAGGTCCACCGAATCGTGGAGAAGTGGTTTTGGCCGTAACAACCGCCTGGGCCTGATGTCGAGGGTTGTGTCGGCCGTCCGTGACAGTTACTTAATGGCCGGGGAAGGCTACGGGCCGTTTATTCCCGGCCAGGAGGAGCTGTTCAACATAAGGTCTCGCATCGTCGAGGCATTTACGCCGGGTCCTCATCCGGTGAGGAGGACGAGGAGCGCGACGCGCCGCATTGCGGGTGCTGGATCGACCGCCTATGACGGTGGGATCGGCTGGATGGATAGGTCCTGGACCGATCGAGAGTCCCGGAATTTCCGAGGTCGGTGCGGGAGGTCGGCCGAACTGCACCCCTTCGGCCGATGGTCCATCCGAGGGTCGGAACCGAGGCACAGGCGAGCCCACGGATCCTCAACCTCCCGGGGAACCGGGAGGGGAACTGCTGCTAAAGGCGGCAGTCTGCTCACTGGTCGAGAAAACTGATCATCGGTGGGAGTCTCGGTCAACTGACCTGACGGGACAGCGTGAGGTCAGTGTCGGTCCGCGGTCGACCGGCCGACGGTCGACGTCCGGGAGAGGGACCTTCCTCCCAAGAGCGACGGAGGATAATTTCGTTCTTTTTGGACCGAGAATAAGGTCCAATAGACGCAGGCCCTTCTCCTTAGTGAGGGACAGACAAAAGCTCCTTAAAGAAGCCGGTGGTAAATCCCAGGAGAGGTGGATGCCGTCGAGAAGATGCCCGCTCTCTGAGGGGCGACCATCCTGCTTGTTGATCCGCCGAGCTCCCGCGATGCCCGCCAACCGCCTTGACTTCACTGAGGGAAACGCCGGACGGGCCCGTTGCACCGGGCATCACGGTGGTTGGAGTCGAGGTCAGAAAGAGAGCACAGGTCGGAGCCTGGGTCGCCAAGGCCTAAGTAGTGACACACGGAGTGGATCCGCTAGACATTTCGCCTTCATGGGCATCTCCAAACTGAGTTTATTGTCCATCGAGTCATGAGGGTTAGAAGACTGGAAGCTTTTTTAAAAATTATTTTTAAACCGTAACGGAGAAATAGGAATTAGCCAAGAGAGCGTTAAGGAGGGAACCTGAGCCCATGTAAGGAAGATCTGGGCGCTATGGGGGGAGCCGAGAGTTATACCACTGGGTGGGTGGAGAGTAAGCTGAGGATCTTCCTGCAGATTAAAGTTGCGATACCAAGCAATGAGGTGGATGAACAATATATCCATGTCCCTAGAACCTACTTTTAGTAGGTTCTGGGTACATTGTTTAAACCGAGATCACCTGCTCCTGTCCAGAGAGTAATGCTTTGGTGGTGGATGAATTGTTAGGTGCGTTTGGCAAGTTCTAAGAAAGAAATATCCCTTGCCGCAGAGACAGCTACCCTAGTGGAATGGGCCCCTCAGACCCGAGGTGGAATTTTTCCCAGTTTTCACAGCAGAATTGACACAGGGAGAATCCATTGGGCAACAGTCTCTGGCAGGTTTACCCTTACCTACTTCCCCATAAGTAGAACAACTGAGGAGTCAACCCTGACCCTATGTCTATGTAATAACCATCTCTTTAAGATTAAATTGTGCAACCCACTCCAGGAAGTGGATCAGTGAAGAATGCAGAAAGAGATATATACTGTTAAATGGAAATCAGAAACTACTAAGAACTTATTGCTCAGGTGACTTGTCTCTATGGAATGAAATGTTGTTTTCCACTTATAGGGTAATTCACTGATATGTCAGAGGCAAACCAAAATACAGTTTCCAAGTCATATTTGAGCTCCGAGGATATAGGGTCAAAGGGGTTGTATAAGTTTATCAATGCCATTCAAATCCCAGGCAAGAACAGATCCCAAGGGACTTTATGAAGTAACCTTTAAAAAATTTATGAATACAGGTGAGATGACAGATAGCATTTCCCACTGACAGGAAAGAAACAGGACAAATGTACTTTGAGAGTAGTTGTTCTGAGGCCATTATGAACCATTTAATCCAGAATTAGACAATTCAGCATGTCTGTGGATATATGCTTTGGAACAACAAATGCGAATCTTCCATTTGAGTTGTAGCGTGCAGCTCAGCTGAGAATGCCCCGAACCCTTGAGACAGACAAATTTGCTACTCATCCTGAGCCTTGAGATTGACAGACCAAGACTGCTCAACTTCCCTGAGAGGGGTTAATGGGTTGTACCCTGAAGAGACAGGGGAAGATGGACTGCTGAGATAGCAATAGGGGTACCAAGGCTTCCTGTCTGCCTGAGCAATCAGGATCACTGCGTGCGCAGTCCTCTTGACTAGGACCTTAACAGCAGAGGGAAGGCACATAGAAATGTCCTTCTGTGTTCAAAAATCAGAGCATCCAGAGGACTGAGCCTGCGACTGGGGGTCTGCAGGAAACAGAGGAAGTTGGACTGTCTGGGCTGCAAAGAAGTCATCTCTTGAGTGCCCACCTAAAAAATCATTTCTAACAGATTGTAATGTACTATTGGTGTTGTCCCTGGGAAATCCTGCCAATGCATCTGCAGCACATTGTCCTTTCCTTGGAGGTGGACTGCTACTAGAGAGCCTGTAGTGTAGTCAGGACCATATTTTATGTCTTGTGCACAAGGCTGAGATCGAGTGCCTTGCTTGTTGATATACCACATGGTGGTGTTGTTGTCTCTAACCTGAACCACCTTGTTCTGCAATGACTGAGAAAGCTTGCAGGCTGGAAAGACTTCTGAGTTCCAAGAGATTGATGAAGAAGGATTCTGAGGACTATAGTCCTGGGCTGTGAGAGCTCTAGATGGGCTCCCACCCCAATAGGGGAAAGCATCTGTGGTAAGGACCACAGAGGAATCGAGGATGATGGACCCAGCTCCGACTGTCTAGTTTCTGCCACCTTGAATGTCAATTGATATGTCTGATAACTGAACTAGTTTGGTAAGAGGATCTTCCTTTGGGACCAAAGCCTAGATGAAACTGAATGTCCTTCATTGAAACCTGGTACCTTGGACCACTACTGTGGAAGCTGCCATGGGCCCAAAAGCTGAAGCTAGTGGGCTGGGCTGGTCGAGAGCCTGTGTAGGAAGAGAGGCCAGCTGTAGGTGGCTGTTGACCTTCTAGGTGGAAAGTCTGTTTGACCATGTCCAGCTCTGCCCTATAAAAGTGAGAAGCTGTACAGGCTCTAGAAAGGAAAATTACGACTTACTGTAATTCTTGATCTCTGACGAGTCTCCACCACTTACTCACACTCAGTCTTGTGGGATTGCGCCGAGGCACTAAGATCCATCGGGAGCAAACTTTGCTGGAGGTTGTGAGAGTCGCGCTGAGATTACAGCAGCTGCCTTGAGTGTAATGACCATCTCATGACGACCTCCAACAGTACTTTTTACCAAGGAGTGAGCCAATCAATGTGAAAAGGGTAAACCTGATATTAAAGGACATAAGATAGTCCGCATGACCCGTGTAAGGCAGTGCTGCGTCCTCACGGCCTAAAAGATTTGAGGAGGAAGACCACAGCGGTGAGTCGGGGATGGAGGAGGGAGGGAGGAGGGGGAGACTGTTCAAGACTAAGAATTACTGGTACTGCATTTTCCTATCTTCCTGGACATAAGTCTCCACCACTATTCACTAGTGGAGAGTACTGTTGATAATCCCCTGCAAGGGCTCAGGAGGCACAGAGCTCACTGCCAAGATAGAAGCCCATTAAGGATAGTTCTTTGATGAATGTCGTCAAGGAACATCCAGTAGTGCTTCACGAAAAGTCGCACTGAGCCCAGGTAGCTGGTGCTTATATCTGCACCATTGTACTTGCTAGGGATGTCCTGACGCCCGTGTAGAGCGTGATACTCTACCTCTAATTTATCTGAGCCATGGACAGCAATGACTTAAGGCATGCCACTAACTATGAAGAGATATATCATAGCGATAGGTTGACCCAGCCGTGTCGCTGAAAGAAACGATCAGTTGTTGAGTCTTGGAATATCCTGGTTCTATCTAAGAAACCGAGGGCTCTTAATATCCAAGGAATGAAGAGCCTGCTCCTTCATTTGGAAATTAGCGAAGTATGTGGAGTACTAGAGGTTGGTCAGATGGAATTTGACACAACCTTGAAGAAATTTAGGATGAGTACGGAGAACTACTTGTCCTTATGGAATACAGTATGGAGGGTCCGTAACCAGTGCATGTATCTCAGAGACCCTATTGAGGTAATGGCCACTAGAAGGCAGTCTTCCAGGTAAGAAATTTTAGCTCACAGGCAGCATGGTTCCAGGGCTCGGGAGCATGTCCAGCACCAGGTTAATGTCCCAGGCTGTAACTGACGCTTAACAGGGTCTGGTATGGAGAATTTTAAGAAATTTCTTCACATATGGTAATCTGAGCCAGAGTTAAGGAAGAACCGCTCATGGAACGCTGAGATGGCATCATGAACTTTAACTTGGAGTCTTAAGACCTAAGTTTGATAGGTCCAAAAGATACCCAGAACCTGCTGAGGACAGGAAAGGATTCCAAGAGGATTTAATGAGAGAAAAACGTTTCCTTTGTGCCGATGCTGGTGGTTGGCTCGAGCAGCCAGAAGGATGTCTGAGACTCTACGAGACGTTGAACCGATCTACTTTACTCTTCAGAGCCAAGCATGAAGGTATGTGATTTGGTTGATGGACCACTAACCTTGTCAAGACTGATTTGTAAAGGAAGGGTCTCGAGAGGCTGCCAATATACTGTTGAGTAGGAAACCATAGCTGCTGCGGCGTGAAGGAGCAATAGAATCATCTGGTCCCTGAGACCAACTGAGGAGTATTCTGATTAGAGGAAGTGGTGGAAAGGCGAAGAAAGCGTTGTCCACCGCAGCCTGAACGCATCCTGACAGAAATGCCAGGCCCTGGATTTCTGGAGCAGAAGAGAGGCAGTTTTATGCTGAGTGGGATGCAAAAGGTCCAGGTCTGGAGTCCCCACTCTTGAACAGGACCAGCTACGGTTGGATCGAGAGACCACTGTGAGGTCTGCTCCGTTTGCTGAGGTGATCTGCTAGGTCTTGTATACCTGCAGATAAACCTTGAATCAGAGACTTGTGCCCAGCACTACCCCACACCTGTTTCTCAAAGGGGATAAGAATGATCGCCTGCTTGTTGATGTAATACATCACTGTTTGTTGTCCGCTTTTAGGAGAATGTTCTTGGACAAAGGCATCCTTCAAGCTCGGATTGCATAGGACCGCTTCTCATCTCCAGGACATTTCTGGAGATGGTTTAACTGAGTCCATACACCTGAGGTGGAGGGAGACAGTGAGCCCTCATCCCATTAGCTTGTGCATCTGTGGTGATGGAGACTATGATCCGGGGAGCAAGGGAACTTTCCAGAGATTGTTTCCTGGAGGCCACCAGGTGAGACCTCGAGGGGCCCCCACTTTGATGGGATAAGACTGGGGGTGAGAGGTCGTGATCACTGAGTGAGAGTATCCACTGGGTGGTTCATGTAATGGGCCAGAGGGACAGTGAAGACCGAGGACGCCTATGAGACCCAACATGCTGTATCGAGCTGTAACCGATTGGTTCTCCTGATGTAACGGGCTGTGCGGATGCCTGGCCCTGTCCTGGAAGGAAAGCCATGAAGAGGTGTCTGTGGCTTCCTATGAAAAGGGAGCTCTGGAGGGTTGCAGCTGGATTTTTTCATCAGTGAACTCCTATGGATTTGAGGGATTAGAAGTCGCTTGCACGGCTTCCAAAGTCCTGGCTGAAGGGCTTGCAGCCAATCGTCCAGTAGGGAAACACTGAGTCCGATTTTCCTGAGATACCATGAGAACCGTAAATAATTTGTAAAACCTGAGGATAGCCTAAAGGGCAGACTTGAACTGATAATGGTGACCCAGCAAAACCTGAGGAGTTTATGGTCTGGCAGACTTGCATATCCAGAGAGGCCAGCCAGTCGGTGATGTGGTAAGGGCAATAGGGTACCTAGGGAAATCATCTGAATTTCTCCTGGGGAGGAATTTGTCAACTTGAGGTCTAGAATGGGGCGATCCCAGATTTCTTTGGAACCAGAAAGTAATGAGAACCGTTTTGAGATGCGGGGCACCAGTTCTATTGTCTGCTGTTCAGAGGCCCGATCTCCGCGTGAGGAGATCTGATTGAGAGGTCGACAACCTGCGTTGTCGATGGAGGACAGTTCGGGGGTTCCAAGAAATTGAGAGAGTAACCCTCTGAATTATCCAGAACCCATTTGTCTGAGGTTATGTACTTCACTGGTTGTAGAAGACATCAGACGACCTCCCACTGGAGGAGAAAGTTCCACCGGGCAGAGTGGATGGAACTGGGCCAACGACCATAAGGCAGCTGGAGCTTTAGGTCCCTGCGCTTATGCTGCGCCTTCTTTGAGGTTGGTAGCTGGCTTTTATGGAAGCTTCCCTGCCTCTGCCCCTCAAAGGACTGACGACTATGAACTGACGTTTGTTCACATGCCCCAAGAGGGGCAGGCGGAGGTCTGGCCAACTTAATGGCCGATCTAGTCTTGAGTGGCCTCTAAGGCTTGCTCCACCTGAGGCCAAAAAGAAAGGAGCCATCAAAGGCAGCGCCTATCACCTGCTGCTGAGCATCATTCATGAAGTTCAGAAGTACAAAGAGCTGTGAATGGCTACCAGTACAAACTGCTGCCGTTGAGCTGAGGTGCCAGTGTCGAAAAGCATCCAGGCGTGCTTGACCTGTTGGTTATTGGATCCAATACCCCATTAATTCGTCAGTTTGACTTGGAATCCGGAATCTGAAGAGCTTCAACCATTCTTTTCATAGAGTGCCACAGACATAATTACACATAGAAAAATAGCCTTGATAACTGCAGTAGACGTGTTCTTCTAGAGTGGAGTGAGGCAAGACTCTTTACCTAATGTATAATCTTACGAGACTCTTGTTAATAGGTTTAGCCAGTAGTAGTTTGAGGAAGAAACGCACTTGTCATTCTCTGCGCCAGGACTATCAATAGATCCGCACAGGCTTGGGATGCCAAATGGGACGATCCTGGGAGCTGAATACTTTATCAATGGATTTAGCCACTGAGGGAATAAGATCAGGGTTATTCTATTACCATTTGAGACAGCTGTCTCATGAAGGCTGAATCGGAGGAGTCAACCAGAGGGGATCAAGCATGAAGATAATGAGTCTTAATATCTTCCCAGGATCGATGTCTGTAGTCTGAGAGAAAGAGTGGATCAGGTTCTTCAACAGAGACTTAGAAGGAGCAGTCCGACCACAGGCTCTGTAGCAAAGAAAGATCCTGTTCTCCACTTCATCACCCAACCGGTTCTGGGTCAGCTCAACATCATCTCCTGATGGTCCAGAAAGGACTGTTTGGACAGGAAAGGAGGAAATTGGAGAGGAGGAAATGGCAGAAAACAAGAGAGTCCCTCTGGCTGCCGGCGCCGAGACGGTAAAACGGGCTGAAAGACGGCATCGGTGAGGCGACGGGCGTCAAGAGGCACGTGGCCTCGCGAACGCCCGCGGCGCTGTTGACGCACGCCGCACGGCGCGGCCACGCGCCACGGACGACGCTGGCGAACGGGCGCTGCTGAACGGCGCCGCTGGACGACGCGAACGGGCGCTACCGATCCACCGGCATTACCGGGCGCGCGCTGGCGAAAACGCGGCGCCACCAACGGGCGCGAGACTACGCTGCGCCGCCAACGGCGCCAAGAAGCTCCGGGCGTTCTCCAAACGGCGCCGACACGGCCACAGACCTTGCAGAAGGCGCCGAAAAGCCCCGGGAACCTGGGAAACAAGAGAAGGAAAAATACCAGGAGTTAGGCATCGGGTGAGGCCTCGGCGCCGCAGCCATGTGAGTGGGGAAACATGGCACGGAGTCGCTAGCACCGGTTAGTTGGCGCCGACTAGGGAAGGTCCAACCCCTTACCTGATCGCCGAGGGTTCCCGAGGCTCCGAGGTAACCGAGCCAGGCAGAAGAACCAACCTCCGAGCCCATCGCCTCCATAAGAGCGCCCACTGATGAAACTGCTCATCTGGAGCCCTCACCTATAGGCGGAGGGGCTCCGATGTCGAGGACGACGATTATCGGAAGCTGGCGACTCCGAAGGAGACCGGCAACTAGCAAGATAACCGACACCGTCGGCAAGACATACTACTAGAGGGCGACTCGCTGAGTGCCTGTCTCTTTGACCTGTGGGCCAAGAAGAGCCTCGAGGCCGAACGGGCCGAGAAAGCTTAATTGCTTATTTATGCCGCGGGGACCGCCCATCCTGGGCATCGGACTGACCGTAGTCGAACCCCGCTGAGGAGAAGGAGGCCTGACCGACCCAGCCCGCTGACTGAACAGCTTTCACTGAAGTCTCCCTACCGTCACCTGACCTGCTCATGGTCGACTCCGTCCAGTAGGCCGAGACTTCTTCAAGTAAGTTAAATTTAAATATTAGAAAATTTACTAAAAATAGAATAAAACTAAGCGATACTACTATCGTGATAATGTTACAAAAAAACAAACTGAAAACTATACGCTAGTTTGAAGTTTGACTCCCGACAAGCGGCGACGTCAGTCACTGAGGCGCACTCGGCGGTAGGGAAAAAGGAACTGAGGCGGTTGGAGGTCGTGCCGAGATGGTCATTATTACACGAGTCGCTCAGCGGGCGCCGTCTCGCTGCCTCTCACCGGCCCTCCAGCAAAAAGTTTGGTTCTCGATGGTCTAGTGCCTGCGCCAATCCCACTAGGAACTAGTGTGAATGAGTGGTGGAGACTTATGTCCAGGAAGATCTGACTTGGGAAGATTGTGAAGGAACCCCAGGGAAGTGAGAACTTGTTGGGTCACCTGCACATCTGACTTGACTTGGTCTGGGGACTGGCCACAAGGAGCCAATTGTCCACGTATGGAAAGACTGAAAATCTTTTTCTTCTTAAAAGGCCACCACTACTGCTAGGCACTTTGTGAACACCCTTGGGGCTGAAGTTAGCCAAAGGGCATTGCTCTGAACTGATAATGGCCTGAGGGCAATTCTGAACCCGAGGTACTTTCTGTGGGAGCACCTGATGGGAAAGTGAAAATAGGCATCCTGAGGTCCAGGGAGGCTAGCCAGTCTCCTGGCCTTAGAGAGGGAAGAACTGTTCCCAGAGTCACCATTTTGAATTTTGGCTTTAAAAGATGCTTGTTCAGGTATCTCAAGTCTAGGATGGGTCGCCACTCCCTGTCTTTTTTGGGTAAGGAAGTACCTGGAGTACAGACCTTTGCCCCTGTATGGGCCAGGAACTAACTCTATCGCTTTAAGACCAGTAGAGACAAAATCTCTGCCTCTAGAGCAAGAGTTTCTGATTTATTTGCAGGTGGAAAGGATCTGGGTCTCATTTTGGATAATTTTGAAACTGAGAACCAGTCCTTGGCTTTCTACCTCCAGGACCCACTTGTCTGAGGTCACAGACATCCAGTCCTGGACAAAGTAAGCCAGCCTGCCTCCTACTGGAATGGGGAGTCGACCCAGGCTGACACATCAGGGTGTGCTTGGCAGGAGCCTTAGGCTGAGGGGTGGATGCAGCCCTGCCCATCCCCTTCTGCCTCTCCCTCTGCAAAGCCCCTCTGAGAAAGGAAGAAGAGGCCTGCGCCTGGTAGAAAGGCCCTGTGAAAAGGTGTGCCCCTGCCCCTAGCTTGCTGCCTTTGAGGAGTTGCCTGCATCTCCTTGGCCTGGGTACTCCTATAAGTGGTCCTGTACTCATCTATTTCTTTCATGTAACTTCTCTGTCTGCTCCCCAAACAGAGAATTACCTACCACAGGGAAATCCATGGCCTTAGCCTGGGTGTCCTGTGAAAGGCTAGTACATCTGAGCCAAGCCATTCTCCTAAGAGCCACAGATGTAGCCATGACTCTTGACAGACCATTGGAGTCCACAGCAGCATGAAATTGCATCTTTGATGCCTCAATCCCATTAGCAGCCACCTCCTCCAGCTCCTTGGCTAGCTGGGGACTGCTTAGCCAGTGCCAGTACTGTGTCCCACCTGGACTTTTGGTATCTGGCTGTATAGGCCTATAGTTAGCCTGCCTGAGTCCCAAAGATGATGCCATGTACTGTTTCTTTTCCATGGCATCTATCTTCCTGGAGTCTTTGTCTGGGGGTGAAGCCAAGGAATGTTTGCCTTGTCACAGGCTGCAGCCTGCACTACCCCAACATGACTGCATTCCTGATAGAAAACTCTGTATCCGAGCCTGATAAGATGTACCTCTTGTCCATTCTTCTGTCAACAGGAGGTACAGAGTTAGGAGACCTTAGAATTTTTGTGTCCGCTTCCCAAAAGACATATGGAGGGAACAGACAGTCTCCTGGACTCTGGGATGTCCATCATCTCAACAAAATCAAGCTCTTCCTGATCCTCCACAGCCTCCTCCATGGGAAGCTGGAGGGTTTCACCCACCTTTCTGTAAAACAGATAGTAGGGAGGGACTCAGAAAGCCTAGGAGGGAAACACCAGAAGGTCCGTCTGTGGAAATGTCCAGTTCCACAGGCACATCCAGACTTTCACCATCCTCTCCACGCACTAAATTTTTCCACAAAAGATCTACTAAAGGATAGGTTCAGCCGAACCGACTGAAAAATACAGCTTTACAATTTCCACAAAGAACTACCTAAGTACTTACAGTACTGCAGACAGAGTCCTGAACTGACAAAACGGAACTAATTGTGGAATAAATTCGGACTAACCGACAACTTTAACAGACTTTTTGAACTGAGCAAAGGAGAAAATCTCCGAGCGACTATTCGTGAGGTGGAGTAAAGAATCTGACGGTTGGGTTTCAAAGTGTTGCAGACAGAGTTTTCAATCGGGCTCAACGTTCTATGCCTTGCATAGAATTTTAACCCTTCTCTCCGGGGCAGTTCAAGTGCTGGAGCTAAATGCAATAGTCCGAATACAGCAAGACTTCATGTTGTTAGAACAATGACATCCTCCAAAAGTCGGCAGGCCTTGCCGATTTTGAATGCGTGGACTTAGAGAACACGGCAGTCCATCAAGAAACAGGTGTCACATCTGTCCATATCATGGTTGGGTCCCAGGCACGAAGGCAGATATCAGTGAGGTCTGAATAGGAAAAATGCCGCCACAGGAGCACTGGACGCATGGGGCACGGCCTGCTTTCGACTTACATTTAGCCCTGAACCAGACGTGATGTAAATTAACTTATAAACAGTAAAGCTCCCAGAGCCATCAAAATAAAGAAAAGGAATGGTCTACCGGAAAACAGCATTGGGAAATCGAACTGGGACGGAATAGAAGGTTAGCTGAAGTTTTAGACCTAGCGGCACAGTACTGACAACTCACACAGCAGGTGTTGCCTCGTGTTGGGAGAAACAAGAACTGGCCACCCTCGTGCACCATGTAGGCGTCCTCCTGGGGTGGCGCCATCGGCACAGACCTCCCCCAAAAAAAAAAAAAAAAACACTCCGTGGCAGGTAGCAGTAATGAATGGTGAAGATTGACAAGGAAGATCAGGCAGACATTTCTAACACCTGCTGCATCCCCTGCCCCACCCTCCCTCCAAATCACTACTACAGAATGTACTCACCAGATGAGACCAGGTTCAGAGAAGACTCTTGTCCTCAGAAGACGACACTGAGGCAGGCAGACCACCTAGGTGCTCTAAACTGGGTCCATCAGACTTCATGAAATGGAAATTAAGTACCTACCATAATTTTTGATCTTCTTGGACAAGTCTTCATTCATAATGATATGCCTGAGGTGCAGGAACCAGCGAGACAAAAATCTTCAGGAGGTCGGCGAGATAGGACCGTGCACGTGTGCCACTGACAGACTGGCTCATGCCTAAGCAGGCTATCTCGGCATCGACCCTCCCACCACCTCAGTACCTTTTGACCAAGGAAGTGCAGTGAAAACTAACTTAGGAAATACCTAACCTAATCCGGGCCTAAGATAGCCCGGTTGACTGCATAAGAAGGGTCCAGAAACAAAAGTCTTCACAGCCCAACACCGAGGGGGTGAAGACCAGAAACAGGATGAGTGAGCTCGAGGGATTTGCGGGTGGGTGTATGAATGAATGGGAAGACTTGTCCAAGAAGATCCAAGACTCTACGGTAGGTAATGTAATTTCCATATCTTCATGGACTTAAAGTGTTTACCATTCATTCATACTACTGGCTGAGTACCAAGCCAAGAAACCAATCCCTCAGAGAAGGGCGGCAGGAGACAGGGCTCACTTAGGAAAGAAGTACATTAAGAATTGTCCTGCCAAAGGAAGTATGCTGTCTGGCATGGACATCTAGAGCGTAGTGCTCCAAGAAGGTATGCATGAATCTCCAAGTAGCAGCTTTGCAAATTTCCACAATGGAAACAGAATGGATCTCTACCAGGGACGCCGCCACTGCTCTGGTACAGTGGGCGACACCGCCTTCCAACTTGACCTGCTCCATCATGTAGCAATGGTGAAGACATGCCACAATCTAAAAAAATGCATCTAATGGCCATTGGCTGGCTCAGCCAGGCCATGCCAAAGGATATAAAGAGTTGTTTGGTTTTATAGATCTCCCTGTGCTATCAATGTAGAATCGTAGAGCCCTCTTGACATCCAGAGAGTGAAGGGTGCGTTCCCCTTCATCCTGGAAGTTAGCAAAATAAGTAGGAGAACGAAGGTCTGATTGAGGTGAAATTCAAACCACTTTGGGTAGGAACTTAGGGTGAGTATGAAGTACCACCTTATCCTTGTGAAAGACAGTATATGGAGGATCTGTGATTAAGGCATGTATTTCAGAGACCCTCAAGTAGCTGAAGTGATGGCCACCAGGAATGCCGCCTTCCAGGTCAGAAAATGAAATTTTTTTTTATTTAGTTGTTTAACCAGGTATAGCACACTAAGCTGAAAGCTTTTTTACAGGAGCGACCTGGGAGCACAAGGAGGTTAAGTAACTTGCTCAGGGTCACACAGTATGCAAGTGGAAGCTGTGGGATTCAAACCCAGGTCTGGCCTGCTGGATGTCACTCAAATTTGCAGCTCAGAGCCTTAGACCACTGCGCTATACTGCCTCTGTATAGTACCTATAGTACCTACCGTAATTCTTGATCTTCTTGGACAGTCTCCACCACTCATTCACACTACTGGGATCTGCGCCGGAGGCACTAGGATCCATCGGGAGCAAATTTTTGTTGGAGGTCGGGGCCGAGATGGCGCCACGAGCCCTAGCTCGTGCGGTAACGACTATCTCGGCCGACCTCCAAACGCCTCAGTACCTTTTTTACCAAGGAGGTGCAGCGTAACTAACCTAGAAGGGTAGCTCTAACCCAAAAAATTGGACATAAAATAGTCCGGGCACCCGTGTAAGAAGGGTCAACAAAGAAGCCTTCACAGCCTAAAGATTTGAGGGGTGAAGACCAACAAGAAAGGTGAGCTCGGGGATGGAGGGTGGGAGATTGAATGAGTGGTGGAGACTCGTCCAAGAAGATCAAGAATTACAGGTACGTAATTTTCATATCTTCCTGGACATAAGTCTCCACCACTCATTCACACTATTGGGAGAGTACCGAGCTAATAATGCCCCGAGAGGGCGGCAGGAAGACCAAGAGCTCACGCTTCTAGGACAGAAGTCCACTGAGGATGGCTCTGCCAAAGGAAGAATGTCGCCTGGCATGGACATCTAGTGCATAATGTTTAACGAAAGTATGCACTGAGCTCCAGGTGGCAGCATTACAGATGTCTGCAACGGGCACATTGCAGATTTCCGCTAGGGATGCCGCGACCGCTCTGGTAGAGTGAGCGTAGACTCTACCCTCCAACTTAACCTGCGCCATGGAATAGCAGTGACAAAGGCACGCCACTAGCCATGATGAGATACATCTGATAGCGACAGGTTGACCCAGCCGGGTCTCACTGAAGGAAACGAACAGTTGCTGAGCTTTGCGAAATCCTTGGTTCTATCTAGATAGAAACGCAAGGCCCTCTTAACATCCAAAGAATGAAGAGAACGCTCCTTCATTTTGGAAGTCCTAAAAATAAGAGGGAAGGACCAAAGGTTGGTTTAGATGAAATTCTGACACAACCTTAGGAAGAAATTTAGGATGAGTACGAAGAACTACTTTGTCCTTATGGAACACAGTATACGGAGGGTCTGTGACCAGGGCATGTATCTCAGAGACCCTCAGGCTGAGGTAATGGCCACTAGGAAGGCAGTCTTCCAGGTGAGAAATATAGCTCACAGGTAGCCAGAGGTTCGAAAGGTTTCTGAGTGAGCATGTCTAGCACAAGATTAATGTCCCAGGTTGCAACTGGATGTCTTGTAGGAGGTCTGGTATGCAGAACCCCTTAAGAAATCTCTTAACCATAGGTAACTGAGCCAGAGTTAAGGAAATAACGGGCTCATGATAAGCTGAAATGGCAGTAAAATGAACTTTGACTGTAGAGTACTGCAGACCTGAATTTGAGGGTCCAAAGGTACTCCAAAACCTTATCTGGTGGACAGGAAAAGGGATTCAAAGAGGACTTTACACACCAGAGCTAAAACTTCCACTTGGCTGTGTAAGTTTTCCGAGTGGCTGGCTTCTGTGCAGCCAGAAGAATATCTGAAACTCTTAGAGAGACATTGAACGGTTTACTGACCTCTTCAGGAGCCAAGCATGAAGGTGAAGTGATCTCAGGTTGGGATGGACCACCGGTCCCTGAGTCAAAGGTTCATCTGCAGGGAAGTGGTTTCGAGGAACTGCCAACATATTGTTGAGTAGTGGAAACCACAACTGCCAAGGCCAAAAGGGAGCAATAAGAATCATTTTGTCCCCCTGGATTCGAACTTGAGGAGTACCTCTGAATTAGAGGAAGAGGAACGAAACGAGAAAGTGTTTTGTCCACCGCAGCCTGAACGCATCCTGACAGAAAATGTCAGGCCCTGGTTCTGGAGCAGAAGAGAGGCAGTTTGGCATTGAGTGGGGATGCAAAAGGTCCAGGTCTGGAGTTCCCCACTCTTGAATAGTGACTGAACTATGGTTGAGTAGAGACCACTCGTGAGGGTCTGTCTCTGTTCTGCTGAGACGGTCTGCCAGTTCGTTCTGGAATACATGGCAGGCAGACCACTTGAATTAGAGCCTCGTGCTCCAAGAACCATTCCCATACCCTCATTGCTTCCCTGCATAAGGGGAAGAGTGAGCACTGCCCTGCTTGTTGATGTAATACATCACTGCTTTGTTGTCCGCTTGAAGGAGAATGTTCTTGTGACACAATGTCCTTCAAAGCTCGGACGCATAAAAGACGGCTCTCATTTCTAGGACGCTTATGTGGAGCTGGGACTCGACTTGAGTCCACACACCTTGAGTGTGGAGAGCCTGACAATGAGCTCCCACCCCATTAGGGATGCATCCGTGGTAATGGAGATCTGATGGTCCAGAGAGAGCAAGGATACCCTCCAGGAGACTGCTCTCTGAGACCACCAGGTGAGTGACCTCCTAAAGGTTCTGTCACCTTGATGAGATAGGACTGCGGGTGGTGGTTGGGGACCACTGAGTACTGAGCATCCACTGGGTGGTTCTCATGTGCAGACGTGCTAGGGGTACAGTGAACACTGAGGATGCCACGAGGCCCAGCATCCATTGCATCGAGAGAGCTGTGACTGAGCTGTTTTCCCCGATGTGACGGGCCATCTGAAGGATATCGTCCTCCCGCCTTCTGGAAGAAAGCCTTCACACAGGAGGTGTCCAGAAGAGTCCCTATAAAAAGGAGCCTCTGGGAGGGCTGCAGTTGCGATTTCTTGAGGTTCAGCAGAACTCCCATGGACGTAAGGAGGCACGGCGCCTCCACGGGCGTCCAGAGTCCCTTGCCTGGAAGGGCTTGCTAGAAGCCAATCGTCCAGATAAGGAAACACCTGAATTCGACCTTTCTGAGGTGCGCTGCGAGAACTGCACAACATTTTGTAAAACTCATCGGCCAGGATAGCCCAAAGGGCAGGACTCTGAACTGATAGTGCTGTCCCAGAGCCACAAACCTCAGGAATTTGTGATGCCTCGGTGAACAGGAATGTGCTGGTAGCGTCCTGCATATCTAGGAGGCTAACCAGTCGTGTTGATGGAGCAGAGGCAACAGGGTTCCCAGAGAAATCATTTGAATTTCTCCTTGGGGAGAAATTTGTTTAGCTTCGAGATCTAGAATGGGTGCATTCCCCGGACTTCTTTGGAACCAGAAAGTAATGGTAGTAGAACCCGTGTTTCGTTGGTACAGTGGCACCACTTCTACTGCCCTGTTGTTCAGAAGGCCCTGAATCTCGGCGAGAAGGTCTGACTGAAGGGTTGACAGCCTGGGCTGCCGTTTGAGGGCAGATCGGAGGGGTCTCCACAAGATTGAGTGAATACACCTCACAAATTATCCGAAGGACCCATTTGTCTGAGGTTATGGACTTCCACTGGTTGTAGAAGTGCATCAGATGACCTCCACGGAGAGGAAAAAGTCCACCTCGGGCAGCTGAGATGGAACTTGGGCCGCAATTCATAAGGTAGCAGCTAGGCGCTTTGGGCCCTTGCTTTCTGTGCGCCTTCTTCTGAGGTTGGGCAGGTTGGTTCTTATGGAAACTTCCTCTGCCTCTGCCTCGAAAGGACTGGCAATTATGAAACTGTCGTTTACTGGCATGCCCTCGAGAGGGGCAGGAGGGGCGAGCCAACAATGGCTGACCCTAGTCTTTGTGCAGCTTCTAGAGCTTGCTCTACCTGAGGACCAAAAAGATATGCACAGTCAAGGCAATGCCATCACCTGCCGCTGCACGTCATTCGTAAAGCCCGAACTCGCGCAGCCAGGAAAATGACGCTGGTGCAAATACCAGCAGCAGCTGAATGGGAAGCAGTGTCAAAAGCATCCATGGCTGCTTTAACCTGCTGGTTATTAGATTCAATACCTCTGGTAATGGTTTGAAGAAGCTCTGGCTTCAATCCGACTCGTAGGGCTTCAACCATCTGTTTAATAGAATGCCACAGGATATACTCATACTGAGAAAAATAGCCTGGTAACTGGCAATCGCATAGTTGCAGTAGAAGCAGCAAAGACTCTCTACCTAAGGTGTCTATCTTACGAGATTCTTGTTAATAGGTCAGAGCTGTAGTAGTTTGAGGAAGAACGACCTTATCATTCTCTGCCAGGACTACAATAGGATCCGCAAAGGCTTGAGATGCCAAATGGGACGATCCTTGGGGCTGAATATTTCCTATCAATGGATTTAGCCACCGAAGGGGTAAGAGCAGGATTATTCCATACCATTTGAGACAGCGCCTCAAGGAAGGCTGAATCGGAGGAGTCAAACCAGAGGGATCTCCGAGGCATGAAGATATTGGAGTCTCAACAATTTCCCAGGATCGATGTCTGTAGTCTGGAGAGAAGTGTGGAACTCAGATTTTTCAACAGAGACTTAAAGGATAGGTCCTCGACCACAGGCTCTGTAGCAGTAATAGATCCTGCTTCATCCACTTCATCACCCAACCAAGGTCTGGGTCAGGCTCAACGTCATCTCCTGACAGTCCAGGAGGGACTGTATGGACAGGAAAGGAATGAAATTCAGAAGAAGAGGAAGAAGGAAACAAGTGAAAAGAGGAGTCCTCGAGAGCCCGGCGCCGAGGAGGCGACAGCACCGAGAACGAGGCCACGCTGCACTGAAAACGGTGCAGAGAAGCCACACGGCGCTGAGGATGGCGCCGAGCACAGCACTCGAGGCCGAGGACAGCGCTGAGAGGCTGCACGACGCCGAGGGCGCCCGAAAACACTCCCAGACTCTGAAAACAGGTTTTGAAGGAAGAAGAGCAGGAGATAAGGCATCGTGTGGCCCCTCGCGCCGCAGCCATGTGGGGAGACACCTAAGAGCGGAGTCGACGGCACCGAAGAAGGTGCCACAACTGTGGAAGGTCCAACCGCCCTACCCGTCGCCCAGAAGCCCGAAGTCCCACAGCGACCGAGCCAGGTAGCCAACCAACCTCCGAGCCCAATGCTCCATAAGAGCGCCCACTGATGAAACTGCTCATCTGAAGACCTACCTGTGGGGCGGGTAGGCTCCGATGTTGAAGCCGCCGGCTACCAGAAGCAGAGGTTGGCGACTCCAAAGGAGGAGACCGCACCAGCCCCGATAACCGAGCATCTACGCAGCAGACATACAGAGGGCGATCCTCGAGTGATGCTCTTCTTTCAGACCTGTGGGGTCAAGAAAAGTTTCGAGGCCGAACGGTGCAGAGAGTGCGACCGCTATTTTTATAAGCCGGGGACCGCCCATCCCCCTGGCATTGGACTGACGCTGTCAGACCCTCCCTCCGGAGAAGGCGGCAGACTGGACCCAGCCCGACTGACTGAACAGTTTTCATACGAAGTCTCCCTACCGCCACCTGACCTGTTCATGGTCGACTCCGTCAAGGTAGGCTGAGACTTTTATTGTATTTATTTTAAAAATAAGAATAAATTTAAGCGATACTGTATCGAGATAATACTACAAAATAATAAAACTGAAAACTATGCTGCTAGTTTGAAGTTTGACTCCTGACAAGAGAGTGACGTCGTCCACTGAAGTGCACTCGACGGCGGGGAAAAAGGAACTGAGGCGGTTGGAGGGTCGATGCCGAGACAGTCGTTACCTGCACGAGCTAGGGCTCGCGGCGCCGTTCCTCTACCCTCCAACAAAAAGTCTGCTCCCGATGGGTCCTAGTGCCTCCGGCACAGATCCCAATAGTGTGAATGAGTGGTGGAGACTTATGTCCAGGAAGATCTTTAATTCTCAGGTGGCTAGAGGCTCAAAAGTTTACGGTCAGCATGTCTGGCATGAGGTTAATATCCCATGTAGCCACCGGTTTCCTGACCGGCGATCTAGTGTGCAGGATGCCTTGAGGAATCTGCCGACTAGCGCGTTGAGCCAGAGTCATGTTCTGTATGGCTCATGATAGGGCGAAACAGCTCAGAGGAGCACCTTCACTGTTAAGTACTGCAGTCCTGCATCGGACAGGTCTAAGAGGTACTCCAACACTTTATTTGGTGGGCAATGGAATGGATCCAGATAGGACTTTGCACACCAAATCGAGAAGTGCTTCCATTTAGCCGTAAGCCTGCCAAGAGGATTTCTAGATTCTCTGAGAAACTTTAAACCGACCCACTTCTATCTCCTCAGGAGCCAGGCATGGAGATGACGGAGTGCAGGTTGGGATGGCCCAGGGCCCCTGTATCAGGAGGTCAGTTCGCAGAGGAAGTTGTCTTCTCGGACTTCTGACAATCTGTTGTTCAATGTAAATCATATCTGTCGAGGCCAGTATGGGGCAATTAGAATCATCCTGCCCTTTGTGCCTACATTCTGAGCAGTACCCACTGAACGAACAGAAGAGGAGGAAATAAATACAGAAAGCATCTTGTCCACGCGGTATGAATGCATTCTGATGACAAGCCAAGTTCTGGATTTCTGGAGCAGAATAGAGGCAGTTTTGCATTGAGTGGGGACACAAAAGGTCCAAGTCTGGGCTGCCCCACTCGTCGAATAGCGATTGCATGATGTCTGTGCAAGCGACTCATTTGTGTGGATCCGCCTCTGTCCTGCTGGAGATGATCCGCCAGGTCATTCAGGAGTTCCTGGCAGGTAGACTACCTGAATCAGAGCATTGTGCTCAAGGCACCACTCCCACACCCTCATAGCTTCCCTGCACAGAGAGTAGCAGTGCGGTCCACCCTGCTTGTTGATGTAGTTCATCATTGCCTTGTTGTCTGTCTGAAAAGGATTACTTTCTGACAGAGGACATCCTTCAGGGCTCAAACAGAATGCAGGACAGCTCTTATCTATAGAACATTTATGTGTAGATGAAACCCTCCTGACTCCACACACCCAGAGTGTGGAGATCTTGGCAGTGAGCTCCCAACCAATCCGAGATGCATCTGTGGTGATGGCAATCTGAGATTCTGGTGGGGCAAATGGCAGACCCTGAAGGAGTTTCTCTTCCTGAATCCACCATGCACATGATCTCGCCAGAGGTTCTGTCACTTTTATATGGTAAGATTGCAGATGTGTGAACGGTGACCACTGTGTGCTGCGCATCCACTGAGTGGTCCTCATGTGAAGATGGGCTAGAGGTACAGTGAACACGGATAAGGCCATGAGGTCCAACATCTGCCGCATGGAGAGAGCTCATACAGAAATGTTCTCCCTGATGTAGTGAGCCAACTGGAGAATGTTGTTCTTCCTTTCCTCCAGAAGAAAAGCCCTTGCCCTGGAGGTATCCAGGAGGGCTCCTATGAAGAGGAGCTGTTGAAGGTCGAGCTGGTATTTTTCCAGATTCAGTAGAACTCCCGTGGAGTGAGGAACTGAGAAGCCATGGAGAATGCTTCCTGTGCCGCTGACTTGCTAGTAGCCAATCGTACAGGTAGGGGAAGACTTGGACGTTGAGCTTTTGGAGGTGTACTGCAAAACTTTGTAAAGACTTGAGATGCCGAGCATCCAAAGGGCAGGACTCTGAACTGGTAGTGTCGATCCATGAAGCAGATATACTTGTGGTGACTTGGGTGTACAAGAACGTGCTGGTAGGCATCCTGCATGTCCAGGGATGCCAGCCAGTCGTACTGATGAAGAAGTGGAAGCAAGGTTCCAGGGAGATCTTGAACTTCTCTCGATACAGATACTTAATTAACTTTCTGAGGTCGAGAATTGGGTGTACACCACCTGTCTTCTTTGGGACCGGAAAGAAATGGGAGTAAAACCCTTATTCCTTTCTACCCTGTGGAACAACTTCTGTTGCCCTGTTTTTGAGAAGGACCTGAATCTCGAATTGATAAGATCTGACTGAGTGGTGGACAGATTGTGTTGTCAGCTTGGTTGGAAGATCCAGGAGATCTCTGCAAAATTGAGAGAGTAACCCTCTCTACTAATCCTGAGGACCCATCTATCCATGGAATGGACCTCTACAGGTTGTAAACAGGTCAGACTGCCGTGGAGGTGTCCACCTTGGGCAGCTGAGGTGAGACCAGGGCCAGATTTTCAGAGGGTCCTGTGCCTTTAGCTGTGTTTTCTTTTGCAGCTAAGAGTCTGGTTTCTGTTAAAGGCTCCTCAACCCTTACCTCGAAGGACTGCCTGTTACGAACTGTCAACAGTTCCCACCCTCTGAAGGGCAGAAGGAGATGGCTTGGTTGTTTTAATGGCAGTCTTGGTTTTCTGGGCAGCCTCTAGCGTTTGCTCTACTTGAGGGCCGAACACAAGCGCCATCAATGGGGACATTCATGACCTGCTGTTGAGCACGGGTGAAAACCTGATGTTCTGAGCCAGGAGTGCCATCTGATACTGATCCAGCAGCAGCAGCTGCCCTAGTCAGATGCCACAGGCATCCACAAAGCTTTAAGCTGATAACTATTCGACTCCATGCCCCTGGTGACAGTCTGGAAAAGCTCCATGTTCACATCAGACACTGGCAGGTTCTTGACTACCGACTTAAAGAGAGTTCCAAAGGGTGCACCGTGATGACAGAAATGACTCAGATAACTGGTCGCATGCCAAGACTGTGGCTGCAAAGGCCCGTTTCCCAAAGTGTCAATCTTGTGAGATTCCTTATTGATGGGCAGTGCAGAGCCTCCTGGGGAGGACAGCCTTGCCGTTCTCTGCAAGTACCACTAAAGTATCTGCAACAAGTTGCGATACTAGAAAGGGTCTTTCCTTGGGAGGGGCATAGTTCCTGTGTATGGCCTTAGCCACAAAAGAGGTTAGCTCCAGCCTGTCCCACACTGCTTGTGACAGGGTCTCAAGGGGGGGCATGGGGATGTAAGGTTTGTAGGAATGTTAGAAACATGAAGGAACTTGAGATGTAAGAGCCCTTCTGGGTCCAGTGAGGAGGTCTGCAGGGCCAGGGTTGATCCTATGTTCTTGAGGGGACTGGAAGGAAATGTCCTCAGCAGAGATAGAAGGCTTGCCCTCCAAATCATAGGCTGAGTCATTCTCGTACGATCCAGACAAAATCAGGTCAAGATTAGACTAATTATGTTCTACCTCCACCCCGGAGAGGTCAGGGGCTAGTCCTGCAAGGCCAATGCCTGGCCTAGGCAAAGAGTACACAGGAGACACCGAACCTGTATCAGCGCCAAGGAACTTGGCAGCGACATGGCACTGGAGGCACCAGATGCCACAAGTGGCACTGAAGTACCCGCGCCACGCAGCACCAAGGAATCCGATGCAGCACATGGCACCAAAGCACCTAATGCTGCATGCGCATTGAAGCCCCCGACAACACACCGAGGATGAATATGGCACTGAAAACTTGACACACACAGCACAGAAGAACCAGCTAGTAGTCGTGAACCTGTCAGACCTAGAAGAAAAGGGGAGGAAAATGGTACCTGTACGGCCCCTCGCGTGGGAACACAGTGAGGACTAATGCATGTGGAACCGGTGTTGATGGCGCCAGTACTGAGAGGGAAAAATTCTATTGCTGGCACCGAACGCACATCCTGTCCCAAAGCCCCAGCTGCAGCCCAGTGGCTCCAAGACCCGAGGGCCCAGGAACCAGGTCCACCGCAACAGTCGAGCTGTGGGACCTCCTCAAAGCTCTTACTGGCAGAGGAGGTGGGGTGGCAGTGCAGAAGCCGCCACCTGCCATTTTCCATGAGGCTTGGCAGACGTTCAGGTTTGCCTGTGGGTAGCCTGATGAAAGGGAGTTCTCTGCCGGACTTGGGCTGTGTGTAATGCATAATATGTACAAACTTCAGGGTGCTTCCAGACACCTATAGGTTGAAAGAGTATGTCTTCATCCATGTCAAACAACTTGTACCCTCTATAAGGCGTTCATGATGGACAACTTGACGTTGTGGGCGAACCCAGACACTCAAAGCCAACAGTGCTAGCACTACATATGCCAGCCAACGATGGGCCAATGCATCAACCACATTGTAGGTTGCCTGGAACAAGTGGAGTACCAACGCAGACTAACTTAAGGGTACCTAGGGCATACTGCTTGGCAGGGTCATCTGGTAAAGACTGGTTCCACAGGAAGTTTTCGTACTGGAGCATATGCGCCATGTAATTGAGGATGCAGATCGCCAGGGTAGCTGAGGCAAACATCCACTTGCCCACAAGATCCAACAGACATGACTACTTGTTGGCTGGCAGGAAACTCAGATGTTCAGGCAATTTAGTGCGGTCATGAGTGGTGTTTATCACCATAGAGTCCGTTGCACCTGCACCCGAGAAACCGTTTCCCGCCAGGGCATGGTACAGCCTATTAGCCTCCTGGACACAGCTAGGACCAGACTGGGCCCACGCCATGAAGCCATGGTGCGCCCCCATAGGCATCTATAAGAGGAGGGATCACCAACGGAGGAAACTTCAGCTGGCTAAGGTAGGTAACAAGCCAGCACCGCCTCAGATCCTGCTCCTCTGTCTAAAACCCCATGGCCTCCTCAATATGTCACATGACACCTGTGAAAGTGGGGACCTTAGGACATACTTGGGGGTCCCTTCCCATTCAGAGGAGCACACAGAAGGAGTAGATGAGCTGCTGATGTCACTTTCGTCCCCCTCATCGCTGTCCTGATCGTCGTCTTCATCAGGTAAACAAGTCTGGATGATACTCATCCCCTTGCCTGTGTGCACTGGGAGAAGTGAGCTGGCCAAGGTGGCGGGGTCGGCCACAGGAACACTGGAGTGGATGGTCCTGGAGAAGGCCATTGGGGAACAGGAGGTACTGGGCCTTGAGGAGGGGGCACTAGCGACTGCATAAAGCCCAAAACAGACACAAGCAGGTCTCATAAATAATGTTCTGTTTGGAGGTTATGAAGGGCAGGAGTGAGCGTGTGAAGGCAGGAGAGGTGAGTAAATGCTGCAATCCTAGATTTAAAAAAAAAAAATTTTTGGTTTTGTCTCAGCTGGTGACTTAAATTAGTAAAGAAGAATGAAATACGGTAAAAGTGCGCTATGTGACAGAAGTATGGAAAACGAAAAGTGGAGGTGTGAACAGCAGTTTGGGTATGATACTGGAAGTCAGGGCTGCAGCTATGAATTTTGGGGCCCAGGACAAGTCAGTTGAAATGTGCCCTATTTCCTAAACCAGCTAATGCCAGCTCCTTCCGGTGGGCCCTCCTGAGCTCGGGGCCCCAGACAACTTCCCACTTTTCCCCCATTACTGTGGCCCTGCTGGAAACAGTGTGAGCCAGCTGGGTGGGGTGAAGGCAGACAGTGACATAGCTAGTATATAAATCAACATAAGGTAATGTAGCTACACTGTAAACTTTTGATGAGGGAGTCGACTGTGTACATAAACAAAATGTATGTACACAGTGGCTCAAATAACAGCAATTATGTAATGGTTTTCGGTCCATGCCTATTGTCATAAATATACGCAAATATAGATACATATATATACACACACATATATTACAAGGGCGCAATAGTGCCCTTATAGTTAAGGTGGTACAGCCTTTCAATGTTAAATCTCAATTTTGCACCTTAATAACTGCTATTTTTCAACCAAATAACCAAAGCTTGGTATGTGCTGTCATGTTTAGTGTCCAAGATGTGAAAAGTTTCATGACAGCAGCTTTACAGTTTCAGAGATATAAAGCAGTCAAAAATGCAAAAGGAACATTTTTCCATAGGATAACATGGATTTTTGCTCTAATGTACAGCACACACAGAATTAAGTTTGCCTCTGATACTTTCAAGAATAATGGGGTGCATGCCAAGGCTGTGCCTCTGGATGGTTTGGTGAAATTACCATTTTGAATTATAACGGTTTTTGTGATAGATGCAAGACAGGAGTGCAAACTATATTTTGAAATACAGTTTGAGCAGATAATTAGAAAACCATTCAACTGTATTTTGCAAATACAGTTTGAATTGTATTTTAATTACCTTTCAGTTTAAAATGTTATCCTAGCTGCCCAGTGGCGCTTGTAGGTTGAGGCACTGGATGCCGCGCTCAACACCGCAACCTAGGTTCGGAGCAAACTCGGGCCATCGGGTGTCAGCAGGAAAGGATTGAGCATATAGAGCTGCCTCTCTTCCCTGGGGTGGGTGGGTACGCTTGCCATGGTGCAGGCGGCTTCTGGATGGTGACTGGGGATGGCACACCTGCAGCATGCCTGTCTGAGTTGGAGCGCTGCAAACGCCTTACGTGCGGATGCATGCCCGTTGTGTGCAGGCGTCATTGCACATCCGTGCTCGGGAACACACACCAACAGAAAAACCAAGTCCCACAGATAGATGACGGCAACCTCCAGTGCCCGCCACACACCCAACACCAGACACGCCTCACCAGCTTGCTCAACTCGCCTTGCCTTGGGTCCTGTGCACTAAGTGGCTTGTCAGATTGGGGTAGGATGGAGGAGTGTTTGTCCCCAATTTCCTGGTGAGGTGAGGACCAGAGGGTGGTAGAGCAGTTGAGACCAGTGAGGTGTGCACCAGAGAGACTCCGTGGGACAGTGATAAAGAAAGTCCAAAAAAAAAAAAAATATTCTGGGGTGCAGGACAGGCAGTGCAAACTGTATTTTAACAGTGCAAATGTTTTTTCTAAATACGCTCAAACTGTATTTACAAAACACAGTCCGCAGTACCTGTCCTGCACCTATCACAAAATTTCTTTGCCACCTCACTGCCACTACACGGTTTGGACTTTTGGGCTGAAATTTGCAGGGTGGCAAGCCCTTGCACCACAGATGTGCTTTTTGCTGGTTGCTGAAAAAATTATACTGGTTCCAGAGTTACAGCACTCCAAAGCTGCAAATTTTCCCATAGGATAACACTGCAGCGCCCGCAGTGATTTAGCACCCATATCTGAAAACTATTTGAGATATGGATTTTAAGCCCAGGTAGCTTAGCCGCGTAGAGGTTTTAAAGTCATGATTACAACTGCAGTGGAATTTTTTCATAGTTGCTATGGCTACTGAGATATTGGCAAATTAGTGTTACAAGGGTTCCTTTTCAACACTATAGGGCTGCTGTATGGCTTGTAGTTATGTGTAAGTGGGAGCGCAGGGCCCAGAGGGCCCACACTTCCACATATGCATACCATTATGCAACTGGGCAGAGAAGGCACAGGGCCTAGAGGGCCCGCGTCCTACAAACACATACCACTAACCACTAACATTACACTTTCTCAAAATGAAGGGACATTCACTGCAAAAAAAAAACTCCATTAATGCATCAGTTAGAACTGATGTCATGATAAAAATTTGGAAATTCGATGCTGGGTTACCACCCCTACCCCACCACCCACACCATCACGTGCACCCAACAGGCAGTGGGTGTGTCATGGGTCATCGCTTCCACCTCACCCTCATTCTCCTATACTGCAGCATGTCAGCTTGTTTATACATGGAATTGGGTGAGAGTTGGGCCTGACAACCCATGGCATGCCCCAACGCTTATTGGTGCGCAGGGGTTGGTAACCCCAACATCGAATTTCCAAACTTTTGTCGCTGTGACATCCATCCTAACTGGATGCATTAAAACAGTTTGTGTAATGAATATATATATATATATATATATATATATATATACACACACATACACACACACACACACACAAATATATATATATATATATACACACACACACACACACATATGCAGATACAATAAGACATATACAGATTGCTAAAAGTCCAGATTCTAAATATTACTTAAGACATACATTGGGGAAACCATACCTGAGCAATGAACTGAATAATCTTAACAAATATGTTGAGTGGTGTGTCTCACGGAACCACACTGCGGGAGCCTTTGGGGAAAAGTGCTGATACAATGCTCATGAGGCTACTATAAGGAAAATAAAATAAAATTCAGTCTTTTGAAATTAAAATGAAAGATCAAAATTGAATTGGCCATAAACCAGTGTGTAATTCATAACCATCTGAATCAAAGCTTAATCCAGTTCATAAATCTTAGCAACCTTTACGTAGCCTCATCAGTACAAAGTAAAACTACACCATGAATGACAACCCCCCACCAAGTATTAACATAGCATTTTTTCCTTTGCATTTCCCTAAGTTACAAACAGAACTCAGCCGTCTAATTTACCTGATCACCTGTATTTTAAGTTTACGATACACTATGAACAAGGACATCTGCCCACTGCCAGTACAGTGCGCTGGGAAGCCCTAAAAGCTCTTCACCTTCCTATTTATCATGTGAGCACTCATACTAGCCTAATTATAGGGGTTCTACTACTTACGTAAAGAAATGAAAATTACGTACTCATCGTAATTCTTGATCTTCCAGAATCTCTTTTACCACTCTTTACTTGTGGGTCTGTGCGGAGGTGCTAGGATCCTGTGAGTGTCCAGCTTTAAATCTTTAGTGCTAGGGGACTGACATCGGGACGGCACACTACTTGAGACAAATGAACAACATGCTGCTCACGGGCAGGCCAGTAACTGACACTGGCCCCTGATCGCCTCGGTTCTGTTCACCAGGAGAGGACTTAAAGCCAAGGGAAAAAAAACGAAGAGAAGAATTGGGCCAAGGTTGCCCAAGGGACAGAAAAAGGATATAGGACATAAAAAGAACAAAGAAATAAAACCTGTCTACCAGAGGAACATACTGAATCTGCCAGCAAACAGACCAACCGGTCAATCAAAGTCTACCCAAGTGTGCAGCTAGCACCCTACACTGCAGCAGCCCCAGCCTCCTCCCCACCGCTCCTCCCATACCTGCCGCAGCCCCTGCTCCCAGACCCTTCCTCTTACTTTTCTCACTCCTTCTTAAAGCTTCCAACTGTCATACGTGCTACAACCCCCACTGGTAGCGCATTCCAGTTTGCCACCACCCTCTCAGTAAAGTAGTGCCTTCTCATCTCCTCTTAAATCGTCCCCCTCCAACCTTAGTCTGTGCCCAGTCTCCCTACCTTTCTTAGTTTAAACACCTCCTCGGTGCTAGGTTTATTACCCCTCAAGTATTTGAATATTTCAATCATATCCTCCATTCCTCCTCTCCTCCAATGTGTACATATTCAGCTCCTGCAGCTGACCTCATAGTCATTTCCTTCCATCCCTTTAACATTTTTGTTGCCCTCCTTTGTACCCCCCTTCAGCAATTCTGTATCTCTCTTCAGATATGGCCTCGTATTGCACACAGTACTCCAAAATGAGGTCTGACCAAGGATCTGTAGAGAGGCAGGATCACATCCCTATGCCTGGATGTGAAACCTCATGCAATACAACCCAGCATCCTGTTTGCCTTGGTGAGAAAGAAGAGGTTGGGAGGAGGGCCTAGGTAGCGGGTTAAAGGATGATCAGGATAACTGGACAGGAGAGAGACAAAGAAAGGAGAGAGTGTATGTAGCAGGGCCCCGAGCTCCCAGCAGGAGAGCAGTGCTTTCAGAAGAGCTGGCTTAGTCACAATTGCAGGAAATTTACCTATGCTCCCCTGCAGACTAAATGACATCAGAGTGAAGTCAAAGGTCGTTGAAATCCATAGGACCAGTAAAAGTAAGGGTGACTCAGAAATGGTAGTAAAGCTGTGAGCCCTAAAACTGTTACCAGCAAGGGTTCTCCACCTGCATACATGTGAACTGCAGAGGGTCAGAGGCTCAGGGACCCCATATAACCAAAGCAAAATATGGGATGCAATTTACTGAGAGTCTTGCTATAGTGAAACATGGCAATCAGCAGAGCCAAGGCCCATGAAATGCACTACTAGCCAAAGTTCTCTAGCTGAGGAGAAGACATCTAAGAGCTAAAAGGTAGAAACAACCCCAATGAGGGAAAAACAATTTCCTGCTAGGACGGATGCTAATTAAGAGAATCGCAGATGTTTTACAATTCCTTACCACCTGTTCCCTTTTCTTACTGAAGATGCCTCAGAAAGAAGGGCTCAAGAGAAAGAAAATGTAGCAGGCTGACTGGAAGGAAGCACAGGAGGCATACTGCAAGCGTAAAGAGAGCTACATCAGGTGAATGAGTCTGAGCTTCAACCCCAAACGAGAGGAAGGAAAAGATAGCTTCTCCAAAAGCAAACTACAGACAGCCACCCAAAAAAAAGGCGGGGGAATGGGGCAGGTCAAAGGGCCTTCACTTTTTTTTTTTTTTTTTTAAATATAACATGGAAAATAGATTGATGGAAAAAGCAGGAATCAGACCCACTTTTTTTTCTCCTTTGAGGGCTACAACACGGTTGCAAAAGAGGTAAAGGGTCAGCTGTTGTGTTTGCCCTGCACATGTCTCCTCTTTTTCTTTTTTTTTTTAATATAAAGGTGAAGCACCAAGGAAGGCAGAAAGTGAGAGAGGAGAAGAAGGAAACTGTCCCAAAGCCTGGCCCTGGGGTGGGCTGCTGAAATGAATTAATATATTCTGGAAGATCAAGAATTACGCGTAGGGAGTCACATGATGCACTCACACTAGATGGCAGCCTCTCCCTTAGCGCCAAGTTCAAAACTACAAAACGTGGCTATTCTATCAATAATACGGCACCAAACCACAGGATATCTGAATAATCACTATCGAACATATCGTGGAACTAATTCCTCAATGACAGACTGATGGATCCAACAGAAATACAGAAAATGGACACACAAAATAGCCACAGCCTAAATCAGATAAGCCAGCCACCAAAGAGACCTAAGCCTGACTCTCCGCTGGAATCTCTGCCTGCGACTTCACTGAATGATCTCCTAACCGACAAACTAGACAAGCTTGATCAGTTGGACAAATTTTTCGTTGAACGGGCCAACGTGAAACTAACTTTCTGTTATCTTGCCGCAGACATCAAGGCAATTAAACCCATGCTAAATGAACTGCAAATCTGTGTCTCGGACACACAGAGAGAGAATCAGCTCAACAGAGGACCAACAAGCCAGAGACCATACCGAGCTACTTAGCATTAAAAACATCTAACTAAACTAGAAGACAAACTTGAAGAGTAAAGAAAGCTGCTTCAAAAAAACAATGTAGTGCTAGTCAATGAACTGGAGCAAGTAGAAGGGGCAACCTCATGGATTTTGTGTAAGACCTTCTCCTTAAGGTAGAGGGGCCACCACCATTCGCACCTCCTATTCACTGGACTATGTACACAAATCCTTCGCCCACAAACCAAGCATAACGACAGAGAGTAAGCATAGCCAGTCCTTCCATCTCAAACAGCACACCCAAACCCAGGTAAGGCTAAAAGGCTCCCTAATAGAAACATGGGCCTGCCTGCCAGCACAGCGGTTGGATTTCTGCTTAGCGCCGCAACCTGGGTTCGAATGAACCCGGATCGCTGGAGGGCCGCCATGCGAGAAGGATGAAGCATCCTCGGAACTGCTCTCCTCCGGGAGAGAGACAGTGCCCAGCGCTGATAGACCCCGGCAGAGGCGGGGTACCGCAGTCATTGGCGCCGGGCACTTCAGGGGCGGAGCAGACGAGGACATCACTGCATGTCCCCGCTCCTCCACACAAAAGGGAAAGGAAACACTGCTCCCGCCGGCCGCTGATGCCCGCTCTGGCTGCAAATTGGCTCTCAGGCCGACTCCGCCTTTCCCTGTGTTCAAGGCATCCTTGGGCCAGAGCACCATGACCCACCCTGGGGCAAGCCAGGGGTTCAGGGAGGACAGCTAATATGAGAAGCTGCAGCTGGAGTCCGTGACAGGCAGATGGTCCGCGCACAGGAGCAGGACCAAAAATACAGAATTACAAAAGAAAAAGAAACAGAAGTTGATGGCAGATAAGGACCGTAAGGCCCATCCAATCTGCCCATTTCTTTTCTACCTTATGAATGTGCCATCGGCCTTTGCTCTGTTAATGGCCTATCTATTCAATCCACCACCCTTTCTGTGAAAAAGAACTTCCTCACATTACCCCTTAATTGGCCTCCCTCTCATCTCATGCTGTGTCTTGTCCTGCTATTTTTTATATTGAACCATGTTAGACTCCTTCACCTTTAATGCCCTTAAGGTGTTTGAATGTCTCGATTATATCACCTCTCTCCTTCCTTTGCTCTAGGGTATAAATATTGAGTCCGTTAATCTGTCCTCATATGTTTTCTGATGCAGTCCCTGCACCATTTTGCTGCCCTTCTCTGACTGCCTCAATTTGGTTAATGTCCTTGTGAAGGCATGGCTCCAGTACTGCACGCAGTACTCCAGATGGGGCCTAACCAGTGTCTTGCAAAGAGGATTATTACCTCTCTCTTCAGACTCGTGATACCCCTACTAATACACTCCAACATCCCCCTAACCTTACCTACTTGCTTTAGTGGTCTGCTTGGATGATTTCAGGTCATCAGTGATAATGATGCCCAAGTCTCTTTCTTCCTTGTGACTGCCAGTAACTCCTCCCAGCATATAGGTGGCTCCGGGTTTCCTTCCCTATGTGCATGATCTGGCACTTCTTTATGTAAACCCCAGTTGCCACTCTTCCGACCATTTTGCTAGTTTATCCAGATCTCTTCTCATTCTGTCCACCCCATCTGATCATCTACTCTGTTGCAGATCTTGGTGTCATCTGCAAACAGACAAACCTTACCTCCAGTCCATCTGAAATGTCACTGATGAATATATTGATGAGGACTGGCACCAGGACTGGATCCCTGAGGCACCCCACTTGTGATCTGCATCTCTTCTGACTGCATACCATTTATCACCACTCTCAGTTTTCTGCCCGACAACCAGTTTGCCACCAGTTGACCGTCCTGACCCACCCTAGGCCTACCCAGGCTTATTAATAAATCTTCTGTGTGGAACAGTATCGAAAGCTTTGCTGAAGTCAAGGTGGCGACATCAACTGCTCCCCTTGGTCCACCACTCTGGTTACCCAGTCAAAGAAATCTAAGATTAGTTTGACAGGACCTTCCTTTGTAAACCCATGCAGTCTTGGATCCTGTGCTCCTATGGATTCCAGGTGTTGCACTATACTTTCCTTAAAGAGTGCCTGCATAATCTTGCCCACTTCTGAGGTAAGACTAACTGGTCTGTAGTTCCCTGCCTCCTACCTCTCTTGTGGAGCAGGATCACATGAGCCCTTCTCAGTCTTCTGGGACCTCTCCTGTGCTCAAAGACTCATTAAACAGTTCTGATAATGGCTCTGCTAGTTCCACCCTTAGCTCCTTTAGTACCCTGGGATGTATACCATCAGGTCCCATTGCCTTGTCCACCCTGAGCTTATCGAGCTCTTGTAGGACCCTTTCTTTGTGAAGGGACTAGTGCACACCTCCCTCTCCCTGTGTCCATGGTGCTGAGCTGTGAGCCCTGCCCTACCTTCTCTTCAGTGAATACTGAGCAGAAGTATCTATTTAGGATAGATGCTTTTACATGGTCCTCCTCCTCATATGCCCCTTATCCCTTTAATCTTTGCAATACCCCTCTGGACTTTCTCCTTTCACTAATGTATCCACAGAAAGTAGTCACCTTTTACTGTTTGTGTTGGTGTTTCCTCAGTGTGGGCCTTTGTCTGCCTTACTGCCTTCCCTGCTTCCCTTAGGAAGTCTGGTATGCCTCCTTATCTTTATTCTGCTCGTTCCTTATATTTCCTGAAAGCCAGTCCTTTTGGCTCTGACCTTTTCTGCTACTGTTTTTGAGAACCAAAGTGGTTTCCTTCTTCTTTTGCACTTCCTTTCCTCTCTAACACAATGGGATGTTGCTCCAAGTATTGCATCCTTAATGCCTGCCCACTTTGCCTGTACCCCCTCACCTGTATTTCTTTTGCCAGGACTAGCTTAACTCTGTTGGCCATCTTATCCAAGTCAGCTCCTCTGAAGTCCCATATTTTACCTTGGAATGGGATGATTTAGTTCTAGTGGCCAAATTGAACCATACCATGTGATGGTCACTGGCCTCAGATGACCTACCTGGAGATCTGTGATCCTTTCCTGTTAGTAAGTACTAGATCTAGGATAGCCCTGTCTCTTGTGGGTTGTTGTACCAGTTGTTTGAGGCCTCTCCTGCAGGAATCCACCATATATCTAGTTCTGGCAGATGTTCCTGCTAGTATTGACCAATCTGCATCTGGCATGTTGAAGTCTCCCATTATCAGAACCTCCTAATGTGGTCAGGACAACAATTTCACATACACAGCGATGTGACATCCGTTGTATGAGAGAAGCAAAAGCATATCAGAAATCAAACAAACTCTGCACAAGGCTAAATACTCTTCAAATGCTCTATCCTGCCCGCCTTATCATAACGACGGCAAAAGACACTTGAATTTCCCAACACAGATATCACTCGGAAAGAACTGCGAAACACCTCCTGCTTCATTCCCACCACCTCAACAGCCTCTGAAAGGAAGATGCTTGGATAAAGACCGGAACTTTAAACTGCGATTGACATGACAGAATACTAGCCCAGAAAATGATGTACACCCACACCATCAACGCTGACATCGACCTCATTCACCGACTCCTGAACAACCTCAGCCCCGTGTCCTCAAGGCGATGGTACCCTACCAGGCTTCAAAGAGGGTTTGCAACAAACCCAGTTAAGTACTCTATTCGCTTTTTCTCACTTTCTGTTTTTACTATCCCTTGCCTTGAGAGTGTTGGCCCCAAGTGGGGCACAAGGGAATAGCGAAAAGACAAGACCGGGGCAAAATGGCGACAGAACTGTTCCTTTATTATCACCAACTCTGGACCAACAAGAGCTGCACCATCCTTTCCCAAAACTTTCTTCCACTGCAGACAGTCAATCCTCTGTCCACTTGACATCATAAATCCTCACCCACTGCTAACAACTCGATCTGAGCAGGAGGCGGGTGAATTACCGCACCTCCACTGACTCACCACTGTGTTATATGTGTGGGAGAACACCACATCACGAGAAGACCGAACACTAACCCCATGGACTAGACCTGCAGAGACCCCCCAATGCTGAGGAGGTGCTTCGCCTGTGCAAGGCCCTTGCGAGGAGTGTAAGTAAATGAAACAATGCTCCTTGGCTGACTGAGAGTGCACCATACTTCTCTGAATACCTTCCAACTTGCTAGGAGTGGGGACAACATTATGGTCCACATGCTTGTTTAAGAATCGTCTCCAGTGATTCTTACCCACAGGTAATGCACGGAAGTCTTGGGAGCCCAAACCAATACAGAAGTGCTTGAGCATGAGATTCTGGCCGCCCAACTGGGGAGAAAACTATGTGGCAACCCCGGCCCCAAAAGCAAAAAAAAACCACTTACTGCACAAGGCAGTAAGGGGGGGGCATGGTGTTCCAGCACTCCAAACACTTATGGGCTGTAAACAACAGAAATTCATTCCTGTCTTCAGCACCTTAGCGCCTTTGGATCACCACTGCCCAACCACCCAAATGCATGACATGGAGGTTCTGCAACGTCCCCAGAGGTATGTTTAAAATTAAACTGTGTTTAATGGCTGGTTCTCACTATCTACACAATGACTGTCTGTATGATAAACTGTTTGCATCATCAGATCTATGCAGTGCTCCCAGACTGAGTTGGTGCTTTTCCTTAACTCCTGCATAATTTTCCTTGTGTTTCTTGTAGATTACATTGTTTCCTATGGAGACCAAATGTCTCAGTTTTCCTGCATAACCAGTGTATGTCTATGGGAACACTCCCTGTCGATGACTCAGTTTCCCTGTAAAATACAGGAATCCCTGTAGATCTGGGAGATCTGTCTATGTCCTCCTGGGTTTCCTTTTTCTCTTTTTCCTCTCTCTTTCTCTTTTCTTCTCCCCCACCCCCATTTATTGCTCAAAATCTGCCCACAGAGCTAACACTAGCAACAAAAATGGGAGGTACTGATGTATTCTTACAATATGCACAACTGGTGGGGAAGGCCACAGCTGGCATAGCCCACAGAGGTAGCTGCCCCGCCAAGCTGGCAGACATAATTGCCGAAGAGCTCGAATACTGAGCGCTGTCCCAAGCCCCACCCCAGGGCAAGGAACCACCCACACCACCTCAACCCAGACCAAATCTGAACCATGAGGAGGTGCCCCCCAAAAAAAAAAAAAAAAGTAACAAACAGAGAGAGAGAGGAGAGAGAGAGGGGAGGGATGAAGGCCATAGCGGGACAAGCCAACCACGACCCATGGGACACGCTGGCTGGGGTCCCTGCCACCCGCCCCTCCAACTGGAACAAGGGCAAAGGTAACTCAAGCAGACCATGGGACCCCAAAGGGACCAAAAACCTATAGCCTATCATAACCCACCAGGGGACCATAAAGGGATCGCACAAACAGAGGGCCACCTGGAACCCCTGAACTGGAAGAACATATGCAGCAAAGCGACCCTAGCCACCCACCACCCACCAACCCCACCTTTCAGATACAAATACAAAGGGCCAACACTCTTATGGTGTAAGAACCTTGAAGAGGAAATGTGGGAAAGGAGAAACCTGTATGGGAGAGCCCAAAGGCTCTCCCACCCATGTCTATCTTCCTGGGATGGTACTTGTGCTGAGATAACAGCTTGCACCCAGATTCCCACCTGGAGCTGTGGGATAAAACACTCCAGATACCGCAAGCCATAGTGGTATTAGCCTGCACTACCAACATGGCTGCATTGTTGATACAAGAACTCTGTGTCTAAGCCTGAAAGTGTATACCTCTTGTCCATTCTTCTATCCACAGGAGGTACAGTGTTAAGAGACAAGATTTTTTGTGTCCGTTTCCCAAAAGATTTGTGGAGGGAACAGACAGTCTCCTGGACTCTGGGATGTCCATCATCTCTACATAGTCAGGCTCCTCCTGACCCTCCACTGCCTCCTCCACAGGAAGCTGGAGGGTATCAGCCACCTTTCTGTAAAACATGAAGTGCGAAGGGACTCAGAAAGCCTAGGAGAGAAACACCTGAAGGTCTGTCTGGGAGATGTCGGGTCAATAGGCACATCCAGACTGTCACCATTACCACATTCATCTTCCAACTCTCCTCCTCCTCAAACTCCGGTTCATAAAATTCTTCCAGGGTAGAATCTTGAACCGAGAACCAGACTCGAACCGAGCCCCTGCCAAAGGTGCTGATAAGTTGGAACCAGGCGAAGCGATTCCACAATCGAATCGCTTGGCTATCTTCATGCGGTCAGTTTATGAGATTCTGATCTGAACTGGTCGATTTGTCTTTGCGTTTTCTTTTGTTGGAACTGATTCCTCAGAATTAGCTCTCCTTTGCCTGAAGAAGTATCGCCTGGTCAGAGGGCACTCCTTCTGGTTCGGTCGGAACCAAACCGGGCTGGCTATCCGGGTCAGCGGACTTCGGCCTCCCTTCCCTCAGTCTACCTAATCTCTTTCCAAGGGTAGATTTGGAAAAATTTTTACAAATTTGGCAGTCTGAATCGAGGTGGTCAAACCCCAGACAATAAACACAGGTGGTGGGGGATCGGCCTTAGCAAAGACCTCCACACATTACTCCAAATGAGTGCACACTGGAAGTGGTGCTCTAAAACCAACAAAGGATTCCAAAAGATAAAATGGTTTTGGCACTCACAGACTCCTCAGAGAAACGTGTTAGAATCAAACATTTTTAATGAAATACCGTCCAACATAACACCTAAACCTCCCCACACACACACAGTGTTGAAACCCAGTGGCCTTGTTTTTCTTGAGTTTCTCAGACATAGCCAACCTAACCAAACTTACCCTTTTTGGCAACCGCCAGGAAAGACCCCTATCAGTTCCTGACCGTGTTCATGGGTCTTGGAAAAAACGCATTACTAAACCCGCTTTTTTTTTTTTTAAGAACCAATACGGACCGTAACCACACACTAAAGCAAAATACAAAATTTATTTGAATGATCGGTTCAGCCGAACCGATCCACTTTTACAAGTTCCACACAGAAAACAGAACAAACCTATCTAGTACTCACGGTACCACAGACAGAGACTTGAACAGACTATGCGGAAACTAAATTTCGTAGAAAACCAACCAAAACTGACACTTCAACTGACTTGAACCGAGCTGCAGGAGAAATCTCCGGAGCAACTGTTCATTGAGGCGGAGTAAAGAATCTGACGGTTTCAGTTCAAATTACAACAGGCAGAGACATCAACCGAGCTCGAGATGAACATTCTATGCCCTGCATAGAAAAAGTTAGCCCATTGTTCTCCAGGGCAGTTTAAAGGCTGGGGCTAACTGCACTTGTCAGAATACAGCAAGACTTCATGTTGTTTGAAAAATGGGCAGAACTAGGTGGGCCAAACAGTCCTTATCTGCCGGTAAATTCTATGTTTCCATATAAACATGTCAGCTGCAAGGCAGAGTGCTGTTCCACATGTCACACTTATTAACGCAGGTAAAAATATTCTAATTATCAAAAGGAAGGGGAAAAAAGTATCTCAGATACAAAGGTAATAGCTGACTGCTTTTAAAACCTAATGTTAGATTTAGGTAGTACAAATGGGTAAGTGTAAAAGAAAATGCTTCTTTTTTCAGTAGGAAGGGCTAAACGAGGCCACAAACATGTGTGCCAAATCTCAGAGTAAGCAGTCCAGGTCAAAAAAAACAAAAAGAAACAGTTGGCTCAGCAAGAAGGTGGAGGGAAGGTGAGGGAAAAAAGACTGGCTTTCATTAAGTTCAAAAATCTGGGTGTGAGGAGGACAGAGAAGTGTTCTCAAAGGCATCTAGGAGGTGACTAGGTCAGTCAGGGCAGCCAAGGAGCTGAAGTGGCTCAGGGATCAGAGAGCAGGGAAAGGGGTTCTTTAAATACGTAGGGAGAAGAGGAGTCGAGGGATGACATCGCTAGGAACCAAGAGAGAGGGAGGGAGGATGGGCGGAACAAGGGAAGATCAGGCAGAGGCACTCAATGAGTATTTCTGCTCGATGTTCAGTAAAAAAGGGATTGCCCAATACCGCAGAGGCAAGGGTGGAGAGGGGACAGAGATAACAGATGGGGTCATCAAAGAAAATATTGTTCGGAAGGGCCTTGAAGCCTTTGCGGGTGGACAAGGCACCAGTATTGGACAGTGTACACCCAAGGGTCCCGAAGGAACTGGCAGAGTTGTTGCAGGCCCTCTGACGGACCTGTTCAACACCTCCTTGGAGACGGGAATGTACCCAGGGACTGGAGGATGGCTCACGTGGTGCCACTTCACAAGAGTGGGCCTAAGGACCAACCGGTAACTACAGACCAGTATGCTTGACTTCCATAGTGGGGAAGTTGATGTAGACCATTCTGAAGGAGAGGACGATACACCTTTCTCGACAGCATAGGCCTGCAGGATGAGACACAGCACGGGTTTGTCACGGGAAGATCTTGCCAGACTAACCTGATCGACTTCTTCGACTGGGTCACTAGGGCGGTTGTGAAGGCCACGCTTGTGGATGTCTTGTATCTGGACTTCAGCAAGGCTTCGAATCGGTGCCGACAAGGAGGTTAATGAGCAAGCTGAGGGACATGAAGCGGGGGAAAACTGGTGGGGTGGGTTGAGAGCTGGCTGCAGGGCAGACAAACACAGATGGTAGTTGTAAGGGGTGACATCCAAGCCATGACCAGTAACAAGTGGGATACTGCAGGGTTCAGTGCTGGGCCCTGTTTTGTTCAATGTCTTTACTGGAGACATTGCAGAGGGGTCAACAGTAAGATCTGCCTGTTCGCAGACAACGCTAAGATTTGTGCAACACTGGACAACGAGGAAGAGCAGCAGGCATTCAGAGAGGATCTAGCTAAACTCAAACACTGGTCTAGGGAGTGGCAGCTGGGGTTTAACGCTAAAAGTGCAAGGTCATGCACCTCGGAGCCAGAAATCCCAGGAACAGCTACTGGCTGGGGAGTGCAGGTAACAGCTTCAGAGGAGGAGAAAGGACCCGGGTAATAGTCACAGGGGACATGAAGGTATCAGTACAGTGTAGGAGGGCAGCAGAAAAGGCAACTAGGATGGGGTGTATTGCTGGGGAATCACCTCTCAATGGGGCGGTGGTCATTCTGCAATCGATAGATCACTGGTGAGGCCACACTTGAGAGTACTGTACAGTACTGGTGCCATATCTCAAAAAGGATGCAAGATTACTGGAAGGGTGCAGCGAGGGCTACAAAAATGATCATGCGACTAGCGGAGTTACCGTATGAGGAAAGGTTGAAGAGCGCAACATGTACTCGCCGAAGACAGAAGGGTAAGAGGGGACATGACAGAGACTATTCAGTACTTGAAAGGCATAAACAAAGTCAGGGAGGGAGGATTCTTCTGCTTAAAGGGGGAGGATCACTAGGGGGTACAGTCTGAATTTGAAGGGGAAGGTTTAGGAGGGAGATGAAGAGGCACTACTTCACAGAGAGAGTGATGGCGGGTTGGCACGACTGTCGGAGGAGTTAATCACCAAAGGACAGTGGACAGCTCTAAGCGGGGTTGGATAGAGTCAAGGGCAGGTTTAGTACAGGCAATAACACAAAGGTATGTAGGTAAAATGTTTATTTATATTTTATATGAACCAGCATACTTTCGATTGAGAAAAATCTAATTTACAACAAAGTTCATTTATATAAAAAAAAAACTTTGATACAAAGTTCCAAAGACAGTATAAATAACAATACATAATTAAATACAAAACTTCACAATTAACAGACTAGAGAGGACTAACAAATCATCAGGTGCAATAAATTTTAAGATTTATTCCAAGATTTTCAAGGCAGAATACTGTATAACACCAGGAAAGAGGAGGAAGGAGGGGTTTGGGTGAGGTGGGGCAGCTGTAGTGATATGAAACTAAGAGCTGCACAATTGAGCAGACTTGTTAGACCTGTGGCCTTTTTCTGCTGGCAATTTTGTATGTTCGTATTTTCTAAAAAAAAAAAAAATAAAAAAAAAAAAAATAAATAAATATATATATATATATTTTTTTCTTTAGTACTTTTACCTGTAGGCATCTGGTCTGCATTCACATCCTGGCATCCGTCTGTTTTCCGCCACCGTCCAGTCCTGCCCTGGCTCCTAGTGAAGCCCCACCGCCTTCTACCCCGCTGCAGGGTGGCAGGGAGTCCCCATACTCCCCACTGACAAGGACAGTACAGTTACGTAAGAACTTACCGTAACAGTAGATCTTCGAGAATAGCTCTTGCAGCAGGTTACAACCATTAGGACTTAAGCCGGCAGGCGCCAGGACCCCACGGAAATTTCTAGCTAGCAGTCTTCAGCGAGGACCGCCTCGGCCGTCGGTCCGCCCCAATCGATCCCGCCCGACGTGGTACATAAGGGCGGTCCCGCTAAAATGAAAATTACGTATTCCTACCGTAATTATGATCTTTCTGTGTATCTTCACCATTCATCACAGATGGGTTATCTGGCTGAGGTCAGGACCCACGGAGCTTTTTTTTTAGGGGTAGGCGGAAGCCGACACACCATCGGCGCCGCCCTCGAGGCCGGCGTACTCGCGTGGCGCTCAAGGGTTGGCGTTGAGCTGTGTCGACTCTGCCTGCCTGCCAGTTCTGAGTCGCGGAGGTAAGATGAAGGGATGGAGGGTGGGACAAGAGAGTCCAAGGGACAGAAAAAGGAAAGGATGACTGAACTAAAAGGAGAAATAACGACTGAGGACAGCAAAGAAGAGGTTAGACTAAGGGATTGGGTAGGGGCGCAATCTCTGGAAGCGGAAGAAGGGAAGGGTAGGGAGGGAAAGAATTTAGGAGCGAGGGAGGTATTAAGGCATCGAGACCCTTGTCTGTCACGATTGTATAGGAACTGCAAGGAGTAGCAAAGCTCTCTGCCAGAATTCAAGGCACAGAATAACTGGCAAATACCCCAGAAGCAGAGTATTCTGTAGGAAGGACAGGGTACAGAGATTTAGTACTCTCTCCCTTTTTTTAGGAGAAATAGTTGGATGGAAACTAGGAGGAGAACAGAAGGAGGGCAACTACAACTCCCACCCCACCGGGTGGAGACAAAGTAGTAGAAGGAGTGCCGCCTGAGCTGTTTACTCTTCATTGGACAATACCCCGCTGTGTGTCCCTACTTTTACCCCACTCCTGAGGAGGAGAGGGGAGTCACAGAGAGGAAGGGGACCCAGAGACTGAGGCCCCAGGGGATGGTGGGAGGAGTTGCATGAATGGTGAAGATACACAGAAAGACCAGAATCACGGTAGGTACGTGAATTTCACATCTTATCTGTGTCAGTCTTCACCATTCATCACAGATGAGTGAGTACCAAGCCCCAAGGGAGTTGTTTCTTTACACCCTAAGGGACAAAGTCCCTTAGCCCTCAGTGGGTGACACATTGCTGGGAACCTTCAGGGCCTGAGAGGCCCGGTAGGGAGAGAGAGACGCGGTCACCGGCTGCGCGCGGCCTCACCTATGGGAGAAAAGGTAGGGTTCCCCCGCTGGGCTGAGCAATCACCCCACGCCCGGCCAAGGGTGACAACGGGAAAGATGTAGCCATGCCGATCTCCTAGTGCAGATCGCTGTCCCTCGACCCTGGTAGCTACCTCGCTGGCGTCCAAAAGATGCCCTTGCTTGGTGCCTTGCTACTCTCCAGGCCACGTGCAGAAGCGCGATGGCTTGTCTGGTTTGCTGCAGTCAGGCAATGAGGCTAGGAGCTCACCTGGCCTGGACCACAAGAACCTGTTGTAGGCTGCATAGTGGGCCTGATGAGCAGAAATAGAGAGGAGTAACCGTGCGAGTAGAGGTCCTCCTCCCCAAAATCAAAATCCGAGGAGTCTTGATCTGGGGGCCGGTCACGGTGAAGGCGCGAAGCCCATCAGGAGTATCCAAGTGCGTCAAACCAGACTGTGGATGAGGCATGGAACCTGGAGACCCGGGAGCGCACACCTCTGGCTGAGGTCCCTTGGGGCGGAACTCCGGAGAAGGGCCTCTGCCAGAAACGCAATGATGCCTCCCAAAAGGAGCTGGCCAGGCGGCACCACAAGGCGGCTCGCCAAAATCGCCTAGAAAGGCGCGAGCGCCAGGCTCAGGATTGCCGATAGTGGAGGGTGAAAGGTGCAAGTCCTCTAACATCCTCACCGAGGAAACGCTGATACTCCGAGAGATCAGCAGCCGGAGAGATGTGGACAGAAGGTTCCTCTCCCCTGAAGAGGGGATGAGGAACTGGAGGTCACTCATGTGCTCAGAGGGTGGCTGCACGGGGAAGGTTGAAAAATCTGGCTGTCCATTGCCATAACGTAAGCAGGGAACCGGGCAGCCACCGCCTAAACTGCTCCCAGGTGAGAGGGGTCGCTAGGACCAAGGATGCCTTGGGCGCAGGAGAATGTGGCAGAGGGATGGGGGCAGAGCCGAGAAGAGAAGTCAGCTGACCTCTGCCAGGGCTAGGGAGCAGACCGTGAGCACCGGACAAGGTGCCCCGAAGACCCCAGCCGACAGCTGTACAACCACATTGGTACTGCCTTGGCTGCGCCGGAAGAATCCCCCAGTGAGGCGCACGGGGCCGTAAAGGTCCAGAAGGACGGTCCCTGCCTCAAAAGAACGGGACTCCCTCAAGGAACCCGACAGGGAAGGGTGGAAATCTGCACTGCGGCTCCATCCAGGGCCCGAGTGGACCCCAGAAAAGGGCCGACGAGGCGACCCCACACCCTCGACCCCTCAGAGTCCGAAGAGTCCTCCTCCTCGAGAGGGCCAGCCTAGGTAGCTGGCATCTCTGGGCACCCCCCTGCAGGTGTCTCGATGGGCCCCAAAGTCGGGCGATCAAGACACACCACTGAGGGGTACCACCACCGAGGGATCAATGAAACCCCAAGACCAGGCTGCAGAACTATGGTGGCGCGCACCACTGCCTGCTGGTCAGCACCACTGACCCTAGTCTCGGGGCCACCGACCTCTCCTCAGTAGGGGCTGGCTCGATTTGTCAAGAGACCACTGTGCTGCCCACGCCTGCAGCCAACCCCGAGGGTGCGACTACCCATCTGACTCAGAGCTCGACCCAACTCTGAAGAGGTAGAGTCAAGCTCTGACCAAACCATAGTAAGGGCGGCAGAACTAACCTTGCCACCGGGCCCGAAGTCGTTGTGTGCTCGAGTCGGCGCCAGTGCCTCCGCAACCCCGCGAGCGGACCTGCAGGAAGCAGGCCTAGCCAAGCCCAAGGTCCAATGCCAGGACCAGTCAGCGGCACCATCCGATCCACCGGCACCAGGAGGCGGTACCAAGGACAGGGGCGGTGCCGACAACAGCCAGTGCCACCTTCAGCGCTTGACGTCGGCCATACCGATTACCGGGCACCAGGCGGCACCGAGAACCATGGAAGCACCGGCGGCCCGCAAGGTGGACCTGGCGCCGAACACCAGCGCCGCCCGGGCCTCAGCACTGCAAACGCGCGAGAGCATGGACAGGGCCACTGGACGGCACCGACAGAAGGAGTCGGAGGCCCTACAGCGCCGAGCCCCGAGGACATGGTGCCGTGCTCAACCTGCGCGCCGTGCGAGACATGGCAAAGGAAGACGTTGGATCTGGTCTCCATGGCCCGCCAACAGTGTCGATGCCGCGAACGCGCCAACCGAGCCCACAGTGTCGAAGCGACAAGTCGGCGCTGCCGACAGCCCTGCCAGGGCCCACGGTGCTGGCGAACGACGCCAAGGCTCAGGACGGCGCCGACCCGGGCCTTCCGAGCCGCTGGAAAGACACCGGGGAGCCTTCACCCTCAAGGAGCGATTGCCATAGCAGCGACCCTCCAGCCCGGGAGGGAGCGGGCGGGCCTCCCGCGCTGCAGAAGGAGCCTCGGCAATGGCCAGGCTACAAGTAGCCGAGGCTCCCTCCTCCTCGGTCCGTATAGAACTGGGAGGGGACCCGGAAGAAGGGCCGAGAGGCACGGCTTGGCCCGACGAAAGCGAACCCTACCCTAAAAGTCGGTGGAGCCCGCCCACTTTCAACGCTCTGTTCGAGGACCCGCGGTACATGGAGAAGCAGGCGTCAGACGAGTCATTGTCGCGGAAGCGGGCCAAGACACCAGTCATGCTGGTCGGTGATTTGAGAATTCTTCGCCACATGGGCACCGCCGCATGGGGGCTGACCTGCCTCGCCAAGACTTCTTGCCCTCCGACCGAGACATGACCTAGGAAAAAACACCAAAACAGACTCGCTCATACGAAATTCAAATAATAAGGAAAGATCTTACCGGACGGCGTGAGTGGAGGCAGAAAACAGAACCGCAGGTAACGGCGGACTGCGCCAGGCGAAGGATTGAAACAGGCCTAAAATCTTCCTGAAGCTTCCCGACGAGGCAACCTCGATGGCAGGAGAGGAGAAGCAGGCAGGAAGCGGAGTCGACACAGCCTAACGACTAACACCCTCGAGCGCAACCAAGTACGTTGGCCTCGGGCGGCGCCGATGGTGTGTCGGTCCGCCCACCTTAAAAAAAATAAAAAATAGCTCCTTGGGTCCTGACCTCCGCCAGATAACCCATCTGTGATGAATGGTGAAGATTGACACAGATAAGATTCCCCAGTTCTCCGGCCGGAAACTCCCGGTCGCTGGATGACATCAGAAAGGGAGACCGAGGACCCACCATCAGGTGGCCAAGACTAAGAATCGACCTTTCCAAGTGTAGGTTGGAACCTACTTCTCCAAGGGAGAATGGTGGGTGGGAAGGTGCCTGCTGCAAGAGCTGTTCTCAAAGATCTACTGTTACGGGTAAGTTCTTACGTAATTGTACTATCTTCTTCGAGGTACAGCTCTTGCAGCAGGTTACACCATTAGACTGATTCCTAAGCAATGGCGCCTTGAAAGCCATCGGGAGGAGGCAATACTGAGTTCCAACCCGCCCTGAGCCTAGGACAGGAGGCCTTGTAGGACAGCAAGGCTGAAACCCGCCGCTCGGCAGCGAGCTGTCCAGGCTGTAATGCCTGATAAAGGTGTGCACCGAGCTGCAGGTGGCTGCACCCACATATGGCCGATGTTTATACGCTCTTGAGTGCCGCAGGATGTAGCCACCCCTTGTCGAATGGCCCTTGACCACCCTGGTAAGGGGTTTCTGGCGCTTTGCTGTAGCAAAAGGAAATGCACTGAATGAGCCAGCGAAAGGGTCTGTTTCGAGACTGGAACCCCATCATCCTCTCAGCGAATGAGACGAACAGCTGTTCCGCTTATGTGCTGTTTGGTCCTGGTCAAATAGTATCTAAGGCATCGGTGAACATCCAGGGTGTGAAGCAGTGCTTCTCCTCGATTAGTGTACCTAGGGAAGTACACTGGTAAATCAATGTCCTGGTTAAGAGTGAGGGCTGAGACCACCTTAGGCAGAAACTGGGATTAGGTCCTCAGGGACACCCTGTCCTGATGAAAATTAAATAGGGCTCCTTGCACATGAGAGCGTGTAGTTGGAGATTCTTCTGCCAAGTAACAGCAACTAAAACAACGTTTCCACGAAAGAAACGCAGCTCGCAATCTGTGGCAGGTTCAAAAGGAGGCAGCGTAAGCTGCTCCAGGATGAAAGGTAAATCCCAAGGAGGGACGGGATCCCACATAGGCAGCCTAAGGTGTAGGACCCTCTTAAGAAGGCAACGGAGGTATCCAGCTGTGCCACTGTGCGTTGGCCTATGGGGGCATGGTAGGCTGAGATTGCACACAGGTGCACTTTGATCAAGGAGTAAGCTAACCCTGATTGAAAGAAGGAAAGCAAATATTCCAGAACTAGTTTCTCTGGGCAGTCTAGGGTGAGAAGCAGTGCCTGAGACCACAAGAAACCTACGCCATTTCATGGCGATGTAGCGGTCGCCGGGTTTTCTGGTGGCAGAAAGAACTTCCACCACCTCCCGCGAGTAGACCCCGTAGCAAAATGGCTATGTCTCTAGGAGCCAGGCGTACAAGTTTAGAGAAAGCAAGTCTGGGTGGACTAGCTGAACCCTCCTCCTGAGACAGCAGGTGGAAGCTGATTGGCAAAGGAAGCGGAGGTTCCCGGCCAACTGACTCTGTCTGGGCCAAAAGGGCGCTTATTAAGATAAGCCGCATGCTCCCCGCGAGTTTGAGAAGGACTCTGGATCAACGGGAAGGGAGGGAAGGCATACAGGAATCTGCCCGCCCAGGAGAGGGACAACGCCTCGCCAGAAAACACCAGGCCCTGGATCTAGCGAGCAAAAATTGGGCAGTTTTGCATTGGATGGGGATGTGAACAAATCCAATTCTGGAGTGCCCCATCTGAGAAACAGATCCTCTGCCACCTCCTGTAGAAGTTCCCATTCGTGGACTCTGGCCTGGGAACGATGCAGGCTGTCTCATGACGGTATTGTCCACACCTGGAACGTGAACTGCACGAGGTTCGCGCCGGTCGTGACACCAATCCCACACCTCATGGCCTCCTGCAGAGGGGTAAGAGTGTGTGCCTCCTTGTTTGTTGAGGTAATACATCACCGCTGTATTGTCTGTTTGCAACAGGAGAGTACTCAGTGGGATGTCCGACTGGAAGGCTTGCAGGGCATAAGGACAGCCCTCTTCTCCAATATGTTGATATGGAGATGAGATTCTTGAGTGGTCCAAGTTCCTGAGACCTCACCCGTTCAAGTGTGCTCCCACCCAGCCCTGAGGCATCTGTGGAGAGTGTTACCACCGGGACGGTGCTGTGAATGGAACCCCACAGAGGGGTTCCCGGTCTAGCCACCATTGCCAGTCTCGAACCACGGACTTCGTGATTCCTACTGGATGCTGCATATGGTCTTGCCTTTGGTCCCATTGCACTCTTAACATCCACTGGGTTACCGCATGTGGAGCCTTGCCATCGGACAGTAGGAATGGCTGCAGCTATGTGTCCGAGCAGGCGAAGGACCAGTCTGGCTGGGATGGTCTTCTTCGCAGATAGGTCCCTGATGAGGGATCGAATGCGTCCGCTCTGTCTTCGGAAGAAAGGCTTTCCTCGTGATGGTGTCCAGAACTGCCCCTATGAATTGCAGTTTCTGGGACGGGTGCCAGGAGAGACTTCGTGGTTGATTAGGATGCCCAGGGACTGAAAAAGAGCCTGGGTATGCTGGATCGCCTCAACAGCTCCTCCTTGGAGGAGGCCATGAGAAGCCAATCATCCAGGTAAGGGAACACATAGTGGCCCTGTCTCCTCAGAGACGCTGCCACGACTGCCATGCACTTGGTAAAGACCCTGAGGCAGATGACAGCCCAAGGGAGCCGGAACTGAAAGCGGTGGCTCGAGAAATCAAGCGCAGGAACTCCTGTGCGCTTGAGCGATGGGGATGTGCAGGTAAGCATCCTGCATGTCCAAGGATGCCAAGAATGCGCCTTCTTCAACATGGGGATTAGACCCGGAAGGGTCACCATGGAAGCGCTTGTAGGCCATCGACATATTGAGGTCGCTGAGGTCCAAGATTGGACAGAGGTCCCTGTTTTCTGGAACCAGAAAGAAGTGGAATAATATCCTGTTCTTCTCTGGTTCCTGGGACGACTCCAAAGCTTCTTTCTGTAGAAGCGTGAGCACTTCTTCCCTGATGAGCAGGGCATGCTGACCCTAATAACGGGAGAGCAGAGAAGGCCTTGTCGGGGGCTTGTCTAAGAATTCTATAAAGTGGCCTTTTTGACCAACTGTAACACCCACCTGTCGGTGGTGATCGACTGCCACCCCGCAGGTGATCTGTGATGCGACCCCGACCTTTGTTTCCGCTGATCCAGAAGAGGGTGGGGCCGGGAAGGAGTCATGCTGTGGCGGCAGAGGGTCCCACAGGTTGGGCCGACTTGGTGGAACGTTGGCTCCTACCTGAGGACGCCATGACCTGGGCTTTCCGTAGAAAGAGCACCTCTGCTGTTGGCGGACGCAGGTTGTTGCCTCTGAAACGGCTATGAAAACGACTCTAGTTCCTACGAAGAACTGAGTCTAGATCTGTACATTGCTTGGACAGATCTAACAGCCTTCCCAGCCTCTTGTAGTTTGGTGATGACCTTTTCAGATGCCTCACCGAACAAAACTCCGCCATGGAAGGAGGCGTCCAGAATATTCTTCTGGATGTCAGGGTAAATCCAGAGACACGGAGCCATGAGTGCATCCAGAGGCATACGCCTGAGGCTGCCGCCTGGCCGAGGAGTCCGCAGAGTCATCCAGCGGCTCGGAGCACCTGGGTCCCCATGTCTGAACCGATGCGGAGGGAGCTGGAGAAGCTCCTCCTTCTGGTCACCGTCTGGCAATTTCTCTACCAGTTCCTGTCCCTGCTCCCACAATGCGTTCGGAAACTGAACCATATGGGTTGGTAGTTCAGGGATCTGATGGCGCGAGTCGCAGCTGCGTAAGTGCGCGCCTACCCAGCGATCCAGTTGCTTGGACTCCGGGTCCGGTGGCTGCGTGCTCAGACACTGCGGACCTCTGGGACCGGTCATGAGAGGATGTAATGACCAGGAGTCGGCCAGAGGATGATTAGCCAAATACTGGTCCTCCTTGGGGCCTTGTACAGGTGGTCAGCCTTCTTCGGCATAGCTGGGAGGAATGTGGACGCTTCCATGCTGCCTTGGTGACGCCCACGGTTGGTGACCAACCAAGGGTGGTACCACCACAGGCTTAGAGTCTTTCTGCCGAAGATAGCGGGCAAGTGAGCTTTCGGGATCGAGTTCCTCTGCATCCCATACCATGTTCTCTTGGATATGCCTCATGATTTCAGAGAATGAGGGGTTGTCCGGGGAGACCTAGGAAGTTCACGTGGGTCGGAGAAGGGATGCTGATCGGTGATGGAGATCTGGAGCATACCGAGATGTCAGATCGTGAATCCTCCGTGAGACGGTGAATAGCGACGCTTCTGGGTCTCTTGGGGCTAGGTGACCCTGAAGAGGATCTGGACGAAGGTCTTCTCTTGTCTGTAGGTCTGCCCCTCAGGAGGTCCCACTGGCTCCTGGGGAAGGTACTGACCTGCTGCCCTTTTGGTGAAGGAGGGGCGGGAGTCGGTGGTGCCGCACGGCGCGGGAGGAGGGTGCGTGGTGACCACATCCTTTTGATGGTGTCCCACCAGAAAGTGAATAGCTCCTTCACTTCTGCTATGTTAGGCCAGACGACGGGCCGGGCTCCGTGGCCTGTCGCCGGGTCCCGCGCGGTTCCCCGGGGTCTCCGGTTCTGGGAGGGTTCCATGGGAGCTCGATGGACCGGGTCGCCCGCCTTTTCCTCGGGCTGAGTGGACTCCTTCTCCATCAACGCCTCCTGGCCGACGCGGTAGGTGGCGGTGTGGTTCTTCTAGCTGCTGTGTCAGACGCCGGTCCCCGGCCGGCTTCCTGGGAGGCGACTGCCTGGCTGACGACGGGTGGTGAACTGCCCCGGCTCCCAGGAGTGTCTGTGAAGTTTAGTCAACGTTGGGTGGGCGATGTCAGGTCCGGCGTCCGCTTCAGGGAGGTCAGCTCCTTGGTCTTACGTTGGGGAGGCGGCGGCAGGGAGACTGACGAGACGTCGGAGGCAGAGTGCTGGGACGAGGACTTGTGGTGCTCCCTGACCTGTACGAGGCCTTGGAAGAAGAAGAAGGCCTGGAGGTCTTAGTAGGCCTCAGGGTAGAAGAAGACAGCTGGCTGACTTGACCACGACCGGGAGAGGCTGAGAATGGGCCGAGGCGGAGAGCGGTCAGACCTGGAGCTGGAGCTGCGGGAGTCCAAGCCCTAGAGGGGGATCTAGGTTTTACCTTCTCCCGGTGCTTCTCATGGTGCTCTGCGGGATTCCGAAGGTTCCCCTTGGAGGAAGGATCCATGGCCTTGAGCTTTTCTTCTAAGAGGAAAGCCTGGAGAGCCTTCTGACGGATCCAGGTCCGCTGTTAAAGCCCTGACAAAAGGAGCAAGCCTGGGTATCGTGATCCGGCCCAGGCAACGGACGAGGCCGAGTGGGGGTCTTTGAACGGAACCTGCTTCCCACAGCGCATTTGGAAGAATGGCCCTCCTACAGAAGTTGGGGAGGACATCAGATAGAAGAGTAGATCTTGAAGAAGGTATTCTTTGAAGAAATTCCTGGTCGTCGCGCGCTAGAACTGACCGAAGGGTTGAGATATGCAAGTCGACGGGGGAAAGAACTGGGGATTCTGGTGGGACCGCCTCCTCATGTACTACGCCTGACGCCAGGGAGGGACCGACGCCGGAGGGGTCCCCGCTGAAGACTGCTAGCTAGAAAATTTCCGTGGGTCCTGACGCCTGCCGGCTTCAGTCCTAATGGTGTAACCTGCTGCAAGAGCTGTACCTCTAAGAAGATCCAGTGTTGTGCGGTGGTGCTCCAGGTCCAGGCAGTCCCCTCAGATGGCCATCAAGCCGCCACGACCCAGCCACATTTTCCCTGTTCGCCCTGGCGTGAGCTGGGCGTGCAGTGACGCCAACTGAGGGAGCAAGCACGCCTCCGCCATGCGCTCCTCTCCCGCTGTGCCCCAGACTCATCCCTACTGTACAGCACCAGCGCACCACCCCAGCCTCTGCCAGAGGTCGCTAGTGTGCCGACTGAAGACCCTCCCCGCCCGGAGAGGGAGAGCAGTCACAGACACTCAATCCCTCTGCCCCTGCCAACCCCTGGAGACCAGAGTCCGTTCCTGAACCTGGGTCACCAGCGTGGGCGAGGCATGGCGTCCAGCGCCTCAACCTTAGCACCACCGGGCCAGCTGTATGTTCTAAAATAAAAGTACCTACTGGGCCAGATATTCAAACTGTGCTATTTTGTGGAGCAAGCCTTGCGCTGCACAAAATAGTTTATAGCAGATGGTGTGGCGGAGCAATATTCAAAGGAGTTAGCTATTGAGCAACTCCTTTGAATATCACCACAGCCACTGTGCATGGCACAGTGGAACTTGCGCCAAACGCAAGTGGTCAAAGTGGAGCATTCAACTTGTGGTGGCGCTTAGTATCATTGCGCCATGCGCAAATTTCCGATATTCAAAAGGTGACATGCAAATGGGGCCATAATTCATGCAAGGTGCGATGGGGGCATTTGCATCTGTTTATGGTCCCATTTGCATGCCATTAGCATGCAGGTGCACCAATCCCGAGGACTTGTGCCTGGCGCCTGTCAGGCAGCAGCCGTCGGACCGACGCCCTGCAGCCGTCGCAGGGCAAATGTGTGAAAAGCCCATCCCGACTGGCCCGATCGCGAGCATAAGCTTACATCCCCCCCACCAGCCCGATTGTGGGCAGCAATGCTCCCCCAACATATCCCTGGTGGTCCAGTGGACTGATAAGCCCGATCCACGGGCTGAAATGTTTAACCCCCAAGCGTATCCCTGGTGATCCAGTGGACCGATAAGCCCGATCGTGGGCTACATAATGTGTGGAACCCCCGCCCATATCCCTGGTGATCTAGTGTCCCCACCACCCACGGCCCCACCACCCGCCTCCCCACAGCGGGCAGCATCCCACCCGCCTGCCGCCGCAGAGCTGCCGCCATTGCAGAGCAAGAGCCAATGGGCATGCAGCCCCATATTGGTACAAGGCAGTCCAGATATGTAAATGAATGACTTCATTCACTTATCTGGACTGCCTTGTACGGTATAGGCTGCACGCCCATTGGCTCTGCTCTGCACCAGTGGCTGCAGGCTCACCGGCAGTCAGTCGGCGGGCGGGTGGATGCTGCCACCCGCCGGCTGCAGGGGAGCGGAGTGGTGGGGCTTCGGTGGATGGGGTGGGGACACTAGATCACCAGGGATATGGTCTGGGGGTTCGCCATATTATGCAGCCGCGATCGGGCTTATCGGTCCACTGGACCACCAGGGATACGCTCGCGTGGGGGTTTAAAAACTTCAGCCCGCGATCGGGCTTATCAGTCCACTGGACCACCAGGGATACGCTCGGGGTGGTGGGGTGGTTTAAACACTTCAGCCCGCGATCGGGCTTATCGGTCCACTGGACCACCAGGGATAATCGCGGGGACACTTTGCTGCCCGCGATCGGGCTGGTGTTTGGGGGTGATGTAAGCTATGCCCGATTGGGCCAGTCAGGAGAGGGGGACTTTTCTGCTTTTGCCCGCGATCGGGCCAGTCGGGGTGGGGGGATGTTTTACACTTTTGCCCACAATCGGGCTGCAGGGGGCACAGGAGAGTTGAGGGCCAGCCACAGGGGCAGCTGCTGTTTGCGCCTGCAATGCGGCAGCTCACCTGTAAGTGGCCCCACTTATCCTTTTTTTTGGCTCAAAGTTGTGCAGGCGCAGGTTGGGCTGGCGCTGCACATCCCCTGCACAGCCCGGTTGAATATCGGGCCGCGCAGTTTATGCATGGTCCTCCTCCAGTTCAGCATGCATTCATTTGCACTGCGCTGTTGCTCAGCATGTTTTCAGTGGCGCAACTGTCTCCGCTGAATATCGCAGAATGGCGCAATTTCAGACTCCGCAGGTGCAATCCTATTGCGCATGGCGCAACCTTTGAATATCTGGGCCACTGTCTACTGCTGAGAAATTCACAACATTTTTCTTTTTTTTTTTTGGGGCAGTATTAGCCGAGGCATTAGTGTGGCACCATGCTTATTGCAAAATGGGACTGAAAACAGGTTTCTGATCTCCAGTCGATCTCAAGGTTACAGTGAGCGGCAGCAGCCACTCAAGAGTAAGGAACACAGACATGCAATGAAGTGTACTGAAAGCAATTACAACTGTGGCAAAGAGGAGCATAAAAGAGAATATAGTATTAATGGAATTATCTCGACTAAAGGTCAGGGGATAATTGAAAATGGGTTTTAACATTTTCTATTAAGACAGCGAATAGTACATCAATTAATTAATCTCTAGGAAACTTTCCTACTAAAAGCAGCACATTTAGAGAACAGATTTTTTTCAAATCCTCTGATGTTGCTACCTACAGACTCTGCCTGCATTCAAAGAAAGCAGCTTACACAATCTGAACAGCGGCAATTCTGATTTTTAAGAACTGGCTGGTATGACAGAGGGTGGAAAATAGATAGTGCTGTGTATCACTGCAAAACACTTGAGCAAAGTGCAAGGTAATGCATACCAATGGACAACTAAACATTTTTGAGGGTGCCCACAGCATGGAAAGGGAAACTAGATGAACAAAACTAATTGCTGCATATAATCAACATAATTTAGATTTTAATTCCTGGAATTCTGCTACGATTTTTCAGAGCTGACTAGCAGAGCACCATATGAAAATGAGAATGTGTTTTTTTTTTGCTGTTCTTGTTTAACAAAGACATTTCCCACCTGAGGCACCAGAAAAACTAAACACAAGACCACTTAATAATCCAGCAGATTTGCTGGCAACACGGGTTCAGAGTGACTTGGGGCTGGAACTATGTTGGCTAGGGCTGCCAGCCCACAATGGGAGACAGTGGACACCCAGTGGCGCACTGGCCCCTGCTGTGGGCTGGTGATCCTCTTCTCACACAAGGTAGTGCATGCACTCAGGTGTGCTGCATCAACAGAGAGAAACAGTCACAGGTTGGAAGGGGGCAAAAAAAAAAAAAAACAAGGGTAGTATCCCAGCTGTTGCCCAAGTGTCTGCTGAGGCCTGAACATCCCAGGATGACTGTGTGACAGGGTTGAATAAGGCCTATCCCATTTGTTATGCAGAAAGAGTTTAAACTAAAGGGTCTGTTCTATCCTTTCCTTTTCTTGTGAGACTTAGAAAATTATCATTCAGACAATTTGCAATTCTCCACCTCGCTTTCTCTCTGCCCTCCTTGCTGTTCTGTCTTTTCTTCCCCATTACATATCTGCAGTTATAAAATATATGTGAATCTCTGTGTAAAACTGTATGTGAAACTGGGATCCCTTTGTTTAAAAGTATATATATAGTTATACTGTTGAAATGATTGCAAAGCTATTTTTAACTCAAGGGGTTAACCTGAGATGCAGTTTTTAAGCCTTTTGCAGAGCTGTTCTGGGTCACTATGTTCTTTTGCTGCACCTGCAAGGAATGAAACTTACAAGAACATTCTGTGAGAAGCATGCTCTCTTAACAAGTTCCTGGCAAAGACTTGTAATAAAAAGAACAGCAATGCTTTGGTAGAGACAAGGAGTGACAGACTGAAACTTGGAATTAAGAGATACACTCAGAAGAAGGACGTTGTTTTCTCAGTACTGCCTTTGTAAACCGTTACACTGAGTTTTTTTTTTTCCAACTTTGCTGTTATTGAGAAAATAAAAACGCTATTTCGAATTTTGAAACTGCTCCTGGTTTTCCTTTGCTTCCTGACCTGGGCCTCGACAACAGACTGCAGTTGGACAGGATATAAAATATAAACTGGGGACTAACGCTATGTAAATCAAGATGAAGGAGACAGTGAACCTACCTTTGTGTTACAGTGTTGCTTTCACATTTTATTCTAATCACATAAACCCACAGTAATCTGTACAAAGATTCCAGTGCAACTCGTGACATTTTAGGGTCTTTATTCTGCAAGAAGAGAGAGAAAAATAAACAAAGTCAACATGACCAAAGTCAATCTAAAAAAACCTACGATTCAAAACCAAGGTGGTTTAGAGGACAGAAATTGGTTCAGAATGTAGGCATGATATTATATCAGCTAGCTACATGTATTCTAACAAGCATTCTGAAGAAACAAGCAGTTCATCACAAGATCAGAGGCAAATCATTTTAAGAAAAATTTAGAAACGAATGGTAACAAGGTAATTTTCTTTAAAAGCCATGCAAAATATTCAGGATACTGGCACATGAACACATTTGCTCTAGTTTGCTAACTATTGACAAACAGTGAGAGAGTGGTGAACTTCTGGATTGGTCTACTGAATCATGCAATAAAATGTGAAAATACAGAGGTATTTAAAAATAGACTGGATGAGTACATGACTGATGGCGAAGGTATATTTGACAACTGCGGCAAAAGAACAGTTAAGTAAGAACTTACCGTAACAGTAGCTCTTCAAGGGGGGACTCAGTCGTCCAGGTTACACCATAGGAACCTTCACCTTGCGTGAAAGGAATCCACAGAAGATTTTCAGAAGTACAACTAGGACTGCCTACACTGGCCAACATCCGCTGACATCAGCAACCCTATATAGGCGTGGATGACTGTGCCCTCCTCACTTCTTTCCCTCTCGAGCTGAAGGGAGCAAGGCTCAAGTCCTGGGGAACCAAGAGAGACAGAGGGACCAAGCTCTAAACAGAAAATAGGATACCAACAGATAGCCAGGTTCTAGACAGCAGCCCCAAGAAGGGATGGGATGGTAGGAGGAAATCATACCTGATGACTGAGATCCCTCAAGATACAGCAGTTATGCAAGAAACCACCGTAACAGTAGATCTTTGAGAAAGAGGTTCCTGCAGGTCTTCACAGATTGGACCGCGCCCCTCTGGCATCAGGACCACACGCAAACTTCTAGCTAGCAATACATAGCGGGGACCGCCTCCCGCATCACATGATGGGACGTCAGCATGACAGTATATGGGGTGGTCCCCATGCTCGCACTCCATTCTCCCGCTGAAAGATCCCTGTAAGGGTGATGGGAGAAAGGGTAACTCCTAGAGCCCGGAGTTGCTGGTAGATGCCCTGAAAGGGACAGGAAAACAGGAGCTGGGGAAGGTGGAGGAAAATATGACCTACTGCAGGAACCTCTCTCAAAGATCTACTGTTGTGGTAAGTTCTTACTTAACTGCTATATCTTACTTCAGGGGTCCTGCAGTAGGTCTTCACAGATAGGACTGAATACCAAGCAGTCAAGAAAAACCAAGTCAGAGACTAAGGTCCGGAAGCAGAATGTCCACCAACTAGAAAGTCTCTTATGACAGGAGGCCTGTAGAACAGCAAGTCCAAAACCGGCCCTACTCCTAGATGTAATATTCAGACTGTAATGCTTGGTAAAAGTATGGAACGAATACAAAGTGGCCATGCACAAATATTTGAAGCGGACGATTCCACAAGAAGGCAGTCGAAGCAGCCATGCCACGGATCAAGTGGCCTTTCACTTCCCCAAAGAAAAATTACTCACCTTAGTAATTGCTTTTCTTCTCATGGAGTCTTGCTATATTATAACAATAGCAGTCAGCCACTGCAGCTGAACTGCCCCAGAGAGGAAGGAGTTAACTCCAGAGGATCTGAGTTCTACAGCAGGCGCAGTTAAAAAGTTTCATCTGGCCAGTTTCAAATGAAACTGTCAGATCTTTATGAAGATAACACTAAGCAACAAGTCTGTGTGAAAGCTCTACACTAGCCAAATGGCTACCTACTAGTAGTAACAACAACAATATAAACAACAATAGAAACACCAATAACCATAACAACAATGAATAATGGTATTATTATTATTAGTTTTCCCCTGACAAGCAATTATTAGGACCGCCCCTTCCCCCAAAGACTCAAGTCCAGGAAGGGGCCAATATATTACCTAAATGAACAACCTAGTTCCCTAACCCTAAAAGAAAGAGGGTAAAGGAAAAACTACAATAGCATGACACAGTGCTTGCACTAATTTGCCACCCCACCCAAGTAGAAGTTCTGAGAGGGCAGGAGGGAGGGTGGTATATACAAGACTCCATGAGAAGAAAAGCAATTACTAAGGTGAGTAATTTTTTCTTCAAACACCATGAAGTCTTGCTATATTATAACAATAGCAGATTACACAGCAGTACCTCCATGGAGAGGGTCAGGACCTACTTAGGAAATAGGCTCCTAGCACAGCTGTACCAAACCGAGCATCTCTCCTCGACTGGACATCCAGGAATAATGCTTGGTAAAAGTGTGAACTGTCTTCCAGGTAGCAGCTTGACAAATTTCCAGAACGGGAATGTCTCTAGCAGCCGCTAGAGACGCAGCTGTACCCCTGGTGGGAGGGCCTCAGTCCTGAGGGGGTTCTCTACCTAGTTTTGGTAACAAAATTGGATACAAGAGACAATCCACCTTGCAACTGTCCTCTTAGTGGCAGGTTTCCCTTGCCAACCTCGCCATAAGTAAGGAAGAGTTGGAGGATTCGAACCTGTGACCCTTGGTGCGTTCCAAATAGTAGCTTAAGGCTCTTTTGGCGTCAAGCTGTGCAGTCTCTCTCATCTGAGGAAGCATGCAGTGAAAATACTGGGAGAGAGATGGATTGGTTCAGGTGGAAATCTGAAACCACCTTAGGCAAAACTTTCTATTAGTCCTGAGGACTACTATCTCTGTGGAAAGAAATAAAATCTTCTTCCACTGACAGGGCCTGTAATTCACTTATGCATCTGGCAGAAGTGATAGCCACTAGGAAAACAGTTTTCCAAGTTAGATACTTGAGCTCTGCTGAGGACAGAGGCTCAAAGGAGGTTGCATTAACTGAGCAATGCAAACATTCAGGTCCCAGGCAGGAGCTGGTTCCAAAAGGGGTTAGTATGAAGTAACCCTTTAAAAACTTGGAAAACACAGGGTGAGAAGAAAGGAGGCAGGCTTCCCTGCTGACACAAAAGCAGAGACAGCTGCCAGATGAACCTTCAAGGTAGCTGGCCTAAGGCCTAGGGAATTTAAATGGACCAAATAGTCCAATAAAATGGGAAGATCAGCGGATTTTGGAATAATCTGCCTCTCAGAGCACCAGATGGAAAACCTCTTCCACTTAGAATTGTAAGTGGCTCTAGTGGAAGGCTTCCTTGAAGCCTTTAAAATATCCAGGACACCTTGAGAAAGTGTAAATCAGCAAATTCTAACTCCTCAAGAGCCAGGCCTTGAGATGGAGGATTTGAGGTCCGGATACCACCTCTCCCTGTGCACAGGCCAGCAAGTCGTGGACTCTGGGCAGGCTCAGGGCAGGTGGACTGTCAAGGACAGAAGCAGAGGGTACCAGGGCTGTCTGGCCCAATCTGGGGCAATCAGAATCACTTTACAGGGTTGAGATCTGATTTTCACTAGTACCCTGAAAAGAAGAGGAAAGGCATACAGGAACTTCCTTTCCAGTCCAACAGAAAGGCGTCCAGGGGACTGAGCCCAGCACTGGAGGCCTGCAACAAAATAGAGGAAGTTGGTGGTTGTCTGGGGCTGCGAAAAGATCTATCTGAGGGTGCCCCATCTGGCAAAGACAGACCCCAGCACCTGTGGATTCAGAGCCCATTGCGTAGCCCTGAGAAATTCTGCTGAGGGCATCCGCCAGGATATTGTCCTTCCTGGGAGGTGAACTGCTATCAGGAGGTGTTCAGGAGTAGGCCAGAGACCACAACTTCATTGCTCGGTGCACAAGGCTGATGACCGAGTGCCCCTTGCTTGTTGATGTACCACATTGTGGTGGTGTTGTCTGTCCTGACTTGAACCACTTTGTTCTGGACAGAAACTGAAAATACCTGAAGAGCTAAAAAGACAGCTCTGAGTTCCAAAAGATTGATGTGGAGCAGAGATTCTGAGGAGACCACACTCCTGAGTGGACAGGTCGCCATGAGCTCCCACCCTAACAGGGAGGCATCCGTGGTGAGGGTGAGGGAGTGGGAAATGGGAATGAAGGAACCCCTTGTTTTAGATTGCTTCAGTCCTGCCACCAGTGGAGGGCCAGGATCAGAGTCTGAGTCACTGGGACCAATTTGGAAAGGGTCCTTCCTTTGAGACCAATAGGCCCTCAAATGGAACTGAATGTCCCTCATCTGGAATCTTGCTCCTTGCACTACAGCTGTGGAAGCAGCCACGTGCCCCAGGAGTTGCAGAAAATGCCTTGCTGGTCGAGAGACCCGTGAGGGTAAAGGAGGATGCCAGGGCAATGAGTCTGTCTCACCCTTTCCGAGGGAAGAAATGCCCTGGCTAACTTTGTGTTCAATTCTGCACCTATGAAAGTTAGGGACCTGAACTGGTTCCAGAACTGACTTTGGTAAATTTAGCAGGAATCCCAGGGAAGTGAGAAGCTGCTGGGTGACTTGCAAGTGGGATTTTCACCTGATCTGAGACTGACCACAATGAGCCAGTCGTCCAGGTGCCGGAAACACAGCAACCCTTGCCTCTTAAGTGAGCCACTACCACAGCTAGACATTTTGTGAATACCCTTTGGCGAGAGGTAAGGCCGAAAAGGCATTGCCCTGAACTGGTAGTGGCCTGAGGGCAGTTCGAACCTGAGGTACTTTCGTGAGAAGGCCTGATCAGAACATGAAAATAGGCATCCTTGAGGTCCAGGGAAGCTAGCCAGTGCCCTGGCTTTAGAGAAGGCAATATCATTGCCAGAGTCAACATTTTGAACTTTGGTTTCAAAGATGCTTGTTCAGGTACCTTAAATCTAGAATGGGCCGCCATTCTCCTGTCTTTTGGGGTAAGAAAGTATCTTGAATATAGCCCTTGCCCTGATGGCAAGGAGGGACCCTTCCACTGCTTTGCAGTCCAGAAGAGAAGAAACCTCTGCTTCCAAAGCAAGGGCTTCTGAAGGATTCAGGTGGAAAATGTCTGGCTCTCATCTTTGGAAACTGTTTGAAGCTGAGAACCAGACCGTGGCTTATTACCTCCCAACCCATCTGTCCGAATCTTAAGGACAGCCAGTTCTGGCTGAAATAAGCCAACCTGTCCCCACTGGTACAGGAGAATCGCCCTGGGCACCCCATCAGGTGCCTGCTTGGCAGCAGCCTTAGGCTGAGGAGGACGGTTTACTTGTTGCCTCGTCTACCCCTGCCTCTGAAGAAACCCCTCTGCACAAGCAAGAGAGGCTTGGAAATTGGTAAAAGGCCTGTGGAAAGGTCTGCCCCTTACCTCTGGGAGCGTGCCTTTGTGGAGTGGCATGCCTCTCCTTAGCCTGGGCACTTTTGTAGAGTAGTTCTGTATTCATCCATCTTTTCATATAGTTTTCTGTTTGTTCCCAAACAGGGAATTTCCCACTACAGGAAAATCCATAGCCTTTGATTGAGTATCCTGGGACAGATTAGTGCATCTGAGCCATGCCAACCCACGGAAAGCTACAGAAGTGGCCATGACCCTAGAGGAGACATCATTAACATCAACAGCAGTATGAAATTGAACTTTAGAGGCTTCAATGCCATCAGCAGCCACCTGTTCCAACTCACTAGCCAGCTGGCCATGGGCCTGCTTGGCTAACTGCAATATTGTGTCCCATCTAGATTTCTGATATCTAGCTACATAAGCTATAATTTGCCTGCCTGAGTCCCAAAGAAGCTGCCATATACTGTTTTTTTCGCCATGGCATCAATCTTCCTGGAATCCTTATCAGGAGGATGTGAGGCCAGGGGAATATTAGCCTTGTCACAGGCTGCAGCTTGTACCACACCTACATGACTTACACTGTTCAGTGAGGAAGTCTGTATCAGAGCCTGACAAAGTATACCTTCTGTCCATTTTTTATCTACAGGAGGGACAGAATGAGGATTTTTAAAATCTTTGTTGTTTGCTTCCTAAATGACTTATGCAAAGGAATAGACAACCTCCTAGACTCTGGTATATCCATCATTTCTACAAAATCAGGCTCCTCTTGCTCATCCACAGCCTCCTCTAAAGGAAGCTGGAGGGTTTCTGCAACCTTTTGTAAAACATAAAATGAGAAGGGACTCAGACAGAATAGGAGGAGATTCTAAAGGTCTGTCTGGAGAAATGTCCGTTCAATGGGCACGTCCCAGACCCTCCCAGCCACACATATACTGATCAAATTCTCCTCCCTCCTGTGGTTCATAAAATTCTCAACATCATACTCCTGAACCACTGGAACTGAACGAACCAACCTTTACCAACTGTTGGTGGTTCGACAGGTCCCTGAGACAGTGACTGGACAATCTGAATGGCTTTAGCTATCTCTGCAGCAGCTGGAGAGACAATTTTGGACTCAAACCTACTGATTTCTTTGTCTTTTTAACTGGGACTGGTTCATCTGAACCAGCCTTCTTTTGCCGAGGAAGTCTCGCCCTGGTCAGAGGGCACTCCCTCTGGTCCAGTGGGTGCTGGACCGGGCTGGCCATCTGGGTCAGCTGGACTTTTTGGCCTCTCCCCTGAGCCAGCCCAATCTCTTTCCAGGGTGGCTGCAGGAAATTTTTACACACCTGGCAGTCTGACAGGAGGTGGTCAGCCCCAGACAACAGACACAAGTGGTGTGTGGGTCAGCCTTGGCAAAGGCTTCCCACAGACATCACAGTGTTGAAACCCAGTGGGCCCGGTTTTCTTGGGTTTCTCAGACATAATGCCAGCCTATCCAAAAACTTGCCCTTTGATGGCAGTGCTAGGAGAAGACACCCTTATCGGTTCCTAACCGCACATGGGTATTTAAAAACCCTATTTAAAACCAGTTTTTTAGAACCGATAAGAACGGAACCGCACTCTAAAAGCCCAACCAAACACTTCAAAACGTTAAAATCAGCAAACCTATCGGTTCAAAACCGAACCGATAATTGAATTTCCACACAGACTTTAAATTTGTACTACGGTTTACCAGATACAGCTTTTAACTGAAATGCGGTAAAATAAATACTTTTTGCGGTTCAAATGAACCAAAAATACCCGCTTGAACCGAGAATGAACCGAGCTGAAGGAGCTGATCTCCGGAGCGACTGTTCAGTGGAGCAGAGTAAAGAATCTGACAGTTTCATTTGAAACGGCCAGATAGAGTTTTGGCACAGTCAGCTGTAGAACTCAGATCCTCTGGAGTTAACTCCTTCCTTTCCAGGGCAGTTCAGCTGCAGTGGCTGACTGCTATTGTTATAATATAGCAAGACTTCATGGTGTTTGAAAGGGTTTCTCGTACTTCTGGTAGATGAACGAGATGCAATTAGCCAACCACTTGACAGGCCCTGTTTAGAGAGGCCGACTCAGACGCCTGGGTGCAAAAGCCACAAACAACTGGTCATACTTGTGCACCTCCTTGGTCCGAGAGATACAGTATTTCAAGATCCTGTGCACATGCAACATGTGCAAGAGGTATTCCACACTACTGTAATACTCAGGAAAATAAACCGCAGTCAAACGCCTTGGTTCAATGTAAATTATGACACCACTCTTCCGAAGAAAAGGGTTGGTCCGCAGAGCCACTTGGTCTCTGTGGAAAATTAAATAAGGCTCCTGCAAACTAGAGCCTGAAGCTCTGAAATCCTTCAAGCTGAGGTAATAGCAACTAAAAGAAACAAGCATTTGTCAATGCCGAATGTTGCTTGCTTGTATGTGCTGTGTAGGTATTTGGACGTCATTGGAGTGCAAATATTGAAAATTTGCAAACTTAAGAGCGCGTAGGAACTGTGCAACGATGCGCTCATAAAACAGTCATTTTAGGATTTTTGTCACCAAATTTTCAACATAGCCATTTTAAGACCTTTGCTCATGAACAGTGTCACTGTGATTTTCTAATGTCTTTATACAGTCATTTACAGCACACCATTTCTGCGCCATTGTAGCTACATGGCGGAAACACGTTTTAAATGAGATGTGAAAATGACAGCTGTACTACTCATAAGGAGGTGTGATAAAATGACAATGTTGAAAATCTGGAGTGAAAATATTGAAATTAGCGAACTTCTGGCGTCGCGTAGGAATATAGCATAGCGCCGCAGCTCATAAAACAGTCATTTTAGAATTTATCACCAAATTTTCAACATAGGCTTTTGAGAGCCCAACTTATGAACACTGGCAGTGTCGTTTAGTTAATCGTGCCGAAGGTGATTTCAAGCAGTGACTGCTAAATCACCTTCGGGCCCGACTAATGCCATGACAGTGAGAGCATTCATGAGAAGGGGTCCCAAAACCCCATGTTGAAAATTTAGTGCAAAATTCCACAAAATACCTGAGATATGCAGCAAAGTTGAAAAACCTATTTATTACATTATACAGCTTACCGGCATTTCCTCAGTTCGCAGTTGGCTTTGAAGAGTACAGGCGTGTTCCGGTCCACCGAAGATGGTAGCGCCGGAGGTAAGTATGGGGTGGGGGAGACAGGGTGCGCAGTGGGTGAGGGCAGAGACAGCGAGGACTGTTTTGCATTTCAGGTTTTTACAAGGATAGCCACGCAGGACGCTTGCCATGCTGGGGTGGGCTTCCAGCGTGGCACAAGGACGGCTGTTTGGGGGCTTGAGCAGACGGATCGGGCACTCCCCATCGGCGACAGATCTCTGCCACGCTGAGGTGGGCTCCCAGCGTGGCACCCTGTACTCTCTGGGATCAGTGGAGCCGATGGGGATTGGGCACCCCGTCGGCTATCGATGTGTAGCGCTGGGGTGGGCACCAGCATGGCATGTGGAACTCTGTTTGGGGCGCGCAGCACAGCCCGACGAGGGATTGTGCACCCCGCCGCTATACAGTGCGCAAGGTGGGGGGGCGAGTACGCAGATGCATGTGTGTGTGTGTAGGAGGAGGCACGCATGAGCAGGCGTATATCTTATCACTGCTCACTGAAGCATAGCCCCCTTTCAACTGTACTCCACTGCATTTTCGACTGCTGTCATGGACAGCTCCAGCAGCCATTGGAGAACTGCGGCCGCCTGCAAACACACTGACTGAATTGAAGAGGGCTGCCACACCTCTGAAAACTCGGATGATGGCACTATGTTTCCTGCACATGCGCAAGCAAAATAAAAATTACTCACCTTAGTAATGTTATTTCTCCTAATGGAGTCTTGCTGTATTCTGACCTCCCTCTCAGAACCTAGTTTTTGGGATGTGGGTGGGCAGGAGCAGTGTTGGCATCCTAGGGGTGTCCTTTTACATCCTCTTTTTGTTTGGGTGGATGTTGTGTTTTGATGTGTTTTTGTTTTGGGTTTCCTGACTTGAGTCTTCCCTTTGAAACCAAAAACATTTTATATATTTGCCAGTTGGCTAGTAAGAATTTTACAGTTTCTCACAGAACACCTAGGAGTCTTTGCTCAGAAGATCTGACGGTTGCAGTTTAAACAGCAGCAGACAGGGGCTCAACCGAGCTCGTGATGAACATTCTATGCAAGGCATTGAAAAATTAACTCTCTGTTCACCGGGCAGTTGAAAGGCAGGACCTAACTGCATGTGTCAGAATACAGCAAGACTTCATGTTGTTTGAAAGAGTGCTTTCCAGGACAAATAGCGCATGTCTCAACTTGCTGTCGGCTCAAAAGCAGTAAGTAAGTTTCTAAAATAAAATTTAAGTCTCAGGGGGAACCGGACTATGGACCGAAGATTTTAAATGGGAGGATCCCTTGAGAAAGAGACCTCCAACTGTGCAAGGGTTTTGCCATCCACTGGAAGGTGGTAGTTGAAACCGCTAAAAGATGGCAGTTCAGGGATGAGTAACTGAGGCCCGAATCAGATAAGTGCAAAAGGTACTCAAGAACCTATGGCACAGAGCAAGAAAAAGGGGTCCAGGCCATGGCTCAAACAGAGAATCTCTTCCACTTCATGGCATATGTAGATATAGTGGACGGTTTTCTGGCCTCCACTAAGACCCGGCAACTCACGAGGAGATGCCAAATCGTGAGACCGCCATGTATGCAAGTGGAGAGACTTGAGGCGGATGCACCAGGCTGCCCTGCTCCTGAGACAGAAGGCTGTGGAGAAGAGGAAAAGGTACTGGGGTTTCAATGCTAACTGCTGTAGTAGGGGAGCCAGATCTGCTGGAGGTCAGAGGGGAGCTATGAGAATCATGTGAGCACCCTGCTTGAAGCTTCAGCAGAATCTTCTGCAGAATAGGAAAGGGAGGGAAAGCATACAGAAACCTCCCTATCCAACAAAGAGAGAGCAGCCTCGCCAGAAAAACACTACGCCCAAGAACGCAGCAAGTAAAAAGCTAGGTTGTTGCGCGTTGCAAGAGGAGGCAAAGAGATTTATTTCTATCGCCCCCACCTATCAAGAGCCTGGCCCACTACCTCCTGCTTTAGTTCCCACTCAGCCCATGCGACGGTGCTGGCTGAGACTGTCCACCAGGACGCTGTGAACTCCTGGGACATGGACTGCTGTCAGGACAGGCCGTGCTGGACTGCCCAGTACCACACTCGCATCGCTCTCCCCATGGGGGGGCAATGACTGGTGCCTCCCTGTTTGCTTATCTACCAGACCTGTGGCAGTGTTGTCGGGTCTGGAGTAGGAGTGTTCCCGATGTAAGAGGGGCTGAAACACCTAGAGAGCATAGAACACAGCTCTCATCTCTATTTATGTTCCAAGTGTGCCTCTTGTGGAGACCATCTCCTTGAGTTCAGTGGTCTCTAGGTGGGCTCCCAACCTTGACCACAGGCATCCGTTGTAAGGGTCATGGAAGGAGACAGGGATGAAAGGGGGCCCCTGAGAAGAGGTTGGAAAGTTCTTACCACCACCCTCTCATACTGTCAGAGATCAGGACCCTGTGGTCCAGGTCATTCGAGCGTTGGTCCCACTGGACTCTGAGGGTCCACTGGGTCACCTCATATGCGTCTGGCCAATGGAACTGTGGGAATAGCCATCACCATTAGACCCAACAAAGGACAAAGTATGCTGTGATCCAACGAGAGTTGGACACAGACGGCTTGTTGAATCAGAGTGTCTGCCCTGTCCAAAGGTAAGAAGGCCCTGTCCTGGATCAGATCCAGCACCACTCACTGAACTGGAGTTGCTGAGAGGGTGAAAGCTGAGGCCTGGTATAGTTCACAGTGGTGCCAAGCCAGGAAAAAGCACTTGGTAAAAATCCGGTGCGAAGAAAGGTCAAAACCTTGAATTGATAGTGATGCTCCTGAAAGGTGAACCAGAAGGAAACGGTGGTGGGCCTGGAAGATAGGGATGTGCAGGTAAGCATCCTGCATGTGCAGCGAACACAGCCATTGGTTCTGTTGGAGCAGGGTAAGAGTCCTGCAGGAACATGAAGAACCTCTTGTATTCCATAAAGAGACTGAGCAGTCTGAGGACCAGGATGGGCCTCAGATCGCCTTGTCTTTTGGGCACCAGGAAAAATGGGAGCAATATCCCTCTTCTTGCCTGCCTGAAAGGAACTGGCGCTATGACTGATTTTTCTAATAGAGCCAGGATTTCCTGCTGAATGAGGTGTAGATGGCCTGACAGGTAGTGAGACTTGCCGGAGGATTGTCCGGGGTCTCTCCAGGAACTCGACTAATGCCCGCTTGTAATCAGTTGGAGGACCCAAGCGCCTACAGTTATTGCCTCCCGCCCATCTAGATGGAGGGCTAACCTACTCCCCTCCCCACCAGCTCTGCTGAAAGAACAGGAGGAGGTGAAGGAACCCCCTTGAGTCAAGAGGCAAAGAGAAGGGCCGCTTACTGCCTCCAGCGACCTTTTGGGCTTTTGCCTGAGGAGTCTGGGGCTCCAGAACCAGTGGCACGGGTGCTTACCTTGGTGTCTATTCTGGTTCTGTCTGTTTCATCTTTCTGCAGGTGACGAAAAGGCTGCTTGGGTTTGGCCAGAGTGATACAGGGAGTGGATGTCCGATCTGCCACTTTCCTGTAGTTCTGTGATTATATCCTTGCATCGCTGCCGAAGAGGACAGAACCCTGAAGGGGGCATCCAGGAGAGTGGTTTTAGATGTCTTGTGCCAGTCCTGCAAGACAAAGCCATGCCATATGTCTCAGGCAACGCCTGAAGCGTGTGCATCGGGCCACCGAAGTCATAGGTGGTGACGCGAACGCTGTGGGCGGGCAGGGAATGCTTGTTAAGTCTCACCTTGTCCAACAGCTTGTTCCTTAGTTCCTCATCCGAGACAGATTGTAGCTCTTCTCTAAATTGGTCAAGGCCAACTTGGAAAAGATCATATGGGCCACGTAATTAAGTGACCTAATAGTACAGGTGGAGGAAGCGAGACCTTATGGATGTATTGGTCAATCTGCATGGACTCTTTGTCCAGAGGTGGGGCACTGACAGCTCCAGCTGAGCCGACTCTATCAGGGCCTACTGTGATGACTATCAAGTCGGCCTTAGGGTTGGCCTGTGAGGTGGCTTACCCATTCTGATGGATGATAGGTCCTGTCGGCCTTTTAGTGACCACAGGAATTGAGGATGTTTGCTGCCATACTGTGGATGTTAGGTCCTTGTGTGGCCCCGCCCAAGGTGGAATGGGTAGGGGTCCATACTGGTCAAATCCAGGTGCTCGACGAGCCTCTTCCTTTGGATCCATCTCCTAGGATGCCCAGCTGCAAGCCTGCTGGATGGATCTAAGGAGTTCCGCAAATGATGGGCCCTCCGGAAGAGAGTTGGAGACCCTTGGGTTGTGGTTCCATAGGAGAATGAGGCTCTGAGTGAGCTGCAGAGTCGGAGTCAGTATCTGAGTCAGAAGACTTCGGTCTGCTGGGTAGGGAAACTATATCGGAACCTCCTCCATGACCCTGATGCCGGAGAGGGCCCCAGCTGGGCACCTGCTAGAATCCCTATCCAATGACCGATGGTCGACCGGGAATGGGCCGGAAACTATCCTGTGGGTCGGGGTAGAAACCACGACTGGGTAGGGAGTGTCCCAGCCACTGCAGGAGCTGTACTCACATCCACCAGGCAGGAATTGTCCCGTGGTTCCAGCTGAGGAGGCGGTGGTGGTGGAGGCTGATAACCTGGACCCTCCCCCAAGGGAGAGTATGGGGGTAACCAGTAGCCTGGTACCAATAAAGGTAAGGCTGATGATACCCTGGTACATATGGCCCGGCATCTGGTAGCCTGGCCGCACATCGACTGGTAACCTGGTGACAGCCCTCTGGCGCTTGGGTAAAGGGGAACTGTGGCAGCTGGTAGCAGGAGTTCGGCCTGTAGGACCAGATGGCCGAGGGCCAAGGGACCACTAGGAACATGCGAGTCCGTCAGCAAGCCTGGGGTCCTGGCTGGAATACCTGAAAGGCCAAGCAGGCCCGCATCAGGAGAGAAATCCAGAGGTCATCCCAGAGTCAGGAGAGATGTAAATGGGAGAGTGGCTCAAGGCCGGGGACCCATGAGGACCCTGGCCTGATCAGAGACAGGTGAGGGGCAAGGATGGAGACCCCATCGACAGGTCCACTGGCAAAGCAGGAAGCTCGGACAAAAGGTCCGACAGAGAAGGAATCCCTGGCCAGAAGCACTTGGTCCCGGAGAACCGGGAAAACAAGGGGCTGAGGCTGAGTCAGTGAATCTCAGGAGGGAGAACCTCGTGGCACAAGGCGGTGCCTGGAAGCTGGCTCTGCACAACATCAGGTACTAGAGGCTGGCCCAATGGGAGAGCTTTGGCCGAGCAGTGGTCAGGCAGGCCATCGACTGACTGATCGGCCTCGACTGAGTGGACGTCAGAGGAGCTGGCGCCTGACTTATCAATCATGCAGGCAACAGCGGAGTTGGAGTATGGCTTACCAACTGAGGCCGAGCACCAGAAGGCAGAGCTAAAGGTTGACTTATCAGCCTGAAAACTATGGACAGGCCCAAATCAATATCCTCCTGGGAAGAACACCCCTGTCTCCCACTGACTAAGGTGGGAGGGGTGTCAGTGACAGATCCGCAGAACCGAATGGAGACTGAGAAGGAGGAGGAGTACTGCCAAGGTGGATGGCCCACCTGGAAGTAGCATCCGCTGCATGGTGACACTGGGTAGAGGGAGACCGCCCCAGCACTTCTTTTTCTTGCTCTGAGATGGGTAAAGAGAAATGTTCCCGCAGCTCCTTTTCTATCAATGCAAGGAGTTTTTCAAAAGGTTGGTACTGAGGGCATTCAGGCGCCTGATGCACGTGGCCTGGTTGGAGGTGTTTTGGGCCCAGACAGAGGATGCAGCGGGAGTGACCGCCCCCCTGTGGAATCAGAACGTCGACTGTGAACACTTCTTGGTTTTATGTGAAGACATGCATTGAACTAGAAAAAGACACGATGAAAGAACACAAAATACTTATAAAATAAATGGTGGTCGACTGTAGCAGATTTCACTGCAAAGTCCGAAGTGTATGCAGGTCGATGGCGGAAAGAACTGGAGGGCAGGCGTGGGGATCGCCTATATACTGTCATGCTGATGTCCCGTCATGTGACACCGGGGCAGTCCCTGCTATGTATTGCTAGCTAGAAGTTTGCTATGCAGTCCTGCCGCCAGAGGGCGAGTCCAATCTGTTAAGACCTTCTGCAGGAACCTCTCAAGTAAGATCTACTGTTACAGTAAGTTTTATGTAACTGTTCCACCTTCTTGGGAGTATCTCAGTCATCAGGTTACACCATAAGAACAGGTATCAAGCAGAGACAAGCGCAGACGTACAGTCTGGGAGGCTGGATCTCCATAAACACAGTTCTTGTAACACAGCCCTGCCAAAACCTGCATGGGCTCTTGAGGTAATGTCCAGACTCTAATGCTTGGTGAAAGTGTAGACTGTACTCCAGGTGGCAACTGCACAAATGTCAGTGGCTGAGACCCTGTTTGAAATAAGCCACTGAGGTAGCCATGCCTCTGGTGAAGTGAGCTTGACAGCACCAGGCAATTCTTGCCATACTTATTGTAGCACAACACAATGCAATCTGCCACCCATTGCTTAGAAACTGAAGCACCCTCTCTACCTGGGGCAAAAGAAACAAACAACTGCTTTGACTCTCTGGACTCTTCAGTCCAATCAAATAATATTTCAAAGTACTGTGCACATCTAATATGCAGCAGTGCTTCCCTGGATTAATGCACTCAGGAAAATAAACAGGAAGGTGGACAGACTAAGTGTGAACCGGAGACCACCTTTGGGCAGAAACTTAGGATTTGTACACAAGACACCCTGTCTTTCTGAAAAATCAAATAAGGCTCCCTCGCACTAGAGGGCCTGAAACACTCTAATTCTTTGAGCAGAAGTACTTGCTAACTAAAATAGCACTTTCCAAAACAGAAAGCACAAATCACAAGTTGCAACTGGCTCAACAGAGACAGGGTCAGCTTTTCCAAAATAAAATTCAAGTCCCAAGCCAAACCTCTTCTACTTCATGGCATAAGTGGCATGGGTGGAAGGCTTGAAGGTGGCCACCGGACATCCCCCACCCTGTTAGAGACCCCAAGCCTGGCAATGGCTAAGTTCTCAGGAGCCAGGCATGCAGATGGAGGGACCTGAGATTGGGATGGACCGGAGTCCCCAATCCTGGGTCAGCAGATTCCTGCAAAGGGGCAGAGGGACTGAAGGTATTTCTGCCAGCTGCTGAAGCAGAGGGAATTCATATCTGACGAGGCCAGAATGAGGGTACCAGAATCATGCTGGCCCCTGGCCCATTTGCAGCTTGATCAGCACCCTCTGAATTAGAGGAAATGGAGGGAATGCATAAAGAAATCTCCCGCTCCAAGAGAGGGACAACGTGTCTCGCCAGAAAACTCCGGCCCTGGATCTAGCGAGCTGAGTGGGCAGTTTTATGCTGAGTGGGATGCAAAGGTCCAACTCTGGATAACCCCATCTGTCGAACAGATCTTCTGCTATGGATGAGAGAAGCTCCCATTCATGCAAGCTGGACGGAGTCCTGCAAAGACTGTTCACCAGGGGTTTAGGACGCCTAGCACATGGTCACAGAGACAGTCAGACTGTGCTCAAGTGCCCAATACCACACTCTCATGGCCTCCCTGCAAAGGGGTATGAGTGAGTCCCACTCTGCTTGTTGATGTAGTAGACACTCAGATTGTCAGACTGCACCAGCAGCTGGTCTGGAGCAGGTGCTCCCTGAAATGCCTGCATGCATTTCCAGGACACTGATATGCAAGGTGGCTTCCCATAAAGACGAGGAACCCCAGGTTTGAAAGGGTCCCAGGTGTGCTCCCCAACCAAGACACAAAGCATCCATTAGAATCTGATGCGGGAAGAAAACTGGAAGGGAACCCCTCAAAGAAGATTCAAGGGTCCATCCACCACTGCAGTACCTTGTTAACTGGGGAGGAGACCAGCACTTGGTGGTCCAACTCGTCTGTGTGCTGATCCCACTGCACTCTGAGGGTCCACTGGAGGGTATGCATGTGAAGCCTAGTCAGTGGAATGGTGGGAATGGCCTGCCATTAGACCCAACAACCTGAGGTACAGCCTGCCAGGGATGTAGACTCCAAGTGACATCCTGAGCTTGGGCCATAAGGCACTCTGCCCTGTTTTGGGGTAGAAAGGAAGGCCTTCCCTGATCGAAATCCAGAACCACCCTATGTACTGCAGTATTTGGGACAGTATTAGAACCGATTTGGGCAGGTTAACGGTAATGCCCAGAGATCAGAAGAGCTGGAGAGTGCACTCCAGAGCCAGTAAAGCTGTTCCCTGGATGGGACCTTGAGAAGTCAATCATCCAGGTAAGGAAAACATACAGTCCCCTCTGACAGCTGCTGCTACCGCGGCTAAGCACTTGGTAAAGACACACGGTCAGAGGACACGCCAAAGAGCAGCATTTTGAACTGGTAATGCTCATCCTGAAAGGCAGAAATGAAGAAATCTCCTGTAAGGAGGAAAGACTGAGATGTCATGTAAGCATCCTGCATGTCCAGTGAACAGAGCCAGTCCCTGGTCTTAAGGAGAGGCAGAAGGCCTGTTAAAGTGACCATCCAGAACTTTTGTACTGGACAAATACATTGAATTCCTTTAGATCTAAGATGGGCCTCAGACCTCCAGCCTTTTGGGGACCAGGAAAACCTGGAATAAAACTCCTAGTTTCTCTGGTGCCTGGGCACTGGCTTGATGGCCTACTGAGCAGAAAGACTGTACCTCCCGGAGAACAGACAAGGAGCCGGGGATAGTTGGAGGGTCGGGGAGGGGTATATGGAGGCTGCTGGATGAGCTCCAGGGTATGACCCATCTCTGTGCTCTGCAGGATCCATGCATCTGAGTTATGGCCTCCACTGATTCAGATGGAGGGAGAACCAGCCTCACTGCCACCTCCTGGGTCTGGACCAAAGGGGACGGGCTATCAAAGTCAAGCTGAGGTGGAGCCAGTTGTAGAGGCTGGTCTGTCATTTCTGGTATGCTTGGCCACCACTCCAGCATTTGGGGGCAGGCAAGGAAGCCTGGGCTCTGTGCTTACTCTGGGCATGGGGACCAAACCTGACCTATCTACTGAAAAGCAGACCATTTTACCTCACGGCTCAGTGAGCTAGAGAGAATGGACAGACCTGATGGCTGTGCCAGAGGCCTACAGATCATTTATGAGGTCCTGGACATCAGAGCCGAAGAGCTTGGTCCCACTGAAAGGGCATTAAGCACCTTGTTTTGCCTATCTGGCGAAATCCAGAGACTCCTAAGCCATGAGTGCCTACGAATGCATATGCCTGTGGCAGTTGCCCTACCTACTGTAGCCACCATATTATATAGGGTCCTGAAGAGATGCTTACTAACATCCACTACAGTTTGCAAGCACTAAAGCAATTACTGCTTCTGGGAGCCATCAGGAAGGACTTGAGCAGCAGCTTTGCCCTTTCTCCAGTTGGCATTCTGGAATTTAACCACGTGTGACAGTTTAAAATCCTCAGGCCCAAAGCGGAGGTGGTGTAAACCCTTTGCACCAGAGGTCAATCCTGCAGGATTCCTTGTCTGGGGAAGGGAAATAAAATTACGTACCTACCGTAATTCTTGATCTTCACCATTCATTACTATTAAGGTGTCAGCGGAGGCACGCTCCGCCACAAGTTTTTTTTTTTTTTTTTTTTTTGAGGAGTCTGCCGACGGCACCACCCCCTAGAGTGACGCCTGCATGGAGCCGGGGGCCATTAGGCACCACTGACTCCCTCCATCCCAGTTCGGTTAGTCGGAGGCGAAATAAGGATTAGAAGAGAGAGGCAAGAGAGCCGAGGGACAGAAAAAGGAAAGGATATAAACTGAAAAAGGAATAAGCCGATAGAGGACAGAAAAGAGAGGAAAAATGCCTACCCTAAGGGACCAAGGGCCTTATTTCTGGACGGCTCTAAGGAAGGAACAGATAGAGGAGGAAGAAGAAGAAGAGAGAAAAAGGGGGATGATAGGAGGAGAATTCTGCCATTGAGAAACTGGTTTAGGGTTATAAGCTCGGAACCAGAAACAAGGGAGCAAGGATCCCATTTCAACAATTCGAGAGAGGGTCAACCGAACCTCTCGCTACAGTTTGGACACAAAAGGCAGATTCTCTAAACCTCCCACCATCCCCTAACCTTCCAGATCCCAGCTGGGAGCTCTCAAACTATTAAGGAGGAAAACTGTTCCCAACAGAGAGCGCCAACTAGTAGTGAAAGGAGCCCTCTAGCACCTTGTTAGGCGATAACATAGTAGCATATGAAAGTGGAGGGGGGCACGGGCACCCCTGTACTTAAACAGAGTGGAAATCAATCGGACTCCCTAGAAGCAATGCAGAAAACACCCCTTAAGGAAACTGAAGTGCGGACAGCACCAACCAGTAGAGGCTGTACAACAGGATTAGGGCCTGCCAGAAGGGCCTGGGAAGAGAAGAAGAGCCACTCAAGGGACCGTCTCTTTAATTGTGAATTGAAAACATGACTAGGGAAGGGCCAAGAGATGCCCAGTAAGGGCAGTCAGAAAGAGTCCTCGGTAACGATAAATTTTAGCTCGTTCCTCCTATTCTCAGAGGGAAGGATCCATTTAGAAGAACAGATTTTTTTTGGCTTAACGGTCAAGGGAGAAGGGGTAGGAACAAGCAGGGAGGGGAGACGCCAAGAAGGAGGCCCTTGAGGGGATGGTGGGATTCAGTAATGAATGGTGACGATACAAGAGAAGATCAAGAATTACGGTAGGCACGCTACTTTCATATCTTCCTTGTCAGTCTTCACCATTCATTACTGTTGGGTGAGTACCAGCCCCTCCACGGGGTAAGAGGTAAACCCCTGAGGGAACAGATCCCTCAGCCTCCTACTGGTGACAAGTAGAGAGGGAAGACACTAACCAATAGACTAGAAGGTCTAAGGCCGATGGGAGGAGGTGCCCCCAAGGGGTTGTGGGAAGGGTTGCCTGAAGATACCTCCTCAGCCCCTCGGGAAAAAAGGCAGGTCCCCGAAGGCAGGGCCAGTCACCCTACCCGGGCCATGGGTGACAGTCGTGAGAGACGGAGCCATGCCGTCCGCCCTAATGCAGATCGCTGTCCCCACTAGTCTGGATGCCACTCGCTGGCACCGTGAGGATGCCCTCGCTTGGTGCCTTGCGAGCCCAGACCCCGCGCAGAGAGGGCAATGGCTTGTCTAGACTCTCTGAGTCAGGAAGCAGGGCTAAGACCTGAGCCAGCATCACCACAAATGCCTGTTGTAAGCAGCGTGGTGAGCCTGATGGGAAGAAATGCACAACAATGCATGACCAGAAGAGAAGACTCTTCGTCCCCACTGGTCGAACTCAGCAGAATCAATCCAGAGGCCTGTCGTGAGCCGGCGAGCGAGGCCCAGAAGGAGCATCCAGGACGCCAAACCCAAAGGTGGGTGAGGTAGAGAACCTAGAGACCGTGGGGACACAATACCATCTCCTGGGGCTGGAGAAGGAGTGGCTGGAGACTGCCAGGTGCGGATAGACGCTTCCTGAAGGGAACTGGCCAGAAGGCACCACCAAATGACAGGCGCTGAATTCACTAAGGAAAGCACGCATCTGCCGCTAAATATTGTCCCTACTGGATGTAGGAAATACAAAGTTCTAAACCATCCTCGAGAGGAAACGCTGATAGTCAGTGAAGTCAGCTCAGAGGAAAGAGTGGACAGAAGGTTTCTCTCCTCAGTTGGGAAGACGAGCTTGAATGCCCAGAAGACTCCTGTGGTGGGGAAGACAGGCGGAAGACCTGTTCATCCGTGGCCCTAACATAGGACAGGAAGACCGCTGCAGTAGCTCTGAACATCTCCCAAGATAATGGGCCCAGTGGGTCCCACATGGCCTGGGAGAGAGGGAGGTGGTTGCAGAGGGATGGGCGAAGGGCACCTAATAGCACATGTGTGACCTCCTGCCAGGGCTCTGGGATCCAGGTAGCAATGCCTCCAAGACTGGGGACCCCGCAGATCATGCCGGGCTGTGTAACAGGAAAGGTAAGAGACAACCCGAAAGAGCCCTGAAGGGAATCTCCCCTGCCGCCGCCTGGGATTGCATGAGTCCAGAAGGCAAACCCCAGAAACGCCACCAGAAGATGCTTTGAGGCCTTCAAAGAGGGCGAGGATCAGCGCCATGACCCCTCCCCACCCCCCAGGGCAGTGGGGTCTGCCGCTGTTCCTGACCCTACCCCTCAATCCTTCAGACTCAAGCAGCCCTCTTCCTCCATAACCAGTGTCGGAGGTCCCTGCTGAGCAAGACCCCGAAGGCACCCGCTGAGGCAGAGTCCTCTTCCATCTGCTGAAGGACCCGAGCAGCACTGGGGCCGGCAGCTGCCTGGGACCTGTGAGAAGAGGGCATCCTCTCCTGGAGATCCGAAGGTCCACCACGGAAGACCCAGGCCACCCTAACCATGGAATGATCCAGGCTAACCAGCCCCAGGAAGTCTGGGAGAAGAACATTGAACCGTCCAGCCCTGTGGCCCACAGGAGGTTCAAAGCCAGAAGACTCTAGCTGCTGGTCTGGGTCCTCATCTGAATCATCTCCCTCAAGGAGGGGCGACAAGGAAGACTCCAGTCCCACAGCCGCAGGAACCTGCCCAGAGGTGGCACCAGGCCTGGGTACCACCATAGGCCGCTGACGACTACACGTCTGTAGAGTCATCCACGCTGACGGCGCGCCAGGCCCCGGGCCGCCGCTGCGGAACGGTGGCCGCCTAAGTCCCCGACACCACCAACGTGCCGACCCAGCATGGCACCGTGAATGGCACTGCCCAAATGCTCGGCACCGCGGATGGCGCCACGACCCAGAACGAGACCGCCTGGTGGTGCCGCCAGAGTCTCCGGCACTGCTCGAGTCACTGGCGAATGAGCTGCGCCAGGCTCCATGACGAGGACAGACGGAAACGAGGGTCCACCAGAGCCGAGCTCCCACAACCGGAGGCCACGACACAGGTGAAGCCTGCACTCCACGGAGGTGACTGCCGGGGCGCCAACGGGCGCGACCCTCAGGAGGGATCACACCATTCCTCCAGCACCAAAGAAGAAACTCCTCCTCAGCAAGGCTGGAAGTTGAGGAGGTCTCCTCTCGCCGGGCCGTGTAGACCCGGAGAGGACCCGGAGGAAGGGTCGAGAGATCTGGCCTGGGAAGCCCTAGGGCGACGTCATCCAAAGAAAGTCGGTGGAGCTCATCAGACTCGAAGCAGCGGACTTCCAAAACACGGCTACCCAAGGAGAAGCAGGCATCGCAATGATCCATATCACGGTAGGGTCCCAGGCACCGGAGACAAACATCATGACGGTCCGCGTGACGAAAACCGTTAGCCACAGGGCACCGACACACAAGAGCACGGCCTGCCTTAGATTTACGCTTTGTCCCCAAACCAGACAGATGCTAAACAATTGATGAAAAACACAGAACAGTCTCTGCCATCATTGAAATAATATAGAACGGAACGGTCTTTACCGCCGATGTCAAGAAAAACCGGGATGAAGGAATTTCGACAGATGTGGCCTATGGCGCAGTGTTGACAACTCTGGCAGCAAGTGCAGCCTCGTGTTGGGAGAAACAGAACTGGGATGGAGGAGGTCTGCGGCGCCTAGCAGGCGCTCCATGCAGGCGTCACTCTAGGGGGCGGCACCACTGACTCCTCAAAAAAAAAACCACTCCCGTGGCAGGTGCGCGCCTCGGTGATACCCAACAGTAATGAATGGTGAAGACTGACAAGGGAAGATCTAAGGTGACTTAGGTGTCTTAGATCTGTCATGGCTGCCTTGATGACCACAGTCAGTTTCCAGCCTGCGTAGCAAAATAAGGAAGGCTCTGGGGGCATTATAAAGTTTGTCTGCTCTATGTGGCACAGCTGGCACCATGTCTGGTCTGTGCCAGGCTGCTGTAGTGGCATTCTTCAGTGCTGGGAGCATACAAGGAATGATCTTAGGGGAAGATTCAGGAACCTCAAGGAAGTGCACCAGGTCTTTCCTGGTGACATCCTCCTACTCAGTCTGGAAGCACTGTGACAGACAATTGCTTCATTACACTAAAAGGTGGCATCCTGAGGAGGAGACCTTGGAGTATGCGTGATGGAATCCTCACTGACCGAGGAGGCAGTGAGCATTATCTAAGATAGGATTTCTTCCTCTTCATCCTCTATGTTATCAGGAGGATGAGATGGGATGATACTCGACGTTCACCTCGTCGTCTGGGTCTGGCGCCTGATGCGCTGCCACCAGCCCACAGAGAGTCTCACGGGTCAACGAATAGGCGACGTATGATTTGTTGCCGCCGACGGTGCCTGTGAAGAAGGCCTTTTGAAGGCACCTTGCTGCTGAATAAGTACATTTGTGAATTTAACTAGTACTTCATTCAGATCCATAGTGGATGTCGACTGGGGAGTTGACAGCACAGGAGCAAACGCCCCGTCCTGGGGAGCCTGAATCCCTGAAAGAGGGGAAGGCCTCGATGGAAATGTCATTGACAACATGCCCATCGACGGTGGAGGGGCCAGACCCAGAGGTTGACAGCTGAACACCCTTGAGTTTGGCACAGTAGCTGCTGCATGGGTCTGGTAGGAATAGAGACCTGGACAGCTGGTCTCTTCGCTGAAGCAGCCACTGTCAGTGAAGAGCCCCCAAGGAGAGGCTGACGGGGAACAGGATAGCTGCCGGGGAGCAGTCGCAATCCCAGTCTTTTATGACTCTTCCCAAAGACTTGTCTCGGCCCTTGGAGGTCTAGGAGCTCAAAGATCTGGTAAGCGGCAGGGCGGCGGGGCCCCAAAGGACACCTGCCTAGAGCTGGTTACCTGTTGTTCCATGAATTGTTTCAGAGCCTTCTTGCGTCACCTGAGGTTGTTCGATTAAACTTCTGGCAGAGTTCACAGTCGGAGACGTCGTGGTCAGGCCCAAGACAGCAGACACAAACTGAGTGTTCATCTGTAGAGGCAATCTTCTTTCCACAGTGGCAGTGACGGAAGAGAGAAGGAGGAGGAATAACTCTTGACAAACAAAACAAAACAATCTCTAAAAAGAGAGTTTGGTAAGGGTTAAAGGAAAATGGCCCAAGGGCAAAAAAGGTGCGTAACACTGCTGATGAAGCTTCCACAGAGACTATGCTTGCAAGTCGACAGCGGAAAGAACTGAAGAGTGAGAGGGCCGCCATGCCTATATAGGGTTGCTGACATTGGCAGACATCAATGGCACGGGCGGCCTCAGTTGTACTGCTGAAAATCTTCCATGTGGCTTCTCCTTCACAGATGGCGAAGGTTCCTACGGTGTAACCTGATGACTGAGATACCCCAAGAAGTTCAGCAGATTCTTACATCCAGCTGACAAGAGTGAAAGAGCTTAATTCTTTCCATGAAGAAGTTACTTACTTGTAACCACAGTTCTATTACTAGTACTCAGTTCACATCCACAATTAGTATCAACTGAGTACGGCTCAGTCACCAGAACAGTCTTCAAGCTTGACCTCCCTGTATCAGAGAGCCTCCCACTCAGTCCACACTCCTCTCAGATGTGGACAATAGAAAACAGAACCAAAGAGAAGGCACGTCCAGTAAATGTGTGGGTTGTGTGCATGTGAATTGAATACTAATAATAGAATTACAGTTACAAAGTAACAATCATGTGATGATGGAAGGGACTTAGGGTACATCATGGCTGCTCCCTCCTGTCACATAGTAGAGACTATACTAAATTTGAGTATGGATACATATCCAAGCTTAACACTTGGAATGTTACTCCTGCTCATTCTGTGTAACCCTAAATACCATTCTCCCTCAGCAACCTGTCTAGTCTACTATGCAAGCCAGAACAGTGTCCTCACCCTCAATGGGTAGGTTGTTTAACATGTTGATAAACCTCTGTATGACAAAACCCATTCCAACTGAAAGTCCCTGTAGTTCACTCACCCATCTGGGTCAAGGTGATGATGACGAAGAACAAGGTCTCACACTACCAATATGACAGAAGACATTTTTCCATAGGTTCTAATAACTTCTTCATAAGCAGAGACAGCACCAGCATGAAGTCCCATGTATCAGGGTTCTCACAATGGAAAGAACATGTGTTCCACCCTATGAAAAACTTAAGAGACATTCTTCTGGGCCACAGTCACAATACTAGCTTTGTGCGGTATGCCAAAATGGCCAACAGCTGCACACTACCAGATGTGGCTCAACATCTAAACAGGAAAGGTATCAAAGGTAATCGAGAATGTGCTTCATTTAGCAGGAGGGAGGCCAAAGATTGGATTCTGCAGTCCAGCAGTGTCTTCTGGAGCAGTCTTAAAGCTGGACCCTGCTACCATCTAACAAGATGTCCTCCTGGCTCACCCCTACTTCTTAGACCACGGAGTCAGTTTAAAAGCAATTATGACTGACTTACCACACATTATGACTGATTTTTTCTACTAGTTTGAAATTTCTGACTTCAACTAACTGAAGAAAATACAGCCAATTTTTTCAACTTTCACCATCGTTGAATTTTATTCTGTAGTAGTTTTGTCATACTTTAACTTTGTATCTTTTTAATAAATATTTTGACTATAAAAGCTTAATAAAATGTATGGAAAAGTCCCCCTCCTTGAAATCAATGGGGTATGCGTACACAGCCTTCACCTTCTGACATCACAAAGCAGGGCTACATGTGGGTGCATGTTGGTGGGTTACGGTCAGGAAGCAGCTCTGTTTTTTAGCATTTGTGATTTAGCAGCATTATAACTTCATAAATGGGCAGAAACAAAAGGAATTATTTATGCCCCTCAACTCTGGGGCAGGTGAGGTACTGCAGATGTTGGAGGGAGCAGCAACTAGTCAGCAGCAGCTAAGAAGTTAGGCTGCTCTTTAAAATGCAAATACAAAGTGCAGTGAAACAAATCTTCACACAGTAGGGACCCACTAAAGCACAATAACCAGTCAAGACAACAATAAAATATACTAAGTCCCTGAAAGTAACAAGTTGAAACAGGGCAGTAAATCAGTATACTGGTAGAGAAAAATAATCAGCAGTAATACTAGTTACTTAGAAAAAGAACTGTGAGTTTAAAATACAGTATAGGTAGGGCCTCCTAGACACCCCACAGAAGCTAGAAGGTACCCTTTTGCAAACAGAGCTAACCATCAATATATGTTAGTTTACTAGTTATAGAATCCGTGAGACTAAAAACAGTTTAAGGAGGATGCCTAGAAATACCTCCTGTATGGTATACCAGAACGGATATGTATCCATAGATTAAATTTAAAGCTAAAAACACTCATGCATATTAAAAATATTTTCTGACACAGTTTCTGAACTTGTTTTGGTTTTCAGCATGTACACTAATGTGTTTTTAAAATTGTGTTCATCTTGCCATGAGGACTTTAATACTTAGTCTATCCGATTCCTACAGTGGCAAACAATAAACATTTTGTCCATTAGACCTGACCGACCATGCTTTGCTCTCCGGCCTCCTATGGGTCCGGGAACTCACCAACCAACCACCTGCACCTGGCCTGCTTTATGACCTCGTTGGGGTCTGACTTACTCACAATGCCACCTCAGTCAGAGAGCACCCAGCTGGGCCACCAGCATTAGACTGATGATTGATCGCCTTGGCTTTTCAAGTTCGGTCCCACAGCCCCCAAGCCCTCAACCAGCCAGACAAGCCAGCCCAGCATGCACAGACACAGACAGATTGAGTAGTCTGTGAGAGACCATCCTCTTCCTCCTTCCTACTGCCCACTTCCAGCCCTGGTGATGCCCACATACACATCTCATACAGTACCTTGTTCACTGTAGTAGCCTATTGCCAGTTCGGTCAGGTGTCGGGTGATGATTCAGTCAGCGTCAGCGGGTGTCTCCATGGCTGAGGCTGTAGCTGCTGCTCTACTTGGTGGTGGTGCCAGTGTTTTTGTAGCTGTGTGCTCCCGCCTCTCAACTCACACAGTCAGTCCCCAACCCAGACCCACGTCCCCACTCCACGATTGGAACTAGTGCAACTACCACCCTCCTCCTTGCTGACTCTGAAGACCTGACCAAGACTGAGTGAGAGTCGCTGACGGGCCCAGCCAACAAGGTCACGGGCTGATCCTGACCATGACCAGACCACTGACTTGCTGCCTACATGACTGCTGCCTGGTTTTGCTAGAGGACTGACTGGGACCTGCACAGCCACACACTAGTCTCTCTCTGGGCACCAGACACATCAGGAAAGTGGACACAGTTAACTTATTTTTAAATTAAAGGCCCAACCTCAAACTTCGTCCTTGCAGAAAAATGCTACTCACTCTGTTGCCCACACAACACAGATGCCTCCTCTCCTGACAGTCTCCTCTCCAATCTAGGCATGCTTTCCCCGCCACCTCATGCAGCCAGTCATAGACACCTAAAGCTCCTGGCTCCTCCTTCTAGGTCTCCTAACTGGTGGATGCTTCATGTCCAGGAGACAGGGTGCATTTTATTGGCTCTAAGGCTCAGTGCCGGCAGTTAAGAACCATTAGATATTCGTGGCCCCCTTCTTCCCCCAGGAAAGAAAAAGAGAAACACACTGCACTGCACCACAAAACAAACCTGGATGGGTCACGGAATCGTCAACTGCAGTAGATTTCAGCTCCACTATTTTATAACTGCAATCCAATGCAATTGCAACAGATTGCAACTGCAATGAATTGCAACTGAATATTTCAACTGCTGACCACTGCTCTGGGGTCTGCTACTTCTCCCAGATGGGAGCCAAAGAGCAAGCATGGCCAGAGGAGGTTGGGTGAGTTATGTGGTGTGAACTAAACACTACTACAGTAGTAGAACTACAGTTACAAGAAAGTAACCTCTTGTTCTAAGTTCCTAGATTAAGTTCGCTTAAACTTATGCAGATTCTAAGCAGTCCTCAGAGGGCAGGACTAGGCATATGCCCCAGGTTTTTATGCAAAGAAAGACTGGAGGATGGAACTTCCAAAGCAGCATCCCAGCAGCTCAAAGGTTAATGTTATATTGAAACATTAGAAAGTGCACATTACACCAGGTAGCAGACCAGCATACCTAAGATAAAGGGAAGCATCTGGCACCAGTAAGAGGTTGCAGTGCATCTCATAGAGTAAGCATGTAACCCGTGGACAGCTCCCGACTAGCAAACTGATAAAGCACAGTGCAGGATGTGATCTACCCAACTATAATCTGCTTGGCTACCATTCTGCCTTTGGCAGCTTCAGTATTTGTTACAAACACCTCATGTGTCTCATTATGAAATTCTGCTCATGATATCCTTGTAGGACAGCAGGGCTCTGCAGATATCTATAAGGTTTAGTGTCCACTCCATGTCTGAAATGTAAGGCTTTGAGGAGAAACACAGGTACTGCAGCACAAAGGACTGATTTAGATGGAATTCAGAGAACAGGGAACAGGACATCACTGTACTTGTGAAAAACCATATATGGCAGCGCCACAGAAAGAATCTGGAGTTCACTCGCCTGTCTGGCTGAGGTGATGGTGATAGCTTCTTCATGAGCTGAGACGACACCACCAGCATTAAGTTCTGCAATGGAGGGGATCTGAGGTCCAACAACCCATTGAAAAATAGATACCACGCTTTCCTGAAGCACAGTGTAAACACCAGCGCTACAATAATACGTAAGAAATGGCCATCAAATGCATCTAAAGGGCTGTAGCTCGTAGTCCAGATTGGGACACTAACCAGAGTAACAGATGTGCTACATCCAGCAGGAGAGATGTGAAAGCTCATTGTCTGCACAGCAAGAAAACCTCTTCCATTTAAACCCATATGTTTTTGAGTGGACTCCTCCAGAGCTGCTTTCAGTACTCTGAGGACTTCCTCAGAAATCCTGAAGGCATTAAACCTCTAGCCACTCAGGCACAGCGGAAGCACTATCACTTGCAACACCAACGAACGAGATTTTGAAAAGAGTCTGGGCCATCGGAGGGCCAGCTGGCCAGAGGAGGAGGATCGACTGTCTCACAGGATGCTCTCCTCCTCCAGGAAAGGAGGGTGTCAGGGTCCTACTACTATGCTGCCAGCTGGGTGACCACAGGTGGTGGTGCAGGGATAAGTTGGTAGGAGGGACCACTGGAGTGCACTTGCGGGTTGGCTGCTTCAGTCCTCGCCAGCAGCCAATCCTAATGGGTGCTCCTGGTGGATGGGAGAGCACAGGGAGAACAGCGGAAAATGCTGCAGGACTGGCAGGATGAAACCTCAGCTGGCCCACCATGTCCCACACTGGACTCACGCCATCATTCCCAGGGATACTATTGGTCTTCACCTGTACCGTGTGTGGCCAGATTGATGCAAGGAAGAAATGCCGAGGCGCTGAAGGTGTGCCCGGCCCAGGAGAGCAGCACAGTGGTGTGTCTCACAAGTGGGCTGATGGTCCCAGGAGGATAGGTGGCAGAGTCTCTGTTAGACAGGAACCAGGCAACTGGCAGTAGGTGGAAGGAGGTCCGACCTGTGAATCAGATTCAAAACAAACACAAAAAAGGAACAAGGCAGACAGATGCAGGGTCTCGGTCTGGGAGTCTAGCCTCCCATAGACCTCATTAGGAGATCTATCTAGGGCGTGAATAAACAAGGTGGCCAACTGCTGAGGCTGAGAAGATCCCGCTACTGGAACTGACAGAGCCAAACTGGTGCAGTCATGTGATGGCTGCCTGGTTGCTCAGGACCTTGAAGACTAGATTGTGGATCAGGCGGAATGGAGGAAAGGCATAAAGAAAATTCCCACCCAGGGTAAGAGAACATGCCCCTTGGCAAAGTGTCCTGCTGAGCGAAGATGGTTACCGAACAGACTTAGCCTTCTGTATTCCCAGGAAGACAAGAAACTTGCCAGTGGGGTCTCCCACATGGAGCATACCTGAGAAACCACAACACCTGTGGCTCCGGAGACCAGTCACGGGCGCCTCCCCACACAACTAAGTGCATCTGCCAACTGGATGTTCATGCCCACTATGTGGACCGCCAGTAGGTCAGTAAATCAGCCACAACATCCACAAGGTCTCCTGGAAGAACACGCAGGAGTAGGTACTGCCCTGCCTTTTGGGTATATATGGTGGTCATGCTAACCTGGCAGCAGAACTCCCAGCAAGTGGTGCAAACTATGAGAACACCAGGTGAACAATGTGGAGTTCCAGCACATTAATGCAAATCCTGGACTCGCAGTGTGACCAGATGCAGAGCACCCTGCAGTCCTGCAAGTGTTACCCTCAACCAATGAGGTTTGGAGAGGACAGGCTCAAACCCCGCGCACTCCAGCATGATCTGAATCACCTGAACCAGTTGTTTCAGATCTGCATGCATCAGAGACCACTGGTTTGCCAACTCCCATTAGACAGGCTGCAGACGTCTGTGTTCCCAGCACACCATGGCCATGAGATCCTAGACCTTGAGAAAGTCCTGTGCTGAGCATGAATGGCACTTGGAATGGTCTGGCACAGGACCATGGCCCAGTCCAGGGAAGGAAAACTCTGACCTTCAGTGTCCACTTCCCTGATGAATACAACTATCTGCAATGTCAGTTCAGCTTTTCCCAGGTTAACGAAAAGTCCCTCTACTACACTGTCTGAACGGTCATGTCACTGGCTCACTCTATGTCCTACACTAAGCTGACTATGATAAGCCAGTAATCTAGGTAAGGGAACACCATGATTGCCCTGTTCACGAGGAATGCCCTCACCCCAACAAACAGATTCTGGGGAAGACTTGGTACTCAAACTGGCGGAATGCATGGCTCGAAACTGGTAGGGCATCCTGCACACCAAAGAAAAGAGACCATCTTTAAACTAGTCAGATAAGGATTTAGGAGAACATGTCTTGGAAGTCTAGGAAGCAAAACTATGAATCTGGCTCAACACAGAATGATTTGACACAGCAGGACTATGCAGAAAGAACAGTTACACAAGAACTTACCGTAACAGTAACAATCAATGAATTTATTAGAAATCAAGTTGAGAGTATACTGTCTTTTACAATTGCATCCAACAATTGTAGACAACAGTAAATATTCGAGAGGATCTCCTCCATTAGAGCACATCTTTGGAACTACAGTCAGTGCCAAGATAACACAGAAATGTTTGCTAGCTGGGGTCACCCATGATATCGTACCACATCTGTGTCTACATTAGTGTGGGTGACCCCATCACTCCCCAGTTCCTGGAGATCAGCCTCAGAGGACTTTCAACCGTGGGGAACCAGGAGATAAGACCAGCACCAGGAATACAAGGAGAGGCATGCAGCTGGATACAGGATTCATGTAGTAGGTTTTAGGCACAGCATCTGATGTAACCCTCACTGAAGCAGAAGGAGGAAGGAGGGAGGGATGGTGTGGCCTAATGGAGAGATTCTCTCTAAGATCTACTGTTAATTATGCAACTGTTTTATCTTCTTGAGGATATCTCCTCCGTTAGGACACACCTCTGGAATATTCCCAAGCAGTCACAAGTAAAACTAGGAGGATGGTACAGTGATGTATTTTCAGGACAGAAGGCCTTGTAGTACAGCAAATACAAATCCAGCATGAGTACAAAAACTACGTCCAGACTGTAATGTTTGTTCAGTGTGGACAGTGCTCCATGTGGCTGCTGCACAAATGTCATCAACAAGAAACACTTTGAAACAGACAAAGTCACCATACTCCTTGTGGAGTGACCACAAACAGTACCAGAAAGTTCCTTACCATACTTCCTACAACAGAACCATTTGGACAGGCACTGTTCAGACACAAAGGGCCCTTTTCCCCAGAGGCAACCTAAACAAAAAGCTAAGAGGACTTCCTGCAGTCCTTGGTGCAAGTGACACAGTATTGTAGTATTCTCGTACATCCAAAGTATGGGACAGTGCCTCACTCTGACTGACACATTCAGGGTAATAAACAGGAAGGTATTTCATTTGATTTGGTGTACACTCAGATACAATCTTCAGCAGAAATTTAGAATTTGTATGCAAAGAGACACGGTGAAAAATCAAATAAGGAGGCTCATACATTAGAGCCTGAAGCTAAGAAATTCAGTGAGCAGGAGTGCCTACAACTAAAGAATCGTTATGCGCCTGTAACTGTTGTTCTATGAGTGGTATACGGTTCACTTATCCACACTCTGGCAGTTCCACTGGAATTTTGTTATTAGCAGGAAACACAGAATGTGATGGCAGATAAGGACCGTATGGCCCACCTAGTCTGCCCATTTTCCTACCTAACAGATAAGCTGCAGATCCTAGTTAAGCAACAGCTTACTTCCTCCTACCCGGACGGTCTTATGTCTGTCCCATGCATTCTTGAATTCCCCACTGTTCTTGACTCCACGACCTCCTCAGGAAGGCTGTTCCATGCATCCACAAGCCGCTCTGTGAAAAAAATACTTCCTCACATTACTTCTGAGCCGCCCCCTCTCCCATCTTCAAATTGTGCCCTTGATCTTGCACATCTCTTTTCTGAAAGATGCTACCCTCTTGGACCTTGTTGATTCCCTTGAGGTACTTGAAAGTTTCTATCATGTCCCCTCTCCCTTCTTTCCTCAAGGGTATACATATTAAGCTCCTTTAGTCTTTCTTCATATGTCTTCTGGTGCAGACCCCACCATTTTGCTTGCCTCCTTCTGGACAGCCTCCACTCTGTCCATGTCTTTATGAGATGGGGTTTCCAGAACTGCACACAGTACTCAGATGGGGTCTCACCAACTGTCTGTACAGAGGGATAACAACTTCATGTTTTCTACTACTGATGCCTCTCCCTATGCATCCCAGTATCCCCCAGCCTTCCTTACTGCCTTCTCACACTGTTGCCCACCTTTAGGTCATCTGATATAATTACCCCAGGTCCCTTTCCATTTTACTGTTGTCAGTATCTCACCCCATGGTGTACTCTTCCTGGTTTTGTTTCCCAGGTGCATTACCTTGCCCTTCTTTGCATTGAATCTGAGCTGCCATACATCTGACCATTCCTCCAACCTTGCCAAGTCCCTTCTCATCCTTTCCACTCCATCTTGTGCATCAACCCTGTTGCAGATCTCAGTGTCTTCGCAAAGAAAGAGGGAGGTCTTTGCTTAAGCCTCCACCACCTAGCAGTATACCTCGGACTCTGCCCCTGACATCAGATACTACACGCTAGAAGCAGGATCCGTGTGCCACTTCCCAGGGAGGCTGGTGGGTTGTATGGATGTGAACCATATACCACTCCTAGAATTATGGTTACAGTGAGTAACCTATTCTTCTTGGGGCATGGATATGGTTCACTTATCCACACTCTGACAGGCTCTAGCAGTTCTCCCGGGAAAAGGGGAAAGGCATGTACCCCTAGTTGGTGAACACAAACTGGAGTACCGAGGTCCCAAAACACACATCCCAGTGTGACCAAGGTTAATGCACGGGAAATAAAGGTGTGTGCTGACTTCCAGGTAGCCCTATAGACCTCCCATGGGGACATCCCCAAGCAGTCACTGAGGCAGAGGTATCTCTGGTGGAATGAGCCACAATCCCTATGGAAGACTCCTGACCAGTCAACCTACAGCAGAGGTCAATGCAAGATGTCATCCAACTTGTAATCATCCCTGCTGCTGTTCTGCGGCGCAGCTTCAATGTAGGTGATGAACTGCTGGTGAGCCTGTCCCCAAACTCCAGCCGTGTGCTCCACATAATGAGTGCTCACCACAGGTCCAGGGTATGGAGCCTGCGGGTCAGCCTCCAAGATGGGTTGGTGAAGTTAATCACCCAGTTAAGGTGAAACTCAGATACCACCTTCGGGAGGAACTCAGGTTGGGTAAAGCACGACTCTGTCCCTGTGAAGATGAGGTAATACTACTCTACTGAAAGCACCTGAACTCCCAATCCTTCTGGCAGACATAATTGCCACCAGGAAGTCTTATATCTTCAACAACAGGTGACAACTCACACACTATGCATAGACTCAGAAGGCTTGGCCATGAGCATAGCTAGGACCAGCAGTCAGTCCCATGGTGGAGATGGTTAATGCACTGAAGGGGATAATTGGTCGAGGTCCTTGAAAAAGCACCTGACCACCTTCTCCTGGGGCCACCATCGGCATAGCAGCAAAAGCCTGGTGAACAGAGATGGCTACCAGGTGCATATTAAGGGTCACTGCTCACAGTCCCAGCTGGAAAGGGACCAGAGGTAGTCCAGGATGCTAGCCAGAGAGCAGGCAAGGGGCTCCAAGCACCCTGTCCTGACACCAAATGGAAATTCTCTTCCATTTAAAAGCACAGCACCTACAAGCCGACTCCTTCCGAAAGACCTTCATGACGTGGAAGGCATCCTCGGCAAGACCCAAAGTCTGAAAATCTAACCACTTAGAACAAAGCCATGAGGTACAGGGGAACCGGAAGGTCCAATGCAGGATCGCTCCTGAAGTGTGGCTGGCAGGTTTGGTAGAAAGGCAGTAGCCAAAGAGACTTGTTGCTGAGGCCAAGGAGATTTGGGTACCAAAACTGTCTTGGCAAGTCTGGCGCTATCAAGATTATCACGCTTTCTCTCCTGACCTTGACTAGTACTCTGGAGATCAAGGGGACAGAGGAAATGCATACACAAGGTCCGGGTGTGTGATGTGCTGCCCTATCTGTTCAGGTAAAACATGGTTGTGGTGTCTGTCTAGACTTGAACAACCAGATCCCTGACTATAGGAGCAAATTAAGTCAGAACCAAGGCAGTTCACTGCACAGAGCTCCAGCAGGTTTATGTGGTGACAGGTCCCCCTGGGAGACCAGAATCTGTGGCCCATTTGGTCTCCCAAGTGTGCTCCACACCCTACCAGTGATGCATCTGTCACCAGCACAACGGTCGGCTCTGGGTGGACAAATGGGATTCCTTCTTCCAGATGTTTGGCACAAGCCACCACTGATGGCATCTCGATCGGTTGTGTCATGGCTGGTCTAAATAAGTGGCATAGGCGCTGGGATCACTGACAGCCCACTCCCACTGAAGGAGGCACATCCACCAGTGGGCTCAAGGACCACAGTAGTGCAGCATGACATGCACTACAGCAGCCATAGGATATCCAGGGCAGGGTGCAAGGGATCAACCTGAAATGATCAGGCAAAGGAGGTAAGATCTTGTGCCCAGTCCACCTGTGTCCAGCAAATAAGCAAAAGAAGCAGATAACCACTATGGCTCTGGAAAGAGGTACAGAAAAGATAAAGGCTAAAACAGTGGCATCCAAAAGGTATAAGGAGACCCAAAGACACAAGGATAGGCGAGGAAACGACGAGAAACAGACAGAGGCATGCAAAGCAGTAAGGAGCACAAACTGAGGAAAGAATAGCTCAGGGAGTATCAAAAGGAGACAAGACAATTTTAGGTGTGATAAAAAAAAAAAAAAGGACAAGGGGAATCGAAAGGTTAAAGAGAGGGGAGCTCAGCGGACGGGATCAGAAAAAGCAAACATCTTGAGTAAATATTTCAGCTCAATATTCACGGTAGAAGGGAAGGAGGGACCACAAAAGGTGCCAGGAGCTTTGATGGGAGGAAATGGACACTAATCCAGGAAGCACTCATCAAGCTGAAGGCGGACAAAGCTATAGGGGCCAGAGGTGGTACACATCCAAGGGTAATAAGTGAGCTCAGGGAGGTACTCTGCACCTTGTTAGAGCTGTTTAACACATCACTGGAGGCTGGCATGGTCCCAGAGCACCACAGAAGGGCAGATGTAGTCCCACTTTATAAACATGGTGGCAAGGGAAGAAGTGGGTAAAATATTGCCCGTCAGCCTGACATCAGTGGTGGGTGTTAATGGAAACACTATTATAGGAAAGGACTGAGGAAGATCTGTATTCAGTGGATTACAGGACCCAAGGCAGCATGGTTTCACAGGGAAGGTCATGCCAAACAAATCTGATACATTTCTTTGGGTGAGTAAGGAGTTGGATCAGGGAGGAGCAGTGGACATGGCCTACCTGGATTTCAGCAAGCGTTTGACATCATTCCACATGAGACTGCTAACAAACTGGTAAACCTCGGGTGGGAAATTAACTGGTAACCTGGGTAAGAAACTGGTTAGTGGATGGACAGAGGGTAATGGTAAGCAGAGTTCGCTCAAAGGAAGGGAAAGTGACCAGCAGGGGCACCTCAGTGATCAGTGCTGGGACATGTCCTCTCAATTTCTTTGTTAGTAACATAGCAGAGGAACTGAAGGGAAAGTATGCCTCTCTGGATGACACCTGGATCTGCAACAGAATGGACACCGGGGTGGAAAGGATGGGCAGGATCTGAAAAGACTGGAGGAGTGGACAATGGTATGGTAGTTAGGTTTTAATGCATGTTATGCAGAATAATGCACTTGGACCATAGAAACCCAGGAGCAGAATAAAATGGGTGGAGTGATACTGACAAAGAACAAGCAGGAAAGACACCTAGGGGTGATCATAACAGATGACCTTAAGGTAGGCAGGCAGTGTGACAAGGGAGCAGGAAGGATTAGTGGGATGCTGGTGTGCATCTGAAGGGGTATCACCAGGAGGAAAGGGAGGTAGTACTGCCAATACAGATCACTGATAAGACCCCACCTTGAATACTGTGTACAGTTCTGGAGACCACATCTCAGGAAGGTCATAGAGTGGAGGCAGTCCAGAGGAGGGCTTCCAAATGGCACAGGGTCTGCATCAGAAGCCCTACAAGGAGAGGCTAAAGAGCTAAATAAGTACACCCGGAGGACAGGAGGGAGAGGTGAATATGACAGAGACCTTCAAATATCTAACCAGGGGTGAATAAGGTACAGGAGGGTATTTTTCAGAGAAAAGGTGCTCTGGAACAAGAGGCATGATATGATGCTGGAGGGAAAAAAATTCAAGAGGGATGTAAAGAGTACTTCTTCACAGAAAGGTGGTGGATATCTGGACTAGCCTTCCTAAGGAGGTAGTGGGAGCGAAAAGAGTGGTGGGGTTGTAAATGACTGGGACAGGCACAAGGGAGTTGTAGGGTAAGGAAGGGGATGAAGAGATATACTGTAGATCAAGTTTAAAAAAAAAAAGAAAATGAGCAGACTAGGTAGGCCTAGCAGCCCTAATCTGCCATCGCATTCTAGGTTTCTATGTTGGCCTCCGTGAGTTTTGTTCTGCCCCGCTGAACCTGAACACCTGCTGTGGTATCAGTTCGGACTTGTCCACGTTAACCAACAGGCTCAAGTCTCGCAGGTCTAGGAAGCCAGGTCAGTGGATCACTTCATAGCCTCTTTGGATGAACTGACAACCAGCCAATCATCCAGGTAAAAGTACACTCTGACCCCAAGTGCCACAGGTGGACCGCCACCACTGCCATCGCGTATATGGTAGAAAGGCCCTTGGTACCGAGGAGAGGCCGAAAGGCATGACCTGGAACTAGTAGGTACCCTTCCGCTTGGGAATGGAGGCACCAGCGCTGGGACCTGTAGACGGAAATGTGTAAGAACATGTCCGAGGCTTATAAAGCAAAACCACATGTTCTGCTCCAGGGATATGTTTTATTCATTTTAGTTTTGTTGATCGGAAAGGAGGACTAGACAATTCTGCCTATTTTCAGCCTCATCTCGGGAGGGGATACAGCTGGAGGCCAAGTGACATTAAACCAGATTAAGCTCTTGTGGTATTTTTAGTGAATGGGAGAAAGTTGGCCAGGACATGGGAAATTCCCTACTCTTTTCGAGAAATGCCATGGGATCTTTAACATCCACTTGAACTGCTACCAGAACAGGCAGATGGGACCCCAGTTTAACGTCTCATCCGAAAACGGATATACATATAATCTGGCTCAGAGTGACCATCTGGAACTTGCACTTCTGCATGAACTGGTTGAGAATGTGTAGATCCAGTATGAGGTGCCAGTCCCCTCCCAATCCATTTTGTGACCAAGAAATACAGAACACGTGACCCAGACTGACCAGGGCATCCAGGACACGGGCTATAGCTCCTTTCACAAGGAACAGAGCGATGTTCTCCCCGAGGGTGAACAACTATGTCCTGAAACACCCCAGAATCTTGAAGCACATAGAGACGGTAGGGCAAGAGAGCCTTGAAGATTACAGTCAGTCCTCTGCCCACTATGTCCAACACCCAACTTTCCATTGTGATAGCAGGCCATCGTGGCATGAAGTGGTGTAGCTGGCCTTCAACCAGGAAAGCAATAAAGGAACCATCACTTGGCAGCTTTTATGGGGCACCACCACTCCTGCTGCCCCATCCCATTTAGGACCTTGGGCGCATGACTTTTGCTCAGGTTGCCCAGGGAGACTGGTATTGAAAAGCCTTAGGCTTTTCTTCTGGTCCTTCTGGAATGAAGTCACAGAGTCAAGAGTGGTGCTGGACTTCACAATCCAAGTGAGATGCCCTTCCATCCAAGGACCAAAGAAGGCTGGCGCCAGAAAAGGACATTGGTCAACTTCTGTTGGTATTCACCGTGATGGTGGAAAAATGCAGCCAAGCGCCAGGATGCATGAAGACAGCCGCCACCAATGCATAGGCACAGGAGTCACCCATGTCCAAGGCTGTCTGAGCTGGTTTTTAGCAAGTGATTAACCGTGATCTCTGATGAGCTCTGTGCCATCCATTGCTCTGGATGGAGGTGGGAGAGGACCACATCAAAGTTTCCCATCAGGGAATGATCTATAATTAGCCATCACAAAGGCAGAGTTAGCCTGACGGAGACCCAGAGTAGCCACAGCACACCCTTGTTTTGCGGCATGGTCAGTCCTACAGGACTCATCTTTTTTTTTTTTTTTTTTTAATCACAGCTGCTTTTACCTCCTCTGCAGCATGTCTGGCTAGGCATCTAGCGCCCGGCCCTGCCCACCGGAGAGCTGAGTGGCTCATACCACACCCAAGAGGGTCCGGGACGCCATCATGCCATCTTGCTGGCGGGCCTCTCTGCCACTCCCAGCCAGGACGGCCTCGGATCCTCCCCAGCGGGACTCCTCGCAAGTCCTCCAAGCAGCACAGGGCACGGCGATCAAGCCGCATGGTTGCGCCCAGCCTTTTTCCTCAGATTGTCACCCATGAGAATGCGGACGTGCAATGACGTCAGGCACTGTGTGCCGACATCCGCCGCACCCCCAACTGCCACCATGCCTGGTAGCACCTCCAGGTGTCGCCAGGGGCTGCGGGTTGCTGCACGATGGTTGTTCCCCACCCACCCCAGGACTAGGAGAGCAGTCAACGGACGCCAATCCCAGTCCTCCCTGCCAGCATCCAACCACCCAGGCTCGATCCCGAATCTGGGTCGCCAGTGTGGCGAGGTGTGGTGCCCAGCCACAGGACTCTATCTGAAGGCTTATCCACATTCCCCTGGTGTCTGAATCCATAATCAGATCTTTGCCCAAACTGTGACCAGACCTTCGTGAAGGATTGTCCTAAAACCCTGAAAGGGAGCCTACAAGGACCACATGGGTTAGAGCTAGAACAGTTGGGAGACACTGTAACCCAAAACTGATGCAGTTACCTGACTTTGGATTTAACTTCTGAAGTTACTGCAAGTTTCATAAGTTTCTACATGTAAGCAATAAAAGCAGTGACTCTTGCTTAAACCTGCTGCAGTTTTCCTGTTTGACTGCCACTAGCATTGATTGCTTTCTTGTTTTGTTATTTGGGGCAGGCCACCCTCTCCAGTAGTGTCCGTCCTCTCTGTGTTTCGCAGCCATAGCTCGCAGCACCTTGATGCGTGGGATAAGCATGGGGTATACCAGATCAGAAGCTGAGGGAGGGATATTCGCAAAGACCAGATAGGGCCTACGGAGTAGAACAGGCAAGGCAACACTTGGGCAGACTGGATGGCAAAGTGATCCTTTTCTGTTGGCCAGATTCATGTTTCTGTGTTTGCCAAGTAACCATCTGTTTCAAGGTAGAACACATCCTTACTTGTAAATGGAAATCTGCCACACTCTGCCGCATCTCCGAGAAGGAGAGAGATATACCGTGTCGCAGCTGCATGGCTACCACATCCACCACAAAGTCTCAGATGACCTGGAGTTGATGCTTTCTACTGAACACCCCAATTCCTGGATGACCATGAGGTCTTGCTGGTGGTTCTCTAGTAAGCGGCCACAGGCTGGAAGGGGTCATAGATCAAATAGTCTCTCAGTCTGTGGCTATACCAATCCATCGTGCCCTCACAGTTAGTCTGCCTTATGTCAAACGCTGATGTATACTAATATGTGTTTTATAATCATGAAATTGTATCTATTAAGGGTGCCTATGAAAATAGGCTTTCATGCTCACAGGCCTTCCTAGCTGTTCCTCTTCAATAAATACAGTCTCAGGAACGTGACGCATAAACAAATTACTCACCTGTAACTGTAGTTCTAAGAGTGGTATATGGTGTACATCCACACTCTAGTAGAATCCTTTCCCCTTTAAATCATGCCAGTAGGTCTTCAAGCTGGCTCCTTCCACCCATCTGGGTGGTATCCTCCTCGCACCGCCCATGACATAAGATTTTACCTGTTCAAAGCCAGTGTGCCACTTGCCAGGCGGGTTGTGTGGATATGCACCATATACCACTCCTAGAAATACAGTTACAGGTGAGTAACTTGTTTTTCTAGAGAGCGTGATATTGTATTCTATCCACATTCTGAAGACTCCTAGCAGTTCTCAGGAGGAGGAGCAAGGCGCAAACCACTACTTGAAAAAAAAAAAGAGATTGAGAACACAGACCCCAAAACCAGCATCCCGCATGACTCAAGGTCGATGGTAATGGAGAGGAAAGTGTGTGCTGACTTCCAGGTAGCAGCCTTGCAGATCTCCGGATAGGACATCCCTGGAATATCCACCAAAGCAGCGGATGTCTGGTGGAATGATCCCTAAGCCACAGGATGTTCCCTACCAGCCAACCTATAGCAGGGTCACTTAGCTGCCGGTCTGCCACGTGTGGTTTCAGCGTGGAGGTGAGGAAGACTGTCAACCTCCGAACTCCAGCCATGTGCTCCTTATAAAAAGCGAGTGTACCTCAGGTCCAACGATGGAGCCAGTGCTCTGCCTCCGAGGTTGGGTTGGTAACGTATACCGGAGATTCATTACCTGGTTAAGGTGAAACTCCTAAATAACCTTCAGGAGAAATTTTGGGTGGGGTGGAAGACAACCTTGTCCCTGTGGAAGATGCGGTAAGGAGACTCCACTGAAAGCACCTGGAGCTCACTGATCCTTCCAGCGGATTTGATAGTCACCAAGGAGGTGGTCTTCCATGACAGATGTGACATCTCACACCTATGCATGGGTTTGAATGGTTAGCCCATGAGCACTGCCAATACCAGCAACAAGTCCCTAGGTGGTGGAGTGCACGCACTGTGGACAAGTAGTCCAGTCCTTTGAAAAAGCACCCAGCCACCTTCTACTGTGTCACTGTCAGCATACCAGCCTACGCCTTGTATGCAGAGATGGCCACCAGGGCACCTTGAGGATTGTCAACTGAGGCCCAGCTGAGAGAAGGAGCAGTGGTAGTCCAGGATGCTTGCCACCAGGCAGGACAAGGGGTCTAAGTCCCTGCCCTGGAACCAAACAGAAAGCCTTTTCCATTTGAAGAGGTGGCACCTGCAAGTAGACTCCAAGAACATGGAGGACCTTGTCAGAAAGACCCAAAGCCTAGACTCTAGCCACTCATGAACCAGGCTGTCATGTGCAGGGGTTCAAGGCAAGGATGGAGTACTTTCCTGGGAACAAGAAAGCAGGTCTGGCGGAGAGGAAAACGCCATGGAGGCCTGAGGCTGAGGAGATCGGGGTACCAGAACTGGGGTGGCAGTTTGGAGCCACCAAGGTCACCTGCTCATGTCCTTCCTCACCTTGAGCAGTACCCTGTGATCAGAGAATGCGAAGGAAGGTACACGAGGACCGGGGTCCAGGGCCTCAGAAGGCATACCCCTGCAGTGTCCTCGCACTGAGGGGTGGGCAGAAAACAGCCTCAACTTCATTCTCCCTGGAGGCAAAGGCGACAACCTGGGGTATGCCCCACTGGGCAAACAGGCGGTCGATTACCTCCTCGTGAAGAGACCACCTTATGACGCTCGCCCACCAGGCTGAGTGCGGCCCACCAGCTGGCTGGACATGCTAGCCAAATGGATCGCCAGAAGGTCAGTGTCCAGACTGCAAACAAGGGTCCAAATGCGAGAGTCTCCAGACACAGTGGAAGGAAGGAGTCCTGCCCTGTTTGTTCTGGTAGTACATGGTCATCATGTTGTCTATCTGGACCTTGATGACTTGACCCCAGACATGCGGAACAAATGCTAGAGCCAGATGCACTGCCCAGAGCTCCAGCAGGTAGATGTGGCACTGGGACTCCTCAGGGTTCTAGAGTACGTGGACTCTGTGGGCCCCAGATGGGCACCCAACCCAGTATGGAGGCCATCGGTCATTAGAGTGACCACCGACCTTGGGTGGATGAAGGGGACTCCTTTCTGGAGATGTTCTGGGACTAGCCACCACTGGATGGTGTTCCACATTCCCGAATCACCGAGACCATCTGGTCAAGGGGATCGTAGTGACCGCTGGCGGCCCAGCTGCCACTGCAGGAGAGCATCCGCCATCGGGCCCAATGGACCACGCCTGGTGCAAGCCACCACAAGCCCCAGAAGGCACAGGAAGTCCCAGGAAAGGCACCAGTATCCAACCCAAAATGAGCTTGCAATGGAGGAAAGGTTCTCCGCCTGATCCATCAACAGCTGGGCCACAGCCCGGATGGGTCAAGCTCTGTACCGATGAACTGGATCACCTGAGAGGGGCGAGATCCAATTTAGCCTCATGGAACAGGAGGTCAAGAGTTGAGAAGGTCCGAAGGCCAAGTCCCTGGATCGCTCCACCTCCAACCTGGAGGAACCTGCAATCAGCCAGCCATCCAGGTAAAGGTACACCCGGACTCCTCAGCACCTCAGGATGGTTGCCACCACTGCAAAAGCATTTGGTGAAGACCCTGGAAACCAAAGAGGCTGAACCGCATGGCCTGGAACTCATACAGGATCCTGTCTGAGCAGAACCGGAGGAATCGCCGTGGGACAGACAGATGGGGACATGGAAGAAGGAGCCCTGCAGGTCCAGGGAGCAGAACCACATGTCCTGCTCCAAAGATGGAATGATCTGGTTCAGAGTGACCATGTGGAACTTGCATGGCTGAAGATACTGGTTGAGGTCGGCAGGTCCAGGATGGGGCACCAGCCAGCCGTCCACTTTGGAACCAGAAAGTATCTGGAGATGAACCCCAAGCCGGGCACAGTGTCCTGGACATGAATCACTGCCTCCTTCTGGAGGAGGAGGAGATGTCATCCCAAAGTGGACATGTCCAAGGGCACCCGCTCTTCCCATGGGGTATGGGCTCGGCTGAGCGAACAGCCTCGAACTCTAGGAGCAGAACTCTGCCTACCACTTTGGGAACCCATCTGTCCCTTGTAATGGCGGACCAGACAGAAGCAAAGTAGTGGAGCTGGCCTCCATGGGTGGGCCCGGGCAGTAAAACAGGCAGGGAAAGGCAGCCCCCAACCCATCACTGCAGCCAGGAGGAACAAGAGGGGCCGGCTGAGAAGCGCGGCTCTCTCCCACTGGACTGTCTGGCAGCCGTGAAGGAGGGCTTTGACTGGGGCAACTAGGCCTGCTGCTGCACCACTGGGGCAGCGTGGGTCAGACTGCAAGGGCATAGGAGAACCGAAGCTGAAATGGCGGCTTTGCTTTGGCTCCTTCTCCCACTGGGCAGAGGTGAGCAGGGTAGCATTGACTTTTCGATCTAAGTGAGATGGCTGTCCACCTCGTCCTAAACATGTCCGTGCCCAGAAATAATAATACATTTATTTATAAAGCGCTTTCACTATGTATCAAAGCGCTGTACAAAACACAATAATAAAATGTTAAAACACTGTTCCATAGTCCATAATACTCATAAAACAATCAGTTACAAGACAGCACCAAATGGCAGTTGAAACAAGTGGGTCTTAAGGACAGTCTTGAAGCTCTTCACTGTGAGGCACTCACGCATTGCACGAGAGCAGAGAATTCCACAGGGTGGGGGCTACAAATGAAAACACCCTAGAACCAGATGTTTTAGTCGTACCCTGGGAATCTCCAGCAATTCCTCGCCAGTCGAGCAGAGCGGCTGAGGGGGCAATAAGGATGCAGATCATCTTGCAGGTTAGCCTGGTCCCAGTCCATGTAGGGCTTAATAGGTCAGCAAGCCGACCTTGAAAGTGATCTGCCACTGAACAGGCCGCCAGTGCAGTTTACGAGTACAGGCATAATATGACTGAATTAAGATGATCCAGACAAAAGCCTTGCTGCAGTGTTCTGCACCAGCTGCAGGCAGCGGATATCAACCCCAGAAGCCCTAGGTAAAGGTAGTTACAGCAGTCAAGGCATGAAGTCACAAAGGCATGAATCAAGGTTGGTAAGTTGTCGGATGGAGCTAAGTGCTTAATCCGGTGATAGTCCTCGATGGGAAAAGAGGACTTAAAGACGCAGACACCTGAGAACTAAGTGTCAAACCATCATCAAGAATTACCTTAGATTTCACACCCATTCAGAGGTCAGTAACTGGGACCTCCAAGCCAAAGTCCTGAGGGGCACCCCATCCCTGACCTCTCTATCCAGCAACCAGGATCCACCACCAACACTTCGGTCTTGTCAGAACTGAGCTTTGACCAACTGGAATTCATACAGTCCTGGATTTCTGCCAGGCAGTTATTAAAGACCAGAGTGCACTATCCTGGTCAGACGCAAGGACAAGTAGAGCTATGTATCATCTGCATAACTGTGAAACCTCAGCCCATACCGTCGCACAATGTCTCCTAATGGCAGCATATACACAGAGAACAACATGGGAGACAGCATGGAGCCCTACGGCACCCCCAGAGAACAGGGGAAAGCCTCAGAGGAATAAACCCCCGAGACCACCCTCTGTGATCTACCAGTGAGGAATGAATGAAACCATCTGAGGACTCTATCAGACAGGCCGCAGATGGCACACAGGCAATCCAGCAGTACCCCATGGTCCACGGTGTCAAAAGCTGAAGAGAGATCAAGAAATACCAAGATGGTACAGGATCTCTGATCTCTCGCAATCAGGATATCATTGAGCACCTGAACCAGAGCAGTCTCAGTACTATGCCTTTTACAAATCCGACTGGAGAGGAGCATAGATGTTATGGATGATAAGATAGTTCTCTAACTGTAGCGCCATGAGCTTTTCAATAACCGTCCCCGTAAAGGGAAGATTAGAGATCGGACGGCAGTTAGTGGGACAGTTTGGGTCAAGTGCGATTTCTTGAGAAGGGGGTCACCACTGCTTCCTTTAGGGGAGCGGAAAATCACCAGTCTCCAGTGAGCACCAAACTATTTCCGCAAGGACCAGGCCGATGACATCAATACAGCCTAATAAAGGCAAGTAGGGACCGGATACAAACTACAAGTGGTCAGGTGCATCTCTTTGAGAATCCGCATGACATTCTCTATCTCCTGTTGATCAAACCCATCCAGCAAAACTGAGGTGTCACAACTCCAGCCAACCACCATCCCCTCAAAGAACGAACTGAACGGATCTTGACCTGATGCGGTAACCGTATCAGCAAAGAACTGAACAAACTTCTCACGCTTTCATGAGAAACGCTCTCGAACCTGTAGACAGGCTGGATTGCAGTCTGTCCACAGTTCGGAAGAGCTGAGCTGGTCGATTCTGAGCTGCAGCAATCTCCCTGGACAGGAATTCTGCTTCTTACGGGTCATTGCCGACTGATAGTCCCTGAAATGCCCATCAGTTTAAGTCTGTCAGCATCCAGGCTGGTTTTCCGCCAGCTATGTTCTAACCTTCGCTCTATATGTCTCAACTCCTCAAGGCCCCATCAAACCACGGGACTGAGAGCGGAGGGTGAGAGGGCTGACGCTGTCAGGATCCAGGGCATCCAGAGCCCCCACCACAGCCCTATTATAGGCTTGGGAGGCTCTCAGGACCCTCGCTTGTACCCAGTAATCCTGATAGGTCCAGCTCCGTCAAAAGACCAACTGGGTCAACCGTAAAGGGTGGTATTGAATCATCTCCATAGGGGCAGGTCTATAAGGGGCACAGAAATTGAACCCTATGGAGTGGTGATTAGACCAACTCACCAGTTCCACCACCAAGCCGGAGGTCTCCATCCCCAGGAGGAAAATCAGATCCAACAAGTGGCCATGAATGTGAGTCGTAGAGGCAACTGCCTGTGTGAAGCCCAACAAAAGCATAAGTTGGAGAAAGTCTTGACTAAATGGCGAGGTTCATCATCGACCCAGGCACTGAAGTCACCCAGCACCATCAATTTGGGGACTCCAATATCATGTCGATATCAAGTCCGGCGACTTCCTGCGGGAACATCTTCTCAGCTCTGTGTGGATGGTAGATGAGAATGATCCTGCAAGCCACACACGCGGCCACAACACACTCAAGGATCTAAGTCCCTCAACTGGCACATCCACAAGGTTCAAATCTGATTTAAAACAGATTGCTATGCCCACACCCTGCGATCCGACCTTGAATGGTGCATCACCAAGAAACTGGCTGGAATCGTTGCATAGAAATAGGGCCAACATTATCATCCAGCCAGGTCTTGGTGATGCAAGCTAGAGTTGTTGACCCAACAAGATCAGCTATAATAGCCGTCTTGTTCCTAATAGTTGTAGCATTGTATAACACTGTGCGAAGTCGGACGAGATACCGGGACCGACCGAGCTACCGCCCAGTAAAAGTGGAGCCCTGGGTATGGGCACCAAACATGGCGAACCTTGCTCAGGATTCCATTTCACCCCAGGGCACCTCCTGGTTCTCACTACCCAATCCAGCCATCCAGCTCGCCCCGCCCCATGTCCAGGACCCTCACCCCTCCGCCTTCCACCCACTATCCTCAACACCCTGCAGTGGCCATAGACCGTCACAGACAGTGGGGGTAGTCAGAAGGGCAGAGGCTCGGAGCTTGGAGGAGGAGTACCGCTGACAGGGAGGGCAAACTGCCAACACATCGTGACAAAACCAGCACTCCAGCCTGCAATTATCCCAAAACAACACTCACACACCCTCAAACCACTATATAACAATAGTTAAATAAACCCCACCTCCCAGCCCAACTGAAGTAATGTAAAACACAATTACTAAAAGATGTTCCTCAAACTACTACTAATAAAATTCTCTCAGTTCGGAAAGGAGACGGACAATAAATATACAAGAAAGAAAACACATTCTGTTAGTAATCCAGCTATTAATCTGTTATGCTGAGGCTCTCACCCCACAGCAAACAAATATTAAATGTCCAGTGGAAGAACACCAGTCTCTCACTGGCAGTTCTCCCAATTTATAAAGTCTGTACAGAGAAGCTATAAGGGGTTCTCTCACCACCCCAATAAACACTAAAGGCAGAAGTGAAGCATACAATCCACTATCACTTCAGAGCAGATCTTTTCCAAAGTTCTTTATCCACAAACATAAAGGTAGAATCACATCCAGCTGAAAGATTTCACCCAAATAAAGTCTTACCGTGACCACAGCAGGGAAGAGCAGCCCCCACTGGACCGGTGCCCCCAAAGGAAACCCATCGGCTGCCGATTAGGGGACACCCTAGGGACAAGGTCCTGTTGCCTTCCAGAAAGGTACATCGGCCAGTCTGTGCTGGGTATCAACTGTAAATGTCAAGATCCGCAGCCAAGCCCTGCAGCACATAGCCACTGCAGCAGCCACTTACCTGCTGCAAAGAAGCGACAATGTCCCTAGGGCCATTTGGAGCTGCTGCTTGGCAACCGTGGCCATGGTTCTACATCAGCTTGACCAGAGTCTGCAGGTCAGCTGGGAGCCGAGGATAAACTGGTCCAGGGTACCTAACAAGTTATGGGTGAATTTGGCCATTTGGAGGGCTGTGCTCACCTGCCAAAGGCCGACAGAAGCCACACAGACTTCCTGGCCACTTATCCAAATCGCCAACGTTGCCTGAACGGTGAAAGACATAGTCGGTGACCAAACCTTCCACCAAAGGATGTTCGGTAAATCTGGACAGCGACCCAGTAGGGACCGCGTGCTTGTGAACCATATAGGCCCGACAGAGTGGAGCAAGAAACCAGATGCTGCCATAGCTCCATAGCATGGTCCAGGATGGCCTCTGCGAACAGAAAGGTGACCCTAAAGAGTCATCCCTGTCAAGGATTTCCGTTAGGGGTACCAAGTCCACTTCTGGAGTAGCTCCAGCAGGGTCTCCACAGACTTGGAGATAAGTGAAGCAAGGCCCCAAAGAGGTAGGCCCCAAAGAGGTAGGCCCTTGGTCAACCAAAGTTCCTCCCGGAATCCTGGTCGAAGTTGGGAGTCTGATGGCATTGCATTAAAGAGGTCTCGGATTCAGAGGACTCCTCGAACATGGAATGAGCCCCGAGGACTCTGCAGGATTCATCAGTTTGAGACACTGTGACAGACAGCTAATGGGGCAGCCAGTGGCCAGCTGAGCCGACTTAGGGAGGCCCCATCCTTAAGCTGTGGAGGGAGGCTCCACCGAATGGGCGGAGAAGCGGCGCATCGGCTGAACCTGAAGTGTCAGCATGGGCTGGGGCAGCGACATCCATGGAAGCACCAGAGGGGCTGGAGTGCTAACAGGGGCCTGTTGCCCGTGCCCAGCAGCAAATGTTGCCAGACAAACTCCTCCTAGAGCGCCGCATCTTATGGTGGAGCTGATCCTCCTCAGAAGAAGAGGAAGAGAATAAATGTCAACTCGTCACTTGCCTGAGGACTGAGGTAAAACGACAATGTTGAGAACTGCTCGACCTGAACTGGACCTCCACCAGTGGGGAGACCAGCGGTGGAGAGAAGCAGCGGTGGGCAAAGCACACCAGGAAACCCGATGGGGCCGCCTGCACAACAGAAGGGTTGGGATCAGTGCGCTGGTCCAAGCCCTCCCGAAGACAGTGGCGGACCAGGATCCTGAGAGGAATCCTCCCCTCATTATGCAACAATGAGTCGACCTCCTTAAGAAAAGTGTCTACCACCTGGCTGACCTGTATCTCAACCAATGGGCCAGACAGGGATACCGTGGAGGCCAGCGGCGGGACAGAAGTGTCGGCCGCGGCAGCGTAAGCTTGACAGCCGTGGAGCTGGGAGAAGTGCAGGAACCCAAGGCCGAGAGCATCTGCGATCCATTATCAACAGCAAAATTTTTTGACTTGGGAGTCCTGCTTGGAAGATTTGGAGGACTAAGACCCATGGGAAGGGCCCTCCCAAGGGTTGGAAGAGACTGGCAAAGGTCCCAAAACATCCCGGTGAATGAGGCGCCAATGCCTGCTGAAATGATGGCAGACGCAGACCACATTCCTGTAGCACCTAAGCCATGGATTCTCAAGAACAGCAAGGTGCTCAGCCAAGCCCACTATGTTAGAAGACAAAGACACCGAATGACTGGCTTCCTTGGGTGAACCGGTGAGTCCTGTTCCCCTGGCGTCCAAGCAGGATACAAGCGTAGCAATTCTACAGGATGGTGGGATGGCAAGAACAACATAGGCCGCATGCATGTGGGTCACAGTCCATCCCAAGGCAGTAAGCGCTGGCGTGTGTGGATCAGTGCGTAACACTGTTTGGCCGCAAGGGCACCCTTTGAAGCTGGGGCCTGGATTTGGGATCACCGATTTCCATAACAAAGCGAGACAACAGCTTGAAGATGTGAAAAGTGAAAGTATTTCTGGCCTACACCAAGCACGAAGCAGTGATGAAGGAACCTGATGCTTCCAGCGGACAGGAAGATCTGACTTCATCGGCAGTCCGTGGAGGATACCACCAGGGTGAGTGGGAGAAGCCAGTTTAAAGACCTTCTGGCAGGATTTAAAGGGGAAAGGATACTGTTAAAGTGTGGCTATCCATGGCCCTAGGCACCAATTTCTTCCTAAATTCTCTACTCGTTGTGGCAAAGAATGCTTTTCTTATGGTGTTCCTTTTCATGGAACAGTTAAATCACCTCAGCTTAGAAACTGTTCTACACAAGCTCTTTTAAACTTGGCTTAATAAAACTGTTACAGAAAGAATCTCTGCAACTGCTTTGCCACTTGATTTGCACATTGTCTTAATGCTTTTAAGATTTATATTTGTTGTTAGGTGTTCATAATTATGATTTCAGATGTTCTGTTAAATAAGACTTTTAAATAAAAATACATGCACGTAATGCTCTACTGACAAGACATACCCTATGCTACCTTACTTCAAAGGCTGTGACATCATGCTGCATGTCCTTTGCCTCAACTTCACTACATTTCCACTACTGCATTCAGAGTTGTTAAGTGGTGTCCAACTAGCACAGTAGCTCCAACAAGAAACCAAGTTAGAGTAGAGCAGTTTTTCATTTTAATAAGTCTTTCAATAAACAAAAAAGGCGCATCTGCATACACTCGCTGGCAGTACAGCCTAGAGATTAGGTAACAAATTGCAACTGAGCTTGCACATCCAGCAGATCTGGGTTTGATTCCCACAACCTCCACTTGTATACTTGCAAAGTGTCAGTGGCTCAGCAGGTAACACACTCACCTCCAAAGCGGGAGATCAGAGGGCTGTGGGTTCAGTTCCACATCTGGCACTTGGGTTAATATCCCAGTACTGACACTGCAGTGCAGCATGAGAGGGTGCTGCACTTCTGAGGTGCCTCTTCGGATGAGACGTTAAACCTAGGTCCCATCTGCCTGGGTTGGTGGTAGTTCAGGTAGATGTTAAAGATCCCATGGCACTTATCAAAATTTCCCTCATTCACTAAAAACACCATCAACAGCTTAATCTGGTTCAAGGTTAGTTGGCATTCATCTGTATCCCCTCCCGAGGTCATGCCTGAAAATAGGCAGGATTTGTCTAGTGCACTTAGCCAGTCAACAAAACGAAATAAATAAAAATAAAACAAAATACTGTGTGACCCTGAGGCGTAACTTAACCAACCTGTACTCCCAGGATACACCTGGAAAATGACCTACTGCAAATCACTGAGTCCCTGATTCAATGGTGTATCCATTTCTCATGAATGCATATGTAAGTATGTATGTGTATATATACAGATATATACACACACACACACACACACACACACACACACACACACACACACACACACACTCTGACCCAGAAGTGATTAACTACTATAACCATATGACCTTCAGGAGGCGACCTCCTGGGAAACTTCAAAAGGGACTTCAGGCTCATCACCTAACAAATAGACCATGTACGTGCAGGATACGAACCTTAACTAGTCCCTAGCTTACTTCTTGCACAGCCCAGTCCTTAACAAACACGTAACCTTGTAAGAATCAGGCTGTCTCTTGGTCTGAATGTACACTAATACTACTTCTTGTACAAGCTCTATTGATTCCTAATGTATCATTGTGTAATTCCAAATTAATCAGTACAATGACCAGAATTTAACCAAATGGTCATCTCACCGTACTAGCATGTATGTGAACTGATTGTACTCTGTAACTAAAGCCGGGTCACCCCTGAAAAAGGGACCTTGGGGCTCAGTGGGCCTACCGGTTATCAAAATTGAATAAATAAATAATAAATAATATATTGGATGGGCAAGAATAAACATCTGCAAGGCCACAGCAACACAGATTTTTATTCCTTCTTTAAGAAAGCATCCTCATGGATACTTATCACCCTCCAAGCTTGCCTCCATTCACGCCTCAGGACACAAACCTGGGAAGCCAGCATGTCCAGCAGCACCATATTGTCTGGCATCATGAAACCGCTAGATACAGTACACTTTCCAAAAGAACGTTCAGTTTTCAAACACGCGTATGACTAATGTTACAAGCTGGTTAGCCATACGCCAAGGCTATAGAAAGGCAAGCTTTCTTAAACAAAGAAAAGACACACAAATGAACTGCTACAATTAAAAGGCGGATACTGTTGATTACGAATCAAGCATCTTTCCATCATCTTTCACACATACATTTGGACTCACCTGCAGTGTTTCTATTTGTTTTCTGATACTGTTGTTAGATGGCATCTAAATAAAGCAATGCAAGACAGCAAAACATAACAAGCATGAGAATGGGATGCACATGCATGTTAGATGAAAATAAAGCAAAACATAAAACAAATGGCTGGAAACTGTTAGTATAAAAAACTGCTGAAGTTAACATAAAACAGTGTCTACAATACTTAACATGAAACAAAACAAGGCTCTGCAAAAGAAAAAAAAAAATTCCCGATAGGTCACATTTAAAATATGCATTTCTAGCTTCCTGTGTTTACAAATTAAAAGTAAATATGATTTTGGAGCTGCAATGATCAAGTTCTTATATACAGGGCTAGTCGCAATTTCACAGCTTCTTGCATTTATCACAGGCCACACATTTGCCATGTGATTAAACATTGTTAACTGGATGTCTCTATGGAAAGAAGAGTGGGTCTTATGGTAACCTGGTTAAAATTACACACTTCATTAAATCAAGTTGTCCTGCTCTTACCTGATGAGGAGCAGGAGGTACCAAGACATAACTGTATTAAACTGTTTTACTTACACGCTAGCACGTGTATGTAAAATTAAAATAGATAATTTCAGTTCTAATTGCTTTTTAAATTTCCTAATGAAAGATCTACAAAAAATCTGAGAAAAAGATGACCCCAAATGATTTAAACTTACAAAGAAGCCACAACAAAGCAAAACTGTGACAGACGATGAAACGAAATGGTTAGTAAAGGATTAGATGACAACACTGGTGGGAAGTGACACGGAGCACACAAGACTAGAGTGAGAAAGATGCTGTGAATCAAAAGGCGAATTACCCACAGGAAAGATGAGCTCAGTAGTACCTTATCACTCTAACCTGCACACACGCAACTCAACTCCAGGATTTACACATTGTATTTTATGGTTCAAGTGTAATACTTTGCCATGTTTTATTCCACAGACCATGACAAAAGAGGAAAGACCAAAGAACTGAGGCTAGAAATCAATCCCCAGCAAATGAACCTCAAATGGATATTTCAGGATTGTTCACAATTCACCCCATTTCCATGATAAGAAAGGACATGGAATTCACTGACTTGCTTTTCAATACGATACAGTTGCCAGGACAATCCTGACTTTGATCTTGTCTCTATCACGGCAAGGGAAATCCTAAACCTTAATCCAGAAAGTCAATACTAAATACCTTTATTATCTTCCTAATGCATTTTGTAATGGATATATTGTACAAATGTCTTACTAAGACTCAGTTTTTCTAAATATTCTCCAAAATTATTTAAGTCCAGGTTTTTGTTCTGTATTAAAAGCTTCACAAATACTCCAGCAGTCCCCACTGCTAACTAACCCCAGATTAGCGTTTGAAGCAAAGACTTTTTCTAATACCTAAACAGGCCTCATCAGTCTTCTTACGATTTTGAAGGCTGCCTACAATTATCTTGCTGGAAGACACATTCCTTGACTTGTTCTATGCCAATGTGCCCTACCAATTCAGCAACAAGTTGGCAGTGCACAGCAGCATACGTGGAGCAAGGCATGACATGGCTGCAGGCCAGATTTGGAAGAGAAGATAATACATGATGACCAGGGTCACCCACCCACCTCAGGGCTAGTGAAAACCTCCAGAGTTCCTGCTCAATGCTCATGTAGTGACTGATGTGTTTCCTGGTTGGCCAAAATGGCGTGCATCTGCTCTTGCCAGGCCCCAAATCAGGGGAGAGGGGTTACTGTCAATCTGGCACTGACAGGAAAACAGTTGTGCAAAAGGAGCAGTTGGGGGATGCTGTGGAAGTTGAGTGAGGCTAACAAAGGCACAGTGGCTAGAGGGCAAAAAAAAAAAATGCCCTTTCGCACTGGTTGTAGAAACTAATGCCACTTTATTTTCCTTTCTGCAAAAATACCTCATTGTCTGGAGAACTGTTCAACCTGGTAGCACGAGTTGTGGAAGATATAGGCTCAGTTCTGCAATTTGTAGCCACTGCCGTGACTGGAACACAACAATGACTGGGGGCCCTTATCATGAGGGGCCTAAGGAAAGGAATGTTGATTACCGCAACTCTACATCTTCAAGAATATCTTCCTGTAGAGCACCATTCTTTGGTCTTAGAGACAGCAGCAATAAGACCCTGTGAGATTATGACTTTTGGGGCTAGTAGAAGGGTGTGTCTAGGACTGAGGCTCAGCTTCATCCACGCAACCATTAGGGTACAGAGACACTGGACTCAATCAGCTTTTTTTTTTGTTTTAACACAGAGAGAGCTTAACATTATCTATACTGATACCCCAAGCAAACAAACAAAAGGGCATAAGATAGCCCACTGGTCTCTGAAAGAGGGACAACAAAAATACAACTGTCTTCATCAGCTCACTCCTATTCAAGGAGGAGAAAGCCGAGTTAAACAGGGCTAAAGTGAGTCTAAAAGAGCGAAGGATGGGCAAGTGGTAGTCTCTGAATAAGTTTTTTTTATTTCTGTTTATTGAGACAGAGTACAGCCACTGAACAAGTCATACAATAATGTCAGTGAATACATAATGAAGCGTGTTAAGGAGGCAACAGCAATAAACTTGTTATAGTCACCACAAAGATATTGTAATAGGACAAATAACTAGTGCAAAACTGTGACCAAGGCCACTCGGTTGTCCGTTATTGATTAAAGACTCTTCTCCATACCACTATATAAATCATAGCAGGTAAGGCACTACATACAGGGCAATTAAGGAACAAAGATGTCATAATATCTCATTATGAACAGGAACCATAGCTGCCACTTGGCTCAAAACTGAGTGAGGCAACTGTGGTGAAGCCAACATTTTTTCCATTTCACATATATACCTATAACAACTGCTTTCCACATCTCCACATTAGGCAACCTGGGGTCACTTTTTTCACTGCCAGCACATAAAGACAGGCCAGGGACTGAGCCCCAGCTTAATCCCTGCCAGAGGTATGGAGAACATCACCACAGTAGGGTCTATGAGGGAGGCCAGTAGAGACAGGTAATCCAACTGGTCAGTCAGAGAGAGAGACAGAAAAGTTGGAGCAGCGGTAACTCCAAAATACATGTGTGTGAGTTGCAACTAGTTCCCCAGAGCCCAACATACACCATAATGTGGTGGGAGGAATTTCATTAAAATGGCCGACGTTTGGACAAAATGATACCAGCATTTCCAGGCAACTCCTGCCACACCACTGAAGAAGTGATTTTTAATGTGGGAAGAGCTTGTTTCACCCATCTGTCATAGGGGTTGCAATCTGCATTTCTCAAAACCACTTATCTAGAATGGTTTGCGTGCTATCACCAGTAATTCTTGAAGGCTGCAATACAAACGACCTATCAGGCATCCCATGCTATGCCATTAACAGCATCATGAAATAATCTGAAAACACGGGGAGGCACGGTCAGGAGCCTAGACCAGTCTTTGGATTGGTGCAGAAGCTAGGTCTGAACCTGCAAGTACTGTAAGTGTTTTCTACTAGCCAACTCATATTGTCTTAATTGTTCAAAGTAAGAACCCTAGAGTTATCCAGAAATTGGAAAATGTGCCTAGCACCAGACTGCGCCATCTAGCAAATGTTTCGTCTAGCTGGATGACATGAAGAGAATGGAATAATGGGCCCCTCACCCTTTGGTGGGCCGTTGATCGATCTATTCATGCCGTTTAAAAGCTTCGATTGGTTTGGGGCTTCTACCCATTACACATTTTATATTTTTACTTTGCTTAAGTTGGCTGAGCTGGAATTTGGATTTCTGCCTATTTGGTTGGGCAAGAAATCTAAGACTGACACTAAACCTATAAAATAAAACAGAAGGGAAAGCTTTGGTAGAGTATGTAGCTTAATGGAACAATTAGATACTTACTATAACAGCAGATCTTCAAGAGACTCTCCTCCATTAAGTTACACTTTGGAACAGCCATCACGCTCCAGGATCACAAAGAAACTTTTGCTAGCCGGTGGTGCTCACAATGACATCCCATGTTTGTGGCTGCATAAACATAGTCGGTCCCCATCACTACCGAGTTCCATGCTGGAGATTACAGTCGGAGGACCTCCAACCATGGGGTATCGGAGATAATACCAGCACGAGGCACACAAGGAGAGGCACAGGACTGGATATATCATTCATGGATTAGGTTCAGGCACAATATCTGATATAACCTCACTGAAGCAGAAGGAACCACAGGGATGGATGGTATGGCCTAATAGAGGAGTCTTACTAACACCGATTATTACAGCAAGTCCTTGTGTAACTGTACTGTGTTCTTCGAGGATATCTCCTCCATTAGGCCACACCTGTGGAATGACTCCCAAGCAGTCACAAATAAAGCCGAGAGGAGGTACAGTCTGATCATATATATATTTTCTTTTATACTTAAGTTTTATTAAAATTTTGAGTCACACAAGAGCACACAGACTTCAAATGCAAATCTTTGCAAGACATCCTAATACATATTACCAAGAACATAATACAGATTACTTAATCTACAATATTCAGAAATTAAGTTGTAAGTTTATACCGTGTAATAATGCTACAAAAAAAAGAAAAAACCAAAAACTTCCTTCCTCCTCGATGGGGACACGTGGGTCAGATATCAGTCAGAGCAGGTATAATCAGTCTGATACATATTCATGACAACAGGCCTCGCAATACATCAAGTCTGAATCCAGCACATCTATGACACTATGTCCAGACTGTAATGTTTCATGAAGGTGAGGACAGTGCTCCATGTGGCTGCAGCACAAATGACAGCAGCAGAAACATTTCTGAAACAAGCAACAGAAGAGGCCATTCCCTACTAAGTGACCATGAACCGCACTCCACATGTTCCTTACTGTACCTCCTACAACAGAACATAATACAATGTACCCAGCCATTTGGATAGCACTGTGTGAACACAGAAGCACCCTCTTTCCCAGGGGCAAGCAAAACAAAAAGCTGAGAGCACTTCCTGCAGTCCTTGGTGTGGTTAATATAGTATCCGAGTATTCTACAGACTTCCAAAGAATGGAGCAATGCCTCATCTGACTGGCATGTTCAGGGTAGTGAATGTAAAAGCATGTTGTTTGATTCAGTGTAAATTCAGTTACCACCTTCGTAAAAACTTTAGAATTTGTACACTAAGAGACTCTGAAAAATCAAATAAGGAGGCTCACACAGAGCTTGAAGCTCCAAAATCCTTTCAGCAGAAGTGACTGCAACTAAAATACAGGTTACTCACCTGTAACAGGCGTTCTAGGAATGGTATATGTTGTTCATCCACACTTATTGGCAGGTTCCTTGCAGCTTTAAATCTTGCGGAAGGTCTTCAAGCTGGCTCCTCCCACCCACCCAGTGGTAAAACTCTCGGCTCCGCCCCATGGCCATGAATCTAGCCAGCTGGAAGCCAGGTTGTGCATCGAACCGGGAGGTCAGGTGGGTCATGTGGAAGAAAGGAAATTACGTTACCTACCGTAATTCTTGATCTTCTCTTATGTCTTCACCATTCATTACTTCCTGGGTGTAAGCCAGGCGCGCACCCGTCACCCAAAACTTTTTTTTTTTTAAAAGTTGCCCTACTGGCCCGCCCTAGAGCGAATCACAGGCTATGCGCGAGGGGCGCTGTTAGTAGCGATCGACTCCTCCTCCAACTCAGTTCTGTGAGCCGGAGAGGCAAAAGTGAAAGCAGAAAATATAGATAGCGAGGCAAGATAGCCGAGGATAGCAAAGCAAGGAAGAATGAACTGAAAAGGAATAAGCCGATGGAGGAAGGACAGAGAGATAAGAACATCCTAGCCTGGGAGTGCAGGGCCTCCTTACCTGGGCGACTCTAGGAGGAGAGATGAGTAAGGAAATGAGAAAACAGAAGAAGAAGAAAGAAGAGAGAGATGGGATGTTGAAGGGACCAGAAGGCCCAACGAGCATAGTTAGCTTGTAGCTGAAGGCTCGACTAAAGGGGAAGCAAGATCCCGGAGATAGAGCTGAAGGAAGAGTTCACCGAACCGCTAGACAGACTCAGGAGGGCATAGTCCTCATCTTCAACATGCCATTGTTCTTGACACCCACCTCGGCTCCTGGCGCGGAGGGCCTTTAAGTGGAGGACAGCCGAGGTGGGAAGAATAAAACCCCAGCAGCATGAGGCGCTGCTCAGGGGTTTAGAAATAGAAAATGTAAGCCTTTCAGGCGTTTCAAGATAGAAATGGGACTCAGACTGACTGGCTAAGGCCGGGCAAGGCTTAGCTGGCTAAAATGGATATGGTCAGCAGAGCTCTACTGTAAAAATTGTCCAGGAGGACATAAAGGAGAAACCACTAGCAAAACAGCGAGAGGATAGCCTACCTTCTCATTTGCTTTCTTGTTTGATTTCTCCATTTTTTTTTTTTTTTAGTAGATGCATGACCCAGATACCAAGATGCCTACAGCAGTCGGAGAGAGTTCCCTCAGCATTTTTTTTTTTTTTAAAGAGAAAGGAACAGGCACGTACTCGTTCCTCTGCTCTGCAAGATAAGAATAGAGGGAAACAGATTTCAGGGCAACTATCTGAACACGGGATTGCAGGATCAAACTGAATAGCCTGAGCCAGGCCAAAAACCCCAGAGGTATCGTGCCATAAGAATAGCAAGAGATAGTTGTGCAGTCTGATGCAATGCAATCCACGAGATGGCCCATGAATCTTAGAGTAAGTAATTTTCTGGATTTTAGAACCCCCTCAAAAGATTTTTTTTTTTTTTGTTCTTTTTTTTTTTTTTGGAAAATTTAAGAAATTTTCCTATATTTCATATAAATGCAGAGAGGGAAGGAGGCGGGAGGTGGAGAAGCCACAGGAAGAGGCACTGAGGGATGGTGGAGGGTGTAAGTAATGAATGGTGAAGATACAAGAGAAGATCAAGAATTACGGTGAGTGCGTAATTTTCCTATCTTCCCTTGTCAATCTTCACCATTCAATACTCGAGTGATACCAAGCTCCTCTTCCCTGGAGGGAAGAGGCCACACTCTGAGGGAACAAGACCCCAGCCTTCTGCTGGTGAGAAACAGAAGGAGAAGACCCTGGCTTATTCAGAAAGCCTAAGAGGGAGAAGAGCTAGGAGGTGCCTCCGAGGGACGAGGGAGCGGAGGGAGCCCTGTAAAGTCTCCTAGCTCTGGAAGAGAAAAGACAGGTCCCCGGAAGGCGGAGCGAATCACCCTACGCCGGGCCAGGGGTGACAACCTGGAAAGACGAAGCCATGCCGTCCGCCTGATGCAGATCGCTGTCCCGCAAGCCTGGAAGCCACCTCATTGGCGTCGTAAGATGCCCTTGCTAGTGTCTTGCCAGCTCCAGGCCTACGCGGAGAGGGCAACGCTTGTCTGGTTTGCTCCGTATCAGGCATAGATGCCAGCAGCTGGGACATCATCGACCACAGATGCGGTTGTAGGCAGCGTGGTGAGCCTGATGTGATGCAATACAAGCACTCGCCACGAGCAGAAGAGAACACTCTTCCTTCCAACGGTCGAACTGGAGAGAGTCCGAATCGGTGGGCGGTCGTCGCCGCAGGCAACGCGCCCAGAAGGAGTATCCAGGTATACCAAACCTGAGGAGCGGGTTGGGAAGGGAACCTAGAGACTCAGAGGGGCACAATACCTACGCTGGCAGTCCGCCGGGCTGGGAAGAAGCGGCAGGGGACTGCCATGACCGGATAGGCGCCTCCTGGAAGGAGATAGGCCAGGAAGGTACCACCAGATGCTGGGCACTGAACTCACCAAGGAATTCACGCGTCTCCCGTTCGGTGATTGTCTCTTGAACGTAGGAAATCCGGAGATCCTCACCATCCTCGAGAGGAAGCGCTGATATTCTGTGAAATCAGCATCGGAGGACAGATGAGCAGGGGTTCCTCTCCCTCGGAGGAGGAGGCGAGGATGATGGGGAACTGGAATGCCCAGAGGATTCCTGCGGCGGTGGGGAGAGCCGAAGAGCCCGGCTCATGCATGTACCTAACGTGATGGGGAAGGCGCCGCAGAACCCTGAACTGCTCCCAGGATAACGGACCCGTGGGGCCGACATGGCCTGGGAGTGGGGTGGTGAAGGCAGAGAGATGGAGAGGGCACCTCAGCTGAGGCAACTGCTCTCTGCGAGGCTCTGGAATCGGGGAAAGGAGCCCTGGAGGGGATCCCGGAAATCAGACCAGGCCGCAGAGCGGAACTCTGGGAAGCGGAGCCTGGAAGAGCCCTGGGGAGAACCTCCCTGTGGCCCTTGGGACTGCATGGATCCAGAAGGGCAGTCCGCTAGCGCCGCGAGGACACCCTAGAACCCTGGAGGGGAGGCGGGGCTCTGCACTTGGCTCCTGGCCACCCCTGAGGTGGCCAAGGAAGACCGAGCAGCAGACCCCTGCCCTCGACCCTCGGACTCAGAGGGCCCTCCTCCTCGACCACAGCGTCCCCTGTCCCTAGAGAGTGACAGCACCCGTGAAGGTAGCTGTCACCGGGCCTCAGAGGAGCCTCCCCTCGTCACCCGCCTGCCCCAGGGCTCCGGCCACCCCAGCCGGGAGACCCTCAGGAGGCGGCGAAAGGGGACAGAGGAGGGCCCGCCGCGCCACCTGGCACCTCTAGCCACCGGGACCCAGACTCGAAGAGTGGGGTGCCAGGATGGGTCCACGTCTGAATCATCGCCCTCCGAGGAGGCGAGACCAGCAGGACCTCAATGCTGGCCACCCAGGGTCCCGAGGCTCTGAGGGCATGAGCGGCCCGGTACCAAGGGCGCCGCTGCGCCTCCCTCACGCCCGGTAGCAGCCAGGCTAGCTCCCACACCCCAGCGGCGCCCGGCGAGCCGGCGCGCCTGAAGAAGGACCAGGCCCGCGGTGCCGGGCGTGTCGGAAGCGGCGGCTTCGCCGGCAGCGCCGCCCTGTCCGCCAGCGCGCGAAACGGCGCCAAGGCTAACGGCGGCACCGGCAGCGGCGCCGCCCGATCACGGCGCCCGAGCGGCGCCGGATCGCGGCACCCCCAGCGGGCGCCCGCTCTGATCCTGGCGCTGCGAGCAGCGCCCGGGACTCCAGCAGCGCCGTAAGCGGCGCCGTCTCGATCACCGGCACATGAGCGGCGCCAGGATCGAGCGGCGCCCGAAAGGCGGCGTCAAGTCCACCCGAGCTAGGCCCAAGGCGAGGGGCCTGCTTCGCGGGGAGCCTGCACCTCCGAAGGTGACTGCGAGGCGGTGTCGGCGCCAGCCCGGAAGGACTCGGCGCTCCCCGACACGCGAGAAGGGCCTCCTCCTCGGCAAGAAAAGGCAGGGAGACCCCTCCTCCTCCTCAGACCGTATAGGCCGGGAGGGACCGAGAGGAAGAGCCTAGAGACCTTACCTGAGAATCCCTTGACTGACGTCGTCCCCGAGGTCGGCGGGGCTTTCCGAGCTTGAATCACGCGGACTTGAGGACCACGCGGTCCATGGAGAAACAAGCCTTGCAGAATCCATGTCATGGTTGGGTCCCAGGCAGCAGACAAGCGTCATGCCGGTCGGGGCGGAGAAATGCGGCCACAGTAACACCGGCGCGCAGGCGGCCGTCCTTGAGCTCACGTTTAGCTCCGGACCCGGACATATTGCGAAATCAACAAGAAAAACAGTAGGAAAACACACCGGGCGCGCTTTAAAAGGAAAAAGACGGTCTTACCGATCGGCGTCGAGTGTGTGGAAAAAAGAGTCGCTGCGCAGTGGAGAATGGGCGCTCCGAAAGCAGGTGCTGCCTGCGGCGGGAGAAACAGAACTGAGTTGGAGGAGGTCGATTCGCTACTACGGACGCCCTCGGCGCATGCGCATGATGTCGCTCTCGGTAGGGGCCGTTAAGCAACCTTTAAAAAAAAAAAAAAAAGCTCCCGTGCGGTGCGGCGCCTCCGGCTTACACCCAGGAAGTAATGAATGGTGAAGATTGACAAGGAAGATCAACATATACCATTCCTAGAACTCCTGTTACAGGTGAGTAAATACAGGTTACTCACCTGTAACGAAGTTCGAAATGTTATATTCATCCACTGTCTGGCAGGTATCCTTGCGCTTCAAATCTTGCCAGAAGGTCTTCAAGCTGGCTCCTCCACCCACCGGGTGGTAAAACTCTCGGCTCCGCCCCATGGCGCCAGATCTGGCCGCTGGAAGCTCAGGTTGTGCATCGAAGCCAGGAGGTTGGGTGGGTCATGTGGATGAACAACATATACCATTCCTAGAACTCCTGTTACAGGTGAGTAACCTGTATTTCTAAGGACATGGATATGTTGTTCATCCACACTGTCTAGCAGACTCTAGCAGTTCTCCGGGAGGAGGGAGGCAAGGCACACCCCTACTTAGGGAATAGAGACTGGAGAACCGAGGCCCCAAAACCAGCATCCCGGCGTGACTCAAGGTCGATGTGGTAATGGGTGATGAAGGTGTGCTGACTTCCAGGTAGCAGCCTGCAGATTTCCTGGATAGGGGCGTCCCCTGGAAGCAGCCACCAATGCAGCAGCGATATGGCGGGCAGAATGAGCTCTTATCCCTCTGGGAGGCTCCATGCCCGCCAACCTCTAGAGAGATCTATGCAGGAGGTGACCACCTGCCTATCATCCGCTTGGCTGCAGGTCTGCCAGGTGCGGCTTCAGCGTAAGTGACAAACAGCTGGCGAACCTCTCCCAATTTCAGCCGTGCACTCCTTATAGTAGCGGCGCCCTTCTAGGTCCAAGTATGGAGCCTATATTCGACCTCAAGGTGTGATTGGGGTAGAACACCAGCAGAGTCAACACCTGGTTAAGGTGAAACCCGACACCACCTTCAGAAGGAATTTCGGTGGGGGCGAGGACAACCTTGTCCCTGTGGAAGACCAGGTAAGGAGACTCGATGCAGAGCGCCTGGAGTTCTCCCATCCTTCTGGCTGACGTGATAGCCACCAAGAGGCGGTCTTCCACGATAGGTGAGAGTTCACACCTGTGCATTGGTTCAAATAGCTTGCCATGAGCTTTGCCAGTACCAGCAGTAGATCACGGAGGTGGAGGTTCTCGCACCGGGCGGAAATGTGATCAAGGCCTTTGGCGCCAGACCACCTTCTCCTGCGCCACCGACTGCTTCCGGCCCGCACCGGTAAGCAGAGATGGCTGCCAGAGTGCACCTTAAGGGTCGTCAACGAAGCCCTTGCTGAGAAAGGGACCAAGGTGAGTCAATATGCTCGCCAAGGAACAGGAGGAAGGGTCCAGGTCCTTGCCCTGGCAACAAATGGAAAATCTCTTCCATTTGAAGGCGTGAACATTTTCTGGTCGACTCCACGGGACGCCTCAACTACATTGAGGACCTCATCCGGAAAGACCCAAGGCCTGGAACTCTAGCAGCTCAGGAACCAGGCCGTCAGGTGCAGAGGATTGAAGGTCCGGATGGAATACCTTCCCTGATTGACTGAGAGCAGGTCCAGGCGAGCTGGAAGCCGCTTGAGCCTGGAGCTGAGGCTGAGGAGATCTGGGTACCAGTACTGGCAGGGCCAGTCTGGGGCTATCAGAATCACGCGCCTTGTCCCTCCTTGCTTTGAGAAGCACCTTGTGGATCAAGGGAGCAGGGAAAGGCGTAGAGGCCGGGGTCCATGGCCTCGAAGACATCCCCTGCAGCGATCCTGCTGAGGGGGTGGGCATGGAACAGCCTCAGCCGCATTCTCCTGGAGGCAAACACGTCCACCTGAGGTGTGCCCCAATGGAAGGATAGATCTTGTACTACCTCCGGCAGGAAGACCACTCGTGGGGCGCGCCCCTATCCGGCTTGGGCATCGGCCAGGGTGTTGGAGGCTCCTGCCACATGAATAGCTAGGAGACCCGCCTCCAAGCTGCATGCAGTGACCAGATGCGGAGGCTTCCTTGCATAACAGCATGGAGCATGTCCCACTCTGGCGGTTTAGGTAGTACATGGTCGTGGTATTCTCCGTCTGGACCTGAACCACTTGACCCCGTAGAAATGGGCGAAGGCAGTGAGAGCTAGGCAGACCGCTCGGAGCTCCAGCAGGTTGATATGGCATCGGGACTCCAGAAGGGACCAGAGGCCGTGCACTCTGTGCTCCCAGATGGGCACCCCAACCCATCAGAGATGCATCAGTCGATAGAGGAACCGTCGGCTCGGAGGCGGACGCGAATGGGATGCTCTCCTGCAGATGTGCCGGAGCGGTCCACCACTAGAGTGTTCCACATCTCCTGGGTCACTGTCACAGGCTGGTCAACAGATGTAGCGTTGTGACCACTGGCTGGCCAGTCCCACTGAAGGGGACACACGTACCCAGCGGGCCCAACGGACCACGCTGGTGCAGGCCGCCATGAGGCCCAGGAGGCCAGGAAGTCCGGGCAGGGTGCGGTTGCCCAACCAGAAATGATTGGGCAAAGGAGAAAAACCTCAGCCCTGTCCACGGGAGCCGAGCTCTAGCTCAAGAGAGTCGCACTCTGCCCGATGAAGAGTATCACCTGCTTCATACGAGTTCCGACTTGGCCTCACTGATGAGGAGGCCAATCTGAGAACAAACCTGGAGGCCAGATCTCTGGACCGCTCCACCTCTGCTCTGGAGGGGCTGCAATCAGCCAGTCGTCCAGGTAGGGGTACACCTGGACCCTTGAGCTGCAGGAATACTGTCACCACTGCCATGCATTTGGTGAAGACCCTGTGAGCTAGACAGAGGCTGAAGGCCATGGCCCGCAACTTGTAAAGGGATCCTTCGCTCTGAAGCGGAGGAATCTCTGATGAGGCAGACGGATGGGGACGTGAAAAGAGCGCGTCCTGGAGGTCCAGGGAACAGAACCACATGCCTCATTCAAGGATGGGATTATCTGAGCCAGAGTGACCATCCTGAAGGTCCGAGACGTAGGAACCTGTTCAGGTCGTGCAGGTTGAGGATGGGCGCCCAGTCCCCGTCCGTTTGGGACCAGGAAATACCTGGACACAAACCTCAGGTCTGGAGGAGGATCGCCACCTTCAGATCACCTCTTTTACAAGGAGCAGGGCAATATCGGCTCGGCGGGCTGACAGCGGGCTGTGGACCCGTGGCCCCCAAGGGCAGCGGCTCGAAAGAGGGTGGGGTCTGCTCGAACTCCAGAGGCAGGCCCTTTCATACCACCTCCAACACCCAGCGGTCCACGGTGATAGCAGACCAGGTGGAAAGGAAGTGCGGGCCGTCCCCATGGGGGGGCACAGGGGAGTGACAAGGCTGGGGTGACACGCTCAACCCGTCACTGAGCAGGCTTGGAGGAGGAACCGGCCGAGGGACCTCCTGGGCCTTACCTCCTTGCTTCCTGTTGGAGTAAACCGCCGGCTTGGTTTTGGGACACCAAGGCGAGCCTGCTGGCCCTGTTGCTGGTGCTGTTGGGCGGTCGTGCTGCAGGGGCCGAAGGGCGAAAGGACTTATGCTGTTGTTGATGGCGGCCTTTGTCCCTCTGGGCGGAGGTGACCAAGTCCAGGAGTGGCATTGGACTTTTCGATCCACTGGAGGTGTCCCTCCACTCCAGGGCCAGAGGTCAGTCCACAAGAGCAGGACGTCCGCCAACTTGTGCTGGGTATCCGCCGTGAAGGTGGATATCCTCAGCCAAGCCCTGCAGCACATGCCACCGTGGCCGCTACTGACCTGGTACAGGAATCACCTATGCCCAGAGCAGTCTGAAGCTGCTGCTTTGCCACCGCCCTACCTGGTCCTGCACCTGGACGGACCGTGGTCTCTAGCGTGTCCGGGAGATGAGGGACAACCTCATCCAAGGAGCCCATGAAGGCGTGGCAGAAGTGTGCCATCAGCACGGCCGAGCTGGCCTGTCGGAGGCAAGGGAGGCGTAGCGTACCTGTGCCCGCAAAGTCCAGCTTTTGGACTCTCTTGTCGAGGCTTATCCACGCCCGAGCGCTTCCGAGAGCGCGGAAGACACCGTCGGTGACTAACCCCTCGGCAGAGGGTGTCGAGAAACCGGGCAAAGAGCCGGAGGGACCAGATACTTCCTGGCCATCCTGGCCGAGGGCGCAGGACAGGAAGCAGGCCGCCAAACTTCAAGGCTGGGCCAACAATAGCCTCAGCCACAGGAAGGCCTCCGTGGGTGAATCCCAGCGGTCCAGTATCTCCATCAGGGGATGCCCAGCGTTGGACACGGGCTCGAGCTGCATCGGTGGACTCCGAGATGAGTGAAGCAGACCCAAGAAGGGCGATGGACTATCGTCCAATGACTGGCCCGGAGGACTCCAGGTCGACCTGCCTGGAGAACAGGGAGGAGTCAGATCGGACTCCGAAGAGTCTGTGAAGAGCTGCCTCGGCCCTGAGCCACCCTCCACCTGCCGAGGGCAGTCGGGAGTGAGGTGACCGACAACCTGTGGGGCAGGCCGTGACCCGACCGAGAATCCTTGGTCGGTGCCCCAGACTTGGTTGTGAGGCGGAGGTTCCACCACAATCGGTGGAGCAGCTAGTTTGGCGAACAACGGCCCAGGAATGGGCATCTTGACTGCGCGAGCGGTTGCTTCGGTCGTCAGCCACTTGATGGCGGGGGATGAATCGGAGTAGATTTACTCCTGGACAACAGTAACTGCTGCCACGTAAGCTCTCGTCGCGCCGATGCAATTTACGTGAAGCCTCTCTCATCTGAGAGGAGGGCGAGGAGAGGCAATAACCGCTTGCTTGGTGCCGAGACCGCCAATGTGGCGAGGCAGCTTGACCGAGATGAAGTCCGAGACCGAGACCCTCAGGGTGACCGAGGCGGGTCTGGGAAGGGGCGGGGACACCCGCCTTCCCTCGCTCGGCACTTTAACCAGGGACTGCCGCCCTGAAGGCACAGGCAGATCCTCGGTTCCACCGGGGAACCGCGAAGGTGGGTTGTTGGCTTCACCAGTCGACAACCCGTCCGACGGAGTCGAGGAATATCAACTGCGTTGACGGGAGTCTCGGCAGGCTGGCCTGGCAGGGGACACCGTGAAGCCAGCGGCCTGAGCTGCAACCCGACCCGAAGTCGACGGTCGGCTGTCTGGGAAGGGACCTCCCGCTCCCACGGAGTAGCAGGCGGTGGGACTTACCCATCAGGACTCCTTCTTGGGCCAAGAGGAATGTCCTGATGGCCCTCTCCCTTCGTGGAAAGGGACTGACAAAGCCCTTGAACGGCCGAGCATGAGGAACTCAGAGGGAGCGGGATAAATGCCGCGGCCGAGGAGGAGGAAGATGCAGCCTGGGCCACCTCCTCCTCGAGGCGATCATATGCTCGAGCTGCTCAACCGAGCCAGCCGTGCAGACACATAGCAGACCTCTTTGGATTTTAACGGCGGTACGCTGGGCGCCTGAAGCCAATCGGGCAGCATGATCCTCCAGGACGGTGGTCAAAAAGAGCTGCACAACTCGCAGGGCCCAGTGGGTCATGGTCTAGCCTAGGCAGTAGACGCACGTGAGTGCAGCTCTGTCCCCAACATTTTCTGCCTGCAAGGGCACCTCCGAAAGCCAGGGATCAATTTGTCCACGCAGCCGCGAGGGATGATGAAGACCAAAGTTTAGAAAACTTCAAAGCGAGTTTCAGGACAACCGAAGAGTTAGGATCCAGTCTAAAGCACAGGCGCTAAGGAGGGAACCTGAGCTTCCAAGCGGTAAGGAAGATCTGGCGTCATGGGGCGGGCGAGAGTTTTATCACGGGTGGGTGGGAGGAGCCAGCTTGAAGACCTTCGGCAAGATTTAAAGCGGCAAGGAACCTGCCTATAAGTGTGGATGAACAACATATCCATGTCCCTAGAACCTGTTTTTCTAGGGACGTGGATATGGTGTTCTATCCACACTTCTGGCAGACTCCTTGCAGTTTTCTGGGAGGAGGGAGGCAAGGTGTACACCCCTATTTAGGGAACAGAGATTGAAGAACTGAGTCCCCAAACCAGCATCCCGCGTAACTCAAGGTCGATGTGGTAGTGGAAATGAAGGTGTGTGCTGACCTCCAGTTAGCAGCCCTGCAGATTTCATGGATAGGACATCCCAGGAAGCAACCACCGGTGGCGGTATGAGCCCTAAGCCTTACGGGAAGCTCCTACCCGCCAACCTATAGCATAGGTCAATGCAGGATACCAGCCACCTGCCGGACTGCCAGATACAGCTTCAGCGTAGGTGACAAATAGCTGCGAACCTCTACCCAAACTCCAGCCGTGTGCTCCTTATAACAGGCCAGTGATCACCGCAGATCGAAATTATGTAGCCTGTGCTTGGCCTCCAAGGTGTGGTTGGTGAAGTACACGGGAGGTTAATCATCTGCTTAAGGTGAAAATCCACAAGCTGGAAGAAAGTGTCTCTTAAGAACAAATCAATTTAAGGACAAATAAAAATCTATCAAGGTATACATGTTCTTAAAATTTATTTTTATTGGATGGAGCAATGATATTTACTGATAATTGTTTATAACCTAAAATGACTTAATTAGGTTAACAGAGACTGGAGTGCTTATATGTATATATGTTCTGTGTTTATGTTTTAAGGATTGTTATATTATTTTCAAGGATTGTTTATTACTTTAAAAAGGCGGGAGAATATTATTTTTAAAGATAAAAAACAAGACATACAGTTACAGTGTTGTTGGCTCAGAAGTACAAGGGACTGGTTTAACATCTGGTAATATATACCTATGAATGAAATGTTTTCTTTATCTTTATGTTTTTAGAACAACAACACAGCCAGGGCCTGATGAAGTGGATTTACCTTGAAACTGTTGCCCCAATTTTGTGAGAAGAAAATAAAATAAAAAAACTATTAAGAAAGAAACAAATAGTGGTGTTCATCCATTCTTTATTTTTATTTATTTCCATGGTGCTAATGTTGACCAACACATATCATATTATAAAGTGGCATCCTGAAATCCATTCTGTTTTACTAAGGTGAAAATCAGACACACCCTTCGGGAGGAACTTTGGGTTGGGAGGGGAGGACAACCTTGTCCCTGTGGAAGACCAGGTAAGAAGACTCCACCAAAAGCGCCTGGAGCTCACTGATCCTTCTGGCTGACGTGATACCCACCAGGAAGGTGGTCTTCCATGACAGATGAGACATTTCACACTTGTTCATCAGTTCGAGCAGCTTGCTCATGAGCTTTGCCAACACCAGCAACAAATCCCAAAGTGGTGGCAGTTCACACCAGAGGAAATGTGGTCAAGGCCTTTAAAAAGTGTCAGACCACCTTCTCCTGTGCCAACTGCTGACCGGCCCACGCCCTGTAGGCAGAAGGGCTGCCAGGTGCACTTTAGGGTCGCCGATCAAGGTCTGACTGAGAGGGACCATAAGTAGTCCAGAATGCTAGCCACCGAAAAAGATAAAGGGCCCAGTCCCTTACCCTGACACCTAATGGAGAACCTCTTCCATTTGAAGGCATAGCATCTTCTGGTCGACTCAAAGATGCCTCAACTACAGCAAGGACATCATCGGAGACCCAAAGCCTGGAACTCAAGTCACTCAGGAACCAGGCTGTCAGGTGCAGGGAATGAAGGTACAGATGGAGTACCTTCCCTGACTGTAGGAAGAGCAGGTCAGGGCATAGAGGTAGACACCTCGGGGCCTGCTGCTGAGCCTCTCAACTGTACCACATTACGAGGAACATTCCTCATTTTACTTCATGAAGCTCCTGTTCCACATTGAGAGGAGTTGTCCCACATTCAATCTTAACATTTTAAAGCAAAAATCTATAGTAAATGATGCAAAAAATATATTATTCAATTAATAACAGTCTTTCTGAACATAAATGCAAACATTTTAACACTGTTCTGAGCTTCTTGGGTAAAGATTTGATTAAGTGTTCCACATTTTGCTCATTTGTTCCACATTTGAGAGGCAGTGTTCCACATTTGGGGACAAAGGTTGAAGGTATGCTGCTGAGGAGATCAGGAGTACCAGAACTGGCGTGGCCAGTCTGAAGCTACCTGGATCATCCGGTTCTTGCCCTCCTCGCCTTGAGCAACAACCTTGTGGATCAAAGGAAGTGGAGGGAAGGAATACAGGAGTCCTGGGGTCCAGGGTCTTAAGAAGGTATCCCCTGTAGTGTTCCCTGCTGAGGGGACAGGCACAGAACAGCATCAGCTTTGCATTCTCCTGGAGGCAAACAGGTCCACTAGGTGGTGCTCTACTGGGAGAACAGGTTGCGTGCAACTTCTGGGTGGAGACCACTCATGAGGCGCCTCGACCACATGGCTGAGAGCATCCGCCACCTGGTTGGAGACACCGGCCACATGGATGGTCAGAACACCGGCCTCCAAGCTGCACATGAGTGTCCACACATGGAAGCTTCCCTGCAGAGAGAGAAGGGCGCTGTCCTGCCCTGCTTGTTTAAGTAGTACATGGTCATTGTGCTGTCAGTCTGGACCTCAACCACCTGACCCCGAATGTGTAGCAAAAGCAGTCAGTGCCAGCTCAACTGCCCGGAGCTCCAGCATGTCGATGTGGCTCCGGGACTCCTCGAGGTCCAGAGCCCGTGGACTCTGTGTTCCCTCCAGGTGGGCACCCCAGCCCATAAGAGGCATCGGTCATCAAGATGACAGTCAGCTCTGGCGGACAAGCGGGATACCTTCCTGCAAATGTTCTGGGACTAACAACCACTGGAAGGCATCCCACATCAGCTGGGTCACAGCTGACTGAAGTGACTCTTGCGCTGAGATCATTGGTGTGCGGATCCCATTGCAGAGGGCACATTCTCCAGCAGGTCCAACGGACCACGCTTAATACAAGTCACCATGTATCCTAGGGAGGCGCAGGAAGTTCAGAGCAGGGTGCAACTGCCCAACCTGAATGATCGGGCAAAGGGAGGAGACAGTCTCGCCCTGTCCCTCAGGGCCGAGCCCTGGCTCTGCCAGAGTCGAGCTCTGCCGATGGACTGATACACCTGCGGGGTATGAGTTCTGACTTGGCCTTGTTGACCAGGAGAGATGCAGGTCTGGAGAACCAGGTCCCTGGACTTACATAGAAACATAGACTTTGGCGGGCAGATAAGGACCGCTGGCCCATCTAGTCTGCCCATTCCTACCTACAGGATGAGCCGAGATCCTAGTTAACCAACAGCCTATTTCTCCCTACCCCCACAAGAATTGCCTTATGTCTGTCCCATGCATTCTTGAATTCTCCCACAGTTTTAGACCCCACAACCTCCTCAGGAAGGCTGTTCCATGCATCCACTACCCTCTCTGTGAAATAATACTTCCTCACATTGCCCTGAACCACCCCCCATCTTTAAATTGTGTCCCCTTGTTCTTGCAAGTCTCTTTTTCTGAAAGATGCTACCCTCTTGGACTTTGCTGATTCCACTGAGGTACTTAAAAGTTTCTATCATGTCCCCCTCTCCTTCTTTCCTCAAGGGTATACATATTCAGCTCCTTTAGTCTCTCCTCATCGGCTTCTCTTGCAGACCTGCACATTTAAGTTGCCCTCCTCTGGACTGCCTCTATCCTGTCTATGTCCTTGCGGAGATGGGGTCTCCAGAACTGGCATGAGTACTCCAGATGGGGTCTCACCAACTGTCTGTACAGAGGGATAACAACTTCCTGTTTTCTGCTGCTGAAACCTCTCCTATGCATCCCAGTATACCCCAGCTCTCCCTACTGCCTTCTCACATTGCTTGCTAACCTCAAGGTCATCTGATCACGATTACACAGGTCCCTTTCCTTTTTTGTTGTTCTACCCCGCCCCCATTGTGTATTCTTCCCTGGGTTCTTGTTTCCCAGGTGCATTATTTTGCACTTCTTGCACTGAATCCTAGCTGCCATACTTCTGACCATTCCGCCAACCTTGCTAAGTCCCTTCTCATCCTTTCCATGCCTCCTTGTGTATCAACCCTGTTGCAGATCTTTGTGTCATCTGCAGAGAGGCATACTTTTCCTTCCAGTCCCTCTGCAATGTCCTTATGAAGGCATTAAAAGGACTGGACCCAATACTGAACCCTCTCGGTACCCCTAGTAACCCCTCTTTCTTCAGAGTGGACTCCATTTACAATTACCTTCTGTGTCCTGTTGTCCAGCCAATGTTTTACCCAGGCTACCACCTTGGGACCCACTCCCAGGCTGGTTAATTTGACTATTAATCTTTGTGTGGGACTGTATCAAATGCCTTGCTAAAGTCTAGGTAGGCCATGTCACAGCACCTTCCTGGTCTACTACTTGGTCCAGTCAAAGAAATCTATTAGATTCATCTGATATGACCTTCCCGCTGTGAGCCCATGCTGCCTTGGGTCCTGTGCCCACTGGCCTCTAGGTACTCAACTATTCTTTCCTTCAGAAGTGACTCCATCACTTTCCCTACCACAGAGGTCAAACTGACAGGTCTGTAGTTTCCTGCCTCTGTCTTGGTCCCACTTTTGTGAAGGGGAATCACATCCGCCTTCCTCCAGTCCTCGGGTACCACACCATCCTCCCATGATTTATTAAAAGAGTAGCCAGTGGTTTCACTAGTTCCCCTTAATTCTTTTAGAATTCTGGGGTGAATTCCATCAGGCCCCACTGCTTTGTCCACTTTCAGTTTTAGGGTTCTTGGGAACCCTTTCTTCTGTGAAAGGACTGGTATGACCCCCTATCAAGAGTGCTTCTGTTAATTGGATTAGCACTTCCCCTCCTCTTTTGTGAATACTGAGCAGAAATATTAGTTCAGTATCCCTGCTTTTCACTGTCCCCTCTGCCCACCCACCGTTCTTTCTATTCAGCCTCACTATCCCTCCTTTGTCTTTCTCACTCGCTGATGTACCTATAAAGGTTTTATCCCCTTCTTAACTGAGTTGGCTATCTTTTCTCAGTTTGGGCCTTTGCTATTCTGACTTCCCTCCCTGCTTCCTTCTGCCTTAACTGGTACAGCTCTCTGTCCTGCTCCTTTTCTGTTTCTCCTTATACTTCGGAATGCTATATTTTCTTTCGACTTTCACAGCCACCTTTTTGAGAACCATAGTGGCTTTTCTTTCATTTGATTTGTTTATTTGCTTCACACAAGGCTTGTTGCCTCTGTGATGGCAGTTTGATGATTTCCCATTGTTGCTCCACACCTCCTTCTAGCCTGTTTGCTAGTGCTTTTTCGAGGCACTCTCCCATCTTGCCAAAGTCAGCCCTCCTGAAGTCCAGTACCCTCACTTTTTGTATGAAGCATTCTCTGTAGCTGAGTTACGTGAACCACACTGTTTGATGGTCACTTGTTCCCAGATGGCAACCCACTTCTAGATCTGAGATCCTCTCACTGCCCCGTTTGAGAGTATGAGGTCTAAGATTGCTCCTCACGAGTGGGTTCGAAACTAGCTGTCTGAGGCCTGCCACCTGTAGGAGCATCAAGAATGGCCCTGCTCTTGGATGTGGCTGCAACAAATGTGCTCCAGTTAACATCTGGCATATTCAGGTTTCTCATCAACAGTATCTCCCTTTCTCTGCCATTCTAAGAATGCCTTCTATCATATCCTTGTCCATTCCTCCCCTGCCATGGGGGTCTGTACACAACCCTGTACGGATTGTGGTGCCCTTCCAGTCTCCAAGGTGACCCACAGTGCCTCCTCTCCTCCCTGTTTACTCTTTTGTTCAGTTGCTTTTATCCCTTCCTTTACATAGAGAGCTACTCCTCCCCTCTTCTCCCCTGCCTGTCTCTCCTGTAGGTTATGTACCCTGGTATGTTAACATCCCAGTCATGGTTTTCTGTGTACCATGTTTCTGTGACTGCTACAATATCCAGGCATCCCTCTTCCATCAAGGCCACCAGCTCAGGAGCTTGTTGCCCAGACTACGGCATTGGTACTCATTACCTCCATTTCCTGATGGCCTTACTCCTTTTGCCCCATCCCTGTCCTTCTTGCCTTTGTCACTTTCTCCATTTACCCTGCCCTTCTCCCTATCGACACCTCTATGTTGGTGTTTACCGCACTTACTACTATGAGTTTTTGGTGGGGCTAGGATTTCCTGCTCCTTTCCAGTGCCTCCCCCTTAGCTAGTTTAAATGCTTGCCAATGAAGCATTTAAACCTATCATCTAGGATCCTGGTTCCCTCCTGGACAGATGCAGCCCATCATGCTAGTATAGGCTTGCATCACCCAGGTGGACCCCAGTCCCCAATGAAGCCAAATCCTGAGGCTCTACACCAGTTTTTCAACCACTGATTTGAATCCCATGGTGTGGAACACCCCTAGCCTCCTCGCCATAGATGGGCAGCACCTCCAGAAGGTTACCAGCGTGCTACTTGCCTAAGGCCCCTCCCCAATTCCACAAACTCTTCCTGCACTTCTCTAATCCTTTCTTAGCTAGGTCATTTGTCCCTAGGTGGACAATGACATCAGCTCCTCTCCCTGTGCAGCTGCTCCGCAATCCTGAGGATTCGCTCCCTGTCCCTCCAAGCCATGGCGCCAGCCAGGCACCTTACCTCCTTTCCCTTCCTCCCCAGTTCTACCTTCCTAACAATGGAGTCCCCCACCAGGAGTTGTTCCTTCCTGCAGGGTCCCTTGCCACCCTCCTGTGGGTCTCCTTGTGGAGGTTCCCAGCATCCTCCTTGGTCTCCACTCACGGGTGCCTCCATACAGGAACCACACTTTGCCAGAATGGCATGGGAATTGTGAGAGGTACAACTGGAGGGATGTACCTCTGTTCCACCACCCTCACCCTCCCTGAGCCCACTGTGGTCCAACCGCTCCTCTTTCTTGGCAACCTCTGAGGCAACGCAGTGGCACTGGTGGTCCCTGGAAGGAAGAGGAGGTCCCACAAATCCTGGCCAACTCAGCCTGAGATGACCAACCTCCTCCCTCAGCCCAGAGAGGTGCCTGCAGATGGGACAACACCGCACCCTCCAGAACATCTCCCGGAAGACTGCTGCCCACAACCACTGCACTGCACCGCACCACTCCCATCATGTCTTATTTCTGGCCCCTTAACTGTTTGCAATCCTTACTCTTTCCTCTGTTCCCCTCTTACTTTCTGCCTATGTGCCCTTTAAGCTCCTAACTGTCCTGTTCTGAGACAAGAATATTCTATATTTCTCAGTAGACCCCTTACTTGCTCAGAGGCAGACCTCCAGCAGCTAGAGGCCGGAGAGCTACTCTTATCCTTCTCCATCTCCTGCCTGGAGGGACCAGCAATCAGCCAGTCCAGGAGGAGTAAACCTGAATTCCTCGGCGCTCAGGTAGCTGCCACCACTGCGATGCACTTGGTGAAGACCCTGGAGGCAGAGGACAGGCCAAATGGCATGGCCTGGAACTCAAGAGGATCCCTCCACCCAGAACTGGAAGAATCAGTGGTGGGACAGATGGATTGAACGTGAAAGAACACACCCTGAAGATCCAGGGAGCAAAACCACATGCTCTGCTCTGTCGACAGATGGTATGATCTGAGACAGAGACTATCCTGAAGGTGCCCAGCCTGAAAAACGTTTTCAGCTTGTGCAGATCTAAGATGGAGTGCCAGCCCCCCATCTGTTTTGATACCAGAAAGTACCTGGAGACAACCCTAGGTGTTTCGGAGAGTCTGAGACAGGAGCCATGACCTCCTTGTGGAGGAGATGGCCGATGTCATCCCCACTATGTCCTCCTGTGGGGCATCAGCTCAACAGGGCAGGTATGCCTTGAACTCCAGGGCAGACCCTGACCGACCACCTCGAGAACCCATCTGTCCGTGTAACAGCAGAGCAGGTGGAAAGGGACTGGCTGAGCCGCCCCCATAGGAGGACCCAGGAGAGCGTGATGGGCATGAGGGTGGCACCCTCATCCTGTCACTGGGCAGGCCTGGAGGCAGAGGAGGGCCTGGCTGAAGAGCCACTGAGACCTCTGCCTCCAGGCTTATGGACGGCCATGGCCATAGACTTCCCACCGACCCCTCAAATATTTCTCAACTCCAGTATTTTGATAACTAGGGGTTCAATGGGCCAGGGCAAATAAAAGTAGATAAAAGGACACCTTGTTGTGTGCCCTGATATAGGCGGACCTCCTGATGGGACTCCACTGACAAGCAACCTAGCCAACAGGTCCTAGCATAACATTGTACTAGTCCCATAAACCCATCTCCCTCATCAAAACACTTATTTAACTCTAATAACTCCACTCAATGCAATGAAATGCTTTCTCGGCACCCATGTACAACATGAGTGTGTGTCCAGGATTTAGAGAGCCCCTATGCACTATATTCAACAGCCATCGATGTTGTGATATGACAGACGATTCTCTATAAAACCAGTTTGATCAGCGTGGATCATCTGGGGCAGGCAAGCAGCACCTGTTCAAGTCTACACCGCTTTTATAGTTTTAAGAAGGAAATTTTCTAGAGCTTTCTTGCAGCATCACCTTGTAGCTAGGCTGAAGCTCTAGCAAATCTCAAGTCCCTATGTTTTGAAACAGGCCCAAGCAGCACAAAGGCCTGGGACAGGTGCATACAGTGAAACTTGAGAAGGAGGCGCATCTGCACCGACAACAAAGAGAATGCAGAACCCACAATAGCCACTGACACCCTATCAGCACCATAAAGAGAAACCACTTGCTGCAGAGGGCCACTGCTCCATAACATTTGTCCACAGAGGGGCACCCATGAGCAGCTAACCAAGCAGGGAGCACCCCTGAGCTCTGTCCTTCCCTACTTTATCTACTTAAATCCAACTATCTCACTTGCCATCTGTGCCCGTTGGTACAGATTTGGATTAATAACACAGGGATGGATGAACATTTGGTCCACGGAAACTCTAAATCTCAATGAAACACCACTAAGTCCAGGAGGAAGCACCAGGGTGAGCCACCAGTGACAAGGCCCCAAAAGCACAACCTTGTGTCTGCCACTGAGAAGGCTGCACTGGGCCATTTAGTAGGAGCAAGTCCCTGCTACTAACTCCTAAAACTGAATGCACTGTTGGAGGAAGCCAGCGGATCTAACCTCCCAAGCAACTGGCCAGGCTCCAAGGACTGCCGAACGACAGATATTTAACTTGAACTCTGAACTCTGCCATGGCATAAGATTGAGTGTCTAGAAAGGAGGTCGTTGAACTTATCGAACCACTAGAATATCAAGAAAATTACCACAGATGCCTAAAGTTGCGACTTAGGGCTTACTGGAAGGAAAAAGAAGGGAGAATGTGTTTAAATTCTGTTCAGAAACCCTCCTAACCTGTTAGGCCTGCAACTTAAAAATCCCAGCTGAAGACTGAGAGGGCGCACGGGCCATGGCACTAGACCTCTACCTGATCAGCCTCCCGGCAAATTATTTTTGTTTGCACGTTTTCCTGACAGACAAGCAATTCTCAATGCTTACTGAGTCAGGAAAAGAGCAAGTGTATGATGACCACTGTCTTTTTATCACTCAGGACTTCTTTCAATGACTGCAGAAAAAGGTGGGCATTCGCTCCAGTATTGAAGGACCTTGAGATCTGAAGATTGACTTCTTTTTTCCCTACCCTCGCGGTGGTTCATGTTAAATCAGAAGGTGCTACTTACTCCTAAGGGGCTGACAAAGTGTAACACTTCCTGGAAGAATGGGCACTGCATATCTTCTTGGCATGGACTAAGGAACTAATTTAACTTCTGGGCTTTCCCGAACCTCACTAGGACCACTTGCCTGCTGGATCATCCTCCTATTTGTTAGAGACTGTGTGCCTGCAACTATGTTGCACAGTGCCAATTTTTTGTATATGTGTGTTTGTCCTCTTTTCTTTTTCCAGGTCCCTTTAGGAATCCTCGAGGATCTGCGGTTGGCTGGGACAGTGTGCTGCTGTGACAGGGAAGGCTGTTAACCGATCAGTGGACTGCTTCTCGGATTAGTGGTGATCAGCGATACAAGCTCAAACCTCTTTTCTCTGCTTGGGCTTTCTGATGCCTCTCTGAGTATGGATGGACTTTACAGGACCCTCCTGGGATATTAAGTATTTCTTTGATTATACTGGTTGTAAAATTGGGTTTGGATGGGTAATGACTGGGTGGTCATTCTTTCCTTGTCTGCTTTAGGACTGCCATTAACTAATATGAATGGAAGCGTCTAATGAGCACAGAGCTACCATCTGTGTAATGTCCCATTTATGGGTACTTATACTAGTTATTGCTTCGGCAGTCTATAAGAGAGAACCAAACCTGTGGTAATGTATGACCCGGTTCTACACTGGTCATTGAATTTGTAACATGCCTAAGGTGCTTCTGATTTCTATGGTGGGGCTGTGGAGTGGCGATGGAGGCACAATGCAGAGGTAGGATATTTTTCCTCCTGCTTCCTCTGTTTTCCATCAGGCACCCAGCTTTTGTAACTGGTATATTTTAGAATACCTCTTATTAGCCTTCCTTTCCTCCCACAAAGGTAGGATATTGAACAAGGGTGAAGGAGGAGTGGAGAGGGCGAGGTGGGAAAACATTTTGCATAAACTGTATAGGTTTACATGCCGAATGGATATACGGGCATGGTGGGCAATCCTGTTTTGATGAGAGGATTCTGGATCCTTGTGGGGTGAATTTTATGAGTTGCGTTGCAGGTCTGGATTGCCTACTCCGCCCCCACTAAGTAGCGCTGGATTAGTTTTCAGAGAAGCTAGGGGTCTCTTTACAGAGGTTTAAACACCATATATGTTTTTGTGTGCCTCTAGGGGTGTAGCCAGAATTTTAAACTTGTACTCAGAGTTGACAGAACTGTTGCCGCCCCCCTCTGATAAACACAATCCAAAGATGTGCTGTCCCATAACCCAAACACCATCCCACCCCATTTCAGTCAATAATATGTAGTAAGCCAATGATCCTAATAGATCCACAATATTTTATCGAACACAGACACTACCAATCAGACAGAAGTTGGATGGCTTTTAGTTACAATGTTTAGGATACATTGTGATAAACCTTTGTTCCACAGCAAGGTAGTCAGCTTTACAGAAGTCCAATCACACCAGCACACACGCATACAGACTCAGTCGGGTCACATACAATCATGGTGTCTAAGTTTAGCATCCACACATCTTCCAAAGATCATTCACAAAATTACACCAAAGCATTCAGGGAGAAGAAAAAGTAGAGTTATATAAAACTTACCATAACAGTAGCTCTTCGAGAAGCTCTTGCAGCAGGCTACACCCTTAAGGACTGAAGCCAGCAGGCAGCACCAGAACCCCGCAGAAAACTTCTACCCTAGCAGTCTATGGCTGGGACCGCCCCTAATGTTGGCTTCGCTCCCAATGTAGACTGTGGTATAAAGGGTGGTTCCCAGCCCTACTTCAGTTCCCCAGCCAGAGACCCCAGCAAGCACAGGTATCGGAGAACCAAGGAATGCCTTAAACTAGAGGAACACCCATAAAGGGAAAAACAGTTACCAGGGAAGAGGCGGGAAAGCAGCGCCTGCTGAGAGCTTCTCGATCTACTATTACGGTAGGTTCTTACATAACTATACTATCTTACTTAGGGAGAGCTCTTGCAGCAGGCTACACCATAGGAGGTCCCAAGCAGTGTCAAAATGACCTCAAATTCTCGGGGAGGCAGGCGTCGTCAGGAGAAACTTAAGAGAGGGGCCTACAGGACAGCTAGTCCAAAGCCCTCTCTGCATCTAAAGACATGGACCGAACTGCAATGTCCGATAAAAGTATGGACAGAATGTCAAGAGGCTGCTGTGTAAAGGCTTGCCACAGGCACATTCCTGAAGGAAACAAAGGAGACAATCATGACTCCTGAACTTTAACCAATCTGGGTAAGGCTCGTCGCATTCGGTAGCAATGAACAACACAGTTGGACAACTATCTAAACCAACACTGTGTCAAAACAGAAGCCCTAGAGATCTGGGTGAAAGAAACCCAACCAATAGGAAGTTCATGTAGCGGGTGTGCTATCAATAGTAACGTGGCGCCCTGTGAGCATCCAGGGTACAAAGAAGGTGTTCCCTTGATTTGAATACTCTAGGAAATACCCTGGAAAGTGAATGGATGGCACAGGGTAAGCTCAGACATCACCTCAATCAAGAACCTAGAAAGAGACCTCAAGGACACCCTGTCCTAGAGGAAAATAATTCAAGGCTTCTCAGACATCAGAGCCTGAAGCTGGGAAATTCTTCAAGCAGAAGACATAAACTGAAAACTAATGCTTCCCACAACCGAAGCTTAGCTCTTTATGCAACTGATTCAAAAGGAGGCAAAGCAAGCTTTCCCAAAGGGACAAAAAAAAATCCCAAGAAAGAAAGGGTCCTTAATGACAGGATTTCGAAGGAGAATGCCCTGCTAAAAAGCACGGGAATGTGTAGAGGGCAAGAGTCTGCTCCACAGTAAATGCATAGTGCACTGAGATGGCAGAAGGATGCACCTCTAGGGAATGAACAGCCCAAACTGGGTCCGATAAACAAAGAGGGTACTCCAGAAAGAGAGCCACCAAACAGGGAGAGGGCCCAAGAGCAGAGCAGTAGCAAAGTACAGAACTGTTGCCACTTTATGGTATAAGTGGTCTTGACTGAAGGCATCCAGCACCACTAGGACCTCTACCACCCAAGGAGACCCGAGGTACACAACTACTAAATCAGCAGGGCCATGCATGAAGATGCAGAGACTTGAGGTCCAGGAGGACCAGAATGCCCAGCTCCTGGAGGAGCATGACAGCCCAGGAGCAGAGGTATAGAGGACTCCATTCCCAGCTGCTGTAGACAAGGAAAACAAATTGGGCATGACCAACAGGGAGGCATCAAAAGCATTTCAGTGCCGGCCTCCTCTGGTGATGGCTGCACAGTGCACTCGCTCTCACTCACCCCAAGCAAAGAATACCTTCATCTGGTTTGATAAAAAAAAGTGGGGGACTAAATGTCAAAGGTAGCAAGAAGGTACTTACTGTACAAGTTCAGCATTTTGCAGAGGGCGAAACAGATGACTGAGATGGGGACGGATGCAACTCTGAGGCCTCAGACTGCAGTGTTGGCACAGGCCTAAGGGCTGAAACACCATGCCAAGCTTTAACAAATCCTTATAGAAGGGCAGCAAGGCAAATGCTAAAAAGTTAAACTAGATAGCATACATCAAGAACTGATCACCTTTCAGGCTGAAATTAAGGACTTATGGCGAACTACATAAGGATGTGATGCAACTTGAACAGCGAGCCGATGACCTAGAAAGGCAGGGTACAGCTACAGAAAATCGGGTAGATGACTTAGAGACTGAGGTACAAATGCTGAGAGAACAATGTGAGGAAATGGAAGCATGGCAGGAGGACTCAGAGAACCGTGCAAGGAGAAAAAATATACGGATGTACAGAATTTTCTAAGGATCATAGGGAGGCAATATTAAGGAATTCGTAGACACTTTACTGCATACTGCATTGGAGCTACCAAGAACTTAGACCTACAGTTAGAAAGGGTCCATAGGCGTTAGTGCCTAAATCAGCTAATCCAAATCGCCTCGGGTCTATCACTGCAAGATTCAATAACTGTGCCAAAGAAAATGTTCTCCTTGCAGCATGGCGTAAGCAAATATTCTATGGTCAGATCGTTTACATTGATCCCGATTATGCCCCAAAACAATGCGCCTCAGAAAAGCATACCTTCCGTTACTGCTCCATGTTAAAAGCAGCTGGCCATAAATTCTCCACCCCTACCCTGCCCAACTCGTGGAACATTTGTCTGAGGAAAGAGGAGTTTACCACAGCACTGGAAGCCAAAGTGGAACTTTCTAAATTGGGACTGAAATTTCCAGAAACTGCTGGAGCAGCGGGATCCTCCACAAGGCCTTCACATTGGCAATCTAACCAAAACAAACAGAAGAGGCAACAGAACACCACTGGAGAAGTGCAGAAAGCCCTGGCTGTGTACTGTAGAAACAACCTTGTTGCAGCGACCTGAAGGGAAGTGTTATTGCCATCTTATGAACATTTCATGTCCTAAACCAGGTGGGTGCTTAGGGGTGGGTGTACTCTTGATTAAGAGTTTTCTCCTCTTTCCCCTGGATCCCTTGCTTTCGGCTCGACTCAAGGCTAAGGTGGTCCCTCTAATTTTGGCTTGCATTAAGCCACTTGTCGACCATACAGGGAGGAGACCAGGGCCACCCCCACTTAGCCATTAAATAAGGCCTAGTAAGTTTCACCGAATTACTATTAAGAGTAGAAATACTATGCGGACCTTAGAGGAAACAGACATTTTATTTGTCCTTGGTCTTTAAAGGAAAGTACAGTTACGTAAGAACTTACCGTAACAGTAGATCTTGAGAGGAGCTCTTGCAGCAGGCTATTACAATCAGGACTATGCATGAGCACTAGGACCCTTAAGTGAAAACTTCTGCCAGCAATACACAGCAGGGACCGCCCCGGACGCGGCCCGCCCCGACGTCGGTCAGGGTACAAGAGGGGCGGACCAGCTCCACCTCAGTTCTCCGCCAAGACCCAGCAGAAGGCCTGACAAGAGAAGGAGATGAAGCTACCATGAAGAGTGTTGGAGAAGAAAGAAAATGGATCTGCACACCTCGGGGGAAGGCGGGTGGGAAATGGCGCCTGCTGCAAGAGCTCCTCTCGAAGATCTACTGTTACGCAAGTTCTACGTAACTGTACTATCTTACTCGAGTGGGAGCTCTTGCAGCAGGCTATTACAATCAGGACCGAGTCCCAAGCAGTCCCACAGTAAGGAGGTAGCTGACCCGGAGGTGGAATATGCTGACTCCAGAGGCCTTAGGACAAAAACCCTTGTAAACGGCTAGGCGAAGCTAGCTCGACGCCTGGAGACGATATCTAAGCTGTAATGCTTGATAAAGGTATGCACCGAGTTCCAGGTTATGCCACACAAATGTCCTGTATAGCGACATTTCGCAGGGCTGACGAAGCTGACACTCCTCTGGTGGAGTGACCCCTAACCGGCCCAGCAGGGGTTTATTGTGATGCTCGAGAAAGTGAGACACAGCAAACTATCCATTTAGAGATAGTTTGCTTGGAACCGTTGACCAAGCAATATGGTGCAAAGGCCACAAATAGCTGCTCGATTTACGGTGCTGAACCATCCGTTTGAGGTAATATCTCAGAGTCCTGTGGACATCCAATGTGTGGAGGAGAGCCTCCTCTATTGGAAGGGAAGGAAAATAAACAGGAAGATCAACCGACTGGTTGAGGGTCAACTCTGAGACCACTTTTGGAAGAAACTTAGGATTTGTTCTGAGGAAACCCTTTCCCTGTGGAAAACCAAATAGGGCTCTTTCACATCAGAGCCTGAAGCTCGAAACTCTTCGAGCTGAAGTAACAGCAACCAAAAAGCAAACCTTCCAAGAAAGGTAACACAGCTCACAATCCGCTGCTGGCTCAAAAGGAGGGAGGTGAGTTTCTCCAACACAAAAAGGAGGTCCCAGGGTGGGACAGGGTCCCGAATGGGAGGTCTCATATGAAGAATTCCCTAAGAGCAGTGCGGGCCACATCCAATTGTGCTAATGCTCTCTCTCTCCCACGAGAGCATGATAGGGAGATTGCCCACATGTGCACCTTGATAGAGGAGTAACTCAGGCCCTTATCATACAAGGAGAGGAGATACTGTAAAGCTGAGTTCACAGGGCAGGTGATGGGATCCAAATGTTGCAGCAATGCCCAAAGACAGAAACGCTTCCACTTCATAGCGTAGGTGGAGCGAGTAGAGGCTTTCTTGCTGACACTAAGACCACCGCCACTTCCAGGAAACCCGTATCTATGTTGAGCTACGTCTGAAGGAGCCAAGCATGTAGGTGTAAGGATCGAAGATCCGGATGGACCAGCGACCCTTGGTCCTGGGACAGTAACTCTGAGCATATGGGCAGCGGAACTGGAGCTCCGTGGATAACCACTGCAGTAGTGGGAACCAAATCTGCCGAGGCCATTTGGGGGCCACTAGGATCATCGGCCCCTTCTGCCTGTAACTTGAGCAGTACTCTCTGAATGAGAGGAAGAGGCGAAAGGCATAGAGAAACCTCCTGCCCAGCAAAGGGACCGCCGTCTGGCCAAAAACTCCAGGCGCGTGCTCTCGCTGACAGAAGCGTTGGCAGTTTGGCGTTGCGTGGTTACATAAAGAGGTCCAGCTCGGAAAACCCCACCTGTCGAAGAGCTGGTCCGCTATGGATTATAGTAGCTCCCATTGTGCTCTGGCACGCGACCTACTGAGGCTGTCGGCCAGATCGCTTAGGACACCTGGAGCGTGCATCGCTGAGAGCAGAATGCCCGCTCCAGCGCCCAATACCAGACTCTCATCGCCTCCTGCAAAGAGGATACAAATGAATGCCTCCTTGTTTGTTGATGTAAAGAGCGACTGCCATGTTGTCTGTCTGAACTAGAAGACAGCCTGGCACCAGATCCTCTCGAAAAGCCTGAAGGGCATACAGGACCGCTTGCATTTCCAGTACATTGATGTGGAGGACTGTTCCTCAGGTGACCAAACCCCTGCGTTGATGTGCACCCAGGTGCGCCCCCACCCAGGTCCGATGCATCTGTGTCAGAGCCTGACCTGGTGGCTCCAGATGAAAGCTGACCCCTTTCTCCAGATTGTTGGGTTCCATCCACCAAAGCAGAGTTCTCCTGACTGGCTCCGAGATCTTGACCAGGAGTCTAGATCATCGTAGCTTTGGTCCCACTGCACCCTGAGCATCCACTGCGGGACTCTCATGTGGAGGAGCCAAGGGGTGACAGAAATGGTCACCGCGTGTGCCCCAGTAAACTGAGGAAGTTCGAGCCAGAACTCGAGACACTACAGAGATCCTTCTGCCATCTCCGCAAGCAGACTTACCCTGTCCTGTGGAAGAAAGCAATGCCCTGGCGGAATCCAGGATCGCTCCTATGAAGGCGAGCTTTTGGCTGACTCGGGATGATTTGTGTAAGTTCAGGGTGATCCCAGCTCTCAGAACAGAGTATAAGTGTCTTCAGAGCTCATAAGAGGCTTCCTCTTGACGGGGCCGTAAGCAGCCAATCGTCGAGGTAGGGGAAACACAGTGTCCCATCTGCTTAGAGCCGCAGCCACCACTGCTAGGGCATTTGGTGAAGACTGGTGGAGTGAAGAGAGGCCGAACGGAAGCACTTTCGAAACTGAAAATGCTCCCTTGAAGTGGAACTCAGAAACTTCCTGTGGGAGGATAGACCCCGAGTATATATATGCATCCTGCATGTCGAGAGAACATAGCCAGTCCCCTTGATGCAGCAAGGGAAGGAGTCCTTGAAGAGTCACCATCCTGAACCTTTGTACTCGATAATGAGGTTTAGAGGGCTGAGATCCAGAATGGGACGAAGGTCCCCAGTCTTTTGGAACCAGAAAGGGTGGGAATAGAACCCTTGACCCTGCTACTGCAAGGGACCCTCTCTATTGCTCTCTGCAGGAGGGTCTGTATCTCTCCTTCTATTAGTGGGATGTGAGAAGGAGGATAACGGGAGAGCTTGGCGGAGTATGCGGAGGAAACTCTGTGAACTCTAGCGTGTGTCCTCTCCTTACAATATCCAAGACCCACTGGTCTGTGGTAATAGACTTCCACCCTTTGAAATGAAGGAAAGCGGCCCCAACCCGGCTCCCCTGGGTCTTCTGGTGGGGCGGAAAGGAGTCACTGGGCAGAGCAGGAGTGGGAAGAGAGGTCTGGGAGGACTTGGGCCCCGGTGGGAGGTCCAGCAGAATGCTGGTTCAAGGATCTCCTGTGGAAGCCTCCTCTCTGCCCCTGTTGGTTGCCACAGGCTGAACCTTGACTGCCTGAGGACTTACGAAGGGCCGTCTCACGGTGCTGGCGTGGCTGGTCGCCCGCGGTACATCTGGCGGACAGACCAGGTCGACTTGCCCGACTCTTGGAGGCAGGAGATCAAACCTCCATCTCCTGCCCAAACAGCATGGTACCCTGGAAAGGCAGATCCCGGATTCCAGCCTGCAGATCCTGGTGAAAGCCAGAGACTCTCAACCAGGCATGGCGCCGAGGCGGCTGCCCTGGCTGCCGTGTCTGCAGTGTCATACGAGGCCCTCAGTATGCAGGGAGCTACGTCTGAGCCCGACTGAAGAAAGGCCAGGAGCTCTGTCTTTCTGTCAGAGTCTGGCATAGCCTGTGTCAGCTCCAGTCCCTTTCCCATAGCGCATTCTGGTACTGTACCATATGCATCAGGAAATTGAGGGAGCGGATGGAACAGGTGGAGGCTGCATATACTTTCTTGCCCACCTGGTCCAGGTAGTGGGACTCCGGTCGGGAGGCTGTGAGCGGAGGTGCTTCGTTGCTGAGACTTGTCATGGGCAGCCGTGATCACCGAAGAGTAGGCCTGAGGGTGTTCCTCTAGGAAGGTTCCACCCTCAGGGCCTTATACAGCCTGTCCGACTTCTTAGGAACTGCGGGATCGAGGCTGGATGCATCCAGATGGTTCTAGTGAGATACTGGAATGTATCCACCAAAGGAGGGATAACCAGAGGCTTTGGCTCCTTCTGACTCAGGTACCGGGCCAACCTCCAGCGTTCCGGATCCAGGTCCTCCGTGTCCCACTCGCTGGAAGCCGGATGTGCCTCATGGACGTCCATAAAGTAGGATCGTCCGGAGGAGAGCGAGGCTGGTCCTTCTCTCCCAGGGGCGCCTGAGGCTGAGAGAGGATGAAGAGGTCGACGATGAAGAGGAGGATCGACTATCCGACTTGGAATAGTCGGACCCATCCTACGACCATGCCTTTCGCTGGCGTCGGTAGCTAGGGGACCGACGCCGGTCCGACCGACTCCGGTCCCTGTACCGCGATGGAGCAATGACCAACATCGGTCAGAGAACCAACGCGGGAGCGTTCTCGCCTGGAGCGAGAGGGCCCTGGAGCGTGACCTAGACCGACGCGGTCACCAGAGTCCCTGGAGCGATGTCGGTGGTACTCGGACTTGGAGCGGAATGAGCCCTGGAGGGGGTAAAGCTGGCACTCCGGTGACTTCCACATGGAAGACTCACCCCCGGCTGTGGTTCACCCGCAGGGTCGGTACCAGTGTCTGGGCGGCGACGGGAGGACCACTTGTGGACCTGCCCCACCAGAAGGAGAAAAGATCCTTGAGCTCATCCTTGGTGAAAATTTCAGCGCTCTCTTCAGAAAGGAAGTCTCCGGAATGTCGGGCGTGAAGGAGAGCTCTCCTGAGGCCCAGTGGGAGGAGGACTTGGGCGGAGGGCGTCGAGTATCTCCCGACCAACCCCCGTAGTCGCCCTTCAGCGGCGTCGGTGTAGGGACCGGCACGCGGAGTGACTCAGGGGTGCCGGAGGTCCTTGGTCTCCGGAGGCGCGCTGCTGAGCAGGTGGCATCGGTGCCTTAGCAGGTGGGCCGGAAGCAGGTACCTCTAAAGACTTAGCAATGACCCTTAGCGGAGTCACCTTCGCTTGGCCGCTTCTTCCCTGACGGGCTGGCCTTAGCCAGAGGAGTCTTCGGAGGTTCTCCAGAACCCAAGGGACGGCCTTTGGGAGAAGGCCGCTGCACGCAGCGCCAGACAGAGACCGGGACCGGTGACAGGACCCGACACGTCCTTGCTGTGGTGCTTCTTCTCCTTCCTCTTCCCTCCAGGAGTGCAGATATCTTCTGCTCCAGCAGGTAGGCCTTAAGGGCCTTCAGGCAGCGGATACGGTCCGGCTGGTAAAGGCCTGGCAATCTGCACAGTTAGCGTGTCACTCGGTCGGGGCCCAGGCAGAAAACACCGACTGCCGTCTAGCTGGGATCTGCCTCCGCAGTCACACTTGTTTAAGTGTTCTGTGATGCAGACTCGAGAATACATCAAACCCAGCCGGTAAGATAACGGCTGACGCCGGTACTGGGAAGCGGCAAGAGCGAGGAAAACAACGCCCTAAAGCGGAAAAAGGAAGCAAGAGATGGCAGCGGACCGACGTCAGTACCTGAAATGGTAAAACCATCGAAAAGGCCGGAAAATCTTGAAAGTCTTGACAGAAGATATTCTTTTCGCTAGAATCGCAGACAGAAGCAATTTCTTCGGCTTCACATGCGGATACATAGCGGGAAAGAACTGAGGTGGAGCTGGGTCCGCCCCTCTTGTACCCTGACGGACGTGGGGTGGGGCGGCGTCGGTCCCTGCTGTGTATTGCTGGCAGAAGTTTTCACGAAGGGGTCCTAGTGCTCGGCATAGTCCTGATTGTAATAGCCTGCTGCAAGAGCTCCCACTCAAGTAAGATCTAATAATTCCAGAGACTCACTAAAGATTATTGTTGCATTTTATGTTTTATAATCTGGGACTATTCGGCAAATGAGCAAGACTATTTCTTTAGGGCCTCCTGCCATCTGTTCCCCACTCTAACATTTTTTTTTTTTTTTTAAGCCCACATGGCAATTATGAACTAATGGTATTTGTAGGCGTGTGAAATGAGATAAGATGTGGAACATACTCAGAGGAGTGCTATTCTTCCTAAATATTGTTTTTCTTTTTTTGTATGTTCTTACTTTTAGGATACACTTACTGGGTATCCTGGAGGCCCCACCAGTTATGATCTGGGACTACCTGCATCTTCTGGAAGAGCTCAACAAATACATGGATTCTTCATGAAGGTTCAGGAGGAACTTACAGAACTCCCCACTTATGGAAGTCACTTATTTAAGTCATGACAAGGTTCTTCCAATCAATGACATTTACAGTGTAAATAGTTTTGTTGTACTGAAAGTCGGGCTGTTCACTGACTTACAGTTATATATGAAGACTTAGATTACAAGATATATGGGATATCTGGGAAATGCACGGTCATGTCACTCAATGCAAACAGATGAAAAATAAATATGATATACAGAGACTGTTAGAAATACAGCTTTGGCTGGGCAGAACAATCTGAATTACTCCAGAAGACGCCCATTAAAGCCCAGATTTCAGGTAGATGCCTTTCACTTACAAACCAGTACAGGAGATGGCTATCATGTGCAGCCAGGGCAGGAGATGCGGATGGTGTCCTGTCCACCAGAGGAGCCTTTTCTTTCTTTTAATCAGTTATGATGAATCCTTCGCTAGAGCTTTTTATCATTGAACATTAATGGTATTAATAACCCTATTAAGCGCCTAGATTGCAGCAGTACCTCGCCAGCAGAGTGGATTTTTTTTTTTTTTTTTAAACAAGACACACTTGTCTCCTTCAGAACACCAAAAACTTTCTGCTGGTCATGGTACTCTGTAATAGCTTCTTCCAGTAAGACTGGCGCGTAGGGGCACTGCCATACAGATCTCTGCTGGAGCAGCCCTTTCTGAGAAAAAGCCGAGAGGATCGACTCTAATGGCTATTTCACTATTGCTCAGGCGTCTCTGTAACTCAGCCATTACGTTGGCGGTGTATATTTTCCCCTAGGGCCCCAGTCCATATGAAAAGGTTCTTTAACCAGCTTTCAGATATACAGCAGGTGAAACTGTAATAAGGGATTTTAATATCGCCTATTCCTCCATTTGGATGTCTCTCATCCTCATAAGCATAAAACTAGTCATCCTCAGAAATGTCTCTAACCCCAGCTGCCTATAATGGGTCTGGTCTGACAGATGTATGGCAGCAATTTTTCCCTAAAAAGGGAGGTTTTACTTATTTTTCCCCACAGACATCATACACTCCTCTCGCCTAGACTACTTTTTCTCTCTATAAAACATGCTGAAAAATTAGACATTAGGTCAGGAGCCCGTCTCCTATCCGATCACACTCCAATTATATTAAAATTAGAAATTGCAGCACCTAGAAATACCACCCTTTGGAGACTGAACACCTCTATCTTGAAAGACCAGGGATTAAGATGATGGAGGACCAACTCCCCAGATAATTCGAAAATCAATCCCCAGAGATTTCTCCAGCAGTGTTGTGGGGTACAGGCAAGGCTGTCCTTAGTGGTGTGATAATTTCATATACAACCAGACAGAGGACAATTAAAGAACCCAGACACAGACAGCTGCAGGATTGGTTAGCAGAGCTTCAAAAAGCTAGAAACATAGAAATATAGAATTTGACAGCAGATAAGGACCGCTGGCCCATCCAGTCTGCCCATTTCCCTACCTGATGGATAAGCTGCAGATTCTAGAGAGAAGGACACATAATTCAGCCTACAGAATTGTGGAAAGCGAGGCTGAGCTCCAAACAATTCTGGACCTAGGCACCACAGCCGACCTAAAGCTTAGGACCCAACCTCTGGCATTCTATCACATAGGGAGGTGGATATTGTTCACTCCTTTGTCACTTACTACCAACGTTTGTATCAGAGAAATGATCAATCTACCTCTGAGGAGAGACTGTCTTTCCTAGAAACCTCCACTACCCCGTCTCACCACAGTTTAATGGGCGTTGTTAAATCCCTATTACACCTGATGAGATTTCTCGAGGTATGGCATCTCTCTCTTCTAACTGCTGTCCTGGGCCTGATGGATTCCAACCGAATGGTGCAAGCTATTTAGGACTGAGATTTCCCCAAGCTACTCACTACATTCAGAGAGGTGGCAGAGGGTAGGCCCCCCATCGCCACACTAGCGCCCTACTGAAACAAAATAAAGATCCTACCAATCCCTCTTCTTATCGACCGATTTCAATCCTTAACACAGACTATAAACTTTTTATGGCTATATGGGCTTCAAGGCTGGAGAGATTCTACCCTGCTTAATCCACCAAGACCAATCTGGTTTCATTAAAAAACAAATACAGCAGACAATATCGCCAGACATTTATACTGATGGAATACATCCGGGATCGGCAGATCCTGCTGCGAGTCATTAGTTTAGATGCAGAAGGCCTTCAACAGGGTGTCCTGGCAATTTTGTGGGACACCCTGTCGAAAGTTCCATTCCCAGAGTCATTCTTAAAATGGCTGGGAAACCTTTACGCTGCACCTTGGGCATATGTGAGAGTCAATGGAGGAATGTTCCCCCTTTTACACTATCTCGAGGCACATGGAAGGGTTGCCTCCTCTCCCTTCTTTATTTGCCTTATACATGGAACCGCTAGCGTCAGCCCTTAGAACATCTCCTGAAGTGAGGGTATTCCACTCAGACAACAATATAAAGTCAGCATGTTTTGCGAATGATGTCCTTTAACATTCCTCTCACGGACACATCTATCCCTGCGGTTTGACAAATACTTCAGCAATGAACCCTGGCTGGAATTAAATTAAATATTTCAAAATCTGAAGCTTTCCTTTTAACTACTCCCCAACAAATGGCCTCCATGGTCTCCTCCCTCTGAGGTGGCAATCTATAAAGATCAAATACTTGGGTATATATATACATATACACATACACACACATACACCATTAAATCATGCGTAATGGAGTTGGTCAATTATGAACCACTTACCATTACAATACAAAGGATCTGGAGAGATGAACATCCCTCTCATTGTCATTTTTCCAACAAGTCGAAACTATCCATATGAACATCCTCCCACGACGCATATCTTTTCAAAACATCCCTTATTTTCCTTCATCTTTTATTTCAAATCCTGGGACAAATTTCCTTCTAAGTTTATATGGATTAATCAATGGCAGAGACTTCGCCTCCATACTCCAATTACCTATGGCTCAAGGGGAATAAATCTTTCTAACCTTAAACTTTATGCTCAAGCAGCTTTTTTCTGTACCCTTATTTGTTGGCTAACTGACAGCTTCTCGGCACCCTGGAAATCCCTGGAGTTTGATTTAAATGATATGCACCATATTTCAGCTCTTCTTTTTCCTCCATTGATAACAAACCAGCTCTGAGGCACTTTACACAAATCACATCCGATACTCTTCAAGTGTGGTATAGATTAAGAAATAAACTAGCAATCAAACCAATATAAGATTACAGTAAAATAATATCCAAAGATGATCTTTTGCAACCCTCTCACATGAATCTGGCCTTTTCTACTGGCGTAAATTAGGCTTACTTCATTTGTTCCAGTTCTTGGATGACAAGGGGTTATCCTTTGATAACCTTAAATCCAACATGGACTTCGAGGCACAGATTTTTTTTTAGATACCCCAAGTGAGGAATTGTATACTTCCACATCGGACATTAGATGCCAAACTCCCCAGTCCTATTCCACCCCTACTTAAAATTTGAATTGAATCTATCAAGGGGAACCAGTGTGCCCACCTTATAGGAAATACCTATAAGGCGTTGAGAGATATACTGGGAGACTCTACAAAATCAATCCTAGATAAATGGAATGGGAGCTAACCACCGAGGTACAGTTCTCAGACTGGACTGATGCAACACTGCCAGCAATTAAGTTGACCTCCTCCCCATTTTGGCGGGAGTTTTCCTGGAAACTTCGATCCAGATATTTCCGCGCCCTACCTAAATTTCTCCCGGCTACATATGGCCACTGCTGGAGATAATGCTGCTGTCTGGCAGAACTGAGCCAAATACTATGGCATTGCCCTTTGGTGTGGACTTCAGTTGGAGCTGTCTAATTGTTTAGGGACCTAACTGAATTAACAAGGAAATGGTATTGCTCTCAGTGTATCCAGACCACTCCCCTAATGGACTAAAACACTGCTGCCTATATTTCTTATAGCAGCAAAAAGGCTATTACTAGAAAGTGGATGTCCCCACAAATTCCTTCTATTGGGACTGGAGATCATTTGTGTTGGAAATCTACAGATGGAAAGCCTTACGGCAACACTTCAAGACTGCAATGCAGAGAGTTAAGACTTAAGTGGCTGGGTTAGACACTTTATTATTCGGGATAGATTCAGCATTTATTCCTTGAAAATGTAGTGCAGCATTTTTTTATTTATTTATTTAATTTAAGGTCTGTTGTTCCGCAGAAATACAATTTTTATTGCCATTACTGATTCCGGCTGTAACGTAATATAATGTCTAAACAAATCGTATCTTATGTTTACACTGTATATTGAACAAAGTATAGAAGATGCATGTGTGCATGAAAATACCTAATAAAATTAATTAAAAAAAAAATCTGGACCTGAGGGTACAGGCTGTACTTTTAAATACTAAAAGCACTTTTACGAGGAGGGAGCCAGGCATTTAGCCAGACGAACCACAATGTTCAAGCAGAAAGCTACAATCACTGCAATTAAGGATCCTAGATCTGGTATCCTTCTTCACAGAGGCCCTGCAATAGAACAAGCTTTTGAACCATTTTATACAGAATTATATTCTGTAAAGCATCCCCAGAGACTAGAACCTTTTGAGTAAGTTACATATTCCCAAGCTCTCTGCAATACAACAAGCCTTGTTACTGAGTCCGATCACTAGACAGGAAATCCAACTGGTTATTTAAAAAAAAAAAAAAAACATGAAATCTCCAGGACCTGATGACTACTCTCGAGTGGTACAAGGCTCTTCCCCTTAAGCCCCTTGCTGCTACAGGTTTTCAGGATGTTCAGAATGGCGAACCACCTCCAGACTCCTGGCACTACGCTGTGCTTTCAGCCATACCAAAACCCGGAAGAGATCCCCAATCCCCAGAATCATACAGACCCATATCTGTACTTATTTGTGATTACAAGATATATATGTCTATATGGGCCCAGCGCCTGATCATATATTACCAGAAGTAATCCATATGGACCAGGCAGGTCTCTTACAATAGAGGCAAACTGCAGATAATACCCTCAGAACATTCCACCTGATGGACCATATGACCCGTAGTTCTCTTCCTTCAGTATTAGTGAGTTTAGATGCCTTTAAGGCTTTTGATAGGGTCTGTTGGGATTTTCTCTGAGGGTCTTGAGGTTTTGGATTCCCAGAGCAATGTGTTACATGGCTTAGTCATACAGTAAATATTCTGTCCCCAAAGCCTTTTTAAAATAAGCAGACAATTTCCACCCCGATTCCCTTACAGCTCTCTCCCACTACTATTTGCAGTTTATATCGAGTCTTTAACTCTGGCGGTCCGGCAAGTGGATGATGTAAAGGAGTAAAAGTGGGAGAGGATACCTTACAATAGCCCTATATGCAGACGATGTCCTACTGTCCACCAGACTCAGAACATTCTCTTCGAGCCCTCTGGAATATTACTACTAATTTTCATTAATTTCAGGATACAAGATAAATTCTACAAAAACAGAGGTTTTGACTTTCTGCTTTTCCCTGTAACAAGGGATAAAGAAGTGTGTCCCCATATTGCAGCCTAACCTCATTTTGGTCTGAAATATCATGTGTATGTGTAACAAATGTTGGCCTATATAATTGGATTATAGAAAGCTTGTGAAGTCACAAGACAAACTAAGCCACAAGTTGCAATATTACAGTGCCTTTTGACATTTGTGCTGACCATGTAGTATATAGCAAACATTTGGCCTATGTGACTGCAAGCAGGAACACAGGATAGTGTCCAAATTACCCTTTTGACTATCTCTAGTGTTTGTCCTTATCAGGACAGGCCAAAATGCTTGTATGCACTTTCTAAGTCCAAACCTATTTCTTCCTCCTGGACTTTGGTAACTGGTAGTAACAGCTGTTGCTAGCCTATATATAATAGAATGTACACCATCTATACTTGTGCTGACCAAGGATGAGCTCATACATATACCAAAGAAAGAGTACTACCTTATAAGTTGATGTTTGTGCTTGTTTTAAACCAATCATAGAAAACCATAGAAATGATGATGCTGTCTTCCACTATATAAGCAAGCCAGCACACACTGTTATTTTGAAGAATGTACCACTTGGAATCTCTCACTGTGATTATTGTTATAATCACTAAATTCTTCCGCCATCAGTCTCATCTCCGTTCGTCTCCTTTCTAAGTATCTGTAATTGATAATTTACTAACTGTAGTTTTTCCACAACGCTACACCCTTCTCCATCCCTTGAGCTGATTTTCCATTTAAGTGGCGAGAGACAAAGCTGAAATATCTGGGTACAGTTACCTCAAAATATTGATCATACTGTCCTGATAAATTATGAACCTCTCACTCAGACAATAGAGAATGACTTTCATACTTGGTCTCAACTGCGTCTCCTTCTATTCAAGGACTGACCTAATTGAATGAATTTATTGCTCTCGACTACTGTATTTGTTTCAAACTATTCCTGTCTTACCTCCCTTCTATATTTTATCTCCTGGAATAGGGTCTTGGCTCGATTTGTCTGAGATGGCACGAAAGAACAGGTTACTCACCTGTAACAGTAGTTCTAGGAGTGGTATATGTTGTTCATCCACACTGTCTGGCATTGTTCCTTCCCTTTAAATCTTGCCGGAAGTCTTCAAGCTGGCTCCTCCCACCCACCGGTGGTAAATACCCGACTCCGCCCCATGACACCAGATCTAGCCCGCTGGAAGCCAGGTTGTGCGCCTAAAGCCGGGAGGAGGTAGGATGGTAGGATGAACAACATATACCACCCTAGAACTACTGTTACAGGTGAGTAACCTGTTCTTCTAGGAGCGTGGATATGTTGTTCATCCACACTGTCTGGCAGACTCCAAGCAGTTCTCCTGGAGGAGGGAGGCAAGGCGCACACCCCTACTTAGGGAACAGAGATTGGAGAACAGAGGCCCCAAAACCAGCATCCTGGCGTGACTCTAGGTCGATGTGGTAATGGGTAATAAAGGTGTTTGCTGACTTCCAGGTAGCGGCCCGACAGATTTCCTGGATAGAGGATGTCCCTGGAAGCAGCAGTATAGTGGGTGGAATGAGCCCTTATCCCTTTGGGAGGCTCCTTACCCGCCAATTCATAGCACAGACCTATGCATGATGTAATCCATCTCGCAATAGTCCGCTTGGCTGCAGGTCTGCCAGAAGCAGCTTCAGCGTAAGTGACAAACAGCTGAGAACCTCTCCCGAATTTCCACCGTCCTCTCCTTATAGTAGGAAGAGACGCCTGAGGTCCAGAGTATGGAGCCTGTACTGCATCCGAGGTGTAGTTAGGGTAGTATACCGGCAGAGTCAACACCTGGTTGAGGTGAAACTCTGACACCACCTTGGAAGGAATTTGGGTGGGGGCGAGGACAACTTTGTCCCTGTGAAGAGACCAGATGGGGAGTCCACTGAAAGCGCCTGGAGCTCCCCGTCCTTCTGGCTGACGTGATAGCCACCAAGAAGGCCGTCTTCACGACAAGTTGAAGAGCGCAGGACTTGTGCATGGGTTCGAATGGCTTGCCCATGAGCTTTGCCAAACCAGCAAAAGATCCCACGGAGGTGGAGGTTCACGCATCGAGGGGATATGTGATCCAGGCCTTGAAAAGCGCCCATCACCTTTTCCTGAGTCAACGCCGGCTGACCGACCCACGCCCGGTAAGCCGATATGGCTGCTAGGTGCACCCTGAGGGTCGATGATCAAGACCCCTTGAGAGGGACCAAAGGTAGTCCAGAATGTTAGCCACAGAGCAGGATAAGGGTCCAGGCTTTTGCCCTGAAACCAAATGGAAAATCTCTTCCATTTGAAGGCATAACATTTCCTGGTCAATTCTTTTCGAGATGCCTCAACCACGGTGTAGACATCTTGGAAAGACCCAAAAGCCTGGAACTGTAGCCGCTCAGGAACCAGGCTGTGAGGAGAAAAGCACGAGGAATCTGTATCTTCCAGTGGAAAGGAAGATCTGGTGTCATGAGGCCGGAGCCAAAGGTATTTACCACCAGGTGGGTGGGAGGAGCCAGCTTGAAGACTTCCGGCAAGATTTAAAGGGAAGGAACAATGCTAGACAGTGTGGATGAACAACATATCCACGTTCCTAGAACCTTGTATTCGATGGTCCACCTCACAACTCCCAAGAGACAAAGGAGGGTTCAGATTACCTGAGCTGGGTAAATACACACAAGCAGCTACCCTGGCCAGGATACTGAGGTGGATTGATCCAAATGATAGAATACCTTTGAAAAAGCTAGAGATTACACTAAATCATCCTCAAGATATTAAAAATGTTCTATTTGATCCGGGAGGCCTTCCCAGGGCAGAATGCTTATCACAGGGAATGCAGAGCAGCTTAACAGTCTGGGACAAACTTAGAGCCTCTCAGGAGCGTGCCAGGGTCTTTTATTTTCTCCGACAACTTACAGAGAAATATAGAATTTGGCGGCAGATAAGGACTGCTTGGCCCACCTAGTCTGCCCATAGATTAGAGGCAAAGAATTTTCAGGTCCCCTAACTGAAACTCTAAATGGCTGGCATAATAGACACCTAACTTTCATTTTCAGATATTAGACAACCAGAGATGCGTTACCCTTTTCCACATTAAGAGACACCTATGAGCTACTGCCAGAAATGAATGTAGCTTATCAGCAGATACAAGCTTATCTGGTGAATAAGGCTCCTCGTGGAACTGCCTCCCATCCCCATCTCCACAACTACTGATATTAATTATATCCTCCATAAAGGGAATAACCCGCCCCACCTGATTGGAGCACTGTATAAGGGATTACAGGAGGTTTCTAAGGACTCAACTTTGGGGATCCTGGCTGCCTAGAATCAGGAATTATTGGTACTGGTCTCAGAAGACCTCTGGTTTAAACATGGCAGTATCCCGTGGAATATCTCTAGCACCATACTGGTGGAATTTGCCTGGAAAGTCAGGCTTAGATTTTTCAATACAACAGCCAAACTGGCAAAATTTGCAACTGGACCAGTAAGAAGTTGCTGGAGATCTTGTCGGGAAAAGATGGCTGGACATGTCCACATCTTCTGGTCATGCCCGGTGCTCCGGCCATTTTAGGGAGAGGTGGTGGAAACCCTGGGGAGTTAGTGAGAGAAGGCTGTCCTTACTCCTGAAATGGTCTTGCTCGATACCTCCTTTAGACCTCCATATTCGAGGAGCTCTCTCTTGACTACTTGTATATTGATAGCTAAAAGCAATCACCAGATTATGGGGCGGACCTCACCCTTCAACCAGAAGTGACTGGTTTATGCCATGAAAGAAGTATACTATCTGGAAAGACTGGTGGCCAGCCATTTAAATAGAAAAATAAATTTGAACTCCAAAGGAGGAAATGAGTCCTCTATATGTCTACAAGATCCTCACTTTGTCCCATAATATGAGTGACAAGAGAAGCGACCTGATGTTGAGAAAGGCAAGGGGAGGGAGAGATTTAGGGGAAGACGATCATTTTAGTACTAGTATACAAGGATATCTATCAGGATGGATTTACCTATGGCTGTATATAATCTATGGTCTTGTCGCATAACTGTAATGCACTGTATGCTGCTTGAGCTATGCTTGATACTATTGATCTCTACAATGTACTGTATCCCATATGTCTCTTACATATTTTAAAACAAATAAAATACAATAAAAAAAAAAAGCATTCAGTGCCCTCCAACTGCACCTAGAGAAGAACCCTCTGAAATAATGGAAAGGGAGGAGGAAACCTACAGAAACCTAGCTGTCCAGGAGAGAGAATGTGTCTCACTGAAAACACCAGGCTCTGTGTCTAACGAACAAAAACAGGGCAGCTTTGCGTTGAGTGGGTATAGAAAAGGTCCAACTTGGGCAGGCTTCAACTGTTGAAGAGATAAGTCGAACTACTGAGGAAAGAGTTACTGCTCATAAGCCTAGGAGCAGAGACCTGCTAAACTGTCAGCCACAGTTGTCTGGATGCAAGGAACAATGACGGTAGCCAGTTCTGGGTGGTGCTCAAAAGTCCAATACCAGATTCTCATGGTTTCTCTGCAGAGGGTAAAGAGAGGGTCTCCTCCTGCTTAAGTATGCATCCAACCACTGAGATATTGTCCATCTGTACTAGGAAAGGTCCGGGGCAGGATCGGCCTAAAAGGCCTGTAGGGGCATAAATGATCGCCTTATCTCCAAGACACAGATGTGGAAATGCTGCCCCTCGAGGACCAGATCCCCTAAGCCTGAGAGCTCTCCATCCATCATCAGAACCTGGTGAGGGACTCTGTCAAAGCGGACCCCACTGAGTAGATTGGAAGGGTACAGCCACCGGGCCAAAGTCTGATGCATCGAAAATGAGACTAGCACCAGCAACTCCCAAACACCTGGGCGCTGACCCCACAGAACACAGATTCGATGGGACACTCGTGCAAGGAGACTGGCCAGTGTAACTGTTGCGAGAGCCGCAGCCATGTGTCCCGCAACCTTAGGAATGATCTGGCTGGGACTTGACAAGACGCGGAGCCCAGTGAGAACACGTGCAAAATACGGTTCGTCCTGTCTGGAGGCAGGAAGACTGTGCCGAGATCAGTGTGCCGCACGCCTTCATATGGAAATCTCAGACTGGGCCAAGGAAAGGAATTGGGAAGGATCAGCATGCTTCCCAGGTCCCATAGCAGGGAGAATGCGACTTCTGTGGTTCTGATCAGCAGATCCTTGGCGAGGGCTGATAGTAGCCAGTCTTCCAAACAGGGAAAATGTAATGTCCAAGGCTTCTTGGAGCCACAGCAACTACTGCAAGGCACGTGGGGTTGAGAGCAGGCCAAACAGCGTTACCAAAACAGTAAAGGCCTCCTTGGAAGCAGAAGAAGAGAACCCCACTGTGGGGCTAGTATACCAGGATGTGGAGACAAGCGTCCTGATGACCAGGGTGCATTGTCCATCCCCTTAATGGAACAGGGAAGCAGGCCAAAGAGAGAGAGACCATCCTGAAGCATTTGTACCATATGGACTAATTCAAGATACTAAGATACAGGAAGAATGAAGGTCCCCTGTATTGTAGGAAGAGGAAGGAAGCTGTCCGGAGGCATTCCCAGTAGCTCCAAACAATGCCCTCTGTCCACTAACTGAAGAACCTATTGCTCTGATGTTATCCTGTGCTAGTTCCCATATATAAGGAAAGATGACTCTCCACCACCTCCCCAAGATTTCTGCGGGGAGGCGGAAATGAAGACAGGCTGAGTTGCTGGGAGAGGCAAAGCAACCTGGGAAGTTCTGGGGCCCCAGGCGCTGAACTTCTGAAGGCGAGAAGCAACCCTGCATTTGAACCCATTCTGGGTGCCGGTCCTTGGAGTGTTGATTGGAGGACGTGAAAAGGCAGGCGCCAGGTAGGCGTCTGCTGGGAACAAACAAGGAATGGGCCAAGCAAACAGCCTTGCTTGACCCCGAGGGAGAAAGCTCTGGAATTCTTGCTAAAAGCCCAGTCCCATGAGGCGGTCATCCAGAATATAGGACTGCATGTCAAGACAAGCCCTGAAACTCACAGCCAGGAGTATCATCTGATACAGACTGCCATGGCTGTTATTCTCCTGCTGATTTGGCTGCATCATAAGCAGATCACAGGACCTGAGGGTGTGCATACAAGCCCATTAAAGAGCATGGAACAGTCTGCCTTATGAGGGCATCTGGCAGAGCTTGCATCCGCTCCATAGCATTCTCTCACAGAGCATTCTGATAAGTGGACCTTGTGGGACAGGAAGTTCAGGCAACAAATGACCCCAGTGGCAAAGGTGGTAGGAAGGTACTGAGAGGCCTTGGATGTATAGTGCGATAATGGATGCATTACGAGCACAGAGTCTACCTCTAGATGCTCTGCATAGAAACACTCATCCCGAGGTGCCCTGTATGTGTGATCAGCCTTCTCAGACCTCTAAGGAGTAGGAAAGAGGGTGCATCTATGCCAAAAAATTGGCATCCATAAAGGAGTCTGAAAAGGGGGCATCACCCCTGGAGGTTCCTTCTCACGGAGGCATGCTGCCAACTGACGCCGCCTCTGGGTCCAAATCCCCAGGATCTCACCTTCTTAGGATGAGGAGGAGGTGCCTTTGGAGCAGGTTCAGGCGATCTCCTAGACGATCCTCAGCTTTGTCCCCATCCCCGCTTACTTAGAAGGGTTCCTCTGTGGAGTATCCTGAAAAAATCCACCAAGATACGAAGAGCGCTAAGCCCTAGAGGCAAGGTTGGGGGGGCACCCGGACCGGCATTGGGGTGTCTCTGTGTGGACCCTGGCGCCGGTTTCAGATGCTGCGTAACCCAGTCATCAGTGGCTGAAACACTGGGCGAACTGGCCTCAGCCCCAAGGGCACAAAGACGTCCGGCGTCGGCTGAAAACCTGTTCGAGCAAGACTGAGGCACCAGGTGCACGGTGTCAACATGAGCACATGAGCGTCAGACAACGGTTAAAAACAAAGACAGAGGTGTTGGTCTCTCTGGCGGCGGCTGAGTGGCGACAGGGCGGCCAGTGGCAGAGGAGTATCCAGGGCAACTGGTATCGCTGGTGTTGGATGCGGGGTGATCGGCATGGACCTGACAGCCACAGGCTGACGCCAGACAGAGAAACAGCCAGTGTCAGCATAGAAGGAGAAGCCTGTCAGGAGGGAGCGTCTCCTGAAGGGAGCAGAGGCATCACTTTCGAGGTGGTGACAGCATGCCCCAAGCATCGCTAAGTGAAGTCAGACCCAACATTGGGACCAACGCAGCAGACGCCCAGGCCAGGGACAACGGGCAAAGACCCACTGACTGACTTGGAGGACCCGCCAGCCTCCTGTGTTAGACCCGCTGGGAGTAGAGGCCTAAGGAACAGGGCTGAAAGGCTGAGGACAAAATCCTCACCCCAAGAACCACCGCTCAAGGATCACTGTGAAGAGGGTGGGAGGAAAGGAAGGCCGACCTCCCATGGGAGAAGAGCCAAAGTTGATGCCGACTGGAGTGGGGACCAGGAGTGGGAAGCAGACCGGCTTTTCTTCTTGTACTTCTCCCATTACATGAGCTTGCCACGGACTTCTCCTCTGGAAGCTGAAGAAGTCGAGGCCCTGGAGTGCGGAGGAGAAGCTGTTGCCCTGGAACTCTTTCTCCATCAATGAAAGAGTCTCCTGAAGCAGAAAAATGGGCAGTGGATCACGAGGTCTCCAGTAGAAGTCCTGGCAGAGCTGGCAAGCCTCAATGTCGTGGACAGGCCTAAGCAGAAAAGGCAAAGAAAGTGGCCATCCTTGGAAGACAGCTGCTTGCACAAGCATCATGTCCGCTGCCACTCTGTAGAGGAGGATGAGAAGAAAACCTGCAAGAAAAGTTTGAAATTTTAAATTAGAAATTAAAATAAAAAGTGGGTAGATCACAGTAAATGACGGTCGATCAACGTGTACAACCATCCGTGAGCCGATATGTACAGGTCAACGCCGGGAAAGAACTGAGGTAGGGCTGGGGATCGCCTTTATGTACCATAGTCAGGCGCCCCCAGCCATAGACTGCTAGCTAGAAGTTTTCCGTGGTGTCCTGGCATCTGTCGGCTTCAGTCCTTATGGTGTAGCCTGCTGCAAGAGTTCTTGAAGTAAGATCAGTTCTTCATGTACATTAGGCTCTGTTTGTTGCCCTGAGGCTCATGTTGCCTCTGGATTCTCCAGACTTTACTGTACTCAGCAGAGTACACCAAGTAAATGTCCTGCCGACACCCACATGTGCCTCAATATATGCACCCTCTTTATATGCACATATCCACAATTGGGGAGTGGGATTTTTGGAAGCCTTATAGTTTGTTGTTGGGGCTTGTGGAGGCTGTAGGGTGAAGACTGTTGTCTGGCTTTTGGGGTGGAAAATTTTTAGGAACAGACGCTCACAAACAAAACTGCTCATATGTGACATCCCTAAAGGCAGCAGGGTGACAGAGTCAGAGGACCTGCCCCATCAGCATGAAGTAGTCTGGAACCATAGCCTTTTTCACCTAAAGCAACGAAGGAAGAGACAAACGAAACTGAAACACAGAATTTGCTGGAAGAAAAGGAACACTTGGCCCACGTAGTCTACCTGGAAATTTTCTGCCTAATCTGTCTCTGCAGACCCTAAATGGTCTCCGAAGGACCCTACTCCTGTGACGCTTTGCCAGTTGGTTATGATCATGTATGATATTTGTACAAAAATATAGTATGCAGTCTCTGCTTCCATCTCCTAGGTTTTCATTGAAAACTACAGGATATATAACTGACCAGGAGATCTCTGTAGTGTAATTAATTCTTGAGACATTGCATTTTATGGCCGCTTTATGACCTGTTGCTGCTCTGAAGCTGGGAAACTAAAATATACTTTTTATGACTTCAGAAACAGGACATCATTAAGTGGATTCCTGCAGATATCTTGCACCTAGGTGAGGGATTGCAGGGTTGTAAAACTTCAAGGAACTGGTGGATCAAAAGACTCAATTTGGGAAATGAGTTTTTGCTGATGTCACCTTATTTAATATATCTCCTGATAGGACATCCTGTTTGTATTTTTTATATTCTAAAAGGAGGAGCTAGATGACTCACGGAAGGGGTGTGGAGAGACAGTTTATACTATACTGTGTCTGAACTGTTTAGAGATATTCCATCTTGGAATTCTAGAAAGAAACAACTCTGATAAGCACTTAAAGATACTACATTAGATAGAAAATATCTAAACTGTATGTTGGTAGGAGTTTGTCTGTAATTTTCTTTGCTTTTCTTTTAAGTGATTGTATGCTCTTTGATATATTGTTCTGTGTTTACATTTTCATATTTTATCATCGCTAGTAAAATCTTTATTTGAAAGACTGCCTGGGCATATGCCACTTCTTTTTTGCATGTGATGTACAGAGGGTTAAGACTGACAAAACTGTTCAAAAGCTTGATGGTGTTACTAAACTGGGAAAAGGTAAGAATATACCTAAGGTCTTTTATAGAGTTTTAAGGGTTCATTTTGGAAGCCTGGCTTGGTGTCCCTGGTGAAAGACTGTGCCCGTAATCCCCAAAGAGGACACGATATCTGAGCCTGTACACTGGGTACACTAGCATAGGGTTCACAGTTTAAATCCCCAGAACTTGAGACTAAAGGTGATTCGGACCCAAAGGCAGACAGGAGGGTTACCCTGTCTGTTATCTGTTCACATTACTGCGCCGGAGGTTGGCACTGTGGGAGCAGAGGACCTGACCTGCTGAGTGCGTTGTGACACTCCCTTCATGCCAATTACAAACATTGCCCTGTGTCATCCCATACATGCTTACAGCCCCCACCACACTGTTTTCACCTCTATCACTTCTGCTGACTGTTCCAGGCATCTACAACCCTTTCAGTGAAGCACTATTTCCTCACATCCCTCTCCCAACAGATTTCACTGCCCCAGGGCAGTGTGTCAAAATGAAAATTACGCATACTGTAATTCTTGATCTCTCTTGTATCTTCACCATTCATTACTGCTTGATGTAGCTGAGGCGCACTGCCATGTTTTTTTTTTTGTTAGAGGAGTTACGCCAGGCACCGCCCGAGAGTGACGCACCATGTGGTGTGAGGGGCGACTGCTAGGTGCCACAGACTCCTCCTACATCCCAGTTCTGTTAGTCGAGAGGCGAAATAAAGGCAAGAATAAAAAGAGCAAGGCAAGAGAGCCGAGGGATACAAAAGGAAAGGATATAAACTGAAAAGGGCATAAGCCAGTAGAGGACAGAAACAAGAGAGCATATCTACTTAGGTAATGAGGGCCTCACTGCTGTGTGTTTAAGGAAGGAACAGAAGAAGAAGAGGAAAGAAGACCGAGGATGTTGGGAGGAGAGCTCTGTCAAATCAGAGGTTGGTTTGAGGCTTATAAGCTCGGAACCAAGAACAAGGGAGCAAGGATCCCACAGGATGGAATCTGACAGAAGGTCCAACCGAGCTGTTTGAACAGTTTGGATACAAAAGGCAGATTTCTCTACACCTCCAGTCATCCCCAACCCTTTAAACTGTAGCTGAGAGCTCACAGACTGCCAGACAGAAAGACTGTTCTGAAAGGAGAGCGCCCAACTTAGTAAGGGAAAAGCTATCTAGCACTTTGTTAGGTGTTAACACCAAAGAGTGTGTGTGTGTGTGTGTGTGTGTGTGTGTGTGTGTGTGTGTGGGGGTAACGCCCTAAGAAGGCATCCCTTAGATAAAGAAAGAATGGGAACTCAATCGGACTCCCTGAAGACAAAGCAAGATCGCCAATTCCAGAAGAGTAATGCCAGGACAGAGAAAGTATAAGAGACTGACATAGGAGATCAGGGCTTGCCAGAGGGATATTTAAAGGAGACAGAGCCAGAAACAGGCTGGTCTCCCTAAACTGTGAATTGAACAGCATGGCCAAGAGAAAGACCAATAAGTCACCACTAGGGTAGTCAGAAAGAGTTCTCTGATGATAGCTTAAGTCCCACCTGCTCCCCTTCTCCCTCAGAAAGGCATCTGTTCAGATGAACAGACATGCAGGGTTTTTTGGGGCGCAAGAAGGCCAACAAATAAGAGGGAGGAATGAGCAGGGAGGAGAAGACGCCTAAGTAGGAGGCCCTAGAGGGAAGGTGGCGGGTATCAGTAATGAATGGTGAAGATACAAGAGAAGATCAAGAATTACGGTAGGTGGGGGCGCGTGGAGCCAGAGCAAGATGGCAGCCTTCCTTGAGATCTGCATTTATAGCTGTTAACAAAACATATTAAAAGCACTTTTCCTAGCATCTAAATAGAAGAAAACTAAAGAAAACAGTGGTTAATAAACCAAGAACTGAAATGGGAAATCCATGTAAAGATAAGACTACAGAGGAGGAGCTAGATTGAAATCCTCTGCGGACAGTATGCCACGAGGTCCTTTCAAGGCCAACCCGGAGAACAAGGAGACACAAATACAAGAAACGCCTCCAAACTTTGGGAGCTAAACTAAATATAATAATGGCATCAGTTGGCAGTCTTTCAGACAAGTTTGACGCTTTAAATAATCGTGTGGTAGGAGTGAGGCAACAATGGAGTCGATTCAGGATCTCGGCTGAAGCATCCAGGACGGGCTGATGCGGCGATGGGTGCAGTGTCTACAATAATAAAAGAGAATACCTACCTTAAGTCGCTGCTCAGAGACACTGGAAAACCAGGCAAGGACTTCCAACACACGGATACTGGGCCTCCGAATGTGAGGGAGATCACCTGCTTTTATTCTTCCAAGACTGGCTGATACAGAAACTGGGAGAAGAGGCCACTGAAAGAGCTCAGCGACTTCAAAAGGCTTACGGGTAACTCCTAGGAGTAGGCCGGACAACCCAGAAGCTCCTTGTGCAGTAGTGGCCGTAACTGATGGCGCGGCTCACGGACTTTCTTCTGGCATTGACAAGGCAAAATAAGTGCCTTTACAGGATGGAGAACAAATTTGGATGTTTCCTGATATCGGTTTGCGACGCTGGCCAACGGAGAAAGAGATTTGACGGGACTCGGCCTTGCTTAGGAGTCAGGTATACAGCACGGTTTGATATTCCTGCTCGCTTAGAATTACCACGGCAAGGTGTTCATATTTTCAGATCTGGCTGAAGCTCTTAAATGGGCATACGCCATGCAGTTCCTAAACCCAGATCAATAGAGAGAGCCTCCTTATCTGAAGGAGAAGATGAAACCTAAGGACTTTAAAGTTTATCTTAATTTATAAGGTTAGTTGGGCTGGTGTACCATTTTGGGGCAAAACTCTGGACTAGAGACACTGAACTGATATTTGAATTCTATGGATTGCCCTGGAATAAATTTAAACACCACATAGCTATATTAAACTCACTGTTGAAATAAGTTACTACTTATCTAATTTAATGGGGCTCTAGATGGCAAAGGTTTCTTGCCTATGTTAAGAAATTTAAAGATATGCCAGGAGGATACTTATTTGTTAAAGTACAAGAAAACAGCATTTGTACTAGTCTTCTTTTCTGCAGGCTCTGAGGGAAAGTTTTTGTATAATGGCACAAGATGTGCCTTAGTTATTACTAAACGTGGTAGTTTTTTATTTCCTCCTTGTGGAGGAAAGGTAGGGATGAATCATTTTTAGTTAACATGGGTGTTAAAAACCACGCAGCTCATGGGCTTATATTACAGCTAAACTGGAAAATTAAATGTAAAAAGTCTAATACCCTCCCGAATGAGTATCTTAAGGCATTGTTGGACTCTAATTTGTTATACAGAGAGGAGTGACGTCCTCATGGGTTTTTATTTCAATATTTTGGTAATGCTTATGTACAGACTGTATGCGTTTGTTTCAAAACTAATAAACAAAGTTTAAAAAAAAAAAGAATTACGGTAGGTATGCAATTTTCATCTTCCCTTGCCAATCTTCACCATTCATTACTGCTTGATGAGTACCAAGCACCCCAGCAGGGGACAAGAAAAAACTGAGGGAACAAGACCCACAGCCTCCTGTTGGTGGAAAACAGAAGGAGAGACCAGAGACTAATCAAGCGAAAGCCTAAGGCTGAGGAGAGCTAGGAGGTGTTCCTCGAAGATGAGGAGATGAAGGAAGCCCTGCAGAACTCTCCTAGCTCTGGTGGAAAACAGGGTCCCTCAGAAGGCACAGTGAATCTCCCCACACCGGGCCAGAGGTAACAACCTTGACAGACGAAGCCATGCCAACCGCCTAATGCAGATCGCTGTCCCTGCAAGGCTGGAAGCCACCTCATTGGTGTCATAAGATGCCCTTGCCTGGTGCCTTGCCAGCTCAAACCTATAGCAGAGGGCAATGGCCTGTCTAGATTGCTCAGAGTCAGGCATTGATGCTAGGAGCTAAGATAGCATCGACCATAGATGCCTGTTGTAGGCAGCATGGTGTGCCTGATGAGATGTGATGCAGAGCATCACACGAGAGAAGAGAACACTCTTCTCCCAAGCGGTCAAACTGTAGAGAATCTGAGTCCGGCGGTCGGTCAGGTGCCAGGTGGTGGCGGCCGGAAGAAGTCTCTAGGTATGCCAATCCCAAGGTGGGTTGGGAGAGAAAGGAAAATTCGTACCTACCGAATTTTGATCTTCTTGGACGAGTCTCCACCACTCATTCACACTAGTGGGATTAGCCGGAGGCACTAAGACCCATCGAGAACAAACTTTTGCTGGAGGGTCGGCGAGAGACAGGCGCGCGAGACACGGCGCCCAGGCAGCGGCTCGAGCGGTAATGACCATCTCAGCGACGACCCTCCAACCGCCTTTCAGTACCTTTTTACCAAGGAGGTACACCAACGTGAAAGAGTAAACCTAATATTAAAAACGGACATAAGATAGTCCGTATGACCCGTGTAAGAAGGGTCAGCAAAGACCTCAAGATTTGAGGGAGTGAAGACCAACTACAGCGTGAGCTCGGGATGGAGGGTGGCGGTGAATGAGTGGTGGAGACTCGTCCAAGAAGATCAAGAATTACGGTAGGTATGTAATTTTCCTATCTTCCTGGACATAAGTCTCCACCACTCTACTCACACTAGGTGGAGAGTACCGTTGATAATCCCCCAAAAGGGCGGGCAGGAGAGCCAGAGCTCACGCGGTCAAGATAGAAGCCCATTAAGGACAGTTCTGTCGAATGCGGAATGTCGCCTAGCATGAACATCCAGTGCATAGTGCTTAACGAGGATGCACTGAGCTCCAAGTGGCGCGTTGCATATATCTGCAACTGGAACATTGCGATTTCCGCTAGGATGCCGCGACCCCTAGTAGAGGAGCGTGACACTCTACCTTCTAATTTAACTGGAGCCATGGAATAGCAATGACGAAGGCATGCCACTAACCATGAAGAGATGCATCTAATAGCGACAGGTTGACCCAGCCGGTGTCGCTGAAAGAAACGAACACTTGCTGAGTCTTCGAACATCCTTGGTTCTATCTAAATAGAACCGAAAGGCTCTCTTAACATCCAAGGAATGAAGAGCCTGTTCCTTCCATTTTGGAAATTAGCGAAGGCAGGGAAGTACCAGAGGTTGGTTTAGATGGAATTCTGACACAACCTTGGGAAGAAATTTAGGATGAGTCAGAAGAACTACCTTGTCTTTATGGAATACAGTATACGGAGGGTCCGTAACAGGGCATGTATCTCAGAGACCCTGCGGGCTGAGGTAACGCCACCAGGAAGGCAGTCTTCCAGGTAAGAAATTTTAGCTCACAGGTAGCTAAGGGTTCGGAAGGCTTCCGAGTGAGCATGTCCAGCACCAGGTTAATGTCCCAGGCTGCAACTGGACGCTTAACAGGGGTCTGGTATGGAGAATCCTTAAGAAATCTCTTCACCATAGGTAACTGAGCCAGAGTTAAGGAAGAAACCGGCTCATGGAACGCTGAGATGGCACTAAGGTGAACTTTAACTGTGGAGTACTGAAGACCTAAGTTTGACAGGTCCAAAAGATACTCAGAACCTTGCCAGGAGGACAGGAAAGGGATTCCAAGAGGATTTTGCACACCAGAGAGAAAACGTTTCCATTTGGAGCGTCGTTTTTCAGGTGGCTGGCTTCCGAGCAGCCAGAAGGATGTCTGAGACTCTCAAGAGCGTTGAACCGATTCACTTCTATCTCTTCAGGAGCCAAGCATGAAGGTGAAGTGATTTCAGGTTGGGATGGACCAACGAACCCTGAGTCAAAGACTGATTTGCAAAGGAAGTGGTCTCGAGAGGCTGCCAACATACTGTTGAGAGAGAAACCATAGTTGCAGAGGCCAGGAAGGAGCAATGAGAATCATCTTGGTCCCCTGAGACTCGAACATGAGTACTCTCTGGATTAGAGAGCGGTGGAAAGGCGTAAGAAAGCGTTTGTCCACACGCAGCCTGAACGCATCCTGACAGAAAATGCCAGGCCCTGGATTTCTGGAGCAGAAGAGAGGCAGTTTTCGTTGAGTGGGGATGCAAAAGGTCCAGGTCTGGAGTCCCCACTCTTTGAACAGGGACCGAGCTACGGCTGGATCGAGAGACCACTCGTGAGGGTCTGCCTCCGCTCTGCTGAGGTGATCTGCTAGGTCGCTTTGTATACCTGGCAGATAAACCGCTGAATCAGAGACTTGTGCTCCAAGCACCACTCCCACACCCTCATTGCTTCCCTGCAAAGGGGATAAGAATGAGCACCGCCTTGCTTGTTGATGTAATACATCACTGCTTTGTTGTCCGTTTGAAGGAGAATGTTCTTGTGACAAAGGACATCCTTCAGAGCTCGGATTGCATAGAGACCGCTCTCATCTCCAGGACATTTATGTGGAGATGAGTTTGAACGAGTCCATACACCTTGAGTGTGGAGGAGACAGTGAGCTCCCCATCCCATTAGCGATGCGTCCTGTGGTGATGGAGATCTGATGATCCGGGGAGCAAAGGGGAATCCTGCCAGGAGATTGCTCTCTTGAGACCACCAGGTGAGAGACCTTCAAGGCTCGTCACCTTGATGGGATAAGACTGGGGTGAGAGGTCGGGGACCACTGAGTGGAGAGCATCCATTGGGTGGTTCTCATGTGCAGTCGGCGAGAGGACAATGAAGACCGAGGACGCCATGAGACCCAACATGCGTTGCATCGAGAGAGCTGTAACCGATTGGTTCTCCTGATGTGACGGGCCATTCAAGGATGTCAGTCTTCTGTCCTCTGGAAGGAAAGCCTTCGCTGAAGAGGTGTCTAGAAGCGCCCCTAAGAAAAGGAGCCTCTGGGAGGGTTGCAGTTGAGATTTTTCAAATTCAGCAGAACTCCCATGGACGTGAAAAGACGAAGTCGTTGCACGGCTTCCAAAGTCCCTTGGCCGGAAGGGCTTGACAGAAGCCAATCGTCCAGGTAGGGAAACACTCGAGTCCGATTTTCCTGAGATGCGCCCGAGAACTGCACAACACTTTGTAAAACTTGCGGCACGAGGATAGCCAAAGGCAGGACTCTGAACTGATAATGCTGACCCAAAGCTACAAACCTGAGGAACTTGCGGTGGGTCGGGTGGGCGGGATATCTGGTAAGCATCCTGCATATCCAGAGAGGCTAGCCAGTCGTGCTGATGCAGCAAGGGTAACAGGGTACTGGGAAATCTTGAATTTCTCCCTGAGGAGAATTTGTTTAACTTTCTGAGGTCTAGAATGGAGCATCCCCCAGATTTCTTTGGAACCATAAAGTAATGGGAGTAGAACCCTGTGTTTCGCAGATGGGGCACCAGTTCTATTGCCCTGTTGTTCAGAAGGCCCTGGATCTCCGCGGTAAGGAGGTCTGACTGAGAGGCCGACAACCTGGGTTGTCGTCTGGGAGGACAATTCGGGGTTTCCAAGAAATTGAGAGAATAACCCTCGCGAATTATCGAAGGACCCATTTGTCGAGTTATGGACTTCCACTGGTTGTAGAAGTACATCAGACGACCTCCCACCGGAGGAGAAAGTTCCACCTCGGGCAGAGTGGATGGAACTTGGGCCAACGACTATAAGGTAGCGCTGGGAGCTTTTAGGCCCCTCGGCTTTCTGCTGCGTCTTCTTTTGAGGTTGGGCAGGTTGGCTTTTATGGAAGCTTCCTGCCTCTGCCTCGAGAAGGACTGACGACTATGAAACTGACGTCTGTTCACATGCCCCGAGAGGGGCAGGCGGAGTCTAGCCAACTTAATGGCCGATCTAGTCTTCTGAGTGGCCTCTAAGGCTTGCTCCACCTGAGGGCCAAAAGAAAGGAGCCATCAAAGGCAGCGCCATCACCTGCTGCTGAGCATCATTCGTAGAAGCCAGAAGTACCAGCCAGGAATGGCGCCGAGTACAAATCCCTCGCTGGGCTGCTGAGCTTAAGCAGTGTCGAAAGCGCCCATGGAGGCTTTGACCTGTTGGTTATTGGACTCAATACCTCTAATAACGGTCAGAAGAAGCTCTGACTTGGAATCCGAATCTGGAAGAGCTTCAACCATTCTTTTCATAGAGTGCACAGGATATACTCATACTGAGAAAAATAGCCTTGATAACTGGAATCACGCATACTTAGAGTGGAGGCAGCAAAGACTCTCTTACCTAATGTATCAATCTTACGAGACTCTTTGTTAATAGGTCGAGCTGTAGTAGTTTGAGGAAGAATGACCTTGTCATTCTCTGCCAGGACTACAATAGGATCCGCAAAGGCTTGGGATGCCAAAATGGGACGATCCTTGGGAGCTGAATACTTATCAATGGATTTAGCCACTGAGGAATAAGAGCAGGATTATTCTATACCATTTGAGACAGCGTCTCAAAGGAAAACTGGATCGAGGAGTCAACCGTAGGGATCTCCGAAGCATGAAGATACTGGAGTCTTAATATCTTCCCAGGATCGATGTCTGTAGTCTGGAGAGAAAGAGTGGATCCCAGGTTCTTCAACAGAGACTTAAAGGACAGGTCCTCGACCACAGGCTCTGTAGCAAAGAAAGATCCTGTTTCCTCCACTTCATCACCCAACCGAAGGTCTGGGTCAGGCTCAACATCATCTCCCATGGTCCAGAAAGGACTGTTTGGACAGGAAAGGAGTGAAAATTAGAGAGGAGGAAATAGCAGAAAAACAGGAGGTCCCCAAGTGCTGCTGGTAGCCAGGAGGCAGCAAAGCGGGCTGAAAACCGGCACGAGGAGCGCACCCAGGCGCAGAAGAGCCATGTGACCCCATAAGCGCCCCCAGCGGCGCCCATGGAGCCGACAACCCAGCGCCGCAGCCTTGTGACAGCAGCGATCGGCTACCCAATCAGCAGCACCCCAGCGGCACCGCAGAGCCCGCGGATGGCGACAAAGACCCAGCGCGCACCGAAACGGGCGCCCGACTGCCAACAGACCCTGAGGAAGGCGCTGGAAGAGCCCCAGGAACCTGGAAGCTAGAGGAAAAAACCAGGAGATAAGGGCATCGGTGGGGCCCCTGCACCGCAGCCATGTGGGGGAACACCTAACGCAGGTCGCTGGCACCGAAGAAGGCGCCACGCGACTAGGAAGGCTAACCGCCTACCTGATCACCGGAGGGCCGAGGGCTCCGAGGCAACCGAGCCAGGCAGAAGAACCAACCTCCGAGCCCACTGCTCCATAAGGCGGCCCACTGATGAAACTGCTCATCTGGAGTCCTACCTATAGGCGGGAGGGGCTCCGATGTCGAGGGCAGACGATTACCGGAAGTTGGCGACTCGAAGAAGGAGACCGGCAACAGCAGCGATAACGGCGTCAGCAGCGGAACATACCAGAGGCGACCTCGGTGATGCGCTTCTCTTTTGACCTGTGGGCGAAGAAGAGCTCGAGGCCGAACGGTGCCGAATGCGATCGCTTATTTTATGCCGGGCGGGACCGCCTATCCCCCGGCATCGGACTGACCGTTGTCGGAACCCGCTGAGGAGAAGGAGGCTGACGGACCCAGCCCGGCTGACTGAACAGCTTTCATCTGAAGTCTCCCTACCGTCACCTGACCTGCTCATAGTCGACTCTGTCCAGTAGGCCGAGACTTCTTCAAGTAAAATTTAAATATTAGAAAAATTTACGAAAATAGAATAAAATTAAGCGATACTACTTATCGTGATAAAGTTACAAAAAAAAAAACAAACTGAAAACTATCGCTAGTTTGAAGTTCGACTCCGACAAGTGGCGGCGTTGTCACTGAAGCGCCTTGCCGGCGGAAAAAAGGAACTAGAAAGGCGGTTGGAGGGTCGTGCCGAGATGGTCTGGTACTGAAAGCCGCTGCTCGCGGGCGCTTACAGCCCCGCGGGGCGCCGCTCGCTACCACCCTCCAGCAAAGTTTGCCTCGATGGGTCTGGTGCCTCGGCGCTAATCCCACTAGTGTGAATGAGTGGTGGAGACTTATGTCCAGGAAGATCCTAGGATTCAGAACGGGCACAATACCACCTCCTGCAGTCTGCCGGGGCTGGGATAGGGTCGACTGGAGACTGTCAGAGCGGATAGCGCCTCCTGGAAAGGAATAAACCAGGATGGCATCACCAAATGTTGGGCAATGAATTCACTGAGGAATTCATGCGTCTCCTGCTCGGTATTGTCTCACCTAACAAAGGAAATGCAAAGATCCCTCACCAACCTCAACAGGAACAGCTGATATTCAGTGAAATCAGCGTCGGGAAGAGAGGTGAGCAGAGGTTCCTCTCCTCCGATGAGGGAGACTAAGATGATGGGAACTCGAATGTCCAGAGAACTCCTGCAGTGGTGGGGATAGACGAAACATCCGCTCATACATAACGTATGAGGGCAGGCTGCGCAGTGCCTCTGAATGTCTCCCAGGATAACGGCCTGTAGGACCAACATGGCCTGGGAGAGGGGGTGACTGCAGAGGAATGGGAGAGGGCACCTACGAAGAGGCACTGTCCTCTGCTAGAGCTCTGGAATCCGGAAAATGGAGCCTGAGTTGTTGGAGTCCCAGATAACAAACCAGGTCGCAGAGCGGAACCCTTGGGATCACGAACCTTGGCAGAGCCTGGAAGGAGGTCCTCCCCTGTGGCGTACCTGGGGCTGTATGGCTCCAGAAGGGCGGCCCCACAACAACACCACCGGAGGGATCAGCTGAACCCATGAGGGAGAGGACTTAGAGAACACGACTGTCCATACAGAAACAGGCCTCAGATCTATCCATATTACGGCTAGGTCCCAGGCAACAAAGACAAACACTGTGTCGGTCCGTGACAGAAAAATGCTGGCCACAGGAGCACTGGCGTATAGGGCACGGCCACTTTTGACTTACGCTTAGCTCCCCAACTGACACATGATGCTAAATGACACTCTAAACAGAAAAGCTCCCAGCGTTGTCAGTAAAATAATAAAGAATGGTCTTACCGGAGATGGTGTCGGGAAAAAAGCGAACCAGGATGCAGGACACGGTGTCAAAGAACAACGAAAAACAGGCCTAGTGGCTGCAATAACTTTCTCATTCCGTGTAGCAGGTGCAGCCTCGTCGACAGGAGAAACAGAACTGGGATGTAGGAGGAGTCTGTGGTGCCTAAAGCCCACCCCTCGCCCACCTCGTGAGTGCATTACTCCCGGGGCAGCCGACTCTCAACAAAAAACAACTCCTGCGGGCAGGTGCGCATCTGCCATACCCAAGCAGTAATGAATGGTGAAGATTGACAAGGGACGATCTAGATGTGGACCTATATCATCACTTTTTCTTTATGAGTGAGAACAAGGTTGAGTGGTCCAGGGAACTAGGCATTGAGTGTGAGCAATGCTGGGACATTTTCTTTTACAACTTAGGAAGGACTGCCCATCCTTCCAGCTGAGAGACTGTCCTGTACTATAACACCTACCCAGAGAAAGGCGAACCAATATAAACCTACAAGTTCCTCTCAGTGGTGAACGGGGCAGGAGGCAAGTCTTTTCCAATGAGAAAGAGCTCCAGGACCAGGAGAATGCAATGAAGTTGGAGGAGTATTAAACAGAGATGTGAGTAAATATTTCTTCACTGAAAGGTGATAGATACCTGGAACAAACTGCCAGCAGCAGTGATGCAAGAGAAAACCGCGAGGGCTTCAAGCATGCATGGGCTAGACATACAGGTATATATCAGAAAACAGGCAGGGAGGAGGGAGGGATGCAGAGGAACCAGTTAGGGTCTGTGGGAGACAGATCAGGCAGGAACATCTGTGTAGACTGAGTGGGCCACACAGCCCTTTCGCCAACAAATTCTATGTTTATATGTAAAACAAACTCATTCATGAGCAACTTTCTTATCAAACACCCTACCTGCCATGACAGTTTTCAACATTCATCGAATGTGGTAAGACTGTGAGAAACTTGATGTAAAAAATGTTACCAAGATTGCAAAACAATAAACTTGATTATATACATATAAACTAAGCCAGAAGCTATATTATGTAACTTGAATTCTGGACCCCAGAGACAGCAATGTGCTTTGATGGTGGGGGGGAGACAGAATATATACTCTGTGAGTGCCCGGAGGCAACGAGGTGTGTCACTGCTGGGCATGGGAACCATGGGACCCAAATGTTGTTTTCACAGGGTTCAAGGGATCTCCAGCTCGAAGACCAAAGAGTGGGGATCTATGGAGGAGACCGGGTTTTGCTCTTCTGTAGCAACTACACGCATAAAGAAGATCACCCAACTCCAGTTACTGGGGCAGGGGTCTACTGCTTTCTGTTGTATTCATACTGCTACTGTACTCAACTGTTGGTGACCATGTGCCAGCAAGGGCATCTAGTACTTTTTATTTTTATTTTGTTCAGGCGGACAGATTTCTTGGTCACAGCCTATCCTACCAAAGAAAACTAGTAACTGTCATCTGCCAACAACCAGGATCCAAAGCTGTATCTACTGATGAATCAGTAAACTGTGGCAACAACTCCTGTTCAATACTAACTTACAAGAATGCCAGTCAGGTTTCAGAGTCAGAAGTAACGCTGGGCAGTTCCACTGTGCTGCAACTGTGCTGTCCTGTTCCCCATATGGGCATCATAAAGATACACACAATGAACTTTTATGACAATGAAACCGAAAAAATCTGACCAGTTTAAATATCAGAATCAGTCAGATGAAGTGACTAGGTCACTCACTAAGAACCCCACCCTGCCCCAATCTTTGACAACCTGCTGTCAAGCTGGTTGTTAATGTCATGATGTGGGCTCCTGAAAAGAAAAAGGTCTAACAATTTTAATTTTCTATGTCAATTCTTTGCCATATGGTATACATACTGCTTTCATTCACTCGTGCATATGCTAAAAAGCTCATTATCTCTTACCTTTAAATGTGACAAACAGTTCTGTAGGAATATGTGCCAGTTATTTAAAAAGAATTGTTTCTGACTGACACACAGGCAGGTGACAAGTGGATACAGAGCCTATGTGTGGAAGCAAAACATACCGAAGTTAGGGAGTAAAAATAATACAGACTATACATGTAAAATAAATACACATTATGTCAGTGTTATCACTTTATGGCTAGTCACAGTTGTTTCCATTGGAATCTGCAATTTTAATAGCTTACAGTAGCATTTAGAAATGCATGTGGTTGACTGTCGTCGCAAGATGCTATACCAAAGAATTCATGCAACTGCCTTATTTGCTCAGCTATTGTATTTTTAAACAAAATGATTTATCCAACAGAGTAAGCAAGAGGCAAGCTGTGGCAGGAGGAGTTAATCTTTTTTTTTTTTTTTCCAGATTAAGCTTTTCACACTTACAGTACAATGTATTAGATTATCTAACGCATGATAGTAAGCAACATGTTGTTGGAATATATTTAGAGGAAAAACTGATTCTGAAAGGAAATAGAGCATGTACCAGTGAGTGCTTCTTCTTTGAGCTCAGCTCAAAGGTGGTCTGATAGAGCATCTCCACAAAATTCTTCAAGCATGGCACATTTACTTCATTTTTAACAGCCTAGAAAAGGAAAACACATTAAATAATGCTATGCCTGGAAAGGAAATGCTACCAAGCAAACAGGGCGGTGCTCTCCGCATACTCACAACCTCGTTCATGGATGGACACTGTCAATCTGGCTCAGTTTTGCTTAACTGAAATTTACAAATTTAAGTGGGGCTTATTTATTTCCCAAAGTTGAAATCTTGATTTTCCATAATTTATCCTCTGCAGTACTGTAACGTATTTCTTTATCTTTCAGGCAGTCAAGTCTCCAACTACAAAAGTCACCTGCCTGTAGCCTTACGCATTGCAAACTGATCCCTTGGCTCTAAGAAGCCAAGCAGGGTCAGGCCTCATCAAGTGAAGAATGGAAACCTCCAATAAACACCAGATTCTGCAGACTATGGTACTGGTACTCGCAGGACACTCTTCCTTGGTTAAAAGTAACTGCACTCAATGCCCCAGCATGGTGTTAGGGGACAACTGCTGTCAGAGGTGCCGCTTTCAGATGAGATGTTAAACCTGGAGTACCAAGAGCCCATGGCATGAGGCTGCTTTGTAAATTTTCATTTTACTTGTGCTGTTTGAATATATTCATTTTTATTTGTAATTTTGACAAGGAAAGGCACACTTAGGTGTAATAGCTTGTTTCTTTTCCAGTGCATCCTGGGGTGGGTTACGTACCTGTTTTACTGATAATGGAATGTTGGCCATGGCTGGGAAACTCCCTACTCTTCTTCAATAAGTGGCAAGGGATCTTTACCTTCCAGCTGGACAGTGACCAGAGACAGGCAGATGGGACCTCAGTTTAACGTCTCATCCGAGGATGGTACTTCAACAAAGCAATACCCCTCATGCTGTACAACAGTGTCAGTTCTGAGTATTACCTCAAGTATCTGGTGGGCTAGAACCCATGACCTTCTGATCTTCCAACTGCAGAGGTGAGCATGCTACCTGCACGAGCCACTGACATGGATCAATATGGATTACAATAGATATAGCTGAATAGAACTGTTGAGTACCTAGAGGCCAGTGGGACACAGGACTCAAGGCAGCATGGATTTACAGCAGGAAGGTCATGTCAGACGAATCTAATTGATTTCTTTGACTGGATGACCAAAGTAGTAGACCAGGGAGGGCTGTGGACAAGCCTACCTAGACTTTAGCAAGGCATCTGACACAGTCCCTCACAAAGATTAATAAACAAAGTAGCCAGCCTGGGAATGGGTCCCAGGGTGGTAGCCTAGATAAAACATTGGCTGGACAACAGGACACAGAAGGTAATAGTAAACAGAGTCCACTCTGAAGAAAGGGAGGTTAACTAGTGGGGTACCTCAGGGTTCAGTACTGGGTCCAGTCCTTTATAATGTCTTTATAAGTGACATTGCACAGGGGCTGGAAGGAAAAGTATGCCTCTTTGCAGATGATACACAGATCTGTAACAGGGTTGATACACAAGGGGCATGGAAAGGATGAGAAGGGACTTGGCAAGGTTAGAGGAATGGTCAGAAGTATGGCTTGGATTCAATGCAAAGAAGTGCAAAATAATGCACCTGGGAAACAAAACCAGAGGAAGAGTACACAATGGGAGGGAGGTAGTAACAACAAAATGGAAAGACACCAGGGGTAATCATATCAGATGACCTTAAGGTTGGCAAGCAATGTGAGAAGACAGTAGGGAGGGCGGGGGTGTTACTGGGATGTATAGGGAGAGGCATCACCAGTAGAAAACAGAAATTGTTATTCCTCTGTACAGACAGTTGGTGAGACCCCATCTGGAATACTGCATCCAGTTCTGGAGACCCCATCTCCCAAGGACATAGACAGGATGGAGGCAGTCCAGAGGAGGCAACAAAAATGGTGCAGGGTCTGCAAGTGAAGCCATATGAGGAAAGACAAAGGAGCTTAATATGTACACTCTTGAGGAAAGGGGAGGTGGGGCATGATAGAAACTTTTAAGTACCTCAGTGGAATCAATAAAGTCCAAGAGGGTAGCATCTTTCAGAAAAGAGATGTGCAAGAACAAGGGACACAATTTGAAGAAAGAGGGATGGCTCAGAGGCAACGTGAGGAAGTATTTTTGAGAGAGGGTGGTGGACGATGGAACAGCCTTCCTGAGGAAGTTGTGGGGTCTCAAACTGTGGGAGAATTCAAGAATGCATGGGACAGACATAAGACAATTCTTGTGGAGGGTAGGAAGAAACAGGCTGTTGGTTAACTAGGATCTGCAGCTTATCCAGTAGGTAGGGAAATGGGCAGATTAGCTAGCCAAGCACTCCTTATCTGCCATCAAAGTCTGTTTCTATGATATCTGCTGTGGTGGGGAGTCTCACCATCCCGCTGGTTGTTGACTCTTATAATGAATTATGAGTTGGGTAACAGGTATGGACTTGTCTCCCAATTAAAACCCCTTGCAATAATCAACCATGAAATAAGTCTTAATAGTATGAAGACTTCTGTGTTTAATTTATTTTGAATACAAGAACTGGAAGCTCGGAGACCCTAACCCAGTCTGTTGTACTGCAAAAGTGCTGAATGGAAGTACACCCATAATAAATGAAGTACTACCTATGCCAACAAAACAGCAGGAATTACCTGTCACTAGGACATTTCTATGCGACTTACTTATGCTATGCTACTCGAGGTCTAGTACATTTAATTAGTGGGATTTTCATTCCAATCTTGGTCCTAGAGTGAACTTTTCCATTGTTAATCTATACTCCCAAAAGAGGTTAGTTTTGCTCATTTTAATGTACAGCCTACTGCCCCAAAAGGATGCTGCTGGAGTATGTCTGGAGCAAAATAATCCACATTTTTAACTGTCACAATTGATCAACAGAACCGCTTGAGGGTGCAATAGGAATGGGAGGTTATCAAGTATACTGAAAAGGAGGGTCATGGCTAGCAGTCAGCAGGGATAAAGCTCTAGAGTGATCAACTCTAATGTATTAATTATCATATCCCCACTTATTTGTTGCATTATTCAGTTTAATCGGTAGAACTTACCATCAACAGTCCGTAGACGCCATCTGAAGCACCTAGATAATGAGAAATCCCTGCAATTGGGGAAGACGGGAAGGGAAAACGAGCAACTTGCCCAAGAAGTAACCTTAGGATAGGCAGACAGTAACTACAAGCACCAGAGCAGCCCTCAAATGTTGCACTCCTGCAGGCCATCTGGGAGTTAGAAAGTAAGGCAGAGGCATAAACAACAAATTTACAGCCTTAGAAGCTCGCATGGAGGCTTAACAATGGAGGTGAAACAAGCCATGGACACTTCTAACAAAACCTTGCTTGCAGTGACTGGTGTTATTAATGAGAACAAGCGTCTGTGCTTCAGTCTGGATCACTAAAAAACGTGCATGCATGACACATATTCACATCCTGGGTCTTCCCAAGGAGTTGGAAGGGCAAAATGCAGTCTCCTACATCACCAGCGTACTAAGTAAACTACTCAATTTTTACTTAAAAGGCTCATAGTAAAATACAGTAGTAAAACATTATCCACAGACCTCGCCTGCAGATTCAGAACAACTGTGCATGCCACTGGTGGTTACTAGTGGATCACATGTAAAAGACAGACTACTAAGGGAGCAAAAACAAGGGTAGATTATTCACAGAGATGGGTGCAACTATACTGCTTTCTGAACCCAAGCTTTGAGACCCAGGAAAGAAGGAAAGCGTCAGACACAGTTACAGGACTTGAGAGTACTAGGTACCATCCACACTCTTCAATACCCAACCAACTGGCTCCAATAAATGGACAAAACCTTTATTTTTCGGTCACATTTGAGGCTGGTAAAAATCTGGAAGCCCTCCAAAAGACTTTGAAACCCCGACTACAGATGCAGAGCTTACAGAAGATGAAAGAGGACTATTAAAAAATAAACTTTTCAGAGACTTGTCTACATATTCAACTGTTAATCTGCTGTTTCATAATTTACAGGAGAGTCGGACAGAATCTAGCACCAATAAATTCAGAATGTGGATCACCTTATCCCCAATCAGACTCGTGCCAAAAAAATGAGATCTCTAAGTCACTGTGTTTAAAAGATAGAAGTCATTCTGTATCCTAATTTCACTACCCATTCAAAAAGCCAGTTTCAGAGAAGAGCTACTGAATGTCATAACCAGAACTCACAGCCTACTCCCCCTGCAAGCTACCTTGTAGAATTTCTTTCTCCCATGGTACATAAAACTGCAGTTGTAGTAAACATCTGAAAAAGAAAGTGGACAGTGGTTGGGTATTGCACATGCATTTCCATAACATGTAGATGCAAGGTACTCAAGAATATGAAGGGGGTTAGAATACAGTGACAAACATGGCCTTAAATGCCAAAGCTGTGTTTAATTTTTAGAATATTGACGTATGAGATTTCAGAATGCCACCAGGTTGTGATTGAGGGATGCAGCGATGATACAATCTCAGCTGGGACATACAATTTTGGAATGTGACAGGGTGCTGAATTCAGAAAGTGGCAGTATCATAAATTTTTAGAATGTGTCAGAGATACGCAATTAGACATACAGTTGCAGAATATGGCAGGAATACACAATTTCAATGCGTCATGGATAAGTAATATCGGCATGTGGTGGTGATCATTCATAATTTCAAACTGGTGACAACATGCAACTTTGCAATGTGACGAGGACACGGAATCTCAGAGCGTGGCAGGGACACAGTTTCAGAATGTGGCAGTCTCAATTTTAGAATATTTAGGATGCACATTTTGGAATGTGGTGAGATGCAAAATTTTGGAGTGTGGTAGGGAAAATTTTCAGAATGTGGTGGGTATGCACAATTTAGGAATGTAGCGTGGATACACAATTTTGGAATTGTGCAGAGATGTACAATTTTAGACAGTCTTGGAGATGCAATTTCAGAATGTAGCGAAGACCCTCATTTTCAGAATGTGGTGGGGATGTGCAATTTTAAATATGGTGATACACGTTTTTGGAATGTGCGACAAGCAATTTTGAAATGTTGTAGTGGCAAGTACTTTTGGAATATAGCTGTTAGATACCATTTCAGAATGTGACTGGGACACAATTTCAGAATGTGGAGGGTCATGCTGGTTTTCAATGTAGTGGTGGGGAGACACAATTTTGGAATGTGACTGGGAAAAATAGGTTACTCACCTGTAACCTTAGTTCTTGAGTGGTATACAGTTCATATCCACACTCACAGCAGTCTCCTTTAAAAGCTGTTCTTGCTCAAACTAAGCTCTTCCCCACCACCCAGGTGGTATATGCCTCGCTCAGCCCAGTGACATCAGATCTTGCATGCTGGAAGAAGGGATCCATGTACCACTTGCCAGTAGAGGTCAGGTGGGTTGTGTGGATGTATACCATATACCACTCCTAGGTTGGTAACAGGTGAGTAACTTGTTTTTCTAGGGGCATGGAGACTGTGTACTTGCCACACTTTTTGAAACTCTATCAATTCTCCAGGAGAAGGGGCAAGGCACACACTCATTTATGGAACAGAGATTGGAAAACCGAGGACCCAAAACCAGCATCCGGCATGACTCAAGGTTGATGTGGTAGTGGGAGATGAATGTATGCCGACTTCCAGGTAGCAGTCCTGTAGATTTCCTGGATAGGCACATCCCTGGAAGCAGCCCGAGGCAGCAGTATGTCTGGTGGAATGAGCCCCAAGCCCAATGGAAGGTTCCCCTACCAGCCAACCTGTAGCAGAGGTTGATGCAGGAGATTATCCATCTGCCAATCGTCCACTTAACTGCTGGTCTCCTAGGTGCGGCTTCAGCATATGTGACAAAGAGCTGGTGAGACTCGCCCCGAAATCCAGCTGTATGTTCCTACAATAAGAGAGCGCTAACTGCAGGTCCAAAGTATGAGCTAACTGTCAGTCTCAAGGATGGATTGTTAAAGCATACTGCCAAGTTAATCACTTGGTAAAGGTGAAACTCCTATACAACATTTGGGAGGAACTTCAGCTGGCAGCGAAGGACAACCTTGTCCCTGTGGAAAAACAAGTAAGGAGACTCCACTGAGAGCACTGGAATCACTGATCCTTTTGGTAGAGGTGATAGCCACCAAATGTAGTTTTCCACAACAGCTGTGACCTCTCATACCTGTACATAGGCTCGAAAGGCTTACCATGAGCACTGCCAAAATCAGCAACAGACCCCAATGTGGTGGTGGTTCACGCCCGGCTGGGACAGGTGGTCCAGGCCCAGAAGCACCGATCACCTTCTCCGGTGCCATTGCTGGCATAGCAGCTCTGGCTCTGGTATGCAGAGATGGCTGCAAGGTGTACCCTGAGGTCGTCAATCTCAGCCCTAGCTGGGAGGGGCAATAGTCCAGTATAGAAGCCATGGGGCAGGCAAGGAATCAAGTTCCTTGCCCTGGCACCAAATGGAAAATCTTTTTCCATTTAAATGCATAGCAGCGATGAGTTGACTCCTTTCAAGATGCCTCTGTAACATGGAGCACACCAAGTCCCAAAGCCTGGAACTCTAGCTACTCAAGAACCAGATCGTGAGGTGCAGGGACTGAAGAGCCAAGTGTAGGATCTTCCCGGATGACAGAACAGCAGATCTGGGTGCAGGGCAACGATCATGGAGGTCTGATGCTGAATCTGAGGAGATCTGGGTACCAAAATGAAAATTACGTACCTACGTAATTATGATCTTTCTGTGTATCTTCACCATTCATCACTGTTGGGGTATCTGCTGGAGGTCAGGACCGGGAGCTCTTTTTTTTTTTAAAGGTAGGCGGAGCCAATGCACCATCGGCACTGCCTCGAGGGCTGGCAGATCATGGAAGCCATGGGGTTGGCCATTAGGGTTGCGTTGACTCCGCCTGCCTGCCAGTTCTGAGTTGCTGGAGAGGTAAGAGGAAGGGAGTGGAGGGTGGGACAAGGAAGTCCAAGGGACAGAAAAAGGAAAAGATATATAACCAAAAGGAGAAATAACGACTGAGAGGACAGAAAGGAAGAAAGTCAGAAACTAGAGGGATTGGGAGGGCCCAATCTCTGGAAAAGGAAGAGGGAGGTAGGTGGGTAAAGGATTTAGAAAAATATGGGGGATTAAACATCCCAGACTCTGGTCCGTCTCCAGATTATATAGCAACTGCAAGGAGCAGCAAAGGCTTTCTGCCAGAATTCAAGGCACAGAATGACTGGCAAACACTCCTGAAGCAAGTCGGCTACTCTGGAAGAAGGACAGGTGCAGGCAATTAACACCCTGTCAAGGAAAGATTATTGGTGAAAAAAGAGTTTTCCTTTTTTTTTTTTTAAGAAAAGGAGAAATAGGTTGGACGAGAACAGGGAGGAGAGAGAAAGGAGGGCAACTGACAACTCCCACCTCTCAAGGGTGGAGCCAGAGCACTGGAGAAGGAGTGCCCCCTTGCTGTCCCTCTCCCCAGAACATTATCCCTATGTGCCCCTGTTTGCCACTCTAAGAAAGGAGGGGAGGATGGGCAGAGAGAGAGAGGGGACCCAGAGACTGAGGCCTCAGGGGATGGAGGGCGGGATCGTGATGAATGGTGAAGATGCACAGAAGGCTCTTAATTCTGATAGGTATATAATTTTCATATCTTATCTGTCAATCTTCACCATTCATCACTGTTGGAATGATACCAAGCCCCCGAAGAGGTTTCTTTACACCCTAAGGGGCAAAGTCCCTTAGCTCTCAGTGGGTGACACACTAAGAGGGAGAACCTTCAGGGCCTAGGGAGGCCGAGGTGGGAGAGTGAGGCAGGGGTCCCCTGGGAGGAGGAAGGAAGTTGCCCTGACAAAGCTGCGTCTCGCTCTATGGAGAAGAGACAGGTTTTCTGGTGATAGAGTTAATCACCCTCATGCCAGGCCAAGGGTGACAACCGGGAAAGACGCAACCATACCGTCTACCTAGTGCAGATCGCTGTCCCTCGACCCTGGTAGCTACCTGCGCTGGCATCATAGGATGCCCTCGCTTGGTGCCTTACTAGCTCCAGGCCATGCACACAGAGTGCAATGGCTTGTCTGGTTTGCTCTGTATCAGGCAATGAGGCTAGGAGCTGACCCAGCCTGGACCACAAGAACCTGTCATAGGCTGCATAGTGGGCCCGATGTGCAGAAATGGAAAGCAATAACCGTGCTGAGTAAGTCCTCCTACCCCAGAAGTCAAAATCGAGGAGCCTTGATCTGGGGGCTGGTCACAGTGAAAGCGCGAAGCCCATCAGGAGTATCCAGCTCGTCAATCCAGACTGTGGATGAGGCATGGAACCTGGAGACTCCAGGAGTGCGCAATACCTCTGGCTGAGATCCCTTGGGGCAGGAACTCCAGAGAAGGGACTCTGCCAGGAGCAGCACCGACGCCTCTCAAGGGAGCTGGCCAGGCGGCACCACAAGGGTGGCCTTCAAAATCGCCTAGAAATGCATCGCCGAGTGCTCAGGATTGCTGATAGTGGTAGGAGTGAGGTGCAAGTCCTCCAACATCCTCACGAGGAGCTGATACTCAGCGAGATCAGCAGCTGTAGAGATGTGAACACAAAGTTCCTCTCCCCAGAAGAGGAGGATGAGGAGCTGGAGGGCACAGACTGTTTAGTGGGTGGCTGCACGTGGAAGGTTGGAAAATCTGGCTGTCCATCACCCTAACGTAAGCAGGGAACCGGGCAGCCACCACTCTGAACTGCTCCCAGGAGAGAGGGCCGCTGAGGACCAAGGATGCCTGGGAGCGCAGGAGAAATGTGGCAGAGGGATAGGGACAGAGCCAAGAAGTGATGCGGCTGACCTCTGCCTGGGCTAAGGAGCGGACCGGAGCACCCACAGAAGAAGGTGCCCTGGAAGACCCCACAGCCGACAGCTGAACAACCATTTCAGTACTGCCTTGGCTCGCCGGAAGAATCCCCTGTGGGCGACGGGGCCGTATAGGTCAGAAGGATGGTCCCCTACCTCATAAGAATGGGGCTCTCTCAAACAGACCGAGGAGGAAGAGTGGAGATCCGTACTACAGCGTCTCCCAGAGCCCAGGTGGACCCCTGAAAAGGCCACCATGCCGACCCCATGCCCCTCGGAGTCCGAAGTGCCCTCCTCCTCCAGAGGCCAGCCTAGGTAGCTGGCATCTCTGGGCAGCACCCGAAGGATCTAACCAGGGCACAGTACCCTCCTCCTGTAGGTGCTCTGATCGGCCCCAAAGTTGGGCGATCTAGGCACACCACAGGTGGGGGCACCACCTATTGAGGGGCCAGTGAACCCACCAAGACCAGGCTGCAGAGCCACGGTGGCCTGCACCATTGCCCGCTGGTCAGCACCCCTGACCCCAGTCTCGTAGCCACCGACCCACCTCAGAAGGGGCTGACCCAGCTTGTCGAGGAGACTACTGGGCTGCCCACCTCAACAGCCAACCCCAAGGATCAGACAGTCCATCTGACTCAGAGCTCGACTCCACCTCCGAGAAGATAGAGGCAGAGGCCCTCTGCAAACCATGGGAGGCCCACTGCCATTTTGCCAAAGGGCCCAGAAACCAAAGCTGTGCCCAAGCGGTACCAGTGCCCCTCGCAGCACATAGCGGAATCCACAGGGGCATGGCTCCAGCCCAAACAGGAGCTCCAGAGTCGGGATCAGTTACGGCGGCATCCAGCCCCACGGTGCCGCTCACAGCACCGAGGACGAAGGCGGGCGCCGACGACCCCCATCGATGCTGAGGGAAGTGGTGCGCTGGCGTATCGGGCGCCAAGGACAGCACCGCCCAGCTCCACGGCATCGCAAACGGGCGCCGAGGGCAGAGGCGGCACCGCCGAGGAATCAAGGCCCACGGTGCCAAGCCCCAAGGACACAGCGCGCTGCTGCAACCTCTGCGCCGAGGACGGCGCTGAGGCGAACATGGAGAAAGACGGTACCATAGCAGCTCCCAAGTCGCCACTAGTGTATCGGGCGCCACGAATCGCTTCCAACAGAAGCCACGCACCGCGCGGCTAAGTCGTGGTGCTGGATGACTCCGCCAGGGCCCATGGCGCCGAGGGCAGCGCCCGACCGGGCCTTGTGAACCGCAGATCTGACACTCAGGGGGAGCTCTCACCCCGAAGGGTGACTGCCGTGGCGGCACCTCCCGCCTGCCCCCAGGAGGAGCAGGAAGGGCCTCCTGTGCCGGGAAGAAGCCTCAGCAATGGCTAGGCTACTAGTAGCCGAGGCTCCCTCCTTCTCAGTCCGTATAGAACTGAGAGGGACCCGGAGGAAAGGCCGAGGCGTGGCTTGGCCCGGCAGTGTGCACCCGACCCCGAAGTCGGGGCTCGCCCACTTTCCATGCGTGTTGCTCGATGACCAAGCGGTCCATGGAGAAACAGGCGTCGACAAATCCATGTCGTGAAGAGGGCCAAGACACGAAAGACACAGGTCATGCTGGTCGGTGACGGAATACTTTCGCCGCAGCACTGTCAGATGGGGGGGTCAATCTGCCCAGAAGATTTCTTGCCCTCCAACCGAGACATGACCTACAGGGGAAAAAACACCAAAACAGACTCGATGTCGCGGAAATATAAAGATAAGGAAAGATCTTACCGCAGGCGTCAAGTATTGGCAAAAACAGAACCGGCAGGAGGACCGACTGACTTGACAAGAAGGATAGGATTTTGAAAAACTGCGGAGCAGGCCTAGGATTTTCTTCACAGCTTCCCACGGCGACCTCTATGGCAGGAGACGAAGAACTGGCAGGCAGGTGAGACGACAGAGCCTAACGGCCAACCCATGAGCACCATGCAGTGAGTCGGCTCTCGAGGGCGGCGCTGATGGTAAGTCCGTCCGCCTACCTTTATTAAAAAAAGCTCCTGTGGGTCCTGACCTCCGGCAGATACCCCAACAGTGATGAGTGGTGGAGATTAACACAGATAAGATCTGGCACCAGTCCAGTGCAATCAGGATCATCCATGCCTTGTCACTCATGCTTTGATCACCACCTTGTGGATTAAGGGAAAGGAGGAAAGCGACAGGAGGCCTGGGATCTAGGGCCTCACGAATACATCCCCAACAGTGTCCCAGACTGGGAAGGGTGGGCATAAAACAGGCTCTGTTTTATGCTCTCCTGGAAGCAAAGGGCTCCACCAGAGGAGTGCCCCACAAGGAGGACAGGTGCTACACCACCTCCTGATACAGAGACCACTCATGCAGCATCTCGCCCACACAATTGAGTGTGTAAGTCAGCTGGCTGTCAGCTGCAGTGAGATGAATCACTGGAAGATCCACACCAAGCTATGCACAAAGGTCCAGGTGCGGAAGGTCTCCCAACACAAGGGAGGGAGTGTGTACCACCCGATTGTTCAGGTGGGTGACTGCAGTGGGTAGTACTGTCCCTGCCTGACTTGCATGATCTGACCCCAGACTAAAGGCGAATTCCATCAGAGCTATGTCCACTGCACAGAGCTCCAGCATGGCTGAAGTGGTGATGGCACGCCTGGGGATCCAGAGCCTGGGCTCTGTGATCTCCCAGGTGGGCTCCCCATCCTACCAGAGGCGTCTGCAGTCAGAATGCCAGACAGCTCTGGGCAGAAAAACAGGACCCTCCTCCAGATGTTGTAGGAAAAGCCACCACTGGAGGACATCCCACATTGGCTGGGTCACTGCAACGGCTGGTCCAAGAGAACTAGGTGCTGAGACCACTGAAGGCCCAGTTCCACTGAAGGTGATGCATCCACCAGCAGGCCCACCAGACCACGCTGGTGCAGGATGCTATGTACACCATCAGCCACAGGGAGTCCCATGCGGGGCATGGCGCAAAACCTGAAATGATTGAGCAGAGGCACTGGCAAGTGCCCAGTCTGCAGGGAGTCGACCTTGGCCGTGGGAAAACAAGCTCTGCCCTGATGAAATGAATCACCCGTGAGGGGTTGACTTTGGACTTATCTGAATTAACCAGAAAGCCCAAGTATCTGCAGGTCTGGAGAGCCAGATCCTGGACCGCTCCACTGCCTCCTTGGATGGCCTGGCTATCAGCCAGTCATCTGGAGTCGGTATACCTTGACCCCTGGTGCCAGGAAGGCTGCCACCACTGCCATGCACTTGGTGAAGACTCTGGGTGCAGAGGAGAGGCCGAAGGCATGACCTGGAACTGGTAAGGTACAGCCAGTGGCATGAACAGACTGGAATGTGCAAGAACACATCCTGGAGGTCCAAGGAGCAGAATCACATGCCCTGCTCCAAAGATGGTATTATCTGGTTCAGGGTGACCATCCTGAACCCGTGCTTCCTGAGGTACTGATTCAAATCATGAAGATTCATTATGGGGCATCAACCTTCAGTCCGCTTCAGGGCAGCGAAGTACCTGGACACATAGCCCTGACCTGCCATGGTGTCTGGGCCATGGGCTATGGCTCCTTTCTCTGGGGATGAGCAACATCCCCTGAAGGCAGACAGCGTGTCCTGAAACACCATGGACTCCTTGACGCATGGAGTCAGTAAGGTGGGAGAACCTCGAAATCGAGAGGCAGCCATTTGCTTACCATCTCTAGGACCTACTTGTCAGAGGTAACTGCAGACCAAGCATGCCAGAAGTGGCATCGCCCCCAGCAAGATGAGGCAGAGACTTGGGGTTTAGGAGGTAAACATTCCCCAACCTGTCAGAGGTATCTTTGGAGGGGCACCAGCTGCTGCTAGAGGGCCCCTACCTCTCTCCCACCCCTTTTTTTTTTTTTTTGAGGGCCTGACACAAAACTGGTCTTGGGATGCCAAGCCTGTAAAGCCCCTCCTGGGGCTGGAGGCTGCTGTGGTGGAAAGGGCTGAAACTAAAAAGCTTTTTCTTTGGTCTCTGCCCTTTCTGCTCCTTCTGTGTGGAGGTCTTAGAATCAAGGGTGGCAATGGATTTCTTAAGCCTGGTGAGGTGTCCTTCCACCCGAAGTCAGAGGTCAGTGCTTGAAGGGGTCATCGGCCAACTTATGCTAGATGTCCTCATGAGGAGGAAATTCTTAGCCAAGCTCTGCCACGCATTGCATTGGCTGCTGCATTGACATGGGCTTAAGAATCGCCCAGAAACCAAGGCAGTCTCAGCTGATGTTTAGCCTGCAATTGATCCTTGTCTCAGACCACTTTTACAGCCATCTGTTTGTCGGCAGGAAGGTAATGAAGGACATGGTGTGAGGACTCCCATGGGGGAGTGACTGAAGTGGGTCATCATAAAGGTGTAACTAGCTGGCGCAGATTCAAGTGAGGATGCAGCATAGACCTTCTTAGCTGCAAAGTCAAGCCTTTTGGGCTCCTTATCAGGGTTTGTCCAAGTTCCTTGTAGTACTGGATTTGCGGAAGACCATGCAGGCAACCAGACCTCGGCTTAGGATGTTCCTAGCATCCAGACAAAGTGGCAGTAGGGACCGTATACATGTGGACCATACAAGCAGAGTGTGCGGACAGGAAGTTGGATGCTACCAAGGCTCCAGCACTGGTCCAGGATGGCCTCACCATTGGAAGGAACCCCAGCAAATTCATCCCAGACAAGTATCTCCATGAAGGGATACTTAGCCTTTTTCTGGACTGGTTCCAAGGGAACCTCCATGGCCTCAGACACAAGTCTGAGAAGAGCCCCAAATACACCTGTCCATGGTTAGTAGTAAGTTCTTTAGATTGATTCCAGGTTGAAGGCATAAGCCCTGAAGACTGCGCCGAGGACTTCCGAGGCCAGACAAGGAAGCATGATCTGGCCATTGCCGTTATGCACCACTCTAGGCTCGGTTGAGTGTGTGATCTCCACAGACAACTGGCCTGGCAAGCTGGTAGCCAGATGAATTGTCATGGAGGTGGCTCCACCTATACTGGTGGTAGAGACTCTTGTCAGAGGCAGCTGTCTCAATAGAACCAGTACAGGCTGAATCAGCGGTTGCCAGGTGGCCAGAGAGATTGAGGGTAGAGCCTACCTGCCCAACAAAGGCCACTGCTGCCAGATGAGCTCTAACAGTGCTGCTGCATATGGAAATGGAGCCTCTTATCGTTTGGGTGGAAGAGAATACCTACAGCAGTGCCTCCCAATTGAGGCGACAGGCACAAGGAATCCTGACCTCGAATGGATCAAGCAACACTGAGGAGAAATGACCAAGGGCAGTACAGTCTGCCGCACAGGGTTCAGCTGTTCAACCCTGTAGGTAGGCAAATCCTGAGAAGAGAGCCAGGTCCACCAACCGCTCCTGGCCACTTGGTTGAGACCAGACAGGACCAGAGTCCGGAAGAAAAATTACTCACCTTAGTAATGTTGTTTCTTCTAATGGAGTCTTGCTATATCATAGACATTAGCAGTTTGATCCAGCTCTAGAACTGCCCTGGAGTGAAATGGTTAAAACCATTCCAAAATAGAATTTTGCACGAGAGCAGTTCTATCTGTGTCATTTCAAACTTGAACTGTCAGATCTTTACGAGCCAAACTCACTAAGGTCTGTGTGGAAGCTGTAACTCACACTAGCCAAATGGCTACCTAAATAATAACAACCATTGATGGTCCCGACACCCAAGACTCAAGTCAGGGGACCAGAAATACTAACACCATTCTAATAATATGAAAATGGAACATAAATATAATAAAACACACACCGCGCATACACACCCCAAAGTCCCAAAGGGGACAAAATGCTAAAGAACATAAGTAGTGCCCACACTAAGTTGCCCGACCCACCAAGTAGAGGTTCTGAGAGGGCAGGTTGGAGGAGTCATAATATAGCAAGACTCCATTAGAAGAAACAACATTACTAAGGTGAGTAATTTTTCTTCAAACAACATGAAGTCTTGCTATATTATAGACATTAGCAGAATACACAGCAGTACCTCCATGGAGGAGGGGCAGAACCTACTTAGGAATAGGCTCTGAAGAACAGCTGTGCCAAACCGAGCATCTCTCCTGGCCTGGACATGAGGGTAATGCTTGGTAAAAGTGTGACCGTTTTCCAAGTAGCAGCCTGGCAAATCTCTAATAAAGGGATATCTCTGGCAGCAGCTAGAGCAGCAGCTGTACCCCTGGTACAATGAGCCCTCAAACCGGGGCTTTGCCCACTTTCTGATAACAAAATTGGATACAAGAGACAATCCACCTGGCTACTGATCTCTTAGTGGCAGGTTTGCCTTTCCCAACTTCACCATAGGTAAGGAAAAGTTGGAGGATTGAACCTGTGACCTTTGTGCGCTCTATATAATAACTAAGAGCTCTCTTAACATCCAGGCTGTGCAACCTCCTCTCACCCGAAGAGGAGTGATCAGTGAAAATACTGGAAGGAGATAGATTGATTAAGATGGAAATCTGAAACCACCTTAGGCAAAATCTTCCTATTAGTCCTAAGGACTACCTTATCCCTGTGGAAAGAAATAAAGTCAGTCTCCACTGACAAGGCTTGCATTCACTTATGCATCTGGCAGAAGTTAGCCACTATAGAAAACAGTTTTCCAAGTTGGGTACTTAAGCTCTGAAGAAGACAGAGGTTCAAAGAAGTGCATTAACTGGGCAATGCAAACATTAAGGTCCCAAGCAGGGCGGTTCCGAAAAGGAGGATTAGTATGGAGTAATCCCTTAAAAACTTGGAAAACACAGGATGAGAGGAAGAGGATGACTTTCCTGCTGACACAAAAGCAGACACAGCTGCCAAATGAACTCTCAGGGTAGCTGATCTGAGACCCAAGGAATTAAGATGTACCATGTAATCTAACAAAATGGGCAATTCAGCAGATTCTGGGAAATATTTTTCCCAGCATACCAAATGGAAAACCTTTTCCATTTAGAACTATAAGTAGCTCCTAGTGGAAGGCTTTCTGGAAGCCTTTAGGATCTCAAGAACACCCTGAGAGAGGTGTAAATCAGCAAACTCTAACTCCTCAAGAGCCAGGCCTTGAGGTTGAGGGATTTGAGGTCCGGATACCAAACCCTTCCCTGGGCACAAGTCAACAGATTGTGATTCCTGGGAGGCACAGGAAAGATGGACTGTCAGAGACAGAAGGAGTGGGTACCAGGGCTGCCTGGTCCAATCCGGGCAATCAGAATCACCCTGCAAGGCTGAGATCTGATTTTGACTAGTACTTTGAATAGGAGAGGAAGGGGAGCATAGAGGAACTTCCTCCCAATCCAGAAGAAGGGCATCCAGGGAACTGAGCCCAGCACTGGAGGCCTGCAACAGAACAGAGGAAGTCTGTGATTGTCTGGGGCTGCAAAAGATCTATCTGAGGATGCCCCACCTGGCAAAAACTATCCCCAGCACTTGAGGATCCAGGGACCATTCGTGATGGCCCTGAGAAATCCTGCTGAGGGCATCCGCTAGGACATTGTCCTTCCTGGAAGATGAACTGCTATGAGGGAAGTGTTCAGGAATAGGCCAGAGACCACAACTTCATTGCCTCAGTGCACAAGGCGAAGACCGAGTGCCCCTGCTTGTTGATGTACCACATTGTTGTGGTGTTGTCTGTTCTGACTTGTATCACCTTGTCGTGGACAGATGCAGAAAAAGCTTGAAGAGCTAAAAGACAGCTCTGAGTTCCAGCAAATTGATGTGGAGCAGAGATTCCTGGGGGACCAAACTCCCTGAGTGGAAAGGTCGCCCATGTGGGCTCCCAACCCAGAAGGGAAGCATCTGTAGTGAGAGTCAAGTCGTGAGAAGGAGAAATGAAGGGACCCCGCTCTTAAATTGCTCTGATCCTGCCACCACTGGAGAGCTAGGATCAAGGTTGAGTCACTGGGACCAACTTGGAAGGGTCTCTTCTCTGAGACCAAAAGGTTCTCAAGTGAAACTGAATGTCTCTCATCTGAATCTGGCTCCCTGCACAACAGCTGTGGATGCAGCCATGTGCCCCAGGAGCTGCAGAAAGTGTCTTGCTGGTCGAGAGACCTGCAGAGTGAAGGAAGAGGCCAGAGCCACTAAATTCCTTACCCTTTCTGGGGAAGAAAGGCTCTGGCTAGCTTTGTGTCCAATTCTGCCCTATAAAGGTGAGTACCTGGACTGGTTCCAGAACCGACTGGTGAGGTTTAGCAGAAAACCCAGGGAGAGAGAAGCTGCTGGGTGACCTGCAGGTGAGATTTTACCTGTTCTGGGGACTGGCCTACAATGAGCCAGTCGTCTAGATAGGAAAAACAGCAATCCTCTGCCTCCTTAAGTGGGCCACTGCCACTGCTAGACACTTTGTGAATACCCTTGGAGCAGAGGTAAGGCCGAAGGGCATTGCTCTGAACTGGTAATGACCTGAGGGCAGTTCGAATCTGAGGTACTTTGATGGGATCTTCTGATTAGGACATGAAATAGGTATCCTTGAGGTCCAGGGAGGCTAGCCAGTCCCTGGCCTTAGGGAAGGTAAAATCATTGCCAGAGTTACCATTTTGAACTTTGATTTCAAAAGATGCTTGTTCAGATATCTGAGATCTAAGATGGGCCGCCATTCTCCTGTCTTTTTGGGGTAAGGAAGTATCTGAATACAGACCCTGCCCTGATGCAGGGAGGAACCCTTCTACTGCTCTGAGAGCTAACAGGGATGAGACCTCTGTTTCCAGAGCGAGGTCTCTGAAACTACTTGCAGGTAGAAAAATCTGCTTCTCAACTTGGGAAACTTTTGAAGCTGAGAACCAGACCCTGGCTTACTACTTCCAGAACCCACTTGTCTGAGGTTAAAGAAGCCCAATTCTGACTGAAGTATGCCAGCCTGCTCCCCACTGGTACAGGAGAATCGGCCCTGGGCACCCCATCAGGGTGCCTGTTTCTGAGGAGCTTTAGGCTGGGGGTGGGAGCAGATCTGCCCACCCTCGTCTGCCCGCCTCTGAAGAAGCCCCTCTGAGCATAGGCAGAGGAGGCCTGAGGTGTAGTAGAAGAGCCTGTGAAAGGCCTACCCCTACCCTGAGTGCATGCCTTTGAGGGTGGCTGCGCTCCTAGCCTGGGCACTCTTGTAAGTAGTCCTATATTCATCCATCTTCTTCATGTAATTCTCTGTCTGCTCTCAAACAGAGAATTTCCCACCACAGGAAAATCCATAGCCTTAGTCTGGGTATCCAGTGACAAACTAGTACACCTGAGCCAGGCCAACCTCAGAAAAGCTACAGATGTGGCCATGACCCTAGAGGAAACATCATTAACATCCACAGCAGCATGAAACTGAACCTTAGAGGCTTCAATGCCATCAGCAGCCACCTGTTCTAGTTCACTAGCAGCTGGCCATGGGCCTCTTGACAATTGCATAACAGTATCCCATCTAGATTTCTGATACCTAGCTACATAAGCCATATAATTTGCTTGCCTGAACTACCCCAACATGACTGCATTGCTGAGAAAGGAATTCTGTATCAGGGCCTGACAATGTATACCTTCTGTCCATCTTTTTATCTACAGGAGGCACAGAATTAGGAGCTTTAAAATTTTAATTGTTTGTTTCTAAAAGACTTATGTAAAGGAATAGACAATCTCCTAGACTCTGGAATATCCATCATTTCTACAAAATCAGGCTCCTCTTGCTCATCACAGCCTCTTCTAAAGGAAGCTGGAGGGTTTCAGCAACTTTTTATAAAACATAAAATGAGATGGGGACTCAGACAGCATAGGGGAGATTCTAAGGTCTGTCTGGGGAGATGTCGGTTCAATGGGCACACCAGACCTTCCCAGTCACATTCATACTGTTCATAATCCTCCTCCCCTCCTCTGGTTCATAAAATTCCTCAATATCATAATCCTGAACCACTGGGACCGGACGAACCGACCTTTTACCAGACAGTGGTGGTTCGGACGGACCCTGAGACAGTGACTGGACAATCTGTATGGCTTTGCTATCTCTGCAGCAGTTGGAGAAGGAATTTTGGACCCAGACCTGCTAATTTTCTTGTTTTCTTTACTGGAATTGGTTCCTCAGAACCAGCTTTTTTTGCCCGAGGAAGTCTGGCCCTGGTCAGAGGCACTCCCTCTGGTTCGGTTGGCACCGACCGGGCTGCCATCCGGTCAGCGGACTTTTTAGCCTCTCGTTCCTGAGCCTGCCCAATCTTTTTTCCAGGGTGGCTGCAGGGAAATTTCACATACCTGGCAGTCTGACTGGAGGTGGTCAAACCCCAGACAATAAACACATGTGGTGTGTGGTCAGCCTTGGCAAAACTTCCCCACAAACATCACAGTGTTGAAACCCAGTGGGTCGGTTTTTCCTTTGGGTTTCTCAGACATGATGCCAGCCTAACCAAAAACTTGCCCTTTTAGCAGGCAGTGCCAGGCAAGACACCCTTATCGGTTCCTAACCGTGTCATGGGTATTGGAAAAAACGTAATAAATCCGGTTTTTTAGAACCGATAAGAACCGGAACACTGCTCAAAATAGTAACTTTTAGTTTTTAAATGAGTTTTAAACCACTGATCGGTTCAAAACCGAACCGATTACTTACAAGTTCCACACAGACAAAACTCTTCATTTACTTACGTGTTACCACAGATAGAGCTTGAACTTCTAACGGTTTTGGCGGTTAAATAAAACTATTCTCTGTTAAATCCAACCGAGAAAACACTTTTTAAACCGAGAAATGAACCGAGCAGAAGGAGAAATCTCTGGGCGACTGTTCACTGAGGCGGAGTAAAGAATCTGACAGTTCAAGTTTGAAATGACACAGATAGAGAGCTGCTCTCGTGCCAAAATTCTATTTTGGAATGGTTTTAACCATTTCACTCCGGAGCAGTTCTAGAGCTGGATCAAACTGCTAATGTCTATAATATAGCAAACTTCATGTTGTTTGAATAGAGTTATCTTCAATACCCTCTGACAACGAGGTAGACAGGATCGAGAAAAATTCGACCACCTGTTCAACCTGTTTCATGACCAACAAGCTCAACAGCAGCACCATGGAGCTAGCGGCCTTGCCCTCAACCAAAGGTTCCGCCAAGCCAAAGATTAGACAGTCGAGTGGTCGGGGAGTAGAGGAGCAGGAAGTGCATGCTGTTTCCCAATCCCATGACCAACAGCAAGAATTTTTGCATTTCTTATATTACCATGCACGCAGGGCTCTTTCCAAAGGTCTGGAGGGATTTGCACATCTCTCTGAAATTACTAGCAAAACGGGCCCACACTGGCCCCAATGGGAGAAGCATGGTGATCAAAGTACCACCCACCATGTCCTTAGTGCCACTTCTTACATGGCAGTCAACTGGGCTGCAGATCCCACAGTCATGGGGGTCAACTTGCATGCCTGCTTCGACTTTACAGGAAGGTCCTGTTCAGTCAGAAGACCGAGAAGAAGACAGGCGTAGTGGTCTTCCTAGGGAGGATAGAAGCATAGCCTGGCACAGGCCACAGGCAGCAACGCCTGCTTGTTTGTCGAGGCAGTAGATGCACAACATGTGCAGATCTATCTTAGACATCTTTAAATTTCATGTAACTGCAGCCCGTGTCCCCTCTGATGCTCGCTCTACCTGCCCTGTTTTTTCCTTCCATTCAGAGGTTCCTCACTCTCTGCAAGTTAACTTTTCTCCTTTCACTCCTATTTCCTGCACCCCCTTCTTGAATCCTTATCTTTTGTCTGGTAGGCATCCACGTCAGTCTACCCCTCCTCTCTGTTAATCCTCTGCCTCTTGTTTGCTCCACCCCTCCCGATTTAGCTCTAATTTTCGCTCCTCTGTAAGCCCTCATTACTGGCGCTTCTCCTCTTTACTTTTCCTCTTCAGGTAAAGATCCTTCCCTTGACTGGGTCTACGCGAATTCCCGGGGCAGTGGTGGCTGCGGAAAGCCAGCCCAGCCGTGCCACCTCGCTGCCCACAGACCTTCTCAAAAATCCAGGTACACTTTTCAGGCCCTCCGGGACTCGAAGCATGGACACTGACTGGCCCCGACTTCCAGCTCTGATTCGCTATTGGTTGCCATACTTTACAGCTTTGATTCTGATCGGACCTTGGTCTGGAAGCAGTATTCTGCTCTCGGCAGCTGCACAAGAGTGCAGAAAATTGAAATTTGGACTGTGTCTTTGACACTATATTTTTCTCCCCCTAAATACACCTAAGCACCTCCCTCCTCCCAACTTCCAACTCAATTGGCTACTTACTGAACCCTAGCCCTATTTAAATATTATACTATCCGCCACCAGAGGGATCCTGCAACACTCTATCCTCACCAGTCTTGGCACAACAAAAGATAATTTAACATTATTCTCTATATTCCTGTCCTGGTTGTTTAATATAATACGCTTCTTAGTCAAGCTGAAATGGGTAAGCTTCCTTTAGTGCACTCCCCACCTTCTCACCTTCCTTAAGCTATCCAGTCTCACTGGGATCCCTAACACTAACAATGAGCAACCTTACAGTTGGGTCCTTAACCACTACCTGCATTATGACACAAGCTATATAACTGGAATGTCTTCATTATTGCTAAGGGCCCGTGGTCTCCTTTCTGGACTCTACTTCTCCTCAATGACAGGGCACTGCTTAGCTCTCCGGCTACGTGATTATTCTATGTAATCTCATCATCCTTCTCTTCCAGCACAAGAAAAGGAGTTGCTGCACTTGAAGGACTATTAAACTTCACCTAAAGCTTCGTAGAAACTTCCTTCTTAGGGGTTGCTCTCTTGCTGCTTCTACTGTCTGGCAACATCCATCCAAATCAAGACCTGTGGGCCTGGCTCCAATAGTGCCGTCCAAAGCAACATTTGTAGTCGCTTGAGCAAAACTGACAGCCTCAAAGTCTGGGTCTCCCAACATGATCCTGACATACACGTTTGTCGTCGAAACCTGGCTATCCCCAAAATACCTGACAGCCGTTGCCCTACCTGGATATACCATTTTCAGGTAAGACAGGTCATCCAAGCGTGGTGGTGGCTACACCATCTATCTAAAGAACACTCTAAAGAGCCTGGCCTTGCCTGTGACTGACCTAGGTTGTCCCACCGAGGTACTTGCAATTAAGGTATTACTGGGTGCCCATAACAAAGCTCACAGTCTCATCAGTTTCAGTCTCTCTAAAGATTCAACTCTTGTTTCCTCAGCATTCTGGACCATCTCCGTGCCCAAAACCACCTCACTGAGACAATACTAATGGGTGATTTCAATACAATCTGGCTATCACCAACCATTGGCCCCATAAAGGATGTGTTAACAGCCTTACACCTATCTCAACTAATCAACACGCCAACCAGAATTAACTATAAGACTGGGACAAGTACAACCCTGGACTGGATAATCTCCAATCGCCCAGATCGCATCTGCAATGTAACCGTACACTCCGTCTCCCTTAGCGAACACTCCCCATTACTGCTAGCTGGTGCAACAAATTTCGTGCAGCCCCACCCCAAACTATCTACAGCAGAGTACTAAAACAGGGTCACCTTGATCTCTTAAAACAACAACTACGTAACTCATGACTGGGCACTGCTTAACTCTACTGGTGACATCAACACAGCATTGGAGCACTTCATTATGTTCCTTTTTTTTTTTTTTGCAGAAAATGTTTTTATTGGAGCAATCCATCTTTATGCATATTAAACTATATAACATATTTGCCCCAGTCCTTTTACATGTAGTTATCCCTTTCATACAACCACATACATTTAAACAAACACAAACCCACTAAACATCCTGTATTTATGCGTTTGTACATTTCAAATCATCAGTAATGCCATCTGTAGTAACTACAATACATTCAGTCATAGGCCTCTTTGAGGCCTCAGGTCTTTCTCTACATCTTTAACACAATTCATCTGAAGTCTCTACAACCCTTCATTAAGAATAGCATCTCTGCCAGTGAGAGATCCTATAAATGCCTCCCATTCCTGCCAAAATCTATGTTCCTTATTTTTCGTGTGAATGTCAATCTCTCAAGGGCTATAACCTGGATTACCAGAGTCTTCCATTGCTGCGCACTTAGGGTGGCAGCTGAAACCCAGGTATTTAAGATACACAGTCGGGCTAGGGTCAGCAGGATTCGCACCCATCTGGGCATGGGGATCCATTCTTCCGGCCCTTCCACCCTAATCCCAAATAATGTCAGGGGCTACCTCAAGGCTTCACCAGCATTCCTCCTATTGCCTGTGCTACTTCCCTCCAAAACTGCCTCACCCTAGGGCACTTCCAGAAATAATGTATGTATGTACCCAGGTCCCCATTACACCTACTAAATAGCGGGGACACCACAGGGTTGAATTTGTGGATCAGTGCAGGGGCAGTATAATCGATGCATAAATTTCTATGTGGCTCTTGGTATCTATTACATATGAACATTCCTTTATGTAGTTCCAATACCTGCCACCAGTTCTCCTCCGATATCTCTCTACCCAAGTCAACATCCCATTGCTTTCTTACCTTGTGTGTGTGATCTGGCAGAACATTCTCCCCACCTGACTACTCTGCCTATCAAGTCTGTTGTTCCATTTTCGCCTGTGCGATCAGGTGCTCCAGCTGAGATAAAGGTGAGTCTGAAGCTATCGCCTATCTGGGCCTCTTATACAGGACTTTACCTGCAGCAGCCTAGGTACCTCCCTGCAGGCAGCACCTCACCTCTCCCGAGCTCCGCCATAGACGCCAACCGATCTCCCACATAAAGATCCCTAACACATCTAATCCCATTCTCCTCCCATTTCTTAAACCTTGTGTCCTCGATCCCTGCCAAAAGGCCGGATTTCCGTGAATCGGTAGTAGCAATGTCTCATCCTAAGAGGCTCCCAGCCACTCTTCAATTTCCCCAGGCCATAAGGCTTGCTTCCACCATCGGATTCCTATTCAAATTTCTGCTACATCTTTTAAGTCCATCTCTACATAAGTATGCTGTTAACCTACCCTGCAAGTCCCTCTCTTCCAAATTCAACCAACCCGCCACATACGCCCATGAATCCAATCACTTACATATCTAACTTGGGTTGCCAAAAACACAGTCTCAAGTCTGAAAAGTTCACACCCTTCCCATCCTTATCTCCATGCAACCTTTTTATACTTGCCCTGGGTTTTCTTGCCCACCACAGGAACTCAGAGATGCCCTCTCTAGATGCCTATAGTCTCCTCTAGTGGGCTGAAGATGCAGCATCTGCATCAGGTATGAAATCCTCGGAAGGATATTCATTTTGATCACATTTATACACCCTAGCCAAGATACTGTATGCTCAACTCCTCCATCTCGTAGGTCCTCCTCAATTATTTTTTAATTACAGGAGTATAATTCAGTCCATAAACTGAGTTTACATCCTTACCTATATGAATACCCAGGTACTGAAAGGAAGTCCTACCCGCTTCAAGCCCCAACTCTCACTCTCTCCCCATCCCTCTCTGACCTACCCCAAATCTTGACTTCTGACTTTGCGATATTAATCTTTTAGCCACAGAATTCTGACAATTGGTCAATCCAATCCAGAATGGGAAGTATAGAGCCTTTTGGTTCCTAACATATAGCAGCACGCCGTCTGCATACAAAGTTATTTTACTCTGTTGGCCACTGCTACCCATAATTCCCAAGATCTTTGATCATTCCTTACGCTAACTGCAAGCGGCTCTATAGCCATAAGAAACAATAATAGCAAAGAGGGCACCCTAGGCGTGTTCCTCTTTGCAACATAATCTGCCCGTCCCAACCCCATTTACTAATACCGGGCGAAGGGCCTGTATATAGAGTGGCGCACTGCCAAGAAATTCACCCCTAGCCCATATTCCTTCAGTATCATAAAAGGTACCTCCATTCAATCCTGTCAAAGGCCTTTTCAGCGTCCATTGACAGTACACGCAGTTCCTTTACCTTTGAAGCCAACTAGACCATATTCAATAATTTTCTGACATCATGATATGACTGTCTACCACAAACAAACCCTGTCTGGTCCGGATGAACCAAATTCGGTAACAGCTGGTCCAGTCTGCCAGCCAGTACCTTAGCCAATATCTTGGCATCGCTGTTCAGGAAGGAGACTGGACAGTACGAAGCACAGTCCAGTACATCCTTGCCCAGCTTGGGTATCAAACATACCACCACCTCCAAAAACGAGCCAGGAAGTCTCCCGAATCTCCTGAAACACCTTCCTGAGTGGCTCGGTCAACTGGCCCCGTAAGGTACAACAGAACTCAATGGGGTACCCGCCAGGTCCACTTCAGTATGGTCTTTAATGCTGCCTGTGATGACATACATGCCCCACTAAAAAGGATTAAGATCTATGGCATGGTGCACTCCTGGATAACTGGAGCTCATAAACAGTATGAAACTATGGGACCATCTCCGGCACTGTGCTAAAGCCTCAGGAAACAACGGGATATACAAGCCTACAAAGCAGCTAGACATGCATGCATGTGGGCTATTCGTAAGGAGTAAAGTAGATACCATAAAGAAATTCTGTATAACACATGGCGGGACAGTAGGAAATTTTGGTCTAATGTCAAAGATATCACTGGTTAGGATCCAAAGGTGTCACCCACAATGCTACACCTTGATGGAGCCCTCACCATAGACCCTATTACAACTGCAAACACTTTCAATGAAGCATTCACTAACCTGAGCAGTGTGCCACCACAACTTCTTTGATAATACCGCCATAATGTCTGCCAGACTCTATGAAGACGGAATCCCTTTCTGTTTTAATAAAGTCTCGGTGAACCAGGTAAGAAAACTCATGATGTTGGTGAAATCTAGGTACAGTGGTGATTCACTAGACGCAAACTTATAGCACTCACCCTTGAGGTAACTCTTACCCATTACAAAGAGTCCTACAAGAGCTCACTAAGCTCAGGTGGACAAGGCAATGGGACTTGATGGCATACATCCCAGGGTACTAAAGGAGCTAAGGGTAGAACTAGCAGAGCCATTATCAGAACTGTTTAGTGAGTCTCTGAGCACAGGAGAGGTCCCAGAAGACTAGAGGAGGGGCTCATGTGATCCCACTCCACAAGACTGGTAGCAGGGAGGAGGCAGGGAACCACAAACCAGTCAGTCTTTACTTCAGTAATGGGCAAGATTATGGAGGCACCCTTAAGGGAAGGACAGTGCAACACCTGAAATCCATAGGGACACAGGATCCAAGACAGCATGGGTTTACAACAGGAAGGTCATGTCAAACTAATCTCATAGATTTCTTTGACTGGGTAACCAAGTGGTAGACCAAGGGGAACCAGCTGATGTCACCTACCTTGACTTCAGCAAAGCTTCTGATACTGTTCCAAATAGAAGATTGATTAATAAGCTGGGTAGGCTGGGGTGGGTCAGAAGTTGGTCAACTGGGTGGCAAACTGGTTGACTGGCAGAAAACAGAGAGTGGTGGTAAATGGTATACAGTCAGAAGGGATCCAAGTCACAAGTGGGTACTGCAGGATCAGTCCTGGGGCCAGTCCTCTTCAATATCTTCATCAGTGACTGCAAATGGACTGGAGGGTAAGGGCTGACCTGTTTGCAGATGACACCAAGATCTGCAACAGAGTAGAAGATCCAGATGGGGTGGGCAGAATGAGAAGAAATCTGGATAAACTGTCAAATGGTAGGAAGAGTGGCATCACGGGTTTAATGCAAGAAGTGCAAGATAATGCACACAGGAAGTGAAACCCTAAAGCCACCTATAAGGTTGGGAGGAGTTGCTGGCAATCACAAGGGAAGAAAGAGACTTGGGCATAATCATCACAGATGACCTGAAATCATCCAAGCGGACCACTAAAGCAGTAGGTAAGGCTAGAGGGACTTGGGGTGCATTAGTAGGGGTATCGCAAGTCATAAGAGGGAGGTAATAATCCCTCTTTACAAGACACTGGTTAGGCCTCATCTGAGTACTCGTGCAGTACTGGAAGCTGCACCTGCATAAGGACATTAACAAATGGAGGCAGTCCAGATTAATGGAGCTCAATATATATACACCCTAGAGCAAAGGAGGGAGAGGTGTGATATGATCGAAACATTCAAACATCTTAAGGGCATTAACAAGGAAGGTGAAAGAGTAACATGTTTCAATATAAGAAAATAGCAGAACAAGAGGACACAGCATGATATTAGAGGAGGACGATTAAGGGGAATGTAAGGAAGTTATTTTCACAGAAAGAGTGGTGGATGCATGGAATGGCCTACCTCAGGAAGTGGTGGATATGAATATAATGCAGGGCTTCAAACAGGCATGGGATAGGCATAAGGAGCAATAAAGATGAGTATGAATAGATAGGCCATTGACAGAGTACAGGCCTATGGCACATTCATAAGTTAGAAAAAATGGGCAGACTGGATGGTCCTGCGGTCCTTATCTACCGTCAACTTCTATGTTTCTAAAGATCTTTAACCTCTCGCTAACTCTGTCACAATTACGGCATGTCTGGAAACGGCCCTGGTGACCCCAGTACATCAATCTGATGATCATGCCTGCATAACAACTATAGGCCAATATCAATCCTCCCTCCTCTATCCAAAGTCCTGAATGCACCATCGCTAATCAGCTTGTGGATTACCTTGACAAATATTCCATCGAATGCCCACAACAACATGGGTTTAGAAAAGGGCACAGCACTTATGGAATTCACCAGCTTCATTCAGGAAATCATTTGACCAAGGCAATCTGGTAGCCGCTTCATAGATTTAGCAAAGGCCTTTGACACGGTTAATCACTCATTTCTCCTCTATCAACTAGCCACAATAGGCCTTTCCCACGACACAATACACTGGTTCAGTAGCTACCTTGAAGATAGATTTCAGCAGGTGAAAATGGCCAATGTTACCTCTGAACAGCGGGTTGTCGATCTGGAGTACCACAAGGATCAATTCTTGGCCCTCTCCCTTTTAGTATCTTTCTGAACAGCCTGCCAGCCTCCTGTCAACAATGGACTCTCCTATATGCAGGCAACGATGCTGTTATTTTCACATCTCACTCTGATCCCAACCTTCTAGAAAGCAAACTACAACTCGGTTTCAAGGAAGCTGAGGAATGGTTTAGGGACCAAACTGTTCCTAAACTATAAAACAAAGAAAGTTGTTATTTACCTCTTCTCAAAATAAGTACAAGAACCATGCTCTTAGGCCAGCCCAGTAGCGTTGAGGTTGAGGTGCTTGACACCACCTCGTGCCACGCCCAGGAGACCGGTTCGGGAGTGTACGTGTCGGTTGGCAGGGGGAGGAAAGGATCAAGCATCCTGAGGACAGTTCTCCTTTCTGAGGAAAGAGGGATACGAGGTCTCGCCATCTGGCGCACTTCAGCGGCGTCTGGGGTCTAGCAGCAGTTGAGTCCTGGCAGAGCGGGGCATGGTCGCAGTGGCGCTTCTGTGGGTGTGAGCAACAGTGCTCATGCACCGCGCTGAGCGCACTGCACAGCCAGGCCAATGGGGAGGGGAGTAACAAGTAAAAAATCCCTTCCCATTGGTAGGCGGAGGCGGGTCTAGCTCATCGACACCACATCCAATTCTGGGCTTTGAAGCCCCTTCAGGCTCTGCTCCCTGTCCTGTCCCAACAGACACTATAGATAGAGTGCCGGGTAGGAGTGGCGGTCCTTTCTCCCGGGGACGTAGATCCAGGAAGGCTTCAGTGACATGAGGAGGAGGAACTGATTAGGAGTGGCAGAAAGGCTTCAGGAGGACAGGAATAGCCAGGTTAGTGAAGGACCACGCTGGAGAGTGCCCAATGTGGTAAGGGTGCAGAAACAGAATTGGAAAAAAAAAAAAAAAGAACCATGCTCTTACCATTAGAAATCACCTAGGTACTCTGCTTGAACAAATCCAGCACTTTAAGTACCTTGGTGTAACCTTAGATTGCCATCTCTCATGTGCTTCACATTGAGAATGTTGCCAAGGCCGCCAGCATTAGGATCGGGCTCCTATAGGCACAGGCAGTCTCTGACACCAGAAGCTCAAGCTTGCTATCCACAGTTTGGTACTGTCCATCATCGATTATGCTCAGGTCATATACGGATCTGCCACTGCTACCTCACTTAAAAGGCTTACCGTCACTTTAAACAAAGTGTGTAGACTTCTCACGGCGCTGCACATAAACACACACTTTTGTGAGCTACATGCTCAAACTGGGTGGCTTCAGTTAAATAGTAGGATCAAATACCAAGCGTGCTTACTACCCTAAGAAAGTGCTCCTTGGGCTCCTGCCTCAGGCATGAGGAACTCTCTTTGCCAATCTCAGAGGACCCAACACTTACACTTCTACCACCCAACTTCTCCTAGTTCCTAGGTGCCAACATCTCAAGGTCAGCCCTTTGCCTACAGAGCACCACTCTGGTTCAATGGATTGAACAGTGTATTAACTAATCTACCCATGACTGGCCATTTCAAGTACATGCTCCAGCAGTATCTCATATCTGAAAGCTCCTGTGATTGTGCACTTAAGCAAAAGTATGCCTGTCCTGCAATTAATACCACCTCATTACCCGCTGCTCATCCCCCAATTACAGTGTGAAAGACTGACTAGGCCCCTTGCTACCCCTTTCTGTTGTTCTTCAACCCCTTCCCCTCTTCTCTGATTTCTCACCCCTCATTCCTGCCTTCTCCCGCAGTACCTTGACAATGCCTCTGGCTGCTACCCATCTCCTTTGGTCCTTAAACTCTACTCCCCTCTTCTTCTCCTTCTTACCTTCACTCCTATTATTCTACATAGTGCCGATTTATATGGTGAAATTAACTCTGTCACTGTACTTATGTAATTCGATCGTTAGTCCTTCCAATGTCTGTTTGTTTACCCTCCCCAATGACGTGTAACCTTTGTAAATGAGCTACCTGTGCTCAAAGGTATTTTGTAATCCGAGACTGAATAAATACAAATAAATAAAACGTTCTGGTTGCACTGGATGCACTGCTTAAAACTGGTAACCCGCTTAGAACCCCACGATCCAGGATGTCGATCTCAGACACGGAGACAGAACAGGATGCATAAATTAGAAGAAAATGCCAAATGGCACACTTAGAAACAATTTGCGCCTACAAGCACGCACAGAGCTGCGAAGGGAGACTTGACTTTTCCAATGGAAAGGAAGATCTGGCGTCACAGGCAGAGCCGAGGATGTACCACCTGGGTGGTAAGAGGAGCTTAGCTTGAAGGCTGATCAACAAAACAGCTCTTAAACGGAGACTGCCACCAGTGTGGATAACTGAACCATATCCATGTCCCTAGAAACTCAATTTCAGAATGTGTTGCAACATTTTGGAATGTGGTGAGGACAAGCATTTTAGAATGTGATGGGGATGCACAATTTTGGAATGTAGTGGTGATAACTTCAGGATGTGGGAGGGATGCATAATGTCGGAATGAGGGCAGATGCAATGTGCAATTCTGAAATGTGGCAGGTGTGTACAGTTCTGGAATGTGGCAGGCACAAGCAATTTTAGAATACAATGGTGTGTCCTGTCACATTCTAACAGTGTGCATTCCCTACTATATTTCAAACTTTTCAGGTCCCACCAAATTCCTAGGTGTGTGTCCCTGCCACATTCCGAGATTCAGTGTCCCCACATTTTGAGAATGCACATCCCTGCTACATTCGAGATTGCATGCCCCATCAAAAAAAACAAAACAAAAAAAAAAACATTCTGAAACTCTGCACCACTCTGCCATTTGTGACAGGGTAGAATAGGACCCTGTCCCACTTGTTATGAGAACGTGTTTAAATGCAAGGATTCTTTTCCTTTTCTGTCTCTTCTCTGTCTGGCTACGCAACCAAATTTTCCTGTGAGACCTCAGACTTGATCACCCGGAACAATCTCGCAATTCTTTGCCTCTTAGTTTTCTCTTGCTGTCTGTTTTTCCCTCCTTGCATATCTAGATCTGCTAATATAAAAATATATGCAAATCAATGTATGGAATGAAACTGATAATAGGATCACTTTTGTTTAGAAAATATTTAGTATTACTATTGAAATGTATATTAATTGTATTTTGACATGTCTTGAAAAACTAGAGGTTACTTGAGTGCAAATGTTTGAAGCTTTTTGCAAAAGGGTCTCAGAATCATACTGTCTGATATTTACGAGAACAGAACATTTTGCAAAAACAGGATGCTTGCTAAGGATGGGGTTGAAATGCCTTATAAAAGAGCTAAACTGAGCTGAGAGAGAGAGATTACAAGAAAGATTTTATTTTGCCTCTGTACATACTGTAGTTATTGAACAAGTTTATTTTTATATTACTGCTGCTATAAATAAAGTTTTGGTGAATTTTATAACTGCTCCTGGGTTTTCCCTATGCCTCCTGACCTGTGCCTCGATGACACTATTCCATAACTTTGTCCAGCACAGCATTCGAAACTGCCTCCTGTCACATTTTGAAGTACAATACCATGCATCTTAACATTCTGGAAACACATGCACTGTACCCAACCCTGTGTCAGTTCCCCAAAAAAAAATGATTACTGCAGCTGTTGTTTCTTAAACTTTGGAGAAATAAGTGCTATAAAGTTGATGACTTGAATTCTGGTTATGGCATCATCAGTAGCTCTAAAATGAAACTGGCTTTTTGAACAAGTAGTGAAATCAGGGTTACAAAATAGCTTGTAACTTTTAAACAAAATAACTCACAGAGCTAATTTTCAGTACAAGACTTATTGGGATATGCTGCTGATTCTAATTCCTGGAGGCACTAGACAATTGCCATGCGACTGGAGCAGTCTTTATAGACCTAAGGCCTTGGATCTAGTGACTCACTGGTTACTCCTCTCTAATCTAAACTTCCTAAGATTAGACAATTTGTCTCTGTGGTGGTTCTCAGACTACCCAACAGACAGATCCCAGTTTGTGAAATGGAAGGGTGCTCTGTGAAACAAGTACACCATCCTAGATGGGGTCCCACAAGGATAAATACTGGGCCCATTACTGTTTTCTCTCTATTTCAATGAGATGTCAAATAATTGCGGGAAGCTAAAGTGTTGCTCCACGCAGATGATGCAGGACTATCTCATAGTTCAAAAGAAGTCAGTAAACTGAATGGCCTACTCACTAGACACCAGCGTATACTCAAAAACTGGCTAGAAAAAACAAGCTGGTCTTCAACAGTAAAAGACAAAGGCCATCCTCTTTGGACCCAAAAGTCTAGGCCCACAAAGGCAGCACTTGCTAATGCCGTCCTTCTCTGATGGATCCAAGACTGAAATAGTAGACTCCATTAGGTATCAGAGTCCTCCTAGAGCAAGACATTCCTTTTAAGGTCCATGTTGAAAACCTCACAAAATCCTTGCACCAAAAATTGGTCTCATATTCTGGTCAAGTCCATTCCTCATCAAAGAGTCGTGACAAATTACTGCCAACTGCACCCTTCTGCCCACCCTACTCTATGGCTCCCCAGAACTGCACCCTGTTAGAAGCACAGAGTTGGAGAAGCTCAAATCCTTGTATCGCCCTATAGGACGGTCACCATAAGGGCACCTCCTAAAGACCACCACTGCAGAGTGCTCCAAACTCTAAACTGGCCCTCACTCAACGGAAGGTTGGAGTTCCCTGCACTGTCCCTAGCCTTTAAGCTGAGAAACGACAAAGCCCCCTAGTCTCAAAGACCTAATAAAAATTAAACCAGACTGGCGTCCCTCAGAACATCCAGTCGAACGCTCCTCCAGATCCCTAAAGTCAGGACACAATCAGATAAAAGGTCCTTTGCTATCTTGATTCCAATGATTTGGAATGCTCTCCCTAACACTGTTCAAGAAAGCCTCATTTGAGGGCTTCAAAAAAATATAAAGGTGCACTTAGTAGAATGTAGTATCTTTAACTATTACCACTGACAAGCTACATGCGTGTCACAGAGTTTATCTTCAAAAACGTTCCTTCTAGGTACAGTAGTTGTACAGGAGTCTAATCAAAGCTCCCAGAGGCTGCATGTTGCTGAATGAGAACTGATCCTTAGCTGTACTTGGAAAATACAGTTATGTCATGTCAAATTGTATAAATTATAAGTTGAGTATGTATGCATATCGTCCAGCAAAATATCCTTGTAAACAGTCGTACACAGTACTGTACTTGTCCAATCCATTGCTTCACTGTATTCATACATGCCCAAACTACTGTATGTGAATTTATCTTTGTAATTAATCCACGTCACCCTTAAAAGGGCCTCCAGCAGCCGGTCCAGTGGTGCTGAGGGCTGAGGCGCCGATGCCTTTCTGCGCAACACCAGTGACCTGTGTTCAGGAATGAGAACGGGCCACCGGAGTCGGCAGGGGCGGAGAAGGATTGAGTGTCCGACAGACTGCTCTCCTTCTCTGGGGAGGGGTCTCAGTAGGCTGTGCCTGTCTGCTCCCTAGAGAAGCTGGGGGACAGGGTGCCACGCTGCAGTAAGGGAGGAGTTGGGCCAGATGCTTGGAGGTGTGCAGACACATGTGTGCTCCTCTCCGCAGACGCCAGTGCACGCCTCGGCTCTGGGGAGAACATAAAGAAACTAGCTGCCACAGCAGAGCAGTGGAGAGGCGCTTCACAGGCTCCGTTCCCAGCCAGCCATGGCGCTGGCCCCTTGAATCCAGTCTCCGGTGGGGTTGGGGAACCCTGCCAGCTCCGCCAGGCTTAGGTAAGCCCTGGGGCCAGGCAAGTGTCTGATGGTGGATGCCGGGGGACAGGGCTTAGGACTCCCCTCGGAGACAAGCCAGCAACACCAAAAAGATATAGCCAAAAAAGGCCTCCCACAGGCCCAGTGAGCTTACCCGGTCAACAAAATTCAAATAAATAAAGTAAATATTTGTGTAATGTGGCACTTTGGGTAGACTCCTCTTTAAATTCATTTTCTCTCAGACAGAAACGTTTCACTACTAGGGAGGAGCATATAAGGGTGAGGGCTTAGTTAATATTACCAACACCTGTTGGATGACATGCGATTGTGGATCAGCACGAATCTGGTTCCTCATTATACATGTCTATGGGGCCCATGGGCCCATCATTTCAGTAGGAGTACTGGGAAGATGGCTACTGCCTCGAGGGACACATTATTCTTGGTTCAAGTGCACTATATGTGCATGCACTACCTGCACAGCACAGAGCAGCGAAATGTCTGTCTGCTTCTCAACCCAAACTGCCCACCTGCACTAAGAGGCAGTATAGCACAGTGGGTTAAGGCTCTGAGCTGCAGATCTGAATACCTGGGTTTGAATCCACAGCCGCCTATGTGCATACTGTGTCATCCTGAGCAAGTCACTTATCTTCCTAGTGCTCCCAGGTCGCATCTGGAAACAAGCTTCAGCTTAGTGTGCTGTGCGGTAATGCAACTATCCCGGAGCCGGCAGGAAACCCTGGGAGAGTTCTCTTTTCTTTGTACTGCGCTAAACTCCTCTCCTAGCTCACGTTACCTTCCTCGCCCGAACCAGGCTTCCGGTTCGTGTGGAAGCACTGGCAGCCGCCCGCCCCTGACTCCCCAGGAGAACTTGAACAATCTCACGTCACCTTCCTCAGCCCGAACCGAGCTCCCGTGCGGCTTGAGAGCGCCAACCGCCTCAGCCCCTAGCCCACAGGGACTTGAACAAGGTACGCTATCCACCATTTGTTTTAACCATGCTGAGCGCCGCCCTCTGATTGGACCTGACCACAGCCTGTTGCCATTGGATTTGCTGCCTGGTGCTGGGAGCCTGTGATTGGACCGCTCTTCCTGACCGGAGAACTGCACAGCTCCCTGCACTGTAGGCGCTTCTCCTACCAGCTAAAAGGACTCCTAAATTGTGACTGCCTTTTTCTCTTGATCCTGTTCAGCTAGGCAAATGTGGAGATTGTGCTAAGGGAAGCTGATTTAATGTCTACTAGCCTTGTGTAGGATGTGGTTGAAATACCTACTGTTTCTTTCCTCAGTTAACAAGTAGTATTGTAGCTCTAACTGTACTGCGACCTGATACCTAGGAATTTTTTGTTTCTTTTCACTACTGTTGCTATGCTAATAGTTGATCTCTGTACCCCTGCTTGAAATCTGTTCTCGAGACTTAATCCCTGCTACTCCTCCAACCTCAGGCAATACCCCCAATCTCCTCGCTCATTATCTGTTTTTTCTGCACCCCACTCATCTCCTGATACCACGCCACACACTTGTTAAATCTTTAGAACTGCTAATTCTCCAAAGCCATCGCCACTTCTCCTGGAGCCATCCCCACCTCTGCTACTACCTCTGCCCATCCCTGTTTTATTCAGTCTCTCCTCTTGCTATTGTCTGATTGGGAGATGCCACCTCAGTTTCCGTTGAGAAACTGAACTTAAACTACAACTTGTGTCCTAATTCCCTCCTGTTCCTTCTCTCCTAGCTCCCGTCACCTTCCTCAGCCCAAACCGGGCTCCCAGTGCGGCTTGGAAGAGCTACTGACTACCTCTCCCCCTGGCCCGCAGAGACTTGAATAAGATAAGCTATCCATTGTTTGTTTTACCAGCTGACGCACCTCTCTCATTAGGCTTGACTCACACAGCCTGCTGCCATTGGATGGCTGCCTGGTGCTGGGAGCCAGTGACTGGACGGCTCCTCCTGACTGGGAGAACTGCACAGCTCCCTGCACAGTAGCACTTCTGCTACCAGCTAAAAGGACTCCTGAATTTTTCTCACCCACACGCCCCAACCCTGACCGCTATTAAATACATCTCCTCCCCACCTCACTACCTGATTGGCTCCACCTCCCATGTCGTGCTACTAGGTTCCGCCCAGCCCTGCTAATCAGGCCCCTTTCTGCAATGAAACTAATGCCAGAAAATCTTTTACCTAGCTCCCTTAAAATAAACAAATTTGTACCAGGTGTTCCTATATTTTTGTTTTTCTTTTACTCCTCCTAATCTTCCCCACACCCAGGCTCAACTACTGCCTCCTCCCCCACGCCAAACAAACATGTCTTCGATAACTAGATTAATGCCACTCTATATACTCCTGCCCACACTCTTTGTGCTCTCAGGGCAGCCACATCATAGGACCTATGTTGCCAGCAGTCCATATCCTTGGACACACCTATGGTAATACTTATACGCCATTACATCGGTACTTGACTCAGATCTGCCTCCCATTAGCAGACCTTACGACAAATCACTGCACGTCCAGTACTGGTCCCAGTGTGCCCGCCGTGGCCTCCTCCTCCTCACTTCTTCCTAACTGGTCCTGCTCACTGATAAGAACTCCATCAGTGCTCACTCTAGGAGGCACCACAAAATAACCTCAAATACTTCAAAGTTATTTGTTTAGACTAGCCCTCCTGCTGCTTCTACTCTCTGAAAACATTCATCCTAACCAGGCCCCACCCACTATCAGGGTCAGTGTGCACAGAAAACAGGCACGTTAACCTTTGCTTCTCTAAACATCCACAGTCTAGCTGCAAAGTTTGACAACCTCCAAGCCTGGGCTGTCCTTCATAATCCCGATGTGCTGCCAATTGTCGAGACATGGCTGTCTTCCAGGATTCCTGATGGAGCAGTCAGTCTACCAGGCTATAAGCTTTTTAGGAAGATAGTTTGTCTGAAAGAGGTGGGGTTGTACCTCTACCTCAAGGACAGCCTTCAGGGCATAGCCCTAAATCTACCTAGCTAGGTCCTCCTCCCAGGCCCTCCCTATTAAGGTCCTTCCTGGGGCCTACAAGAAAAAATACTCACCTTAGTAATTGTGTTTCTTCTAATGGAGTCTTGCTGTATTCAGACATATGCAGTTAGCCCCAGCACTTGAACTGCCCGGAAAATGCTGCCCCAGAGATGAAAGTGTTAGCATGCATGCAGAAGCACAGAACGTCGAGCTCAGATTTCAAATCTCTGTCTGTGGTGCTTCAGAGTGTAACCATCAGATTCTTATGAGCAACTAACTAACTACATCCCTGGCGTAGAAACTGTAAACAAACTAATAGATAAAATTTTGGGTCCCAAAAGACTCAAGTCGAGAACCCAAAATAGAAAAACCAGGTGTGAACAATATATGTAAAACAATACATAAATCAACAAGAACAATAACAACCCAACCAAACAGGGAGAGGTGTAAAGGTACAACCCAGTACAACACTGTACCTGCCAGACCACATCTCAAAACTAGGTTCTGAGAGGGGAGGCGGGGAGGGGCAGAATACAGCAATACTCCGGTAGAAGAATCACAATTACTAAGGTGAGTAATTTTTATTCAAATAACATGAAGTCTTGCTGTATTCATGACATCCATGAACTACCAAGCAGTACCTCCATGGAGGAGGGTACCAAACCTTTTTGGGAATAGGCTCTGCGAGTACTGCTGTACTAAACCTAACATCACTCCTAGCCTGGATATCCAGAGTAATGCTTGGTGAATGTATGGACCGTTTTCCAGATGGCTGCTTTGCACATCTCTAGTAAAGGTACATCTCTGGTAGCAGCTAGAGAAGCTGCTGTACCCCTAATCCAGAGTGGGCCCTCAGGCCTGAGGAGTGTTTACCTAGTTTTGTAAAACAGAATTGTATACAGGCCACAATTCACCTGGCGATAGTTCTTTTAGTAGCTGGCTACCTTTTCCCACTTCACCATAAGTGAGAAACAATTGAAGACAGTCATTCCTATGTGCCTTAGTATGCTCTATGTAATAGCCAAGTGTCCTTTTAATATCCAAACTGTGTAATCTCTCTCTCTCTCCTGAAGAGGAATGATCAGTGAAAACACAGGAAGGGACATGGACTGGTTCAGATGGAAATCTAAGAACACTTTGGGTAAGAACCTCCTATTGGTTCTGAGGACCACCTTATTTCTACGGAATGAGATAAAATCAGGTTCAACTGACAGGGCCTGTAATTCACTAATTCGCCTGGCAGAAGTAACAGCTACCAGAAACACAGTTTTCCAGTACTTAAGCTCAGCTGAAGCCAAGGGTTCAAAGGGTGGCTGCATAAGCTGAGCAATGCAGATACTGAGATCCCAAGCCGGGGTAGGCTGTCTAAAAGTAGGGTTGATAAGAGTCAAACTTTTAAAGAACTTTCCAAAAACAGGGTGGGATGCCAGAGAGAAGAGCCCTTCCCTGCTGACAGAAATGCAGAAACAGCTGCTAGGTGAACTTTTAAAGTAGCTGGCCTAAAGCCTAAACCATTAAGGTGAACCAGATAATCTAAGACTGTGGCAATACCCACAGCATCTGGCAGGATATTCCTGTGTGAACACCAAATGCTGAATCTCTTCCATTTGGAGTTATAAGTTTTCCTGGTAGAGGTTTCTGAGAACCCTTGAGGATGTCAAACTCCCTGACAGAGATGCAGGCTTGTGTACTCTTAACTCTTCAAGAGCCAGGCCCTGAGATTGAGAGACTGGAGATTGGGGTACAGATCCTCCCTGAGAGGAGGTTAAGAGATTGTCTCTTGGGAAGAGACAGGGAAGTGAGACTGCTAAGGACAACAACAGAGGATACCAAGGTTGCCTGGCCCAGTCTGGAGCAATTAGAATCACTGTGCAAGGTTGTGACCTGATCTTGACTAGAACTCTGAGCAACAGGGAGAGGGAAGGCATAAAGAAACCTGCCTTCCCAATCCAATATCAGAGCATCCAGAGGAACAGTCCACAGGACTGGAGGTCTGCAACAGAACTGGAGAAGCTGACGATAGTCTGGGGCTGCAAAGAGATCTATCTCTGGAGCGCCCCACCTGGTGAAGATTACTTTCAGGATGAGAGGATCCAAGGTCCCTTCTGATGGCCCTGAGAGATTCTGCTCAGAGCATCTACTAGCACATTGTCCTTCCCTAGAAGGTGGACTGCTGTTAGGGAAGTTTTAAGGGGTAGGCCAGAGTCCATACCTTCATGGCCTCTGTGCACATGGCCGTAGACCGAGTGCCCCTTGCTTGTTGATGTACCACATGGTGGTGGTGCCTGTCCTGACCAGAACCACCTTGTTCCTCACTGAGTCCGAGAAGAACTGAAGGGCCAAGAATACTGCCCGAGTTTCAGAACACTGATATGAAGGAGAGACTCTTTTGGGGACCAGACCCCTGTGCTGTGAGCGTCCCAGGTGGGCTCTCCAGCCCAGGAGAGAAGCATCTGTGGCGAGAACCACTGAAGGAGTTTGCTTGAGAAATGGGACACCTTGCCTGAGATCGTCTTGGTCCAGCCACCACTGGAGAGCTTGGACTAGAGTCTGAGTCACTGGAATCAGTCTGGTAAGAGTCTTTCCTCCGAGACCAGAAGGATCTTAGTTGGAATTAAATGTTCCTCATCTGGAACCTGGCCCTTGCACCACTGCAGTGGAAGCTGCCATGTGGCCTAGGGCGAAGAAAATGCCTTGCTGGATGAGAAACCAGAGGATGAAAAGAAGAAGAAGATCTGTAGGGCCTGAACTCTTGCTAGTGGAAGGAATGCTTTGCTTGAACAGTATCTAACTCTATCCCTATGAAAGTGAGAAGCTGTACTGGTTCGAGAACTGACTTTGGCAGGTTGAGAAGGAACCCCAGGGAAGTAAGCAGATCCTGAGTGACCTGTAGAGCTGACTTGACCTGGTCGGAAAACTGCCCTACAATGAGCCAGTCGTCCAGGTATGGAAATAGGGAAATGCCCTGTCTTCTGAGGAAGGCCACTACTACTACAAGACACTTTGTAAACACCCTTGGAGCTGATGTTAGACCGAAGGCATAACTGAACTGACAATGGCCTGAAGGCTTCGAACCTGAGGTACTTTCTGGGAAGCACCTGATGGGAATATGGAAACAGGCATCCTTGAGTTCCAGGGAAGCTAACCAGTCTCCTGGCTTTACAGAGGGAAGAATTACTCCCAGAGTCACCATTTTGAACTTTGGTTTTAAAATATGCTTGTTCAAATACCTTAAGTCTAGGATGGTTGCCACTCCCTGTCTTCTTTAGGGTAAGGAAGTATATGAGTACAGACCATTTGCCCCTGGGTAGAGTAGAAACTCTCTCCACGGCTCTGAGAGCCAACAGAGAAACTCCTGCTTCTAAAGCAATGGTTTCGGAGATGTTTGCAGGTGGAAAAGACCCGATCCTCATTTCTGGAAATTTTTTTCAACTGAGGGCCAATCCCTGGCTTACTACCTCCAGGACCCACCAGTCTGAGGTAATAGACTTCCAGGCCTGGACGTAATAAGCCAGCCTGCCTCCTACTGGAACTGGGGAGTCGACCGGCTGACACATCAGGGTGTCTGCTTGGCAGGAGCCATTGACTGGAAAGAGGATGCAGCACTGCTCATCCCTCCTGCCTCTCCCTCAGAAGAACACCCTCTGTTGGAAGAGGAGGCCTGGACTTGAGTAGAAAGGCATGTGAGAGGCCTTCCCCTGACCCTAGACTGCTGCCTCTGAGGAGTGGCTTGCCTTTCCTTGGCTTGAGCACTCCTGTAAGCAGTCCTGTATTCATCCATTTTCTTCATGTAAGCATCTGTCTGCTTCCCAAATAGAGAATTACCTACCACGGGAAATACATGGCCTTAGCCTGGGTGTCCTGCTAAAGGCTAATACATCTGAGCTAAGCAAATCTCCTGAGAGACACAGATGTAGCCATGACTGTAAAGTCACAAAATTTGAGTCCACAGCAGCATGGAATTGTACCTTGGGCGCCTCAATCCCATCAGCAGCCACCTCCTCCAGCTCTCTGGCCAGCTGTGGGAGGCCTGCTTGGCCGGTTCCAGAACAGTATCCCAACTGGACTTCTGGTACCTGGCTGCACAGGCCATATAGTTTGCCTGCCTGAGTCCCAAGGAGGATGGCAAATATTTTTGGCCATGGCATCCACCTTCCTGGAGTCTTTATCTGGGGGTGAAGCCAAAAGTATGTTAGCCCTGTCACAGGCTGCAGCATGCACTACCACAACATGGCTGCTATGACTGTATAAAACTCCGTACCTAAGCCTAACATACCTCCTGTCCATTCTTTTGTCCACTGGAGGTAAAGAGTTTGGTATCTGAATAATCTTTTTGTCCGTCTCCCCAAGGATTTGTGGAGGAAATAGACATCCTTTCAGATTCTGGGATGTCCATCATCTCAACAAAATCAGGCTCCTCTTCCTCTTATGCAGCTTCTACCATGGGAAGCTGGAAGTTTCAACCACCTTTTGTAGAACAAGTAGTGGGAAGGGGACTCAAAGCCTGGGAGAGAGACATTGGAGGGTCTGTCTAGGGAGATGTCCAGTTCAATGGGCACATCAGACCTTCTAAATTATCATCATCTTGTTCTGGATAGTCTTCGTCCCCTCCACTACAATTCATGACAGGCATCCGGATCGTAATCCAATGGAGTGGATCCAACCAAACCGACCGCCTGGCGGGCGTCAGTTCAGATGAAACCGATCGAAGCGACTGAACAATACTTATTGCTCGGCTATCTCATCAGCAGTTGAGTCTGCGGTTCTGGATCTGAACCGGCTGATTTCTTATTCTTTTCACCGGAACCGACCTCCAAGTCGGATCTCCTGTTGCCCGAGGGAGGCTCAGGTCAGTGGGCACCTCCTCAGGTTCAGCCACAACCAGACCGGGCTGGCCATCCGGGTCAGCGGCCTTCTCGGCCTCCTTTCCTTTAGCCTACTTATTCTTTTATCCATAGTGGCTTTGGGAAAATTTTACAGATCTGGCAGTCTGTTTTGAGGTGGTCAAACCCCAGACAATAAACACAGCTGAGGTGAGGATCAGCTTTAGCAAAAGCCTCCCACACTCACCACAGTATTGAAACCCAGTGGGCGGTTTTCTTTTGGGTTTCTAAGACATGACTAGACTTAACACAAATTACCCTTTACAGCTGTTCGCCGGGTAATACTCTCGTTTGGTAACCAACCGTGTTACGGGTTGTGGAAGAAACTGGTAAAAGTCCGTTTTATGTTTTAACCGATCGGAACTGGCACACCACTACAAATTCTAAAGGAAGAAATTCAAACAGAAACAGTCGGTTCCCAACGGACCAACCACTAGGGAACCAAAGAAATTACAATTTCCACAGAATGAAACAAAAAACAGTTCACTACCTATCTACACACTTACTGTACCGTAGACAGAGACTTACGAAAACTGGAAAAACCAAGCGAAGGTGCAATCTTCGGGCGAAACTTCTGATCAGGCGGAGTAAACAATCTGAGTTACACTCGGAAGCACCACAGAGAGAGTTTTGAAATCTAAGCTCGAACTCAACGTTCTATGCTTCTACACAGAGTTAACTCATCTCCGGGCAGTTTAAGTGCTGGGGCTAACTGCATATGTTGACCCTAAAACTATTGCCAGCACCTTCAACCTTGCTTTCACTGACCTCGCCATGTCCTTCCTTCCGACTTCTTCCTCCCAACAACCCTATAGCACCCTCAGACCCAAGGCATCCTCTTCATTTCCAAGACTTTCAACTGGGGATTCCAGGAAATATCTATGGAAGGTGATTGGTAAAGGGAGATACAGTGGTGACACCCTTGACCTGAAACTAATCTCGCTGTCACTGGAAGAGATCCGGTCCCTCTCACTCACATCCTCAATCTATCACTCCGGCTTGCAGTATTCCCACAGAAATGGAAAGCTGCATTTGTTACTCCTGTCCATAAAAGTGGGGACAATGCCTAACAGAGAACTATAGACCCATCTGTATACTACTGCCAGTCTTGAAGGCCCTTGAGTGTTTTTGTTGCGACCAACCCGGTGAATACCTGGACAAGTACAAACTTCTTTGCCCTCAGCAGCATAGCTTTAGGGCTGCACACAGCACCAACACAGCACTCCTGGAATTCATGGGCTTCTTCCACAACTCCCTTGATCATTGCCAACTTGCCGGGCAATCTTTATCAACCTAACAAAGGCTTTCAATATGGCTAATCATCCCCTCCTAGCTGAGCAACTTGCCGCTACTGGCCTTGCACTCAAAGCAGTTTCATGGTTCTGCAGCTACCTGCATTGCCAATCCCAGCAAGTCAAGATAGGAACTACTCTCTGACAGCAAACCTGTCTGCTCAGGGGTTCATGAGGGTCTATACTGGGACCCCTCCTATTCAGTTTATTCTTGAATAGCCTCCCTCAAGCCAGTCAGTGCCGCATCCTCCTCCCTATGCAGATGATGCGGTTGTTTTCACTCATGGCACGGATCCTGGTGCTCTGGAGCAGCAACTCCAAAGTGATTTCACCTGTGTTGAGAAGTGATTCATAGATCATAAGTTGATTATGATCTACAAAAACAAAATCCATGCTGTTCTCCAGCCCATTAAACAGGCACCGTAATTACCGCTTCCATAAGTAATGTCGCTTGGGGACTCCCTTCAACTTGTTCCTCACTTTAAGTACCTGGGTATCACCACTGACAGCTTGCTTTCCTATACTCTCCATATTGACAACGGCCAAAGCCATCAACAAGTGCCTAGAGCTGCTATACTGGCACAAGCATAGCCTGACACCTGAAGCCCTTGGTATAGCGATTCAAAGTTCTATGGGCCCCTTGTGGACTATGGCCTGCTAAATATGGCTCCGCCACTGATACTGCCCTCCGCGCATTAAAATTGCACTAAACAAAAGCCTGCCGGCTAACACTAGGTGTGCACAGACTGACTCACAACTGTGAACTCTATGCCAGAACACACTGGCTCAAGCTCAATAGCTGGTTAAAATATCAAACCTGCCTGCTGGCCAAAAAGATCTGCCTTAGCACACTCCCACCGAGAAGTCGTCAACTTCTTGTGCGTGCATCAACCCTCGCACACCGAAACTCAAGCACCAGTTCTTCACAACTCCAAATGTCGTACTTCTCAAGGACAAAGGCCATTTGCTCACCGTACTCAGGGTTCAACTCCCTACAGGAAAATACTGCACGCCTGCCAACACTGGGTACTTCCAAAGTCCACCAAGCGCCTCATGATATCCGAATCACGATGTAATTGTCATCGCTAGCTCCGCCTCCCACCCCCATCGCTAAGTCCACCTACCTCCCATAATCCTAACCGCCCTCCTGTGCCTGCCCCTTTCCTCCCCACCTTACCTCTGACCCCACTCTTGTCCTCTCCCTCCCCTACTACTAGCCTTATACCCACTATCTCTATACACCTGGCACATGGGTTCCCCCTCCCTCCTCCACCAGAGCACTTAGCCTCTCTCTAAACAATCTTGCTGCTGACAACTGACTGGTTCACCGTTGGGCATTGTAACCTCTATGTTTGCTGAAGCCTCCACACTATTAAGACCTGTTCTGTGTTTTTATAAGTTCTGTGTTTTGTTATATAATTACTGTTGTCTTCCTTAATCTCGTTATACTCTGTACAAATCATCCTACATGTTTGTGTTGTTAATCCGACGTGGAACCTATGTAAAGAGCTCTGAGCTCAAGTGGTTTATTCTGAGATTTTAAATAAATAAATAAAAAGTAAGAGTAAATTTGTCAAGTGCTCCACACAGTGATCTTTTAAGCATACCATCGGTTTCTGCCTTCTTGTTTACGAAGCGTTTTAAATTTTAAACTAATATATCACCATATACTGTTGGTAAACAGAATGTTTATTGTTTATAGCATCCTCTCGGTTCTCCACCTGCAATGTTACATGACTGATTACATGTGTACTCAGTGTACAGTTGGTCTACAAAAAGTTTAAAAGTTACTTAATTTTGAAAAATTATGTTCTATACAGCCTCTGTAATTCGATCAGTTACCGTAACAGCAGATCTTCAAGAGGAGCTCTTTCAGCAGGCAACACGGTAGGACTGAAGCGGTCAGGTACCAGGACCACACAAAACACTTCTAGCTAGCAGTCTATAGTGGAGGACCGCCCCAGCCAGCGTCAGCATGCTGACATCTGCCTATCCTATAAAGGGCAGTCCCCAGACCTACTTCAGTTCTCCCGCTTGAGAGCCGGGTGCATTAAGCAAGGAAGGAGAACTGAGGCGGTTCCTCAGAGACGAGGGAGATAAAACAAACACAAAGGAGAAGCAACCATCAGGGGAAAGGAGGGAGGAAGTGGGGCCTGCTGCAAGAGCTCCTCTCGAAGATCTACTGTTACGGTAATTTCTTGGGTAACTGTAATATCTTACTTTGAGGTATGCCTGCAGCTTAGCAACACTGGTAGACTGAGTCCCAAGCAGTATTAGAACTAACTGTACGCCAGCCAGGAGGAGGCAGAAGGCAAGAGCAGACTGCTCATGAAAGAAGGCCCTGAAGGATAGCTAGTCCAGTTGACCCTATGCCTGAAAGCAATATCAGAAGCTGTAATGGCAGACAAAGGTGTGAACCGAACTCCAAGTGGCAGCTGCACAGATGCCAGCAGCAGACACATTTCTGAAACAGGCAGTAGAGGTGGCCATACCGGGTGGAGTGACCCTTGACTGCCCCAGGTAAGGGCTTGTTGTACTTACGGTAACAGTACACAATGCAATTTGTTAACCATTTTGACAAACACTGTTTTGAAACAGGTGCCCCTCTCTTTTGGGGCAAATGAAAAACAACTGATCAGTCTTTTGAACTGGCTGGGTTCAATTCATGTAATAACAGAGCACCCTGTAAACATCCAAAGTGTGCAGCAAGGCCTCCCTGATCAGAATATTCAGGAAATAAACAGGCAGGTGGATGGATTGGTTTAGCGTGAACTCGGATATCACCTTAGGTAGAAATTTAGGATTAGTTCACAATGACACCCTGTCTTTGTGAAAAACAAGTAAGGCTCTTTAGACATCAGAGTCTGAAGCTCAGAAATCCTTCGAGCTGAAGTAACAGCAACTAGAAATAATGCTTTCCATGACAGAAAGTGCAGCTCAAACTCGCAGTCAGCTCAAAGTATGCCAGAGTGAGCTTTTCCAACATAAAAAGAAGGTCCGATGGAGGGACGAGGTCCTGAATGGGAGGTTTCAAGTGCAGGATACCCCAGCTGGGTAAGAACAGGTTACTGACCTGTAATAGTACTTCTAGGAGTGGTATATGTTGTTCATCTGCACTCTCTGGCATGTCCTTTCCCTTTAAAACTTGCTGGATGTCTTCAAGCTGGCTCCTCCCAGCCACCCAGGTGGTAAATACCTCGGCTCCGCCCCATGACACCAGATCTTGGCCCACTGGAGTAAGGCTGTCGCTAAAAGCCAGGAGGTCAGGTGGTGCATGTGGATGAACTACATATACCACTCCTAGAACTACTGTTACAGGTGAGTAACCTGTTCTTCTAGGAGCGTGGATATGTTGTTCATCCACACTCTGAACTCCAAGCAGTTCTCCGGAGGAGGAGGCAAGGCACACCTCTTGGGAAACAGAGATGGGAGAACCGAGACCAAAACCAGCATCCCAGCGTGACTCAAGGTCGATGTGGTAGTGGGTAATGAAGGCGTTTGCTGACTTCAGGTAGCAGCCTGACAGATTTCCTGGATAGGGATGTCCCTGAAGCGGCCACCGATGCAGCAGTATTGGGTAGAATGAGCTCTTATCCCTCTGGGAGGCTCCTTGCCCGCCAACTCATAGCACAGACCCATGCATGATATAATCCACCCTGCAATGGTCCATTTGGCTGCAGGTCTGCCAGAAGCGGCTTCAGTGTAGGTGACAAACAGCTGGCGAACCTCTCGGCAATTTCCGCTGTTCTCTCCTTATAATAGGAGAAGCACGTCTCAGAGTCAAAGTATGGAGCCTGTACTCGGCGTCCGAGGTGTAATTAGAGTAGAATACCGCAGAGTTAACACCTGGTTAAGGTGAAACTCTGACACCACCTTCGGAAGGAATTTCAGGTGGGGGCAGGACAACTTTGTCCCTGTGGAAGACTAGATAAGGAGTCCACCAAAGCGCCTGGAGTTCCCCTGTCCTTCTGGCTGATGGGATAGTCACCAGGAAGGCAGTCTTCCACGACAAGTGCGAGCTCACACTTATGCATGGGTTCGAATGGCTTGCCCATGAGCTTTGCCAAACCAGCAACACATCCCACGGAGGTGGAGCTTCACGCACCGGAGGGGATATGTGATCCAGGCCTTTGAAGAAGCGCCCAACCACGGTCTCCTGTGCTAAAGTTGGCTCACCAGCCCGCTACTGCAGCAGAAATGGCTGCCAGGTGCACCCTAAGTGTCGATGACCGAAACCCCTTTGGAGAGAGACCAAAGGTAGTCTAGAATGTTAGCCACAGAGCAGGATAAGGGGTCCAGACTCTCACCTGACCCCAATGGAAAACCTTTTCCATTTGAAGGCATAACACTTTCTGGTCGATTCTTATGAGATGCCTCCACCACGTGTAGACATCCTCAGAAAGACCCAGAGTCTGGAACTCTAGCCGCTCAGGTACCAGGCTGTGAGGTGCAGGGATTGAAGGTCCGGATGGAAGACCTTCCCTGGTTGAGTGATATCAGGTCCGAGCATGTACAAAGTTGCTCAGGGCCCTGCAGCTGAGGCTGAGAAGATCTGGATACCAGAACTGGTGTGGCAAATCAGGGCTACCAGGATCACCTTTGCCTTGTCCCTCCTTACCTTGAGTAACACTTGTGGATCAAGGAAATGGAGGAAATGCAGCAGAGGATGCCTGAGGTCCACGGCCTCGAGAGCATCCCCTGCAGCGAGCCCTGCTGAGGGGGCAGGCATGGTACAGTCTCAGCTTGGTGTTTTCCTGGAGGCAACAGGTCCACCAACGGTTTGCCCCAACGGGAGTACAAACCAAGCTACCTCTGGATGGATGGTGGGACGTCTGGCCTATGCAGCTGAGAGCATCCGCCAGTTGATTTGAGACTCCTGCCACATGGATGGCTAGAGAGCTACCTCAACCGGCTTACAAGGGTCCAGATGTGGGCGCCTCCTTGCACAGCAGACAGAAGTGCGTGCTACCCTGTTTGTTGAGTAGTATATGGTTGTGGTATTGTCCGTCGGGACTTGGAACCACTTGACCCCGGAGCTGAGGAGCGAAGCTGACAGTGCCAGTCTGACTGCTCTGAGCTCCAACAGGATGATGTGGCATTCGGACTCCCTCAGGGTCCAGAACCTGTGGCCCCATTGTCCCCAATGTGGGCTCACCAGCCCATGAGAGAGGCACGGGTCATCAGGACGACAGTCGGCTCGGGCGGACAAATGGGATTCCTTCCTGCAACCGGTTTGGGGCGGTCCACCATTAGAGAGCGTCCCACATCTTCTGGGTTACAGTGATCAGCTGGTCAAAATGACCATGAGCTTCAATCCACTGGGCGCCAGCTTCCACTGGAGGGGGCGATGTGCCACCTGGCCCAACGGACTACAGAGGTGCACGCCACCATGAAACCCAGAAGGCGAGAAAGTCCCGGCAGGGCGCAAGTGCCAAACCAGAAATGATCGGGCAAAGGAGGAGAGAACCTCCGCCCTGTCCGCCGCGAGCAGAGCTCTGGCTTAACAAGAGTCGAGCTCTGCCCGATGAAGCCCATCACATGAGAGGGCACGAGTTCAGACTTGGCCTCGTTGATCAGGAGGTCGAGTTGTGAGCAGGTTCAGAGGGCCAGATCCCTGGACCTCTCCACCTCCTGAAGGGAAGAACCTGCAAAGAGCCAGTCGTCGAGATAAGGGTATATCCTAACTCGGCGCCGAAGATGGGCTGCCACCACTGCAATGCACTTGGTGAAGACCCATGGGGCTGATGACAGGCCGAACATGGCTCGAACTGACAGGGTCCCCTTGACCTGAAGCGGAGGAACTGCTGGTGGGATGGATGGATTGGGACATGAAAGAACGCGTCCTGCAGATCCACCGAACAGAACCACATGTTTCGCCCAGGGATGGTATGATCTGGTTCAGAGTTACCATCCGAAGGTGCGAGACCGAGATATTAATTCAGGTTGTGGAGATCTAGGATGGGCGCCAACCTGGAGACAAAGCCTGGGTCCGTGGGAGGATCTGGCACTGAGCTACCGCTCCTGCGGAGGAACTAAGCAATGTTGTCTCAAGAGCCCACTGAGTGCAAACTGAGATACATTCCTTGCAGAGGCACTGGGTCGGCTGGGAGGGTACTGCTCGAATTCCACAGGCAGTCCCTGTCTGACCACTTCTAGAACCCACCTGTCTGAAGTGATACCAGACTGCTTAAAAGAAAGTGGCAGAGCCGCCCCCACAGGAGGACCCAAGCTGACGTGACGGGTGTAGGGGTGGCAACCCCAACCCGTCACTGAGCAGGCTTAGAGGAGGAGGCTCCTGGACCAGCACCTCAGCTTCCTTTACAGGGCTGTTGAGGACCCTGCTTGGGCCTGGGCGCCAAGCTTGAGCCTGCTGTTGCTACTGGCCTCTTGAAAGGAGGGCTGCCTAACCAGATGGGAAGAGTGCCAAGAGGCTTCTTCTTGTGCTTCTGCCGGTTCTTGCCTGAAGAACCTTCAAGACAGGTAGTGTCCAAGGTGGCATTGGACTGCTCTATTGCTGGAGGTGACAAGCCACCCTGGACCAAGAGGTCAGTACCTAGGAAGGGCACATCAGCTAACTTATGCTGGTATCCGCCGGAAGGAGAATAGCCTCAGCCAAGCCCCACAGCATGTGGCCACTGCGGATGCCAAAGAGTGGGCACAGGAATCTCCAATGTCCAGGGCTCGCCTGAGCTGCTGTTTTGCAACAGCATGGTTCTGGTCACGGACTTGCTTCACTGTGGTCTGCATGTCCGCCAGGAGATGAGGGAGGACTTCATCTAATGACCCTAGGAGGGCATGAGAGAAGTGTGCCATGATAACAGCTGAGCTGGCCTGATGAAGGCCTAAGGAGGAGGCCGCACAGACCTTCGGAAGAATGGTCTATATTCTTGGACTCCTTATCAGGGGGCGGTCTGTGTTGGCAGAGCTACCAGTGTGTCTGAACACAGAAGCAGTCACAAGGCTTTCGGCCGAGGGATGCTCTGTGAACCCCGCCAAGAACCCCATGGGCACCATATACCACGGGCCACGCCGGCAGACGGAGCTGGGCATGAAGCAGGACGCCGCTGAAGCTCATGGGCCGGGCCACCAATGGCTCTCTCGGCCACTGGAAAGGCTCCGCCGGAGTATCCCCTTTGAGGATATTCATAAGGGAGTACTCCGCCTTTTTCTGGATAGGCTCCAGGAGCATTTCGTGGATTCTGAGATTAGGTGGAGGATGCCCTGAAAGGAGGAAGGACCTTCCTCCAAACCTGCCACTGATGACTCATCATCCCCAGGATGGGAGAGCAAACCAGTGTCATCCATGTCCGAGGAGTCGGGATATAACGGTCTCCGCCTATATCTCCTCAATGCACCAAGGGCAACCGGGACAACCGTGATGGACAGACATCAGGGAAGTCCGTGTCTGACTGGTCCTCTTTCGAGGGAGCCTCCCCGGAGGCTTTAGCGGTGGCTCCACCAAAATCGGTGGAGAAACCGTAACAGGCAGAGTCGGGATATGGGCCGCCCCACAGGCTGTGGAACTGAAGCCTGTCCCAGAGGGGTCGGCGCTGGCCTGGAGGTGGAAGGCGTGATGGCCAGTGTCGCTTGGCAGGCCGGTTCTAACCGGACAAAGTCAGCTGTTGCCGCAAACATTGATGGAGTTTCAAGCTCTCTCGTCCGAGGAGGATGAAGATCGAGGCGCGCTCTCTTTTGAATGCTTATGGTCTTCTTCGGGTTTTTCGGATCAAGGGGTCCTAGTCTCGATTGAGACCGACGGGGTCGGCTTTGTTCAATCGGAACGCCGGAGTCGGGTGAAAACCGAGGTTCCAGGACGTTTCCTTCTATGAGGTCACCTCAAGGTAGTGTACTTATCGGGAAAAGGAAAGGACCGGGTCCTTTCAAAGGATCATCAACAGGAGACCGTGATAAAGGCTCGATGAGGGTCAAGCGTAATCTCGGCTGGTTTGGCAGTTTCCTCTGTATTGGTGCCTTGGCCGATGGAAGATCCAAAGCCGTGCCATGTTGAGGACGCAATCTCACCGAGGTCGAGACCGTGTTCCTGGGACTCGGACCTCCTAGTCCCAGGAGAGTCTTCTGGAGGAAGAAGACTTAGGGTCCTTATCCTCTTCTGAGGGCAGGAGGAGAGAGCCCATGGCGCCTCACCCCGGGGGAGACACTGGCACAACTCCCTAAAGGAGCAATTGAAAGTCGTGCCAAGGTTGAGAGGAACAAAGAAGCTTCGAGGGGCAAAGCTTGAGTCACCTCCTCATTGAATGCCTTGATCTGCTTCAACTGCTAGGCAGATCCCGCCACGGAAACCGCCCCACCTCTCCTTTTAGACTTCACCGCAGGTTCCTTTTCTCCGGTCTCCCAGCTGAAGGTGCCTTCAGTCGTCCAGAATGCTGGGATGGAAGGCCAAACAAAAGTGCACAAACGAGGTGTCATGTCCATGCCAAGGCAGTACACGATGTTAGGTGGGGACCGATGCGCCGACATCTTTTGGCCGCAGGTACACCGTCAAATCCTCGGACAATTTGTCCTGCATATCCTAATCAGAATCAATAACTAACGAAGTTTAATAGCAAGTTGCGTAAACCGACAGTGTGGAAGCCAGGGCCTACAAAATACTAGAGTAGCACGAGGGACCTGTATCTTCCAGACTGAGCCAGCTTGAAGACTTCCCGCAAGTTTTAAAGGGGAAAGGGACATGCCAGAGTGTGTGTGATGAACAACATATCCACGCCTCCTAGAACAGCTTTTTCCTCAATAGGTGCATGGTATGCAGAGATGGCGAAAGGTGCACCTAAGTGAAGAGTACCCAGGCCGGAACTGAGAGACAGGAGGTACTTTAGAATTAGATTCACCGGCAGGTGAAAAGATCTAAATGCATGCAGCAGCAGCCCATAAAGAGAAGTGTTTCCACTTCATGGGATAGGTGGTTTCCTGTGGTTAAAGGCTTTCGGCAGCCACCAAAATGAAAAATTACGCACCTACCATAATTTTGGATTTTCTTGTGTCTTCACCATTCATTACTGCTTGGGTGTAAGCCATGAAGCGACCCACTACATGAGTTTTTTTTTTTTTTTTTAGAGGGAGGAGTCGGCGCCAACAGCTCCACCACGAGAATGATGCACTGCGTAGTGTGTGAGGGGCTGATGCTAGCACTGCGAGAGACTCCTCCTCCATCCCAGTTCTGTGTCGGGTGAGGTGAAATAAAGCATTAGGAAAGGGGAATGGGGCAGGAATCAGGGGTTGAGGAACAGTAAGGGTATTTAAAATGGGGGATTACAAGAGCAACAGAATTATGCATTAAGCAGGTTAGCAAGAGGAAAAGGAAGAGGAGGCCATTATGGTTTTCCAAAGAGGTAGCAAAGAAAGTGAAAGCCAAAAAGATTGCATCTTGGCAGTACAAAGAGACACAGGCAGAAGGAATAGGGAGAAGTACCAGGAGAAGCAAAGGGAGGCAGGAGGTCAGTAAGGAAGCCAAAGCTCAGACAGAAGAGCACATTGCAAAATCAGTGGGTAGAGGGGACAAAACCTTTACAGGTACATAAGTGAAAAAGAAAGGCAAAGGAGGGATAGTGAGACTGAAGGGGGAGGATGGGGGCCATGGAGGATGACAACAGTAAAGCTGACATACTGAACAGGTATTTCTGCTCAGTCTTTACTGAGGAAGAGGAAGGTAATGGGTCTGAAGGGAGCACAAGGGGTGAGAATGGTGCAGAAATGGACACAAGTCCCTTTACATGAGAAAGGGTCCTGAAGGAACTGGAAGTAATAAGAGTTGATAAAGCAATGCGCAGATGGGTGCACCCCAGGGTCCTTTAAGAACTCAGAGAGGTGGTGGCTGAACCTCTGGCTATCCTGTTTAGCCAATCACTTGAAACAGGGAGGTACCCAAAGACTGGAGGACAGCAGATGTAGTCCCCTTATACAAAAGTGGGAACAAAGAGGAAGTGGGGAACTATAGACCAGTCAGCCTCACCGGTAGTGGGAAGATCATGGAAGCACTACTGAAGGAGAGATTGGTGGAACATCTGGTTGTTAATGGACTGCAGGATCCAAGGCAGCATGGTTTCACCAGGGGAGGTCATGTCAGACCAACCTTGTTGAATTTTTTGACTGGGTGACTAGGGAGGTGGATCAGGGAGGCAGTGGACATGGCCTATCTGGACTTCAGCAAGGCCTTTGACACTGTGCCACATAGAGGACTATTATACAAACTAGGGAATATGGGTGTGGGCAGGACAGTAGTGTGGTGAGGAGGTAACTGACTGGACGGCAGGACACAGAGGGTGGTGGTAAATGGCTATCACCCACAGAGGGAAGAGTGACCAATGGGGTACCACAGGGATCAGTGTTGGGATCGGTCCTATTCAACATCTTCATCAGTGACATTACAGGACCTAGAAGGCAGAATTTCACTGTTTGCTGATGACACAAAGCTCTGTAAGAGAGTAGACATACCAGAGGGTGAGACAGAATGAGAAGGGACCTGCAGAAACTTGAAGAATGGTCAGGGTTTGGCAGTTGAAATTTAATGCAAAGAAGTGCAAGATAATGCATATGGCACAAAAACCCTGGAACAATACGACAGTTGGGGGGTGAGGATATAGCATGCACCAAGCAGGAAAGGGATCTTGGGGTTATCATCTCTGATGACCTCAAGGTAGGGAAACAGTGAGACAAGGCAGCAGGTAAAGCAAATAGGATGCTGGGATGCATAGGCAGGGGCATCACCAGCAGGAAAAGGGAGGTCATGATTCCACTATACAAGATACTAGTGAGGCCCCACCTGGAGTACAGTGTATAGTTCTGGAGACCTTACCTACGTAAGGACAGACAGGGTAGAGGAGGTTCAGAGGAGGGCAACAAAGATGGTACATGGATTGCATCACAAGTCCTATGAGGACAGGTTGAAAGAACTGAACATGTACTCCTGGAGGAGAGGAGGAGAGAGGGGACATGATAGAGACATACAAGTATCTTACAGGGAGGAACAGGGTGCAAGAATACACTATTTTAAGCGAAAAAGATGTTCCAGGACTAGAGGGCATGGGATGAAGTTGGAGGGAGGACGATTCAGAGGAAATGTGAGGAAGAATTTCTTCATAGAACAGGTGGTGGACAAGTGGAACACCCTGCCTGAGGAAGTGGCGAGGACTGAAACAATCACGGATTTAAGAATGCATGGGATAGACAAAGAGAATTCTGGAGGTGAGGGTAACAGAGTTCTAGGAAAACAAACTGAAGTTACAAACTCAAATGGGCAGACTAGGTGGGCCATAGGCCCTTGTATGCAGACACTGTCTATGTATCTATGTATGAAAGTTAAGAGCGAGGCAAGAGACCCAGGGATAGATAAAGGAAATGAAACAAACTGAAAAAGGAAAAAGCCGAAAAGAGGACAGGAAAGAGGAGAACCATACCTAAGGACCGTAGAGACTCACCCTTAGTGCTCTGAGGGAGGAACAGATAAAAGGAGAGGAAGCGAGAAGGAAGAGGATGAAGAAAGGATATTGGGAGGGAAAAATTCGCCACAAATTTTGGGGAAACTGGCTTGAAGCTCATTAGCTCGGAGTTTAAAAGGGGAGCAAGGATATCTTTGACAAAAATTTGTTTAGATGGTTCAACTGAACCCTCTGCATAGCGTTGTACGAGAGAGGCACATTTTCCTACACATCCCGCTGTCCTGTTATGTTATCACTCAGGTTGAGAGCTCACAGAATGCCGAAGGCAAATAATCTGTTCCAGAGGAGAGAGAGCCCCGACTAGGTGAGAGGAAAAAGGTCCCACTAGTACATGGCCGTATGATAGTATTAGAGGGAAGCCCAAGGAAGAGCAACCTCTTTTGGAAAGATGGACAGAGATAGGAAGGAACTCCTTCTGACTCCCTGGAGAAGGCAGGGATCAATGATACAGACCACTCGCTCAAGAGTTGTTAATTTGTCGAATCGGCAGAGAGGAGGTAACCAGCCCAAGTATGGTATATACAAGGAAAGATTCAGGGACACCAGATAGTCCCTGTCTTCAGACCTATCCCACACACTAGCCATGCTAGCTGGTGATTAAACTAATTTGGCCCGAAGAAAGTCCTCAAAGGGACACCTGCAAGAATATCAGAAATAGTTCCCTCAGATGGAAAGAGCGAAGCTCCACTTGCTCTCCTCCTCCTCCTTCAAATCCTTCGCTGCTTCTTAGAGAAGAACAGAAGGTCCAAGAACCAGAGATTTAACCCCACGCCTGGGGTGAGCAGGGTGGGGAGACGCCAAGGAATGAGGCCCATGAGGGAAGGTGGGCGAGTTCAGTGATGAATGTTGAAGATACAAGAGAAGATCAAGAATTATAGTAGGTCACGTAATTTCATATCTTCCCTTTTCAGTCTTCACCATTCATTACTGCTTGGGTGAGTACCAACCCCGGAAGGGGGCCTAGCACAGCCCGGAGGAACAAGACCTCAGTCTCCTGTTGGTGGAAAACAGGAGGAAGAGACCTAGTCATACCAGGCTGGGAAGTCTAAGGCTCAGGAGAGCTACAGGTGTCCCTGAAGATGAGGGGACAGAGGAGCCCCTGCAGAAGCCTCCTAGCCCTGCTGAGAAAGGTGGGTCCTCGGAAGGTGAAGTGGATCACCCTACGCCGGGCCAGGGGTGACAAACCCTCACAGACTAAGCCACGCCATCCATCTAATGCAGATCACTGTCCCGCAAGCCTTGACGCCACCTCATTGGCATCATAAGATGCCCTTGCTTGGTGCCTTGCTGTTCCAGGCCCAAGGCGAGAGGGCAATGGCTTGTCAAAGACTGCTCCAAATCAGGTATCAGTGCTAGCACCTGAGCCAGCAGTGACCACAAGTGCCTACTGTAGGCAGCATGGTGTGCCTGATGTGATGCAATGCACAACATCGCTCAAGAAGAGGAAAAACTCTTCACCCACACTGGTCAAGTGTAGGAATCAGAGTCCAGTGGTCAGTCGCGCGCCAGGCGCCAATGCCCGGAAGGGGCCCCAGGAACACCAAGCCAGAAGGGAGGATGAGGGAGAACCTAGATGCCTGTGGAGCACAATACTCCTCCCGCTGTCTGCTGGGGCTGGAAAGGGTCAGCAGGAGACTGCCAGATGCAGATAGACGTTTCCTGGAAGGGATAGGCCAGGATGGCACAACCAGGTGTTGGGCGCTGAATTCACTGAGAATTTGTCGTCTGCTGCTCGGTATTGTCCAGTCTGATATAAGAGGTATGGAGATCCCAATCCATCCTCAATAGAAGCACTGATATTCAGTGAAATCAGCGTCGAAGAAAGGTGATGGTAGGTTCCTCTCCTCCGAGGAGAGTCGAGGAGGATGGGAATTTGACTGTCCAGAAGACTCCTGCGGTGGTGGGGACAGGCGAAGACCCATTCATTCATGTACCTAACATATGACGGAAGGCCGCAGCAGTGTCTCTGAACATCTCCCAGGATAAGGACCCACATGACCTGGGAGAGAGGGAGGTGGCTGCAGAGGAATGGGAGAAGGGCACCTGCAGGAAGGTGCCCGTCCTCTGCAGGGCTCTGGAATCCAGGGAATGGTGCCCGAGAGCTAGAGGGATCCCAGAGATCAAACTGGGTCTCAGGCCAAGTCCTGGGGATGTGAACTCTGTAAGGGCCCAGATGGGGAATCTCCTGTGACACACCTGAGTTGCATGAGTCCAGAAGGGCAGCCTCAGCACTGCCACTGAAGGAACCCTGGAACCTGAGGAGAGATGGGGCTTGGCACTGTGACTCCTCCTCTGCGCACGAGGTGGCGAGAGGTGCCACTGCCCTTCATCCCGACCCCTCAGACTCAGAGAACACCCTCCTCTTCAACCCCAGCAAAGAAGTCCCTGATACAAAGGCCTTCCGAGGAGGGCCACTGAAGCTAGGGTCTTCAGTTCCCCTGGGAGGCACAGCAGCACCAAGGTTGGCAGCTGCAGCAGCCGCTCCCAAGGCGACAACCCTCCCCAACCCCGAGCTGTCCTCCCCAATGGACCCCAGGCCATCCCTAGCAGAGGGGTCCTCAGATGCAGACTGCTCCAGAGCCTTGGGAATGGGAGGCTGGGCGCCTGATACCTCGTCCCACAAGTCCTCGATTCCAAGGAATTGGGCCCAGTCCGGGTCCACGTCGAGATCGTCACTCTCCGAAGAGGAGTTGACCAGAAGGACCTCGATACTGGCCACCTGGGAACAGCCTGTGAGACGGCGCCGTTCCAGTGGCACCAGCCATTCCCACCGCACCGCCCACAGCCCTGGACCCCAAACACCGACCCACCCACATCGGCTGGGTCCTGGCGCGCAACCCGAAACAGCGCCGCCAGTGGGTCAGCTGGGCAGCCAAGCGCCACAAGTGGCACCGAGCACCAAACTGGCGCGCAGCCTCGATCACTGGCACCAGAATCAAATAGGCCGACGGGCGGCATCAAGGTTCCAGCAGTGCCGACCCAGTAATCATGGGCCGTGACACTGGGTGAGCCTGCATCTCAGGACAGGTGACTGCCGAGGCAGTGTCAACAACTTCACCCCAGGAGGAGCCACGCCACTCCTCCGACACTGCAACAGAAACCTCCTCGTCAGCAAGGCTTGAAGATGAGGAGCCTCCTCCTCCTCACCAGACCATATAGGCCTGGGAGGGATCGAAGGAAGGTCTAAGACCTGGCCTGGGAAGCCAGAGGCGGCGTCTTCCTCCGAAAGTCAGCGGGGCCCTGCTGACTTTAAACATGCGATTTCAGAACACAGCGATCAATGGAAAAACAGGTGTTGCATCTATCCATATCACAGAGTTAGGTCCCAGGCACCACAGAAAGACATCATGCCAGTCCAAAATGGAAAAATGTCAGCCATAAGAGCACCGACACATAGAGGCGTGGCCGCTTTCAACTTACCTGAACCAGACATGATCATGAAATTAAACAAAACACAGTAAAAGGTCCCAAGCGCCGTTAAATAAATAAATGGAATGGACTTACGGCCACTAACGGCGGGTTGGAGAACCGAGATGAAGAGCGGCATTGAAGGGTAGGCCTAGTGGTTCCGCCACGGAGCAGAAAGCAGTTAAGAGTGAGCCTCTTTCTCCAGGGACAATTTTTCCGCATCTACTGACCAAAAACAACCAAAATGTAAAGAAGGTTGAAAAGAGATGAGGACTACCCTCTTTGCTCAGAACCCCAACAAAAGGTATGGAAGAGGTGAAATACCCCCATCTAGCTCTGGGCGCAGTAGAAGCTGTTCGCAAAGCAGCACACGGGCTCCGGCTATGACACTGAGGCCAGGTGGACCTCCTCTCATACAAGATATGAAACTATCCTTAAGAAATCAAGAGATTCTCGATCAGACTCCAAAAAGAATTTCAGTCCTTGGCACAACAGATCTCATGTATTGATACCAAGGTACAAAAAGCAGAGGAGAGAATAAAAGAATAGGAAGAAAATAATAAATACCTCACAACTGCGCTGGAAGCACTGGTCCAACATCGGCAGCTGTACAAACTAAATGCATCGATTTGGAGGGTCGGTCAAGGCGCTGTAACCCAAGACTATATGGATTGCCTGAAGGAGCAGAGGGCCTCCTATGACGGCGTTCATCGAAAACTTGCTAAAGACATACTAGACTTGCACGAACTATGCTCTTGCTGGAGAAAGAGGGCTCATCGTTCGTTAGGCCCCAAGCCTGTTGGAGCAGATGTCCCCGCTCAGTAGTTTTAAACTCAGCAGTTTTTTTTAAACTTTATTTATGAGCTTTTTCTTTTTATATGTACATAAACTTATCAACTCTTACACATACATATATTTACATAGGAGTACCAAAATATACAAAATAAAAATATTTTACTAATTTGTGATTTGTTACTTCATTATATTATATTCTAGGAAACACGTCAAAAGAAAGTCTTTCCTTACTGGGGAGATATGGAATACCCATCTCCTCCATATTACTTCAAATTAGGTATATCTCTTGTTTGTTAATGCGTCAGCCTTTCCATTTGGTATATTTTGTATATGTCATCTTGCCATTGAGATATTTGAGGTTGGTTAGTGGTGAGCCAATTCCTTGTTATTTTTTGATGGCAAGATTCAGTGCCAAAATAGTTTTTTGTTTTTCATCTCTGCTCCCTTCAGGGAGGTCTGAAAAGAAATACATAAGTACATCCAGTTGAATGGCTGTGATATTATATTTTTAATAGCCTCTGGGCTTCTATCAAGAATGGCTGAATTACTGGACAGCTCCAAAACAAGTGCCCAAGAGTAGCCTGTTGTTCACCGCATTTTCTCCAACAGGTGGTCTCTCTTCTACCTCCAAATTGTGCCTGGATGCCGGTGCTCTGAAAAACCTGACAGCATTCTTCCACGAATTCCTTCCATTGTGGTGCGGAAGCACTCTTATGAATACATGCTAGATGATTCCACCACTCTTCCTCTAATATCTATATTCAAATCTTTTCCCATGCTCTCTTGATAGACTCTACTGTGTCTCCTCCAGCTCTCTTATGGCTGTATATAAGTAGGATATTATGTGTGCTAGACTAGCCTGTCCTCCAGTCCTCTTTGCAAGGCCGCTATAAGCTTAGGTGTGGGATCTGGACCCAACATTTTCTTTTCTTTTTAATATAGTCCCTTACCTGGAAGTATCGAAATATATCTTTATGGGTTATCCATACTTAGCCTGCAAGTCCACGAAACTCGTCATTATCCTCTTTTAAAATTGGTATAATATGTGTAACCCTTTTTTCCCAATCCCTATAGCCTAAGTCCATCATTGCAGGTGGAAACCTTCCTGTATGTGTTAGAGAGTAAAACAGTGGTCTCCATGGTTTCATTTTTTAGTATTTAGTGTTTGTCTCCAGGTTCTTAAAGTTGACTGTGTGTGGATTCTCTATATCTCTTTTCTCCCTGTCTCGTCCGTCCGATAGAAGTATTCCTTGCACACTTCTCAAATCCTCTTCCACTATTTCTATTTCTTTCCATCTTGCTATATAAGTAGGATGTAACAGTAAATCACTGTCTGAGTCTGAGCAGCCCTGTGGTAATATTTAAAATTTGGGAGAGAGAATCCCCTTCTTCCTTTGATAGTTGTAATATAGACCGTCTTATTCTTGGTTTCTGTTTACCCCAGATATACTCGTTATTTCCCTACTTAATTTTTTATAGAATATGTTAGGTACCATAATGGGAATGGTCTGAACTAAATATAAGAATCGTGGAAGCACCACCATTCTAATTGCTTCTATTTTTGTATAAATGGGATGGGAATCAAATGCCATTTTCTATCCTTTTGAATTTGTGTTAATAGGGGTTTATAGTTAAGTTCATATAATTTCCCATGTTCAGAACTCAGCCAGACGCCAAGGTATTTAAAGGCCTGAATATGCCACTTAAATTTAAAATATTTTTCTATTTGCTGTGATGGTTTGTAGTGTATTCCTAACACTTCTGTCTTGGAAGTGTTGACTTTATAACCAACAATCTCTCAAAGTCCGCCAAGACTTCCATAATGGTTGTAGAGAGCTCTCAGGTTCTGTGAGATTATATCAATAGGTCATCAGCACATACGGCTAATTTATGATTCCCGTTTCCTACTTGTATCCCTGATATGTCCCTGTGTTGTCGTATAGTCTGAGCCAAGGGCTCTAGGTATAATCTGCGAATAAGGAGCGACAGTGGGCACCCTTGTCTGTCCCCTCTTCAGATTTATTAACACTGAAGTTGAGCCATTTATTTTTATGTATGCTTTTGGATTGTTATATATGGAGTCTATAATCCCCGAATTCTGCTGAAATCCCATTTTCTCCAGAGTTGCCTTCAGGAAGGACCATGCAACCCTGTCAGAATGCCTTCTCAGCATGTAGACTAAGCAATAAAAAGGAGTCTCCGACAGGGTGGCATAGTGTAGTATATGTAGTGTTCTTTTAATATCTTGTGCTTGCCTATTCATCACAAAACCTGTCTGGTCCTGGTCTATTAGACTAGGTAGCAGTATCTCCATTCTTTTGGCCAATATAGATGTAAATAATTTACAGTCCACATTCAGGACTGAGATTGGAGGTATGAGCTACAGTTCGTGCTGTCTTTGCCAGGCTTCAAGATGCTAGATATGGTGGCATACCTCCAGGTGTCTGGGCAAATCTTATTCTGTTGGGCCTCTCTAAATGTCTCTCTAAGTATAGCTATCAACTCCTTTCGGAAACTTTTGAAAAATTCCCCATATATCCATCTGGGCCAGGGCTTTTGTGGGTCTTAAGTTTTATAATAGCATTGTTCAATTCACTTTCTGATACTGGGAGATCAGCTCCTTTTGCTGATCGGGGTAAGACTAGGCATTTTCAACTTGCTCAGATAAGTTTTAACCTTCTCTAAATCAGTCTCCTGTTCTGGTGTATATAGAGTTTGATAATATTTTGAAAAGGTTTTCTCGATTTGTTTTGGGGTTTTACTAATCTCCTCCCACCGGTCTCTAATTTGCGTAATTGTTGTTTGAGCTTCCTTCGACGGAGTCTATGCAAGGAGTCTAGTTGCCCTTGGTCCCCCTCGTAATATTTTTGTCTTAAGTTTTGCAATGCCTGTTCTGTTTTAATGTCTAGTATATGTTGCAGTTTGCCTTTTAATTCTTGTATTTTAATTTAGAGCTCGGTCTCCATCTGCATGTCTTTCATGTGCCTCTTTCAGCTGTTTCTCTAGGTTTTCCTGTTGTAAGTTTTGTTGTTTTCTATAACTTGAGGCATATTTAATTATATCCCTCTTAAGACCACTTTAATTGTGTCCCACAACGTTGCCTTTGTGAGCCCTGGATCTTCATTCTCTTTATGATCTGGGGTATTCTTTTTCAATCAGCTCTTTAAATTTCTTACGATTCAACAAATAATTATTAAATCTCCACAGCGTTCTCGCTTGTCCCCGCCATTCTAGCTGTATGGTTAACATCGAGTGATCAGATAGGGGTAGGTATAATTTGGCATCCCTGTACCATATATAGAGACTCCTTAGAGATATGGAAGTAATCTATTCGTGTGTATATTTTATGTGGTGCTGAGTAATGGGTATAAGCCCTTATCTTTGGGTGCATATGTCTCCATACATCCACCCATTGTACGTCTTGAAAGTATCTAATAGCTGTCTTTTGTGGTGGTTTCCTTCTTTGAGTTTGTTTTGTAGATGTATCTAAGTAATCATATATCATGTTATGATCTCCACCTAGGATCAGTGTCCCTTCTGTTTTTCTGTAATTTTCTGGCACAATTTTTAACCTTCTTTGATTCTGAGCCGAGGGAATATATATTGAAGCTACTGTTATCATATGTCCTGCCATGTTACCCGTAACTAGGCCAATCGCCCTCTTTATCTGTGTACATGTCTGTCTGTTGAAATTGTACATTATGGGGATTAATATCGCTGCCCCTCTTGCTTCCCTTCCCTATTATATGATGAGGCTATCACATTTCTAAATCCATATCTGACTAACTTTTATGTTCCTCTTCTGTTAAGTCGTCTCTTGTAATAACAAAAACTTGGTTTATGTCTTTTCATTTGCGCTATCACTTTGCTTCTTTTCACCAGGTTATTAACCCATTTACATTCAGAGATATATTCACTTGTGTTTTCCTATTCGCTCCCTCATATATCATTATAACATTTCGCCTGCTTTTACCCACTTTCTTGTATTTCTCCTGCATTTTCCAGCTCTTTGTATCTCGCTTGTTTCTCTCTTATTTTCCTCCTATGTAGTCTTAAACATCGAATAACATTTACATCATACATAACAATTTTAACCATTCTAATATTGTAACTATATACAGAATTGCTTCCAAGGTTGGAGGGAGTAAAATTGCCCCTCTATGTTTTCTAAAGGGTATACCCAATCCAGTAGCCCCTTAGTGGGGATAAATGGGGTCACCGTGCACTCCTCCCCCAGGTCCCTTGTTTCTCGAGACCTTTCATGCTACCTCCTCTCTATTCTATCTCCTTCTCTTTCGTTGCTATTCCTAAGGATTTTCCTTCCTCTCTTCCATTTGGAGGTGTACTCATCCTCTTCCCTAAAACCTCTCTTATAGATACTTTATCTCTCTATCCCGTTCCTCTTTTGCTTATCTAATTCTGGTTGCCATTCAGATTACAATCCTTGGCTACCGTTTAATCATCCTTCACATCCTTCCCCATTCCCTTCCTCCTTCCTCTCCACATATCCCCTTCACTCCTTCGACCTCTCTTACCTTCATATCCCCATTTCTGCTCATTTCCTCCTAGCAGGACTAGCCCTCCCAATGATATAATCAATTCCTCAACCTCCCTTTTATCTAAAAACAGGTAGACATTCATCTTGTGATTTTAATAAGGTCCCTCTCAATCCCGTGTTTGGGAGAGGTTAGTCTATTGTCCCCTTCTCCTCTAGTTCCCCACCTTTTCTATATTCCACTTTTGCTATAGTATCTCCTTCTAAGTCCACTTCCTTTCCCTATGTTAAGTTCTAGTACTGTCTTGGCTTTAGAAAGCGTGTCTTCTCTGCGGGTTATGGGTAAGGTCCTCCTCTATCCCCAAGTCCATTTTGCCCCCTCAATCCCTGCCTTTTTCTTATAGCCCCTCACTATTCCCTCCTCATCCTTAGTGCTTCCTTCCCTTTGCACTTTCAATATATTACCTTTCTTACTTATCAGTGTCCAATATTGTCTTTACAAAGTGTCTTAAACAAGGAAGGAAATCTAGTTCTTCTCGGGATTTCCTAGATGATGTAAAGTCATTTATTCAGTCTTTCCATCTTCATACCTCTCTACTTTCTAGATTTTCAGGTGTCGCTAAGTTTCCTCTGCTCTGCATCCGTTTCAGGATGTTCTCTCCAGCAACATTCGCGCCGTTGGAGCGATTAGTTGCCTGTTGCACTCCTCGGCCCTGTCTGTTTCTCACCATCTTTTTCCATTGCGCTCTTTCCGGTTTTGGGTGCTCCCCTTCCTGTCGCTGGGTATCCAACCTCTCGCCTGTAGTTCCTTCACTGCCATCTCGGGTTTTCGTATAATTTTGAGCCTGTGTCCCACAAAATCTTCAGTTTAGCAGGGTAAGGTGTTTGAAATCTTATTTTGTGATCTCAAAGTATCTTAAGTATTGGCGAATATGCAGCCCTCTTTTTGCTATTTCAACTGGATAGTCATGATCAAAGATTAGTCTTGCAGCATTATATTTAACAATTCTTTTCTGCCATGCAGTGCGAAGGATGTGTTCTTTATCTCTGTAGCTCGATAATTTTAGCACCACTGATCGCGGTCTGGCCTTAGGTTCTGTTGGCTTATTTGTTAATGATCTGTGCGCCTCTCGATCTTGAAGTCAAAAGTTGTGGGCAATTCTAGCGTGTCTTTTAATAGGTCTGTTATAAAGTCTTCCATTCGACCCACTTCTGAATCTTCTGGGAGACCATAAATTCTAATATTGTCTCTTAGGGATCTAGCTTCAAGATCTAGTACTTTTCTTGTATGTCCACTAGATAGTCTGCCGTATGTACTTCTCTTATTTCCTCCTCCGCGTCTGCGATTCTTTGTTCGCTCTCTGTCGTCCTTTCATCTCCCTGTATCTTTGCGTTTAATGTTTGAAATTCTGATTTTGTTTCACCCTGAATGCCCTCAATTCTGTCATGATGGTCTCGAACGCGATCGTGAGAGGTGCTCCATCTCTTGATCTGTGTCTAAGTCACCCGCCATGCTGCTAGCAGGAGAGGCACTTCTGCTGGTGCTTCTTTCCATTGATAATCCTCCTCCATCTTTCGTATTTGTTGCTTTTTTCCCATAGGATCTGCTTGGCTTATGTCCCCAGACATATGTACTCTTTCTCTTTATTTTGGCTATTATATCTGTTGATCTGAGGGTTTTATTCTCTTGGGAAGCTAGTGCTCTATTCAAAGGCAGCCATCCAGTTGATGACGTCACGCGAAGTCCCTAAACTCAGCAGTTTTAAAATCAAAGAGGACATCCTTCGAGGAGGTGGGCCAAAAGAGCTGACATACATGCGTCAAGATTTCTTTGGACCATGACTATGCACCGGTACAACAAGCCAGACAACTGTACACTCCAATTCTTAAAATACTCTGATGGAAGGTATTACGCTCTAACCCCATTTCGCTAAACTTCACGCGGCACTGGAAGAGGGCCCTCAACTTACCTTAATCCAAGGAAGGTCCTGGAAGCCATGAGGAAAAAGGAATTCCAGTTCCCGCCACTGAGACAGATCGCTGGCTGAAACACAGTCATTCTCCCTGATATGGCCTCTTGCTGCAACAGGAGCGACGGTGTCCCACCGCTGAGAAAGGCAATTAGAAGCCATGGGGCAACACGTAGCTGCGAGATCAACAGGGCCGAGGTAGAAGGCGATCTTCAGGTAGCTGAAGGATTATGGACACTCCATTGGTGCGGAGTAGCTGCAACACATTTTTTCGATCTTTACCCCTTACAGCGGGTAGAATGGCTCTGAAAACTGTGGGTCAGGAAGTGAAACAGGCACTCCTTCCTTGTTTGTTTTTTCTTTTCATGGGCCAGAACACTCAAAACATTTAGAGACTGGGAAAAGTCTTTGTCTATGCTATATTTAAAAAAAAAAAGAAAGGGTTGTTTTAAAACATAATGTTTTGTGTCCCCACGATTCCTTAGATTTCCTATATACCTAACCAATAGTACATAACAAATGTGATGGTGCCTCTAGTTTTATTTTTATTTTTTATTTATTTAAATATTCAGAAAGACCTTTGAGTCAGTGACTCATTTACAAAGGTTCCACGTCATACATAAAAGGATACATGGACAGAACTTGGAATACAAATTACAGTACAATTACAAATAACAGTCAGTGAGGTTGCATAGCTGCAAATTGTTACCCTATTGTTGGGAACCTGGGTTATAACTATAATTTTGTATACTTAACTAATGTGCTTGACCTGTTTAGTTGTAGCACATGTTGATGGGGAAGAATTACTTTTATTGTATGCAAATGTGTTAAGTTGAAACTAATTAGTGCCCTGGGGAGAACTGCTAAAATTAATACTCTCCTCTTACTCAACTACCTACTGCTTGAGCAGGCATGAGGCGACTATTACAAATCTCTCCATAGGAGACTTCTGTTGAGGAGGACCTGTAGATTCAGGGTGACATCCTCTACCTCTCCTCTACAGTGTTTTTTTTTTTTTTTTTTAAACACCCATATACTAGGGGAGGATAAGGGATCCCAGGTTTTTTTATCCCCCACCTTGGAAGCCAAGCCCTATTATAGGGCATTCAAAGTGTTGTTTGTTCGATGTTTTCAAACTTAAATATTGTTGAAATAGTTATTGTTCTAGACTTAGTATAGATTCTCTTTTGATTTTCCTACCTCTATCTTTTGCTTTCTCTTTCTGGGCCTCTTTTCTAGCTATCCACTTTGCCAACTCTTCTCTAGGTACAGCACTGAGCCAATTTGTTTTTCCTTAGGGTGTCAGCTTTTACAGTTGCTTTCAAGAAACTGCTATATGAGGATACTGTGCAGGAAAAGTCCTTTTCACTCCACAGACATGGCATTAAGCCTCTCAACCTTTGCTCGCTTTAATGTAAATGGCTTGACTAATCCTGTTAAACGAGTAGCAAAATATTATCATTCCTAAGAGAACAGGTGCCGAATTCATTCTACTGTAGGAGACGATGTTTCTTTGCAGGAAAATCAAAATTAGCTTAAAATGTTTTTGTGCTGCGGCATGTGCAACGGATGGGAAAGGCCATAGGAGAGGGCAGCTGTGCTTTGTCCCTGCCAAACCCCCTTCGAGCAGACGCATGCACCTGGTGGATGGAGAGGGTCATTTTGCTTTTCTTAAGGGCTGTTATTGAGGATGGAACCTGACCCTTGCTTCCATTTATGTCCCACCAGGGTCAGATTTTCAAGTTTACAAATGGATCTTTTTAAAGTTACAGGAATGGGCGGAGGAGGAGGTGATCATTGGAGGAGACTTTAATCTGGTTCTTAAACCGGCACTTGACTCTTCCTCTGCAGCTACCCGTCGTAACCAGTCCCTCATTAAAAGTTGTTAAACTTCTCTGAACTAGGTTATGCCGATGTGTGGAAAGCCACACATGGAAAGCAGAAAACTACACTTTTTCTTGGCCTCCCCACCAGTCGCATTCCAGGCTGGATTATTTTCTACTCCGTAGAGACAATTGGGCAGGTTAAGGATAGCTGGATAGGGAATAGAGTTTTGTCAGATCATGCTCTAATTTTTTGTCAACTTCACCTAGGAGATTTTGTTAAAAGAATGTTTTGGAGACTTAATACATCTCTGCTTCAGGACCCAGAGGTGAAGGAGACAATCAGATGCTGTAAAGCAAGCGGTGGCTGAGAACACCTCCCCAGAGACAACAGTACCTTTGTTGTGGGATACCAATAAAGCCATAGTTCGGGTAAATTTATTTCCATCTCAGCCTTTAAGAAGAGGCAGAGGAAGCTAGGAAGACCATATTGAAAACAGAAATAGATCTTTGTGAAACACAACTTAAAATTAAATATATTGGTGGCAACAAATAAAAAACTTGGTCAACTCAAAACAGAACTTAAGTTATTAGATTACCAGGTAGAGCAGAAATTCCTTTTTCTTAGGCAGAAATATTTTGAGGGTGGTCCTAGATCTGTTCGCTTACTGTCGGCACGGTTGAGTGCTCAGAGAGCATGGGCACTGATCCCACATTGTTACACCCAGTCACCAAACAAAGACTGAATCAGATCTCAGAGATTGTTTTGGTTTTAGAGATTTCTATACCTCACTATATACTGCACCACACCCACCTCCACAAGATAGTAAAGTGGAAGAGTTTTTGAAATGACTATCTTTGCCTTCCTCCTCCACAGACAAAAGTGGGACTGATGGCCCTATTTCCAGTTTGGAACTGCAAGGGTACTTTAATCTAAAACAGCCAAATGCCCGGTACAGACGGACTTCCAGGAGAGTTTTATAAACACTTCAAGGGTCAGTTGGTCTCACCGTTATTAACTGTCTATAATGAGGTAATGCAAGACACGGGACCCCCAATTCCTGGGAGCAAGCTATCATTTCAGTTATCCCAAAGCAAGGAAAAACGCACACGATGCCCCTCTTATAGTCCTATTTCTATCCTAAATATTGACTACAAACTTTTCATGTCTATCCTTACTAAGAGATTACAGAAACTAGTGCCCCAATTGATTCATCTGGACCAAACTGATTTATTCCAAACCGTCAAGCCCAGGATAACCTCCGTCGAACCACCCATTTGATCGACAATTTAAATTACACCCACCAACCCGCTATCCTATTAAGTTCAGATGCCAAAAGGCTTTTGATAAAGTCTCATGGGCCTTTCTTCGGGCTGTGTTAGATAATTTTGGTTTCCGCTCAATTCATTAACACCACTTTCAAATATATAAATCACCAGAAGGATTCATTAGAGCAAATGGCCACACTTCACCCTCTTTCAAACTGAGTAGAGGTACAAGACGGAGTGTCCCATGTCCCCTATTCTTTTGCACTGTACCTAGAACCCCTAGCTCAAAGTATTAGAGAAAATCTGCATATACAGGAATTGACTAGGAGAAGAACAACAAAAACTAGCCTTATATGCAGACAATATCTTGCTTTATATTATGAAACCTGAAACATCCATTCCACCTATTTCAACACCTAAAAGAATTTTCAGAGCTATCTGGATACTCTCGAATACCCTTAAAACGGAGACAATCACTTTTAATTATGAGCCAACCCAGGCTCTCAAGGATAGATATCCTTGAAATGGGACCTCCCTGCCATGAAATATCTTGGCATAAAATTGTCACCTAGTAATTGTCTCTGTACCAATTGAACTACCCACCATTACTAAAACAAATACAAGTGGATATTGAGAGATGGTCCTTATTACCACCCCTTTCATGCAGAGTCCAAACCACTAAAATGAATCTCTTACCCCAATTCCTCTCTTTATTTCAGTCGTCCCTGCTGGATTTCCAAAGGAAAATTAGATTCTTGGCAAAAGATTATTTTAAAATTTGTATGGTTGGGACAACATCCCAGAATCAGGAAACAAACCCTGGTTCTGCAAAGGGCGAGGAGGTTATGGTGTACCGTGCCTGGGAGGGTATTAGGTGGCGGCTCAGACCAGGGTAACCCTTCTGCTGCAGCATCCGAGATACCTTGCCAATTGAAATCTATGGACCTGGCTATCCCCTGCTCTCCTTCACTAGTGTCTCAGCTATTTTCTCAAATGCTCCAGTATATGACTTCCTCCCTTTACAGACACAGAAGCTGCTCTTTTGGGGGCGGTGCAGGAGGGTTTTGTTAGAGGGCCACTAGGGACTACCTCTGGAAGTACGGACATGGACCCTTAGTTCAGATTACACAGTGGCCCATCAGGACCCTTGGTATAAGCGGCAGGAGGAGTAAGGGTGCGCGCACTTTGGCAATTGATGAAGGAGAACAAGTAATCGAAGCAATCATGGGAAATTCCAGGGGCAGAGGGATCTCCTACTCATTATCAGCTTAGGGATTACATAATGAAACAACTCAAAATCTGTATTAAATTCTCAAGATTCCATACAGCCGACAGTGTTTGAACAGATCTGGGCTACTGAGAATGGAGGGGCTATCTCCTTGCTATATGAAAACTACCTTAGTGATTTACAACACTCAACAATATATATTAAGGAGAAATGGGAAAGGTTTAGGGTAAATTTAAGTGAGACAAGATGGTTGCAATCAATAAAAAACATGTGGCATTCCTCTTCATCCCGGGTTGGCGGGAGTTTTGTGAAACTCAGAGTAGATACTGAACACCTGAACAAGTGGGTAAATGGAACCTGCAACTAGCATCTGCCTGCTGGCCAGTGTAAAGCCACTTCAGCATCACAGGCCCATATTTTTGGCACTGTCCAATACAAGAGTGCTTCGGGCTAATATACAACAGCAATTGTGTAAGATTTTTAATATCTTGACTCCGTTAGGGCCGGAACATCTGATCCTTGGCCTATATCCCTTGGAGATAAGAGGGTGAGAAGCCCAGTACCTCTGGAACATCTGAGTAGCGACTGCCTGTAGGCGATTACTAAGAAATTGTTGTCCCACTCCCCCCAATCTGTAAGTGAGTGGAAGGAGCTGGCTGAGAATATAAAAACTCTGGAAAGAATAACTTTTTCCCTGCCCTTAGGACCCCACAATTCATAAACCGGTGGACTAGATGGGAGGTACTTTGTGGGAGACATAGGGAGAGAGGGATCGGGGAAAAAAGATCAGATACTGTTCTCTCGAGTTCATCATCTGAATGATAAGTACTGTTACAACGGATGGAGGAGCGGAAGGAAAGAGCATATTTAAAAACAAACAAACAAAAAAAACGGGAGCTGTTGCCTTTTCTTTTTATTTTGGTCCTATTTATCCTAAACCGATGCTGGGTCCCAGACAGAGTTGTAACTATCGCTATATATATTAAATTCAACTGCCAGTAGACCTAGGATGAGCTGAATTGAGGCTATTACTTTTCTCTTTCTCTCCTTTTCTTTCTTTTCTATAATCTTTTTTCTCTCCAATATATGCAATCTGTAGTCTTTCTAGAGACAGACTGGTGTACAAATCTCTGTTTTTAATTACTATTTAGAATTCTATGAACATAATTATAAAAGTTAATTACTTAATGCAGTAAGTAACAAATGATAGAGATTATATAAGCTTTATTTTTAATTTTTAATTATCATTTGATTTGATGTTTTTAAATTATCTGTACCTCTGGTTAAAATATACTGTATATTATAAGAAAGGCTGGGAGTATCCACTATGCTGTAAAATGGAACTCCCAGATATAAGATTTTCTAAATGTTAAATATAATGTGCATGCAAAATCCTTGATAGTTATGTATTAAATTGAAAATACTTTTAATAAAGATGAAGTATATTAAAAAAAAAAAAAAAAAAAGGAAGGGTAGGCCTAATGGCGGAATCGCAAAACACATAACTAATGCAGCAGGTGCAGCCTGGTAAGTAGGAGAAACAGAACTGGGATGGAGGAGTTGTCTCATGCACAACAGCTACCCTCGCCAAGCACCAAGCAGTGAGTCATTCCTCGCAGGGGCACAATCTCCTCCTCTCAAAAAGAAAAAACTCCCCGTGTGGTGCACGCCCGGCTTACACCCAAGCAGTAATGAATAGTGAAGACTGACAAGGGAAGATCATCGCAACCCTGGAAAAACTCCAAAGCAGGCAATAGCCAAGTCTGCAGAAGCCATGCATGGAGATGCAGAGACTTGAGGTCCAGATGGACAAGGGTGCCCCACTCCTGGTAGAGCAAGTCGGTGCACAGGGACGAGGAAAACATTTTTGCACTGCCAGCTGCTGTAGCAGAGAACCAAATCTAACACAGCCAGTAGGGAGTAATGAGAATCATCTCCGCCCCTCGGACTGAAGCAGGGAGAAACCTCTGCAGAAGCAGAAAGGGAGGAAGGCATACAAAGCCCCTTTCCAGGAGAAGGACACTGCATCGTACCAGAAAACTCCAGGCCCTGAATCAAGCAAGCAGAAAGTGGCAGTTTTGCATCAGTGGGGATGGATTAAGGTCCAGCTCTGGGCGTCCCCATCTGTCGAAGAGGTCTTCACTCATGCATCCTCGACCTGGACCAGCTTAGGATGTTGGCTAGGATGTTTTGAATGAATGGAACATGGATGGCTGAGAGTTCCAGGTCGTGCTCGATGGCCCAATACCAGACCCTCATGGCCTCCTGACAAAGCGGGTAAGAATGAGTGCCCTCCCATGTGTTGATGCTGAAGACTATGGAAATGTTGTCTGTCTGTACCAGTAGCGGGCCAGGAAGAGCGTGGGTCTGGAAGGCCTGCAGATCACACAGAACTGCTCTCATCTCTAGCACACTGATGTGGAGATGCTGCTCCATCTCGGACCAAGTGTCCTGGGTCTGACGGGCAGCTAAATGAGCTCCCAGCCCAGGCCCGAGGCATCTGTGGTGAGGATCTACTAAGAAGAAACAACATGGAGTGGGGACCCACTTCAGGAGACTAGAAGGGTTCTGCCACCACTCCCAAGGTCTTCTTTACCAGAGCCAGCACTAGCACTGGTTGATCCAGGTCATCAGTGCGCTGGTCCAGTTGAGTTTGAAGAGTCCACTGAGGCGGGCCAGGGTAACCGTGGCTATAGCTACCGCCATGTGCCCCAGCAGATGAAGAAACACTCTGGCTGAAACCCAGTGACTGGAGGATATGAGCGTGTCTGTGCCATCAGGCACTTTTCTCTGTCCCTAGCAGGAACACCTTGCCCTGGGATGAGTCCAGGACCGCTCCTATATGTTGGAGACGTTGTCACGGAGAGACAAGACTTGGCAAGTCGATCGTGATCACTAGGGTCTGGAAGACCTGAAAGATGCCTTCCAGGGTCCATAACAGGAGATCATTGGACCAAGCTGTGAGTAGCCAATCGTCCAGGCACGGGAACACAAAAGCCTTGCCTCCTCAGAGCTGCAGCTACCTCCGCTAGGCACTTGGTGAAGACTTGAGGTGCTGAGGGAAGGCCAAAAGGGATGGTCCAAAACTGACAGTGGTCCCCTGGAAACAGAAGCAGAGGAAGCAATCAGTCCCCTTGGCGAGCGAGAGCAATAGTCCCTGAAGAGTCACCATCCTGAACCACTTGTACTCTATGCAGAGGTGCAGGTGGCTGAGGTCCAGGATTGGCATAAGGTCCCTGTTTTCTTGGGGACCAAAAAGTGGAGTAGAACCCTCACCTCTTTGATTCAGGGGCTGGACTCTGATCCTTTTGCACAGGACAGCCTGAATCTCTTCTTGGATAAGGACAATGTGGTCCTGAGGATAATGGGAGGCAGTGAGGGGTTTTCTGGAGGAGCTTCCAGAAATTTCGATAACCTGAAGTACCCACTGGTCTGAATTACTGCATGCCACCCATCCAGGTACAGGAGGATCAACCTGACCACCTCCCCAATGCTTTCGCTGGGGAGAGGTCGAGCAAGGAGTCAGGCAGTGAAGCCGGGGTGGGTAGAGTGGCTGTGGCGTCTGGGGCAGATCCACTGGCTGGTGAGGTGTTAGCCTTGCGCTAAAGGGGTCTTTCGACTGCTGGCCCTTGGAGGGCTGTAGATAGGACCAGTGAAAGGACTGGCACTGGGAAGGCAGAGACTGGGGCGGTACATGGAATGTACTGACCTCAGGGTCTTGCCAGATTCCTGAAGGTAGGAAATGATATCTTGTGCATCTCCCCAGACAAAGCGGAATCCCGTAAGGGGCATCCATGATTTTGGTCTGAACATCAGATGCAAAACCAGAAACCCTGGGCCAAGCGTGGCGGCGATACGCAGATCCCTGCTGCCCCCATCCCTGCAGCATCTACGGTATCATATGCTGCCCGTCCGAACTGCACTTTAAAAGCTGGTCCAACTGTGTCTTAGTGGACTCTTCAGGAGGATTTGAACCAAATCCCTCGCCTGATCTCAAATAGCATTCTGATACTGCACCATATGGACCCAGTAATTTTGAGCCCAAATGACCAGAGTGGTACAAGAAGACACGCACTTGCTCAACTGAGCCAGCTGGTGGGACTCCTTATCTGGAGGGTGGGTGCTGAGGTGTTTGGGCTTTTAGTGCAGTCATGAGCCCGTTCATGACCACAGAATCCACGATGGGTGTTTGCCAAAGAAAGGCGACCACTGGCACGTGGTAAAGGCGATCCGCCTTCTTGGCCAAGGCGGGGTGGTCAGGGCGACTCCATACCGCCTTAATCACATCATCATATGAGTCAATAAGGGAGGAACCACCAGAGGAGGGTCTCTCCTTCCGGAGATAAATAGCCAGATGATGGCACTGTGGATCAAGCTCTCAGTCTCCCATCCCATAAGGGATTGAATATGGTGCATCATATCAAAAAGGAGGGATGCGTCAGGGAGACTTAGGGGTCTCCTGACCAGAGGAGCCCTGGAGTACTCTGGCGAATTCGAGGAGGAAGAAGAGAAATTATCCCCAGACTGGTCATTGTCAGACTGGCATCAGGGACGGATGTCTCTGTGCTGGTCTGAGACCCCTTGTAACCTCCAGAGGACCCTGTAATATGGGTATTACTGGGACATGCCCAGTCTGAGTCCGGGAGGGGTCCCTGGGAGGAGGAGAGGGGAGGAAGCAGGGCGTCTAGGTGCTTCCTTGTCCTTCATAAAGGTCCACCAAGCCGTAAATAAGGCATTATAATCCACCGGGCGCGGGTGGGTGGTAAGGTGGATAAGGGCAGGCGGGGACTGATGCGTCGATGGAGCACGCGGTGTAAGGTACCCCAGCATAGGACCAGCAGGCACCAGATGGAGATTCCTGGGAGGGTCAGCAGGCATCGGTTGAGGCTCAGGCTGAGGCAGAGGCAAGCTTACGAGGAAGGATTTGGCTGGTCCAAAAGCTTAGGCATTTTGTTCTTTTTGTAACATCTAAGCTGGTCCAATAAAAGGTATCAAACCATTTGCTTCTGGATCCAAGTTAATTAGTGGCGCTTTTTATGGGATATTTATTGGGGCAGGGGATGGTTCCTACACTAACACTGTGTATGAAACGATGGTCAATCAGGTGCCCCAGGCTGTTTATTTTCTTTTAAGGATACTGGAGTGAATAAAGTTTTGAAAGAGCTCCATCTGAAAGCTAGTTTCTTAACATCTGCTGCCCAAATTATATGTAGTACATTAGCATATTCAGTTTTCATTGATTACAACTGGAAAACAGCAAGAGTTACTCCAGTGTTTGAAGCAGGAGCTACAATAGGAAATAATTATTGACATCTCTTTGATCTGTCATGTTGAAAGTCATGGAGAGGTTGGTAGTTAAACAGAGAGTTTTTAGAAGATAAAGTTTTGAATAAAGGCAGTACAGTTTTTAGAGCCTGTCACAGCTCTCCACTGTAGTTTTAAAAGCTGTTAGTGATATTTTTAATGAGGGAAAAGTATTGGGTGCTGTTTTAATCAACCTCTTCAGGGCCTTTGATACAGTGAACCACAATTTGTTATTGGATCAACTTCTATGACTATGTTTGCAGTGTATAAATGGTTGGTAAGCTATTTGTCGGACTGGAAACAACTGGTGGGTTATTCTGGGATTAGATCAGATACTATGGCAGTGGTAAACAGGGTTCCCTAAGGTCTGGTTTGGGATCCATTCCTGTTCCAGCTCTTCAATAATGACACTGATGGTGATCTTCAAGAGTCGAACATGCATTTGTATGCAGATGACAGTTATTTACTGTGTTGGTAAGAGCAGAAGTGTGGTCCAGAACACCCTTCAATTGAGCTTTGATGTAATGCAAATCTGACTAGAAGTTGGCAATTCAAAATATAAAAAAGATATAAGGGGCTGGTATAGATGAAGCATTATTTAACATACTAAAATGTCAGCAGAATAGGCCTAACGGTTTCGAATCTGCTCGATTTTCAGCACCTGCATTGAGGGCCGATTTGGTGTCTCCCTCCTCCCTGGGTTATACTGTCCCAGTCCCAGATGTTCCACCTGTATTGGGCATGGTCAGATTTACCTCCCTTGTACTCGTCCCATCCCCTCTTAAAGCTGTCACAGTCTCCGCCTCGACCTGCTCCCTGGGCAGTGCATTCCATGGCTCCACCACCCTTTCAGTGAAATAACATCTCCTCCTCTCCTCAAAGCCTGCCCCTTCTAGCTTACAACCGTGACCTCTTGTTGTCGCACCCTCCTTCCTTTGGAGCACCCTTACTGGGCCTCCTTTATTGATCCCTTCATGTACCAAAGACCTCTATTATGTCCCCCTTGTCCCTCTCTCCTCCAGGGTGTACATGTATCGAGCTCCTTGAGCCTCTCCTCATAGGTCCTCTCCCCAGGCCCCAGATCATTTTGGTTGCCTCCTTGGACCCTCTCTAGGAGTGTAATGTCCTCTTTAAATGTCATCTCCAAAACTGTACACAATACTTACGGTGTGGCCTAACCAAGCAGTTGTACAGTGGAAGGATTATGCCCACCTTTCAGGAGGTAATCCCCTGGCAATGCATCCCAGCATCTTATTTGTCCTTGCTGCTGCCCTCCTACAGGTCTCTGAGTTGTTCATTTTGACATCTACCACTACCCCAGATCCCTCTCACCCTCTGTGACTTGAATCACGTCTCCTCCCAGGGTATACCCCTGTCCTGGATTTCTTACTCCCAGGTGCAGAACCTTGCACTTCCCACACTGAATTTTAGTTTTTCCCAACCACCTTTCCAGAGCCTCAGGTCCTCCTGCAAGGCCCTCCCTCCTCCCATCCACCACTGCACCCAGCTTGAGTCACCTGCAAAGAGACTCATCTCACTCCTTTTATATATATATATATATATATATATATATATACACACACACACACATACATACACTCCCCTCTTGCGAGACGCCACGGCCTTTTTTAAGCCTCGCCACCTACCTGGTGACCGGAGCAGTCCGCCCCATGGAGCCCTGGTTGTACCCCCAGGCGGGTACAGGCTGGGGCCACACCCGAGACATCTATATTCACCGGGACGCCTGCCTCGGGCCTGGTAGGAGCATTGAAGGTCGGGGCCTGGTGTCTGCTCACCGGGAGGCTGCAAGGCATTTTCGCTTTTCGATGTGCCATGTCCCCCGACGTCAAGGCACTGAGGCGCCGACGCCTGGCACGTCACCCTCTGTTAGGCATAGGACTTGCTGTACTGGTCCTCCCTGGCCAGACAAGAGCAGAGCTCTGGCACCCCTCCCCCAGAGATCAGCTGTCCTAGACCAAGTCCTCCTGCGCCGGAAGCCCTCCAGCCCCGGCTTGTTCCTGAACCCGGTCGCCATGCCGCAAGCGGAAATCCAACCGCGCGCCAGCGGGCTGGCTAGAGACTCATCTCACTCCTGATGCCCCTCCTGATGTCTGAGATTTAAGTGTTGGACAGGAGTGGCCCCAGCACTGACCCCTGGGGAACTCCACTAGTAACCCACCTTGGGGATGAGGCTAACCCTCCAACCACCACCCTCTGAGTACCCTCAGAGAGACAATTTCTATCCATCTTAATTGTCTCCCTATCCCCATTTCCTTCAGCTTAGCCAGCAGGCCACTGTGGGTACCGAATCAAACGCCTTGCTAAAGTCCAGAAAGAGGACGCCCACTAGCCTACCCTGGTCCAGGGTCCTCCACCCAGTCATAGAACTCAACAAGGTTCGCCTGGCACAATCTTCCCATGCCAAAGCCATGCTGCTTATCATCCAAGTACCCAGTTTGCTCCAGTAACCCCTAGCCTTTCCTTGACAATACCCTCCATCACTTTGCCGACCACTGATGTCAGGCTAATGAGCCTGTAATTTCCCGCTCCTCTCTGATCCCCTTGGGATCGGCATAACATGGGCTACCTTCCAGTCTTGGGGCACCACCCAGTCTTCTGAGAGATGTTGCAGTCCCTCTGCTAGTGGGACTGCCAGGACATCTGCCAGTTCCCTCAGCACCCTGGGATGCATCTCATCTGGCCCAGGTGCTTTCTCTGTCGAAGGGACCAGAGTGCTTCCCTTATTCTCTCTACTGGGATTTCAGCCTCCACGCCTCCTCCTTTTCACCATGCACTGCTGGGCCCCCACCTGTCTGTGGTGGCTCTCCTTCCCCAGACCCATCAGGGCCCTGGTCTCACCGTCCCACCCCTTGCTCTGGTTTACCCCACTCCTTGCAAGACATAGCCCCCATCTCCCATGGTAAAACTGAGGCATAGTACTCATTTAGGACTTCTGCTTGTTCCCCGCCTCCTGTGTCCAACCATCCCTATCCTTATCTTGCTGATCTGCCCCTTACTTTCCTTCCCCATGTATCTAAAGAACCCTTGTGCCCCCTCCCGATATGAATCAAGGAGTAAAGAAAAAGGGTAAATAATGATTTGTTACTTACTAGAACATACAATTATGTCATTACTATATATCATAGCTAGCTAAAAACATCTTGGGGCAGGTTAGATTCGCAACTGAACTGAGATTTTCATATTTTGAGCGCCTTCAAAAGACAGGTCCAAGGCTACGGAAGATACATTAGGTAAGTGGTGCACTGTCCCAAAAGCAAGGCTCTGGATTGTAAAGACAATGCTCCACCCTCTCCTAGATTATAGAGATATCATATATGGTGAGTCTACTATATAACTCAGCTAAATAAACTTGATGTTATTCATAATCACACCGGCAGATTTGTGATAGATGCCCCTATGACACTCACGGTTTTATCCTATACAACAGTCTTGGATGGACCTCACTTTAAGTGAGAAGGCAGAGTAATATTCTAAAATTCTACAATGTATGTAAGGTAAAAATATAGTACCAAGATTCTGATGACAGAACCAATAAATCCCACATTGCAGTCACCAGGAAATAATAAGTTTATGATTCCACAATTAAAATGTTTTGAAGGCAGTTATGTGTGTGCTGTTAGAGCCACAAGGTTATGGAATTCCATGCCCATGCACCTGCACCTACACCTGCATCTGCAGCAATGTCCACTAGTACCATATAGGCATTCTGCATACAGACAAGGTAGGAAAATATGGTTCCTGGTCAAGAAAGCGTGGCAAATTCAGCACAGTGAAAACTGCAAGGGCAAACACACGAGACAGTGTGAGCAAGTGGCGCCTGTAGCACCACAATGAAACAGCATGAGGAGGTGCTGAGCTGCAGGGACAGCGAGTACCGGGAAAACCAGGAACTAGGGACAGGTGCAACAACTAAATGGGATTGAAAGGAGTTGCCAGAGTAGAAAGGGTGCATGAGGGTGTGCAATAGTGGAGGTGTGAATTAGTTGGGAGGTATTAATAGGTATTGTCCAGGAGGTGTTTATCGCTGTGGCGGTGCACCGCTGTGGTAACATGCAGTGAGTGTGTCGGGTTTGTTCCTCTCTGGCAGCATGCTGTTAGTGTGTTGGGGTCTGGTCCACTGCTATGGCCGTCCGTGTGGTGGAGCAATGCCCTGCAGTATGTCCATAGCTGAACGGGGTGTCCTACTGGTGGATGGTGGCTTCCTGTTTCACAAGGAGGCGTGTCTCGGGAGAAGGCGTTCTGGAAATGCCTAGCGTATGACAGGGGTAAATGCCTAGCCCAGCTACTTACTTGTGAGAATGTCACTGTAAAGCACTCATGGAGCACAACCATATTCCTGATTCGGGACACACTGCTGTGAAGGAGGTGATGTAGACAATGAATGAGAGGGCCTCACCACCAGCAAGACATCCCAGCAGATGGTGGCTTCCTGAACCAGGTCCGTGAGTCCCTGTATTGAAGGCAAACAGCCACCCATCCCTTCCCTAAAACGCATGATTCGGCAGCCAAGCCTCCACCTCCCATCCACCGCCAGAGCCTGACACTGTGCTGGACCTGCAGATCCCCGACGCAGTATGTGGTGACGGGACACAGGTGATCGCTTTTGCTATATAACAGTGGCTATGAGGAGAATCGGTTCCTGATATTCTCCATTGCCAGGAATCTTGTGTGCCTGCAGCGAGCGTCACATGGTACCGTGATGGCACATTCAAGACCTATCCTGCCCTGTTCTCCGCTGTACAGCATACATGTCATGCAACAGTCCACTTTAGTGCCCGCAGTGTAGGTGTTAATGCAGTCAAGGAAGGCTGCTGCATACTGCAGAGTGTTGCACGAGCTGCAGGCCTTGAGTCCACGACTGACCCCATCACTGTGACCCTGGACTTTGAGCAGGCAGCCTGGAAGGCATTCCAGTCAGATGTACTATGATATCCTGAAACTCGTATGCCAACACCGCATACCGGTAAAACGCCCAAAATGCCAAAGTCCAGATCACTGACAATATCCAATATCTGAATTTAGGCATGTCAGAAAGAAAAGTGTAAATGCAGGTGATTCGCCCCTGCACCCTCATATAACTAAATTATCCAACTCCGAGGGTGAGCGGACCCCGGAGTAAAATGTTAACAGTTACGGGGTGCAGTGTAAAATGCTGTGACCCGTCCAGAATCTGAGTCACATGGTATGCTAGTCGAACTACCGTGGTGTTCCTCTCACACCACCGGGCAGCTCGGCTGCAAACCCATCCAGTTGCTCTTTCCTCAGAACACACTGGGTAAGGTAGCATTCCATCACATCCACTACCTCACCCCATCGGGAGCAATAGCATCGGTGTACAAGTGTCGGGTTAGAGCCTGTATCGGACAATGCTGACCAGGACAGTGCATGTCAGGCACCACAGTTTCCATATAACGTAAGTATACCTTCCAATCTGTGTTCCACTCTCACCATACATGGCTGTTTCTTCCACCTGTGCCAGGCTGTGTGGTGTCAGATGCAGCACCTGACAGATGTGTGCCAGTGGTACAGCACCGAGGAGGAGGAGTTCACCCCACATGTCCACTTGCTGCCTGCGCTGGCATATGTCCCACCATCGGATGTGGCTTCTGTGTTCAAGGAGCTTAAGACATGGGACTTCATTATGCAGCATGAGAACCTGCTGCAGCCACTGCTTGATTATTTTAGGACACCTGGGTAGGTCACCTCTGGGTCGGGGGTGATGGAGACCTTGGTTCACGGTGCAGCAGTGGAACTGTTATGACTGCACCCTTAGTGAGATGCCACGGATCAATAATGCCATGGAAGGGTGGCATCACCACCTTAACTGTTTTGTTGGCACTTGTCATCCATCCCTGTGGCAGTTCACACAGTGTCTGCAGGTCGAGCAGTGTCTCAGTGAGATAGTCCTGAAGCAGGTCCTTGCTGGAATGGCTGTGGTCACTGCAAAACAGAAATATAAAACACCAGGAGACGCTACACCCTTGTGCAGGTGCATAAGTCGCAGGGCTCCAATGACTACCTGCATGGTACAGCCTCTAACTTTCAGCTGCAGGTATGATCCGTAGTACTTGTGTGCCCTTCCCTTCCTGGGTGGCTGTCTACCTGCAGATATTGCACTGTGTTCCGGCTGTAGCCTGCATTCCTGTTGTCCTGTCATTGTTACTGTTCACCCTATGGCAGACTGTACATAGTACAGTGTATTCAGCACTACAACCCTCAGTGTTATAATTTAATTTTCTTATATATCTGTTTCTATTGTTATTTTCACAGGTGACACTGTCGTGACACGCTGCTTGTGGGTTAGGTTTTTTCCCCTGTGCTCTTTTGTGTCATGCTGCGCCTTGTTTAGTTGTGTTTATGCATGCTCTTTTGTTTTAGCTTATTTCACCTAGAACCAGAAAATATAGTATGCTGCTGCTAATTAATTTTAACCGTGGGTATTTATATCTAGTATTTAGTACTTTTTAAATTATGCATGAATATGCAACTATGTAATGGATTATTAGGATGTCTTTTTTGCTTGTAAGACTTCTCTCCATCTTTTAATGAACAAAACTTAGAAATGAAACTAAACAGAGGTCCCAGATATGCTTGTTCCGTGGTTGTTTATGCAGAGATCACACCCCAACAGTAAGGAAATGTTCCCAGTGTCCTGGTCAGATATTCCCCTGCCACTAAACAAAATTACCAATAGCTCAACTTGGTTGGGTATTAGTCAGTTTACTGCTGTATGCCCCTCTGGGGCAGGGCTAAACACAGAAAGTATTTGCTAGCTCTAGACAAAAATAAACACACCAAGTGGAGGCGAGGTCCATGGATTCTAATGGGCGTAGGTCCTGCTCACCCTTTATGATCCCCTATGCCAGCCAAACGTGATGAGTGGCACAGTCATCAGCTATAAAGACTGGTGTGAAATTGCTAAGAAATTGTGAATAACAGTTAGAATACGCGGGTAAATGGTTCAAACAGCTGAAGGAACGTGATAGTAGATGTGACCAATGGTCACAGACACTTGGGTTTCATCCGGTAAGAAAATGTTGGGAAGAGTACACCATACAGTTTGAAGAAATCCAGGGTATGATGTGAAAAATCAGAGCAGCAGTATCACTAGTTAAGAATGTTAATATTTTAATTGCCAGTTGAAAGAAACAATATCACTTTCCAATTCTCCTTAAGTTTCATTTTAGTCCCGGTTAATACAAGTACTTCACAAGTTTTCAGAACTTCTGTTCTCCTGCCTGACCCACTGTAACAGCTGTACGCGGGTTGCAGAGGTTCTACGCTTGTGCTCATCTGAAACATGTTCTAGCACCACACTGATATATCCATACTCCAAGTGCAGGACAGATTTTGTTTTTTTATAGTGCCGTCTGGCCCCGGTCACCGCCACACCTACTTCAGGCATTATCCCAGCTCCCCAACCCCTACTCCCTCTGTCAGGTCAGCAGAAATTCACTTAGGGCAGGGTCCCAAGGTGCTGGCACCATCATTAATGGCAGCTGTACCATCAATTTTCTGTTTTCTTGAGCATCAGGCCATGTCCCAACAGATCTGGCATACAGTCAGCATGCCCCTCTGCAGGAACAAGCTCCCCAGCCCACCACAGAGGTCGCTGGTGCAGCGGAACCTCTCCTGGTTGGGCTACCCCATCTGCTCGAGTCCTCTCCTGCATTTGGGTTGCCAGCGTGGGAGTCGCAGCACTACCCACTGGGCCATTAGGCAGCCCAGGGTGGATTTAAATAACAGGACATACTAGACTAAGCACATTTGCTGCTGTGTGGAAGAGCCAGATCGGTGTCATGCACCAAAATCCCACCTCCATGCTGGAGGAGTCTGAAGAGCGATGTGGAGGCAGCACACTCAGGAGGGCTGTGACTACTCTGCTGCTTGGGCATCCTTTGCGGTTGGATGCTGGGGTGGTTTAGGCTTTCTGGGTGGCCACAGGAAGTCCCCGAAAAAAAAAAAAAAAAAAAACAGGCTAGTAGTGGTCCATGTTGACAAAATCTGAAGGGCCTATACAGCTGCTGACGGAGCAGAGACCGGACAGAACAACCCCCAAATGTTCATAAACTGGATTTCAGAAGGCAAGCACAGAGATGTTACAACTATAGAGGAGAGGCAGGGATGCCATGAAGTAATATCTGAATGACAGCTTCACAGGGTCAGCATGGAAGATCTCATGAGGGTGCAGGTAAGCAGAAATTGCACAGAGGATAATGAAATAAAGAAAAAAGTAGGGAAACTAGAGATGTCAAAGCAACTGTTTAGGTTACCTGGGAAAATTCTTCACACATCTTTTTAGTAGCTATGTATTCTGGAAAGCCTTAGATTCTCTACTACTATACTTTTAGTCTTGTCAACTATTTTAAAATTGTCTACACTACTAGTTCTGTAATTAGTACATAGTTCTGTAATTAGTATAGAGCCACAATAAAAAGATGATAATCACAAGTAGTTTTTAAAGAGAAGTTCTCAAACCATTTTTAACACTGGGCAGACTGTAGGCTTGAACAATGATTCTTCCATTACAAAGGACAGAGTCCTGCAGGAACTAAACAAGTTAGAGACTGACAAAGCCATGGGCCCGGAACGGAATTCATCCACATGTCTTAAATGAGCTCAGGTAGCACTCACTTCTTCACCGCTACACTCTTCAACAAATCATTAGAGAACGGACAGGTACCAGAGGACTGGAAGAAGGCCACTGTGGTGCCCCTACACAAGAGCGGCAGCAAAGAGGAGGCAGGAATCCATCGACTCTGTCAGCCTCACCTCAGTTGGGGAAAACCATGGAGTCTATACTAAAGGAAAGAATAGTGGCATACCTGGAAGCCAGTGGGAGCTGGACCAAAGCATAGCTTTACAGCTGGAAGGTCTTGCCAAACAAACATGATCAAAGCAGTAGACCAGAACGGGCAGTAGATATTGTATATCTAGATTTAAGCAAGGCCTTCAACTCAGTCCCACAGAAGGCTCATCAACAAACTGGGAAACACAGGTGTAGGAAGTAGAACTGTAAACTGAGTGAAGAACTGGTTGCAGGCAGGACCCAGAATGTTCTGGTAAACTGCGCTCCATCGAGAGAGGAAAGGCGACCAGTGGGGTCCTTCAGGGTTCAGTGTTGGGACCTATACTCTTCAACTTATTCATCGGAGACATCGCAGGCTGATTTTAGAGGAATGTGTGCCCGCTTGAAGATGATACTAAGCTCTGCAACAGGGTAGACACACAGGAAGGGCCTTAAGGATGGTGTCAGATCTAAAGAAACTGGAAGAATGGTCCAAAACTTGGCAGATGTAATTCAACGCCAAGAAATGCAAGGTCATGCACCTGAAGAAAAGAAACCCAGGTAAAGAATACCCTTAGGGGAAGACAATTAGCCATCACAGAGCTGGAACGTAACCTTGGAATTATGGTATCAAGTGACCTAAAAGTGGAAGGCAATGAGAAAGTAACACAAAAGCCAACAGTATCCTTGGATGCACAGGCAGGGCATTACAAGCAGAAAGCGGAGGTAATAATGCCATTGTACAGGTCCTTGGTGAGGCCCCACCAAGAGTACTGCATCCAGTTCTGGAGACCCCACCTTAAAAAGGATATAAACTGACTGGAATCTGTGGAAAGAAGAGCTACAAAGATGGTTCATGACCATCACCACGAATCTTATGAGACAAGACTTTCTTCCGGAAAACACAGAGGTGAGAAAGGAAAATTACGTACTCACGTAATTCTTGATCTTCTTGAACGAGTCTCCACCACTCATTCACACTAGTGGGATTAGCGCCGAGGCACTAAGACCCATCGGAGCAAACTTTTGCTGGAGGGTTGGCGAGACGGGCGCCACGAGCAGCGGCTCAGAGCGGTAATGACCATCTCGGTGACGCACTTCCAACCGCCTCAAACATTTTTTTACCAAGGAGGTGCAGCGCAACTAACGAAAGAGTAAACCCAACATTAAAAACGGACATAAGATAGTCCGTATGACCCATGTAAGAAGGGTCAGCAAAGAAGTCCTCACTGCCTAAAGATTTGAGGTAGAAGACCAATACAGGTGAGCTCGGGGATGGAGGGTGGCGGTAAATGAGTGGTGGAGACTTGTCCAAGAAGATCAAAATTACGGTAGGTATGTAATTTTCCTATCTTCCTGGACATAGTCTCCACCACTCATTCACACTAGTGGGAGAGTACCAAGCTGATAATCCCCAAAAGGGGCGGCAGGAGAGCCAGAGCTCACGCGTCTAAGATAGAAGCCCATTAGGACAGTTCTGCCGAATGCGGAATGTCGCTAGCATGAACATCCAGTGCATAGTGCTGAACGAAGGTATGTACCTGAGCTCCAGGTGGTGGCGCTGGCATATATCTGCAATTGAACATTGCTAATTTCCGCTAGGATGCCGCTGACTCTAGTAGAGTGAGCGACACCTACCTTCTAATTTAACTTGAGCCATGGAATAGCAATGACGAAGGCATGCCACTAACCATGAAGAGATGCATCTAATGCGACAGGTTGACCCAGCCGGTGTCGCTGAAAGAAACGAACAGTTGCTGAGTCTTGCGAACATCCTTGGTTCTATCTAAATAGAACCGCAAGGCTTCTTAACATCCAAGGAATGAAGAGCTCGCTCCCTTCATTTTGGAAATTAGTTAAGTAAGCGGAAGTACCAGAGGTTGGTTTAGGTGGAATTCTGACACAACCTTGGGAAGAAATTTAGGATGAGTACGGAGAACTACCTTGTCTTTATGGAATACAGTACCGGAGGGTCCGTGAACCAGGGCATGTATCTCAGAGACCCTGCGGGCTGAGGTAATGGCCACCAGGAAGGCAGTCTTCCAGGTAAGAAATTTTAGCTCACAGGTAGCTAAGGGTTCGAAGGCTTCTGAGTGAGCATGTCCAGCACCAGGTTAATGTCTCAGGCTGCAACTGGACGCTAACAGGGGTCTGGTATGGAGAATCCTTAAGAAATCTCTTCACCATAGGTAACTGAGCCAGAGTTAAGGAAGAAACCGCTCATGGAACGCTGAGATGGCACTAAGGTGAACTTTAACTGTGGAGTACTGAAGACCTAAGTTTGACAGGTCCAAAAGATACTCCAGAACCTTGCCAGGAGGACAGAAAAGGGATTCCAGAGGATTTTGCACACTAGAGAGAAAACGTCTTCCATTTGAAGCGTGACGTTTTTGGGTGGCTGGCTCCGAGCAGCCAGAAGGATGTCTGAGACTCTCACGAGACGTTGAACCGATTCACTTCTATCTCTTCAGGAGCCAAGCATGAAGGTGAAGTGATTTCAGGTTGGGATGGACCAACGAACCCTGAGTCAAAAGACTGATTTGCAAAGGAAGTGGTCTCGAGAGGCTGCCAACATACTGTTGAGTAGAGGAAACCATAGTTGCCGAGGCCAGGAAGGAGCAATGAGAATCATCTTGGTCCCCTGAGACTCGAAGTTGAGGGTACTCTCTGGATTAGAGGAGCGGTGGAAAGGTGTAAAGAAAGCGTTTGTCCACCGCAGCCTGAACGCATCCTGACAGAAAATGCCAGGCCCTGGATTTCTGGAGCAGAAGAGAGGCAGTTTTATGCTGAGTGGGATGCAAAAGGTCCAGTTCTGGAGTCCCCACTCTTTGAACAGGGACCGAGCTACGGCTGGATCGAGACCACTGTGAGGGTCTGCCTCCTGCTGCTGAGGTGATCTGCTAGGTCGTTTTGTATACCTGGCAGATAAACCGCTTGAATCAGAGACTTGTGCCCAAGCACCACTCCCACACCCTCATTGCTTCCCTGCAAAGGGGATAAGAATGAGCACCGCCTTGCTTGTTGATGTAATACATCACTGCTTTGTTGTCCGTTTGAAGGAGAATGTTCTTGTGACAAAGGACATCCTTCAGAGCTCTGATTGCATAGAGGACCGCTCTCATCTCCAGGACATTTATGTGGAGATGAGTTTCAACTGAGTCCATACACCTTGAGTGTGGAGGGAGAGACAGTGAGCTCCCCATCCCATTAGCGATGCGCCTGTGATGATGGAGATCTGATGATCCGGGGAGCAAGGGAATCCTTCCAGGAGATTGTTTCTTGAGACCACCAGGTGAGAGACCTTCAAGGGCTCCGCCACCTTGATGGGATAAGACTGGGGTGAGAGGTCAGGGACCACTGAGTGGAGAGCATCCATTGGGTGGTTCTCATGTGCAGTCGGGCCAGAGGGACAGTGAAGACCGAGGCCTCATGAGACCCAACATGCGTTGCATCGAGAGAGCTGTAACCGATTGGTTCTCCCTGATGTAACGGGCCATTCGAAGGATGTCGAGTCTTCTGTCCTCTGGAAGGAAAGCCTTAGCTGAAGAGGTGTCTAGGCGTCCCTATGAAAAGGAGCCTCTGGGAGGGTTGCAGTTGAGATTTTTCAAATTCAGCAGAACTCCATGGACGGAGAAGACTAGAAGTCGCTTGCACGGCTTCCAAAGTCCCTTGGCCGGAAGGGCTTGCTAGAAGCCAATCGTCCAGGTAGGGAAACACTCGAGTCCGACTTTCCTGAGATGCGCCGCAGAACTGCACAACACTTTGTAAAACTCGCAGGCGCCGAGGATAGCCCAAAGGGCAGGACTCTGAACTGATAATGCTGACCCAAAGCTACAAACCTGAGGAACTTGGCGGTGGTCGGTGGACGGGATATGCTGGTAAGCATCCTGCATATCCAGAGAGGCCAGCCAGTCGTGCTGATGCAAGGGTAACAGGGTACCTAGAAATCATCTTGAATTTCTCCTGGGAGGAATTTGTTTAACTTTCTGAGGTCTAGAATGGGCGATCCCCAGATTTCTTTGGAACCAGAAAGTAATGGGAGTAGAACCCGTGTTTCGCAGATGCGGGGGCACCAGTTCTATTGCCCTGTTGTTCAGAAGGCCCTGGATCTCCGCGGTGAGGAGGTCTGACTGAGAGGCCGACAACCTGGGTTGTCGCCTGGGAGGACAACCTGTGGGTTTCCAAGAAATTGAGAGAATAACCTCGCTAATTATCCGAAGGACCCATTTGTCCGAAATTATGGACTTCCACTGGTTGTAGAAGTACATCAGACGACTCTCCCACCGAGGAGAAAGTTCCACCGGCAGATGGTTGGTTATTGGACTCAATACTCTAATAACGGTCAGAAGAAGCTCTGACTTGGAATCCGAATCTGGAAGAGCTTCAACCATTCTTTTCATAGAGTGCCACAGGATATACTCATACTGAGAAAATAGCCTTGATAACTGGCAATACGCATACTTAGAGTGGAGGCAGCAAAGACTCTCTACCTAATGTATCAATCTTAGAGACTCTTTGTTAATAGGTCGAGCTGTAGTAGTTTGAGGAAGAACGACCTTGTCATTCTCTGCCAGGACTACAATAGGATCCGCAAAGGCTTGGGATGCCAAATGGGACGATCCTTGGGAGCTGAATACTTTTATCAATGGATTTAGCCACTGAGGGAATAAGAGCAGGATTATTCCATACCATTTGAGACAGCGCTCGAAGGAAGGCTGGATCGAGGAGTCAAACGTAGGGATCTCCAAGCATAAGATACTGGAGTCTTAATATCTTCCCAGGATCGAGGTCTGTAGTCTGGAGAGAAAGAGGGATCCCAGGTTCTTCAACAGAGACTTAAAGGACAGGTCCTCACCACAGGCTCTGTAGCAAAGAAAGATCCTGTTTCTCCACTTCATCACCCAACCAAGGTCTGGGTCAGGCTCAACATCATCTCCTGATGGTCCAGAAAGGACTGTTTGGACAGGAAAGGAGTGAAAATTAGGAGAGGAGGAAATAGCAGAAAAACAAGGAGAGTCCCCAAGGGCTGCCAGCGCCGAGGCGGCAAAGCGGGCTGAAAGGCGGCATCGAGGAGGCGCCGTGGCGCCCGAAGAGGCCTTGACCCGTAGCGCCCGGCGGCGCTGCTGGATGACAACTGCATCGGCGCTGCCTATGACGCGCCCAAGACGACGCTGTGGATTGCGCCGCAAACGGCGCCGCCTTATCCAACGGCACCACCAGAGGCGTTGCCGGACGGGCCAGCAAGACCCAGCGCACCAAAACGCGCCGACAAGCCAACAGACCCTGCAGAAAGCGCCGAAGAGCCCCAGGAACCTGGAAAGCTAGAGAAGGAAAAAACAGGAGATAAGGGCATCGGTGAGGCCTCGCGCCGCAGCCATGTGAGGGGGAAACACTAAGCACGGAGTCGCTGGCACCGAGAAGGCGCCACGCGACTAGGAAGGTCCAACCGCCTACCTGATCGCCGGAGGGGCCCGAGGGCCCGAGGCAACCGAGCCAGGCAGAAGAACCAACCTCCGAGCCCACTGCTCCATAAGAGCGCCCACTGATGAAACTGCTCATCTGGAGTCCTACCTATAGGGGAGGGGTTCCGATGTCGAGGACGACGACAGCGAAGTTGGCGACTCGAAGAAGAGACCGGCAACTAGCAGCAATAACCGGCGTCGGCAGCGCAGACATACCAGAGAGGCGACCTCGGTGATGCCTTCTCTTTTGACCTGTGGGCGAAGAAGAGCCGAGGCCGAACGGGTGCCGAGAATGCAACCGCTTATTTTATGCCGGCGGGGACCGCCCATCCCCCGGCATCGGACTGACCGCTGTCGGAACCCCGCTGAGGAGAAGGAGGCTGACCGACCCAGCCCGCTGACTGAACAGCTTACACGTAAGTCTCCCTACCGCCACCTGACCTGCTCATGGTCGACTCCGTCCAGTAGGCGAGACTTCTTCAAGTAAAATTGAAATATTAGAAAAATTTAACGAAAATAGAATAAAATTAAGTGATACTACTTATCGTGATAAAGTTACAAAAAATAAACTGAAAACTATGCGCTTAGTTTGAAGTTTGACTCCGACAGGCGAGCGACGTCACACTGAAGCGCACTGACGGCGGGAAAAAGGAACTGAGGCGTTGGAGGGGTCGCCACCGAGATGGTCATTACTGCTCGAGGCCGCTGCTCACTGGCATCGTGTCTCGCGGGCGCCCGCCTCTCACACCGACCCTCCAGCAAAAAGTTTGCTCCCGATGGGTCTTAGTGCCTCCGGCCAATCCCACTAGTGTGAATGAGTGGTGGAGACTTATGTCCAGGAAGATCTAGAGGACACAACAGACTGCCATGAGGGACATTCTGGAACATCAGAATTTCTTGTCATTGAGGCACAGGAAAACCAGGAGCAATTTCAAAATTTGCAACTAGCATTTTATTTTTCTCAATAACAGCAAAATAAAAAATAAACATTATTCAGTATAACTATTTACAAAGGCAGTCCAAACAGAGAAAACCAAGTCTTTCTTCTGAGGGTATCTCTTAATTCCAAGTTTCAGTCTCTCACTCTCCTTATCTCTAGCAAAAGCACTGCTGCTCTTTTACAAGTCTTTGTCTGGGAACTCGCAAAGAGCCTGCTTCTCACAGAACGCTCCTGTAAGTATACAGATGTTCTTGTTAGTTTCTTTCTTGCAGGTGCAGCAAAACAGTACATAGTGACCCAGAACTGACCTCTTGTTTACAGCTCCAAAAGGCTTAAAAATTGCATCTCAGGATAACCTCTTGAGTTCCAAATAGCTTTGCAATCATTTCAACAGTATAACTATATACAGTTTTAAATAACGGGATCCCAGTATCACTGACATTTCCACATAAAGATTCACATATATTTTTATACCCGTAGATATGCAAGGAACAAAAGACAGAAATAGCAAGGAAGGCGAGAGATAACGAGAGTGAGAATTGCAAAACTGTCACAGTGATCAGTTCCTAGGTCTCAAGAACTTGGTTGCACAACCAGAGAGAAAAGAGACAGAAAAGCAGAGGATGGAACAGACCGTTTAAATTCTTTCTGCATAACAAATGGGGCACGGCCTTATTCAACCCTGTCACAGTTCTTCACTAAGAGGGGTCATGGAGACCTGGAACAGACCCCCGCAGTAGGTGGTGGAGGCAAAGACGGTCAGGGAATTCAAGTCATCCTGGGACAGGCATTGTGGGATCCTGAAATAAATACTAGGGTGGGGTAGACAGAAAAGATACGTGCAGACTAGATGGATCATGCGATCGCCATCTGTCGTCACTTTATTATGTTCTTATCTTCCTCATTTCTTCTGAATATACAGCTAAATAAACTCTGTGCTGCCCTACTGTGAGAATCTGCTTGGCTCCATTGCAGAAGTTGTGACCCTATTGCAGTGCGCTATGGGAACTGATGATGTGTTCGTGCTCAACCTGCTATACTCCTGCTTCCTCTCTCTGACTACATTTTGTAAGGGTCTCAGGTTGGTTAATAAATGTCATGGAAAGAGTACTGCTATTTTCTGGGAATGAAGAGTGCCAGAGTTGAAAGAAACTGCTTTGAAAGGAGTATATTGTTGTCTGGGAGGTGTATGTCCTTTGACAAGATAACTGGATTATCTGCACCAAAGCTTGCCAGACTGTGACTGTAGTTTACCTGCAGTACAGCTGCAGTCACAGAACGATAATGTTCCTCAGGGTAGTGTAGCATTTACCAGAACCCTAGAAAACTGTAGCACACTTTCCATGACATTTGTTAACCAAGGTGAGATGAGAACAAAGCAAAGACAGAGCAGTTAATCAAGTAATCAAGAAAGGAAGCAGGAATGCAGCAGTTTGAGCACCAACATATTATCAAGTCCCTTGGTGCATTGCAAGAGTAGGGTCATGACCGCTGCAATGGAGCCAAGCAGGTAAGAACACAGTTTACTGAACTTTATATCTGGATGAAATGAGTAGGGTGCAATAGAGACCATCATTGTTCGAGCCTACAGTCTTTAAAGTTTTGGTTCATGAGATCTCCTCCCTTTAAAATTACCATCCTTCAAATCAATCTTTAGCTATGAAAGATATCACAGCGTGGACACATCAAGTTGGCACAAGCACATACTTATGATGACTGATCAGATTACACTGGCCCACAACCTACTGTACTTGGGGCTAGTAAGGAACACAAGCTTTGAAAACTCATATCTTGCCATAGGAATATCAAATGGCAGGAAAACTAGCATCCTAAATAACACGTACACATAATGACCAAACTTGGCTTACCGGATATACTCGAATAAGCGCCTACTCCTGAATAAGCTTATGGTCAAATGACTACTCAAATAATTAAGCTCTATGTTCAATTGCCTGGTTCACATTAAGATGCAAAACCACTGTTGGGCAGAAAATTCCTGACACAGTAACCCCTAAACTAACCTCCTTTCTGTTTGTCCAAAGTTTACGTATCAAAGGGCTTCTCCTTAGCGCAGATTGGGGAATGGATGAAACACCCATATGGCTTGACATGGCTGCAGACTGTACTGTTGATTTTATGAGTAGCAAATCAGTCCCCTTAAAACTACAGGACATGAAAAGTCCAGAGTCACAGTTGTATTGGCAGCAAAGCGAATAGCGCAGTTACCTCCTGTATTGTTTTGAAAGGTAAACGCCGTGACAAAGAACTGGACACTGTATCAGGTGTTGTGTGTGTTTACAGCAACACTGGATGGATTGAAATAATTTTTTCCCAGTAAAACAATGACAAAAATAACAAAATAAAATTTATTTTAATTGCACATACCAACATTTAGTTCTATTTTTTCTTTTTCTCTTCAAAAGTTGTGCCAAATTAATAAGCGCCTGTGTTTAAGCGCCGGGCTCTTATTTGAGCATTTGACGGTATGCCATTTATTTTTATCAGTGTGTTACGTACAATATAATTCATGAATGGCAAAAACATATGTTAGTTAAGGAAGTCCTGCTCCAGGTAAGTGATGATTAATGGCATACTGTCTGTCAGGTCATTGTATGCCCAATGTATGCAACATTTTTTAAATGTAAAGCTTTTAAATTAGTTATTTTTAAGAAGATTCCACTGCTTGCTTGATTTCACTGCTCTGCTTTGAGTGCAGTATAGATCACTGTGTTGCCATCAGGTCTTGTGACAGCTGCTCTAATAAGTAAGTGTTCCTTAACGTGCAGCGTTGGGCTACCACTTGTGATGCCAGTGACCTGGTTCAGGAAAGAGCCTGGTTACCAGGGACCGGACAGGGAAAGAATGAGAATCCTGGGGACAACCTCCTCTCTGGGGAGGCAGAGCGATAACATCGTAGATATGTTACCTGGGAGACCACGTGGTGGAGCTGTACTGCAGGTTAGTGTCAACTGGGCGGGAGATGCTGGCCGATGTTGTGCGGCAACACGCTTTGCAGAGGTGCAAGCACCTGGCATTCCAGTCACCAGCATCTCATAGGAGGAACAAGAAAACGAAACAAAAAAAAGCCCAGAAGTTCAAAAATGCCAGACACCGCTATATATGGACCTGCATTGTCTGGGATACATCCTCCACTCCGACCCTGCCTGAAGGAAAGCCTAAGACTACGAGAGGACAGGTGAGTGCTGTGTGAGATGCAGGGGTTGGTGTGCCCTGGGAGCTCCTGAGGTAGTTAAGCGCTAGAGGCATAATGGGAGTAAAAAAATAAATAAAGTGTGTATTAAAAAAAAAAAAAAAAAAAAAATAACAGGTACATACTTACCATAGCAGTAGATCTTCAAGAGAATTCTTTCTTAGGCCACACCTTGGAACTACGCCCACATCAGCACTAGGGCCACACGGAAACTTGTGCTAGGCATCAGCCGCCCACAATGACATCACGTGTCAGCGTCTACCCAAATACATCTCCTCAGTTCGCCGCCATAGAATGTGCTCGGAGGACTCTCTTGGGGACCTAAGAGGCTATACCAGCACCTCTGATATCAGGCAGATGCAGGTGCTGGAGACAGCTGCCATGAAATTTCCCAAAGGCAGAACTGAATACTATGATCCCCCACAGCTGGTAAAAAGGGGAAGGAGGGAGGGAAGGCCGGCATGGCCTAAGGAAGAGATTCTCTTGAAAACTACTGTTGCGATAAGGTGCAGCGGTTCTGTCTTCTTTGAGGCTATCTCTTCCCTTAGGCCACAACTCTGGAACAAGTCTCAAAAGCTAACTGGGAGGCTGGTGCAGTCTGTTCATGACAGCAAGCCCTGTAGAACAGCAAGGTCAAGCCTGCACATCTATTTAGAAATAATGTCCACACTGTAAAGTTTAGCAAAGGTGTAGACAGTATTCCAGGTGGCTACAGCACAGATGTCAGCTACAGATACTTTTCTAACGCAAGCAACAGATGTGACCACAGCCCTTGTGGAATGAACACAAACTGCACCAGGAAGTTCCATACTGTAGTTCCTCTAACAGAACATAATACAATGTGACAGCCATTGGAAACGCACTGTTTCAATACAGGGACACCCTTTTTCCAGGGCAATGAAAAGCTGAGAGGACTTTCTGCAGTCCTTGTGTGAGCAATATGGTATCTTAGACTTCTATGTACATCCAAAGTTTAGAGCAATGTTTCACCTTAATTGGCATGCTCAGGATAATAAACTGGAAGGTGGATGGTTTGATTTAGTGTTAACTCAGACACCACCTTTGGCAAAACTTAGGATTAGTACGTAAAGACACCCTGTCTTTAGGGAAAATAAAGCAGGGAGCAAGGGAGGCTCACATATTAGAGCCCGTAGCTCTGAAATCCTTCAAGCCAAAGAAACTACAACTAAAAATAACGCCTTCCATTAAAGAAAGCGTAGCCATCAACTTGGCTGGCTCAGAAGGAGCAAAGTAAGTTTCAAGCACATAACTGAGGTCCCACAGGGGAATCGGATTGTGAATGGGAGGTTTCATATCAGAATACCTCTCAAAAGGTAAGGGAGACCTCTAACTGAACAAACGTCCATCATCAGAGCTGAGAAAGCCGATACAGCTGCCAGGTGCACCTTCAGTGAGGAATACTATAAACCAAAGTCTTACAGTATTCCAACACCGACTGAGTGGAGTGGTAAATGGGTCCATATTTTTGAAGTGGCCTACAAAGTGAAACAATTCCACTTTAAAGAGTACATATCTCTGGTGGAAGGCTTTCTGACCACAACTAGTACATCAGCTACTTTTGGTGACACCCCAAACATGTCACATGGCTATGTCTTCAGAAGCCATGCATGCAGGTACAGGGACTTGGTCTAGATGGACCAGGGCTCCCTTGTCCTGTGACAACAGGCCTCTGCACAGAGGTAAGGGAATGGAGGCTCCACTGCTAGTTGCTGCAGCAGCAGATACCATATTTGCTCAAGCCACAGAGGTGCAATGAGGATGAGGGTCACCTCCATCTGTAGTTTAAATAATACTCTGTATTAATAGAACGAAGTACAGAAACCTGTATTTCTAAGAGAGGGACAACGCTCTTGCCAAAAAAAAACAAAACTCCAAAGCCATGGCGCGAGTGAGCAGAAACGCAGCAGTTTTATGTTGTTGGGGACACAAAAGGTCCAACTCTGGAAGATCCCACCTTGCCAACAGGTAGTCTACCACAGAGGACAGCACTTCCCATTTGTGCATCTTAGATTGTGACCTGCTTAGCCTAAGATGTTTTGGACCCTTGGAGATGCACGGCTGATTACTCCAGGCCATGTTTCAGCGCCAGTACCATACTCTCATTGCTTCCTGACATGGGAAGGAATGAGCGACCTTCCATTTATGTAATGTACAACACTGACGTTGTCCATCTGTACTAGCAGATACTCCTGGAAAGCCTAGAGACTGTATAAAACATCTCCAGGACATTTATGTGTCATCTGGCTCCCACCTGGGTCCCTGAAACTTGGGTTTGATAAGGGCCCAGATGTGCTCCCACCCCAATCCTGATGCTCCTGAGGTGACAATCTGGTCAGATTTGGGATGAAGAATGGAACACCCCTCAAAGGCTGGTGCGTTCCATCCACTATATCAGAGTTTTTGCATAATTGGGATGTGACAAGCACATTTTGTCCATGTCATCCATTAATTTATCCCACTGTAACCTCAGTATCCACTGTGGTATACGCATGTAAGCTACTATTACTTACTATTAAGTGGGAACCTGCCCCAGATACGGGGTATGTTATATTTCAGTCTTTTACTTTTGTCTAATCAAGTAAGACACTGTCACTTTAAATTTTGCTGGTATTTAAGGGCTCACTTACCAAGCACCAGTGACTCATGAGGAAGCCTTGAGCAAACCAGTCGGGTCGCTGAGGAACACTGCACGAGCTGTTTGTAAATTTTACACCCATGACACCATTTCTAAGTACTTTTAAATTATGAAATAAACTGAGTTTTTAGCCTGTCACTCTGTGCGGTATCTTTGCTGTTGTAGTTACTTCCTTCACTACCGAGCACGAGTGTTATGAGTGAAGCCATGAGTTCCATCATTTGTATTTTGATACTTTGTCATGTGAGACTGATAGTTTGCAATATGCAGGCCTAAGGAGGAGGAGGAGGTGTATGTTTGCTTGTTCATCACATCAAGCCTCCCTAGATTCCTTATCAAGTGGCAGGGTACTCATAGACTTTGGTGCCCTGGATCTATAACGGGCAGCCATTATGACCACAGAATCGGTGTCTGGCTTGTTGGCATAATAAGGCATGCCAGAAGAGGAATGGTACTGCTAGTTAGCCTTTCTGGGTACAGCTGTTATGGTATTTGGCCTATACCAGGCAGCAAATTTTGTAATTCCAATGCAAGATAAACTGGAGGAACAATGATGGAGTGTAGGAACCTCCAATAAATCCATAACTTTCTTTCTGATGGAATCCTCTTCTTCCACAGCAAAACCCAGAGCACTTTGCATTTGCTGCATCACTGTTTGAAAGGGTCTTCAGGAGGGGCTCATGATGTATACACAACACAATTCTCACTGCAAGAGGCCACAGTTGAGCTAGAACATGGGGCATACTGTCCCTCTCCATATACCTCCTCCTATAAACCTCCTCCATTACAAGGTCTGGATTATATTCCTCTTCCTTGTCGGTGCCAGTCAATGAGGAATGGAAGATCTCGCTGGTAAGGCTGAGGGCCTCTGTTCAGGTGGTGCTTCCTGTGTATGAGCCGGGGATGCCGACAGGGGTGTGCAATGCAGGAACCCGATTACTGGCAGTACAGGCTGCATAGGCAAGCCAGGAAATACACGCCACAGGATATCTGAAACCGATGCCAGAACTGCCGTCACTAACGCACTCAGCAGGTCAGGCCCTCTGCTCCCACAGTGCCTGCACTCCCAGCGCAGTATTGTGGACAGGCAACAGAACATGGTAACCTCCTGTCTTCTTGTGGGCCCGAATCACCTTTGGTCTCAAGTTCTGGGGATTCAAAATGTGGAATTTATGCTAGCATACCCAAATGTACAGGCTCAGATAATCTGCTCTTTGGGGATGCCAGATATCTTTCACCTAAAGGCACCTAACCAGGTATCCAAAATTAACCCTTAAAACTCTATAAAAGACCTTAGGTATATTCTTACCTTTTCCCAGTTTGGTAACACCATTAAGCTTATGAACAGCAGTCAATCTTAACCCTCCATACATCACATGCAAAAGGAACTTCAAGACACATCCAGGCACTTTTTTAAATGAAAAGTTTACTTAAAATAGATAAAAATATGCAAAATGTAAACACAGAACACTATATCACAAAGCATACAATCACCTAAAAGAAAACAAGGAAAAGTATTAAACTCCTAAGACAATACAATTAGACTTTTATATCTAATGTATTATCTTCTTACAGTGTAAGTTAGTTCTTGTTTAAGAGCCCACAAAGAAATGTCAAACAAATCAGACACAATATTCAGTTTAAACTGTCTTTCTCAACACCCTTCCATGATGTCATCTAGCTCCTCCTTGTTGAATATAAAAATTATACAATCAATAATCTTCCTGTCAGGAGATATTTAAAATACTGTGACTTCAGCAAAACTAATTTCCCAAATTATAAGTCTGTGATTTCCAGTTCCTTATCTTTGAGCAGTTCCTGTTCCCACGACACATCAACAATTTTACAACTCTGCAGTTTCTCACCTAGATGCAATATAGCTTTTAACACCAGTTGATAGTAAATGTTCTTCTTCTTAAGACGTCAAAAAGTTTATGATCTCCAACCTCTGGCAGACTCAAAGTCCCATTTCATTTTCACTTCAAAGAAGCAACAAGCCATAAAATGCAATGTCTGCAGGAAGTTAATCACATTACAGAGATCTGCTGGTTTAATATATATCCTGTCATTTTAACTGAATCCTGGGGTGGCCATCCACAGGCTGTCTCATGAGAGACACTCACATACCACATTCTATATACAAATATCATAGCGCAATCATAACCAGCTGGCCAGTGTCACACTGCCTATGTCTCAACACCATGCACAGGGGACTGTGACCACTGGAGTCGACAACAGGCCTCAACCTGTCGAGCGATGGCGGGAGTACCATCTGTAGTAGGTACAGTAGTGCCTAAGCCAAGCCCTAATCTTGATGTCTGGTGAACAGTCGGGGGCGAGTGACGATGATCGATGACGGCTATCTGCAAGCCACAACAGTGACCTAGATATCGCCCGAAGCAAATCTATCCTTATGCTTATGTCCCTACAATGACCTGCCTTTTTCACAGTCTTGACTTTGTGACCATGAATCAGTCGATGGGCATGACTGCCTTCAGACCCTGGGCTTTTCCATGGCTGCTAGAATTTTTCTAATAAAAACTTCTCCAACGTCCTTCTTCTCGTAACCTGGTTGCACGACTGAAACCCTGGCAAATCTCACAAGTCCTGACGTTGTGAGAGAGGCCTAACAGCAGACACACACTATGTGTGTCCTCGAGATTTGTTCTCTGCACCTGCAGTACCAGAATAATGTCATTGGTTTCGTGGCATACAGAAGCTGTGATATCACTAATTTATTAGCGGTTACTTTACATAAGAAAATAATAAATGACAATAGCTAGTCATATTCATTTCCACAGGAAGTCAGACGAGTAGTCAACGGCAGGAAAAAACTGAGAAGAGATGGGACCACCCTTGTTCATGTAGACGCTGACATGCGACATAGTCATAGGTGGCCCTCAGCTAACAAAAGTTTCCATGTGGTCCTAGCACTGACACAGGTATAGTTCCAAAGGTGCAGCCAAAGGAAGAGAAATCCTCTAAGATTCAGTGCTCCCTTTGTGCCCTATCTAAAGAGAAAACAAAATTTTTATTTCTATTATTGGTGATGTTAGAAACAAAAATAATATGTTTACTTGTATTAAGAATGCATCACTTTCATCTCTAAAGGGAGCTTAACTGGCTACCTCTAGAGCAGTGTATTAAGCGCCTGGGCTGACTGACTACATGGGAAATTATTCAGGGTAACAGTTCTAGTTCCCTGGCTAATTTATTTCAAGTTCTTGTTCTGGTTTATGTAACCCGTCACTCTTCCCACATATCTTTATCTTGTCCCTTTAGAAAACTACTGTAAACAGGGAAAAAAATAATTCATTCATGATATGGCAAAATAACGAATTCAGTTTCATCATTAGTATCTGCTGTCAACAATTTTAATCTGTACAGGTTTTAAAGTGACATTAAGTAGTTAAAGTCGAATTACAGTGGATCCCTATGCTGAAAAAGTTACTCCTGAAATTTCATCAGGGAGACGGTTAGCCAAACCACCTCCATTTTGATACGCTTCTGAAAATTTAATCTCAAAACTTATGTATTGTCCAAATATGGCTGCAAATGTGCCTAGTTTTCTCGATTATTAATATGTCCTCTGTTTCATCTTTTCTGTCCTTCCTGTCCTGCCCACAAGGCATTAAACTTTATGCCACACAGAAGGTTGTGGAAGACGTTAAGATACTCTGGGAACAGCAAAGGATCTCGTTAGATGAGTGGAAGCTGGCTCAGGTGGGGAAAGGGGAGCAGGAAAGAGGGAAGTCAAAAGTGAGGTGCCAAGGAGTCCAGTCCTGGGGCGGTCCTTTCAATATGTTCATCAGTGGCATAGGTGAAAGAATACAAGGCAAGATGCGCCTCTTTGCAGAGGACTAGCTCTGTGCCAGGGCAGACAGAGAGGAAGGGTTTAGGGACCTGCAAAGATTAGAGAGGTAGTCCAAAGTTTGGCAGCTGAAATACAATGCCAGAAAGTGCAAGATGATGTACATAGGGACCAATAACCTCAGGAATGAATACAGATGGGAAGCGTTAAGCTGGACACTACCACTGAGAAAAGGGACCAGTCATCATAAGAAACACAAACATAGAAACATAGACTTTGACAGCAGATAAGGACCACTTGCCCACCCAGTCTGCCCATTTCCCTACCGATTGGATAAGCTGCAGATTCTAGTTAACCAACAGCCTACTTCCTGCAACCCCCACTATAATTGCCTTATGTCTATCCCATGCATGTTTGAATTCCCCACTGTTTTAGACCCCACAACCTCTGCAGGAAGGCGGTTCCATGGCCCACCACTCTCTCCGTGAAAAGAATTTCTCACTAGCCCTGAGCCGTCCCCTCTAACTTTAAATTGTGCCCCTTGTTCTTACACATCTCTTTCTGAAAGATGCCATCCTCCTGGACTTTGTTGAGTCCTTGAGGTGCTTAAAAGTTTCTATTATGTCCTCCCTGTCCCTCCTTTCATCAAGGATATACATATTAAGCTCTTTCAGTCTCTCTTCATAGGGTTTCTGATGTAGACCCTGCACCGTTTTGTTGCCCTCCTCTGGACTGCTTCTATCCTGTCTATGTCCTTGCGCAGATGGGGTCTCACCAACTGTCTGTACAGAGGGATAACCACTTCCTTTTTACTTCTGATGCCCCTCCCCACGCATCCCAAAACAAACCAGCCAATGTAACACAGCCCATGTCTAAGCAACCAAGATGTTAGGGTATATCGGAGAGGGTTTGACAGCAGAAGGAAGGAGGTGATACTCTCTCTGTACATCACTAGTGAGGTCACATTTGGAACACTGTGCCAGTTCTACAGCCCCACCTAAGAAATGACAAAAGTTAGAAAGTACAGAGTAGGATAACCAAAATGATCCAGAACCACCAAGACAGATCCTATGAAGATCGGCTCAAGGCCCCAAACATGTACTTGCTAACGATCTGAAGGGAGAATGGAGATATGACAGAGACCTTTAAGTTCCTGAAAGGCATGAACAAGGTAGATTATGGAGAAATATTCAGCAGAACTGGCAAATCAAGAACATGGGGACATGAGTGAAAGCTGGCATGGGGTAGATTCAGGACGGGTGTGAGAAAGTTTTATTTTACAGAGAGAGTAGTTGAACTCTGAAACAATCTACTAGTGTAGGTGGTGGGTGCAAGAACCATTAATGGTTTCAAACATGGCTGGCATTGAGAACAAGGCTTAATTACACAGGGAAGAAGCAGCACGGCCGGGGAGGAAGACCAATAACCCTGACTAGACATTAGTCCCGTGGGACACTGTAACACAGGGAGACTGGATGTACCAATGGTATTTTTTCTGCAACTACTTTCTATGTTTCTATGCTGGAAATGGACAATGTTCGTCCTTGGGTTCTTATCTGGTTATCAATTATTAACATTTTAAATGAGCAAATGTTTTAACTCATACATACATTGTAGAAATGGGGGATACTGCATAGGCTGACTGAAAAGACACCATTTATTTACAGTACAATGTTTCTCTCAATGCTGTTTAGCAATGGACGGCAGAGACAGCAGCAGAAGTGCTAGGTGGCATTAATTCCGCTCTAAATGTACAGCTTTTCAGACAACCTATGCAACATTCAACCCCCTCCCATAACTGGGCCTTCAGGGTCATTCCCCATCTACAGTTCTATATATAAGAACAGCAATGTAGCAAGACAACCAGTCGCCTCCACAGAAGCTGGGTGCTACCAGACTGATGTTACTCCCACCTCCTGCTGGCCCACAGCAACCCATGTTCAGGATGGACACCTGGGGTCACGGTAGCTGCACTACTAGGTAGTTCACTTATTTCATTCTGGAGTATTCATGAACTTCTGCTTTAAACGTACAAGGCACTTCACTCAAAATGTTGGAGAGCAGAGAAAATGTGCCCCCCAGCTTTATGGCAGAGCCCTAAGAACAAACATCTAGTCCAGTCACTGACCTTGATGAAGTTATTACTGGCCAATAAGAAAACCTTTATATGAAAAATAATTATTCCAACACACTTAAAGTAATCTATTCAACTGTATTAGAGCGATCACAAGCATTAAAATTTAACAAAAAGGCTATCAATCAGCCTACTTAAATTCAATACGCACTCAAAATCTGAATTAGCATTGCTTTACATGAGGGATAAAACATTAAGGAAATCACAATCATTTTTCACTAGCCCAAAATATTTATTCAGAATCTTATTTCAGTGTATTGTTATATTTCACACAAAATATGCATATACAGTATTCTAATGAACAATGTTCATTACAGCTATTTAAGAACTTGCAGTGATATTCAACTTATTTTTAATTACAAACAAATTAAACCCTGCAGCCAAGACAAGTGCTCTGTTACAAAACTGAGAAGAAAACAGAAAATAAAAGTTTTACTTACAGCAGCCACAGGAATCAGAATTTCCACAAACAGACCAGCAAGTGCATGTTTTATATCTTTATCTTTCACTTCTAAGAAGTACTGGGCACATTCCTTTACAAGAAAAAAGAACAAATGGCAAAACCAATTTCAGAAACAGATCAAAGCCATACAAGCCTATTCTTTATGGATATCTCTAAATTAAATGCTGATGGCACCTACATACACACATACTAGTATACCCTGAAGCTTGGCATTCAACCTAAACAAAGAATAGAAAAGGCAGCTACAGCACAGGACTTTGGAGCAGTGGTAAGCTTCTTGCTGCTTTGGCTATTGGAAATTATCGTGCAACGTAGAAAGAACAGTTAACACAAGATCTGGACTGTGCCTTGAGATAGGAAAGTTACTTACGGAGCTCTAACATCTTCTCCATAGAGCCACACTGGGTCTTGGGCCAGAGGTGCTAGGACCTCACAGTAGTGAACTTTTTGTGGCGCATGCATTTCACTGTATGCCAGAGTCAATAAATATCAGCAGCTGCACCAACTGCTTCAGCTCTGTAAGCAAGAAGAGTGGCAAAAAGGCACAAGAAAGACAAGTCAAGGATATAAAAGAATTGAAAGAAAAAAAAAAAGACTAACAAAGGGTGTGAGAAGAGTTTACCTCCCCAAGGAAAGAAAACTGCCCTAAAGAAAAAAAAAGGTATGCTAACAAAACAGGGGAAGACATCCCAGAGCTAAGGACTGCCCATTGTCTGGTCCTAGGCAGACAGTGAAGCCACAGGTCAAAAACTCAAAACTGCAGCTGGTAGCCAGCAGGAGTAGTGACAGAAAAACTGACCTAGCCTCACAATTGAAACAGAAATTCAGCTGGTGCTTACTGAAACATCACCAGCTCTAAAGTGAGCCAACATAGGAAAAGAATAATTTTCAAGCCTGTTAACAGTAAATGGCTATCGGACAAGTGCCAATTTCAACCCCTGAGAACCCCATTCTTGCTGTACTTTGTGTTTTTTTTTTTTTTTTTCAAGAAATATTTCAATGAGGATAATCCCTGTCATGCCTGCTCTCTCTTGGGCAGAGAAGCTTCCTCTCTTGATGGGAATAAAAGCCTGGGATCCGAGTTCCAAAGGCAGCAGCCGAACTATTCAGCTACAGGAAAACCCTGTCTAAAGTTTACCAAGGAGAGTCCAGGAGAAGGCAAATCTGCCTAGTCACATTTTCAAAAGATTTTGCCATAGGCAAGAACTGTAGAAATCCTTTGAAAATAGTCAGTGTGGTCCTGCTGCCCAAGTATTTGGGACCAGGGCACAGAGAGATGAAGGGACTTGGTAAAAGTGTCCCACAGTGCCAGTCAGGCTGCAAGGGAAAAAGTACTGTAAATAAACAAACAAAAAAGAGGGATGTAGCAGGGCTTGTGACTGCAATCTAGGGTCAAACACAACACTAACCAGGTTCACCCTACTTAGCATCCAATATCAGATAAGTCCCTAGGCAATCTGTCCTCACTCAGGTAACTAGCAAGGACCAGCAACCCCTGAACTCAGGAAGGATATGGAGGGTGGTTGGCGTTGCTCTATGAAGAAAATATTCTTAAAGATCTAGATACAGCTGGCCACGGCTCTGTGGCTCCGGCACTGATGATCCAGGTTCAGGAATGAGCCTAGGTCATCAGAGGGCTGGCCACGAGGAGACTGAGCATCCTGCAGGATGCTCTCCTTCTCCAGGAAGGGAGAGGAACACTGCCGCTGCCCAACCGCCACCTGGGTGATCACGGGTGGTGGCACAGGCAGAGTGTAGTTCTGGGATCGTGGACTGCTGACTGGCTGGACAGGCGTGCATGCCTTGCATCGCACCCTGTCAGCTAAGCATCCCTGGCAGGAAAACAAGAAAAGCTCAGCCATGCCGTGATAACAGCTCTGGGTGGTCTGCAGACCACGATCAATGCTGACCTAGGCTGACTCCAGAAGCACCACTGATGGCATTTCTGAGGGCATGGCCCATCTTGAAGACCTCCACTGTGAGGAGATGATACCATGGGGCAACACTCCTGGAGCACAGTAAATCTTGGGAGATGGGAAGGGTGACAGGGTTGGTGATAAATGGATTCCGTTAGATTTTCCTTATCTTCCAAGAGTGAATCTTCTCTATTAAGCTCCAATCCTTGATCAAGTAGCATGTAGTCCCTAACCACTGAGGTATCAAGTCATAAATCCTTGGCAGTGGAGAAACAAGAAGGGGCACCAGAGGTTTCTTCCCCATCTGGTTGGGCTAGTGAGTATGGGTGGTCCTGATTGACTGAAGGGAAAGCTGGCTCTGACAGCTCCACACCAACCCAAATACAGAAAAGGGTGCCCACCCCACCCTGAAACAGAGAATTAAGGGTTCTGCTGGCAACCTGATCGAGACAGGAGAGGATTAGCCAAGACATCCATCTGATACAAAAGGAAGATGCTGCTGAATGAGAAACCAGCTCCAAGGTGTCTAACACTCTTGTCTGATTCCACACTAGCTTCATATCCTTAGCAGCTATGCCAAGGTTGGCCTGAATGTCCTCACATGTAGACAGCTTGGAGAGCAGAGAATGCACTCAAGAACACAGGCGGAGGCCGGTGGTGCTGAGGGTTGAGGCGCTGGACACCAGACTGGCGACCCAGGATCAGGAATGAGCCCAGGGCTGGGGGTCGGCAGGAAGGGACTGAGCCTCCGTGGACAGCTCTTCCTTCCCTGGGGTAGATTCATCGGACACACCATAGTGGCACCTAGCGGCAGCTGGGATAAGCGCTTGCATAGCGGTGCCAAGCATACAAGGGGTGGAGTTCAGCAGGCGGTAGTGCCAGCCGCCATTGCACATCAAATCTCCATGGGGCAAACAAGAGAAAAATCCTCCCTTGGGGATAGGCGATGCTTTCCTCCTGGACCACACCCCAAAGCTGGTCACTCTCCTCGCTCCAGCCGCTGCTCCCAACCTGGTACTCTACATTTAGAGCACCCTGGGTGATAGGGCGTCCTTTCCTGAGAGGGTTCAGATCTGGGGGTTTCACCAGGATTGGGAGAGGAGCTACAGGAGCAAGCTTCACAGCGGAGGCGGAGACGGACAAGGAAAACGCTGGAGCAAGTTCCTCTCGTGGAGGTGCAAGAAATAAAGTCAACAAAATAAAAAACACAGACAGCAATAATATGCTACCACATGAACCTGGTACAAGGCTGCAGTGAGCACTGACCTGGTAGAGGTACAAATCTTCCTCCTAAGGCATGCATTTACCTAGAGTCTACCACAGTGGGGTACAGCCTGGCCAAAGGGATGGTCAGGCGCCCTACTGGAGTTTGGAAAGTGTTTTCTGCCATCAGGGTGACAGTGTTCTCAGGAAACCAAAAGGGGCCAGGTGCCAAATCAGAAGGACTCTGGCAGCAAGAATAGTGGAATAAGGGTGCCTCCAGACTGCCATTGTAGCCTACCCAGGGCTGTATGCCAGGAAATCACAACAATATCCTGGCTGGGCAACATCAAGAAGCTCAATGGCATGATATTAGGGTTTGCTGCTACTACAAAGGGCCAATCCAAGGCTTCCTGCAGCTCAGTCATGAATCGCTAAAGAGGATGTCTTTAGGTGAAAAGGTGGTGAACAGGCAACTCGTCCTCTGAGGACATGAGGAGAGGAGACTGGACTGCCACATGTGGAGAAGGCAGATGCTGGAAACAATGCTGGAATTGTCTGTTACACTTTAGGTGTCCATTCCAGTGCAACTAATCAAATTACATGCAACAGGTTAATTGCACTGTAGTTACCAGTTTGTTGCATGTAAGTACACTGCAACTGCAATGCAGTTACAGTGTATTTACACTGTAACTACAGTGTAGTTTAATGACACGAGTAATAGAATTGTCTCCCTAAACCAATGCTTCACGTTCTCTAGCCATGTGTGGAATTGCTATAGAAGTCTCAGATACCCTGTCAAGCGCTGGCTGGAACATCTGAGGTGGCACCGGAAAAGAACTGGTAGTGACCTGTTTATCCACAAAACAGTGTCCAGTGGAGGACCTTGTGGAACACCCTAAGTCCCCATCCTAGTGAAGGTGCAGATGAAGACTGGTAGTGTCAACACCGGAGGCTTCTAGCAGCTGGCTGTCCCAAAGAGAAGCACCTGGACAGATGACACCAGGCCTGAATCTGGAGGATTCTGCTACAGGAACTGTCCTAGATATGGAGATGACACCAGTGCTGGCACCAGTGCCCACAGATGCACCGACCCTGACAGCAGAACAGCCAGAAGTGCTGGAACAGAGGTCTACACATCATCGACAAAGTAGCTGGTAGTTAAGAAGGTACCAGCCCTGGGGATTGGGCGGTCTGGTGCAGAGGGCTACCAGACTGTGGTGGATGCTCCTGAGGCTGGAAGAGAAGATCTTACAACCTCCAGCAGCTCCGGGAGCAGTGAATGGGGTTGTATATGATTCGGTGAACTATCTTTACAGAGGTCTGCCCTGAATTGTGACCTGTCCCAGCTTCGGTTTATGGCTGGGTCCGAGGCATACAAGGCAACTTTTATGCAGGTTGTTGCGGTGATGTATTTCCCATAATGGTACAGCCAGAAAAGTGGCCACAAAAACTTCAGGAACTTCTTTCTCTGACCAGACATACTGTTTTGTTTTTTTTTTTGGGGAGGAGAGAAATCATGAGGTGACAAATATTCCAATAGCTGCACACTCAACAGCTGGAAAACCAGAACTAAGGCGGCTGGAGCTGCCAACGATTACTGACTCCAGCATGCAGTGACATGCACACACTGGTACCAACACTATCGCTGGGAGACGAAATGTTTACTAGTGTGAAACCTTAGTGAGACCAAATAGTGGGGTTCTGTGGAGATGATGGATTCTGGAAGATCACTGGAGATTTCTCTGTACAAAGCACATGTGAAACATCAAATCCAAAGCAAAGAAAAAACCTTTATAAAGGGAATGAAACCGAACATATTTATGAATTATATACAACTTCAAAGTTACTCATTTGTTTTAATCTTTTATAATTCACAAGCATAAAGCTGCCAAGATATATTTTTGAATATAAAATGAGACTGCAGCAATAACCGACAAGGCAGAATTCTGATCAATCACAATAGGTGACAACAAATTATGTATATACCACCACTTTTATGGCTCTCCATGTTTTAGAACTCATCTAATAAGTATTTACCTACTGGATATGTGCAAAACCATTCTCAGCTGCACTTTCTGACTGCACTGAAAATCCCAAACCTTGAGCCAATTAAAATGTAATTTTATTAAAAACAATATACCAATAGCATCCCCACAAAGCATCAGTGTTTCACGTCGCACTGATGCTTTTAAAAATAAAAAAGGGCGACATGAAACTCTGACGCTCTGTGGGAGTGCTACTTTTTATGCTCACACCCCCTTCTCCGCAGTTGTCCTCTCCTCAGGGACTCCCATGGTGGGGCCAGCCTAAGCCCTGGACTGGTCTTCAGTCCCCATCCTACCGCTGGATCAGCCCTCTCCCGGCAGGGAAGCAGGAGGTCCAGCTGCCTCCCCACTTACTCCATGTGTGTCAAGCCTCCAACCAATCTGGGACCGTACCATACCATGCCCGCCACCAGGAGGAACTAAAGGCCATTTTCTGGTTTTCTCCCAGTATCCCTGAGGACGGCAGCAGCCAAGGAGGCCCATGGAGGCATGCGCACGCTGAGATGCGACACCGCCCGGACCCCAGCTGACGCCTTCCCTCCCACATGGCTCTCTCCACCGCACCTCCACCCGTGCACCCAGGTGGTGGCGTTACAGTGAGCGGCATCCTCCCTCCCTGGAGGAGAGTGCACTGGGCGCCAATCTGCCTTCCCTGCCAACCCTCCAGCTCCCTGGGCCTGCTCTGAACCCAGGTCACCAGCGCCACAAGCAGTAGCGCTACCACTGCGTCAGTGGGCGGCTGGTATATTGGTTTAATAAAATGGACTTTAAATCAGCTCCAAGGTTTGGGAATTTTAATGCAGTCAGAATGTGCAGCAGAGAATGGTCTGGGCACATATTTGGTGAGTTTTTTCTTTGGCTCCCGCCATGGTGCACTGAGCTGCGAAGGTTTTCAAGCAATCTGCCTACTGGAGACAGATCAGAATACAACATTTTGTCTTTACAGCTGTTTAAGTTATGTGAAATACTGCATGTAATAAGACGTTTTAAATTTCAAAAAAATTGGACAAATAGATTTAAGGGTACATTATGGAATAAATAAAATGAAAATTACGTACTCACCATAATTGTTGATCTTCCAGAATATCTTCACCATTCATCACTGGTGGGTCTTAACCTGGAGGCATTAGGACCCTGTGAGAGCATATGCCTTCAGGAGTTTTGGAGGAAGGGAGGGAGCAGACGTCGGAGAAAGTTATGCCACTGAGGCAGACGTATGACATGGCGCTCATGGACTGGCCAGTAACAGACGCCGGCTCCCTCTTCTTCTGTTCACCTAGGAGGGAAGAAAGGGTAGGAAGATAGAAGGGCTGGGGCAAGACAGTCAAAGGATAGGGAAAAGGATATAAAAAGAACAGAGTAATAAAAATGACCAGAAGACAGAAATAGAAAATCTTGGCAGAGGAACTTTGGAATAGCGAAGGATGACAAGGACAACTGGGCAGCCTAGAGAGAGAGAGAGAGAAGAAAAATTACTCACCTTAGTAATTGCTTTTCTTCTCATGGAGTCTGCATATTATGACTATATGCAGTCAGCCACTGCAGCTGAACTGCCCGGAGAGGAAAGAGTTAACTCCAGAGAGTCTGAGTTCCACGCCGAGGGCGCTATACCAAAGTCTATCTGGCCAGTTTCAAATGAAACTGTCAGATCTTTGACGGCTAACACTAAGCAACAAGTCTGTGTGCAAAGCTCTACACTAGCCAAGTGGCTACCTACTAGTAGGAATAACAACAATATAAACAACAATATAAACAGCAATAATAATAATAACAATGAATAACAGTATTATTAGTTTCTCCCTAACAAGCACTATTAGACCCCTTCCCCAAGACTCAAGTCCAGGAAGGGGCCAACATATTACTTAAAACAGAAATACCTAATTTCTAACCCTAAATAAAGGGGTGAAGGGAAGAACTAAATGGCATGACACAGTGCTTGCACTAATTTACCACCCCTACCCAAGTAGAAGTTCTGAGAGGGCAGGAGGGAGGGTGGTCATAATATAGCAAGACTCCATGAGAAGAAAAGCAATTACTAAGGCGAGTAATTTTTCTTCAAACACCATGAAGTCTTGCTATATTATGACTATATGCAGATTACACAGCAGTACCTCCATGGAGGAGGGTCAGAACCTACTTAGGAAATAGGCTCTGAAGCACAGCTGTGCCAAACGAGCATCTCTCCTGGACTGAATATCCAGGGAATAATGCTTGGTAAAAGTGTGAACTGTTTTCCAAGTAGCAGCTTGACAGATTTCCAGAATGGGAATATCTCTAGCAGCCGCTAGAGATGCAGCTGTACCCCTGGTGGAGTGAGCCTCAGTCCTGAGGGGGTTCTCTACCTAGTTTTTGATAACAAAATTGGATACAAGAGACAATCCACCTTGCAATTGTCCTCTTAGTGGCAGGTTTCCTTGCCAACCTCGCCATAGGTAAGGAAGAGTTGGAGGATTCGAACCTGTGACCCTTGTGCATTCCAAATAGTAGCGTAAGGCTCTTTGACGTCCAAGCTGTGCAGACTCCTCTCACCTGAGGAAGACTGCTCAGTGAAAATACTGGAAGAGAGGTGGATTGGTTCAGGTGGAAATCTGAAACCACTTTAGGCAAAACTTTCTGTTAGTCCCGAGGACTACCTTATCTCTGTGGAAAGAGATAAAATCTTCTTCCACTGACAGGGCCTGTAGTTCACTTATCGTCTGGCAGAAGTGACAGCCACTAGGAAACAGTTTTCCAAGTCAGAAACTTGAGCTCTGCTGAGGACAGAGGCTCAAAGGGGGTTGCATTAACTGAGCAATGCAAACATTCAGGTCCCAAGCGGGAGCTAGTTCTCAAAAGGAGGGTTGGTGTGAAGTAACCCTTTAAAAACTTGGAAAGCACAGGGTGAGAAGAAAAGGAAGCAGGCTTCCTGCTGACAGAAAAGCAGAGACAACTGCCAGATGAACCTTTAAGGTAGCTGGCCTAAGGCCTAAGGAATTTAAATGGACCAAATAGTCCAGTAAAATGGGCAGATCAGCAGATTCTGGGATAATCTGCTTCTCAGAGCACCAGATGGAAAACCTTTTCCACTTAGAATTGTAAGTGGCCTAGTGGAAGCTTCCTTGAAGCCTTTAAAATATCCAAAACACCTTGAGAAAGGTGTAAGTCAGCAATTCTAACTCCTCAAGAGCCATGCCTTGAGATGGAGGGATTTGAGGTCCGGATACCACACTCTCCCTGTGCACAGGCCAGTAAGTCGTGGACTCTGGGCAAGCTCAGGGCAGGGTGGACTGTCAAGAACAGAAGCAGTGGGTACCAGGGCTGTCTGGCCCAATCTGGAGCAATTAGAATCACCTTGCAGGGCTGAGATCTGATTTTTACTAGTACCCTGAAAAGAAGGGGAAAGGGGGAAAGGCATACAGGAACTTCCCTTTCCAATCCAACTGAAAGGCGCCAGGGGACTGATCCCAGCACTGGAGGCCTGCAACAAAACAGAGGAAGTTGGTGGTTGTCTGGGCTGCAAAAGATCTATCTGAGGGTGCCCCATCTGGCAAGACAGCCCCAGCACCTGAGGATTCAGAGCCCATTCGTGATGGCCCTGAGAAATCCTGCTGAGGGCATCCGCCAGGACATTGTCCTTCCTGGAAGGTGAACTGCTATCAGGAGGTGTTCAGGGAGTAAGCCAGAGACCACAACTTCATTGCTTCGTGCACAAGGCTGATGACAGAATGCCCCTTGCTTGTTGATGTACCACATTGTTGTGGTGTTGTCTGTCCTGACTTGAACTACTTTGTTCTGGACAGAAGCTGAAAACGCCTGAAGAGCTAAAAGGACAGCTCTGAGTTCCAAAAGATTGATGTGGAGCAGAGATTCCTGGGAGACCACACTCCTGAGTGGACAGGTCGCCCAGTGAGCTCCCACCCTAACAGGGAAGCATCCGTGGTGAGGGTGAGGGAGTGGAAACGGAATGAAAGGAACCCCTTGTTTTAGATTGCTTTGATCCTGCCACCAGTGTAAGGCCAGGATCAGGGTTTGAGTCACTGGAACCAATTTGGAAAGGGGTCCTCCTTTGAGACCAATAGGCCCTCAAATGGAACTGAATGTCCCTCATCTAGAATCTTGCTCCTTGCACTACAGCTGTGGAAGGAGCCATGTGCCCTAGGAGTTGCAGAAAATGCCTTGCTGGTCGAGAGACCCAGGAGGGTAAAGGAGGATGCCAGGGCAATGAGTCTGTCTACCCTTTCCGAGGGGAGAAATGCCTGGCTAACTTTTGTGTTCAATTCTGCACCTATGAAAGTTAGTACCTGAACTGGTTCGAGAACTGACTTTGGTAAATTCAGCAGGAATCCCAGGGAAGTGAGAAGCTGCTGGGTGACTTGCAAGTGGGATTTTACCTGATCTGGGACTGACCCACTATGAGCCAGTTGTCCAGGTAGGGAAACACAGCAATCCCTTGCCTTCTTAAATGAGCCACTACCACAGCTAGACATTTCGTGAATACCCTTGGTGCAGAGGTAAGGCGAAGGGCATTGCCCTGAACTGGTAGTGGCCTGAGGGTAGTTCGAACCTGAGGTACTTTCGGTGAGAAGGCCTGATCAGAACATGAAAATAGGCATCCTTGAGGTCCAGGGAAGCTAACCAGTCCCTGGCCTCAGAGAGGGCAACATCATTGTCAGAGTTAACATTTTGAACTTTGGTTTCAAAAGGTGCTTGTTCAGGTACCTTAAATCTAAAATGGGCCGCCATTCTCCTGTCTTTTGGGTAAGAAAGTATCTTGAGTACAGCCCTGCCCTGATGGCAAGGAGGGACCCTTTCTACTGCTTTGCAGTCCAAAAGAGAAGAAACCTCTGCTTCCAAAGCAAGGGCTTCTGAAGGATTTGTAGTAGAAATGTCTGGCTCTCATCTTCGGAAACTGTTTGAAGCTGAGAACCAGACCCTGGCCTATTACCTCCAGAACCCACCTGTCCGGGTTAGGGACACCCAGTTCTGGCTGAAATAAACCAACCTGCCCCCACTGGTACAGGAGAATCGGCCCTGGGCACCCCATCAGGGTGCCTGCTTGGCAGTAGCCTTAGGCTGAGGGGAGGGGACGTTTACTTGTGCCCCGTCTACCTCTGCCTCTGAAGAAACCCTCTGTGCAAATGCAGAGGAGGCCTGAAATTGGTAAAAGGCCTGTGGAAAGGCCTGCCCCTACCTCTGGGGCGTGCCTCTGTGGAGTGGCATGCCTCTCTTAGCCTGGGCACTTTTGTAGGTAGTTCTGTATTCATCCATCTTTTTCATATAGTTTTCTGTTTGTTCCCCAAACAGAGAATTACCCACAACAGGAAAATCCATAGCCTTTGACTGAGTATCTTGGGACAGATTAGTGCATCTGAGCCATGCCAACCTCTAAGAAAGCTACAGAAGTGGCCATGACCCTAGAGGAAACATCATTAACATCAACAGCAGTATGAAATTGAACTTTAGAGGCTTCAATGCCATCAGCAGCCACCTGTTCCAACTCACTAGCCAGCTGGCCATGGGCCTGCTTGGCTAACTGCAATACTGTGTCCACCTAGATTTCTGATATCTAGCCAACATAAGCCATATAATTTGCCTGCCTGAGTCCCAAAGAAGCTGCCATATACTGTTTTTTCGCCATGGCATCAACCTTCCTGGAATCCTTATCAGGAGGATGTGAGGCCAGAGGAATATTAGCCTTGTCACAGGCTGCAGCTTGTACCATACCTACATGACTACACTGCTCAGTGAGGAAGTCTGTATCAGAGCCTGACAAGGTATATCTTCTGTCCATTTTTATCTACAGGAGGGACAGAATGAGGATTTTAAAATCTTTGTTGTTTGCTTCCTAAATGACTTATGCAAAGGAATAGACAACCTCCTAGACTCTGGTGTATCCATCATTTCTACATAATCAGGCTCCTCTTGCTCATCCACAGCTTCCTCTAAAGGAAGCTGGAGGGTTTCTGCAACCTTTTGTAAAACATAAAATGAGAAGACTCAGACAGAATAGGAGGAGATTCTAAAGGTCTGTCTGGAGAAATGTCCGGTTCAATGGGCCGTCCAGACCCTCCCAGCCACACATGTAATGATCAAATTGCCTCCTCTCCTGTGGTTCATAAAATTCCACAACATCATACTCCTGAACCACTGGCACTGAACGAACCAACCTTTTACCAACTGTAGGTGGTTCAGCAGGACCCGAGACAGTGACTGGACAATCTGTATGGCTTTAGCTATTTCTGCAGCAGTTGGAGAGACAATTTTGGACTCCAAACCTACTGATTTCTTTGTCTTTTCACTGAGACTGGTTCCCTGAACCAGCCTTCCTTTGCCTGAGAAGTCTCGCCCTGGTCAGAGGGCACTCCTCTGGTCCAGTGGGTACTGGACCGGGCTGGCCATCCGGGTCAGCGGACTTTGGTCTTCTCGCCCCTGAGCCGCCCAATCTCTTTCCAGGTGGCTGCAGGGAAATTTTTACACACCTGGCAGTCTGACAGGAGGTGGTCAGCCCCAGACAATAAACACAAGTGGTGTGTGGGTCAGCCTTGGCAAAGGCTTCCCACAGACATCACAGTGTTGAAACCCAGTGGGCCCAGTTTTTCTTTGGGTTTCTCAGACATAATGCCAGCCTAACCAAAACTTGCCCTTTTGATGGCAGTGCCAGGCAAGACACCCTTATCGGTTCCTAACCGTGTCACGGGTATTTGAAAACCTATTTTAAAAGCAAAGTTTTTTAGAACCGATAAGAACCGGAACCGCACTCTAAAAAGCCCAACCACACTTTCAAACGTTAAATTAAGAAACTGATTGGTTCAAAACCGAACCGATAATTGAATTTCCACAGACTTTAAATTTTCTACTTACGGTTTACCAGATAGAGCTTTAACCGAAATGCGGTAAAATAAATACTTTTGCGGTTCAAATGAACCGAAAATACGCTGGAACCGAGAAATGAACCGATGTGAAGGAGCTGATCTCCGGAGCGACTGTTCAGTGAAGCGGAAAGAATCTGACAGTTTCATTTGAAACTGGCCAGATAGAGCTTTGATATAGCCACGCCTGTGGAACTCCAGACTCTCTGGAGTTAACTCTTTCCTCTCCAGGGCAGTTCAGCTGCAGTGGCTGACTGCATATAGCCATAATATAGCAAGACTTCATGGTGTTTGAAACAAGGTTGGGGGAGAGAAAGAGAGGGATAGCGAATTCTCAGTCAGAAAAGGGAGGTGTCAGAACAGCTGGCTTGCTCTCAGTCTAACTGAGGCACATCTGACACCCCTGAGTTTAGTAAGTCAGAAGAGAGAGCTGGTCCTCAAAACTGAAGGACCAGCCTAGGGCAGAGTACAAGGAAAGGAGTACTTCTCTGAGCTAAGAAATATGACAGAGCCCATGTGTTCTGAGAAAACACAGCTAACCCTAATAGTCCCTCTGAGGAGGAGGACCATAAAGGCTAAGGTTAAGTCTCATGTGACCAAAAAGTAATATGGAACAAAGACAAGCAGCAAATTTCAATGGTCTGAGGGTTAAACCAGGGCTTAGGTGGCTAAAGCAAGCTCAGTTCCCAAGAAAATAAGAAACCAAGGAGAGAATCAACTCCTAAAAGGCAAGGCCAAGAATAGGGGCCCTCACTAGATAAGGGAAGGAATAGGATTCTGCCCTTCTGACGAACTGTGTGTGAGGGAGAATCTCAAAACAAGGAATTAAAGAGAAATAAAGATATAGCAGACCATAAAATAAAAGCGATGCACTGCACGGAGAAACTGAACTGATAGGGAAGTGGCTACTGTAAAAGATCAGTAGTCCGCAGAGAATCAAGTTCTCCCGTCAAGCTCTGTCCCTGAGGGATTAGAACAGACAATCCAACAGCAAAAACATAGAACCAGCAGAAACAGAGAATAGACATTCAGGATATAGGAGTGTTACAGATATATCTCCTTAGGAAAAAAATGTTACATAAAGTTATCCTTACCCTAAACTCTACATATAGGAGAAGAGGGAATCAAATATTTACATTAGGATGTTTGCAGCAAATGCCAGCCAGGACAGCGACTTTGGTAATACAGGAAAAATAAGAATAGATTGACTGCAACCCTAGGTTGCTGTTTAAACCAGTAAATCCACATAGTTTAAGGCAACAAGTTTGTGCAAGAAAAAGTGGTTAGCTAATCATTGTACACTGTATAGAACAAGTAAACTTACTATCAGAAATAACTTCTATCAACATGTGAGCACCCCAGTAGAACGAAACACTGAGCGATACACAGTACTATAACTTGTTAGGAAAGAGACAGTTCCATCTACACAGGGAAGTCTCCTAGATCGCCATATCTAACTAAGAGGGTGGCATAAAATATAAATAATACAACAGAGAACAGTGTGAATAGTAATTACTGTACCAAACGCTAAGTAAAGAAACAAACGGGAAATAGGTTAATAAAAACACTCAAAGGTCTAGAAAAGGTTATACATGAAGGAAAGGTATGTCTTGAGGGTTTGGTTAAGCTTTTGTTAGGAGAATGGTGATCAAGACTGCATCTTCTTCAGCGAGGTAGTAGTCCGGCTGTTTCTGGCAGAAGAGAACTGGCTGCAGAGCAAGAAACAGAAGTCCAGAACTACAGATTTTCACTAATTAATCACTTCTGTCTCAGCAGGAGTAGCACCTGTTTGGATTAAGCAAACAGATACTTTTTTTTTTGCTTTATCTATTTATGCGCCTCCGCACACACCCCAACAGGCCATTCCTTGAGCGCCAACGCCTTCCTGCCTCCCTCCACCTCCTGCCACCTACTACCAGTCTCAGTTGCAGCCTACCTGGGTAGCCCGGCGATCCCTATGCCAGGAGGGTCCCTCTCTTCTTGGGGAATGGCCTTCGGGCCGACCTTTGCATCCCAGGTGCTGGGGGCTGGATCCAGGGCTTTGGGTGGCAGGGGCCCAGGTGTTAGTCATCCGGTCGGCCGGGCGTAATTTCGTTTCTGTGCCCTGGCTATCACAGTTCTCGGCCTTGCATAAGCCGCGGGGTATTCCTGGGGCAGGGGCATGCCGTGGTGTCAAGGCCACACATCCCAAGCTACGCCGCCAATCCGCCCACAGGACCCCAGGTAATCCCCCGGGAGGGAAGTTGTCCAATGGACACTTGTAGAACCCTCCCTGCCGGTCTCCACTCCTGGTACCCAGGCTCAGGAGCTGAACCCAGGTGGCCAGCTGCAGAGCGAACCCTTCGGGCCAGCGCCACGGACCCGCAAACAGATACTTTATTAGAAGAAGGGGGTCTCATTTAAGTAAGAAAAAAGTGTTTTTCTGATGACGGGGCAGTATCAGCTTAATTTTCTGAGCATAGAGTGAATTTAATTGGGGTGTTTTAGCAGCTTTGATGCATAAAAGCAGCTGTCTCCAGTTACAGCTTCTGGCTGTTTCTGGCAGAAGAGAACTGGTTGCAGAGCAAGAAACAGAAGACCAGAACTACAGATTTTTTTTACTAATTTCCTCCTTCCCACCCCTCCATCCTGCCACCCAATGCCAGTTCTAGTTTTATAGCCATTGAATTTGACTGACAACAGGAACTTCCTGTTTGGCAGTAGGAAGGAATGATCACTAAGACACATTAGTTTCAGCAACCTTGACGGAACCTTAAAAAAAAAAAAAAAAACTCTTTATCCCCGCTGCTGGAGGTCTGAATCCAAGCACAGAGGAAGGAGACTACTGAAGACTACAGGAAGTTCCTGTCCCAGAACAGGAAGGGTGAGCGTTGTAAGGGCACACAGTAGTAGGAAAGTAAGTGTAAAAATACACAGAGGGAGGAGACAATAAGTATACAAAGCAACAGGAGAGGGACACAAAATAAGTCAAGATGGGAGTGGTGCAGTGCAATGGCTGTGGAGCAGCAGTGTTCCGGAGACATTCTGGAGGCTGCGATGCTGCCCTGTTTGCAGGCATCTCTCTGGTCTGAGGGAGGAGGTTGCCGTCTCCAGGCTGACCTGGCTAGTATTTGTGAAACCTCTTCCCCACCAGGGACCACCAGGGCCACCACCGTTACCTCCAGAGGTTGCAAAGAAAGAGGAGCGGTTGGACCAAGGTGGGCTCAGGGAGGGAGAGGGTGGTGGAACAGAGGTGCATCCCTCCAGCTGTAGCTCACAATTCATATGCTGTTCTGGCAAAGAGTGGTTCCCTCTATGGAGGCACCTGCAGTGGAGACCAAGGAGGATGCTGGGAACCTCCACAAAGGAGACCCACAGGAGGGTGGCACAGGCCCCACAGGGGAAGAAAACAACTCCTGGTGGGGACTCAATCATTAGGGAGGGTAGACATGGGGAGGAAGGGATTGGGAGATAAGGTGCTTTGCCTGGCGCCACGGCTTGAAGGGACAGGAAGCGAATCCTCAGGATCGCGTGAGCAGCTGCACGAGGGAGGGAGCTGGATGTCACTGTCCACCTAGGACAAATGACCTGGCTTAAATGGGATCAGAGCTGCAAGAGGAGTTTGTGGAGCTGGGGAGGGGCCTTAGACAAGCAGCATGTACGTAATCTTCTCTGAGGTGCTACCTGTCTATGGCAAGGATGATGCTAGGGTATTCCGCACTATGGATTCAATGAATGGTTGAAAAACTGGTGTGGAGCTCAGGGTTTTGGCTTCATTGGGGACTGGGGAGCCACCTGGAGGGATGCAGGCTTATACTGGCACAATGGTCTGCATCTGTCCAGGGGGGTATCCAGGATCCTAGGTGACAGGTTTAAATGCTTCACTGGCAAGCATTAAACTAGCCAAGGCGGAGGCACTGAAAAGAGCAGGAAATCCCAGCCCCCCACAAAGCGCAGTAGTTAGAGTGATAAACACCAAGGCAGAGAAGTCAATAGGGAGCAGGACAGGATAAATGCAGAAAAGGTGTTAAGGACAGGGATGGGGCTAAAGGGGTAAGGCCATAAAAATAAATGGAAGTTGATGAGTACCAATGCCCGTAGTCTGTGCAACAAGCTCCTGAACTAATTGCCTGAATGGAAGAGGGATGCCTGGATATTGTGGCAGTCACTGAAACATGGCACACAGAGAACCATGAGTTGGAAGTCAACATACCAGGATACACAGTCTACAGGAGGGACAGAGTGGGTAAAGAGGAGGAGGAGGAGTAGCTCTCATATAAGGAAGGGATTAAAGTAACAGAACTGAAGAGTAAACTGGAAGTTGAAGAGTCACTATGGGTCACCCTGGAGACAGGAATGGCACCACAATCCGCATGGGGTTGTGTACAGACCCCCAATCTCAGGGGAGGAAATGGACAAGGAAATGATAGAAGGCATCCTTAAAATGGCAGAAAAAGGGAGATATTGTTGATGGGGACCTGAATATGCCAGATGTTAACTGGAGTACCTTTGCTGCAGGCACATCCAAGAGCAGGGTCATTCCTGATGCCCCACAGGGGCATGCCTCAGACAGCTAGTGCTGGAACCCACGGAGGTAGCAATCTTAGACCTGGTACTCTCAAATGGGGAAGAAGAAAGGATTTCAGATTCAGAAGTGGGCAGCGATCTGGGAACAAGTGACCAAACCGTTTGGTTCACAATAAACACAGTCATAGAGTCAAGCAATACAAAACAAGAGTACTGGACTTCAGGAAGGCTGACTTTGGGAAATGAGAGAGTGCCTTAGAAAAGCACTAGCAAATGGGCAAGAAGGAGGGTGGAGGAACAATGGGAATAATCAAAACAGCCATCGTGAGGCAACAAGCCTTTGTGTGAAGCAAATCAATAAAACAAAACTAAGGAAAAACACTATGGTTCTCAAAAGAGGTGGCAGGGACGGTTAAGGAGAAAAGGATAGCATTCAGGAAATATAAGGAAACACAGAAGGAGCAGGACAGAGAACTTTATCAGTTAAAGCAGAAGGAGGCAGGGAAGACAGTCAGAATAGCAAAGGCACAAACTGAGGAAAAGATGGCCAACTCTGTTAAGAAGGGGATAAACCCTTTATAGGTACATTAGGGAGCGAAGAAAGACCAAGGAGGGATACAGAGACTTAATAAAGGAGGGATGTGGGCAGAGGGTGACAGTGAAAAGCAGGGATGCTGAACGAATATTTCTGCTCAGTATTCACAACAGATGAGGAGGAAGGTGCCTAAACCAAACAAGGAGAAACTCTGAATTGGGGGGCTCGATTCCATTCACAGATGAAAGGGTTTTGAAAAACTCTTGAAACTGAGGGTGGACAAAGCAATGGGGCTAATGGGATTCACCCAAGAACACTAAAAGAACTAAGGGTAGAACTAGTAACACCACTGACTACTCTCTCTAACAAATCATGGGAGGATGGAGTGGTACCTGAGGACTGGAGGAGGGCAAATGTGATTCCACTTCACAAAAGTGGGAGCAGGGCAGAAGCAGGAAACTACAGACCAGTTAGTTTGACTTCAGTGGTAGGGAAAATGATGGAATCACTTCTGAAGGAAAGAAATACAGGTTACTCACCTGTAACAGGAGTTCTAGGAATGGTATATGTTGTTCATCCAGACTCATTGGCAGGTATCCTTGCCGCTTTAAATCTTGCCGAAGGTCTTCAAGCTTGCTCCTCCCACCCACCGGGTGGTATAACTCTCGGCTCCGCCCCATGACGCCAGATCTGGCCCGCTGGAAGCTCAGGTTGTGCGTCGAAGCCGGGAGGTCGGGTGGGTCGTGTGGATGAACAACATATACCATTCCTAGAACTCCTGTTACAGGTGAGTAACCTGTATTTCTAGGGACATGGATATGTTGTTCATCCACACTCATTGGCAGACTCTAGCAGTTCTCCGGGAGGAGGGAGGCAAGACGCACACCCCAATACTTACTTGGGAAAGAGACTGGAGAACCGAGGCCCCAAAACCAGCATCCCGGCGTGACTCAAGGTCGATGTGGTAATGGGTAATGAAGGTGTTGCTGACTTCCAGGTAGCAGCCCTGCAGATTTCCTGGATAGGGACGTCCCTGGAAGCAGCCACGTTGCAGCAGTATGGCGGGTAGAATGAGCTCTTATCCCTCTGGGAGGCTCCATGCCCGCCAACTTATAGCAGCGATCTATGCAGGAGGTGACCCACCTGCCTATCGTCCGCTTGGCTGCAGGTCTGCCCAGGTGCGGCTTCAGCGAGGGTGACAAACAGCTGGGCTAACCTCCCGACTCTCAGCCGTGGCGCCTTTATAATAAGCGAGCCCTTCTAGGGTCCAGAGTATGGAGCCTATATTCGGCCTCCGAGGTGTATTGGGTAGAACACCGCAGAGAGAACACCTGGTTAAGGTGAAACTCCGACACCACCTTCGGAAGGAATTTCGGTGGGGAAGCAGGACAACCTTGTCCCTGTGGAAGACCAGGTAAGGAGACTCTATGGAAAGCGCCGGAGCTCTCCCATCCTTCTGGCTGACGTGATAGCCACCAAGAAGGCAGTCTTCCACGACAGGTGAGAGAGAGCACACCTGTGCATAGGTTCGAATGGCTTGCCCATGAGCTTGCCAGTACCAGCAGTAGATCCACGGAGGTGGGGGTTCCCGACTGAGGGAAATGTGATCAAGGCCTTTGAAAAGCGCCAGACCACCTTCTCCTCGCCATCGACTGCTTCCCGGCCCGCGCCCGCAAGCAGAGATGGCTGCCAGGTGCACTTAGGGTCGCCGACCTAAGCCCTTGACTGAAAGGGACCATAAATAGTCCAAGATGCTTGCCAAGGAACAGGAGGAAGGGTCCAAGCCCTGTCTGACACCAAATGGAAAACCTTTTCCATTTGAAGGCATAGCATTTTCTGGTCGACTCTCACGGACGCCTCAACTACATTGAGGACCTCGTCCGGAAAGACCCAAGGCCTGGAACTCTACGCTCAGGAACCAGGCCGTCAGGTGCAGGGATTGAAGGTCCGGATGGAACACCTTCCCTGATTGACTGAGAGCAGGTCCGGGCGAGCTGGAAGCTGCCGGAGTCCTGGAGCTGAGACTGAGGAGATCTGGGTACCAGAACTGGCGAGGCCAGTCTGGGGCTATCAGAATCACCTGCGCTTTGTCCCTCCTCGCCTGAGAAGCACCTTGTGGATCAAGGAAATGGGGAAAGGCGTAAAAGAGGCCCGGGGTCCACTGCCTCGAGAAGGCATCCCCTGCAGCGAGCCCTGCTGAGGGGCGGGCATGGAACAGACTCAGCTCGTTCTCCTGGAGGCAAACAGGTCCACCTGAGGTGTGCCCCAATGGGAGAACAGATGCTGAACTACCTCTGGCAGGAGAGCCACTGGGATGCAGCCCTATCCGGCTCAGGGCATCGGCCCAGGGTGTTGGAGGCTCCTGCCACGTGAATGGCTAGGAGATCCGCCTCCAGGCTGCGCACGAGTGACCAAATGCGAGAGCTTCCTTGCATAGAAGCATGGAGCGGTCCCGCCTCTGGCGGTTTAGATAGTACATGGTTGTGGTATTGTCCGTCTGACCGGACCACTTGACCCTGGAGGAACGGAGCAAAGGCGGTGAGAGCTAGGCGGACCGCTCGGAGCTCCAGCAGGTTGATGTGGCATCGGGACTCCTCGAGGGACCAGAGGCCATGAGCCCGGTGTTCCCCAGATGGGCACCCCAACCCATCAGAGAGGCATCGGTCGATAGAGAGACCGCCGGCCCGGGCGGACGAACGGGATGCCTCCTGCAAATGATCTGGAACGGTCCACCACTGGAGAGCTGCCCACATCCCCTGTGTCACCGACTACAAGCTGGTCCAAGGATCGCAGCGCCAGACCACTGGCTGGCCAGTCCCTACTGAAGGGGACGATGTTCCAGTGGGCCCAACGGACCACGCTGGTGCAGGCCGCCATGAGACCCAGGAGGCGAGGGAAGTCCCGGCAGGGCGAATTGCCCAACCAGAAATGATCGGGCAAAGGAGGAAAGAACCTCGGCCCTGTCCGCTGGGAGCGGCGCTCTGGCTCGAAGAGTCGAGCTGCGCCCGATGAATAGAATCACCTGTTTCGGCTCGAGTTCCGACTTGGCCTCGTTGATAAGGAGGCCCAGTTGAGAGCAGACCTGGAGGCCAGATCTCTGGACCACTCCGCCTCCTTCCTGAGGAGCTGCTATCAGCCAGTCGTCCAGGTAAGGGTACACCCGACCCCTCGGCGCCCAAGAATGCTGTCACCACTGCCATGCATTTGGTGAAGACCCTGGAGCTGGAGACAAGCCAAGGGCATGGCTTGAACTCAAGAGGGATCCTTCCGCTGGAGCGAAGGAATCTCTGGTGAGACGGACGGATAGGGCGTGAAAAACGCGCCCTGCAAGTCCAGAGAGCAGAACCACACCGCTGCTCCAAGGATGGTATTATCTGAGCCAGAGTGACCATCCTGAAGGTTCGAGACCTTAGGAACTTGTTTAGGTCGTAGGTCGAGAATGAAGCGCCAGCCCCGTCCGCTTCGAACCAGGAAATACCTGGACACAAACCCTGGGTCTGAAGGAGGGTCCAACACCTCTTATCACCTCCTTCTGGAGGAGGAGGCGATGTCGGCTCGACGAGCCGCCAGTGAGGCTGGGATCCCGGCCCCGAGGGGCGACGGCTCTGAAGGGTGGTGCCTGCTCGAATTCCAGAGGCAGGCTCTTCCCACCACCTCCAAGACCCACCTGTCCGTGGTAGCAGCGGACCAGGCGGAACGGAGTGCCGGGACCGTCTCTCAGGGGGGCCAGGGTGGTGGACGGGAATGGGGCACACCCTCAGCCCGTCACTGGGCAGGCTTGGAGGAGGGACCGGCGAGGGACCTCCTGGGCTCTTCCTCCTGCCTACTGTTAGAGGAAGCCGGGCTTGGGTTTGGGATGTGAAGGCCGAGCCTGCTGGCCCACATTGCTGGCCGGGCGCCGAAGGGCCAGAAGGACGCAAAGGCTTAGGCTGTGGTTTGCGGCCTTGTCCTTCTGAGCAGAAGAGACCGAGTCCAAGGTAGCATTGGACTTCTCGATCCTCTGCAGGTGACCTTCCACCCCAGGGTCAAGAGGTCAGTCCCCAAAAGGGAACATCCGCCAACTCTGTGCTGGGTATCCGAGTAAAGGTGGATATCCTCAGCCAAGCCCGGCCGACGCATAGCCACTGCGCGCCGCCACCGATCTGGCACATGAGTCCCTATATCCAAAGCAGTCTGGAGCTGCTGTTTGGCCACTGTTCTGCCCTGGTCCCGCACCTGCTTAACCGTAGTCTGCAGATCGGGGGGAAGATGAGGATGACCTCATCCAGGGAGCCCAACAGGGCATGAGAAAAATGTGCCATGAGGACGGCCGAACTGGCCTGACGAAGGCCGAGAGAGGACGCAGCGTGACCTTTCGCCTGACATAGTCCACTTTGGACTCCTTGTCAGGAGGTTTGTCCATCCCGCGCTAGCCGGGCGCTACTGAAAAACGCTGTCGGTAATCAACGCCTCCAGCAGAGGGTGTTCAAAACCGGACAAGGAACCGTAGGGACCGCATACTCTCTGGCCATCCTGGCCGAAGGTGCAGGGCAGGAAGCAGGGCGCTGCCAAGCTCCAGTGCGGACCACTATGGCCTCGCCACCGGAAAGGCCTCCGTCGGAGAATCCCTTGGTCCAGAATCTCCGTGAGGATACCTGCCAGTTTGGAACGAGGTTCGAGCTCCATCCCGGTGGACTCGAGATGAGCCGAAGCAGTCCTAGGAAGGACGACGGGCTATCATCCATTGACTGACCTGAAGACCCAAGTCCAGTCGCTTGGAGAAAAGGGGAGGAATCATCTTCGGACTCGGAAGAGTCCTCGACGAGCTGCCTCTGGCCTGAGCCACCTTCACCTGCCGAGGTCGGTCGGGAGTGAGGGTAACTGACAGCCGATGGGGTAGACCCTTAGCCGCATCGAGAATCTTGGTCGGAGCCCCAGTTGGTGGCTGTGGAGGCGGAGGTTCCACCAGAGTCGGTGGAGCAGCTGGTTTTTACTGAACAACCGCCTGGGTAGGCCTCGGATAAGTCGGAGGTTGTGTCGGCCGCCCAGTGACAGCCACTTAATGGCCGGGAAGGCGACGGTCGGCCCTCCCGCCAGGAGGAGCTGTTGCAACATAAGGTCCTCGTGCTCGCTTCTACGTAATTTACGCCGAGCTTCCCTCGTCCGAGGACTAGGACGAGCGGCGACGCTGGCATCAGGGGTGCCGAGACCGAGACCGCCTATGACGGTGGGATCGGCTGGACCGCTGGAAGGTCCGGAGACCGAGACCAGAGTCCCGGAATTTCCGAGGTCGGTCGCGGGAGGTGTCGGCGTGAACCGGGCACTCCCTTCGCTCGGATGGTCATCCGAGGGTTCGGAACCGGAGGCACAGGCGAGCCCACGGATCCTCGAACTCCTCCCGGGAACCGGGAGAGGGGAATCTCGGCGTAAAGGCGACAGCTCGTCCAACGGGTCGAGAAAATCTCGACTTCATCGGTGGGAGTCTCGTCAACTGACCTTGACGGGACAATGCGAGGCCAGTGGCCGGAGCCGAGTGTGCCCACTGCCGACGGGTCGACGCACCGGGAGAGGGACCTTTCCGGCCCCAAGAGCGCCGACGGAGGACTTAACCCTGTCCTCTTTTTGACCGAGAATAAGGTCCTGCAGACGTGAGGCCTTCTCCTTAGTGGAGAGGACAAACAAAGCTCCTTAAAGGAAGCCGTAAGAAGAGCCCAGAGAGAGCGGATAAATGCCGCGGCCGAGGAAGATACGCTCCGCCGCCTCTCTTCGAGGCGACCATCCGCCGAGCTGATCCGCCGAGCCTGCCGCCGTGACACCGCCAACTGGGCCTCCTTGACTTCACCGAGGGAACGCTCGGGACGGCCCAGTTGCACTCGGGCAGCACGGTCTTCGAGGACGAGGCCGAGAAAGATGAGCACAGGTCTCAAGCTCATGGTCGTGGCTCAAGGCCTAAGCAGTAGACACAGTGTGGATCCGCCCGAGACATCTTCTGCTCCGCATGGGCATCTCCTCAAATCCGGGAGTCGATTTGTCCATCGCGAGCCGTGAGGATCAAGATCAAAGTCTTTTCGCAAATTTATTTTTTAACCAGCAAACGGAGAAATAGGAACCAGTCTCAAACGCAGAGCGTTAAGAGGGAACCTGAGCTTCAAGCGGTAAGGAAGATCTGGTGCCATGGGGCGGAGCCGAGGTTATACCACCCGGTGGGTGGGAGGAGCAAGCTTGAAGACCTTCCGGCAAGATTTAAAGCGGCAAGATACCGCCAATGAGTGTGGATGAACAACATATCCATGTCCCTAGAAATGAAAAATCACGGACTCCACCGTAATTCTTGATCTTCTTGACCAGTCTCCACCACTCTTTCACACTAGTGGGATCTGTGCCGGAGGCACCAGGACCCATCGGGAGCAAACTTTTGCCGGAGGGTCGGGCGCGAGAGATGGCGCGCCTGCTGGCTCGCCGAGTAATGACTATCTCGGCGATTTGCCCTCCAACCGCCTCAGTATCTTTTTACCAAGGAGGTGCACCGCGAACTAACATAAAGAGTGAACCTAACCTTAAAAACGGACATAAGATAGTCCAGACGACCCGTAAGAAGGGTCATTAAAGAAGTCTTCACGGCCTAAAGATCTGAGGAGTGAAGACCAACACAGCGTGAGCTCGGGATGGAGGGTAGGGGTAGAATGAGTGGAGCTGCTAAGAAGATCAAGAATTGTAGGTAATGTAATTTTCATATCTTCCTGACATAAGTCTCCACCACTCATTCCACACTAGTGGGAGTACCAAGCTGATAATCCCTCAAAAGGGCGGTAGGAGAACCAGAGCTCACGCTGCCTAGGACAGAAGTCCATTATGATAGTTCTGCTGAAGGCGGAATGTCGCCTGCATGAACATCCAGTGCATAATGCTTAACGAAGGTATGCACTGAGCTCTAGGTGGCGGCATTGCAGATATTTGCAATCGAACATTGCGACTTCCGCTAGGGATGCCAGCGACCACCTTAGTAGAGTGAGCGAAACTTACCTTTCTAATCTTAACCTGTGCCATGGAATAGCAATGTCGAAGACATGCCACCAACCACAATGAGATGCATCTGATAGTACAGGTTGACCCAGCCGGTCTCGCTGAAGGAAACAAACAATTGCTGAGTCTTGCTAAAAATCTTGGTTCTATCTAAGTAGAACAAGACGTTTTCTCTTAATATCCAAGGAATGAAGAGACCGTTTCTCCTTCATTTTGGAAGCTTTGCGGCTAAGAGGAAGGACCAGAGGTTGGTTTAGATGGAATTCTGACACAACCTTGGGAAGAAATTTAGGATGAGTACTGAGAACTACTTTGTCCTTATGGACACAGTATACGGAGGGTCCGTAATTAGGGCATGTATCTCAGAGACCCCATGGGCTGAGGTAATGGGCCACTAGGAAGGCTGTCTCCAGGTAAGACATTTTAGCTCACAGGTAGCTGGGGGTTCGGGAAGGCTTCTCGAGTGAGCATGTCTACCACAAGGTTAATGTCCTAGGCTGCAACCGGACGCCTTACAGGGGGTCTGTATGCAGAATTCCTTTAAGAAATCTTTACACATAGGTAATTGAGCCAGAGTCAAGGAAGAAACCGCTCATGGTACGCCTGAAATGGCACTAAGGTGAACTTTAACTGTAGAGTACTGGAGACCTGAGTTTGATAGGTCCAAAAAAGGTACTCCAGAACCTTGTCTGAGGACAGGAAAAGGGATTCCAAGAGTGACTTTGCGACAACTGAGAGAAAACGCCCTTAGAAGTGTAAGCCGAGTAGCTGGCTTCCGGCAGCCAGAATGGATGTCTGAGACTCTTCGAGAGACGCTGAACCGTCTACTTCTACCTCTTCGTGGTGAAGCGCTGCAGGTGAAGTGACCCAGGTTGGGATGGACCAACCAACCTGAGTCAAAAGGATGATTTGCAAGGGAAGTGGTCTCGAGAGGTTGTCACATACTGGTTGAGTAGAGAAACCATAGTTGCCGAGGCCAGAGGGAGCAATGAGAATCATCTTGGTCCCCTGAGACTCGAATTTGAGAAGTATTTCTGAATTAGAGGAAGTGGTGAAAGGCATAAAGATTGCGCTTTGTCCAATCGCAGCCTGAACGCATCCCGACAGAAATGCCAGGCCTTGATTTCTGGAGTACAGAGAGAGTTTTGCTGAGTGGATGCAAAGTGTCCAGGTCTGAGTCCCCCACTCCCAACAGTGACCGAGCTACGGCTGGACTCGAGAGACCACTTGTGAGGGCCTGCCTGTGTTCTGCTGAGGTGATCTGTTGTCGCTTTGTATACCCGGTAGATATACCGCTTGAATTAGAGACTTGTGCCCAAGCACCACTCCCACACTCTGGTTGCTTCCTGCAAAGGGAAGAATGAGCACCGCCGCTTGTTGATGTAATACATCACAGCTTTGTTGTCCGCTTGAAGGAGAATGCTCTTGTGACAAAGAATATCCTTCAACGCCGGATCGTGATAGAGTGACTGCTCTATCTCCAGGACATTTATGTGAAGCTGAGCCTTGAGCTGAGTCCATACACCCCATGCCTGGACAGAGCGACAGTGGGCTCCCCCATCCCATCAGTGATGCCTGTGGTGATGGAGATTGATGATCCAGAGGATCAAGGGGAATCCTTCCAGGAGATTGCTCTCTTGAGACCACCAGGTGAGAGACCTGGGGCCTGTCACCTTGATGGGATAAGACTGGGGTGAGAGGTCGGTGACCACTGAGCTGGAGAGCATCGATTGTGGTCTCATGTAACCGAGCTAGGTGTACAGTGAACACTGAGGACGCCTATGAGACTCAACATACGCTGCATCGAGAGAGCTGTGACTGATCTGTTCTCCCGGCGTAACGGGCCATCTGAAGGATGCTCTAGTTTCTGTCCTCTGGAAGGAAAGCTCGCAGAAGAGGTGTCCAGAAGAGTCTCTATGAAAAGGAGCCTCTTTGGAGGCTGCAGCTGTGACTTTTCAGATTCAGCAGAACTCCCATGGACGAAGAGTCGGGAGGCCGCTGAACGGCTTCCAGGGTCCCTTGGCTGGAAGGGTTTGCTAGAGCCAATCGTCCAGGTAGGGAAACACTGGAGTCCCGAGCTCCTGAGATGCGCTGATAGAACTGCACAACACTTTGTAAAGACTGCTGCGGCCGAGGATAGCCCAAAGGGCAGGACTCTGAACTGATAGTTGGTGCAGAGTCACAAACCTCAGGAATTTGCGGTGGCTCAGGTGGATAGATATGCTGGTAAGCATCCTGCATGTCCAGGAGGCCAGCTAGTCGTGGTTGATGCAGCAAAGTAACAGGGTACCCAGAGAAATTATTTTGAATTTTCTCCCTGGGAGTGGAATTTGTTTAACTTTCTGAGGTTCTAGAATGGGGCGATCCTGATTTCTTGGAACCAGAAAGCAGTGGAGTAGAACCTGTGTTTCGCTGATGTGGGGCACCAGTTCTACTGCCCTGTTGTTCAGAAGGCCCTGATCTCGGCGGCGTAGGAGGTCTGATCGAGAGGTCGGCAACCTGGGTTGCTGCTTGGGAGGACGATATCTGGGGTTTCCAGAAAATTGAGAGAATAACTCGCTAATTATCCGGGTGACCCATTTGTCCGAGGTTATGGACTTCCACTGGTTGTAGAAGTATATCAGACGACCTCCCACCGGAGGAGAAAGTTCCACCGGGCAGTGGGGATGGAGCTTGGGCTGCACTATGTTGGCAGTGGGGCTTTGAAATTCTGTGCTTTCGCCGCGTTCTTTGAGGTTGGGCAGGTTGGCTTTACGGAAGCTTCCTCTGCCTCGAAAGGACTGACGACTATGAAACTGACGCTACTCTCACATGCCCCGAGAGGGGTAGGCGGAGTTCAGCCAGCTTAATGGCCGACCTAGTCTTCTGAGTGCCTCTAGGCTTGCTTCACCTGGGAGGACTGAAAAGATATGAGCTATCAAAGGGCAACGCCATTACCCGCTGCTGTGCATCATTCAGTAGCCGGAAGTCACGCAGCCAGGAGTGACGTTTGTACAACCACCAGCGGCTGCTGAACGAGAAGCAGTGCTCGAAAGCGTCCATGGCGGCTTTGACCTGTTGGGTTAGATCCAATACTCTGGTAACGGTTAGAAGAAGCTCTGACTTGGGAGTTGGAATCTGGAAGTGGTCAACCATTCGCTTGATAGAGTGCCACAGGATACATCATACTGAGAAAATAGCCTTGATATCTGGCAATACGCCATACTTAGAGGGAGGCAAGACTCTCTTACTCACGTATCAATTTCTTACTTAGACTCTTTGTTAATAGGTCGAGCTGTAGTAGCTTGAGGAAGAACTGATCTTATCATTCTCTGCCAGGACTACAATAGGGATCCGCAAGTGGCTTTGATGCCAAATGGGACGCATCCTTGGGGCTGAATATTTCCTATCAATAGATTTAGCCACCGAGGAGTAAGAGCAGGATTATTCCATACCATTTGAGACAGCTGCCTCAAGGAAGGTTGAATCGAGGGGTCAAACATAGGGATTCTCCGGCATGAAGATACTGGAGTCTTAATCTTTCCCAGGATCGATGTCTGTAGTCTGAGAAAGAGGGAACTCAGGTTCCTCAACAGAGACTTAAAGGACAGGTCCTCACTACAGTGCCTCTGTTGCAGTGAAAGATCCTAAGCTTCCTCCACTTCATCACCCAACTCAAGGGTCTGGGTCAGGCTCAACATCATCTCCTGATAGTCCAGAAAGGACTGTTTGGACAGGAAAGGAGGAAAATAGAGGAGGAAAGAACTGATAGAAAGGGAGAGTCCCCAGGCCCCCGGCGCTGAAGAGGCTAACGGAGTCGAGAGCGGCATCGTGAGGCGCATACCGGCAAGAGGCGCACGAGCACCGCAGGGCGCCCTGTGCTGCCGCAGCAGCCGCTGAGACCCACCGGCGCTGCGGACAGCGCCCGCGAGACCCACCGGGCGCCGCAGGGCCCCGCGGGTGCCGAAACGGCGCCGAGGACACCCCTGGAACCTGGAAAACATGAGAAGAGAAAAACAGGAGATAAGTGGGCATCGTGTGGCCCTCGCGCCTGCAGCCATGTGAGGGGAGACACCTAAGCTCGGAGTCGCTGGCACGGAAGGAGGGCCGCGCCGATTAGAAGGTCCAACCGTTACCTGATCGCCTCGACGAGCCTCAAGGCTCCGGGGCAACCGAGCCAGGCAGAAGAACCAACCTCCCGAGCCTATCGCCCATAAGAGCGCCCACTGATGAAATTGCTCATCTGGAGACCTACCTAGGCGGGTAGGGACTCATGTCTAAGACGACGGAACCGGAAGTTGGCGAATTCGGCGAGGAGACCGGCAACCAGCCATTATAACCGACCGTCGACGCACAGAGCGAGTCAGAGGGCTGACTGAGTGATGCCTTCTTTGACCTGTGGGTCAAGAAGAGCTCGAGGCCGAACGGTGCCGAATGCGACCGCCCATCCTCCGGGCATTGGACTGACCGTTGTCGGAACCTCGCTGAGGAGAAGGGGCTGACCGGACCCAGCCGACTGACTGAACAGCCATGCGAAGTCTCCTACCGCCACCTGACTCTGCTCATGGTTTTCATTCCGCAGGTAGGCAGAGACTTTTATTATATGTTAAATTTAAATATAATAGAAATATGATGAAATAGAATAAATCTAAGCGATACTACTATCGGTGATAATATTATAAAAATAAACTGAAAACTATGTGCTAGTTTGAAGTTTGACTCCTGGATAGGCGAAGCTGACGCTGTTACTGAAGCGCACTCGACGGCGGAAAAAGGAACTGAGGTGGTTGGAAGGTTGTCGCTGAGATAGTCGTCACCGCTGAGCCAGCGCCGAGCGCCATGCTCGCGGCGCTATCTCTCGCGCGACCTCCGCAAAAGTTTGCTCCCGATGGGTCCTAGTGCCTCCGGCGCAGATCCCACTAGTGTGAATGAGTGGTGAGACTTATGTCCAGGAAGATCTGTTGAGTACCTAGAGGCCAGTGGGCACAGGACCCAAGGCAGCATGGTTTCACAGCAGGAAGGTCATGTCAGATGAACTTAATATATTTCTTTGACTGGGTGACCAAAGTAGTAGACCAGGGAGGGCTGTGGATAAGGCCTACCTAGATTTTTTTTTTTTTTTCATTTATTCTTTTCCCGCCTAAGCTGCCTGCCTCCTGGTACTCTCAGCCTGGTCACGGGCCACGGACATCCACTCCTAAATCGGCCTCGGCCTCCGATACCAGTGGCTTACCCCACAGCGGGCCTGCGCACTCCCCTTGCATGCCGCAGTCTTGGCCAGGGTCGGAGGGCAGGCCTGAGGAGCTACCTGAAGCCGTGGCAGGCTTCATTTAAGGAGGCTGGCAGCTATCTAGTTTTCCGCTTTTTCCGGGAGAGGCGGGTTGTGCAATGACGCCGCGTCCGCCCTGCCTCCTGTAGCCTAGTGCCTGGTAGCTGTGAGACTCCTGGCCTCCGCCAAGGGTCTCGATGCTCCAGACACTTCCCCACCCTCCCCGGAGAAGGAGAGCAGTCCGTGGAATGCTCCATCCTTCTCTCCCCGGCTGGCCCTCCAGCGACCCTAGTCCATTCCGAACCTGGGTCACGGGCCACATGGAAATCTAACTGGCCATGCCGAATGGCTGGCAGGCCTACCTAGATTTTTAGCAAGGCATGTATACAGTCTCACACAAAAGATTAATATACAGTTAGCCAGCCTTGGAGTGGGTCCCAAGGTGGTAGCTGGATAAAAAACTGGCTGGACAACAGGACACAAAAGGTAATAGTAAACGGAGTCCACAGTGAAGAAAGAGGAGGTAACTAGCGGGTACTGCAGGGTTCAGTCCTCTTTAATATCTTTATAAGTGACATTGAGAGCACCTGAAGGAAAAGTATGCCTTTGCAGATGACACAAAGATCTGCAACAGGGTTGATACACAAGGTGGGTGGAAAGAATGAAAAGGGACTTGGCAAGGTTGGAGGAATGGTCAAATACATGGCAGTTCAGAATCAATGCAAAGATGTAAGGTAATGCATCTCTGAAACAAAACCCAGGGAAGATTACACAACGGGGTGAGTTAATAACAACAACAAAATCGAAGAGACCTAGGAGTAATTATATCAGATGACCTAAGGGTGGGCAAGCAATGTGAGAAGGCAGTAAGGAGGGCTGGGGGGATACAGGGATGCATAGCGAGAGGCATCAACAGTAGAAACAGGAAGTTGTTATCCCTTTCTACACTGAGTTAGTGAGACCCCATCTGGAGTACTGGGTGCACTGGAGACCCCATCTCCGCATAAGACAGACAGGAGGGAAGGCTGTTCAGAGGAAGGGAACCAAATGGTGCAAGGTCTGCACCAGGAGACATACGAGGAGAGACTAAAGCAGCTTAAATGTATACCGTGAGGAAAGGAGGGAGAGGGGGACATGAGAGAAACTTTCAAGTATCTCAAGGAATTAACAAGGTACAAGATGGTAGTATCTTTCCCAAGAAGAGATGTGCAAGAAAAAGGGGCACAATTTGAAGATAGTGGGGGACGGCTCAGTGGTATTACTAGAAATTATTTTTTCAGAGAGAGAGTGTTAGGATGCATGGAACAGCCTTCCTGAGGAGGTTGTGGAGTCAGGAACAGTGGAGAATTCAAGAATGCATGGGACAGGCATAAGGCAATTCTAGTGGGTAGGAGGAAGTAAGCTGTTGATTAACTAGAATCTGCAGCTTATCCATCAGGTAGGGAATGGGCAGACTGGTTGGGCCAAGCGGTCCTTATCTGCCATCAAATTCTATGTTTCTATGGTACAGGAACGAAATTCCAGGGCTGTTTTCTCAGTCCAATGCCCGCGCTTCAGCATCTGAAAACTCAAATTGTTTCTCCATAAACAACACGGAGGCGAGTTGAAAAAGCAAAGAGTTGATTATGCCCCTAGGACAAAGTTTAGCCTGCACGGTATCAAACTACTTACGCCTGTTTTGTGAAGTAAAAGATAAATCAGGATATAGTTTAATATCTTGGCCCTCAATAGATAAGGGTAAGCCCTTCTGGCTGCCAACAGGAACTGATCCTTCACGTCGGAGTTAACAGTTTTATTTTCTTTGTACTTTGTTTATTGCTTTAAAAATAAAACAATACAGCCAGTAATCTCATGCAAGAGATACAGCAAACAGTACAGATACAGTTGGGATAACACATCCATACTCTCACAATCTAGTACAGTAGGAGAAAGGGCAAAGCTACTTTAATAAACACTTAAAGTCCCACAATATCCATAGGAAGAGCCAGCCGCTTGTGGCCAAGGTTAAAATCCACAGGAGAAGTTGAAGGAAGAAAAACCGCGTTAGCCAGTAGCACCATTAACCTTTACATAATGGTGCTATGAATTAGGAAACGGTGCCCCAGTACCCCACACTCCGCTCCACATGCCTCAAGTTCAAATATTTGCAAACAACAAACAGGCACTGTATTACAAGAAACGACAACTTGCTGCTCCAACAGGAACTAAGATTCCAAGGGAGGAATATGATACCAATAGGTTCAGATTAAATAAATGTAGTACAATTCCATATTTATATTTCAATCCACCCTACCACCCTCAACATTCACCCCCACCCCATACTAAATAAACAGCAGAAATGTTTTTATGAAATCCCTGAACTTGGAGCAGCAGTCACTTTTTAATGATCAAGGGACAGTAACTTGCTTTCTTCGAGGTCAGAGCCCTCTGGATTAGTCTTTCTTAGTGGCTGGGCCTGAATTTCTGACTGTCCTCTCGACCCACCGCCAGCATCCTTGGATCCATAAACTGCCATGTTTCCCTTCATATGTGACCCGAATACAAGTACATAAGGGAAAAGAGTGAATGATCCCCAATGGCTGAAGTTTCTGGCACACCACGTTGAACTGTTTGCGGCGTCAGAGTTTGAAAGGAAAGGTTGGAAAACAGTTTTATGTCATGTCCATGGACATTTAATGGGTAAGCCACCTGAGCTGCAGTAATCAACACGTCCCAAAACCTCTGTCCCCATTGTTTTCAGGGCAACTGTCTGCGGTTGTTGGGGCCGCAGACTGCACTCTGGGATGATCCGCACGCCTGGCACAGCTTAGCCCAACTGAAATCTTCTGGAAAGTGGAGAGTCTCCACTAACCAGGTCCTCAAGTAAATAAGGAGGTTCACTCCTCAGCGCCCTCTGGAAGGCCTACTATGTGGACGCTCCCCACCCGCATAGCATTTTCCACTGCTTCTAGTCTGCCCCTGAGCTGTTGATTTTTTTTAATTAATCAGGGCAGTGGTAGTCTGTGCAGAGAGGATCCTTTATCCGCTTCTGCAACAGAGGAGGTAAGCGCTGTGATAGCTGCGTCATGGGCTTCCAACTCGTCAAAGTTTATTTCAATTTTAGTGTCCATGGCTTTCAGTGTCCAATATTGCTTGCCACAGGGTTTCTTAGAGTCGAAGATGCGGGATGACTGGGTGACTCATTCCCCGCCCAACTGGTTGTGTGGTGCAGCAGGCTGCTGGACTCGGAAGTTGTGGTTCTATTTCTTGCGTGCACCCCATGGCTAATTTGGTATCACTGAAAGCCCAAAAGCTGAAGAATCTGCTGAACCACCGTGTTCTGAAATACAGAGCCTTTAGCAGGTATTTAAGTAGCAAAATGGAGCTATGCAGTGCAGAGCAACTGAGGAAACATCCTGCCTGGAAGCTGGCTCTCTAGCACCCCGAGTTAAGTTTTAAGTAAGAGAACCGTGGTAAATTGAAGGAAGTGTGTGCCTATCTGTATGATATAGTAGGCTTTCAAAAGGATTGCTCCATATAAGCTCCAGTAAGTTGTAACACTGACCCAAGCCAAGTTGTCAGGTAGGATAGGAGATTCTCTCCCTCAACCCCCCCATTCGCACATTGGTGGCCCGTGCTTCTCATTCTAGAGGGCTTCAATCTTACTGTGTAGCTGGCTATTTTGGTGGTTAGTTTGGTAAGGGCTGTCAAAGTTGTGGTAGAACGAGCATCAGCAACGGTAACTGTGCAGGTCAAAATCTTTAGTTGTGAATCCTGGGACTCCAATCTTTGCAGGGTCAGCTCAATTTCGTATTCATAGCTTTAACCGCTCCAATATTGTGTGCCATGGTGGTTCCAGGCCCAGTGCCTCCGAGCTCCCAGAACTTGTTGGAACTGTTGGCTGTTTTGGGTCACTTCGCTGCTCCCACTGGACGTCCCATGTCTAATTTTAGGAACAAACTGCTCCGCTCTCAAGGGAAGGCAATGCCGATCAGGATTATGCCAAAAGAATAGTTTTTATCAAGTTATTCTGAGAGTATCAAAAGATTAGCAGGAGACCACGTAAGCACATCCTGTCAGGTCTCTGGCTCTTTAGCGTCCCTCATGACCTATTTAAACATGTTTGCTGAGTATAACACTGGTTTTACAGTCATGTATTATCACCCATGTTCGGTTAATAATGTTTACAAAAAAGCTAAAACTCTATATAGTATTGCATTCTTACAGATGTACTATACCCAATGGACATTTAATGGGTAAGCCACCTGGGCTAATGTCATGCAAGTACTGAGATCAGAGGCAGGATTCACAAAGCTTTGCCCGAAGCAAACATGGTTTGCCCAGGCCAAACTGGGCTTTGTGAATAGCTGAGTACAAAACCCAGTTTGCCCAAACAAACTGGGTTTGCATCCAGGTCAGGTAAAGTAGTGAGGTGGGCCGCATTCAAATGAGGGGTGGGGACCTGCATATCCCCGCAATCCCATTCATTCAAAGATATGCTCCCAATGAAGGGCCTTTGTGAAGGTCCTTCCATGGAGCAAATTACCGCTGGAAAACTGGCAGTAATCCATGCAATCCCTAGTGGTTGGCGGAGGTACTGCGGCCCATAAAGAATACAAAAATCCACGCGCTATAGTGTGTAGTGGTCCCACCCCATTCCCCACTCAGTAATAGAAAACCTCTTTCCATACTGTAGTGGTCCACGCCGCTCTCCATCTATCGCTTCAATCACTCACCTGTCATTAAAAGGAATTGTTTCTAGAATGAAGTGGTCCCAACCCCTCACCTATTCCACTCACAGCACACTACTCCCCACTCCCCTGCCTCAACATGCATAGTACAGCCTTTCACACCTCCACAGCTTAACTTGACTAAACCAATGGGCTTGTATACACCACAAGCCCATTGGCTGAGTTCAGTCAGTGGGCAGTTGTGGAGGTGTGAGGAGGGCTGTGCTGCTCACCAACCAGCAGCATGCTGGGGCAGAGGGAGTGGGTGGGTGGTGTGTGCTAACGACTGGGTGGGGGTTGGGGACCACTACACCACGGAAGCTGTTTTCTTTTAATATCAGGTAGGTGATCGGGAGGACCACTAAAGTATGGAAAATGTTTTCCTATTACCAGGTGGGGAATCAGCGGAGCAGGACCACTACACTATGGAAAATTATTTACATACTTTACGGTGGGTGATCTCCTGATCGGGGACCAGGTGGGCTATGGACAAGATGTTATTTTCATAACGGGTGGGTAGTCGGCAATCGGGGATTTGGGGTGGGACCCACAGTATGGAAATACATTTTTCTACCATTGGGTCTGCGATTGGGATGGGGAGGGCACAATTACAATATGGGACTTCAGCTGCATGGGCTGGTGGGGGCAAGCATCACCACACTAATGGCATGAAAACGAGACCATAATGGAATGCTAAAGACCACTAGCGCCTTGCATGCCCAATGAGCTCATCTGCATGTCTCTGTTCATCAATAGCACTTTAGCGCCTGACCACTATTGGCTGCAGGGCCATTTCTCCTGGCTGGTTGTGGGGCAGTGCTACTATGTAGCTCCAGAGTCCCTTTCCAATATGTTAAACAATCCCACTCTAGCTTACCACCTGACGAGATCTTCTGAACAATCTCCTTGAAATTCTAGAAGTTTCACAAAAAGGGGGAACTTTCTCATGCGATATCTGCACCCAAAACTTGGAACTCCTTCCTCTGAATGTCAAACTCTCCAAATCCCACCAAGCTTTTAAAAGGGTCTTCAATCCTTCCTTAGGGACTCTGACACTTGGCTCCTGTTCTGACATTCTTGTGCTTCCCAACTAGTTGCTATACCTGCTCCACTAAATGGCACTTACTCTCATATCTGCATTTGTATCACCTCCTGAGTACTGCCTCCTCAATATTATATCAAAAAGTTATTTGACCCAATGAATAGACTGTCTTGTGGACCCACTGCTGCATAAATCAGCCTGTGACTTGGATACTGTACTCCTGCCAGTACCACCGCATGCCGCTCTCCTGGTTGTTGCCTGAAAATAGTCAGCATTCTCGCCTAGTTCACTTAATTATTGTATTTTCTGTTCTTGCCATTTTAACTTTGTCCAATTGTAAACACTGCTTTGTTGTTCAAATTTTTCTTAATTCCTGTTGTGATATGCCCATTGTATTTCCTGTCTGCACAATGTTCCTTTGTTTGTAACGCCCCGGTTCGTGCCTGAAAATTGGCAACATTCCTGTCTAGTGCACATACACGTAAACAGAAACTAAATAAATAAATGTATTCCACTTTTTCTGGGTTAGCGCTGTTCTCATCAAGCTTCCCTATTCACAGTCTGATAGTCCACCGGCTATCCGACTGTGAATAGCTCCATTGCACACCAGCGCAGTTGGGAAGTGCAGCACAAAATTTTGTGCCCACTTTGCACTCCCTTTGTGAATCCTGCCCACATTTCCTGCTTTAAAATGCATCAATAAAAAATAAATGTGTATGATCTGACCTCCTAACAGGCTCTCTATAAAACCGGATTGATTATCCTGTACTTTAGTCTATTTACTATATGTTTCAACAGAAAAACAGTTAAAAACCTGTAAGTGAACAATAAACTACCTGTGTGAGACTAGTTTACAATTTTTTTTTTTTACACACATAGAATTTGGTACAAAATTCCTAAGAGTGTATTCTTCTGGGTGGTAAGTCGAGGCAAAAAACTCACAAAAACAGAGAGCCCCATCCATGCCTGCTGAGAGAGCACCATATGCCCTCATTCTCTAAACGGTGTCAGCGTGGCTCAGTTGGTAGCACATTCGCCTGGACCAGAAGGTCATGGGTTCTTGTCCCACACCGGGATTGGACTTGCACCTAAAACCGCTGGCATCCGAGTGCAGTATTGGGGGTGCTGTACTGCTGGGGTGTGCCGTCCTTGATGAGATGTTAAACCGAGGTCCCTTCTGCCAGTCCTGGTGGGTGTCCAGGTGGAAGTAAAGAACCCAGGGCACTCTTTGCAAAGAGCAGGGAACATTCCGGTATCCTAAGGCCAACATTCCCTTCCCATAAAAATCGGTTCATGCAATTATCCAGGCTGTGTGGGTGATTATGTGCGATATGGCCGCCACCACACATTCAGTCACTTCACTACCAGTCTAGCTTTGCTTTAAAGCACTTTGGGATACTGTGTATGAAAAGCGCTATATAAATGCTGATTCTTCTTCTTCTTCTAAAGGGGTACCACGTTCCTTGAAACTTATGATTTTGCAGGTGAAGGTCCGCTGTGATCCTCTCCACAGGATAGATGCTTTTATAATGCTCACCCAATCTTGAAATGATGGTGGATCTGGAAGCAACCATTTCCTGATAATGGCTTTACCGGCCACTGCCATTAATAGTCCCAAAAACAATTTCTTGTAATTTGATTTCCTCCCGAGCAATTTTCCCAGAATCAGGTATTCAAACCGAGATTTCTCAACTACCAGCCATTAGTTGAGATTCCTGTTTTACCTTTTCCCAGAAGGGTTCTAATACTGAGCACCCCAAAAATGTGATATGGAGTACCTACCTCCCACACCCCTACCAGCATCTATCTGAAAGATTTCTTGTATAATGTTTTGTTCTAGTGGAAGTGAGAAAAAGTGGCTGTTAATTTTCCATCTGAATTCCTCCAAGTATTAGAAGCAGAGGTATGAAATACCCAGTCACAGATATGTTGCTAATCCTGAGGGGTTAGGTTAAGGCCCGATCCCCTCCCAAGCTTGTTGACAAGGAGGTGGTGAATGCATTTAGTTAGCTCACGAGTCTGAACTAATTTTGAAATATATTTATTTATTTATTACATTTTGGTGAGCGGGTAAGCCCACTGGGCCCCGGAGGTCCCTTTTTCAGGGGCGACCGGGATTACATGGCAAAGGTAATAACACAGTAAAAGAAAAATTACTCACCTTAGTATTGTTGTTTCTTCTAATGGAGTCTTGCTGTATTCTGACGTATGCAGTGATGACCAACCTTGAACTGCCCTGGAGATGAAAGAGTTAACTTTCCATGCCAGGCATGGAACTCTGAGCTCGAGCTCGGTTGAGACTCTGTCTGCTGCTGTTTGAAATTAAACCGTCAGATCTTTTACTAGCTAAACTCACTGGGTGCCCTGTGTGGAAACTGTAAACCTACACTAGCCAACTGGCTACTAAATATAAAAGAGATTTTGGTCCCAAAGCAGACTCAAGTCAGGAACCCAAAAAATAAAACAAAACACAACACCCACACACCCAAACCAAAGGGATGAGAAAGAAGGGTGGGGCACCTCCCAGTGCCAACATCACTACTGCCCACCCACATCCCAAAACCAAGGTTCTGAGAGGAGGCGGGGGAAGGAGTCAGAATACAGCAAGACTTCATTAGAAGAAACAACATTAGTAAGATGAGTAATTTTTCTTCAAACAACATGAAGTCTTGCTGTATTCTGACATTGCAGACTACAGCAGTACTTCCACGGAGGAGGGACAGAACCTACTTAGGAAATAGGCTCTGAAGCACTGCTGTGCCAAACCTAGCATCAGTCCTAGCCTGGATGTCCAGAGAGTAGTGCTTGGTAAAAGTGTACTGTTTTCCAGGTGGCTGCTTGACAAATCTCTAAGATAGGAATATCCCTGGCAGCAGCCAGGGAGCAGCTGTACCTCTGTAGAGTGAGCCCTCAGGCCTGAGGGTGGTGAATCTCTACCTAGTTTTGCATATAGCAAAATTGAATGCAAGAGACAATCCACCTGGCAATGGATCTTTTAGTGACAGGTTTTCCTTACCAACCTCACCATAAGTGAGGAACAGTTGGAGGATTCAAACCTGTGATCCTTGGTACGTCTCTATGTAGTAGCTAAGGGCTCTTTTCACATCCAACTGTGCAGCCTCCTCTCACCAGAGGAGGAATGGTCAGTGAAGAACACAAGAAGAGACACAGATTGGTTAAGGTGGAAGTCTGAAACTACCTTAGGTAAAAACTTCCTGTTAGTCCTGAGGACCACCTTATCTCTATGGAAAGAGATAAAATCAGGCTCCACTGACAGGGCTTGTAACTCACTTATGCGCCTGGCAGAAGTGATGGCCACCAAGAAAACAGTTTTCCAAGTCAAGTACTTAAGCTCTGTTGAGGACAAAGGCTCAAAAGCGGGTTGCATAAGATGAGCAATGCAAACATTAAGGTCCCAAGCAGGGGCAGGGTCCCTGAATGGCAAATTGGTATGAAGCAATCCCTTGAAAACTTGGAGAATACAGGATGAGCTGAAAGGGAAGAAGGCTTACCTGCTGAAAAGAAAAGCAGAGACAGCTGCCAGATGCACTTTTAGTGTAGCTGGCCTGAGTCCCAAGCTATTCAGATGAACCATATAGTCAAGGACTGTGGGCAAGTCAGCAGACTCTGGGAAATATGCTTCCCAGAGCACCATATGGAGAATTATTTCCATTTGGAATTATAAGTGCTTTGGTGTAAGGCTTCCTAGAAGCCTTTAGAATATCCATAACACTTGAGAGAGGTGTAAATCAGCAACCTCTAACTCTTCAAGAGCCAGGCCTTGAGATTGAGAGATTTGAGATTCAGGTACCAAACCCTCCCCTGAGCACAGGTTAACAGGTTGTAATTCCTGGGAAGAGACAAGGGAAGGTGGACTGCTAAGGACAACAGGAGAGGGTACCAGGGCTGTCTGGCCCAGTCTGGAGCAATCAGAATCACCTTGCAGGGTTGAGACCTGATTTTGACTAGCACCTGAACAGGAGGAAGGGGGAAAAGCATAGAGGAACTTCCCTTCCCAATTGAGAACCGGGCATCCAGGGGACTGAGCCCAACACTGGGGCTGCAGCAAAAGAGGGAAGTTGGTGATTGTCTGGGGCTGCAAAAGATCTATCTGTGGGTGCCCCATCTGGAGAAGATCACCTCAAAACCAGGGGATCCAGTGACCATTCGTGATGGCCCTGAGATATCCTGCTGAGGGCATCTGCCAGGACATTGTCCTTGCCTGGGAGGTGTACTGCTGTAGGGGAGGTGTTCAGGGAATAGGCCAGAAACCACAACTTCATTGCTTCTGTGCACAAGGCCGTGAGGCCGAGTGCCCCTTGTTGTTGATATACCACATTGTGGTGGTATTGTCTGTCCTGATCTGAACAACTTTATTCTGAACAGACTTGGAAAAGCTTGAAGTGCTAGAAACACTGCTCTGAGTTCCAACTGACTGATGTGAAGCAGAGATTCCAGAGGAGACCACAACCCTTGGGTGGTCAGGTCTCCCAAGTGGGCCCCCACCCCAAGAGGGAGGCATCTGTAGTAAGGATTAAAGAGTGAGACTGAGTGACAAAAGGAACTCCCTGTCTTAGATTGTCCTGATCCTGCCACCACTGCAAAGCCTGGATCAGGGTTCGAGTCACTGGGATCAGTTTGGTCAGAGGGTCCTTTTCTGAGACCAAAAGGCTCTCGAGTGGAACTGAATGTCCTCATATGAAATCTTGCTCCCTGCACCACTGCTGTAGAAGCAGCCATGTGCCCCAGGAGCTGCAGAAAATGCCTTGCTGGTCAAGACACCTGTAGGGTGAATGAAGAGGCCAGTGTGATAAGGGTCCTGCTCTGTCCAGGGAAGGAAGGCTCTTGCCTTTTCTGTATCTAGCTCTGCGCCTATGAAGGTGAGGAGCTGAACAGGCTCTAGAACTGACTTTGAAAGATTCAGAAGGAAACCCTAGAGAAGTGAGCAGTTGCTGAGTTATCTGTAGTGTAACCTGACTTGGTCTGGGGACTGGCCTACTATGAGCCAGTCGTCCAGGTATGGGAAGATGGCACCTTTGCCTTCTTAGGGAAGGCAACTACTACTGCCAGGCATTTTGTGAACACCCTTGGAGCAGAGGTTAGGCCGGGGGGCATTGCTCTGAATTGGTAATGGCCTGAGGCAGCTCTAACCCGAGGTATTTCTTGATGGGAGCTCTGATGAGAATATGGAAATAGGCATCCTTGAGGTCCAGGGAGACTAGCCAATCCCCTGGCCTTAGAGAGGATAGAATTATTCCCAGAGTCACCATTTTGAACTTTGGCTTTAAAAGGTGCTTGTTTAAATATCTGAGATCCAGGATGGGCCGCCATTGTCCTGTCTTTTGAGGGTGAGGAAGTACCTGGAGTACAATCCTTTCCCTTTGTGTAGGGGTGGAACCCTTTCTACAGCTCTGAGAGCCAAGAGGGAAGAGACCTCTGCCTCTAGGGCAAGTGCCTCTGAAGGATTTGCAGGTGGAAAGGATCTGGTTCTCAGCTTTGGAAATTTTTGAAGCTGAGAACCAGTCCCTGGCTTACTACTTCCAGGAGCCATTTGTCTGATGTTAAAGACCTCCAGTCTTGGACAAAGTAAGCCAGCCTGCCCCTACAGGTGTTGGAGAATCGGCCCTGGCAAACCCGCCACGGTGCCTGTTTGGCAGGGGTTTAGGCTGAGGGGTGAAGCAGGCCTGCTTGTACCCCTTCTGCCTCTCCCTCTAAAGAACCCCTCTGAGCATAAGCAGAAGAGGAGGCCTGGGCTTGGTAGAAAGGCCTATGAAAAGGCCTGCCCCTGCCCTTGGGATGCTGCCTCTGAGGAGTGGCTTGCCTTCCTTGGCCTGAGCACTCCTATAGGTGGTCCTGTATTCATTCATTTTCTTCATGTAGTTCTCTGTTTGCTCCCCAAACAGAGAATTACCCACACAACAGGAAAATCCATGGACTTAGTCTGGGTATCCTGAGACAGGCTAGTACATCTGAGCCAAGCCATCCCACGAAGGGCCACAGATGTAGCCATGACTCGAGATGAAACATCATTGGAGTCCACTGCAGCATGGAATTGCACCTTGGATGCCTCAATACCATCAGCAGCCACCTGCTCCAGCTCCTTGGCAAGCTGGCCAGGGACCTGTTTCGCTAAAGCCATTACAGTGTCCCATCTAGATTTCTGATATCTAGCTGTACAGGCCATATAATTGGCCTGCCTGAGTCCCAAGGATGCTGCCATGTACTGTTTCTTTGCCACGGCATCAATCCTCCTGGAGTCCTTATCTGGGGTGTGAAGTCAAGGGTATTAGCCTTGTCACAGGCTGCAGCCTGCACTACCCCAACATGGCTGCATTGCTGGGTAAGGAACTCCGTATCAGCCTGACAGAGTATACACCTCTTGTCCATTCTCTTATCCACAGGAGGTATAGAATTAGGAGGCTTTAAAATCTTTATCGTCTGTTTCCCAAAAGACTTGTGTAAGGGAACAGACAGCCTCCTGGACTCTGGGATATCAATCATTTCCACATAGTCAGGCTCCTCCTGGTCATCCACAGCTTCTTCCATAGGAAGCTGAAGGGTTTCGCCACTTTCTTGTAAAACATGAAATGGGAGGGGACTCAGAAAGCCTAGGAGGAGACACTCCTGAAGGTCTGTCTGGGAGATGTCCGGGTCAATGGGCACATCCAGACTTTCGTAATCACCATCACTATCCTCACACTCTCCTTCCTCCTCCTCCTCCTCCGGTTCATAAAAATCTTCTAAATTATAGTCTGGAACTGGGGAACCGACCGAACCGAGCCCCTTCCTGATGGTGCCAGTTAGGTCGGAACCAGAATACGAATGAACAATCCTTATCGCTTTGGCTATTTCATCAGCGGTCGGAGAAAGAATTTGTGGATCCGCACCGCTGATTTATCCCTTCTTTTCTTTTAACAGAACCGACTCTCAGAGTCGGTTCTCCTTGAAGAAGTTTCGCCCTAGTCAGAGGGCACTCGCTCTGGTTCGGGTTGAACTTGAACGGGCTGGCATCAGGTCAGTGGACTTCTTGGCCTCCCTTTCCTGAGCCTACCAACTCTCTCTTTCCAGGGTAGCTGCAGGAAAATTCTGCAAATCTGGCAGTCTGAATCGAGGTGGTCAAACCTCAGACAATAACACAGGTGGTGTGGGATCAGCCTTAGCAAAGACTTCCCACACACACTACAGTGTTGAAACCCGAATGGGCCCGGTTTTCTTTTGGGTTTCTCAGACATGGCCAGTCCTAACAAAAAGCATCCCTTTTCGGCAATCCGCCAGGCAAGACACCCTTTATCGGTCCCCGACTGTGTTGGCTGGTCGCGAAAACCGCCGTGAATGAAAACTGCTTTTTTTTTTAGAACCGATAAGGACCGTTACCACACTCTAAAAGTAGAATAAACTTTTTTGAACAACCTGATCGGTTCAAACCGGACCGATCCCAAGTTTACAAGTTCCACACAGAAGAACAAGAAAAATAAACCTATCTAGTACTCACGATACCACAGACAGAGTCTGAACCGACAGGTTAACAGGTTAAATTCGGTTGAAAATCGAGAAAACGGTACTTTAACCGACAACTTGAACCGAGCAGGGAGAAATTCCGGAGCGACTGTTCAGTCAGGCGGAGTAAAGAATCTGACGGTTTAATTTCAAACAGCAGCAGACAGAGTCTCAACTGAGCTCGAGCTCAGCGTTCCATGCCTGGCATGGAAAGTTAACTCTTTCATCTCCGGGCAGTTCAAAGGTTGGACATCACTGCAATATGTCAGAATACAGCAAGACTTCATGTTGTTTGAATGACATTTATACAATATGATACAGATTATACAGTAATGTACAGTCAGCTGGTTACATATGCTGAGATCGGCCTGATAACACAGTAAAAGTGACAAATTATACAATATAATACAGATTATATGGTAATATACAGACAACTAGTTACTTATGCTGAGATCTGCCTGCATTTGTGTTGGGTACCGGGTTGGCAGAGTAAGTGACTAGACGAGGGATGTCAGAGAAGGTGAGCCAACTGTCATAACTGTATGTATTTGACCTTCTGCTGCTTGCATTATAACCCACGTAAGGGTGGTCTTTCAAGAGTTTTTTTCTTTGTTAAGAAAAACAAGGAGCAAAAGAGGTTCACTTAATATGCATCTTTTTTTTTGTGCACAAAGGGCGCTTAAAGAGAGAACTAGGGCACAGTCGCCCAAAGAGAGAAATTGCCTTCCCTAAAACAAACAAGCACCAAAAGGGAGGGTCTTAGGTGCCAAGTGGCATATAAGGAACAAGTCCCTGCAGGAATTTGCCTCCTGACACCAACCCCAACTTTTTATTTATTTTTATTAAAACGGGAAGGCAGAAGAAAGGGAGGAGAAACTACCCAGAAGCCTGGTCACTGCAGGAGAAGGTGGGTAGGTTACAGTGATGAATGGTAGAAAATATTCTGGAAGATCAAGAATTATGGTGAGCACACAATTTTCATATCTTCCAAGAATCAATCTTCACCATTCATCACTGGTGGGTCAGAGTACCAAGCCACCACCAAACTGTGTTGCTGGAAAACCCTAAGGGAAATGGTTGTTCCCTCAGATTCCTGTGAGGGAGACAGTGAGGCCCCTCATGGGTCTGGCGAGGCCCAAGATGGGTCTGGGACAGGCAGAGACTCCCATGGCCTGAGAGCAGGAAGGAGCCCACAAGCTCACACCTAGCCCAGCAGGAGAAAATGGGCCCCTGGTACTGTGAGGCAATCACCCTATGCTGGGCCAAGGGTGATAACTGTGAGAGGCAAAGCCACGCCATTCACCCAATGCAGACTGCAGTTCCTACCAGTCTGAAGGCTATCTTGTTGGCATCATAGGATGCGCTAGCTTGGTGTCTCACCAGTTCCAGACCCTGGGCAGAAAGGGAATGCCTGCCTGTGGTTGCCTCACAATCCGGCAAGGACGCTAGGACATGATCAAACTGTCACCCACAGGTGCCTACCATAGGATGCCTGGTGTGCCTGACATGCAGCAATGCACAGCATAGTGCATGCCGTTGAGAAAACTCTGCAACACTAGACATCAAACTCCGCTGAATCTGACTCTGTAGGATGGTCCTGGATGAGGCAATGATGCCCAGAGGAAGTAACCAGGAGATGGATGCCAGAAGGGGGTGGCATGGCTCCTGGAGATCGCAATACCTGCGCTGAAGTCCTTCGGGCTGGAGAGGTGTTAGAGGGACAAAGCTAGACATTTCAGGATGCCTCTGTATATGGTCAAGGCCACGGAGGTGTGACTGTTAAGTCTGTATGGACCAAACAACTCTCTTTAAATAATCTAGGCCTTGCCATCTCCTCCCGGTCACATGGGTAATAATCTGGAAACATGCTCATGGAGGACATAACTTTTGTAAAACACTTTCACATGTTTTGCCTCCACTTTAGAAGCTCTCAAGTAGAATTTTGAACCCTGGCATACTCAAAGGTGATATCTATATTTGGGATCAATCCTTAAAATGGAAAAACAACAAAATGTGACAACAGTTGTTTGAGCAATTCTAGCCCTATTATTAAAAAAGACATATCTCCATTTGAGCAGACTATGGCCAAGAGGATCTTTTCCAATTTTGAAGGGTATCAACTAGATTGTTATATTCTTTCTGAAGAGTTGTTCTCTTTATTACTTAAAAATTCTAATAAGTTCAATGTAGCTTACATCCACTTGGTTCCATTTCTGATCCTGAACTAATGTCGAGCCCATTACAGAAATCAGAAGAATCTATATGATTATATGGGGATTCTACTGTATCAAAAGTTTCATTACAAAGCCCCGGCCCTATAGAGGACGCTTCAAATATTCTCAGCTGGACTATTTCATGTCTTGCCTCAAAGTTAGCAGACCCACAATGGTTTGATTTCATCAGCAAGTATGAGGTTGTTATATTTCAAGAAACATGGGCATTGTTCAAACCTTTTATAAATGGTTATGAATATTTTTTTTTCAGCTATTAAGGAACATTGTTATGGTAGGGTTAAAGAGGCCTCCTGACATTGGTGAAAATCAGGAAGGTCTGAAGGTTACTGATAGTCTGGTTGGCTCCAGACTTCTTTTCACTCTTTATAAAGTGGAATGGTTTACATGTGCTTTTGTGAATGTTTATGTTCCAGCTCATTTTTATTCTGCTCCAAGTTATGTCATTTGGATGAAGCTTTCAACAGATACAGAATCTTTCCACCTTCGTTAGCATTCTGACATTGTTATACTGGCAGGGGACTTTAATTCAGAACTGCCAAATTTGACAACCTATCCCCACTAGAGGAACTATTTTATATGGGAATCTGGGACCTAGGAATTCCATGGATAGTGTTGTGAATGAACCAGGAAGGTGCTTCCAGGACTTTATTATGAACAGTAACTTTTAATTTTAAATGGGAGGGGAAATGATCTACACGGGCTTGTACATTTTTTTTTCTTCTCAAAGGCAGAGTGTAATAGATTTTTCCTTATGCTCTCCGACTGTTACAACCAGTAGCAGAATTCGACAGTAAATATGAGACCAGAGAGTGATCATGTTGCCATTACTTTTCTACTAGCATTTTCTGATAAGATCTCTACCCCCAACCTTATTCATCCTTCTTAAGTTGACAGGTAAAGCTAAAATAGCTCTCAATGTTCAAACATGTGATATAGTAGTTGAATTAATATATTCCCTCCTTTTGTTATTCTCATTTGAGGAGGCTAATGTAGATGCTAAACACATGAGTGAACAGCTGGATTTGTGCTATCAGCAAATTAACCAATTAATTTACCCCACCAACAATAGAAAACCTTTTTAAATTTTTGGTTTGACACTCCTGTATTGAAGAAAAATCAAACTGGGAAACTTATTAGATATGAGAGAAATTCCTTCTAGCGAGAAAATACAGTTACGTAAGAACTTACCTAACAGTAGATCTTCGAGAACAGCTCTTGCAGCAGGTTACACCATTAGGACTGAAGTCGGCAGGTGCCAGGACCCCACGGAAATTTTCTAGCTAGCAATATTCAGCAGGACCGCCCCATGTCAGTCCTGGCCGACATCAGGCACAGTACATAAAGAGGTGGTCCCCAGAATGCCCAGTTCTCCTACCGGAAACTCCTGGTCGCTTGACGACATCAGAAGAGGAGGCTGAGGATCCGCCATCAAATGGCAATCAGAGTACTGTTGAGAACACCTGATTCTAGGAGAAGGATACTGGAACAAAAAATCTACCTCCAGCGAGGATGGTGGAGGGAAGACTTGCTGCAAGAGCTGTTCTCGAAGATCTACTGTTACAGTAAGTTCTTACATAACTGTACTATCTGACTTCGAAACAGCTCTTGCAGCAGGTCACACCATTAGAGCTGATTCCCAAGCAATAGTGGAAATCCCACACCATTGGGAGGAGGGAAGGCAGAAAACCTAGTAAAACCTAAGCCTAGGACAGAATCCTTGAAGGACTGCTAGACCAAAACCTGCTCTTCGCCTCAATGCACCATCCAGGCTATAATGTCTGATAAAGGTATGCAAAGTGCTCCAAGTTGCAGGTGCACAGATGGCTGAGGTGGACACGTTCTTTAAGGCTGCAAAGGAGGTAGCTACCCCTTGTGGAAAGACCCTTAACTGTGCCCGTAAAGGTTTGTTGTGCTTGGTAACAGAACGTGATACAATGTATGAGCAACCTGACAGCTACTGTTTGAAAACAGGAGCTCCCATCATCCTGTGGGCTAAGGAGACAAAAAGCTGATCAGATTTTCGATAGTGTTTGGTCCTGTTCAGGTAGTATCGAAGACACCTATGCACATCTGAAGTGTGCAACAGGGCCTCTTCTATTTGAATATTTAGGAAGTACACTGGTAGATCAATATCCTGATTAAGCGGAGAGCTGAGACCACCTTAGGCAGAAACTTCGGATTGGTCCGTAAAGATACCCTATCCTGGTGGAAAACCAAATAAGGTTATTTTCGCATCAGTGCGTAGTTACGTAAATTCTTCTGGCGAAGTAACGTATTAACAGAAAACAACGCCTTCCATGTAAGGAGACGAGCTCAATCCGCAGCTGGTTCAAAGGTGGCAGCGTAAGCTGCTCCAGGACAAAGGGTAAATCCCAAGGCAGAATAGATCCTTAATCAGAGGTCTAAGGTGGAGAACACCTCTCACAAAGGCTAATGCCATGTCTAACTGAGATACAGGACGCTGGCCTACAGGAGTATGATAGGCTGAGATGGCACAAAGATGTACTTTTATCGAGGAGCAGGCCAGAACAGACAGGAGGTAGTCTAAGACCAACCTTTCTGGACAATCCAGTGGCGAAAACTCCCGCTTGAGCCCATAGGCAAAATCTGCACCATTTCATGGCGTAGTAGCATGAGTAGCCGGTTTTCTAGCGGCCGCTAGAACATCAGCTACCTCTTGCAAGACCCCATATCGCATAATGGCTATGTCTCTGGGAGTCAATGTGCAGGTTCAGCGAATCAAGGTCCGGATGGATCAAGGAGCCCACTTTCTGAGACAGCAAGTGAGAGCTGATTGGCAGAGGCACCGGAGGTTCCCAGGACAGCTGATGTAGTAGAAGGAATCAGATCTGCCTGGGCCAGAACGGCGCGATAAGTATCGTGTTGCTTGCTCTCTGCGAAGTTTCAAAGGACCCTCTGGATCAACGGAAGTGGGGAGGCATAGAGGAATCTGCCCGCCCAGGAGAGGGATAACACGCCTCGCCAGAAAACACCAGGCCCTGGATCTAGCGAGCAAAATTGGGCAGTTTTGGGTTGGATGGGGACTCAAAAGGTCTAACTCTGGTGTACCCCATCTGCAAACAGATCCTCTACTACCTCCTGGAGTAGTTCCCACTCGTGGACTCTGGTCTGAGAGCGACTCAGGCAGTCTCATGATGACACGGTCCACTCCTGGTACATGAACAGCAATGAGGTTTGCTCCGTGTTGAAAAACCCAATCCCACACCCTCATGACCTCCCTGTAAAGCGGTAGGAATGGGTGCCTCCTTGTTTGTTGAGGTAATACATCACCGCAGAATTGTCTGTTAAGTGTACCGTGGAATCTCTGACTGGAAAGCCTGCAGGCGTAAGAACTGCTCTCATTTCCAGGATATTTATGTGGAGATGAGTCTCTTGGCTGTCCACAGGCCCTGAGACCAGACATTGTCTAGGTGTCATCCCCAACGAGCCCTGGAGGCATCTGAGGAGAGCGCCACAATCGGAGACGGCGCAGTGAAGGGGACCCCACTGAGAGGTTCTTCAATCTAGCCACCATTGCCAATCCCGGATTTTGGCCTTCGTGATCCGAATTGGTAGCTCCAGATGGTCTTGCTTTTGATCCCATTGGACCCATAACATCCACTGGGTCACCCGCATGTGGAGACGGGCTAGCGGGACTGTTGCAATGGCCACAGCCATGTGTCCGAGCAGGCAAAGGACTAGTCTGGCTGGGACAGTCTTCTTTACCAAGATGTCCCTGATGAGGAACTGAAGTGTTTCGCTCTGTCCTGGGGTAGAAAGCTTCCCTGGACGGTGTCCAGAACTGCGCCTATAAACTGCAGAATCTGAGATGGAACCAGGCGTGACTTCTCTTGATTGATAATGATGCCCAGCGCCTGGAACAGAGACTGAGTACAATGAATGGGGACATCAGGGCTTCCCGAGAGGCGCCGTGAGAAGCCAGTCGTCCAGGTAGGGCAACACGTGAGTGGTCTTCCCCTTAGAGTTGCCAGCTACTACCGCCATGCACTTCCGTGAATACCGAGGTGCCAGTGACAGTCTGAAGGGAGGGCTCGGAACTGATAATGGTGACCCTGTAATCAAGCGCAAAAAACTTCCTGTGTGCTTGAGCTATGGGCATATTTATTTATTGAATACGCTTCACCAGGAAAGGCACACTGAGCAAAAAGATGCTCGCCTCACTGTGCGACCTGGGGGTGGGGGGGAGACATGGAGGAAGGTATACATACAGCAGTCAATTGGTTGAGCATGGAATGGAGCAATACAACAATTGTTACATAATTGTGTGAGATTATATACAAGCTTGTTACCTGAGGAGGACAGTACAAACATGAGCCTCTAGGTAAATGTAATACATAACTGAATACACATCTAGGATTATACGTGATTATATAAGTGCCAGTAACAGAGATTTAACTGAAGCAAGAACAACAAGTTTGCAGCAGGAGATGGAAGTAGATGATTTGGGATAGAGAAGAGGTTGCAGGGCTGTTAAGTAAACACTAGGGTAATTAGGAGGAGGGAGGTTTGGGAAGGGAAGGGCATAAGACAGTAAGAGCACTGGTTGTAGGGCAGTATATAAGCCAGACAATTGGGCGAGGCCAAGCCGCTGGTCAGGCACGAGGGAGGAGGGGATCAGGGTGGAGAGAATCCATTGGGGGGCAGGGCAGGTACAATTCGTGCAAGAAAGTTAGTGAGGGCAGAGGATAGCGAGTGTTTGGAAGAGGAAAGGCGGATTTGGGCCGGGCAGGCCATTCCAGAGATCAGGAAAGAGGTAAGAGAAAGCCAATTGGCCTGCAGAGGTCCTTTAGTGAGGGATTGCTAAAAGCCTGGAGTCAGTAGACCTGAGGGCGAGGGTGGGGTAGAGGGGAAGATAGGGAGGATACAAGGTAGGGAGGAAGGAACTGAGCCAGAAGTTAGAAACAAATTTAGCACAGTGAAGTAGGCGCCAGTTACTCAGGGAAGGAAGGGCCAGTGAATGGTAGAGCTCGCAGTGATGGGTGCGGGGGGGACATCGAGGCAAAGCGCAGAAAGCATCAAAGAGGGATCCAGTCTGGCTAAGGTGGATTTAGAGGCAGAGCTGTAAACAACACTGCAGTAATTGAAGGATGGTAGAATCATTTTCTGGATTATTTCAAGGCCTCACAGGAGCGGGAGACATGACCGTTTCTATAGAGGGCACCAAGCTTTGGGTGCAGTTTTGATAAGATAGTGTCCACGTAGGAGAAGGAGAGGTGACGATCAAGCCAAACCCCCAGGTACCTAAAATGGGCGGCATGCCTTCAAGGATTGTGTTATTTAGGGTATGGAAGATCGGGGGATGCAAGTCTGATAGTCTCTGTCTAGTGCCGAAATCATATAGACACGGTTTTCTTGGCATTTAAGGAGAGTTGGTTGAGCAAACCAGTTTTGTACTTTGTTGAAATCGGTCTGGAGATTAGAGGTGACTACTGCGGGTAATGGCCGGAAGAGAAGAGGACCGTATCATCAGCGTACATGTGTATTGGGAGTAGTGGAGCAAGAGTTGGGCAGATCACTTAGTAGGATGGAGAATAGGATGGGGCCTAGGACTGAGCCCTGGGGAACGCCGGTGGTAATAGGGAGTTGGGGGGAGAGTGTAGTCAGCTATTTTAGTGGATTGAGTTGTGTTTTGAAGGTAGGCTCTGAACCAGTTTGTGGCAGACGTTGCTAACCTGGCCCTGATAGACACAGGATAGTAGGAGAGAGGGATATCGATAGAATGCTTTGGCTAGTCGAAGAAAATAGCGACAGTGATATGACCTTTATCCATCCTGGAAAGGACGGAGTCGGTGAGTCTTAGTAAGGAGGTGGCAGTAGAGTGTTTTTTTCAAAACTGGACTGGAAATGGAGTGAAGAAGTCAGTTTGAGAGAAAGTTGGAGAGTTGAGATAGTACTAGATGTTCCTGGAGTTTCTGCAGAGTGGGGAGGAGGGGAGATGGACGTAGGGTTAGTCATGGAGGTAGCGCCACCTCCTTTAGGGAGGGGTAGACGGTGGCATGCTTCCACCAGTGGGGAGGGACCTGGTGATAAAAGAAAGCTTTTAGCAGGGTTGTGAGGGAGTAGCGATGGCAGGGCAGATAGGAAGAGGAGTTTGTTATCAGACCATCAGGGATTTACCTTAGAGGGATCTAGGACCTAACGGGGCATCTAGGTTTCATGGGGGAGATGTGTCTGAACGGATAAGGTTATGACCAGGCGGTGGGGGGTAGCTGTCTGGGGAGTGGGTATGGTTACAGGAGGAAGGAATCTAGCAGGGTCGAGCACAGGTGGTGAAGTAGAAATTAAACTCGAGGCTACTTTAAGGGGTCGGAGAGTAGGGTCCCTGGGCACGGAGGAGAAGAGGGATTTGAATTTTGGGGGGGGCAAGGAGTGGACGACTTTTTCAGAATTTAGAAGGCCTCCCGAGATTTGGCGCCTAGAGTGTTAAAATATTTTGGCCTTAGCTAAGCAGATGGCCTTTGTGCACTTGTTATGGAGCACACGTAGGTGAGATTGTCACCTGGGAGTAGCGCGTGATTTGTAAGTGCACCAGGCCTGGTCCGGCCTGCTGGCAAGCCATCTGCTCGGGCGATATACAGGGAAGGTGAGACCCCGGACTCTGGCTCAGTGCAGGGGGGCGGTTTGTTCCAAGCGGTATGAAGGTGTTCTGAAGTGTGTAAGGGCAGCGCCCATGTTACAGCAGCTAAAAATCGGGTCTCAGTTTGAGAGGGCTAGTTCTTTCAGGAGAGGGGAGAGGTTTAGGGATTTGTATAACTGCTGGAATATAAATTTGAGGGGATTTGACTCTGGATTTTACGGACCAATAGATTAGATGGTGGTCACTAGGGTGCTCAGGAAGGGTGCCAGAGCTGACGACGTGGTGTGAATGGGAGGTGGTTACCAGTCAAGAAGGGAGTGGTTTCAGTCTTGTGGTTTGACCGTGGGTTCAGAACGGTTTGGGTAAGGTTGAGGGCAGATATTTCGTTCGGGTTTTGTTAAAAGTGGGGCTATCCAGTTGTGGTTAAAGTCACCCATTACATATAGTTCGCCTGATTGGGTAAGAGACAAGAGTTGGCAAAGAAGGTCCGGTGACTGTTCTGGCTGGAGCGCCAGGGCAGCAATAAATACCAGCCACGAAGATGGGTGAAGAGGAGGGAGGGGTCAATTTAACCATAAGCAGCTCAGAAGCTTTGGGTTCAGCTTTGAAAGAGAGACCGAAAAGTGAAGGGCTGAGCTGGTGTAGATAGCCACCCTCCTCCCTCTGGTGGGCTGGTCTTGCCGAGTGACGTGTGCCCTGGAATAGCGATGGTATGGTCTGGGAGGTTTGGGTTTAGCCAGGTTTCGGATAGGATGATTATGTCAGGGGCATGGTGGGTGGCTAGAACCTGGAGCAGATAGAGTTTGGGGGCTAGGCTACGAATGCTTAGATGGAGTAGGCGAAACTTCTGGGAAGGAAGCCAGAGTGATTGTCAGAGGTGGCTATGGTTGAGGGGTTTGGCAGGGAGCAGGGCCAGGAGTTGGTGATGGGCCGGGATTGGGGTGAATATCCCCTGCACCAGTAGTAGTAGGGCTAGGGTTAGCTGGTGGTATAGAATATGGAGTATCGAGGATTTGGCCATGCGACTGCTTGGGGGAGGTAGTGGGGAGGCAGTGTGGAGAAAGTGGGCTCCTAGATTGGAAGAGGGGGACCAGGAGGTTGCCAAAGGAATAGCCTTGGGGGGCTCAGAGGAACAGGACCAGATGGTGGGCGGGAGATGCTGTGGACTTATAGGGGTTTTTGAAGGATCAATCAGTGCAGCGGGGGGAATGCAGGTAGCAACTTAGAGGGGAGTAAAAGGGGAAAGGTAGGATGGAGAAGATTAGAATTAGGTGGGTAGTAGTTTGTGCCATTTTTCCAAGTGCAGGAGGCACGGGTGGGGAGGGGAGAGGTGCTGTCTAATGTGGGTAATGTAGATAGAGGGAGAAGGGAATCACCTATGAGAAGCGTTAAGTAGATAGCTGGGCGGAGGAGGGTAGGCTTAGTACATGTGAGATGAGATTGGAGTAGGCAGAAAGGGGCGGGTAAGTAGCATATTTAATAGGTGGCCTGGGAGGGGTGGTGAGGGCGGACAAAAAAATAGCCCAGGAGATCTAAGAGGCTGTATCCCCAGGCCAGCGGCACGCTCTGGCTCTGTCAGGCTACAGGGCTCCACGGGCTGGGTAGCAGCTTTGCTGCTTTCAGCTGAACAGGTGCTCAATCGGAAGGAGAGGCTGATCTCCGTCCAATCAGGGGTCGCCAGCGCAGAGGGCGCACTCAATCGGAGGAGGCACTAGAAGCTGAAGGGTTGAGGGAGCCTGGGCGTGATTACCTTGAAGTGATCCAGGAGACAGACCAGGAGGGTGGAGGGATGCTCGCAGAGGTCGGTGGGTGGTACAGGCCGCTTGGCTCATGGGCACCGCCTGTGGCATGGGAAAGCTCCTGAGGGGAGACTAAGAGAAGGATGAATAAGTAGTTTAGGGGAACAAAAGGAAGGTAGGAGACAGGTTGAAATTAAGAGAGGGGTGGGGTGAATAAGGACAAAAGGACAGGAATTAGCAATTCTGGAGGAGAGTTTAGGGAGGCAGGAGTTAGATGGGGGAGGGGGGGCAGGCTACTAAAATGGAGCTAGTGCCAGAGTAAGGAAGGTAAAAAGGCAGGGAATAAATGGCACCAAGGGAGCATGGAAACAGGGATTGCAGATTAGGCAGATGGAAAATAGCAGTCTTGTTAGGAGAGGAGAGGAGAGTGTACAGCAGGAGTAGAAAGCAACACAGGGAAGGTGAGTAACAGCTAGATTCTCTAATGTACAGAAGTGAGGGATGCACTGGCTGAAGTCTGCACAAAAGTGCTGTATCACTTCAAATTAAGCTGTGACATGCACAAGAAAGCATCCTGCATGTCCAAGGACGCCAGAAAGGCGCCTGCTTGAGCATGGGTATCAGACCTGAGAGGGTCACCATGTGAAAGCTGCCAGTCAGGACCGATATGGAGGGTCACGGAGGTCCAGTATCAGACGGAGGTCCCCTGTCTTCTTGGGAACCAGAAAGAAGATGTGAGAATAATAACCTGCACCTTCTTTGGTTCTGCAGCACGTGCTCTATAGCTTCTTTTTCCGAGAAGCGCAAGCACCTCCTGCTGTATGAGCAAGGTGTGCTGACTCTGAATAACGGGAAAGCAGAGGAGGTCTTGATGGTGGGTGGTCGAAATTCTATGAAGTGGCCTTTCTTGACCAACTGGAGAATCCACCAGTCAGCGGTATTAGACTGCCACCCCAAAAAGTGGTGAGCGATGCACCCCCCACCTTTGGTGCCCGCGATCCAGAGGGAGGGGCGGAGGCCAGGAAGAAGTCATGCTGTGGCAGCACTGGCCCCTGCAGGCTGGTGTCTTTGGTGTAGCGCTGGCCTCGTGGGGGACGACTTAGCCTTGGGCTTTACATTGAAAAGTGCCCCTTGTTGCTGGCCGGAATGTGGCTGCTGCCTGTTGCCGGCTGCGAAACGGTTCTGGTTCCTATGAAAGGAACCAGGTCTTGATCTGTACATGGCCTGTACAGACCTGACTGCCTCAGCGGCCCTGCAGTTTGGTGATAACCTTCTCAGGGTTCACCAAAAGTACTGTCGTCATTGTAAGTGATGTCAAGAATGTTCTTCTGCATCGGTAAAACGAAGACATGGAGCCAAGAGCTGCCTCCGGAGACAGATGCCTGAAGCTGCAGCTCTGGCAAGAGTGAGTTCGCAGAATCGAGCGCGGCTTGTAGCACTTGGGTTCCCCACACCAGACCCCTGTGCGTTGAGGTTTAGGAGCTCGCTTTCTGATCGCCATCCGTAATTTATCAACCAGGTCCTGGCCCTGTTCCGACAGGGCATTCTGAAACTGTACCATGTGAGATAGGTAGTTCAGGGACCTGAAGGAGCATGTAGCAGCCGTGATAAATCGCCTCCCAGGGCATCCAGCTGTTTGACCCTGGTCCGTGGCTGTGTGTTCATATGCTGCGGTCTTTGGGACCAGTCATGCAGGCCATGATGACCAGGGAGTCAGCCAGAGGTTGTTTAGACAAGTACTGGTCCTCTTCGGAGCCTTATACAGGTGGTCAGCTTCTTGGCACAGCAGGAGTGGAGTGGACACTTCCACGCAGCCTTGGTGGCGCCCACGAAGGTGTCCACCAAGGGTGGCACTACCACAGGCTTTGGGTCTTTCTGTCAAGATAACGGGCAAGGCGCTGTCTCGGGATCGAGGTCTTCAGCATCCCATCCCATGCTGTCCTGATGTACCTCATGATCTCAGAGGAGGGTCATTCGGAGGAGACCCGTGTGGTCATGTGGGTCAGGTGATGGAATGCTGAGTGGAGGAGGAGATCTGGAGAATTCCAAGGTATCTGATCTGGAGTCCTCCTCTGAGGAGTGTACCGACGACATCTGGGAGACCCTAATGGAGATCTTGAGGGAGGCCTTCTCCGATCCTTGGATCTACCCCTCAGGAGGTGGAGTCTGCGTCTTAGGAGTTGGTGGTCATCCTGCTGGCCCTGTGGTGGAGGAGGGGGCGAGGGAGGTGGAGGAGTAGGAGGAGGAGGTTTACTGGGACCATGTCTTTTCGGATGGTGTCCCACCAGACAGTAAAGAGATCCCTTACCTCTTGTATGTTCATGCTCGATGACCGGCCTGGCGCCGTGGTCTGTCGCCAGGGTTGGGCTTCGGGTCCGCTGGTGTCTTCAGGGTGGGCGGTTCCTCGAAGCCCGCATCCTCTGTGTCGCCCACTCTGGTCTTTAGGCAATGTTGTGTCCTCCTCCATGAAACTCTGTGACCGTGGGCGGCTCGCTCTGGTGAGTGTGAAGCCGACGCTGGTCGCCAGCCGGCGACTGGTTCGGCGGATGCCCAGCTGGCACGGTGCTGATCAATGTCCCTGCCCGGCGAACGCCTGGCCGATGTCGGGTGCTTGGCCGATAAAAGTTGGGTCCGTCAGTTCACCTTTAGGGACGCCAGGTCTTCGCCTTCCTGGGTGGTGGATCCGACCCCTGGGAGACCGATCTGAGCCGGGTCCCGACGTCGGGCAGATGAGGAAGATTTGGAAGAGGCCCGAGAGGGAGTGGAGGAAGCTAAGGCCTAGATGGGTTGAAGAGTCGAAGAACCGCCTGAAGCCCGCACTTGACCGGAGGGATGGAGAACTATCCCTGAGGGAGAGCAGTCAGATCGGGTGGAGCCTGAGCTACGCGAGTCCCGAGGCCCAGTTCGGGATCTGTACCTTTGCTTTCTCCTGGTGTTTGTCCTGGTGTTTATGGGCCTTGGAAGAAGAATCACCCCTGGAGGAAGGTTCTTTGTCCATCCTACTAAGTTTCTCTTCTAACAGGTACGCCTGAAGTGCCTTCTGGACGGCAGATCTTGGTGCAGCTGCTGAACCCTTGACAAAAGGTAAAGGCCTTGGTGTCGTGGTCCGGCTTAAGCACGCACACAGGAAGAATGAGGATCCTTGAAAGGGATCGGTTTTCTCGGGAGGCACACTTTGGAAAGGTGTCCTCAGATGAAGGAGTTGAGAGGGACATGAGTTTTGTAGAAACCACTTGAAGAAGTTCTAAGTCGTGATGCTAGGTAAAGACTGAGAGGCCGATGCTGGCGAGTCTATGGCGGGGAAAAGAACTGGGGATTCTGGGGACCGCCTCCTTATGTACCATTGTGCCTGACGCCGGGGCGGACAGACGCCGGAGGCGCATCCCCACCAATACTGTTAGCTAGAAAATACTGTGGGTCCTTGCACCTGCCGGGTTTGGTCCTAATGGTAACTTGCTGCAAGAGCTGTTTCTAAGCAAGATCTTTCTTTATCCTAACAAAGCCTGGAAAACTTATAGAAAGTTTTTGATGGAGAGAAAAAAAAAAAAAAAATCTACACAGAAACGGTGGAAATTAATGTACCAGGCTACTGATATGAAGGACTCAACTTTTTTTGAATTGGTATGAAGGCTCTAATATCTATACATGACTTCTTTCCTTCCTATATTTCCTAGGAGACTTGGGTTCTATACTTGTGTCCCTTCTTAATAGTGAAGGCTCTGTCAAAAGTAATGATATTGTTCCTTTATGGATAAGGACTGCAGATACCACCCTTTGACCATCTCTCTTGGTGAAGTAGAACAGGCCATATCTCAACTAGCTAAAAACAAGGCTCCTGTACCAGATACTATTCGAGTGGAGATCTATAAGGCTCACATGAACTACTGGGTGCCATTTTTTTGCCAATTTCTTCAATATATGTCTGAAAGAATCATATGATCCTACATCTTTGCTTAAAATAGTACAATTCCTAGTCATAAAAAAGGTTCTCTGCAACTCCTAAACCTATAGGCCAATCAGCCTTTTGGACATCGGTGGAAAAATCTTTGCTAAAATATTACTGATAAAGCTTCAAAACTGGGCTGATATGTCATCACCATCATTCACTTTTCAAGCAGGATTCTGCCATGGTTTTTCAACATATAATATTTTCATTCTGGTGCATTTACTTGAAAAATATAGGTCATATCAACAGATGGAATTATATGCCCTCTTTTATATTTCTTGGCATCTTTTGATTCTGTGTCCAGAGGGACACTTTGGGAAATTCTTCTAAAAGAGGACTCCTTACTAATCTATTAACTCCTACTTACTACTTATTCAAATACAATTACTGCTGTAAGATATGATAACCAGGGGAGCCTATCAGAATTTTTTAGTACTGCCTAAGGTGTGAAACGAGGATGCCTACTTGCACCTTTATTATTCAGTATATATTGATTCGCTATTTATTTTGATTAATCCTTAATGCTTGTGACTTCCTAAAATTGGGCATCAAATGTCCACATATTAGCCTATGCAGACGACCTTCTTCCCTTTCGGTGGTTGGACGCCAGCCAAAACTGGAACATTTTTAAAATCTAAAGTGACTTGTTAGTCCTTAAGATTAATTCTACTTACATAAACCAAAACTGTAGTTTTTGGGCCTCAGAATTTACAACTTCTTTCACCTAAAATATGCCCTGAAGATAAATTAATTGAGGTGGCCTCCCCATACCTATCTTGGTATTAAATTCACAATGTGACCTTGCACTTAAAAGAACAGATTTCTAAAGCTAAACCTGTCGCTATGGCATTACTAAGGTTCAATTATAAATATGGGGACATACTGTAGCACTAGCATTGGTTGTTTGCAAAGTCAAGTTAAAGCCAATTAATTCTCTTTATGGCTCTATGGCATGGAGTACAAACCCTCCCGAAAATACTGAGCTCCATTATCATTTTACTATAAAGCCTCTTACAGGTTCCTACTTCAACTGCCAATTCAGTAGTAAGAGTTGAACTAGGTAGCTCCTCATAGCAACCATAATTGATATACTGAAAGTGGCCTCCACTAGTTGAAAATAATTAGTAATCAGTTTAATATTCTACTCAGAATCATGTCTTCAAAGAGAAAATAAGCTGGGTTGAGAAGGGTTTTTGTCCCCTGGTTGAAAAAACTTAAAGCAGTACTTTCAAAAGCTACCTTAATTCATCTATGGGAAGATTCATTAATAGAGATCCAAATATATCCTCTTTAAAGCTACCTTTAAAACAAAAGCTTTATTTTGAAGCTAACAGAACAACAAATGGTCCTAGTTAGGGCACAGCAACAAGCTTCCTTGGTTTGGGCTGAATACAACTGACCCTTAGTAGAAGATTATCTTTTATTACCCCTCGACCCTTGTATCAGGAAATTAATTCTTAGGCCAGAGTTGTCACACTTGTTTCAAACACTCTTTATTTTAATAAATTATCCAAAACAGGTTTGACAAGATTTGTGAGCAACAGAGTTTCCAGGAAACTCTACCATACTGCAATACAGTGCCTCCTTTGTAATACTGCATGAGGTCAATTACTAAAACTGTTTTTAATGAAATATTTAAACTGGTCTATGATGCCCTGTTCATTTTATTACATCCCCAAACAGTTTCTGAACTGCTCTAATCGCAAAATTCCTTGATTCAGTAGTAAAGTCCAAAAGGAAGCACTTGCTTAATTATAGTAATCCTAGATGGCGCTTATCCCAGGGGCTACTACCCCTGCCTGATTTGCCACCAACAGGTTGAGGGGCCTGGATCCACATGGCGGGTGCCTCCACCCAGAGGCTCAGTGGTTTGCAATAGTTAAACTAACTCTGGTCAGCAGCCCTCTGGGACACTGCAACTCTTTCTTCCCACTAGTGGCCCAACACAATATATCAGAATTACCTTCACAGTATACACTTACCCCGCACTGGGGACCTCCTGTGAAAATGAGATACAGTGCAACAATTAGCAGTACAGTACTTTAACATAGACAAATACCTCAGGCAGTATAACTTTTGCTGAAACAAGCAGCTCTGATTTATTTAGGGATATAACAAGGACAGGGGAAATCAGGTTAATTAGCTTATCACTCTAATAATTCTTTCATGGCTCTGTGCACAGGCCTATCCCTATCAGGTTACTGTCCTGGGCACCCAAGCCCTAGTGGCGTCCAAACCGTGGCAGCTGGTAGGGGCCCTTTCACACAGAGAAAAGGAGAATTAAAACAGTCAGCAGTACAGTAATTCCATTTGGATTTAATGTGAGTAATTGATAGGAGCGACCTTGAATTAGTACCACGACCTCCAAATAAGATAGGGTCCTTCAATGTCAGCAGGGCTCACTTGAGGTACACCAAACTTCTTCTCACATCCATATAAAAGAAAGCACTATACCAGGCAGGCTGCATCTGTATCCCGATCGCAATTACTGCACAACACCCGGAGAACACACAGCAGATTCAGTTCCTGACAGACCGAGTGCAATTTTCAGCAATTCTTCCAGTCTTCACAGGGTGATGCCTTGTTTACTCTTCAGAGATCCTTGATTCTTTTCACAGGACGGATTCAGTCCTAACAAGCTGTTAAGCACAAGTTGCAGACCGAACTCTGGGCTTACACACGCTTTTTTGGACTAAAACTGCACACTGAAAAAGCACAGGGCCTTTCCTTCTTCACTGCCAAAGCTCAACTGAAACTCCAACTGACACAAACCAAGCACTTCCTTTGAGTTCCTCCAGTTCTGACTGGATTGGCTGTCACCACAATAGACTGCTGCTGTTGGTCCAAAAAGGCACTGAAGTCTAAACTACATCTCCCAGAGTCACTGCCCATACAATCTCTTGTGGCTGGCTCAGATTATGAGTCCAAGTTCTGATTCGTCCAAGGCACCATTTTAGAGCTAGCTTACCCCACACCGATTGGTCCAGTTCAGCAGTTCAAAACTAGAATGGGGAACTAGCAGACACAGTTCTGACTGCAAAGAAAGCAGGTTAGACAAACTGTAATTTCATTATTACTCTAAATAATTTCTGGCAAACAGTTACATCTTTCAGATAAGTTCCTTTGCACTCCTAGTGACTGCAAAAATGAAGTGAATTGGCAGCAGCTTGAGTGGTACTCAATCAAAGAAACACACAGTCCCCCATACAACTAATTATGTCTGCAAGCAGACAGCTCTTAAAGAGACAGTACCAGAGGTTCTAAAAACACTCACTGATAAATGGCTTAAATGCCAAACACCATTCAGGCTTGGAGCATTCAAGCAAGCTCCTGAAGTCTTTTGGAACCCCCATTTGCAGGGGGTTACAATAGAAAACATCTGTTAAATAAGTGGTTTTGAGAAGGATTACACTATGGCACTTGTATGATCACGATGTCTTAAGTATTTAGTTTTGAACCACTCTGTTGTTGGATAAGACATTTTTAGCTGCAGTGCACTTTATGCAAATACAAGTGTAACTTTATTGCTCTTATTCTTACCCTCTCCCTCTAATTTACGCATAAATGTTGTAATGTCCAATATTTTATACTGGATGAACAATAAAACTTTGATGATGATGGCGCATAACTATACTCCCCAAAGAAGGACAGGGCGGATGAGCAGGATTGTGGCCTGAAAAGTGGGATAATTACAGCTCCATATCATCTCCGACAGGAAGAGCTGATGCCATGCGAGATCAGCATCAGAGGACAGGTGGACCAAGGCATTCACTTTTCAGACGAGGAAGATGAAGAAGGCACGAGCTGGACTCAGTGGGTGGTGGTGCCAGGGTTTCAGGCCAATAGATGGCCTGGACCATTGCCCTCAGGTATGTGAGAAAGGCACTCTCAGCTGATGCCCAGAACTGTTCTCAGGTAAGGGGTCCTGAAGGACCAGAGATACAGGGGAGAGGGCGGGACAGGCAGAGGAGGGTGGTTGTGGAGGACCAGGCCAGGTCCTCTGCCAGTGCTGCGAGAGCATACAAGCAATGTCACCAGAGGAGAGGAGCTGTGCAACTTGCCCACATGGGAATGCCCAAATGTAAAGGGGTGTTCAGGGTGGTGTCCTGGGGGGGGGAGCCCTGGGGTCCTGAAGCTACCAGTCCCACAGGGCAGCCCCTTTCCCCATCTACTGCAGGCCCAGATGGTGCCAGAAGACCAGAGTCAGTACTCTGACTCCCTGCCAGAGCCCCAGCCACTGTGGTCATGGAGCACAGTGCCAACCGGGACCTCTCCAATCCCCACCTCACCAGAGAGGGCTCTGCCCTTGAGTAGGCCCAACAGCAGCCCATCGATCAGAAACGGGAGCAGGAGCCAAAGCCTCAGCAGCACAAGCACCGCACCGGAATCAGACATGGCACCGCGGATGGTGCCGAAACAGCACCGCACCCAACCCAACACTGCACTGCAATCCGGCACCAGAATCAACACCATAGGCATCCCTGGTGCCGCAAGCGGTACTATGGGGACGCAGAGGAGACAGCACCATGACTGGAACCAAGTTGATAACTCCCAGACCTCAACAATGCCAAGGCTTAGAGCTAGGCCCAGAAGGGTCCCTTATCCCTGCCTCAACCGGGAAGCCAGTCAGGACCATCCTGGTTCATCACCCTCCAGACTGGGAGAAGAGATCAACTGGTAGGGGTGGGCAACCAGCCACCCAGAAGAAACTGACTGTTCCACAGACCCTCCCTCAGGCCTCCCCTCAGCGACACAAGGACTAGCCTGGTCTCCTCGGTATGTATAGTATCGGGAGGGCTCAGGAAAACATCCCAGGGACCTCAACTTGGAATCCAGAGTGCAACACCAGCCTTTGAAGGTGGGGGTCCATCCCACCTCCTGTGGAGTTCAAGAGGAGGTCCATGGAGAAGCAGGAATTGCAATCTACATGTCATGGTCTGATCCCAGGCAGGTCCAACACTGGCCATGGCAGATCCACATGGACATATTTCTCCATGAGGGCAAGACGCATGGGTAGACTCCATTCTTTTTCCAGTCCTTTCTCTCTCTGCTGCACAGTTTTCCTGTCATCCTTGGCCATTCTAAGCTCTCTGCCCAGAATTTCTATTCTGGTAGTTTTATCAATTTGTTCTTTTCATATCCTATATCCCTTGGGATCTCTTGCCCCGACCCTTCTATCTTCTTACTCTTTCTTTTTCTCCTAGGCAAACAGAACTGAGGAGGAAGAAGGGTACCAGCGTCAGTTACTGGCCAGTCCATACAGTGTCATGTCATACATCTGCCTCATGGGCAGCACCTGTAGACGTCAGCTCCCTTCCTCCAAAACTCTTAGAGGTATATGCTCCTATATGGTCCTAGTGCCCTGATCTAAAACCCACGGGTGATGAATGGTGAAGATCAATACTTGGAAGATCTGTCTTCATATCTGCATTTTCCACCACTTGTATATAATCCACTTAAAAATTACTGCCGACCGGGCTGTCTGCTGGCCAGCATCAGCATATCCCAGAACCTGGGTTTGGAAGCAGATTCAGGTGCTGCCAGCTGGCCGTTGGGCTGGAAAGTGCTCTGCATTAGGTAGTACATCTCAACCTAGGAGAGGAGGAGGCAGCATATTCCTGCATAAGCTACCCCAGATGGTGGACCAGGGGCTTGCTCTACTGTCATGGGATCCAGTGTGTGAGAACTAGCCTTACAGTAGCTGTGCACACTGCCACTGGAACAAGGGTCACTTGGGGAGAAAAATGTATATCAACTTGTCAGGATGACAGCTGCCAGCACTCTTGGGCTAACAAGGCAATTTTAATTTTCCAGCACCCCATCTGTGGGGCCACAGGGTACCTTACAAATAAGCAACAAAACTAAACAAATTAGGACAATAAATAATATTAAATAAATATAAAGTCACAGTAAGCTAGTTCAAAGAAATGGATTTTTGACTTTTTTTTTTTGAAAGTATCCACCAAGAGGGCACTGCAGATATGGGGTGGCAAAGATGTGCAAAGCAGCGGTGCAGCCACCACAACTGCCCTGTCACCAAGTAACTTCAACCTAGACCATGAGACATCAATTAAACCCACTTTGGCGGAGCGGAGAGGGTAGAGAGGGCATATACAGAGATCTTGCAGGTAGCTGGGGCCTAAACCACATAGGGCCTCATAAGTCAACAGGCATATCTTTGGAAGGTGATACAACACAGAATTGGCAACCACTGCAGATCACACAGCACGGTGTGATATGCTTCTACCAAGATACCCCAACATTTAGCTTGGCTGTGGTGTTTATTAAACTATGTGATTCTGGGACATTTAACCAGGGTTGTTCACAGTTCCAGTAGTTATGTACATTTATGTTTTCTGATCTGTGCTTCAAACAATCTCACACAAACCTTTATGAAACAATCAACAGGAAAAGAAAAATGGAAGAAATAATCTATATACCAATTGTACTAAATGTCCGTGACTTCTCAGGACCAGCATCCATCCATGACTGGAATTTAAAAATAAGAAATGGAGTTAATGATCACCTAACTCAGAGGTAAAGATAGGAGGAATTTATTATCACCTGGCCAAGGATGCAAGCAAATTCAAAATATTATCTTTTGTTGTTAGTGAGCAGTTAAAACTCTCAAGGCTATACATTTTCTTCTTTTTGGTCTTTGGTGGTCTAAGTGAGCATCACTGAAAGATTTTGTTAAACGGTTCAGACTGTTGCATGAAGGACCTTCATATTTACCTGCATGAACTGAAGCGAAGCTTCAAAGTCTTCGACAGGATACATTTTGACCGAAAGAACTTCATTCCCATGATTAAGCTGATGATGCTTTGCACCACATGAGGACTCTGCTCCTGTGTCGCAACTCTTTAATTCTGTCATAAACTTCTTCCGGACAGCCTGAAACCTAAACCATCCATAACAGGAATCAACAAAGTGAAAGATAGAAAATAAAGAGTGAAAGATAAAAATGCACAGATGGAAACGCCAAAACACTTTATTCAGTATAGCTATAACCAGTTATGTATAGACCTGCAGATGGTGAAATAAAATCAGCATGTTGTGATTTGAGCTTTCTGTAATTATACTGTTTAAAAGGATGTTTGTCTAAGCACAGGAAGCATCAGTTAGTGAACAGACAGAAATATCTAAATTGCCAGTAACTAGCCTCATGAACTGCTACCTGTCATACCCTCATGTCTTGTTCCATGACAGGATTCCAGACAAATGATTAAGATCTCATGAACAATCAGGAAGAGAGACCATACTGCTTGTATTTATATAGCGCCTTTCATGCGGACATCTCAAAGTGCTTGACTCTCAATGCCGAACAATGACTGAAGTGACGCCACCTCTGGGGAGGAACACAGCAGCCTTTTCTGCACCAGCACACTGCACAATCCTTTACACACCCATGCCCATATGTGTGAGTTAAGGGATTTAGTTTAGTTTATTTTACCAGGAAAGGCTCAATTGAGCAAGCTCATTTACAAGGAGGTGCTGGGTAGGACATAATTCAGAAAAACTAAATACAGTAGTTAAAGAGCCCCTGACACCGTTGTGACATTGAGAAAATGTAATGTTTAGCACAAGTGAGCTTATATTTTAATACTGTTTCTGTAGTTCTCATTCTTCTTTATTACTAAGGACATCTGCATGTAAACAAGAGTACTGCCTATTTGTTCTGGCTGTTTGTATACACATGACATCACAGTTCTGTTCATAGACATCACAGTCTGTTGCTGTGGGATAATTAAGATGCCATAAACAGGGGATTATTTTATTTATTTATGTTAAAGTTGGTGACCGGAAAACCACCACGACCAGAAGCTCGTTTCTAGGTGCAACCGCAGATTACACTATCATATGTAGGATAGCAGAAAGAGCAGATAAAGTCTAAGGGACAGTAAGCCTCTTTCATACAGCTGCCCTCAGTAATAAAGAAAAGGTAAATAATTATAGAAAATACATGAAATATAAACTGAACTGTTTAAATTTCACATTTTTCTAAGTTTTTCTAACAGTGTCAGGGGCTCTTTAAAACTGTATACACACAGCACAAGGAATTGATTGAATAAGTCTACAGTGCAATATACATAGATGATTATAGAATATAGTACACATTAGTGTAGCAAGAACACATACAGCAGTGTCAATTACAATATATATGCATCCTAATGTACATAAGGATAGCTTGTGGCATTCATTTACACAATTCAGTGGATCTTACTCTGGACAATGGTGATCATATGATTATACCAACTGCAGTTACAGGATTCGATGCTATGTTTTCCCAGGAGTGATTTGAAGTTACCAAGGCCGACTACGCCTGGTGAGTGAGAGTTTTTCGAGGTTGTTTCAGAACATAGTGATAACACAGTCAACTGCTGTTTTGCCATATGGAGTAGCATATTTTGGGATAGCAAGAATAATATAAATGAGACAAGATGGCTAGATCTGAAATCTATTTTGGTACATTTTGGCTATTGCTTTGGAGAGGATTGATTTTTGCACAGTTTACTGCCCCAGGATAGCCCTGCTGAGATGCAACATCTCATTTCCAGTGAGGTCCTACTTCTACCCATTTCTGCAGCTATGGGAATTGGTGTATGGGGCAGTTGAGTGACTTACTCAAGGTCAGAGAGTGAGTATTTTGCTCTGGTGGGGTTTGAACCTGTGATCTCCCGGACATAAGTTGGTATTATCTTCTTAAATCATCTTAGTTTCACTTCCTTTAAAAATGACATGGGATCTCTTCCCACATCTATACTTCCCCCCACAGCCTGCTGTCTGACCAGGGATATACCCTGCTCAAGCTATGAGTCGTCATTAGGTGGCAAGAAGGTTCCTTTTTCACCTGTTTTTCTCCCTCCCTCCATCTCTATGGTGCGCAGTGGTGTCTACGATGGCCTTTACATCACAGCATCCCTGTGGCTAGAGGCAGGTTCTAAGGCCCAGCCACAGGGCGTCACTGTGGTGTCGGAACTCTTGGACAACTTTCCTGACTGAGGCACCCTGATGAGAAGCAGCTACATCTGCCAGGCCTGTTCCCCGACGTGGCAACCCAAGTCTGCTCACACACACACACCCGCATAGGCAATGCCTGTGTTGACCATGTGGACACACGGCTTCCCTCTGTGGCAGGAATAAGCTCCAAGCCAAGCCACGTGGGTCTTCCGGATGCGACGCACCTAAAGTTTATTCCTGAACTTGGGTAGACCACACTGCAGTGTGATGCTGCTTGGCCATCAGGGCTGCATTTTCTTTTACAATACTGAGACTTTATCACCCTTCTTGGTTTTATGTACAGTACATGCACGATCAAAGGAAACTCTGTATGATACCACACTGACAAGTTAAAGCACTGTGTGCAAAATTATAGTCAGGCAAAATTCACCTAAAAGATCAATCAGAATGCTGCATATAAGAGTGGGATGACTAGACGTCAAGTCCATATGTCCATCAGTAGTAAACATTCTGTACTCAATGCTGTTGTTAAAAGTTTCACTTACTTTGATTGTGCAAGAACACCTATTACTTCTGCATACAAATCTGCAATAATGTGCACATTCCCAGTGTTGGTTCCTGAATACCTGTAAGAATGGACAACACAAAAATTCAAAATCGGTTCACCATTTATTTGTACATTTTGAGCAGGAAAGGCACACTAAGCTATTATTAATGGTTTCCAGGTGCGCCCTGGGAAGTGGGTTGCATGGACCTGTTTTACTGACAGGGTTATGTTGGCCATGAGATCAGGGACCGACTTCCAAATTCATGCCAATGTGGGCAACTTGGTCGTGATCTGAACTGATTTATGTAACAATTAGTGTGGTCATTTGTGTGCTGGGACTAGATCCTTGATGTTGTACTAGGATAACATCACACGCCTAGCCTCAAACTGACCCATTTGCCATTTTATAATTCTGGTTACATCCACCCACCCAAGCATTATTCACTGTATATCGTGTGTTACTTTGCAACATAATGTATTGTATGTACATTTTTTTGTCAGCAGGGTTGTCCTTGCTTGTATGAACAACCACTCAGTTTGCTTTTTCTCAGACTGCTGGCTTCATTATCTAGATTAAAATAGGCTATGGTCCATGTCACAACATGGTTTTCATTCAGGATAGAATAATGAAACTGCCTTGGCGGTTCACAAGCGGTCCATAAATCCATAGATGAGGTCAAATAGTGGTCTCTGCATTTGTGGACATCACCAAGGCATTCCTCTTGTTGATCACAGAGAATTATTGATAAGTTTACTCGAGGTTAATTTCTCTGATGAGGTGATTTATTGGTTGAGTGACTAGTTATCTGGTTGGTTCAGAAAACTCTTATTAAGGACTCATCTGTTGAGGTCAGGTTGGAGTGTGGTGTTCCTCAGGGTCCATTTTAGGACCCCTGTTTTCACTCTTTATTAATTCTTTACAAAATGTCTGTAACAATTCATAACTTATTGTATATGTGGATGACGAAGTTTTAACGTGTTCGGATGTATGCTGTAACTACCGGGGTCCTGTCTTACTCTTGGAGCATTCTGTAGAAAAGTCCATTCCTGCTTAACTGTACACACATTCAAGATATAGAATACTACATAAGCCCTTAGAGTGAAGCTCAACACCGCTATAACTGGAATGTCCTACAAAGTACCAAAAGAAATGACCCCCCAACACACACACACCTCTTTGTAAGCCTCCCTTATGGTATTTGGCCTGTGCAAGATACTTCACCATTAAAAAAATCTCTCTGTACCCCTTAGAATACTGTGTTTTTCCTGTTAAAGCACCTTTCAGTCAAACCACATAGCACTGCTTAAAATCACCACTCTGTCCTGAGAGAATGTGCAATGTCTTCTTCTGTTAGGTTAGACACAACATAGTTTTTGCAACATGTTCTGGATAGCTTTGTGAGACTGGCAGAAAGGGATGTACATTTTATATATTGTTGAAATACTGGCAAAAGGCAGAGCAGCCATGTCAAGGAACCTCTGGGTGGTAGCAACCACAGTACAGTGTGGTTCCATTTGGATATGGGTAGGGATAACAGCCCCACCAAGACCAAAGCACTGGATTTCAGGAGGGATGATGGGAGGTGCTAAGGTCTCACCTAGTAGTCATTAAAGAGGACATGAGGTGGACCAAACATGGGCCATAATCAGAGAGGTGATTCTAGGAGCCACAGTGGATTGTATCAGGCTTAGAAGGATGAAATCAGGGGCCAACTCACCCATCTGGTTTAACTACAAGGTATGTCAAGGCTGGGTGCTGGGCTTTCCTCTCCTAAAGTTTTAGTCTAATCTCGTCATGGGGCTGGTAGATGACTCTACTGCAATAATCTGAAAGTAAAACCAGCCACACTCGAAAAAAGTCATAAGAGTAGTCCAACTCTTATTTTTTCAAACCAAATCCACTTGGTGCCCATTTCACCTGTGAGGGCTTCCTCAAGGAGAGGATCTAGTATGCTGTCTATATTTCTATATCCAGTCATGTTTTCACTTCATTTAATCACAGGCTTCCTGTTGTTCTCTATTTAATTGTGTTGTATCTATATTTCTTTTTCATTCTTTTCATTTATAATAGTCTTCCATTTAGCTTTCCTCAGTGTTTGGAAATCGTGATGCCTGACTGAGGAAGCCCTACAGGTGAAATATTGGGTACCAAGAGGATCTGATTTGAAAAATAAAAGAAATGGGACTACTCATGACTTTTTTCGAGTGTGGCTGGTTTTACTTTCAAATCATTAACTAAGAGGTAGCCAGAGCGGTGAGAGAAAAAAGAGCAGCCTACAGAAAATTTAGAAGAACTGCAAGAGAAGAAGATCGGCAAGAGTACCAGAGGTTAAGGTGAAGAAACAGCTTCAAATAGCTGAAGGGATCAAGATGGGGGAGAAAGCATTCTTTCACTACATAAGTAAAAAAGGGACAAACAGGATGGGTTAGGCTAAGGAAGAGGATGGACTGGTAGAGAAGAAGTGAGCAAAGTATTGAATGAATACTTCTGCTCTGTTTTTAAAGGAAAAGGATGGGCCAGTGTCATCTGGGGAAGAAAGGAGAGGGGGACATGGGGCACAGACTAGGTAAGAGAGGTTGAAAGAGTGAAGTAGGGGCTGCTGGCACTGAAGGCGGACAAATCCCCAGGACCAGACAGCATTCACCCAAGGGTGCTAAACGAGCTAGCAGGGGAGCTTGATCACTTCAATAGACCCCTGGAGTCAGGTATGGTGCCAATAGAATTGAGAATGGCACACATGGTGCCCCTCCACAAGAGTGGACCCAAGGATGACCCAGGGAACTATAGGCTGGTCAGCCTGACCTTGACAGTATATAAACTCATGGAGACCATACTTAATGAAAGGCTGATGAGGCACATAGAAGAGAATGGTCGCCAGGTCAAGAGGCAGCACGGGTTTGTAGCAGACAGATCATGTCAAATGAACCTGACTGAATTCTCTGACCATGTCACCTGAGCAGTGGACATCATATACCTGGACTTCCACAAGGCCTTCGATTCTGTATCATATAGAAGGCTGATCAGGAAAACTGGCAGATCTAGGGATGGGGGAGAAAATGGTAAGGCGCGACAGCTGGCTGAGCGGTAGAACCCAGAGAGTGGTGGTAGGAGAGAGTTATCCAGCACTAAGGAGGTCACCAGCAGGGTCCCAGGAATCAGTGTTGGGGTTGGTGTTGTTCAATGTCTTCATAAGCAACACTGGGAAGGCATTAAGGGCAATGTGAGCCTGTTTGTAGATGACACCAAACTCTGTGGGAGTGTGGACCACAAGGAAGAAATACAGGACCGTGGGAGGACCTCGAAACTTAAGATATAGTTGGGAATCTGGAAACTTGGCTTTAATGCCAAAAATGCAAAGTGATGCATATCAGGCAGGAATGCTAGGACAAAGTATTTCGGGGTAAGGGGGTGAAGCTGCTTCAGAAGCAGAAAAGAATCTGGGTGTGGTGATTACTAGAGACCTGAAACACTACACGAACGCAAAAAGGCAGCTGCAAAGGCAAACAGGATGTTTCATGGGTTGTTTCAAGTGTAAATGGACTTACATCCTTGATGCTTGCCATAAAAGGTTTACTCACAGTTGTATTTTACCCCATCCCCACATACTTGGTCCAAACTTGTTTTAAATAATTCCATACTTGGACTATCCACCCTCTGGTGGAGATGGTTCCATGCTGTAACCACCCTTTGGCTAAATCAATGTTTCCTACGAGCAAGTTCCATCTTGCCAGGAACAATTGCTTGGGGTGTCTTCTCTCACTGACTCTGCCATTTCTTATCTCAAACCCAGTTCTTCCTCAGGATTGACGCCACCCATTGCTCTGTATAGCATACACGCCACCTCAATCTCCGTACTGGAGTGAATACAGATTAAGTAATCCCTGAAACTAATTTCGCTCTCACTCAAGAAATCATGTCTCCTCTCACCCATATCCTTAACCTCTCTCCATCTCGCAGTATTCCTCCAAAATGGAAAGCTGCAGAAGTCACCCTGTGTACAAGAGTGGGGATCGTGCCTTCCCGGGAACTATAAACCCATCTCTATACTACCACCACTCTCAAAGGCCCTTGAACGAATCGTTGCCGCACCAACTTGTCGATTATCATGCTCCTATGCGAGAGCAACATGGCTTTAGGGCTGGGCATAGCACCACTACAGCCCTCCTGGAATACAGGCTTCATCCACAAATGCCTCGATCTTGGCCAGCTCGTCGGGCTATCTATATTGACCTAGCAAAGGCCTTTGACATGGTCAACCATGCTCTCCTAATTGACCAACTCACTGCCATAGGCCTTGCCCCTGAGGTGACTGCATGGTCTCCACAGCTACCCACACTGCCATTCACAGCAAGTCAGGATAGATACCTTTCTCGCACACCAAGCCTGTGTGCCTGATGCCTCCACAGGGTGAATACTGGGTCCCTCCTCTTTAGCCTATTTCTGAATTGCCTCCCACTAGCCAGTCAGTGCAGAATCCTCCTCTATGCGGATGATGTGGTTATCTTTTCTAATGGCTCTGACCCCACTGCTCTTGAGCAACAGCTACAAAGTGACTTCACCAGCGTTAAGTCGTGGTTCAAAAATCATAAATTGATAATGAACTACAAAAACATGATGTTCACCAGCCTTAAGAACAAGACAAAACTCACCGCTATCAATATGTGATAGGGTGGTGGTCCTCTTGAACGTGTTCATCAATTCAAATATCTCGGAATCACTCGACAGCTCGCCTCCTCATGCCCTCCACATAGACATCATAGCTACAGCAGTCAACAAATGCTTAGGGGTACTTTATAGCCATAGGCAGACCCTGACCCTGAAGCCCTCAGCATAGTGTCCACAGTTCAGTGGGTTCCCTAGTGGACTACGGACTGCCAATATATGGTTCTGCCACAGATACTGCCCTCCGACGTATAAAACTGCCCTTAATGCCTGAAGGCTCACCTTAGAGGCACACCGACTAACCCACACCTGCGATCTCTATGTAAAAGTTCATTGGCTAATGCTCTTTGGTTGCTTAAAATATCAATCTTGCCCCCTGGCCAAAAGATCTTCCTTGGTCAGCTCCCAACTGGGGTCCAACAACTCTAGTTCCCAGCACTAATCCCAGGCCCACCCAACATTTGGAATTGCAGTTCTTTCTGACTCAAATGTCGGACATCTCAAGGACAAAGGTCCTTTGCCTATCGGGCACCATTGTGGTTTAATCCTCCATGAGAACATTATTAGCCTGCCCACTCTGTGGACCTTCAAAAGAACCATTTAATACAGGAATCTCAATGTGTCTGCCATCACTAGCACCTAGCAAAGGCATCTCCTACCATCTGCCCTTCTGCTAAACAGATCTCTCTCTTTCGGACACCCTGCACTTGGGGCTCAACCCCCACCCCGCCTCTCCAGCACTCCTATGCGGTAACCCTCTCGTGTTGCTGACAACTAACAGGCTCCCCTGTTGGGCACAGTTATTTAGTCTGTTCCTGTATGTATCTGACTTCGCTTACTTATTCCAGTTTTAGTTTTCACTGTATTTCTTTCATTCCTTTGTTTAAAGACCAAATGAACCTAAATGTTCTATTCTAATTCTATTGCCTTGTTTGGCTCAATCCTCTGTATAATCACCTACCTGTTCGAAATGTATTAACGTGGAACCTATGTAAAGAGCTCTGAGCTCAAATGGTTAATCCAAGATCTGAAATAAATAAATAATATCAGTCTCTCATCATAGGGCATTCCCTTCAGCCCAGTTATAGACCTAGTGGCTATACGTTGTACTCCTCAACGCTTTGGATGTCCTATATTATAGGGATCAGTATTCCAGATGGGGTTGAACCAATGCAACACACAATTGGAGTATCACTTCTTTGTTCCAACAGGATATGTACCCGAGGATACAGTTCAAATTCTGGTTTGCCTTCTTGACTTGGTTCTCTCTCTACAGTGGGTACTAAATTTCTAAATGGGGCTGATTTTTATCCCTAGGTCTTTTCTTGGTGGGTTACTAGCAGGGTTTCAATTCTCAATTTATACTCATGTTGCTTTTTCTGTGTACCCAGGTGCATGACTTTACACTTACTAGTATTCAGAGCTAGTTTGCCATGGTTAGTCCAGTTAGATATATTATCCAAAGCTTGTTGAAGGGCACTTGTATTCTCTGAACTATTAATCACTGTTCCGTAAGACAGTCATCTGCAAATGTCAACAACCATATATTAGGTATACCCAGTTTAAGTGAAGTAATGTATATATTGAAAAGGCAGGACCCAGAGGGCAGAACCTGGGGCACCCACTGTGACAGGGCCCAGTCAGAGTATACCATTTACTGTAACTCTGCTTTCTTCCCCTGAGCCATTTAGAGATCCAATTTAGGATATTTACCTTCAACTTAAGACCCGCCAGTGTTTTAATCAATTCAGAATATGGGAGTTTATCAAAGGCCTTTGCAAAATCCAAAATATGAGTTAGACAGAATTTCCCTGTCAGACTTTCTAGCTAGCAATACCCACCGGGAATTGCTCCCTATGTTGGCCTCCACCCCGACATCATGTCTCAGATAAAAGGGTGGTCCTCAGCCCATCCCCTAGTTCTACTGCCGGAGACCGCTAAAGAGGAAAATAGGAGAACTGAGGAACGAAAGTATCTGAGATGGAAAGGAACTCACCAGGGGAAGGAGGGTGAGAAAATAGTACCTGCTGCAAGAGCTCCTCTTGATCTACTGTTATAGTAAGGTTTTATATAACTGTACTATCTTACTTTGAGAATCACTCTTGCAGCAGGTAACACCTTCAGGACAGTGTCCCAAGCAGTAGAGGAGGAATCCTAGGCAGAAGTGAGGAGGTACAAGTCTCCTCAGGTGTATTAGGACAGGAGGCCCTGGAAGACAGCAAGACCAAACGGAGTCCTACAACGAGAAGCAATGTCCAAACTGTAATGCTTCACAAAGGTGTGGACAAAGCTCAAAGTGACGGCCACACATATGTCAACGGCAGACACATTTTTGAGCAGGAAGAAGCTGCTACCCTGGTGAAATGACCGTAACAAGACCAGTAAGGGTTTGTCGCATTTTGTAGCACAACACAATGCAGTTAACCAACCATTTGGATAACACTGCTTAGAAACTGGAGTCCCTAGCATTTTTTGGGAGATGAAAGACACAAACCACTTGACCACTTGTCAGATCTGAGACAGAACAGGTATGTTCCAAATAAAATGCAGTACCCTGTGGACACGTAGAGTATGAAACAAAGCCTCCCCTCAGTGAGAGTACTTTGGGTAGTATACGGCAGGTGGCTATCTTGATTCAAGGTAAACTCTGAGACCACCTTGGCAGAAACTTAAGATTAGGTCTCAAGAATACCCTGTCCTTCTGAAAAACAAATAAGGCTCCTTACACATCAGGGCCTGAAGCTCTGAAATTCTTCGAGCAAAAGTAATGGCAACTAAAAATAAAGCTTTACATGACAGAAAGTGCAGCTTGCTGCTCACGCCAGGCTCAAAGGAAGGTCGAGTGAGCTTCTCCAAAGCAAACAAAGGTCCTAGATGGACAGGATCCAGGACGGAGGCTTCAAGTGAAGCATGCCCCACAGAAAAGTGCGGAAAGGTCCAGCTGGGCAATATACTTGTCCTCAACAGGCAGATGATATGCAGAAATGCCAGACAGGTGCACCTTTAATCTAAGGGTAGATGGAGTCCTGCATGAGAGAGAGAGGATGTACCCAGTGCAGAACTGACTGGGCAAGAAAAGGATCTAAACTCCTGGCAGTGGCCCAAACACAGAACCTCTTCCATTTCATAGCATAGGTCACCCTAGTGGAAGGTTTCCTGGCTGCCACTAAGACGCCACTACCCTCGGGAGACCCCAAACCTGGAGACAGCTAGGTCTGCAGGGTCCATGCATAGAGATGCAGAGATCTGAGATCCGGATGCATCAGTGAGCCCTGCTCCTGGGAGAGCAAGTCAGACCTGAGGGGCAGGGATACCAGAAGTTCCACAGCCAGTTGCTGCAACAGTGGGAAACAAATCTGATTAGGCCAGAATGGCACCACCAGGATCATTTCTGCTCCTCGGACGGCAACCTGATGAGTACCCGCTGCAGAAGAGGATAGGAGGGAACACAAAGAAACCTCCCGCCCAGGTGAGGGACAACGATCTTGCCAGAAAGCACCAGGCCCTGGATCTAGCAGGCAAAAATTGGGCAGTTTTGCATTGGATGAGAAGGCGAATAGGTTGATTTCGGGTGAACCCATCTGGCTGAAAAGACTCAGGGAGTAGCTCCCACTCATGTACCCTGGACCGAGTCTGGCTGAGACCGTCAGTCAGGGAATTGTGAATGCCTGAAACGTGAACTGCTATGTAGTTCCAACTGGTGATCTATCACCCTAGACCACACTCACATGGTCTCTCTGCAAAGAGGGTATGAGTGTGTCTCCCCACTGCCTGCTGATATAGAATACCACCACCAAGTTGTCTGTTTGTATTAGCAGGGGCCAGTCTGAAGGACTGTCTGGAAGACTTGCAGGGTGTAGAGAACTGTCCTCATCTCCAGAATATTGATATGGAGATGAAGCTCCTGCTTGGCCCAGGACCCTTGAGTCTGGCGAGTGTCCAGATGCGCATCGCAACCCTGGCCTGACACGCTGGTGGTCAGGATCTGGGTGGGAGATTCTCTCTGAAAGTGAACCCTCTGGAGAGGTTATAAGGATTCAGCCACTATGCCAGAGACTGCTTGGCTGGGCTTGATATCAGGACCGTCTGGTACAACTCATCTGACTTCTGATCCCACTGAACCCAAAGGTTCCCACTGGATCACCCTCATAAAGTCAGGCCATAGGGACTGTGGCAATTGCAGCTGCCATGTATCCCAGTAGCAACAGAACTGTCCTTGCCTCTACTTGGCGAGTAGAGAGGCTGCGTGTGGGACTGGAGGTGTTCTGCCTTGTCCTGGGGAGGAAGGCCTTGCCTCATGCCATGTCCAGTACGGCCCCTATATATTGAAGCCACTGACTTGGCCAAAAGCAGGACTTAGGAAGGTTTAAAGTAACCCCAGGTCCTCGAAAGAGGGAGAACATGTCTCAGAGGGTTTCGTGAGGTCGGATCCCGAGATGGAGCTGTGAGAAGCCAATCATCGAGGATGGGAAGACATAATGCCCTGCATCCTGAGATTGGCGGCTACCACAGCTAGGTACTTGTGAACACTCTTGGTGCCAATGACAGGCCAAAGGGCAGGACCCTGAACTGGTAATGGTGGCCCTGAAAGCAGAAGTGCAGATACAGACCATGTGGTTGGAAAATCATAATGTAGAGATATACATCCATGCAGGATGGGAGCATAACCTGTCCCCTTAATGTAACAGGGGCAATAGGCTTATTAGGGTGACCATCCTGAATTTTTTTTATACTGTATGTACGTGTTCAGATAGCTTAGATCCAAGATGGTACAGAGATCCCGTCTGTTTGGGCACGAGGAAGAAATGGGAGTAGAATCCTGTCCCTCGTTGTTCGGAGTTCCGCTCCGATGGCCTTCTTCTGAAGTACAGCCTGGATTTCTTGTGCTATGAGGGCACTGTGGGCCTGAAAGTAATGAGACAGTACTGGAGGGTTGTCTGGAGGGCCCTGTAAACTCGAGAGTATGTTCTATCCGATCAGCTGCAGGACCCAGTGGTCTGAGGTTATCTGACGCCATTCTTTGGTCTGCAAAGAGAATCCACCTCTACCGCTCCAACGTGGACTCCTACTGAAGGAAGAGGGTCGGGCAGCGAGTCAGGCGGAGGAGCTGGGGAGGAGAGTGCAGGCTGAGAGGTTCTAGGGGCCAGAGGGGCAGAACCTCTGGTAGTAGGGGTAGTGGTCTTGCGCTTGAAGCCAGGCTGCTGCTGCTGCTGGTGCTGACCTCAAATTGCTGTATGTCAGGTCTACTTAAAGGAGTACTTAGGCCTGTACATGGTTTGTGCCGACCTAATCACTTTCCGGCTTCCTACAAATGGGTAATGATAGCTTGGTATCTTCCCTGAACAAGACCGGCCCTCTGAAGGGGCATCCATAATCTTGGAGTGGACTTCTGGGCAAACCCAGAGATCCGCAGCCAAGAGTAACATAGGATACAGATCGCGGAAGCTGCGGCTCTGCCCGCTGAATCCACCATGCTGTAAGAAGCCCGCAAGATGTGGCTGCCGCGTCGAACTGGACTTCATAATCGCCATGAGCTCAGTCTGACCGAGTGAGTCTAGCATGGCCTGAATGAGCTCTAGTGCCTTGTCCCTAGGGTATTCTGGTATTGTACCATGTGGCAAGGATGTTTTGTGACCAGAAGACACAACTTATGGAGAAAAGACTTTCCTGGAAAGATGATCTGTTTAGAGTCCTTATCTAGGAGCTGCGTGCTGAGATGTCTCGAGACGTTTGGACCTGTTGTGGGCGGTGTTCAGCACTACAGAGTCTGCCTCCGGTTGTTCCCATAGAAGGGACCATCCTGGGGACAGTGTACAACTGGTCTGAATTTTTAGAAACTGCTGAGGTCGATAAAGGGCGTTTCCATGCCAGTTTGTTGGTGTCCTTGTATGAGTCGACCACTGGAGGGACGGACCATAAGGAAGGCATCTTTTCCAAGAAATGCTGCTAACCTCTTCCTTTCCGGTCAAAGTTTTCCAAGTCCAGGCCATTCAATTTTTGAATGTGACGCATCACATCTATGAAGGATGGGTCGCCTGGCGGGAGCAGGGAGTGTCCTTCCGGATGTCTGGGTTGGACGGAGGGTCTGAGTCACCACCACAGGAGGAGGAGTAGGAATACGGTTCTGAGTCCTCCGAGTTGGGGTAACGAGAAGGCAACCCGTGATCTGCAGGGACGATCCCTTGGGAAGGGAAGGTTGTTGTCCAGCCAGCCTCCTAGGAAGCAGAGTAGGGGATTATCCGAGGCTCATCTGGGGAAGGCCCTTGGGGTAGCTGTGGAACCGGGCTGAGGGAGCCTGTTTATCTTTAAAGAAGGCCCACCAGGCTGCAAATAGTTCACTCAGACCCTGCGGAGGGTCCTGAGGCAGAGCCGGAGCATCTGGCATCGGGGAGCTGGCTTAAACAGCCCTGGCATCAGGTTGTCTGGTTGGGGTAGCTCTGGTATCGGAGTAGCCTGGACTCCATCATCTGGTGTCTGGAGTCCAGGTGTACCTTCAGGCGCCAGAGGCATCTGGTCAGATGTCCAGTCATCAGGCGCCGAGGGTCCTCAGGTGTCAGCCTAACAGGGAAGCTGGAGGTTACTGGCAACTGAGGCGGCGCTGTGTTTTCCCGAGGTGGCGCCGGAGACTGGCATCACTTACATAGGTGGCGGCCACCTATCTGGAGTCGCCATGGAGAGGCGATCTCCCAAATGGGACGTGACGCTAATTGCTCCCAGAGGAAGAAGGCGACTCGTCCCGGTGCCACCTACCAGAATTGGCCTATAATGACAGGGGCGGACTCGGCAGACACCCTGGCCGGGAGGCGGCTAGACAGCAGCCTGCTGCCATTAGAAAACTCCGGCCCGAGCCACTAGGCTTAGAGCCCCTAGGGATAATGGGCTTAAGTGGCTGGAGGTGTGGAGGACTTCCCATGCCCTGAAGAGCCTTCTCCTGCGACTGTAATGAGGGAGGGAGGTTTGAAGATCGGAGCCAGGAGGAAGAGTGGGTCACCGACTTGGTCGGGACAGAGCGGTCTTCTGCCAGGAATTTCTCCTCGCCCGGTGCTTGTGTTTGCTGCTCGATTTCTTCTACTTGTGAGAAGATGCTGAAGAAGGCGAGGATGAAGAGCTCTTGGCGGTGGAGCTCCTTCTCCATGGCAGATATGTGCTTTTCAAAAGGAAGGCTTTAAGAGTCTTCTGGTGCTGGAGTCTCGTACTGACTCAAGTCACGGGCACTGCTGGCAGGCCTTGATGTTGTGGTCAAGGCCCAGGCAGAACAAGCAGGCTGAATGGCCGCCCTTATGCAGGATCTGCTTGCAGCACATGCGCTTTGAAGGGCGCCTCTGATCGACCACGTTGGAGAAGACAACATGCACAATCCATCTAAAACTAAGAAAATAAAAGCAGCATTGAAAACACGCGGAAAATGGCAGTCGACAAGCTGAAGGCATCCACAGAGGTCCAACCAGCGGTCGACAGCAGGGAAAAAACTGGGGTGGGCTGAGGGACCGTCCCATTCATACCAAATATGACATCGGGCGGACTGGCGTGGGAGGGGTCTTCTGCTGGGTATTACTAGCTAGAAAGTTTACGTGGGGTCCTGGCGCCTTAGTCGTAAAGGTGTTACCCACTGCAAGGGCAATCCACCAAGTAAGAGCTCATGATTCCGCCTACTATGCGAGGCTGAAAACAGCAGGTAAACTGTCTTGAGAAAGACAGGAGTTACAGGGGACGGAGGTGGACGGCATGGCCTAATAAAAGAGTTTCTCTTGAAGATCTACAGTTACGGAAAGTAGATAAATGTTCTATAATAACTGGCTTAGCCTTTTCCTTTCATAGGGAAACCGTGGCGAATTTGCCGCTATAAGGGCGCGATAATGGCAAACACGCGGCAACTGCTTCTCGCTTCTGTGCATGCCCCACTGCTGCTTTTCCCTTCAGAACGCGACGGTCGCTTTCCTCAGAAGACTGAACCACCACTCACAATCGGACTCGGGCGTTAAGTTTTTATTTAAAAAAAAAACTTTTAACTTTAAAAGAACCTGTGAGTCACTGCCGCAGACTGGATGGTCAAATCAACTGGGCCGGCCCTGCAGCAGCCCATTCATTTTATATAATTGCTGAGGAGAAAAGAAAAACCCAGCAATTATATAAAATAAAATATGGGTCTGGGTGGATGAAAACTGACTTACACACCCTCAGGATTTGATGCTACGATAAACCCTCGAGCTTTCTCACGGGTTTATGTAGCATCAGACCCCTCGGGTGTGTAAATTCTCATTACACACCCAGACCCATACTTTATTCTCTATATCTTCTTCGAGGATCTCTCTTTCATCAAGCCACACTTATGGAGCGAGTACCTAGCAGTACTCACAATTAAACAGTCTAGGAAGCTGGAGCCTAAAGGCCTAAGAAAGAAGGCCTAGAACCACAGCTAGGCCAAAACCTGCCTTATTCCGAGAGGCAATGTCCAGACTGTTATCTTTAGTGAAGGTGTGGACAGTACTCCAGGTGGTAGCTGCACAGCTTTCTGCAACCAACACATTTCTAAAACAGGCAACAAAAGTGGCCATGCCTCTGGTGGAATGACCACGAACGACACCAGGAAGTTCCTCACCATACTTCCTATAACAAAAAGTAATATAATTGTCCAACCATTTAGACAAACGCGGTTTCATAACAGGTGCATCCTCTTGCCAGGGGCAAAGGAAACAAAAAGCTGTGAGGACTTCCTGCAGTCCCTCATGTGGTGAATGTAGTACCTAAGCATTCTATGTACATCTGAAGTATGAAGCTCTACTTCCCTGGACTGGCATGCTTAAGAAAATAAACTGGTAGGTGGATGGTTTGATTTAAAGTCAACTGAGACACCACCTTAGGACAAAACTTAGGACTGGTACAAAATTCAAATAAGGAGGTTTCACATTAGAGCCTGAAGCTCTGAAATCCTTCGAACAGAAGTAACAGCAACTAAACTGATATAATATATTAGAGGCAAAAACTCTGTTTAATGCATTAGTTAGGTTGTTCCACAGCGACAAAAGTGAGGAAATTCGCTGTTATTCGCTTCTCCACTGAGCATGCAGTACCTGGTCAGGTGGGTGGGGATGTCTCGAGTACATTTAGACAATTGTTATTTCTGTCACCTGCTGCTGGATGTCTGTCATTGGTTGTGTTGACTTGGTCTCTCCCATACTTGAATGTGTGTGTGTGTGTGTGTGTGTGTGTGTGTGTGTGTGTGTGTGGTGCTGGGGTGATGGAGTTAGGGTTTTCAACCCTAACAGCTAATTTCCTCACTTTGTCGCTGTGGAACAACCCTAACTAATGCATTAAACAGAGTTTTTGCATCTAATTTCCTTCTTTGAGAATGATAACGAAATAGTGGAATGTAATGCGCGGCGGGGCTCAAGGCCCCGCCACATGATGTCTTGTGGCATAGTAACAGGAGCAGCAATGCAAACAGAAATGCTAACAGTGGCACACATGGTAACACAAGCGCAAAATGACAACAGAAAGTGCAATGCACACAGTGGCATAGACGGGAACAGTCTGCCACGTGATGTGTTGTCACATAGTAACATGGTGCCTGCAAACGGAAATGTCAATGGGCATGGTGACACAAAGTGAAACAGAAAGAGAAACAGCACTGTAGACACAAATGGCAAAAATAACAGAAACGCAAGCGCAAATGAAAACGCAGGATAACGACATAGGGCCCCGTGGCTCCCAGCATCTATCATCGCGGGTAGAGCGGCCCAAAGGGCCCCGCACCCCACCACATGATGTCTTGTGGCATAGTAACAGGAACAGCAACGCAAACAGAAGCGCTAACAGTGGCGCACAAGGTAACGTGAAGCGCCGACTGAGAACAGAAAGGGTAACGCAACACGGTGGCGACAGGAACGGTGTGCCACGTGATGTCTTGTCACATAGTAACATGGTGCCTGTAAATGGAAATATCAATGGCACTGGACGCAAAGTGAAACAGAAAGAGAAACAGTACGGTACACACAAATGGCAAAAAATAACAGAAACGCAAGCGCAAATGAAAACGCAAAGGATGACTGACGGGCGGCGACGCAACGGTAAGTGAAAGGCATGGAACTGCAAGCGGAAAGGGCAATGGTAACAGTAGTGTAAGTACACAGGCTGGTTTTCCCAAAAGCTGAATAGAGAAAGACAGTGAGTACAAAGAATGTATGCATAATAATGGGTATCGGAGCAGAAATGAGGACTTGGAATACTAAATAAGTTATATCTCAGGAACCGTGATGACGAGAAAAAAATTTAAAAGTCGATGATTTATGACTGTCCTGGCTAGTTTTGTACTTAGAACTTTTCCAACGAAAGTCCGTATCTCGCACCGCTTCCGAGATACAGGCCCTGAAAGGCGTGGCAAACGCCGTAATGTTATCCTATGGGAAAAAAGAGAAGTTCGGAGCACCATAACTTTGCCTCCCTGTAATATTTTTCACCAAACTACTGAAAGGCACATCTGTGGGCTGTTGGCTGTCTTCCTCTAAATTTCAGCAAAAAGACCAAACCGTTATTTTGCAGCAGGGATCCAAAGGATTTCTGTAATGAGCGTGGCCGTAATGTTATCCTATGGGAAAAAGTCAACTTTGAGTGTCAGAACTTTCGCCGTGGTAATATTTTTCAATACAACACTGAAAGGCAGATCTGTGAGATGTCGGCTCGCTCCTCCAAATTTCAGCCCAAAACTCCCAAAGGTTCTTTTGCAGCGAGTGCCAAAGAATCGCTGTCACTTTCCCACAGATGGAAAACTACTGTCGCAGAATTTGAAAAAGCCGCAAAGTTCAACACTTTCGTGAGCACGAAAGTAATTTGCGTAGTACTTTTTCCAGAAATTTGAAAACATATTTCTGGGGTGTTTTACCACAAATTAAAGACATGGTAAGCATCCTCAGAGTCTGACTAGGTGAATACAAAAGAATTAGGTTGCTAGAGGGTCCCAAATTTAAATGCCAACCATTTTTCTGATCACCAACTGAAAACAAAATGGCCCATTTGCGAAAGTAAAATGCATTTGCGACACTGTCGAACTTTGTTAACTTTTCCTATTGACTTATAATGGAAACTGTTTTTGAATAACTTTGAACCGCTTAATATTTTTTCACGAAATCTTCAAAAGGCACATCGGGACCCCGCCAGACGCTCCTGAAGATTTCGGGCTGGTCGCGCAAACCATACGACCTGTAGCGCCGACCGCAGAATTCCAGAAAAGCGAACGCCGAGAGAGATCACGCTTAACTCCGCAGCCGTGATATCCGATGGGTAACAAACTTGGCAGATCCTAAGGCCTATGGTTCTTGATCGTATTCCAAATTTCAGGCAACCACAACAGGTTGCAAAGTTATTAAGGTGCAAAGTTTTGGGGTTTAACATAGAAATGGCTCTCAACCATAATTCACAGTAGCACTACCGTGCTACTATAATTTACTGTATTTCAATTCAGAGTTGTGATTTTAGCTGATGTTTTTATTATAGGTAAAGCACTTAGATTCTCAATTAAATTTAGATGTAATAAATAAAACTTAAATTTGAGTTGAAAATAATGCTTTACAAGATTTCCAAGAAAAGAAGAGCAGGCCACAAGTCAGAGCTGGCCAAAAGAAGCCAAAGTAGGCTTTTCTAGCACAAAATACAGGTCCCAGACTGGGATCGGCTTGCAAATAGGAGGCTTCAAGCACAGTATGGCCTCAAAACGTACAGGCCACCTCCAACTGAGCAACTGTACGACCCATCAATAAGCACGTAAAGGCTGAAATGGCTGCCAAATGCACTTTTTTTTTTTAATACTTTTATTTCTTCGCCTAGCCAGAGGAACTCTCTGCAGCATCTACCCACCCAGCTCTCTACCTCCCTGCTGTGGCAAACACAACTGCTCTCTCACTCCGACCAGGCTACACCCCTGGATCTAAGCCCCCATGAGGAAGGGCTGCCCTATCCTCCCAGGGCACTCTATTTAATAGTATAGTGAGCCTTGAAGTTGGGGTGGGGGCAGGGAGAGCAGAAGCCCAGCGTTGGGAGTGTGGAGCTGGCGGCAGTGCCTTCGCCTATCCTCCGGGGGTCCGTTTTCTGTTCCCCTGATGCTCGGTCATGCAATGGCGCCAACAGCATGAATGCCACCACCCACCTCGCAACACCTCCCTCACAATGCACAGCGACGCAAACTCAGCATTCTCTGGTCTCCACCAGAGGTCGCCCCTGCGACGCATCCCCAGAGCCCACCCCTGGAAGAGAGAGCAGTCCTCAGGATGCTCAATCTCTTCCTCCCTGCCACCTTCCAACAGCCCGGAGATCGCTCCCCGAACTCTGGGCTGCCGACGAGCCGAGGTGTGGCATCCAGCGCCTCATCCTCAGCGCCACCGGCTGGCAAGCCAAATGGACTTTGATAGAAGAGTATTGCAAGCCTGCATCTGACAAGGAGAGCAAATACTCCAGAACCTGATTTACCTGACAGGTAAAGGGAACCCAGTTGATGCTAAATAGCTCACAAAGCAAACCGCCTTACTCCACAGAATAAGTGGCCACGGTGAAAGGTTTTCTAGCAACCAGCAAGGTGTCAGCCACATTTTGAGACACCCCATACCTAGCAATGGCGATCTCTTCAGCAGCCATGCATGGAGATGGAGTAACTTGAGGTCCGAATGGGCCAGGGCTCCCCTGTTCCTCTGACAGTAGACCCTTGCAGACAGGCAGAGGCACTGGTGGTTCTGCTGCTAATTGCTGCAATAACAGGAAAGAGATCTGGCGAGGTCAAAGGGAAGCAATGAGCATCAGCATTGCCCCTCCATCTGGAGCTTGATTAGCACCCTTTGAGTTAGTGGGAAGGGGAAAAGGTGTACAGAAACCTTCCCTTCCAAGAGAGGGAGGGACAATGCATCTTGCCAGAAAACTCAAGGCCCTGAAACAAGTGAGCAGAAAAGCGGTAGTTTTATGCTGTGTGGGGACAATAAAGGTCCAACTCTGGATAACCCCACCTGTCAAACAGATGATCTGCTACTGAGGTCAGCAGCTCCCACTCAGGCATTCTGGACTGCAGACCTGCTCAGCCTGTCCGCCAAGCCATTTTGGATGCCTGGAACATGCACTGCTGACAGTCCCAGACCATGTTCTAGAGCCCAATATCAAACTCTCTTTGCTTCCTGCATAGAGGGTAGGAGTGAGTTCCTCCTTGCTGACACCGCTTGCACCAGCAGAGGACCCAGGAATAGATGAATCTGGAAGGCTTGTAGACCATACAGAACAGCCCTCATTTCTAGGATGTTATGGGAGGATGCTCTCTACTCTGGTCTATGTTCCCTGCGTCTGATGGGGCCCCAAATGTGCCCCCCAGAGGCATCTGTAGTGAGAATCATGTGGGGGTATCAGGAAAGGACCCCCAAATCAACAAATGACTAGGTTCCATTCACCACAGCAGCTCCTTCTGGGCAGGAGAGGTTACTAGAACCTTCTATTCTAAGTTGTCTGTGTGTTGGTCCCATTGAACTCTTAAGGTCCATTATGAAATTCTCATATGCAGCCTGGCCAGTGGTACCATGACAATGGCGGCTGCCATCAGGCCTGATAAGTCTCAGGAAAGTCCTGGCTGTGACATACCTGTTTGTTCTATACCATCTGGGCCTGTGCAATCAGATGCTCGGCCCTGTCCTGGGGCAGGAAGATTAAGTCTTGGGCTGTGCCCAAGACTGCTTCTATGTTACTGTAGACGCTGACAAGGGGTAAAGACAGACTTGCACACTGACCGTAATCCCAAGAGCATCGAACAGTTGAATGGTGCATGCTAGAATCTGATAAAGCTGTTCTCTGAAGTGGGTTTTGAGCAGCCAATAATCCAGACAGGAGAAGACATATAGTTCTCTCCTGAGGGCAACTGCCACTACTGCTAAAAATCTGGTAAAGACACATGGCGCTGGGTGATGAGCCAAAGGACATTACCCAGAAAGGTAGTGTTCCCCTCAAAAGGAGCTGGAGGTACTTCCGGGGGCATCCTGATATGCAGGTAAGCATCCTGCATATCCAGGGAACAAATCTAGTCCCCTACTTGCAGTAGCGGGAGTAGGCCTTGTACAGTTACCATTCTGAACTTTTTGTACTAGATAAAAGGTTCAGAGCTCTTAGGTCTAGAATAGGCCTCAGATCTCCTGTGCACTTTGGGATCAGGAAGTAGTGAGAATAGAGGAAAAATGACTCACTTTAGTAATCTTGTTTCTTCCAAGGTATTCTTCAATATTCTTAACTCTTGCAGTTGGCCTGTAGAGTAGAACTGCCGGAGAATGGAATGGATGTAAATGATGGAACCCATCACTGGCTCATGCCACTATTCAAACTGCTGCCCTTATCAACTGATGTGTTCTATAATGCTCAGATTTCAGTGGAGCCTGCAAGGAAAGCCCCCCTCCCGGCTAATCTGGTCAATACCCTTGGGTAATAATAGTAGGATAACAGGATAATAATAATAACAACAAAAACAGCAACAACAACAACAGTTGAAATTCAATGCAAAGAAGTGCAAGATAATGCATATGGGCACAAAAACCCTGGCACAATATATCAATTGGGGGTGAGGATATAGCATGCACCAAGCAGGAAAGGAAACTGGGGTTATCATCTCTGATGACCTCAAGGTAGGAAAACAGTGTGACAAGGTAGCAGGTAAAGCAAATAGGATACTGGGATGCAAAGGCAGGGCATCACCAGCAGGAAAAGGAGATCATAATTCCACTATACAAGACACTAGTGAGGCCCCACCTGGAGTACAGTGTACAGTTCTGGGAGACCTTACCCACGTAAGGACATAGACAGGGTAGAGAAGGTTCAGAGGAGGGCAACAAAGATGGTACGTGGATTGCATCACAAGTCCTATGAGGGCAGGTTGCAGGAACTGAATATGTACTCCCTGGAGGAGAGAAGGAGAGAGGGGACATGATAGAGACATACAAGTATCTTACAGGGAGGAACAGGGTGCAAGAATACACTATTTTTAAGCGAAAAGATGTTCCAGGACTAGAGGCATGGAATGAAGTTGGAGGGAGGCGATTCAGAGGAAACGTGAGGAAGAATTTCTTCACAGAACGGGTGGTGGACAAGTGGAACACCCTGCCAGAGGAAGTGGTGGGGGCTGAAACAATCACGGATTTAAGAATGCATGGGATAGACATAAAGGAATTCTGGATGTCAGGGTAAGGGGCAACAGACTTCTAGGAAAACATAAACTGAACTTACAAGCTCAAATGGGCAGAATGGGTGGGCCACAGGCCCTTATCTGCCGACACTGTCTATGTATCTATGCAACAACAACAATAACAACAACAAATAATCTCCTATTAGAAGTACCCTCCCTAAAATTGTCAGATATGCCCTGAAGAGGAAATCGAAAACCAAACACCCAACGGGGTTCAAAATATTAAACAAGGTGAAATGCCCTCCACACAGATATCCAGCTAGAAATGCAGAGGCCACTGGTTCTGAAAAGGGAGGCAGGGTGGAGAGTTAAGAATATTTAAAAATACCTTGGAAGAAATAAGATTATTAAAGTGAGTAAACGGGTTACTCACCTGTAACAGTAGTTCTAGGAGTGTTATATTTTATTCATCCACACGCTGTGGCACGTGGTTTCCCTTTAAGATCAGCCGGAAGTCTTTAAGCTGGCTCCTCCCACCCGGATGGTATATTCCTCAGCTCCGCCCCATGATGCCAGATCGTGCTCACTGGAAGCAGTGATTGTGCAGCAAAGCCGGGAGGTCGGTGGGTCCATGTGGATGAACATATACCACTCCTAGAACTACTGTTACAGGTGAGTAACCGGTGTTTCTAGGGACATGGATTTGTTGTTCTATCCACACATATTGCGGACTCCTAGCAGTTCTCCGGGAGGAGGAAGCAAGGTGCACATCCCTACTTAGGAACAGAGACTGGAGAACTGAGGCCCCAAAACCAGCATACTGGCATGACTCTAGGTCAATGTGGTAGTGGAAAATGAAGGTATTGCAGACTTCTAGGTAGCAGCCCTGCAAATTTCCTGGATAGTGGCGTCCCTAGAAGCAGCCACCGTTGCAGTGGTGTGGCGCGTGGAATGAGCCCTTAGCCCTCGGGAGGCTCCTACCCGACAACATAGAAACATAGAATTTGACAGATAAGGGCCGCTTGGCCCCCAGTCTGCCCATTTCCCTACCTACTGGATAAGCTGCAGATCCTAGTTAACCAGCAGCCTACTTCTTCCTACCCCCACCCCCAGAATTGCCTTATGACTATCCCATGCATGCTTGAATTCCACCACTGATTTTGACTCCACAACCTTCCTCCGAAGGCCATTCCATGCATCCACAACCTCTGTGAAAAAATACTTCCTTAAATTACCTCTGAGCCGCCTCTATCTTCAAATTGTGCTCTTGTTCTTGCACACCTCTTTTTGAAAGATGCTACCCTCTTGGACTTTGTTGATTCCCTTGAGGTACTTGAAAGTTTCTATCATGTCCCCCTCTCCCCCTTTCCTCGAGGCTATACATATTAAGCTCCTTAAGTCTCTCTCTTCATATGTCCTCCGGTGCAGACCCTGCACCATTTTAGTTGCCTCCTCTGGACAGCTTCCATCCTGTCTATGTCTTTGCGGAGATTGGGTCTCCAGAACTGCACACAGTACTCAGATGGGGTCTCACCAGCTGTCTGTACAGAGGGATAATAACTTCCTGTTTTCTACTGGTGATGCCTCTCCTATGCATCCCAGTATCCCCAGCCCTCCTTGCTGCCTTCTCACATTGCTTGCCCACCTTTAGGTCATCTGATATGACTACCCCAGGTCCCTTCCATTTTTGTTGTTGTTAGTATCTCACCCCCATTGTGTACTCTTCCCTGGGTTTTGTTTCCCAGGTGCATTACCTTGCACTTCTTAGCATTGAATCTAAGCTGCCATACATTTGACCATTCCTCTAACCTTGCCAAGTCCCTTCTCATCCTTTCCACCCCACCTGTGCATCAACTCTGTTGCAGATCTTAGTGTCATCTGCAAAGAGACATATTTTTCCTTCCAGTCCTTCTGCAATGTCGCTATAAAGACATTGAAGAGGACTGGTCCTAATATGAACCCTGCGGTACCTCGCTAGTAACCCTCCTTTCTTCTGAGTGACTCCATTTACTATTACCTCTGTGTCCTATTCTCCAGCCAATTCTTTACCCAGGCTGTCATCTTGGGACCCACTCCCAGGCTGGCTAACTTATATATTAATCTTTTGTGTGAGACTGTGTCAAATGCCTTGCTAAAGTCTAGGTAGGCCATGTCCACAGCCCTCCCTGATCTACTACTTTGGTCACCCAGTCAAAGAAATCTATCAGATTCGCCTGGCATGATCTTCCCGCTGTGAATCCATGCTGCCTAGGGTCTTGTGCCCCTCTGGCCTCTAGATACTCGACAATTCTTTCCTTTAGAAGTGATTCCATCATTTTCCCTATCACTGAGGTTAAACTAACAGGTCTATAGTTTCCTGCTTCTGCCTTGCTCCCACTTTTGTGAAGGGGAATCACATCTGCCCTCCTCCAGTCCTCGGTACCACCCCATCCTCCCATGATTTGTTAAAGAGGGTAGTCAGTGGTGTCACTAGTTCTACCCTTAGTTCTTTTAGAATTCTGGGATGAATCCCATCAGGCCCCATTGCTTTGTCCACCTTCAGTTTTAAGAGTTCTTTCAGAACCCTTTCTTCTGTAAATGGGCTGGTATCAACTTCTGTATCCAGAGTGTTACTACTGTTTGTTTTATGTACCTCCTCTTCCTTTGTAAATACTGAGCAAAATATTTGTTTAGTATCTCTGCCTTTTCACATTCTCCCTCTGCCCACCCTCCTCCCTTTATTAAGCCTCACTATCCCTCCCTTGGTCTTCCTTTGCTCCCTGATGTACCTATAAAGGTTTTATTCCCTTCTTAACTGAGTTGGCTATCTTTCCTCAGTTTGGGCCTTTGCTGTTCTGACTGCCTTCCCAGCCTCCTTTTGCTTTAACTGATACAGTTCTCTGTCCTGCTCCTTCTGTGATTCCTTGTACTTCCTGAATGCTTTCTTTTTCTCTTGAACCTTCACTGCCACTTCCTTTGAGAACCATAGTGGTTTCTACATCGCCTTGTTTTGTTTATTTGCTTCACACAAAGGCTCGTTACCTCTGTGATGGCAGTTTTTATTATTCCCATTGTTCTTCCACCCTCCTTCCCACCCATTTGCTAGTGCATTCCTTAGGCACTCACCTATTTTGGCAAAGTCAGCCTCCTAAAGTCCAGTACTTTTGTCTTTGTATGGCTTGACTCTATTGCTGTGTTTATTGTGAACCATACTGTTCGAGTGGTCGCTAGTTCCCAGATGGCTACCCACTTCTACATCTGTGATCCTCTCTCCATCTCCATTTGAGAGTATCAAGTCTAATATTGCCCTCTCAGTGGGCTCCAGTACTAGTTGTCTAAGGCATGCCCTGTGGGGCATCTAGAATAACTGCACTCTTCAGTGGCAGCTGCAACTGCGCTCCAGTTAACATCTGGCATATTCAGATCACCCATCAGCAATATCTCCCCTTTTCTGCCATTCTAAGTATACTTTCTATCATTTCCTTGTCCATTTCCTCCCCTGAGAAGGGGTCTGTATACAACCCTCTGCGGATTGTGGTGCCATTGCCTGTCTCCAAATTTACCCACAGTGCTTCTTCTCCTCCCTGTTTACCCTTTTGTTCTGTTGCTTTTATTCCTTCCCTTATGTAAAGAACTACTCCTCCCTCTTTACCCTCCCTGTCCCTCCTGTAGATAGTGTATCCTGGTATGTTTACGTCCCAGTCATGGTTTTGTGTGTACCATGTTTCTGTGACTGCCACGATATCCAGATGTTCCTCCTCCATCAAGGCCACTAATTCAGGAAGCTTGTTACCCAGACTACGGGCATTGGTACTCATTTTCCATTTTTGATGGCCTTACCTTCTGTTGCAGCATCCCCACTGACCGCTCTACCTTGGTCTTTTCTCATTTAGTACCCTGTTTTGTAGGGAGAGGCTGGGATTTTCTGTTGCTTGTCAGTGCCTCCCCATTGACTAGTTTAAAAGCTTGCCAATGAAGCATTTAAACCGATTGCTCAAAAGACTTGTTCCTTCCTGGACAGATGCAGACCATCCTGCCAGTATAGGCTGGTGTCCTCCAGGTGGAACCCCAGTCCCCAATGAAGCCAAACCCTGTGCTCCAGACCATTTTTCAACCATTCATTAAACTGCATGGTGCCACCACCTCGCCTCCCCATGCCTTTGACAGGCAGCACCTCTGAGAAGGATACTGTGTTTGCTACTTGTCTTAGGCCCCTCCCAACTCTGCAGTGTCCTCCTGCACTGCTCTAACCTCATGATGAGCCAAGTCATTTGTCCCTAGGTGGACAATTACGTCCAGCTCAGAATCCTTGCAGCTGTTGTTGTGATCCTGAGGATGCGCCCTGTCCCTCCAAGCCATGGCACCAGGCAGGCACCTTACTTCAGATTTCCCAGCTCCTCCCAGTTCTATCCCCATAATCGAGTCCCCCACCAGGAGCTGCTTCCTTTCCTTGTGGTGTCCTCTGCCTCCTTCCTGTGGGCCTCCCTTGTGACAGTTGTCCTCAGCCTCCTTAGTCTCCTCTGGGTGTATCTATAGGGAGCTATGCTCCCCAGAATGGCATATGGATTGTGGTGTGTAACATCTGACTGGGTGTGCCTCTGTTTCACCATCCTCATCCTCCTGAGCCCACTGTGGTCCAACTGCTGTGCTTTTGCAACCTCTGAGGTAGTGGTGGTGGTTCTGGTGCTCCTGGATGGGGAGGTTCCTCTCTACTGTCCATTGTGGCCTGGGGAAGGTCCCCAGACTACTGTCCAGTGTGACCTGAAGACGCCAACTTCCTCCCTCAGGGCAGACAGTTGTCTGCAAATAGAAGAGATCAATGCAAGATGTAATCCATCTGCCAATCGTCCTGAGGTCTGCCAGGTGCGCTTCAGCATAGGTGACAGACAGCTGGCGAACCTTCTCCAAATTCCAGCCATTCGCTTCCTTATAGTAAGCTTAGCACTTGCCTAAGGTCCAAAGCATGGAACCTGTATCTAGTATAATCAGATGTGACTGGAGTATAAGAAAAGTTACTTACCCAAGGAACCTTGTTTCTCCCAGGGATACTCCAATATTCACAACTCTTTTGCAGTATGCCTCCAAGCCAGATCTGCCCGGAGATAGAATGTTATGCTAATGATGGAATCATTGGCATGTGCCACTTTCAAATGCTGTCACTACTCAATTGCCTACATTCTAACCCAAACAAAACCAGAACTCCAATGTGCTGTAGCATTTGGCGTCTGCAGCACTACAAAGGGGCGGCTAACCTCCGCAAAAAGAAGTCCAACAGTAAATGGTGCAGTATGAATACAACACGCAGTGTTGCTGTTCAGCAAAGTTTTACTGCAAATGTGAATACAAAAACACATACAGAGTAGGAGTGTAATGAATGGCTACTCGTAGCACCCGGACTAAGTCTTCCTTGAAAACTGTTGTATTCCTTGAGCAACACTTACTGTTGGACTTTTGTCTACATTCTAACCCTCAGATTTCATTGGACGCCTGTAAAAACAGGGCCCAAAAGATTTAAAAATCAGTAAAATTTAGTAATTTTAGGACTCCCACAACTAACCTTCAACTGAAGGAAGAATACACCAAGATATATTCACAAACAATGCATTCTCCAATGTCAGAATCACCTGAAAGGTGAAAACCACTGAAACTGGTTTCAATAAAAGCAGAATGTGGCATACATCCCTTAAGGTACAGAATGGAATGCAGAAGCCACTGGTTCTGGAAGGGAGGCAGAGTAGAGAGTTATGAATATTGGAGTATCCCTGGGAGAAACAAGGTTACTATGGTAAGTAACTTTTCTTCTCACCCAGGAATATTCCAATATTCTTAACACTTCTGCAGACTAAAAAGCAGTACCATTGGAGGGAACAGAACCTATTTTGAAACAGGCTCTGTGGGACAGCTGTACCAACTGGGCATCAGCCCTAGCCTGTATATCCAGGCTGTAATGTTTAGTAAATGTGTGACGGTCCTCCAGTAGCTGCTTTACAGACATCTAGAAAGGGACATCGCTAGCTGCCAGTGTGTCAGCTGCCCCCTATGGAGTGGGCTCTGAGCCCCTGCTTAGACCTCTACCCGCTGTGACATGACAAAACTGAATATACTGGACCATCCAGCGAGAAGTGGACCTTTAGATGCTGGATTAACCCTTCCCATATCCCCATAAATGAGGAAAACTGTGTCTTGTCCTGCCTGTGGAGCTTAGTAGCTGCCATGCAGTAGCTGAAAGCTCCCTTGCATCAAGACTATGCAATAAACATTCACCAGAATAAGAAGTAAGCAATAAGCCACAACAGGGTTGGTTAGACAGTTTAACACACGGGCTAGGAGGCGAGGGGCACAAGGCCACCGGCCGAGTGTGTCCAGCCTTCTGGCCGTGTGTTAAAGTGTCTGACGACACCCTGGAGTGGCTTATTGTGCATATGAAATGGCTATCTTTAGTGCAACTGCATTTGGTAGGTTAAATTTCCAATTTAAAGTAGGAAAAACATGTATGTTTGTGTCACTTTTAATAAAATAGTTCCTCCGCCTAACTGTCCAGTGGTTTTTTTTTTTTTTTTTGCACTGAAGGAATTTTATCCTAGAAAGGCTTCTGTACTTTAGGTCTGGTATTCATGGCAGTATTCACCTCTCCCCAATGCTGTGGAAACAAGTAAGAAAAAAAAAAGAGCAAAATCCTCATGGTTTTATATATATATATATATATATATATATATATATATATATATATATATATATATATATATATATATATATATATATATATATATATATATATATATATACATATATATATATATATATATATATATATATATATATATATATATATATATATATAAAATTAAAAGTTTAAACTTCAAGAGCGAGCGGCAGGCTGGTAGAGAAATAGAGACAGAGCGAGCAGGTTGGCAGGTAGAGAGTGAGCGCGTGGTGTGTAGAGAGATTGCAGTTGTTCTGTTTTTTTTTTTTAAATAGATGAACGAGCGGGCAGGCTAAGAGAGACATTGTGCTTGCTTGTTTTTTATTAAAATCTAGAGATGGATCTTAAAGAGCGAGTGGCTGGGCTGGTGGAGAGATTGCAGCTGTTCTGTTTTGTTGTTTTTATACATTACCGAGCAGGTGGGCTGTGAGGAGATCACAGCTTTTCCTTCATGCTACATCCACAGGGTTCACAGACTGAGGCAATGTGAACAGAAGGTCAGATGTATTTATTGCATTTTTGTTGGCATACTGAAAATACAGTCTGGCATGTCACTCGCAGTTGGTGAAAAGAAGATGGCTGATTTTCAGTTTGCCAGCGCTCTAAGTGGCATCTTTACTAGAATCAGTGCCTCAAGGGCACTGCTGGTCCTTCTTCCTGTGCGTAAGACGATTACCACACAGGTATTGCCCAATCAGATTGCCTCAATTTTGATACCCATTTCATAATGCTCAGTAAAAACACTGAGTGATCCATAGTTTGGTTTAGATGAAAGTCTGAAACCACTCTGGGACGGAATTTCCTATCAATTTTAAGAACAACTTTATCCTGTGAGAAAGGATGTAGTCCTGTTTCAATGCAAGGCCTGAAGGCCACTGATTGGTCTGAGTGAGGTGACGACTACTAAAAGTACATTTGCCATGTAAATATAGTTTAGTGCTGCTGAAAACATGGGTTCATGTAAGAACCCATGAGCTTGGCAAGACAAATGTACAGGCTCCATGTTGACACCGCTTCCTGACCTGTATCCTTATATGTCAGGAACAGCCATTTTCTGCCCTGCTTATGGGCTTTAGTGGCTGTCAAGTAGTAGCTAGAAGTCTCCTTTGACATCCAGGGCTATGAAGTCTACTTTCACCAGAACTAGACTGTTCAGTAAAATAACAAATAAGGTAATGTTTTGTCTGAATGGGATTTAGGAACCACTCTAGTAATAAACCTCCTGTTTGTTCTCATGACCACTTTGTCTCTGTGGGATGTGATGTAGTCCTGTTTAATGGGACAAGGAAACTGTGCCATGTGACATTTCAAATGAGCTGAATGCATAGGTTCAAAAGGGAACCCATGAGCCTAGTTCATACATATTTAGGTTCCATGCAGGCACTGGTTCCCCAGCGAGGTGCAGGTGGACCAGGCCCTTAAAGAACCTCTTTTTTTTTTTTATAACAGAGTATAAAACCAGAAAATTATTCTGCAACTGACATGTAAGCAAATGCTTTTTTTCCATAAATACTGGGTTGAAGCCCATTGATTGTAAATAGATAAATAGTGGAGCACAGCTGGGGCACCAGTCTATGCTGGTATCCCAATAGAAAACCTTTCACCTTTGTAACATAGGAATTCCCAACAGAAGGCTTTCTGTAACCCCTTAAATGCCCAAGACACCTTAGAAAGATGCAAGCATGCACATTCTAGATTCCCAAAACCTCCAAGTGAGTTGAGGTTGGAGTACAGGAGCCTCCTCTACTGGAGGCAGTAAAATATGCCTTTTGAGGAACATGCACTGACTCTGCCACAGACATGGAGGACAGCAGAATGTACCATGGTGTCTGGCTCAGTCTGGTGCCACAGAAACTGTTAATACTGATTTGGGCTTCAGCTCAAGCAATGCTCTGTACACCAAAGAGGAGGAAGAAGGATGTGAAAGCATACATGTGCCTCACTGACCAAAGCAAAGCCAGAATATCCAGGGAGACTACTTCCGATCAGCTGTGTAATAGTACTGTGGTAAGTGGTAGTTCTGGGGGATACGAACAAGTGTACCACTGGAGTGCCCACTACTTAATGATCACTTGCACCACCTAACTGTTCAAGGCCCATTAGAAATAAGCCTGGCTGATTTGAGTCAGGGTACCTGCCAATGTATTATCCTTGCCTGGCAGAAGAAAACCTGTCAGGAAACCCCATGGAGTATACTAGACTCCATATTTTCAGGACTTCTGTGCAGGGAGGATTTGACCTCATCTCTTCCTGCTTATTTATGTAGTGCAGTGTGGATGTACTGTCTGCTCTGACCTGTAGCAGTAACACTACTCTTAGCTCCAGCAGATTTATCTGCAGGAGTGACTCTGCACTGACTATATACTTTGGATGGTGTGAACCCCAAATGGGGATCCCACTCTAGTAAGGATGCATCTGCTGCTAGAACAACTTACAGGGATTCTTGCTGAAAAGGAAACCCTTACAGGGTCAGTGGACTATGTTCTTGTTACTAGGGTTAGTTTTGAAAGGGGTTGCTTACCCTGACCCGTGAGCCCTGAGGTAAAATTAAATGTCCCTCACCTGTATTCCAGGACAGTCAGTGGCAGGGCCACATGGCCAGTAGGGAAAGAAACTGTGCTGGAGTACTTGGTTTATTCAGTTGGTTGCCTCAACCATAGGATACCCTCGACTTGCCCAGAGGCAGGTAAGGCCCTGTTTTGCTGGGTATCTAGCTCTGCTCCCATGCACCACAGTGCTTGAGCAAGGCGTGACAGAATTTCTAGTAGTATAAGGAGCCTAACGACTCCAGGAACCCTTGGGCGAAGTTGCAGATAGTGCACTTGCCAGGATGATTTACAATCCCCAGCCAGTGATCTACGTGAAGGAAAAACTGGCATGTTAAAGGAAAACTACCAAGTACTTTGAAGTCTGGCTTTGTTAGGTGCTTAAAACAGGTCCCCACTCCCCATTTCCTTTGTGGTACCTTTGTTGTAATAGAGCAGGGTCTACTGTATTTGACAGTAACAGGTTTAACAAACCTGCTTTTAATGGGGGATGTCAATTCCCTAAGTACCACTGCTGTGGGCTCTGTAGATGCAAAGGTGCATTCGTGGCCTGGTAACCAAAGGAGCTCATGTGGAAGATCTGCCTCCCATCCTACATGATTTAGTGGGAGGGAAGCCTCCTAGTACAGAATTGCTACTGTATTGTATTTCTGCACCTTTTTAAACCTTTATATTTTCCCCAAAGAGAGAGTTACCTCAGCTGTGAAATCCAGAGTCTTGGTTTGGGTATCCTAAATGAGGTTTGAAATTGCAACCAGGCAAACGTCTTCTACCCACTGTATTTGTCATCCCTGGTAAGAGTCTTTAGAATAAGCAGATATTTGAGACTGATACTTGGCTTCAAAACAAAAATTTGTTGTTTCAGCTAGGTCATCTGACAGGGAGTCTGACCTTGACTGCTATAGCAGGGCCAACTACCCTAATAACTTATGGTATTGACATAAACTTGAAAGTCTGCCTGCCTGATAGCTAGGAAAACTGATAAATGCCAGGGGTATCTATGCCTTGTCACAGGCTATCACTTGTACCACCCTCAGTGGACGGAGTGGAGGATAAAAATTCAGCCCTCCTTATCCAGTTTACGCCTTGTACAGCCTCTTATCAAGAGGGAGACAGAGCTTAGGAGTTTGTAAAATCTTGAAAGTACCTCCTTGATTAATATATCTATTCACAGAAAGGAGAAGGTTTTGGTGGTGTCAGCCCAGTCATATCCCACAACTGTGGAGTGGAGAATAATCCTCAAGCTCTGTGGAAAGAATCAACTCCTATTTAGGGGAAAAACCTAGGTTTAATAGGGTTCCCCTTGTCCACTTCACTCATAAACACATATTTCTCCTCTGTACATTAATAGCAGAAATGAGCAAAGGAGACAGCTGTTTGCAGAGGTCTGCTGTTCAAAAGCAGACAGCCTTTGTAAGCTTGAATGATTTTTAGCAGCCTGCAATCTGCAGGAGTTGGCAGGCATTATAACAGGCACAGAAGTCCCAAATGCTGTCCAGCAGGGGTTCTGTGTGCTTAGTCTTTTCTTGATTTTAGAGGGAACCAGGAGTTAGCCAGTTCAGCAAGCCTCTTTAAAACTGCTTGTATACCCATCTCTAGGGGTATCAGTTACAGTACTTATTATTGTGGTTTCACCGACAGTAATTTAGGGTGTCGGCTGGTCAGAGCTTGAGGGACCCGAGATGGTGACAGTTTTCTTCTTTTAGCCATATTCAGGTATTTTTAATAATTCTGTCAAGACATGAATGCAGGTTTCACACTGCTGAAGTGTCCATGTTTTAACAGAATTCACACACAAAAAAATTACAAACCGATTACCAGTTTTTTCTTTTCGTTTCCAGGTATAAAACACAAACTTTGCAACCACTAAAAATTTGTTTCAATGAAAGTATATATTGCGATTGAAGTCTGTTCTGAACCGATGGAAACCGATCGGAACCAGGAACCAAGTAAAGTGAACTAAAGCTAATGGTTCAAGAACCGGATTAGCAGTTCTAAAAACAAGTTTAAATTAATAAAATTAAATATAACTAATGGAGTTTTAGTCAAAATAAATAGAAAAAAACCTCGGTTTACCCCCAGTTATGCTGAACCGAGAAACCGAGGAAACACATAATTTAACACTTAAAAACTTACAGGTTAGCTTAAAATTACAAAGAATAGAGTCAGCAAATGAAAACAATAAATACTTATGTATATTTTATAAGTTTTCACATGACAGAGCGAGATGATGAAGATAGGATCTCAGGCATCTAGTCTTGACGAGGAGAGAGAAACCAAAGGGTTAGAATGTAGGCAGTTGAGTATTGGCAGCATTTGAAAAGTGGCACATGCCAATGATTCTATCATTAGCACAGTATTCTATCTCCAGGCAGATCTAGCTTAGAGGCATACTACAGAAGAGTTAGGAATACTGGAGTATTCCTGGGTGAGAACATCAGTAGAGTTATCACCTGGTTCAGGTGGAACTACACAACCTTTGGAAGAACTCTGGGTTGGGGCGAGGACAACCTTGTTCCTATGGAAGAGCAGATAAGGAGACTGACAGAGCACCTGGAGTGCTCCAATCCTTCTGGCTGATGTGATAACCACAAAACAGGCAGCCTTCCACTACAAATGCAACATCTCGCACTTTTGGAATGGTTCAAATGGCTTGCCCATGAGCTTTGCCAGTATCAGCAGCAGATCCCACGGTGGTGGTGGTTCACGACCGAGGGGAAATGTGATAAGAGGCCTTTGCAAAATGCCAGACCACCTTCTCCTGCACTACTGACTGCTGACCGCCGGCACCCGGTAAGCAGAGATGTCTTAGGGTCGCCGACTCCAGTCCCCTTTGTTTTTTTTGTTTTTTATACCTTTTATTTATTATTTTTACAGAACTCAGACATACAGTTCAGAATTCCAAGCATACACGATAGTACATAATTAGATCCCCATGAGGGCTCACCCTCTTAATAAAGACAAATGTATATTTTCTGTTATTTGATACATCCTTGAGGGGTAATACCTAAAAAGAACATTTTTATAATCACAGGACGAGTCCTAAAAGCTGTTAATAAGCCCATGAGCTGCATGGATTAGTAAACCATTTTCAGTCCAAACAAAATGTCCAAGTACTGGCCTCACACTGATGAGGTCCTACTGTACCATGCTTAATCTAAGTTTTGCAGTAATTTGTAATCTCCATAAACGGATAAGTCTTGTGAGACAACCTATAAGTCATATAAAGTATTTCCAAACCAAAGAAAATTTTATTTTAATATAATATGAAGCATCCAAGCTGTGTTAATATATCAACTACTTAACATTCAGACAGATACCTAAGTAACTATACTGAGCACCATGGCATCAACTATTTAGATTATTTTCAATCTTAAACTGAGCAGGAGGTAACTGAGCGTGCACTTTTTTTAAAAGAAGAAAAGTTTACCCCAGCAACCTTACTCCACTATTAACTAACTCAAAATTACAAATGCCAACTTTAACTGCTTAGAGTCCTTTCTCTCAGGTTTCCTCATCTTCCTCTGAGAAGTCATCTTCTGTCATCTTCTCGAGGCTTCACCGTAATATTCTTGTGGGTCCACTAAAGCGCCTTCAGGATCATAAACAGAAAAACCTTCCCTTCAAAAGCGATCCGAGACAAGCTGGGAAAATCATCCCATGGGACACAGAAGCTTCATGCAGAACCGCTCACGCCAAAATCGCTTCCTTTTCTGCCTCGCCACATACCCAATGTCCGGAAAGACGTATGGTGTGCCCACTTTGCAGAAGAGGGCTCTTCCTTTGTGCCAATGCCAAATTGAATCTCGAGTGCCTGGGCCATCCGTTACAAGCATCACTACTCTGGGGCTTCAGGGTTGTCAGTCCGACTCCTCCACACTATACGGTAAGCTTTTTGAAAATGCTGGTTTGGGACGCTGCCTCAGGGCCCAATTGTTGCCCGAGCCATTCCTTAAGGAACAAGAGTAGATGGTTCCTTCACACCTCTCACGCAAACCCAAGATGCATATATTTGGGACTGGACCAGATTCTCTAGCATTTCAATGCTAGATTGCCACCTTGAAGATTCTTTAATTAAAGAAGACATAGCTTCCATCGCAAGATCTGCTCGCTTTGTAGATTCCACTGAAGTTGTCTGAATAGCCTCAACTGAAGTCTCCAGAGCGACCACCCAATTGCTCGCTTACCTTAGTTATCCATATAAATTGGTAACAGATTTAATCAGTCGAGGAGCTTAGATTGCCGTAGGTTTGCAGAGTTTCTTCGCTAGCTTCCTCTGCCTGATCTTCTGCACGGCCTTGTCCTGAACACATGGTTGAGGCCAGATGTAGTTTTAGCTTTAGCTCCATATCCCTGTTGCTGATCTCGATGAGGGTTTCATTTTGTTTAGCTTTTATCGGAAAAGAACCCCTCGAAGGAGGCAAAATCTTAGGTTTTTACGATAGATTTTTCTTATTTTCCTAGTGTTCCAGCAGAGCTCCACTAGACCACCACCATCTTGCTCGGCTCCACAGCCCTCTGAAGTCCCCTTTGGGAGGGACCATAGGTAATCTAGGATGCTAGCCACTGACAGGTCAAAGGGTCCAACCCCTGCCCTGACACCAAATAGAGAATCTCTTCCGTTTGAAGGCATAGTACTTCCTGGTCAACTCCTTCCTAGATGCTTCAATCACAGTGAGTACATCTTCGGAGACCCAAAGCCTGGAACTGTAGCTGCTTAGGAACCAGGCATCAGGTGCAAGGATTGAAGGTCCGTGAGTACCTTCCCTGATTGAAGGAAAGCAGGTCCAGGCGTGCTGAAGATGCTTCTGAAGCCAGAGGCTGAGGAGATCAGGGTACCAAAACTGGCGAGGCCAGTCTGGAGCACTAGATCACCTGTGCCTTGTCCCTCCTGACCCTGAGGAGCACCTTGTGGATCAAAGGAAGTGGAGGGAAGGCATTAAAGAGGCCAGGGTCCGGCTCGAGAAGGCATCCCTCTGTAGCGAGCCCTGCTGGGGGGCACAGGCGAAAACATCCTCAGCTTTGCTTTCTCCTGAGGCAAACAGGTCCACCAGAGGGGTGCCACACTGGGAGAAGAAGCTGTTACTACCTCTGAATGGAGAGACCACTCATGGGAATGCCTTGCCCACTTGATTGACGGCGCCTGCCAGCTGATTGGAGGCTCCTGCCACATAAATGCTGAGGAGATCCGCCCAGTCGGCTCATGAGGGTCCAGATGCGTGGAGCTTCCCTTGCAGGGAGATCATCCTGCCTTGTTTGTTGAGATAGTACATGGTCGTGGTGTTGTCCGTCTGGACCTGAACCACTTGACCCTGAATGAACGGAGCAAAGGCAGTTAAGCACCACCCAGACTGCTTGGAGCTCTAGCAGGTTGATGTGGCATCAGGACTTCTCGGGGGTTCAGAGCCCGTGGACTCTGTGTTCCCCTGGTGGGCACCCAGCCTGTGAGAGAGGAGTCGGTCAGTCAGCATAACCATCAGCTCAGGGTGGACAAACTGATCCCTTCCTGCAGATGCTCCAGGACGGTCCACCACTAGAGAGCATCTCACATCTTCTGGGTCACAGTGACCAGCTGGTCGAAATGACCTAGGTGCTCAGTACACTGGCTGGCCAGCTCCCACTGTAGGGGTGCATATGCCACCTGTCCCATTCGACCACAGAGGCACAGGCCGCCATGTAGCCCAGAAGTCGCACAAAGTCCCGGTAGGGGTGCAAGTGCCCAACCAGAAATGATCGGGCAAAGGAGGAGAGAACCTCCACCCTGTCTGCTGGGAGCCTGGCTCTGGCTTGGCAAAAGCTCTAGCTCTGCCCTGATGAAGACATCACCCGTAAGGGCATCGAGTCCGACTCTGGCCTCACTGACTAGGAGGCCAAGGTCAATGCAGGTCTGGAGAGCCAGGTCCTCAGACCTCTCCACTTCCTGCCTGAGGGATCCGCTATAAGCCAACTGTCCATGTAGGGGTACACTCTGACCCCTTGACGCTGAACATGGACCGCCACCACTGCAATGCATTTGGTGAAGAGACTGGTGGCCAATGAGCGTCGAATGGCATGGCTTGGAACTTGAGAGGGTTCCTTCGGCTCGAAGCGGAGGAACCTTTGGTGGACAGATAGATCGATACGAAAGAACATGTCCTAGATCCTGGGAGCAAAACCACATGTTTTGTTCAAGAGATGGTATGATCAGAGACAGAGTTACCATCCTGAAGGTGTGAGACCTGAGAAACTTGTTCAGGTTGTGCAGATCTAGAATGCGGCATCAGCCCCTCCTGCCTGTTTCGGGCCAGAAGTACCTGGAAACAAACCCTGGGTTAACAGGGGGATCAGCGACTCTGACCACCACCTCCTTACAGTGGAGTTGGGTGATGTCGCCTCGAGAGCCGACTTGAGTGTCCACGATACCTTCTCCTGTGGGGCGCGGGCTCGCTTGGTGGGTGCTGCTCAAATTCCAGAGGCAGACCCTGGTTGACCACTTCAAGAACCCACCTGTCTGGGTAACAGCAGACCAGGCAGAAAGGAAGTGGCAGAGTCGGGCCCCATGGAGGACCCAAAGGAGGCGTGACAGGCATGGGTGGTCAGCCCCTCCGTCACTGTGCAGGCCTGCAGGAGGAGGAGGATTCGGCTGAAGGGCCGCGGGACCCTTCCACTGGGCTTACGGGCCACTGAAGCCTCTGACTTGGGCCAAGGCGCGAGACCGAGCCTGCTGCTGCCGCTCAGATTGGTACTGTGCAAGCTTGGCTGCAGAGGTGGAAGGCTGAAAAGGCTTCCTTCTGCTTTTTGGAACCCTGAGATTCCTTCTGGGTGGAGCAATGGAGTCCAAGGTGGTAGTGGACTTCGATGCGCTTTAGGTGACCATCGACTCACGGGACCAAACAAGTTGGTGCCCAAGAAGGGTACATCCACCAGTTTGTGCTGGGTGTCTGCCGAAAGGCTCGAGACACTCAGCCAGGCCCCGTGGCGCAAGGCTTACTGAGGCTGCCACTGACCAGGCATAGGAGTCCCAACAACCCAGAGCGTGATGGAGTTGCCAAACCTGCTTGGCCATAGTCTGGAGGTCCGCAGGGAGATGAGGAAGCACCTCTTCCAAGGAGCCCAAAAGGGCATGGAAGAAGTATGCCACGATGACAGCCGAGCTCGCCTGATGGAGACCAAGCGAAGAGGCAGCATAGACCTTCCTGGCAGAGTGGTCCAGTTTTTTCGACTCTTTGTCCGGAGATCTATCAGAGACTCCAGAGTTGCCAGAGCACCCAAACACTGAGTCGGTCGCCAACCCATCAGCCAAGAGGTGCTCCGTGAACCCTGAAAGAGAGCCAGGGCACCACACACTTGATGGCCATCTGGGCTGAGGGCGCAGCACAGGAGGCAGGCTGCTGCCAAAGCTCCAGAGCCAGGCCGACAATGGCTTCAGCCACTGGGAAGGCCTCCAGAGAATCCCTTTGTCCAGGATGTCTGTCAGGGACATCGAGCCTGCTTTGAATAGGCTCCAAAGGTATCCCCATGGATTCGAGATGAGACGGAGGATGCCCATGAAGGACGTGGGACCCTCCTCTGCTGAAAGACCAAGTGACTCCTCGAGTGGATGGATGTAGCGAAAGCAGTCCTCAGACTATGGATGGATCAGTCGACCAGCCATGTCACCTTCAACTCAGCTGTGGGCGGTCGGTCGAAGAGTGACCGACAGCCTGTGAGGGAAGCCCTTAGCAGGCCATGACTCCTTGACCGAGCCCCGAGGAGGTTGTTTCATGACAGCTCCACTATTATCAGTTGGAGAGGCTGCTTTCGCTAAGCTGGGAGGGCCTTCACCGTTCCGCAGGCAGAGGGATGGTTTGACTGGCTCCGGAGGTGTTGGCGTTGGCCTAGAGGGGACAGTCATGTGATGGCTGGTGGAAGCCAGGCCGATTTCGACTGGCCAACACCAACCATTGCCACATGAGATCCTTGCAGCATTGACGCAATTTGCGCTGAAGCCTCTCCCTTCCAAGGAGGATGAGGATCGAAATAGCGGCGTGCCACTTTTGAGCACCCAGAGTGGTGTCTATGAGTTTTCTTCGACCTTTTGATGAAGATGACCTCACCACCAGGGGACCGAAGGGGGCGCCAGAGGGAAATGGGAAACCCGCTGCCCCTCCGTGTCACGGTCAGGGACCGTAAGGAGGTTCCTAGTAGGCTGGGCTCCCCTCAGTGGGTCCAGGCAGGACCAAGTCCTGGACAGGAGTAGTCAGCCTCATCAAGGGACAACGGTTGAAGGGGTTGTACTTCGACCGGTCATCTCCAATGTCTTTGCTGGCTGGCCTGATGGGGCACTGTGAAGCCCAGCAAGGCTGCAGTTTTGACCAAAGTCAAAACGAGATTCCAAGGAACAAGAACATTCTCGATCCCAAGAACGACGACGTTGAGTCTTCTCCTCCTCTCTTGACTCCTTCAATATCTTTTCCTTTCATGGGAACAAGAGCTGTGCAATGCAGACAGGCCCTCCCTAGTTGGGAAAGATCACGCAACTCCTTGAAGGAGACTAAAGATCGAGCCCAGTTTCAGCGGACGAAGACCAAAGTCAAAGAGGACTGATCAGCAGCCCCAGCCGCCTCCTCCTCAAAGGCCTTCATCTGTTCAAGTTGTTCAGGAGACCCCAGCTGCAGAGACCAACCAACAGGCTTCTTTGATTTGACTAGCAGGTTCCATTTTTCCAGACGCCAAGCTGCAATCGGGCGAGACGACCACTGAGCACATTCGCTGCAAAGAGCGATAAAAATCGCAGGCCTAGGGGTGTTTGATTGGAATCGAGGCAATAAATGCAAGTAGCATGCAGGTCGGTGCATGAGCACTTTCTGCCCGCACAGTACCGGGCGGAACCTGCGAGGACTTGTCCTCCATCACAGTTGGCGATCAAAGATGGTTGTGAAAAATTCTCACGAGTTTAAGTTTGGTAGTAAATCCAAAGATTTGAGCACCAGGGCCTACTCAACGCTGGAGTGGTAAGGAGGGAATCTGCTTCTTCCAGCAGAAAGGAAGATCTGATATCATGGGCGCAGCTAAGGGATATACCACCTGGGTGAGTTGGAGGAGCCAGCTTAAAGGGCAGGTTTTTAGTAACTGAAGATGACTCCCCACCAAACATATATGATAGCTCACCTGTTAATACTATTGTGCCCCACGTGTAATTTATTTCTTGTTATATTTTCTGGAAAATCGCTTGTAACTTTTATCCTAAAGGCCAGCACCGAAAACAGTCCGACTTCCCTAATCGGCAACACGCCTCACGCCTGGCACATTTCGTGACATCAGTACATGACGCAGCTTAGGGCACGCTCCATAGGTTATAATGGGACCATTTTTTAAGTTTCTTTTTAAACTTTTGGGTGCTGATTTTGACAAATGCCGCCACCGCTTGACTAACAAGGACCTGCCTGTGGTTCTTGGTGTGAGTCATGTAGTAGCTCAAAGCTCTCTTGACATCCAAGACATGAAGTCTATGTTCATCTGAGCTAGAATGCTCAGTAAAAAAGACTGGCAGAGTGATGGACTGATTCAAGTGGAAGCCAGAAACTATTTTAGAAAGGAACTTCCTATTAGTTCTAAGCACCACCTTGTCCTTATGGAAGAAAATGTAGTTTTGCTTAATGCACAAGGCATGAAGCTCACTAATCCTTCTGGCCGCAGCGATGGCCACAAAAATGAAAATTACGCATCTACCGTAATTCTGATCTTTCTGTGTATTTCACCATTCATCACAGATGGGTTACTGGCCGGAGGTCAGGACCCCATGAGGCTTTTTTTTTTTTTAAAAGGGGTAGGGCGGAGCCGACACACCATCGGCGCCACCCTCGAGGCCGGTTTACGTGTGTGCCGAGGGTTGGCTGTTGGCTGTTAGGGTTAATGCCTCGCCTACCAGTTCTGAGTCGCCGGAGAGGTAAGAGGAAGGGATGGAGGGTGGGACAAGAGAGTCCAAGGGACAGAAAAGGAAAGGATAACTGAACTAAAAGGAGAAATAACGACTGAGAGGACAGCAAAGAAGAGGTTAGACTAAGAGGATTGGGTAGGGGTCCCAACCTCTGGAAGTGGAAGAAGGGGGGGAGGGAGGGAGAGAATTTAGGAGAGAGGGAGAGGTATCAAGGTATCGAGACCCTTGTCCGTCATCAGATTGTATAGGAACTGCAAGAAGTAGCAAAGCTCTCTGCCAGAATTCAAGGCACAGAATAACTGGCAAATACCCAGAGGCAGAGTCGGCTATTCTAGAGGAAGGACAGGGTACAGGGATTTAGTACTCTCTCGGGAAAAATGTTTGGTGAAAAAGGTTTTTTTTTTTTTTTTAAATAGTTGGATGGAAACCAGAAGGAGAACAGAAGGAGGGCAACTATTAACCCCACCCCATCGGGGTGAGTCAAGTAGTAGAGAAGGAGTGCCGCCGAGCTGTCTACTCTTCATAGGAGAATACCCCCTGTGTGTCCCTTTTTACCCCGCCTCCTAAACAGGAGAGGGAGCCACAGAGAGGAGGGGGACCCAGAGACCGAGGCCCCAGGGGATGGTGGTGGGGTTGTGATGAATGGTGAAGATGCACAGAAAGATCAGAATTACGGTAGGTACGTAATTTTCATATCTTATCTGTGTCAGTCTTCACCATTCATCACAGATGGGTGAGTACTAAGCCCCCGAAGGGGTTGTTTCTTTACACCCTAAGGGACAGAGTCCCTTAGCCCCCAGTGGGTGACACACTAAGGGAACCTTCAGGGCCTGGAGAGGCCCGAGAGTGAGGAGAGAGATGGAGTCCCCGGTGGGGAAGGAAGTTGCCCGACAAGCGCCTGCCTCACTCTACGGGAGAAAAGGTAGGTTCCCTGGTGGGCGGAGCTAATCACCCCACGCCGGGCCAAGGGTGACAACGGAAAGACGTAGCCATGCCGATCTCCTAGTGCAGATCGCTGTCCCTCACGACCCTGGTAGCTACCTCGCTGGCGTCATAAGATGCCCTCGCTGTGCCTTGCTAGCTCAGGCCACGAGCAGAGAGCGCGATGGCTTGTCTGGTTTGCTCCGAGTCAGGCAATGAGGCTAGGAGCTGACCTAGCCTGGACCACAAGAACCTGTTGTAGGCTGCATAGTGGGCCTGATGAGCAGAAATAGAGAGGAGCAACGTGCAAAGTAGAAGGTCCTCCTCCCCAAAATCAAAATCTGAGGAGTCTTGATCCGGGGCCGGTCACGGTGGAGGGCGCAAGCCCATCAGGAGTGTCCAGATGCGCCAAACCAGACTGTGGATGAGGCATGGAACCTGAGAACTCAGGGAGCAACCTCTGGCTGAGGTCCCTTGGGGGCGGAACTCTGGAGAAGGGCCTCTGCCAGAAACGCAAGGACGCTTCCTAAAGGAGCTAGCCAGGGCGGCACCACAAGGGTGGCCTCGCCAAATCTCCTAGAAAGGCGGCGCCGCTGCTCAGGATTGCTGATAGTAGAGGGTGAAAGGTGCAAATCCTCCAACATCCTCATGAGGAAACACTGATACTCGAGAGATCAGCAGCCGGAGAGATGTGGACAGAAGGTTCAACTCCCCTGAAGAGGGGATGAGGAGCTGGAGGTCACCATGTGTTCAGAGGGTGGCTGCACGGGGAGGTTGAAAACCTGGCTGTCCACTGCCCTAATGTAAGCAGGGAACCGGGCAGCTACCTCTGAACTGCTCCCAGGTGAGAGGGCTCTAGGGACCAAGGATGCCTGGGAGCGCAGGAGAATGTGGCAGAGGGATAGGGGCAGAGCCGAGAAGAGAAGTCGGCTGACCTCCACCAGGGCTAGGAGCGACCGTGAGCACCCGAGGAAGGTGCCCCGAAGACCCCACAGCCGACAGCTGTACAACCACATTGGTACTGCCTTGGCTGCGCCCAGAAGAATCCCCAGTGAGGCGACTGGGGCGTGAAGGTCCAGAAGGACGGTCCCCTGCCTCAAAGAATGGGACCCTCAAGGAACCGAGGGGAAGGGTGGAAATCTGCACCACGGTTCCATCCAGGGCCCGAGTGACCCCAGAAAGGGCCGACGCGGCCACCCCACACCCCCACCCCTCAGAGTCCAAAAGAGTCCTCCTCTCAAGAGGGCCAGCCTAGGAAGCTGGCATCTGGGCAGCCCCAAAGGGGAGACCCAGGGAGCAGCACCTCCCTCCTGTAGGCTTCTTGATGGGCCCCAAAGTTGGGCGATCAAGACACACCACTGAAGGGGTACCACCACCGGGGGAGTCGGCGAAACCCCCAAGACCAGGCTGCAGAGCTATGGTGGCACGCACCAATGCCTGCTGGTCAGCACCACTGACCCTAGTCCTGGGGCCACCGCCGCCCCTCAGTAGGGGCTGGCTCCGACTTGTCGGCAGACCACAGTGCTGCCCCTCTGCAGCCAACCCTGAGGGGTGCGATTGCTCGTCCGACTGGAGCTCGACTCCAACTCCAAGAGGTAGAGTCCAAGCTCTGAGCCAAACCGTAGGAGGGCGGGCAGAACCAACCTTGCCACCGGGCCCGGCAGCACTGCTGTGCTCGAGTCGGGTTCCTCGCGTTCTCCGCAACCTCCGAGCGGGACCTGCAGGAGGCACCGCGCCTGTCGAGCCAGAGGTCCAGTGCCAGGCCATGCAGCACCATCCAATCCACCAACACCGAGCGGTACCAAGGACAGGGACGCACAGATAGCAGCCCCAGCAGCACCCTCGGGCCGATGTCGCCCAGCCCCACGGCACCGCTGAAGGCACAGAGGACCGTAGCGGTGCCAACGATGACCCCGGCAGACCCGGCGCCGAACATGGCACCGACCGCTCCTCAGCCGGGAGCTGGGACGCACCAACAGATGGAGTCGAAGGCCTCACGGCGCCGACCCAAGACACGGCACCGAGGTAAAGCGCGGCGGGCGACGACGCTGGATCTGGTCCCACGGTGCCGCAACAGCATCGGGCGCCTGCGAACGGCATCAACAAGCCCACAGCGCCAGAAAAGTCGGCGCCGATGACGGCCCAACAGGGGCTCACAGCGCAGAAGGCTCCAACGGCTCCAACCCGGCCTTCCGAGCCACGGGAACAACACCGGGGAGCCTTCACCCCTGAAGGGCGATTGCCATGGCGGCACCTCCCGCCCGCTCCCGGAGGAAGCAGGGACGGGCCTCCCGCGCCACGGGAGGAGCCTCGGCGATTGCCAGGCTACAAGAGCGAGGCTCCTCTCCTCGGTCCGAGATAGAATCGGAGGGGACCCGGAGGAAGGGCCGAGAGAGCGGGCTTAGCCCGATGAGTGCTAACCCTACCCCGAAAGTCGGGGGAGCTCGCCCCACTTTCAACGCTGCTGTTAGATGACCCGGCGTACACGGAGAAGCAGGCATCGCACAAGTCCATGTCTGAAGCCGGCCAAGACACGTGCGAAGACACTGGCCGTGGTTGGTCGGTGATGGAGAATTTCACGCATCGGCACCGATTATGGGGGCCGCCCGCCTTCAAGACTTCTTGCCTCCGACGAGTCATGCGACCTACGGAAAAACACCAAAACAGACTCGACGTCACAAAATTCAAATAAAAAGGAAAGATCTTACCTGGCGACGCCGAGTGGAGGCAGAACACAGAACCGCAGGCAACCGACGGACTGAAAACGCCAAGGCTGAAGGGCTGAAAGGCCTAAATTTCTTGTCTGAAGCTTCCCACGGGGCACTCGACGTGCCGGAGATGAAGAACTGGTAGGCAGGTGGAGTCGACGAGCCTATCAATAGCCAACCCCGAGCGCCACGCACGCCGGCCTCGAGGGCGGAGCCGATGTTGGCTCCGCCACCCTTTTTAAAAATAAAAGTTCTCACAGGTCCTGACCTTCAGCCAGGTGACCCATCTGTGATGAATGGTGAAGACCGACACAGATAAGATCACTGTTTTCCAGGTAACATATTTCAGGTGAGCTGAGACCACAGGCACAAATGAGCAAGGCAAAGTTTATTTCTATGGCACCCAATCCCAGAGACTCTGGGCACCATATTTAAAAGGAGCAAGGAAATAAGATGGTCGACAGAATACAAACAGAACAATAATAGAACAAAAATCAATAGTTACAAATAGCACATCAGCAAATATTTTTGAGATATAATTGAGTAAACAAGGTCAGAAACCCACATCCAGGAAAGCCAAAGAAAACAAGTGGGCCTTAAGACTACACTTAAAGGTCTCAACCGATGGGGCCTCCCTGACAGAAGATGGCAACATCGCTCCACAGGACTGAGACAGGCGACACCAAATGCCCTGTCACTGGCAGTTCTAAGTCTAGTCCTGGGAGCCTCAGAGACCCCTGGAAGAGGAGTGAGGAGTGGACTGAGGTGGCCGGTGTTAGAAAATCAGTCAAGTAGCCAGGGCCTAGTCCATGTAGGGCCTTAAAGATGAGTAAACCCACTTTGAAGATAACCCTTCACCTGAATGGGGGTTCCATGACTTTGGCAATGCATACATCAAGATCCCATGTGGGCCCTGGTTCCATGTGAGGAGGGTGCAAATGAACTAAACCTTTGAAAACTTTTTTTTTTTTTTTATTAAACAGAACCCCCCATCGAAACAAGGCCCTGGCTTGCCCCAGTGCAGGATAATGAGCGGGCCCCCACCCCACCCGACTTTGGTCTGAAGCAGGGAGTGGTGGAGGAGGCAGGGACAGTCATTAGCGGCGGAGATAGTTTTTGCAATTTTTTTTCTTCCTGGGCGAGGACATGCAATGATGTCAATGTCTGCCCCACCTCTGCGGTGGCACCAGTATCCGCTGCTAGAGGTCCGTATTGCTGGACACGCTCCCCGAGAGCAGTCCATGGGACGCTCAATCCTCTCTCCTGACCAGCACTCCAACTCCCGAGTCCACCCTGATCCCAGGATGCTGGCACCGCAGACAGATGCCTCGCTGCTGCACCAGTGGGCAGCTAAAGCTCTGAAAACTTTTGAAAGGGATTGGATGCTGTGGAGACAACTTAGCCAGCTGAAATATAAGCAGAGACCGAAGCCAGGTGCACCTTCAGGTAGTGGGTTGCAAACTCAAGGAATGTAGATGGGTAAGGTAGTCCAGCAAGGATGGTATCCCTGCGTGTGAAGGTACTGCATCATTAGCAGAATACCGTGTAGGGCCCTCTTCCACTTAGAAGCATAGGCTCTCAGTAGGGGTTTCCTGGACCCCCAAAACATATAGAACTCTTTCAGAGAGCTGCAAGCCTGCATACTCTAGCTCCTCAAGAGCCAAGCCTCGAGTCAGAGATCTGAGGTTTGGGTACAGTATCTCCACTGGGAGAAGGTTAGCAGGTTGTGCCTCCGTGTGAGGTGTATTGAGGAGGCACAAACATTGTCAGCAGCAGAGTACAATGGCTGCCTGGCCCAGTCTGGAGCTATCAAGATCATTGATGCTGGCTGGGATCGGAGTCTGATCAGGACCGTGAGAAACAAGAGAAAAGGAGGGAAGTCATCACAGCTTTTTCCCTGACTAGTCCAATGCCAAGGCATACTGGGGTACTGTGCCCTGGCAGGTGATCTGCAACAAAACTTTGGCAGCTGGTGGTTTTCGTGGGACGCAAAGAGATCCATCTCTGGAGTGCCCCACCTCTTGAACACCACCTCCAGCACTTGCCTGTTTAGAGTCCATTCTTGATGATCCTGGTTGATTTGACTCAGGGCATCTGCCAGAGAGCCATCCTTCCTAGGCAAATGAATGGCTTTCAGTGAAGCCTGAAATGAGGAGACCAGACTCCACACCTTCATTGCTTCTGTGTACAGAGGACTGGACCTTATTCCTCCTTGTTTGTTTATGTAGTACATCGTGGTGGTATTGTCTGTCCTGACCTGTACCACCTTGCCTTGAATCATAGATCTGCGAGGCCTGTAAGACCACAGAAACACTGCTCTGAGCTCCAAAAGGTTTATGTGCTGAGAGACTCTGCACCTGACCAAGTGCCGTGTACTGTGTGGGTGCCCAAGTGAGCTCCCGACCAAGGAGGATGCATCTGTTTGAGAACTATTGGCAGGGGACTCCTGCTGGAAGGGAACTCCTTCCCTTGGGGTTTCCCACCTGCCACCACTGAAGGGTTTGTAGTAATGTCCCTGTTATTGGAACCAGTTTTGAGAGTGGATCCATCCTTTTGGCACCAATGTACCCTCAGGTGGAACTGTATGTCCCTCATTGAACCTGGACCCTATGACTGTGCCAGTTGCTGCAGCCATATGTCCTTGGAGCTGTAGGAATTGCCTTGCTGGTTTTGGTTTCTTTTAGCCTGAAGACCCAGCAATCCAGAGGATGTTGCTTACCCTGTTCTGAGTCAGGTAAGCCCTTCCCATAGTGTGTCCAGCTCTGCTCCTATGAAGTGTAATATCTACACTGGTTGATGGATTTCTTGAGGGTTTACTCAAACCCTTGGGACTCCGTCCTTAACACCTTGCTTATTGGTAACCTTCCCACCACCAACCAGTTGTCCAGGCAGAGGAATAATGCAATTCCCTGCCTTCGTAGGGAGTGCTACCACCACTGCCAAGCAGTTTGTGAACACTTTTGGAGCTGAAGTGAGGCCAAATGCTAGTGCTGAGAACTGGTAATGACCTGATGGGAGTCTAAACCTGAGGTATTTTCTGTAAGACTCTCTTACGGGATGTCAAAGTAGCGTCTTAAATCCAGGGATACCGGAGAGGCAGAGCTAGCAGCCCAGCATGGAAGATGTCCTTTGTAAGCTCCTCCACTAGCGAATGTAAAAACAAAAGCGTGAACTTGAGCAGAGATACCACGAATATTCAGATACCTAAACTAAGCTACCAACATCCACTATCAGGAAATTATCTTTGAATGATGGGCCAAACACAGAATACTCAAAAACAGGATCACACGATAAGCAGGATCATTGTCAGCTCTGGGGCCCATCTGCAGCCGAACGCCACACGAGCTCACCAGCATCCTTGAATTCCTGAAGTGGCAGAAAATGCTTTATAAGCTCCATCTGTTTGCTGGACAAGAAATTTGATTCATACACAGAGCGCCTAGTAAAAGCAGAATCTACTGTGGAGGCGATGACTCTGGTAATGGAAGAGTCAAACCATATATATGGTAAAGCTCTATCGGCAGTGGTAAATTCACTAAGAGCACAAAGCCTACTGAAGGACAGAACTGAACAGTTAAGAGAACTCTGTCAGGGCACCGATATTCGAGTTCTTGGAATACCAGAAGGATCGGGAGTGGGAAGATCCTGAGAGCTTCCTGAGAGATGGATGGAGACTTTGGGTCTAGGGTTCGCTCCAGTAATTGTGAAGGCATACTGTATCGCCCCTAGACAGGCTCGAAACGTGGAGAAGGGTCCACACACCATGCTGATGGTGATTCAATCCTCCAACATGAGAGACAGGATTCTGAAGGCTGCAAGGAACAGGGCGAATAGAAGTATGAAGGTGCCAGAATATTCTCCCCCCACCCGACTACTCCTTTGTCACACGAAACCAGAGAAAAGCCTTTGGCATGTGACCCAGAAACTAAGAGAGATGGCTATTCCCTATGGCTGGGTTTCCAGCACAACTCAGTTTACCTTGCAAGAGAAGATGTATGTATTCACGGATCCCAACGCGACAGGGGCCTGCACTGCCAAGATTTCAATCTTGGTCAGAAGACCATAACGGGACAGCTCCTGACTCAAGTGATGAAGCAGTAGCAGATGGTGACTGAACTGTAAGTACTCTGGGGAATACTGCTGAACTTGAATCAGGGGGCCTTCAGATGAGGACCATTACAATTTTCTGCCTTGCCATTCAGAGCGCAGTCTCCTTGTGGTAATGGACTTGGTCACACTCAGAATCAGTGATCTGCTAGATGCTAGTAAAATCTAACGTCCGATTCTCTGTTGAACCATGTGCCTCGTGGTTCCAGCTAGGACTAGACTTAAACAAGGTTCAGGCTATCTCACTAAGCTTGTTAAAACATTGTTTGGCTATTTTAATACCTTTCAGGATATGTTTAAAGTTATGAGTAATAAGGTGGTAACTGATTTGTGTGAGCACAGGGTGAGTGTTACGGAGCAGTTTGAGCATGCAGCACAAGATGTGAGGCTCGCTACTCCACGGAGATCTGGTAAGTCCGGATAGCCAGGAGATTTTGTGAAGCTCAGCTGAACCCTATAATTAGATGCACAAGCTGTGCCATTGTATCTACACCCTCTATCATCCTCATTATAGTACCACTGGGTATATGTTTAATGCTACGGAGCTAAAGTTCTCTTCTACGGTTAATGAGCTGTTTGACTCATACAAAAGATCGCTAGAAAGTTTAATGCATCGTTTGTGAAGGTGTAACCTTACCAAAGGACAAATATTTAAGTTCTCTCTATTGTAGAATATTAACATAGGCTCAGATTAGTGCGCTAACCTTATATAGGTGTTTACAGTTATGAAATAATAAAGCACTGGCTGCATTATGCTCCATTTGAGTTGAGGTCTACTAATCCAAAAATGCTTACTCCCAATGTTGTTAAAAGAAGGATAGTGTAACATTATGATTGTTGTATCATCCTGTGGCGATTCTGCTTATCCTTGGCAAAATTTTGTTTGTAAAACTGATGACATTTAATAAAACAAAGTTTAAAAAATAAATAAATCCAGGGATGCCAACCAGTCTCCTTTCTGAAGGGTTGGTAAAATGATGGTTAAAGTTACCATTCTGATTTTTGGCTTTGCCAGTTGTCTGTTCAGTAACCTTAGGTTGAGGCTAGTCGCCACTACCCATTTTTCTTGTGGTCAGAAAGTACCCTCGAGTAAAATCCTTTTCCCTTTGCTGTGGAGGAGCTGGTTCTACTGCCTTGACAGTAACAAATTTGCCACTTCCTCTTCTAACAGCTTCTTCTCTGAGTCTGAAGCTGGTCTGGAGACTCTTGCTCTTAAAGTGGGAAAGATTTGAAACTGAGGGACAAACCCTGACTCACTACCTCCAGGACCCACTTGTCTGTGGTGATGTTTTTCCAAGCCTGGAAATAGTAAGCCAGTCTACCCCCTACTGGTACAGGGCATGAGACCTTGGCAACCAAGTCAGGGATTCTGCTTAGGCTGGGGTTGGGCCTGGCCAGCCTGAGCCCACACCTAGATCCCCTTCTTCCCCTATCTCTGAAATATCCTGTTTGCTAGGGATACTGTTGGTACTGCTGTACAGCTTGGGCTTGAAAGAAAGGTTTGCCATAGCTAGACCTACCCCTGTCTCTCCCCTCCAATCCCTTTCCATAAGGCCTGTAGGAAGTAGAGGATTTTCCTTGGCGAATTGCTCTTGTAGGTGGTTTTGTATTCATCCATCTTTTTCATGCAAACCCCTGTTTTGTCCCTAAATAAGGACTTATTTTCACAAGGAAAATCCATGGTCTTTGTCTGGGTACCCTGTGACAAGTTAGTGGCTCTGAGCCAAGCAAATCTAAGAGCCACTTTGTGAAGCCCATCCACCTAGCAGCAGTGTCGTTAGCATCTGCTCCCATCTAGAATTGGTACCTAAAGGCCTCCAAACCAAACCTTAGAATCTCTGCAAGGTCAGCTGCCGTGCAGGGAGCCTTGTCTGTCATAGCCAGAACCGACTGCTCACAGAGACTTCTGGTACTGGGCAGCATAGGCCATGTAATTAGCCTATCTGATTGACAAGGAAGCTGACAGATGGCCCTTTTTGGCCATGCTGTTAATCTTCCTCGAATCCTTGTCTGGAGGGTGAGATGCAAAGGCACTTTGCCCTGTCAGGCTGCAGTCTGTACAACACTCTCATGATCAGTGCGGAAGAAAAAATTCTGCCCCAGTCCGCCAGCCGGTGGTGCTGTGGGTTGAGGCACTGGGCGTCACACCTCGCGTCACCCGAGGACCCAGGTTCAAGGAGCGGCCTGGGTGCCAGCATGGGGAGGGGAATGGGGCAGCCTGCGGCATCTCTCCTCTCCTGGGGTGGCTGTGCCCCGTAGTTCCGGTGCCACCCGGGTGGAGGTCTGGTGGCAGCGCAGGGGGAAAGGGTGGAAAAGTCGGGAGGGTGCCTCCCTGGGAAGGGGCAGATAGGGAAAACATTAAAAAAAAAAAAACAGTTCTGCCCTAGTCCTGTCTGGCTGGTATTTTCTATTAGCCCTTTTGTCCAAGGAAGGTACAGAATTTGGTGTTTGGAGGATCATTAAAACATGGTTCTTCAGAAACTTGTTTATTGGTAATAGTAGTTTCTTGGTTGGTGTCAGCCCCATGAGATCAAGATATTTCACTTCTTCCTCATGTCCAAAGCATCCACCATCTTTTTCACAAAAGTGAAATGTGAGGAAAAATCCTTGGGTAATCTTGGTGGAGACTCAAATTCCTGATCTGGGGAACCTCAGGCTTGATGGGCTCCCCATCATCATTGTCATAATCCTCATATTCCTCATAAGCCTGGATCTCAGGAACAGAGGACACAACCAGGGATTACCAGTTGCTGAACATGGTGCTGAACTGGAGGACTGACTGGTACCTGTGGAACTGGGACCAGTACCAATCTTGCAGTGCATGAATAACTTTTGATCACCTGAGCAATGGCCTCTGGTGAAGGCAGCTTTTTTCTACAAGTCCCCTTAGGCTTTCCAGCAGGGGGTTCTATATTTTGTTTTCTTTATCTCTTTGCGGTTCTGGTTTCTGAACGGTTCACTAGTTTTGAAGGTTCACCCTTTTTCAGTGTAGATGGCTCGGTTCCAACGGTTTTACCCATAATAGTAAAGGGAGAAGGTTGGTCAGAGCCATTATCTCCAGATTCATTAGATGGAGCCATCTTCTTTTAAATATTTCCAGCCTTTTTGATAGTTTTGCTGGACAATTTTGCAAATTTCACACTCGGATGTAAAATGAGATTCACCAAGACAGGCAACACTATGTCATGCTTGTCTGCCTTGGCAAAATCTCTCCACACTGAGCTCAGTTTTAAACCCAGTAGGGCCAGTTTTCAGTTTATCCGACATTTTAATCAAATGACAAAACCAAAAAGTAGACTGCAATATAACCTTTTTTTTTGTCGGTTGTAACAGTCTCGGAACCGCGGTTAATTCCTTTGAGAAACCGTGATAGCAGAAAAAACCGAAAAATATCAGTTCTCACAAGAAAGAAAATAAGAAAACTATACTAAAACTAAAATGATATAAATAAAAACCTGATGGAGCGTCAGTTCCTAGATGGTTACAGAGAACCGATAGGAACCGTTAAATCAAGGAATAAAAACTAAACTAACTTAAGAATGTGCACCCGTTGATGAATCATCTGTGAAATGGTGTTTTATCTGTTTTTAATGTTGTTTATGTTTTGTTGGTGGATGTACACATGGAAAACTTTTAATAAAAGATTATACAAAAAAACCTAAACTAACTTAGCGTTAACTAACAAATAGAAAGTAAAGGCAGCAGATGAAAAATATTAAAAGCGGTACTTGTTTTTAAGCAAATAGCAAAAACAACAATGAAAATAATGACTGTGAGGAGAGATCTCAAGAGTCATCTTGACCTCATGAGCGGAGAATGAAATCTAGGCGTTACAGAACACAGCAGCTGGTAAGAGCAGCAGTTTGAATAGTGTACGAGCCAATGAAGGGTTCCTTTCATTTCACGTATGTTCCATTCTCCAGGCAATTCTACTCTACAGGCTGACTGCAAGAGCTAAGAATATTGAAGAATTCCTGGGGTTAGAACCAATGTTCCTTTGTTTCAAGGAACAGGTTATATGTCCCTTTTCTGGATCGAGGTATGAACTTCCTCTAGTAGCTACCGATATGTGTTCTGGAGGGTAGGAAAAAAGACACTGATAGGTGGTCTGCAGGTGATTCCAGAAGCTCTAGAGCATGGCCTCATTCTATTATCTGCAGGACCCAAGCATCTGATGTGATCTGCCTCCACTGGTCCAGTTGGAGGAAGGTGATCCCCACAACTACCCCTGAAGGCACTGGTGGTTGGGGTTAAGAAAATAGTGATGCAGATCTGGATCATTCAGCTGCAGCCATACCCTCACCTCTAGGGGCTTCTGAGTGGGCACCTACAGTGGGTCCTGGGGCAGTAAAAGCTGATGCTTCTCTACTTTTACTCTGCTGCCTGGCCACTGAGCGATGTCTGTTGCTGGCTACACAAAGGGCATCCTCTGCCTGCTCCGTGTGGTACAGGAATGCACTGATTTTACACAAGTTCTGCCCAAGGTCTGTAGGTTTGAGAGAATATCTTGTATGTCTGCCCTGAACAATTTATATCCTCTAAATAGGACACAGAGGATGGACTGCTGAACATCATTGCAAATCCTGCCACTCTCAACCAGGAATGTCTCCCAAGATAAACCCCAGAAGCTGCTGCCCTGGAAGAAGCATCAGAAATGTCAAGGGGGCAGCAGCTGAAGGAACAGGCAGCTTATCCATGAGCTCTCACTGAATATAGACATACTCAACAAAACCTTATTTTTACACTTGGGACAGTTTTATTATACCAGCAACAGCAGGAGAATCAGAGGAACATTTTGATATCCTTTTATTGTATGTGTAGTCATGGGAAATCCTGAAAAAGGCCTCAAGACAGCAGGGGCCCCGGATCAGAGCACGCCATCTGGGCAGGAGGAACATCGGCATCCCACCATGCGGTGAAGGACTACAGAATCAAGCGGTGCTCTCCTCCAAGCTATCAAGGACTTGGACAAGAAAGTGGATAATTTATCAGCTCAAATAGCCACCATGGACACAAAATTTCAAAGGCTTCAGTGACAGTGGATCTGGCAGCTGAAGCGACAAACAACCTGACTACAGTCGTTATGCTGTGATGGCCTAAAATAAGCTTCTCAGACTTTGGATGGAACAGCTGGAGAACTCTACATGCTTCAGTGAATTTGCTACTTCCTTGGTCTTGGGAACAAGAGGAAGGGCAAGATCTGTGACTTATTTGGAACTTTTAATTAAAAAGTTTGGGACACGATACTACAGGGCATACTTTGAAGGCCTACCAGGTAACTCCTCGATCAACCTCTAATAGCCAGCCACCACACGGTCCTACGCAATCACTAGTGATCTTCACATTAGAGACAAAGTGTTGTCAGATGCCATGGGGAAAGGAACTGCAACTTTGGAGGATCGCTCTTAGATTAATTGTTTCCCGATGTCAGTTCGCCTCACCAGCGCTTGCAAGGCTTTTGATGCAGTCTGAATAGGCCTGCAGTCCTTGGGGTAGCTCATGCACTGCAGTTTCCAGCTTAGTTCACGGATCTCTTAGGCGGTAAAACATTTCTATATTCATATCCTGCAGAGGCTGGGTAGAGACTGGACATCATTAAACATGATTTCATTCAGCATCCGTCACTCCTGTAGCGGAGGAAGGGGTCTGAGTTCTGGTGACTATTTAATATTAATTGCTCAAAATACCAGTCAAGGTTTAGCGGAATTAAAAGGGACTGTTAGAATCAGTCGGCTATGTAAAGTAAAGAAAAAACAAACTTTTCTAAAGTTATTATCTGTAGCAAGGGTTTGTCGATCCTTACATTTATTAAAAAATCTCTTATTGGGCTTGGAGCCCTGTTTGGGAATAGAGTACTTGATTTAAAGATGGCCGCACCATAAGGCAAGCATGCCAGTAGTTTGCACCATGGCAACCCCATGGTCTAAGTGTACCTTACTGCTGAGTTTCAATCTATTTTACCAACAGTACTGTATCTCTTTTATAGTCAGCATAGTTACTTCTGCTGACCTAGTTGCTATTAAAATGTTTTACTATTTACCACATATTGCCGCCTGACTTGTCCTATGTAATTTTCACTGTGGCAAGCTCGTTAAGTTGAAATGTGTGCGAGTGTGGGGAGCTCTAGTAAAGCTTCTGCTGGAGATTCTCAAATAAATGGAGTTACATGGACTAAAACACGGTCTTTGACAGTGTTCAAGTGCGAACTCATGCACATGGACATATATTCAGGACTGATTCTTTTTGCATAGTATGTCCATGTTTCTTGCATGTGTGATTACATTAAATCTTTTGAAACTGCAAGTATATAAAGAATACTGGATGGGCAACTATGCACAACCAGTGTGTGTTCTGCCACACAGGGTTCTGATTCCCTCTGACCTCGAGAGTGGCAGAACACACTGGTTATTGCATAGAGTTGCTCATCCTGTATTTTATAGTGTATAGTACTGAGTGACATATGTGTGCATGAGTTCTTTTGCTTTCAAAATGAAACTGACTCATGCAGTTTTTGAGATTCTAGAATGCTGTTCTACCACAGTAGGGTAGAATCACATTCCATGACCTTTGGAACTGTGGTAGAACAGCATTTTGAGAGTGAGAAATTCTATACAGAACAACACTAATTAAGAAATAAAAACATGACAAGGGTTAAATCAACAGTCTGTTAATCACCCCTAGAGGTGTAATGTGGCAAGAGGCAGCCGAGTGCCATATTGCCCTAGGAGTGACTGACTGTTAATCTAACTCCTGGGAGTGCCTTATTACTAGAAAAAATTATTCCAAAATGAAAGTGTTAAAAGTATACTTTGCAAATGTTTTCCTTATTTAGGGAGATTTTTAATAAAACAGTTCTTCCACCAACAGTTTAAGAATGCTTGATCAAAATCAGAATGCAGCATTCCAGTCATTCAGCAGTGCTAGAGGATGGAATGCTGACCGGAAGAATCCATGTGCCATTGTGATCAGGCTGTACATGACAGTGTAACAGGGATTAATGTAAGTCTGTCAGAATCCTTACAGCCAATCATACTGCAGCATTTCTGAGACCCTTTTCATAATATACACTATAAAAAGGTATTCACCTCTCTCAGTAAAACAATGGATAAAGAGTTAAATATCCAAGTTTTTGATTTTACTGAAAACTGTTTTCCCTAAACTCAGAACCAAGTTTGATTTCAATGTATGTTTTACTATGAAAAGTAATAAAAATTAAATAAATAAATGGTATAGGTAGAGCATAGGAACTGCTTGCTTGCCTATCTGTTTCCCTGCTTGAAGAGCCTTTAAAAGCTCCTGTGGGAGTACCCTATGATAGGGTTTGGTCCACTGCCTTGGCCTTCCTCCAGAGGGTATTTTAGTATTTTGCCATGTGGGCCTGATAATTTGCATTCCTCAGGCCCAATCTTCCCCAAAAGTCTAGCCTCATTGTCAGGAAGGAGAGAACTATGGTGTTTAGGCACCTTAGATCCATCACAGGCAGCATTTATTACTACTGAATCAGCCTCAGGATGGCATGCAAAAAGGTTTACCTGAGGGGCCTGATGCATTTAGCTGGCTTCCTAGGTATGGCAGGTATCCTATTTGGTCTGTGCCTGGCGCAGGGTGTTATCCTACAAGGCAGGCAGCTGACTAGGAATAATGATGGGTGGGGAGTCAGGCAGTTCTAGGAACTCCACCAAATTTCTCTTGGTGATATTCTACTCTCAGATTTAAACACCATGGCAGTCTGGAGTTGCTGCTTCATGAAGATGAATGATGGGTCTTCAGAAGGGAACCTAGGTGCATTACACTAGAGAGCCCTCACTCCTGTAGAGATGATGGAGCTGGACCTCTCATAAGAGTTCTCCACGTACTCTTCCTCTTACATGAGGTGGTCAGGGTTATACTCCTGATACTTGTCCACGAGATCAGTGAGGCCTCAAAGAGGGAGCAGAAGAGGCCATCAACACCCAAGAGGCAACTGGCATGTCGACCTGACAGGTGTGAGAGCTGGGGCTTGCCGAAGGTGCCCTGTTGACACAGCTCCTGATACAGGAGGGAGGTAGCAGGCATTGCAACATTTCCATGAAGGACAAAAGCACAGCCTGAAACACTGGCACTTGCTTGAACTGAAGCGCCCCCAGGTGATGCCGACCGAGACACTGTCACATTGTCGGATGGCAATGCACCAGCCATAGATCTGGTGGTGCTCATAGCCTGTCCTGACCTGGAATGGTCAACAGTCTGGGCAGCTGGTGGAGTTGCCTCTGGGGCGGTCGACAGCAAAGAACAGTCATGCTGGGGTGAAGGCGACAAAGCATTCCGGCGGGTTTCTCCTTGCTCTGTTCCCTCTCCCAGTGCTTGTGTTGCCGGAAGCTCTCTCTCAGAACTTGACGAGGGAGAGGCTGAGGGTGGGACAGCGATGCTGTGAAGCTCTTTTCCTGGAGCTTTTTCTTCATCCGAGCTACCTGCTGTTTTAGCAGGTATTGCTCCAGGGTGTTTTTTTGCATCACTTGGTGGCGGTGTTAAATGGGAAATGTAGCAGGCCTTGACATTATGGGCCTTGCCAAAGCAGCACACACAGGCCTCACGTGAGTCGCCTAAATAAATCTTTCCACCGCGATTCGAGTATCTAAAGAGCTTAGCTGGCTCTTTACACGACATACATACATCAGGTATCACTAATGAAAAGTGACAGCAAACTAGGAGAGAAATCACTCATAGTGGTTGACAATAGCGGCAGCGTCTCTGTACAGGGTCCAGCAAGTATGATCAATGGTGGGAAAAGAACTGAAGACAGAAGGGGCCACCTATGTTTATATGGGAGTGCTGATTAAGGATGACGCCATGGGTGGCTCCCTAGCGGTGGCTTGCAAAGATTTGTGTGATCCTACTGCCTAGAGGCTACAGTTCCATAGGTGTGGCCTGATGAAGGAGATAGCCTTGAAGAAGACTGCAAATTTAAGGTAAATCTCAAAGAATACCTAGTTCCCAGTTCCTCATTCCATTTCCCACAAGACCTGCATAGTCGCTCTGGGATCATTTCCATTACAAATAAACAGGGACTGCTCTGAATACAGCTGCAGCAGAGAGTAAACCAAACTGGAACCAAAACAACAAACTGGACTGAGAAGAGCCTTACCAGAAGAAACATACACTGACCAGATTACTTTATTGAGTACAAGCAATGTGAAAGACTGGGACTAGCCCAGTTTGTTGTTTTGCTCATTTCTATTACACTTTTGTACAAGTGCCCAATCAAATGTTGCCACATCGCTCCCTTTCATACTCCAATAAAGTTCTAAAAAGCAGCGGCAAGCTATGGGCAAACAAATTTGCCCTGACTCCCAGCATTTGCAAATAGGAGCAGAGTTGTAAATATCTGTAATTATCCACTATAGGGCACCACAGGCTTGCTGCAACTCAAAAAAGGAATATACCTCAGTCGTTTAACAGCTGGTGCACATTTAGGCCAATTCTACCCCAGAATGTTAAGTAGGTGTCCAACTTGTTAAGGGGCCAGTGCGATCATGCTGGACTGCTGACAGCCACACCCCAGGCAGTAAATTTCTCCCTTTGAAGTATCTGATGTAAAAGTTTTAGAAATAAAGCTGTGTATATTGTGAAGGCAGAATATGGCTGCCAGCCCTCCTGTGATCCAAAGAGGTACTGGTCGATCTGATATAAATCACTGAAGACAAACTCTGCTTTTCTACCCCAAGTCTTCTTGAAAGTTCCATATCTAGTACCACAAACGCAATTAAATATATAAGGGGATATGTGATGGGAGGCTGTGATATGCTTTTATCTTCATGAGAAGGTCACTGATCTGTTGAACTTCACTAGTGGCAAAGCCACAAGTTAGGTACAAGAGGTCACTGATCACGCAATGACAATAAAAATGATATCTCTTAGCCGCACATCACATATGCGGTTTACACATAAAACAACTCTTCAAAATCTGTCAGCACCAATTGTTTAAAATGAACCACAGCTGCTACACAGATCATTAAAGGCCTCCTTATGCTGGACTGCTGTTTAGGATGGCATGAGACAAAGCAGTCAAGTTGAACAATGTACTCCACTGAAAAGAAAACTTCAGTGACGAACCCTACTAGCAAGATAAAAAATGATCTGCTAAGTTCCTCATTTGTGATCTTTTTTTTTTTACCATAAAAGCGCTAATGACTGTAGACATTGCAGTATGATATGCAGCTTACTCTGTGCCATGATTATTCACAAGAGTCTGTGTTCCCCAGCTGTGACAATTCTGGATTGCTATCTATGTCTCAGACAGAGTTGCCACGCATCCAAATAGCATAACCAACACCTCTCTAAGATTCTTTCCCAAAGAACTTGACCTGCCCTGAGCCACACTTCAACAGTAGATACAGGGTGACCAACTTTCATTGCTTGAAATAAGAGGCACACAGTCCAATCCCATAAAGTGAATGTCAGTGGCTCAGCAGCTGCATACTGTCTCTGAGGCCAGAAGATTGGAAGGTTGTGGGTTCTAGCCCCATCAGGCACTTGGGGTAAATCCAAATACTAACACCGTAGAGCATCCTGAGGGAATGCTGTACTCCTGAAGGACTGTCTTTCAGATGAGACATTAAACAGAGGTCCCGTCTGGCTGTTCTGGTGGTTGTTCAGGTGGACGTTAAAGATCACATGGCACTTCTCAAAAGAGTAGAGGAACTTACCAGTGTCTTGGCCAAATTTCCCCATTCACTAAATACCACCATCAGCTTAATCTGTTTAAATTTCAGTTGGTTACCATCTGTAACCCCCACCAGTCATCCCCTGAAAGAGGACTTCTAGACTCAGTGGCCTACACAGTCAACAAAATTCAATAAATAAAAGCATTACAAAGCAGCCAACCTTAAAATAAGGGCATGTTAAAATAAGGGACTGGTGAGCTGCCAGATAGCCATGCCGGTAACCCTGGCTCCGGAAGCAAGCCTCATATGCTGCCAAGTGGAAGCAAAGCACAGGGAGTGTTGTCAGTAGCAGGGTACCCTTGATCAGGTAGGAGGCACCCACACCCCATTAACCCCTTCAGTGGGGCCTTAGAAGTTTGCCTACCAGACCACAGGAGAGGCTGCAAGTTAGCAAGGCATCCAGTGGTTGCTTGCGATACCACAACAGGCGTGGGGCGCCTGAAAAGAAAAAACGGAGGATATAAAAATGCCCTGTTCAAGTGATGGCTGTCTGCACCCAGGCATGCTGCCACTCGGACTCTGAAGAGAAACAGCCTGCCAGGATAGTGGTGGATGAGGCTGGGAGGTTGCCAGCCTAAGACAGACCTAAAGACTGGGAGGACTGGCAGCAGTGGAGAAAAGCTTAAAAGAAAAACTAAAGGCTCAGTGGTTGCACTATGTAGATATGCATTCTCCACTTGATTCCTATGTTTGTACACAACCACCAATTTTCACACACCCCTATTTTGCTATCGGAATCATCTATCAAGTTTCAATGGTGCAACCACTTGTAGCATGTGACCTGAGTTTGGGAATGAGCCTGGGAAGCTGGAGGGCGAGCCAGGGGAAAAGGACTGAGCATCCTATGGACCTGCTCTCCTTCTCCAGGGGAGGTCGCCCATGCTCGAGTCACACCTAGTGGTAGCTGGGATGACAGCCAGGACTCACTCAAAGTGGGAGGCATGGCAGACATTTAGCATGCTCTCCCAAAGTCATTGAGAACAGGAAAAAGGACACTCCGACTGCGCATGATGATGATGTCCACCACACACACGCCAACCAGGCTCTCACTCCTGTTGCTCTGTTCAGTCGTTGGGGGGGTAAGGGGCACCCCTCTAATGACCCTACCCCTGGAGGGTAAGCTGGGGTCTTGGGAGGAGGCAAGTCTCAGGGTGTGCAGCTAAGTCCGAGCATGTAGCGGACTGATGGGACCAGCCAGACAAGGAGTGATAAAGCATACTAAAAAGTTTCAGTTGCAAAGATAAACATGGAAGCAACAATTATTGTAATCATTATACACCAAGATGCAAAGTCAGACTAGCCAACCAGCACACCTGAAATTTTCTGCTGGGCACTGCAAATAAATGCAACATTCAAACAAAAGCTAGCATATCAAACTGAAGTGGAATACTGATACAAGTCGTCCCCTTGGTACCTCCCCAAAAATACAGGTTACTCACCTGTAACAGGAGTTCTAGGAATGGTATATGTTGTTCATCCACACTTATTGGCAGGCTCCTTGCGCTTAAATCTTGCTGGAAGGTCTTCAAGCTGGCTCCTCCCACCCACCGGGTGGTAAAACTCTCGGCTCCGCCCCATGGCCTTGAGATCTGGCCGCTGGAAGCTCAGGTTGTAAGTCGAAGCCGGGAGGTCGGGTGGTCATGTGGATGAACAACATATACCATTCCTAAAATTCCTGTTACAGGTGAGTAACCTGTATTTCTAAGAACATGGATATATTGTTCATCTCCACACTAATAACGAGACTCTAATTCTCAGGAGGAGGAGGCAAAGCACACACCCTCTTAATACTTACTTGGGAAATAAGGACTGGAGAACGAGGCCCCAAAACCAGCATCCCGGCGTGACTCAAGGTCGATGTGGTAATGGGTAATAAAGGTGTGTGCTGACTTCCAGGTAGCAGCCTGCAAATTTCCTGGGTAGGGGCGTCCTGGAAGCAACCACCGATGCAGCAGTATGGCCGGTAGAATGAGCTCTTATCCCTCTGGGAGGCTCCATGCCCACCAACTCATAGCAGCGATCTATGCAGGAGGTGACCCACCTGACTATCATCCGCTTGGCTGCAGGTCTGCCAGATGCGGCTTCAAGCGTGGTGACAAACAGCTGGCGAACCTCTCCCAATTTCAGCGTCGCTCCTTATAATAAGCTAAGCGCCCTTCTAGGGTCAGAGTATGGGCCTATATTGACCTCGGGTGTGATTGGGGTAGAACACCGGCAGAGTCAGCACCTGGTTAAGGTGAAACTCCGACACCACCTTCGGAAGAAATTTGGGGGGGCGCAGGACAACCTTGTCCCTTGGAAGACCAGATAAGGGGACTCGATGGAAAGCGCCTGGAGCTCTCCCATCCTTCTGGCTGGCGTGATAGCCACCAAGAAGGCAGTCTTCCACGACAGGTGAGAGTTCACACCTGTGCATTGGTTGAGATAGCTTGCCCATGAGCTTTGCCAGTACCAGCGGTAGATCCCGGAGGTGGGCGTTCTCGCACTGGAGGAAATGTGATCAAGGCCTTTGAAAAAGCGGCCACCTTTTCCTCGCCACCCGACTGCTCCCGGCCCGACGGAAGCAGAGATGGCTGCCAGGTGCACCCTTTAGGGTTGTCGACCTAAGCCCTTGACTAGAAAGGGACCATAAATAGTCCAAAATGCTTGCCACAGAACAGGAGGAAGGTCCAAGCCCTTGCCCTGACACCAAATGGAGAATCTCTTCCATTTGAAGGCGTAGCATTTTCTGGTCGACTCCTTATGGGACGCCTCAACTACATTGAGGACCTCGTTGGAAAGACCCAAGGCCTGGAACTCTAGCAGCTCAGGAACCAGGCCATCAGGTGCAGGGATTGAAGGTCCGGATGGAACACCTCCCCTGACTGACTGAGAGCAGGTCCGACGCAGGCTGGAAGCTGCCTCAGGAGCCTGGAGCTGAGGCTGAGGAGATCTGGGTATGCCAGAACTGGGCGGGGCCAGTCTGGGGCTATCAGAATCACCTCGCCTTGTCCCTCCTTGCTTTGAGAAGCACCTTGTGAATCAAGGGAAATGGGGAAAGGCGAGAAGAGGTCCAGGGTCCACAGCCTCGAGAAGGCATCCCCTGCAGCGCAGCCCTGCTGAGGGGCGGGCATGGAAACAGCCTCAGCCCGCGTTCTCCTGGAGGCAAACAGGTCCACCTGAGGTGTGCCCAGTGGGAGAACAGATCTTGTACTACCTCCGGCAGGAGAGACCACTCGTGAGATGCAGCCCCTATCCGGCCTATCAGAGCATCGGCCAGGGTGTTGGGCTCCTGCCACATGAATGGCTAGGAGATCCGCCTCCAGGCTGCGCCACAGTGACCGTCACGGAGGCGTCCTTGCATAGAAGCATGGGCGCATCCCACCTGGCAGGTTCAGGTAGTACATGGTAGTAGTATTGTCTGTCTGGACTCGGACCACTTGACCCCGGAGAAACGGAGCCAAAGGCGGTGAGAGCCTAGGCGGACCGCCCGAGCTCCAGCAGGTTGATGTGGCATCGGGACTCCCGCATGGGGACCAGAGGCCGTGCCTCAGTGTTCCCCAGATGGGCACCCAACCCATCAGAGAGGCATCGGTCGATAGAGAGACGGAATCGGCTGGGGAGGACAAGCAGGATGCCCTCCTACAGATGAGATGGAGCAGTCCACCACAGGAGGCGTTCCACATCTCTGGGTCACTATCACTAGCTGGTCCAATGGATCGCTGGCGTTGTGACCACTGGCTGGCAGTCCCCACTGAAGGCGCATGTGCCAAGCGTGCCCCAGCGGACCACGCTGGTACAGGCACGCCATGAGAACTAGGGCCAGCGCCCAGGAAGTCCCAGGCAGGCGCGGTGCCCAACCAAGAAATGATTGGGCAAGGAGGTAAGAACCTCGGCCCTGTCCGCCGGGAGCCGTGCTCTGGCTCGAAGAGAGTCGAGCTCTGCCCGATGAACAGGATCACCTGCTTGACTCGAGTTCGACTTGGCCTCGTTAATGAGAAGGCCGACCAGAGAGCAAACCTGGAGGGCCAGATCCTGGACCGCTCCACCTCCTGTCTGGAGGGGGCTGCTATCAGCCAATCGTCCAGGTAAGGGTACACCGGACCCTCGGCGCCCCGCAGAATGCTGTCACCACTGCCATGCATTTGGTGAAGACCCTGGGAGCTGGAGATAAGCCGAAGGGCATGGATTGGAACTCGAATAGGGATCCCTCCGTTCGAAAGCGAAGGAATCTCGATGTGACGGACGGACAGGGGCATCGAAAGAACGCGTCCTGTAGGTCAGAGAGCAGAACCACATGCCGTGTTCCAGAGATGGTATTATCTGTGCCCAGAGTGACCATTCTGAAGGTTCGAGACCTTAGGAACTTGTTCAGGTCGTGCAGGTCGAGAATGGAGCGCAGCCCCGTCCATTCGGAACCAGGAAATACCTGGACACGAACCCCAGGTCTGGGGGTCCTCTACCTCCCTTATCACCTCCTTTTGGAGGAGGAAGCGATGTTGGCTCGACGAGCCGCCAGTGAGGCTGCGGACCCGAGGCCCCGAGGTGCGAGCCGCTCTGAAGGGCGGGGCCTGCCTCGACCCCAGAGGCAGGCCTTTCCCACCACCTCCAGTACCCACCTGTCCGTGGTAACAGCGGACCAGGCGGAAAGAAGTGTTGGGCCGTCCCCCACGGAGAACCAGGGAGTGAGGTGGCAGGCGGGATGGGGGCGACACCCTCAGCCCGTCACTGGGCAGGCTTGGAGGAGGGACCCGGCTGAGGGACCTCCTGGGCCCTTCCTCCCCTGCTTCCTGTTGGAGGAAGCCGGACGACTTAGGTTTGGGATGCCAGAGTCGAGCCTGCTGGCCCTGGCGTTTGCTGGGCGGGCGCCGCACGAGCGCAGAAAGGACGAAGGGCTTAGGCTGTGGCTTGCAGCCTTTTCCTTCTTGAGCGGAAGAGACCGAGTCCAAGGTAGCATTGGACTTCTCGATCCTCTGCAGGTGACCTTCCACCCCAGGGCCGAAGAGGTCACTCCCCAAAAGGAACATCCGCCAACTTGTGCTGGGTATCCGAGGTAAAGGTGGATATCCTCAGCCAAACCCGGCGATGCATGGCCACTGTGGCGCCACCCGACCTGGCACATGAGTCCCCGATGTCTAAAGCAGTCTGGAGCTGCTGTTTGGCCACTACCCTGCCCTGGTCCCGCACCTGCCTGACCGAGTCTGCAGATCCGTAGGAAGATGAGGGAACCTCATCCAGGGAGCCCAACAGGGTGTGAGAAAAATGTGCCATCAGGACGGGCCGAACTGGCCTGGCGAAGGCCGCAGAGGACGCAGCATAGACTTTCGCCCGGCATAATCCAATTTCTTGGATTCCTTGTCGGGAGGTTTGTCCACATCCTAGCGCTCCGCACGCCCAGAAAACGCTGTCGGTAACCAACCCCTCCGAAGAGAGGGTGCTCCGAAAACCGGACAAGGAACCGGTAGGGACCGGTGACACTCTGGCCATTCTGGCCGAAGGCGCAGGGCAGGAAGCAGGCACGCCAAAGCTCCAAGGCCAGACCCACTCATGGCCTCGGCCACCGGAAAGGCCTCCGTGAGGAGAATCCCTCGGTCCAGAATCTCCGTGAGGATACCTAGCCCGTTTAGAAGCGGGTTCGAGCTTCATCCGGTGGACTCAGAGATGAGCGAGCAATCCTAAAAGGGCCGAGGGCTATCGTCCACTGACTGTCCTCCCAAGGACTCCAAGTCCATGCGCTTGGAGAAAAGGAGGAATCATCCTCGGACCGGAAGAGTCCTCAAAGCTGCCTCGAGCCTGAGCCACCTTCCACCTGCTGAGGGTTTATCGAGAGAGGTGACTAGACAGCCTATGGGGCAAACCCATAGCCAAGGGAATTTTGGTGGGGCCCAACTACTTGGCTGTGGGCGGGAGTTCCACAAGAATCAGTAGGGCAGCTGGGATGGCCGAACAACGGCCTGAGAACAGGCTCCTCGGCTACAATGAGGGTTGTTTAAGCGCCGGTGACAGCCTTATGGCTGGGGAAGGCGACTGGGTCGGCTTATTCCGGTCAAAGGAGCTGTTACCATGAGCTCCTCAACACCTCCGGCGCAACTTAGCGAAGTCTCCCTCGATCCGAGGAGGAGAAGGAAGAGCGCCGGCGCCGCGCAGCGTGCTGAGACCGAGACCGCCTATGACGAGCGGGATCGGCTGGACCGCGAGGATGTCGAGACGAGATCGAGAGTCTCGACTAGGCCGAGGAAGGCGAGGAGAAGTGTCGAAATCGCACCCCCGGCCCAGACGATCCCACTGAAGGCTCCGGAACCGGAGGCACAGTCGAGCCGACGGGATCCTCAACCCCACCGGGAACCGGAGAGGGGATTCTCAGCTTCTCAGCCGACAACCGCCTAACGGATCGAGAAAATCTCGACCCGCGTCGGCGGAGTCTCGATCAACTGGCCTGACGGGACACCGTGAGACCAGTGGCTGAAGCTGAGGTGGGCAATCGACTATCGACGATAAGGGGAGGGGATCTTTCCCCTCCCCAAGGTGTCGACGGTGAGACTACTCTTGCTCTTTTGGACCTGAAAAGGGTCCAGAGATTGGACCCTCACCTTTTCGAGAGGTCAGACAAAGCTCCTTGAAAGAAGCAGAGTATGAGGCACCGAGAGAGCGGGACAAATACCGCAGCCGAGGTAAGGCGGCCCGCGCGCATCCTCTTCGAAGGCGATCATCTGCTCGAGCTGATCCGCCGAGCCACCGCCCCATGGACACACGCCAACTGGGCCTTTTAGATTTCACGGTGGAATTCTCTTCTCGGGCGCCCCAGTTGTAATGGGCATGCAGTCTTCAAGGACATAGGCGAAAGAATGGCGAGCACAAGTCGGGGCCTGCGGGTGCGTGCTCAAGGCCCAAGCAGTAGCGACGTGGAGTGCGGATCCGCTCCTAGACATCTTCTGAACAAGGGCACCTCCGGAACCAGGAGTCGATTTGTCCATCGTCAGCCGTGAGGAAAAGAAGACCAAGTCTTTTAGCAAAAACTTTTGATTTCAACTTCAAGAATTAGGAGAACCAGTCTTATACGCAGAGCTGAAGGAGGAACCTGAGCTTCCAAGCGGTAAAGAAGATCTGGTGTCATGGGGCGGAGCCGAGTTTTACCACCCGGGTGGGTGGGAGGAGCCAGCTTGAAGACCTCGGCCAAGATTTAAAGCGGCAAGAGCCTGCCAATAAGTGTGGATGAACAACATATCCATGTCCCTAGAAGCGATTTTCCAGGTGGGCCCCTGTACCCAGTCCCACCCTGCCTGGAAGCTTGTTTACCAGTCAACCTCTTGTTTACCTCAACAGCTGTTCTCTTTTCAAGAGCCTTACTCTTTAAAGACATTTTCCAGTTTGCCTCTGTGACAAAAACATTTTTAATAACAGGCCCATAAATGAGAAGCTTTCTTAGCCAGTGTAAATTGTTTCACAGTCTATTTCATAGGATGTAATCAAGTTGTTTATGTTTTCTCACGAGAGTGGATTGCAGATACCTTCTTCCAGATCAACTCATGTGACTAATCACAGGTGGTAGTGGGGGTGGGAGGGCAGAGTAAAATGTTTGTTGCAGTTTTGCGTCTTTAGGCTTCAAATTTAATTTCAACTACCAAGCTATTTTCAGGACATTATGCGTCTAGTCATGAGCCCAGGAAGTAATTTTATATGCGATATTTGCAATACGCAACATGCTTTAACACAGCTTTCTTCAAGCAAGGCATATCAAGCCCAACTTACCCTTCCTTGTGTTTAAAGTGCTTAAAAGCCAAGTTCAGAACTTCATGTACTAAAGGATCTGGCACTGGATGAAGAGGATCTGTAACACAAATGGCACAGCTTGAACATAGTGAACTGCGCTTTATCTGTTTATCAGAGACCCTGTTCTGATCATTACTATATACCGTTTACCTTGTAATGCCCTCTGATTTCTTAAAGCATATGGAATTTCAAGACAACTGCAATTTCCCAACAAATACATGACAGGGCTTTACTTCAACATGCAGGAGCAGTGTTCCAGACTGCAGGCAATACTGAATGAAGGAGCAGACAGTACAGCACTGGTGTACCAAGTTCTTTAGCCAACAGCTGCACGTACGTTTTGTAACTGCAGATGCCCAATCACAATCATGTATGAAACCCAAATGCCTTCTGTCCATTTTCAGCCACATAGGTGCTATCTAGTACAAGGACATGCAGTTCTTAACATTTAACAAAAGGCAGTCTGTGTTCCACCACACTGCTGCTACACTGTGCCTGTATGTGCACTGCAGCCTAAAAACTGTACGGATACAATTAAGAAAGCATGCTACTCTTTTGAAGAAATTAGAAAAGTTATGGTAAAATGAGGTTCTATGGAGGCAATATTTATCCCAGGAAACAGGGCAGGAATGGGAAGGAGAGTGTCAGAAGGAAGTAGAGGTAGCAGACTGCTACTGACCGCCACTATGACCTTTAGGTGCCTTGAGGGCTCCCATAAACTGCTGCTCCTGGTAACAAAGGCTTGTTCACACTATTCGAATCAATGCTAGTGGTGCACATGTGAGCATACACCATTCTGCCGTTCCACTTACGTTCTGTTGTGCCCGCGATCTGTTTTCTTGGGATCAGCGCGAGTGGAGTAGGAGTTTTACCGGTTTGCTTGGCTGAGTGAACGCCAGCACCATCCAATACGCTGCTAGTGTCACGGCTCCACTATGGAACCATGTTTTCTCAACTTACAGCCCTTGGTTTTGAAAAGAACTACTTGCCGAGTTCAGCTGTGCTTAATGTACTTAAAACTATCTTTGGCTGAACTCAGGTCCAAAGACCCTTCACTGTAGTATTGTTGACAGCACCCCTCACGGAACCCTCCTCAAAACACTGGAGCTTCTCTTGCAGCACCTGCAGCGTTCTAGAACTATGCCATGTGAACGCTGCTCCACAGCACTCAGATCGCTTGTTAGCTGAAACCATCTACACAGCGTGATCCAACTTTCAGGGCTGTGTGAACGAGCCTAAAGACAACTGCCAAGAGAGAGAGCAGACAGGATGGGTACTTCACTGAAAACTGCCACATTCACCCCTGGGCTGTTGGGGACCAAGGTATTTGATGTACCTACGGTTCTGTCAAGAAACCCTCAGCTCAGAGTGGCCTCCACTAGGGGAGTTCAGCACAGACTTTTTCTGCACATTAAGGACAAACTCGGCAACCCTGAATCAGAAATGCCTGTGCAGATGAGAGATGAGAGGGGCACTCAATGAGCTGCGTAACAGAAGAGATACAAATCTCCACACCTTTAATGCTTTCAATTGTGATTTAGTAGAACAACTTGAAACTTAAAACATCAAAGTGGTAAGGAGAAATGACCAGGAACATGGGGAATATTTAGTTTCTGGCAAATTGATAGAAATACCTCCAAAAATGTGAACAAAAAACACTGGGCCTGAGAGAAGCGCCAAATGCTGCCACGTTGGGGCCTATCTCATTGTCTGCAGCTGAAATCGTGGTGCTCAGTCGGGTGGTGGAGATCAGGTCTTGCAGGGCTTGGGACTGTGGCTAAATGCCTTAAAACTAAGATTGCCTCGACTGCCTCAGAAGTTGGTGAAAAGACCAAACGACTTACAGAGTGGATCACAGAGTTTCCAATTTAGAGGATACCATGCACAAAATCCCAGACAGAGTCCTAGCCTTGGAGAGAGAGTTGGAACAACTATGAGAAACAGTGGACTACCAAGAAAACTATAACAGGCGGAGTAACCTGAGGCTACGAGGGCTTGCCAAAACAAAGAAGGAAGAGCATTTTTGACTACTGTTCCAAAATCCTGCCAAAACTCCTGGGGCTGCATCCAAAGAATGGGCATTTACAGTTAGAGAGAGCCCACAGGCGTTAGCCCCTCAACCTCAGATCACCAGCCACCCAAGCAGATCATCTTGCATGCACAACTTCCAGGATCATCAAGAGGTAATGATAGCATACAGGAAGTGAAGGAGGAGTTGGTCTATGAGGGCTGCAAGCTGACCACACCAAGATTTGTCTACAGAGTTCAAAAGAAGCGCCATGCTTTCAATTAAATAATGAACATGCTGCGGAATGGAATACTGAATTTTTCTTGCTCTCCGGCAGTGGTACGAGTTAGTACTGAGGGGCATCCTATTCCTTAAGGAAGCCACAGAAGTTGAAATTTTTTATTCAAGACTGGGACAAAAGAACAAGGAAAATGAGACTTCCAGCTGGTAACTGTGTGACTTTCACCGCTCTAACAGAATCGGGTCCTGCTGTCCCAAGCTCTGTTGGGGAGGGGGTCCTCTGGAAACCGGAGCTCCTCCAGCACGACTGGCTCATGGCAACCTGGTCTCTCTGAGCACCACACTAAACATAATGCAGGCCTTGGGGGGTGACGGTTGGCCTGATTATCTATAGCACCAGCAGTGCCTCGGTTTTGAGGCTTACTATGAGTACAGGAACGGCATCTCTTGCACGACTAAAGCTTTGCTCAGGGGCTATAATTAAGTAAATTGTTGCTTCTATGGTGAAATGTAGATCGCGCCATGGTGGTGCTTTCAGAGGGGACCACGGACTGTCTCCACGGGGCTGAGGGCTGGGCGGATGGCCTACACTTGAGGGTAGTAGTGTTGTTAGCTACATTGGGCATATAATTGGGCACAATTTTAGTTCTTCTTTTACACTATTATCCTAAAAGACACTTCTGCTGATAAAATAGATCAATATTGGGTGCAGGAGACAGAGCCCACTGTGGCATGAACTCTCTTACCTATATTGATACTAGCAGCCAAGAAGGCAATAACCTGACATTGGCATTCTTGGTCGTTCCAGCTGTTCACGAATGGAGGGGCCTAGTCGCTGACATTTACTATATGGAGTCATTAACAGCAGAAATCCATAATAAACAGGAACAATTCCAACAGCAATGGAGACTGTGGATAATATATTATTCCAGATATGACCTAGATTACGTTCCCTATATTTCTTTATGCATGGCTCTAGGCTATGAGTTTGGTCTAGAGAGATGAAGGTTGGAAGGTTTGCTTGTGGTGGATGAGCGTGGACCATACTTTTAATATTGATTGTGGAAAGGGAATGCCATCAATCTCATGAACTTGGGATGCACAACATTTTTGAATTTAAGGCACAGATTTTAAGTTATAATTTTGGTGATGTTAAAGTTACAAGGATGTGTTTATTTTTCCACTATTGTCCTGTACATGTAACATCATAAGCTGTTTTGATATTCATTATTGAAGATCTCATACCTAATGTAACCATTTTTTTATGTCACCTCATTTTAATAAGAGATAAAAATATTGGGTGTGGGGTGGGGAGGAGTTTTACGTGTGAGGGAGAGTTGGGAAATAGAACATGTCAGCGAGGGTTGTTAGTTCTACAAACAGTGAATATAACATCGATCAAATCATTAATTGTATGCAATTGAGGTACTGGAGGGAAGGAGAGGGAGGTATGAGGTTTAGTAGTTACCAATGTCTAAGAGATTTACTGTTTTGTTGTTCTAATGTTATTGTTAATGTTAAATGCAGCTTTTCAAGTCAAAGATGATGAGCAAACCACTGTTTTTCGGTTTTACGGAAAATCCGTAAAATTCGAATTAGGGCTGCCTGAAAACCGTAAAAATGAAGATTTCATGGAATCTGGCATTTTCTATCAGATCAGTAAATCTATAAAAAGTGTGTTTTTCTTTTAATTCCTTCCTGTACTATTTTCAGTTTGCTTTATTTAATGCTCGTATATTAAGCCTTCTTTAATTCTGATTATTTATGCACATACTGAAAAATGATAACAGAATCCGTAAAATCCAGAAATTAGAGTAACAATCACCGTGAAATTCCGAATCTTAAGTCTTGAAAACGGAATTTAATTGTTTTAATCACCGTAAATCAGTGGCCTTGATGATGAGAGGTGAACAAAGGTGTGATATATGTGGGTTTGGGATTATACATGTATAAAATGATGGCAAATAGACAGGAAGATGTTATAATCTCATGGAATATTAAGGAATTAATACCTCTATAAAAAGAGTTAAAATTCTATCTACATAAAAGGAGGAAAGCTCAAGTAGCAATGCTTCAATAACGCACCTGTTACCTAAAGAGCATGGGAAATTAGTGGGGGCTGGTGGGATCATGCCATGCTGCATCCTACTCCTCGCACAAGAAAGTGTTACAATTGTAGTGCACAAAATTTCCCAAGAGGCATTACAAGTAGTAAAAGGGCAACAAAGACGGGCCGGGTATGTTTGTGTTAGGGTAGACTGCGGGATGGGAGGTCACTCTTGGTAATATATATGCCCTGGATTTATGATCATAATTTCTTTAAGACTGTACTTGATGTGTTGCATAGGAGCAGTTCCCAGGGCTTATTTTGGGGATGATTTCCAATGGCGGTATGGATTGGGCCCTTGATTATAAGGGAATGGGTAAGAGACAAAAGCGGACTATGGGCCTGCAAGAGCCTCGAGTTAACAGACAGCTGGTGCACATTACATCGGGCTCAAAGAATTTAAGTTTACTCAATACCCACGATTCGTGGACAAGACTAGCTCACATCTTTGTCGCCAAAGATTTATTTGCTAGGGTCAAAGAGGTCTCACACAGCCCGATAATGTTATCGGACCATGCTATGGTACAACGGAATTTGACCAGGGTTACTAAAGGAGGAAGGCTGGGCCAATGGAGGTTCCCACTTACCTGTTGTGCAAGGAGGAGTTTCGGGACTATTTAAAATCTTCATAGGAGGAATATTGGGCTAATAAAGATTCTATCCTCCAAAGGCCCAATAATGGAAAGTGTATAAGGCTGTCATGAGGGAGCTATAATTAGCTACACAGCTAAGTGAAGAAAGAGAGAAGACAGAAAATTAACAAATTAGAAACAGTAATTAAAGATTTAGAAACTAAGGTCTTGTATGATGATAAGATGGAAGATAGGCAGCAGCTGAGGAAGCCCTTAATGAGAGACTTACTGGCCTAGCACAAAAGAATCTGTTTGCAAGACAACGAATATATGAGTGGGGTAACAAAACGGCCCATTACTTGTAAGACTAATGAAGGGTGGAAAGCCCCAGTAGAATTGTTTCAATTAAGGGTAGAGGCAATAAAGTCATTACACAGGAAGAGGGCATTTGAGAGACCTTCAAAGAATTTTATTCAAATTTATATCAGGCAATGAGGGAAAGGCAACATTATTCTTAGATAATATTACACTTCACAAATTATCAGAAGATCAGGCTGCCATCTTGGGGTGGGGATCTCTGAAATGGAGATTAAACAAGCAATTTCTGGTTAAAGTCAGGAAAGGCAGGGGTCCAGATGGGTTTGGGGTGGAATATTATCAAGTGCTAAAGGATATATTAGCGGTCCAATGTGTGGGTTCATTAAGGAGGCAGGGAAAGGGCAGCTGCCAGCCTCGTGCTCTGTAGCTAATATTCATTTATTACTGAAACCGGACAAAGACAGCATGGCATGTACATCATTTCGCCCATCTCCCTGCTCAACTATGATTGTAAAATCATAGCTAAGGTACTGGCCCTACACCTGGAAACTATATTGCCTGTAATTATTCATCCAGACCAAACGGGATTCATCCAGGGATGGATGTCTTATCATAACGTAAGACTCTTAATGTTGTGTGGTGGGGGACTAAGAACCCAGGAAAAGCCTGCATATTATCGATGGACACGAAAAGGCGCTCGACAGAATCGAATGGCCATACCTCTGAGGTCTTGACAAGATTTGGGGTGGGAACTATCAAACTGGTAAAATTATTGTATAATAAGCCCAAGGCAAGAGTGCAGGTTAATGGTACTCCATCAACAGAGTTTCAGCTATATAGGGCAAGGGCAGGGCTGCCCCTCTCCCTTGTTGTTTGCTATGGCAATCAAACTTCTAGTGTGTAGGGTGAGGGACAGTGGGATAATTCAGGGCATAGGGCTGCGGAATGGTTCCCAACATCATATATTGCTATATGCTGATGACCTTATGTTCTATTTAACTAACCCAGAGGTTTCTGTGCCTGCCCTGTTGCACGTGGTGCAGGAATTTACCACATTCTCTGGTTATAAACTCAATTTATGCAAATCTGAGATGATGTACCTAGACAAAGGGACAAATTACCAGGGAAAACTACTTGGGGGCTGAGGGCTGTGCACCACCTTACCTATTTAGAGTAAAAGTGGGTAGAGATATAAAAGATCTGTATGGGTTAAATTACTCCCCAATTATAAAACGTGTGCGTGAAGATATGGCTAGATGGAATGGCCTCCCATATCATGGCTCGGAGGATTAACCTCATAAAATGAATATACTTCCCAGGTTATTATACATAATGCAGATGATAGCATTCAGCCGTCCAAGAAAGATTTGAAACACCTAGATAGGAGCTTTACTAACTTTATCTGGAAAGGAGGCAAACCAAGGATGGCACTAAACAGACTTAAGGCATCAAAATCTAAGGAATCACGGAATTCCCAGATATGCGGGGTACTTCCTAGTGGTACAATTTAGATACATGCACAATTGGGTGTCGGGGGAGGCAGTGGCCTGGTTAGACTTAGAGCAAGAGGGCTGTCCGGGTTGTCTTGCAGCATACTTAGCACCGAGGTGACGGAGCTTATGCCAGGTTGGCTTGTCCAAATCCTATGGTAATGGCAGTCCTGGAAGCCTGAAGGAGCTTTAAGAAGAGAGGGAATGCCATGGAAACAATATCCTATTAGTATCCACAGCAGAAACCCGAATTTCTCCGGGTTGGGAAGATGGGGATTTGCCACTTGGGAAGCCAATGGGATTAAATGTTTAGGTGACTTATTGGGGAAAGAAGGTGCCCACTCATTTGAGACCATTAAGAAAAGCCTTTACATACCAAATTCACAGGTATCGATACCTACAAGTCAGGCACTATGGGAAAAAATAATGGCACAGACATCGAGGGGTAGATGATAATACAGATGGAAAGAGAAATCAGAGGGCTAGTACAAATGAAAAGGGCCTGATTGGGAGAGTAGCAAAACTGGACAGGGAGCACTTTGGGGAACCTGCTCAAGCTAGCAGGAGTAGGTGGGAGGGACCTCAGTTGTGCTCTTGATGATTAGATGTGGGAACAGGTAGTATCCTCCCATATGGGTCTTTTAGCCTGTAACAAACTCAGAGGCAGCAGTATAGGTTCCTTCATTATTTTTTACCCCCTGTAGAGGTCAACAAATATCACCCAGAGATTTCACCTATGTGTGGGTAGGTGCCGAGTAGAAAGGGACCTACCTGCACTATTTTGGGGATGTAAGGTAAACCAAAGCTACTGGGAAACAGATAAGGAAATAAATTAGTAGAATGGGGGTCCGCAACTAGAAATGTTCCTGATTTCGCTTCTACTTGGACTTGAAAGGGATGGGAGGGGGATAGGTACCTACATCCCAGGTGGGTGAGGGTGCTGCTCATTTTGGCCCAACAAATTCTATTAAACACATGGGTCTCATGTGCAGTACCCACAAATCCATATGTGGAGAAATCTCATGCTATCCACACTAGCAATGGAACAACTAACATTTGCACTGAAAGGAAAGATGAATTTGTTCTCCAGAATATGGGCACAGCCTATAGCAGTGCTCTCTCCAGCAGAGGTATTGATTTTCTCAGAAGGATTTGGGGAATAGTATGATTTCCTGGGTTCCAAGACACTCACCTTCACCACTAGGTATTATGGTATTAAAAGAAGATTATATGATTACTAGGACATGCATTAATTATTAGCTAATAAAGTTGCACTTAAAATATGAAATGAGCTGCACTGTTCATGTTATGATTTTTAGTTTACTTTTCTATTTTAAAGTTTAGAGTTAATTAATTCATTATTAACTAAGCATCCAGTTCCACTCTGAGTGAATGATTAATACTCCAAGAGAGCTGGTCGAACCCGGATCTAGTGACTAGCAGAAAACTGAACTGTATGAACTGGAAATTTTTAACTGACATGCTACTCTAAAGTTACATAGAAACATAGAATTTGAGGGCAGATATGGACTGCTTGGCCCACCCAGTCTGCCATTTCCTACCTAATGGATAAGCTGTAGATCCTAGTTAACCAGCAGCCTACTTCTTTCTACCCCAACCCCCAGAATTGCCTTATGGCTGTCTCATGCATGCTTGAATTCAATCACTGTTTTTGACTCCACAGCTCCTCCGGAAGGCCGCTCCACGCATCCATAACCCTCTCTGTAAAAAATACTTCCTTACATTACCTCTGAGCCGCCTCTCTATCTTCAAATTGTGCCCCTTGTTCTTGCACACCTCTTTTTGAAAGATGCTACCCTCTTGGACTTTGTTGATTCCTTGAGGTACTTGAACATTTCAATCATGTCCCCTCTCCCTCCTTTTCTCGAGGCTATACATGCTAAGCTCCTTTAGTCTCTCTTCATATGACTTCCGGTGCACACCCTGCACCATTTTAGTTGCCCTCCTCTGGACAGCTTCGATCTTGTCTATGTCCTTACGGAGATTGGGTCTCCAGAACTGCACACAGTACTCCAGATGGGGTCTCACCAGCTGTCTGTACAGAGAGATAACAACTTCCTGTTTTCTACTGGTGATGCCTCTCCTATGCATCCCAGTATCCCCCAACCCCTTACTGCCCTCTCACATTGCCTGCCCACATTTAAGTCATCTGATATGACTACCCCAGGACCCTTTCCATTTTTGTTGTTGTTAGTATCTCACCCCCATTGTGTACTCTTCCGCTGGGTTTTGTTTCCCAGGTGCATTACCTTGCACTTCTTAGCAATAAATCTAAGCTGCCATACATTTGACCATTCCTCTAACTTGCAAGTCCCTTCTCATCCTTTCCACCCCACCTTGTGCATCAACTCTGTTGCAGATCTTTGTGTCATCTGCAGAGACATAGTTTTCCTTCCAGTCCTCTGCAATGAACACAAAGACACTGAAGAGGACCGGTCCTAATACTGAACCCTGTGACACCCCACTAGTAACCCCTTTCTTCAGAGTGGACTCCATTTACTATTACCCTCTGTGTCTTATTCTCCAGCCATTCTTTACCCAGGCTATCATCTTGGGACCCACCCAGGCTGGCTAACTTGTATATTAATCTTGTGTGTGGGACTGAGTCAAATGACTTGCTAAAGTCTAAGTAGGCCATGTCCACAGCCCCTCCCTGGTCTACTACTTTGGTCACCCAGTCAAAGAAATCTATTAGATTCGTCTGGCATGACCTTCCTGCTATGAACCCATGCTGCCTTGGGTCCTGTGCCCCTCTGGCCCCTAGGCACTTGACAATGCTTTCCTTCATAAGTGATTCCATCATTTCCCTATCACTGAGGTCAAACTAACTGGTCTGTAGTTCCCGCTCTGCCCTGCTCCCAGTTTTGTGAAAGGGAATCACATCGGCCCTCCTCCAGTCCTTAGGTACCACCCGTCCTCCCATGATTTGTTAAAGAGGGTAGTCAGTGGTGTCACTAGTTCTACTCTTAGTTCTTTTAGAATTCTGGGATGAATCCCATCAAGCCCCATTGCTTTGTCCACCTTCAGTTTTAAGAGTTCTTTCAGAACCCTTTCGATGTAAATGGGCTGGTATCAACTTCTGTATCCAGAGTGTTTCTATTGTTTGTTTTAGGTACCTCCCGCCTTCATTTGTAAATACTGAGCAAAATATTTGTTTAGTATCTCCTTTTCACAGTCACCCTCTGCCCACCCCACCCCCTTTATTAAGCCTCACTATCCCTCCTTAGTCTTTCTTGCTCCCTGATGTACCTAAAAAGATTTTATCCCCTTCTTAACTGAGCTGGCTATCTTTTCCTCAGTTCGGCCTTTGCTGTTCTGACTGCCTTCTCAGCTTTCTTTTGCTTTAACTGATACAGTTCTCTGTCCTGCTCCTTCTGTGATTCCTTGTACTTCCTGAATGCTTTCTTTTCTCTTGAACCTTCACTGCCACCTCCTTTAAGAACCATAGTGGTTTGTTACATCATTTGTTTTGTTTATTTGCTTCACACAAAGGCTTGTTACCCTGTGATGGCAGTTTTATTATTCCCCATTGTTCTTCCACCCCTCCTTCCTGCCCATTTGCTAGTGCATTCCTTAGGCACTCACCCATTTAGGCGCAGTCAGCCCTCCTGAAGTCCAGTACTTTTGCCTTTGCATGGCCTGACTCTATTGCTGCGCTTATTGTGAACCATACTGTTCGATGCTTGCTGTTCCCAGATGGCTACCCACTTCTACATCTGTGATCCCTCTCCATCTCCATTTGAGAGAACCAGGTCTAAGATTGCTCCCTCTCAAGTGGGTTCCAATACTAGTTGTCTAAGGCATGCCCCTGTAGGGCATCTAGAATAACCCCACTCTTAGAAGTGGCTGCTGCAACTGCACTCCAGTTAACATCTGGCATATTCAGATCACCCATCAGCAACAGCTCCCTTTATCTGCCATTCTAAGTATACTTTATCATTTCCTTGTCCATTTCCTCCCCTGAGAAGGAGGGTCTGTATACAACCCTATGCGGATTGTGGTGCCATTGCCTGCCTCCAAATTCACCCACAGTGCTTCTTCTCCTCCCTGTTTACCCTTTTGTTCTGTTGCTTTGATTCCTTCTCTTATGTAGAGAGCTACTCCTCCTCCTCTTTTACCCTCCCTGTCCCTCCTGTAGATAGTATATCCTGGTATGTTTACGTCCCAGTCATGGTTCTGTGTGTACCATGTTTCTGTGACTGCACGATACCCAGATGTTCCTCCTCCATCAAGGCCACTAATTCAGGAAGCTTGTTACCCAGACTACGGGCATTGGTACTCATTGCTCTCCATTTTTTGATGGCTTTGCTTTCTGTAGCAGCATCCCCACTGACCTTTCTACCTTGGTCTTTTTCTCATTTAGTACCATGTTTTGTAGGGGAGGCTGGGATTTTCCTGCTGCTTATCAGTACCTCCCCTTGACTAGTTTAAAAGCTTGCCAATGAAGCATTTAAACCGACTGCCCAAAAGACTTGTTCCTCCTGGACAGATGCAGGCCATCCTGCCAGTATAGGCTGGTGTCCTCAGGTGGAACCCCAGTCCCCAATGAAGCCAAACCCTGTGCTCCACACCATTTTTTCAACCATTCATAAACTGGCATGGTGCAAGTACCCCGCCCTCATGCCACTGACAGGCAGCACCCCTGTGAAGGATATTGTGTGCTACTTGTCTTAAGCCCCTACCCAACTCTACAAAGTCCTTCTGCACTGCTCTAATCTGATGAGCCAAGTCATTTGTCCCTAGGTGGACAATGACGTCCAGCTCAGACTCCCGTCAACTGTTCTCGTGATCCTAAGGATGTGCTTCCTGTCCCTCAAGCCATGGCACCAGGCAGGCACCTTACTTCAGTTTTCCCTGCTCCCCCTAATAATTGAGTCCCCCACCAGGAGCTGCTTCCCTTCCTGTGGTGCCCTCTGCCTCCTTCCTGAGGGCCTCCCTTGTGACAGCTGTCTCTGCATCCATGGGGAACTATGCTCCCCAGAATGGTGTATGGATTGTGGAGTGGAACAACTGACTGGGTGCCTCTGTTCCACCACCATTACCCTCCCTGGAGCCCACTATGGTTCAACTCCTGTTGCTTTCTTCCAACCTCTGAGGTAGTAGTGGTGGCTCTGGTGCTCCCCTGGATGGGGAGGTTCCCTCTACTGTCCAGTGTGGCCTGAAGACGGGCAACTTCCTCCCTCAGGGCAAATACTTGTCTGCAAACAGGGCAGCATCTCAGCCTCCAGAAAGACTCCTGGAAGACTGCTGCCCCACACCATTACATTGTACTACTCCCACATAACTGTCCACCTTGTTTAGTTTTTTTGTGTGTGTGTGTGTGTGTGTGTGTGAGTGTGTTATACAGAAATATATGTATTTATATACCTGTAATGTGCATGCTTATATTGTCAGTGCAGTGTGCTAGAGAGGATATGACAGTGATATGCACCTTGCCGTCTTGAGGAAATGATGTCAGAACCCCAGGTATAAATGAACTATTTCAGGGGTGGGTGGGGTGAGGGTGGGAAGGGTCTGAGCCTAACTGTGCCCTCACGAAACAATCAGCTAAAAGCTCTGACCTACTGATACGATGAGTGTCTTCCTGTCAGCAAGATGCCATACACACAATTTGACAGAGAATATACCTGCTAATCAAACAGAGAAAAATCCAAGCATCCAAGTCAGACACAGTAAACCTCCCCAGCCCCAAAACAGCCTGGTGACTTGTGCTCTGAAAACAGTCAGCCCAAAACACATCAGCTGTACAGAAGAGCAGACACAGAAAACAGTATTCAGCCTCTGTGGGTTTAAACTCTTCCGCACTAAAAATCTTAACAACTGTAACAAAAGTAAAGCAAGCTCTACCTCCCTCTGTTGATTGAAAGACTGCCTTTTCTGATAATTCTAAGTTCCTTATTTCACCCTTCAGCTAGAAGTATCCTCCACCTGAAGAATATTAACTTTCCTAAGGAATCGGCTTCAAACCAAAGACAATTGTAAATTGTAAGGTTCACCTCCTCTGTTGTGAGCACAACTCGCTTTCTTGCAAATCTTAAGTCCAGTGTTGCAGCTTCCAGACAGAGGTAGATTCACCTGAAGACTATCAGGTTATCTGATGAGCCTGCTAAAATTAGTACTTTATCAAGGTCTGTAAGATTCTTCCAGAGCTTTTGGCTGTTAAGTAGCTGTGATGTAAGCACTTGCTGACACAGTCTGGCCTGGCCTTTTAAGGCACACAGAGATACACAAAAGAAAAACCAGTTTCACCCCCTAGGCACTGTCTGGGTCAAGACACAGCCTGTAACCTGCTCTCAGTTCAGGGCTTATGAGTAATTCTTTAGCCCAGTGAATACTCACAGTATTACAAATTTTGCAATGCAAACAGTCAATCACTAACTCCAATCAAGTCAGCTGTGCAGAAGGGCAGAAACACAGAAAACAGTAAAATCTTAACAACTGCAACAGTTACATATGTGATGAGTATGTACTCAGTTTTACAGGAATGTTTTGCATTTGTTTTATTATGACAAAGATAGCATCAATAAAAATATTATACAAAAAAAATGCCTGTGCAGGCAGATACCAGCAGCTGCTGTCCTGGTAGAGTATCAGAGGCATCACAGGCCGATCATAATAAATGCTTGCCAGCATCTAGGTTAAGTTACATACACCAAGTTTCCCAAGATTCTATGCTGACAGCTTTGGCTGTGCCACTACCCCAGTAAGGGTATTCATTATCCATATGCATTAACTCCCCATTGACAACGTGGGCGATACAAGAAAAATATAAAACCAATATAGATCGGCATAAAACAGCATCAGCAACTTAAAAACACATGGGCTATCAAGTATTATCAAATACCTCTTTAAAAAGGTAGGTTTTAGACCTCCTCTAATGGCCTCCATAGAGGAGGCCTCCCAGGGATCTAGGAAACAAATTCCACAATAACTGACCAGACACCTCAAAAGCCTGGTCCCTGATGATTTCAATCTGCTCTGTAGGTAACAAGAGGCCCACCTCAGTGGATAAGAGAAGGTGAGAGGACTTACAGGAGCTTAGTTAGATAGCCCCAGCCCAACCCACGATTTTGTTTTATAGGTCAGCAGTCCAACTTAAAAGAATATGCCACTTCACCGGCAGTCTGTGCAGGACCGGGTCTTATGACACTGCCTAGGAAGGCTTGTTGGTTAACTGGCTGCAGCGCTCTGCGCCAACTGCAGGGTATCTCCATTGACACAGAGGTAAATGGCGTTACAGTAGTTAAGCCTGAAGTCACAAACAACTGTACCATTGTAGCCAGGTACTGGAGGATAAAGGATTTAATCTGGCTGATGTTCCTCAGATGGTGAAAGACACTCCAGAATAGAGCTGATACCTGAGCCTCAAATGTCAGTGAGCCCTAAGATTTTTCACCTTAGCGGAGGTTTCCAGCCTTAGGACCCGCGCCAAAGCCCCATCACCTCTTTGGCAGCTCCCTCACTCCTACAGCCTGGGTTGATCACTAGAACCTCAGTATTGTCTGAGTTGAGTCTCAGCCAGCTAGATGCCATCCAATCCTGGATCTTAGCCACACACAAATTTAGCACAAAAACAGGGCTGGTAGTTAGCAATCCTGAGACCAAGTGTGGCCAATGCAGAAGTTCTCATCCTCATACCATCCATCATTCTGGATTCTTTATCTGGGGTCTAGTGCTCATGTGTTGAGGAATTCTGGACAAAAAATGGGAGGACAATTATAGATGAGGCCATGTGAACCTCCCAAAAATCACCAAGATCTTTCTTACAAGAGTACTCCTCATCCATGGGAAAATGCACGATCTCCTGGAACACCTTTATCAAAGTTTCAAAGAACAAGACTCAAGAGTAGGAGTGTAGCTAGGAAAGAAGAAATTACATCAGACTTATCGTAATTTCTTTTTCTGTTAGTTCCGCCACTGTCACTAGGCTTATCATTTACTGTAACAGGGCAACACACTCCAAAGATGTGACATCATAATGGAACCCTTAGCTCTACTCTATTGAGACAGTTCGTTTAAAGGCAGCTGACACCTTCAGGATAACTTAAACATACTATTTAGACACAGTTCAGTTTATATTTCACCTTAGTTCTGTACTTTTCCTCCCCATTATTTATTACTGAGGTCATCCGATTAAAACAGGATCTCTGCTCCTGAAGAGTTCATTTATACCTTTTGCTTTCTCCCCACCTGAGGTCATAATGCATGGCTTGTGACATTAGTTACTCCCATGGCAACAGACAGTGATGTCACAACAGAGGACTATGACACAAGTAGGGAGTAAGCTACAGAGGCAGATGAACTCTAACAAATAAAGATAATGTATTTGTGCACATTTCCTCTAATAAAAGATATGTAGGAGAAATCTTAAACATTTCTTAAAAATAAAGAAGAATTGCAGCCCTGCCTTACAGGAATGTGTAGGCAGCACTGCCATCATATCTTGAGTGATATAACAATTCTTAATTTCAGCTTCTCCCAAATAATTTCTGCAGTGGCATCTTTAACACTGAACTCTATAAAAACCTCGGAGTAGAAGAACAAGGCATAAAACATTATGTACCTGAATCATATAGCATCAAGGTTCATAGTAAAAATATATAAACCAATCCATCTCAACTGCAGAATGTTCTCTGTACAGTAAAGTAGTGTGGGCCCCAATGACCACATTAAAAGCAGGGAAAAAAAAAAAGGGAAATTAGCAAGTCTAATCAAATATCAGTGTTACTCCATGTTGTGTCAGGGATAGCCACATACTGCTCGGATTTTATAAGCAGTAGTTACTACAAAGCATTGAAGAAGAAAGAATATTCTTTCAGTTTTAGCTGCTTATCACTGCACTGCTGCTTGAAAGCACCTTGTGTGCAAAGGCCTAAAAGCCGAACTGTCTAATATTTTGTAAATGTGTCAAAGAAGACCAGGTTCCTACCTTGCAGAGGTCAAACTGAGGTGTCCTACTATTTCTGCCCAAGAGCCTGCTATATAGCCCTTGTCTGATCAAAGCTGGAAGTAATAACTTCACGGTCACATAGGCCTTTGCTATACAAGCTCTGACTCACTGAGACAAGGTTGTTTTGGATGCTTTTGGACCTTTTCTGATACAAATGGTACAAAACTGCTATCAGATTTCTGAAAAGCATGTATACTTATTACAAATGCCAACTGCTCGGTGGATGTCTAGCTTGTGCAACTGTCTTTCCTGACCTTGGACATCCGGACTTGAATCTAGACTATGGGACAGCTCATTATGCTCTGTGAGAGAAACACTCTGACCAGCTCCAGTCCAGAGCGCTGGCTCCAAGGTGGTCCAGATACTAACAAGGCTGAAGAAGCTCTTTTGGTTCACTATCCAACAGTTTCTCCAGAATCCACAGAGTACTACAGAATGAACAGAGGGCTGACTGTTCCCAATCTGCTCTGACCAAAAGGTAAACATGGTATTCCTCTTAAGAAGAGAGCCAGCACAACTATTATATTATTATATAATAATATTGCAGTGTCAGTGGCTCAGTAGGTAGTGCACTCGCTCTGAGGCCAGGAGATCTGGGCTGGGGTTCAGTTCCCACATCTGGCACTTGGGTTAATATCCCAGTACTGACACTGTAGTGCAGCATGAGAGGGATGCTACACTTCTGAGGTGCTGTCTTTCGGATGAGATGTTAAACTGAGGTCCCATCTGCCTGGATTGCTGGTAGTTTAGCTGGATGTTAAAGATCCCATGGTACTTCTCAAAAGAGTAGGGAATTTCCCGTTGTCCTAGCCAAATTTCCCTCATTCACTAAAAATACCATCAACAGCTTAATCTGGTTCAAGGTCAGTTGGCATTCATCTGTATCCCCTCCTGGGTCGTGTCTAAAAATAGGCAGGATTTGTCTAGTGCACTTGCAGTCAACAAAAACTAACTAACTATTACAGCCTTCATGAATATTCTAGGGCAAAGGCTATCCCAAAGGGAGAGCCTGATATATAAACATTGATCCCAGATGGCAAACCTAGGAAATTTCCACGCAAACATTGAATGAGAAGTAGATAAGCAACCACTAGGTTTACTGAGGCTAGAAAATTGCCTGGCTGAACTGCCACAATGTTTCACCTCAAAGACTCCATCCCATACCTGATGAGTATCACATACTGGTTCAGACTGAAGAAATTCAGGATCTGACTGTATCCTCCTGACTTTCTGGGAACTATGAAAAGATGGAGTAAAACCCAGTCTGTTTCTTTGGAAGAAACTGAAATCACTACCCTATACTGAACAGATGATCTAGTATTTGAACTAATGTTTGGCATTTCTTGGGATTTGTAGAGACTGGGGACTGGAAACAACATTCACTCGAGGTCAGAAAAGACACCTATCACACAGCCCTATGATGTTATTTCCAGTACCCAAGCATCTTAACTGGTCAGGACCCAGCTGTTATTAGACCTCTGCAGGTGTCCGCCTAGAGCCTGTGGACAAAGATGGGGCTGAACATGCTCATGCACAGTTATCACCTCCACAGTCAGCTTTCCGGAAATGTTTACAGGAGAAAATGTCTTTGTTCTGCTAAGACTTAAAGTTTGAGATGTTGTCTCTGGCTGGACCCGGGGGTAATAATTTGCATTAGTCTGAAATCCTGTTCCCAATGCAGCAACACATATGTGAAAGACAGCATGTAAGGATGCATAATGAAGGATTTCACAAGTCACAAAAGGAGGTAATACTTCCACTCTACAGGTCACTGGTTAGAACACAGAGTATTGTGTGTAATTATGGAGCCCCATCTGAGGAAATACAGGGCTAGGTTGGAAACTATAAAGTGAAAGGCGATGAAAATGATCAAGGGGCAGCAGGCATGTGATTCGAGCAGAGACTGGTTTCAATATGTACTCCCTGGAGAACAGAAGAGGGGATATGAAAGAAACCTTCAAACACATAGCAGTAAGGTGAACTGCAGAGGCGTTCAAATTGAGTAACAGTTCATCTACCAAGAGGCACAAACTCAAGCAGGAAGGCAGACATTTAAAAAGGACATTATGAAATAAGTTTTCACAAGCGAGTGGAATGATCCAACAAGCAGTTTCTCAATGCTGGAATTATAGCTGGGTTTAAAAGCATAAGCGGACATATTTCAAGGGGTTATTAGGAATGAGAGGGTGGTAGGAGACAGGGAAATCTCTGAAAGGAGATTGATTCAGAGTAATACACTGTAGGAGAGTAATACACTGTAGGGCATCAGAACAGATTTGATGGCTTTATGGACTTTTTGGACCTTAGTCTTCCATGTTTCTATATTTCTATTAAAGCAACTGTTTTTTAAGTAACAATGTGACTGAAAATATAATATTATAAGTTAGGTTTAAGAAGGGACTTCAATGTTCAGCTGCAAATTTCTGCCACTTAAAGTTTCTTTTTGCTAGAGATGAGCAAAAATGAAAGTGCAATACCTACTGTAATTCTTGATCTTTTCTGTGTATTTTCACAGGCATTCATCACTAGTTGGGTATCTGGCGGAGCCAGGACCCATGGGAGCTTTTTTGAGGTGGAGTCATGCAGGGATGGCGCCGCCCCAAGGCTGACGCAGCACAGTGCTCAAGGGATGACTTATCTGCTGTAGACTCAACCTTAGTCCCAGTTCTGAACCCTGACGAGAAAGACAGGAAGGGATTTGGGGGCAGCAAGGAAGCCCAAGGGATAGAGGAAAGGATATAAAAACTGAAAGGAGAAATAAATGTCAGAGGACAGCAAAAAAAAAGAGAAAGCAGCCTAAGGGATTGGGATAAGAAGGGGCCCCAACCTCTGGGCGAAAGAAAGAAAGGGTGAAATGAAGGTGGAAGGAGGGGAGGACACCGCCCACTCAACCCGGATGCCTGGACCTCGAGAGGGGTAGCACAGATTGTAGACCCCCTGCTGCAGAGTGAGAAGACACAGGAGTACCCCCACGCAGCCAGGGTGGTACCAAAAGGACCAGAGTTAAGGAAGAATGATTCAAGGTCAACTCAGGCCAAGACAGGTCAGACGGCATCCACCCCTCCAGCCACACAACAGAATGTCCCCAAAGGGAGATAAATAAGGCATAGGGAGAAAAAGCAGGGAGCCACCCATGTTGAAACTAGAAGGAGAAAGGTGTGGAGACACAACACCTTAAGAAAAAGGAGGAGACGCCCAAAGGGCATTAATAAATAAAAGGGATTGCTGAGAGGGTACTTAGGGGTCCCCATCTCTCCCTCATCTCGACCGGGGGGCAGAGAGCAGAACTTAAGAGGCAGGGAAGGGAAGAGAAGACCCGAGGCGGATTTGTTGACATCTGATAAAACAAACAGAGTAAAGAACTAATCACCTTTTGTACATAGTATAATGTACTGGAGGCAAGATTGGCAGTGTAATATATAGATATTCAGCAATCTTGAAAAATGATTCTAGTTTGGTGGAAAAGGTGGGTGAAAAACCCAGGATTTCTTTTAAAAGGGCAAAGAACATCAAAGATAGAATAGTTCACAGTCGGTTTGAAGTAATGGATTCGAGTTGTGAAACCTGGTTATCCCAAGGGTTTTAGAAAATTTGAATTGTAACATTTGTCAATTTGGAATGGAAGGGTTGAATTTGTTCATCCTGAGACTACTTATAAATTTAAGATAAATTAATGTATAACATGCAGTACAATGGTGTGCCCTTGTGATATGTTATATGTTGTAATGACAAAGCACAAGGTAAAACTTAGGATACAGAAGCACATTGATAACAGAAATTGAACTAAATAGTCTTTGTAGCCGACATTTTTGGCTACATGATGATCACATCCAGCTGGTATTAAATTTACAGGACTGGAATGTGTTAAGAAGAAAGGTAAAAGAAGTAACGTGTCACTAAAAACGAAGCTACAACAGTGTGAAAGTTATTCGATATGGAGACTAAAATGTCTTAAACCAAAAGTTTTGAACAATATACTGGATCTTAAATCATACTTGTAACAGCACTGTTTGCATGGTGAAACTTTAGGCTAGTGATGATGGATTGACTATAAGATGTTTCTCCCTAAGTGTTTATTTTTATTTTGTATTTATACTTTGATTCGCTCATCCCCTCTAGAAAGAATTATTAGAAAAGATTCACTGAAAGATAATGATGGAAATGGGGAAAGAACAGTAGCACTCAAAGTTGTGAAGAGGGCACAAACAGGATACCTCTCCGACAATGTTGTTGTGTATCAGCTGAGCTATCCTAATGAAATAAACTGACAAAACAGGAACTATGACAGACCCTCCCTCCCAGTCTACAATGATAGCATCCAAATTTACATGAAGTTTGGTGATGTCTTTGTAAGTAGTGTGAAGGCAAGCATCTAAAAGGAACGAGAATTAAAATACCACTGTCTAGATTCAATGCAGAACAAGTCACAGTTATTTTTCAAAAGCAGGTACCTGAACTCATTCTACAAAGGGATTCTGCTTACATCTGTCCCATGGGCAGCAGAGAAAGTAAGACTAGATTTCTGATGCTGCACAGGAATACAGAGTTAAAAAGCCAAGAATGAAATCACAAACACTAATAATTAGCTCATCAAGTCATTCTACTTACAAAGGATTTGTGCCATTACTGCACAAAGTGGCCTGTTAAGGTAAAATGCATGAATCTCTCCCAAGACACATTTCTGGAGGTCCAATATTACCAACAGGATTTACTGCATCACTCATGCCTCGCCTGTGCCTAGATTCAAGTATGTGCACTTACTTGCATGAATGTAATTTTTAGTATATAGATTTCTTTTAGTGTTTGAGACCTTTTATGCTTAACACAGGACACCACTTGAATCGAGCCTTTGGCTTAATGGTCAGTCCTTAATAAAATAAGATGAAATAAAGCAAAGTCACAGTTCCTTTTTAAAATCAGGTTCATGGACACACTCTACAAATATTCTGCTGTGCACTGGTCCCAAGGGAACCACATGAAGAAAACTTCAGAATACTGCCTTTCTGATGCTTCTTAGAAATACAGAGGGATGCAGAGCATAAAAATGAACTTAGCTACAGATAAGTTCATGGCCATTCTACTCAAGAAGGATGTGTTCCATTACTGCACAAAAACACGTCAGGTTAACATAAAATGTCAATCACTTTTCAAGCTACGCGACAGTCAAGGTTTTTGAGGTTCAATATTACCAACATGGCGGTTACTACATAACTACATAAACTCCATTGTGATGTACAGAAATTTGCACATTAGAACATCAAACAAGACAATATAACCACAGAAAAACAGTTTGAAAACAGATTACAGCTGCTTAATGAAGCACCTGTTTTAAAACTTCTACTAAAACTAAACAAAAATGAAATCTACAGCTAAGTCTCTCCTCTCAAGAAGGTAATCTCTTTCCGCTGCTGCTCATCCCTGAAACAACAAAAGAGCAAAACTGTCAGAGCATAGAACATGAATAAAGAACTGGTTAAACTTCAGACTCAAGGAAAATGCAAGTCTGCTTTTTAACTCATTGGTAATGTTTAGAAGTGAAAACAGTGGGAAAAATAACAAGTGAACCTTGCAATATAAAATTTTTTCACATCACTGGTAAAACAACATCAACAACAAAACAAAAAATAAAATTCTCAAGTTTCTAAAACTTGCTGTAAAGATAGCAAGAAAAAGGAAGATTAAGCACAATTCTTCATGCAAATTGTGAAGGTTTTGTACAGTAGCTCACTTACCCTTTTGATTTTGTGCTAGCTCGAGGCCTATACTCTACAGATTCATCTTCCGTCCCATTTGGCGTCTGTACCAGTCAAACAAGGTGCGTAGTAAAGAAGGAGACAGTGTCTTGCTACTGAGCTCATAGAGCTTATCAACTGAAAGAGAAAACATAGTATGCTTAGTTTAAAAACTGTACAGCAGAACACAGACTGCAGAACAAACGGCAAACACTAGGGCATATCTTAACAGTTACTCGAAGAGACAAACAGAATCAAATTGTTCAGCATATCTGCCATCATCTATTACTTTCACTCTTTATTTAGAAGAAAATTTAGGGAACAGAGTTTTACAGGAAAACAATCACTGAATACCTCAAAGACCTGCTGTTGATAAGAAAATACCCTATTTAGCAAGCTGTGCAATTTTTACAATTTTAATTTTTATTTTAGTTGTTTTAACCAGGAGTAGCACACTAAGCTGAAAGCTTTTTACAGGAGTGACCTGGGAGCACAGGAAGTTAAGTGACTTGCTCAGGGTCACACAGTATGCAAGTGGAAGCTGTGGGATTCAAACCCAGGTCTGGTCTGCTGGATGTCACCAGATTTGCAGCTCAAAGCCTTTAAACACTGCGCATACTACCTCCCTAGTGTCCTCATAATACTTTTACTTTAACTTCCTAATATTGTCAGCTATGTCAGAAGCAAGCAACTCCATTTTAGGATCCGGACTGCACCAGAAGCGACTCCTTTGTTACTCTGTACTCCCAATACAAAACAGTTACATATGAACTTACCATAACAGTAGATCTTCAAGAGAATCCCTTTCAGCAGGTCACGCCTTTGGAACTATAACAGTCAAGCACTAGGACCACATGGGAAACTTTGTAGCCAGCTGTCTACTGGGGCCACCCACGGTGGCGTCATCATGCTGACATCCTCACTATAGTAGCAGGGCGGCCCCACCCTCCCCTCAGCCCCTGCCGGAAACTAGTCACTGAGGACCTGCTCCTCAAGGAACTGAGGGAGAGCAAGAGGTACCCTACAGGTAAGCTAGCAAAGAAACAGGAGGTAAGCTGGTCTGAAGAGAGAGAGAGAGAGAGAGAGAAAAAGCCAGAGAAGCCGGCCCGGTAGCGCTGAGGTTGAGGCGCTGGGCGCCACACTCGCCTCACGCCGGCGACCAGGGTTCAGGAGCAGACTCGGGTCGCCGGTGGGTCGGCCGGGGGTGGGAGATAGGCTTGAGCGTCCAACGACAGCTCGCCTTCTCCAGGGAGGGATTCAGCCGTTACCCGACACCTGCACGACTCCGAGCGGAGGCTCGAGGAACTGCAGGCTCCACCTGGGAGATGGCGGCTATTGAGCAGCACGGACGCGCGCGCGCTGCCATGACGCCTGGGAGGGTACTTGCTGCCGGGAGGGAGAAAATCACGGAAAAAGCCTGCCACAGCCGGGAAGACCATGGCGTGCCCACGATTAGCCTGTGCCCACCCAGCAGACCACAGACCGACGCAGTGGCATGGGGGTTTGACACCACCTCACCCGCCTGGGGGTAATCCGAGGCTCCATGGGGCCAGTGGGTCTGTGTGGGTAGGGTTCCGGCAGTGGGATGTCCAATTGTCCCTGAAGGTCGGAAGTAGCAGGCTGGGAGGAGAAATAAACAGTAATTTCAAAAAAAAAGAAAGAGCCAGAGAGGAGAAATCTGAGAGTAAGGGGAAGTAGGGAGGGAGGAGGATGGCATGACCTTCTGAGAGATTCTCTCTTTCAGCAGGTCTCGAAGATCTACTGTTACAGTAAATTCTTGTGTAACTGTTCTATCTTCTAAGAGGACATCTCTTTCAGCAGGTCACACCTTGGAGCAGAGTCCCAAGCAGTGCTACACAGGATCACAGTCTGGCGGCTGGAAGGCAGAGACCTAAGAGAGTAGGACCTGTAAAACAGCTAGGCCAAACCTGGTCCCTCTTCAAGGGCACGGTCCAGACTTAAATGTGTACAGAAAGAGTGGACAGCACAGCAGTTGCAGCAGCTTAAAACACCTAAGACAACTGACAGAAGCGGACCCGCCTCTGGTGGAAGGGCCTTGCACCACCTCAGGAGATCCTCACCGAACTGCCCGAGCAAAAGACAATACAGTTGGCTAACTATGTGGCCAACCATAGATTAGAAACTGTTACACCCTCTTTCCCAGGGCGAAAGAACAAACAGCTGTGAGGACTTCCTAGAGTCTCGATGAACGATGAACATATCATCTGAGTATGCTATGTACATCTAAAGTATGGAGCAATGCTTCCCAAGACTGGCATGCTCCAGATAATAAATAGGTACATGAACTGTTTGATTCAAAGTAAACGAGACACCACCTTAGGTAAAACCAGGTCAGGACACAAAGACACCCAGTCTTTGTGAAAAGAAAAATAAGGCGGCGACAATGGCACCTGCAGTTTGGAAATACCATGAGCAGAGTAATAAGTAAAGGAAGGCTTGCCATGACAAAGCATAGCATCTCACAAGTCACAGCACGCACATAGGGAGCCAAAGTAAGCTCCTCTAAAACAAAATTCAAATCCCAGGCTGGGACAGGGTTATGGATGGGAGGCTTCAAGTGCAGGATGCCTCTCAGAAAGTCTGGGCCACATCCAACTGGGCTGAATGTAATGAGCCCTCACTGGGCACATGGATGACTGATGTGCCAGACAAGTGCACCTACAGAGATGAGTATTTCAGTCCAGCAGCTCACAAGGACAGAAGTACTCTGCAATCTGGTTCACCGGTGAAGGCATCCAGGTGATGGGAAGCTGCCCACAAAGCAAAGTGCTCCCATTACATGGAATAAGCAGTCCTGGCAGATTTTCTGAGCCACCAGGATGGCAGCCACTGCAGGAGAAACACTAAACCTGGTAATGGTTACATCTTCAAGAGCCAGGTATACAGGCAAAGGGACCGGAGATTCAGATGGACAAGGCTCCCCATTCCTGTGAAAACAAGCCTGGATACAAAGGAAGTGCGGAGAATCCACTGCTAACTGCTGCAACAGTGGAAACCAAATCTGACTAGGCAAAAGGGGCCACCTGGATCTGAGTGGCACCCTCCATTTGAGCTTGAACAGCACTCTTAAGCAAAGAAAAAGGTGTGGGTGGGCGTAAAGAAACCTCCTTTCCAAGAGAGGGACTGCATCTCACCAGAAAGCTCTAGGCCCTGGATCGAGCAAGCAGAAGAAGCTAGTTTTGCATTGTGGGGATGCAAACAGGTCCAGCTCTGGATGACCCCACCTGCTCAAGGAGGCTCACCACTACTGAGGGAGCAGTTCCCAGTTGTGCTTTCTGGACTTCGCCTTGCTTAGCTTGTCTGCCCGGATGTTTTGGGACACCTGGGACATGGACGTCCGACAGTTCTAGGCCATGGTCCGAGCTCAGTACTAAATGTTCATCACCTTCCTGCACAGAGGGTAAGAGTGGTGCCCCTTGCTTGTTGATGTAGTGCACAACACTGATAATGTTCATCTGCACTAGCAGATGGCCTGGGACCAGTGGCACTGAAAGGCCTGCAGGCCATACAGGACAGCTATCACCGCGAGGATACTGACATGGTGAGAAGCCTCGAGCACAGTCCATGTCCTCTGAGCCTGAAAGGACCCAGACATGCAAACCCAACCCATCCCCGAGGCATCCGTGGTGAGGATATGACATGGGAGGGTATGAGGAAAGGAACCTCCTTGAGCAAATGTCTGGGTACCATCCACCAACAGAGAACCTCTTTACTGGTGAAGCAACAAGAACCTTCTGGTCTAGATGCCGGTTCGCTGATCACATTATATCCTCAAAGTCCACTGAGGGATGCACATGTGCAGCCTCACCAGTGGAACCGCAGCAATGGTCACAGCCATCAGGCCCAGTAGCTGGAGGTATGTACCGACCATGACATATCAGCTGTGGTAGAGTTCCTGGCCTGCGCTATTAGACAGTCTGCCCTGTCTATGGTGCTCAATGGTGTTTATGCCTGGTTAAATAAAAGTGATTGATTGATTGAAGAAGGCAGAGCCCTGAGCCGTGGTCCAGTATAACTCCTACATACCAGACGTGGTCACGAGAGTAAACACTGATTGAGGGTGTAATGTGATACGCAAATTGCTGAACAGGTACAGGGCACCTGCCCAGGTCAGAGAGAGTTGCTCTTGGGACTGAGCTTTGAGCAACCAGTCATCCAGGAAGGGAAGATGTAAAGACCTGCCCTCCTGAGGGCTGCCGACACCATGGCTAGGCATTAGGGAAGACCAAAGGTGAAGAGGACAAGCCAAAGGGCAGTACTCGAACTGATACAGCTCCCTGGAGAAGGAACCCAGGGATTACCCATGGGAGGCAGACCCTTCACCATGAGCAGCATGCATGTCGAGGGAAAAAGCCAGCACCCCATCCATAGCAGAGCTGGCAGACCAGGCCAAAGCACCATCCTGAACTGTATGGTCTGGAAGATGAGTTCAGGGTGCCATGTCCAGGAGGGGCTTCAAGGTCCCAATGGGCCTGAGAACAAGAAAGAAGTGGGAGTACAAATGCCTTGTTCTTTCGAGCCTCGAGGTGGGGCTATGGCTCCTTTGTGCAGCAAGGTAAGGATTACCTCCAGCAACACTAAGCGGTGATCTGTGGGGAAAGATGAAAGCTGTGTAGCGAGGGAGGGCCGCAAGGTCCCAATGGACCAGAGGATGAGGGAAGAAATGGGAGTATAACTCCCTTGTTCTTTCTCGAGCCATGAGGTGGGGCTGTGGCCCTTGTGCAGAAAGGTAAGGATTACCTCCAGCAACACTAAGCAGTGATCGAGAGGAGAAGAGGAAGGCTGTGGAGGAAGCGCTGGAGGCATCTCCAGGAATTCCAGAACGTGGCCACGGTCCATAAGCTGCAGGACCCAGACAGTTGCATAACTACCTCCGCCCGACCAGGGGAGGAAGAGGCAACCCCTACCCCACCTGCGTACTGGGGGCATGGGTTGTCAGTGGCCTGGCACAAAGCTAGAGGTCCGGTGCCACGACCTCTGCTTGGCTGAACGTGGCAAGGCGGGGAGTGACTGCAGGGCAGAGATAAACCCTGTAAATCTATCCTGAAGACAGCACAGCCCCTGCCTTGGCAGGAAGGGTAGATAGTAACAGGGCCAGGAAAAGAAAATACACTGGGCCAAGGATGGCAGCATCAGTTGGAGCAAAACCATCCCCACCCTGACAGAAGCAGCAGTGATGCAAAGACAGACTGTAGTGGAGGTTGGTCCATGCCCTGAGCAAATCTGTCTGGAACCTCTGAATGGCCTGAGGCAGCAACCGAGGCCAGATTCCAGGGGTCAAAGCCCAAGGCTTGGACAAGTGGACAATGCCATAAAATACTGCCTAGCAGAGCCAAATGACACTTCCTCCTAAGGATTCGCTCACTGGACACCTCATCCGGGAGGGGACAAGAGGTATGCAGGACTGTGACGCCTGCCACCTGCTTATTGTTATATTATAATATTTGTGTTATACATAAAATGTGTATGGTATGTGACTGCCTGCTTAAGGATGGTAGCCAGTGTATGGAGACTTGACCTTGACCTCAAAACTATCAGTGTGAGAAAACAGCAGGATGTGACAGACCAGTGAAACTACTAATTAAAGCCATCCTTCCAGAGAGACAGTTTATTTCACCTTATAACCTGCTCCTGCTTTTGAAGCTGGGAACTAAATACGAATCTTATAACCCTAGCAGGAAGGAAATCATTTGGCTGATCCTTTGTGGTTTTCTCACCTAGCAGAGAACCAGTGACAGATTGCGGGGTTATGAAACATCAAAGGAATGTTTTGATCAAGATCATATTTTGGGAAATTGCTAGTTGCCAATTTTCACACTGGTAACTAGGCACTTTAAAAGATAATTCATCTGGAACTTTTAAGTATTTGGGGTAAGGATTTGTGTTCTGTAACTTCAATTTATTTTATGTGACTAAGTTATTGATACATTTGTTCTGTGTTTGATATGTTACCCATTTTACAATATTTAGTAAACAATATTTTCCTTGAAATACTGCCTGTGTGTTCTCTGTTTTCTTTGCATGTGAATGCTGAAACTGTGTTTAAGTCTGACAGCTGTTAAGGGCTTGAATATGTAACTAATCTTGCTAAAGGTAAGACTATACCTAGGTCTCATATTGAGTCATAAGGTACATTTGGAAACCTGGCTGGGTGCCACTGGGCAAAAGATTGTACTGCATTCCTGAAGAGGGTACATATCTGAGCCTGTTAACTGGGTGCGCTAGCATAAGGTTCACATTGGATCCCCCAGGACTCAAGGCTAGTAGGTGAGTTGGACCCAAAACAGACAGGAGGGTTACCCTGTCTGTCCTGTTCACACTGAGGTTGGCACTGTGGGAGCAGCGGCCTGACCTGAGGAGCACGCTTGTCAGACAGACTCCACCACTGGTGGGATTGGAACAGAAGGTCCCCATCTTGCAGCACAGGGGGCACAATAGAGGCCAGTACCAGATGACCATAGTGTCAGCCGCCCAGGAGAACAGGGGGGAGAACCTGGCAGTCCCAAAACCAATGCCAGAGGGCTCCTGGGTGCATCCTCTCCTAGACACCACCCCCAGCCCAAGACACAGCAGCAGGCCAGAGAAGAAGTGCTGTAATAGCTGAGGGAAATGGTAACAGTACCGAGAGAGAGGAGGCAACAGGGGGAGATCATAGTTGGGGACCCTCAGTGTAAGCTGAGCAAAGGCCACACCCTCAGAGAAGACTGTGGAGGTAGACACGGTTGACTCCCAGCCAGCAGCTCCCCTCTCCGTCCCCTTGTTTCCCCCTAAAGTGGCTTGGGGGCTACAAGGTACCAACTCTCCTCTCCAACTGTTTAACCAGGTGAGACACACTAAGCTGAAGGCTTGTTTACAGTGCAACCTGGGAGCACAAGGAAGTTAAGTGACTTGCTCAAGGTCACACAGTATACAAGTGGGGGCTGTGGGATTCAAACTCAGGCCTCCAGATTTGCAGCTCAGAGCCTTAAACCACTGTGCTATACTGCCTCCAGTAACATCCCCAGGAGACACAGGGGATGGCGACAGCCAGGTTCCAAGGAAGGCAGTTGCCAAGGCAAGAGCCAAAAAGGGCCCAATGTCGTCAGAGGGCAGGAAGCATAATGGGGGAGGGTAGGCCTACAGCGTAGCTAGGATCACTTCATGGTACTAAGTAACGGAGAGAATCCTGAAAGTGGGGGGACGGCCTGGAATGGCCAGGCAGTGGCCCCTAACTGCCAGAGGCAGCGACGGTGGTGGTGGTGGGGTGATCCTCTGGAGACACCAGGGTGGGCCAGCACCAGCCAAAACAGTGCAGGTGCAACTCTCTGCCTGCCGTCCCTGATAAGGAGAGGCCTGAGTGGCAGGAAGGATGGCGGGGCTGAACAGGCCCAGCTCATGAAATTTAAAGTAAAGCAAACCATGAAACAGGACCAACCAAGCACTGCCTAGTGCCCCTTAGGAAGAGGGTCAGGCGGCAGGGAGGGAATAGTGTCAGGAAAGAAAAGGCTCGAAGCTGACCAGCTGTCGCTGGCCGAGAAGGCCTGACAAGACATCAGCCGAAGCCTCACCTTGAGTGAAAAAGGGTGTGGGCGACAAGGCGATGGGCACACCATCCAAGGAAAGACCGCAGTCATAGCTGCTCAGAGCTGCACTCCTGTGAGAACAGAGGGTGTTGGATGGCAGGGGTGTCGCGACTCAGGAGTAACACGACAGCCGTGGTCAGGGCCCATATGGAGGAAGCGACTGAGGAGGCATCCATGACAGTTCAACCCGAAGAGAAAGGAGATCCAAGACTGTCCCTTGGGTCCCTGTGACCTTGGGAGACTGAGGGAGAGTGCGGCGCCCTGGGGAGCTCTTCTCATCGCTCGCCTCCCCAAGAGGATGCCTTTGTTCACCAGGGCGTCCGCTGGCTGAAAGAAAATTCCAAAGAAGGGTGGCAGGCCTAATCATCGTGAGGCCCACCTGAAAGGGTGCACCGCAGCCAAGGAAACCGCAGGAAGAGTGGAGGAAAACAGGACACTGAGGACAAAAAGAAACAGCATAAAACATACTTTGTAGGAAAAGGGAAAAAGGCAAATGGTCAGCTGAAGCTTGCGGTGTCTCCACAGTCCAATGTGCACTGAGTCGATGGCGGAATAAGAACTAAGGAGGGCGTGGGGCCACCGGCTGTATATAGGAGGATGTCAGTGTGATGACACCACTGTAGGCGGCCCCGACAGACTGCTAGCTAGAGAAATTTCCATGTGGGCCTAGTGACTGGACTAATCATTCCAAAGATGTAACCTGCTGAAAGTGATATCCTCTAATAAGATCTTCAGTATTCTGCAAATCACTGCCTAAAAATTCCCACCAACTCCCATCAGCTTACACTCTGGCGCTACTACTGTTGGCTGCTTCCCAGTCATTTTAGCCCAGTGACTGCATTAGGGGTTTAAAACATGGGTTGAACTGGACCCACTGGTATAATTAATGTGGGTCTACAGAGGAACATACTGGGTCAAAACATAATCAGTGGCAGATTTTGAACCGTTCCATTCCCTTCCTTTAGATATTGTTAGAGATGGTGCATCAATTTGGACCCACTGGCAAAGGAGAAGAGGGTCACTTTTAGACAAGATGTAACTTTTGCCTTTTGGTGCATGTTAGTGTTGTCCCTGTTTTGGCCAATAACACAAAATGGCAACACAGGAGCGATCACTGATCATTTGCTGGGGAGGATGAACCTTACCACACTGGGCTCTGGAAATACAGCTTCCATTGGGGTGCCAAGAAGAACAATCAAGTACGCTTAGCAAAAAATAAAAGATGACAGACAATGATTCTAGAGGTAGGAAAAAACATGAAATGGACATTTGGGTTGTCCTCAAGTACTTTACACCTAAATTATGGAGCTTACCCAGAATAAATGAAGTCTGGCAAGTATTTACATAAAAACTTATTGTGAAAACACTTTAAATAGTCCACATGGCAAGATCTAATTTAAAGATTCAGAAACTGCCCATCACTAGTTAGCAAACACAAGCCGGTATGAACTACAATTTTTTAAATAATACCACCTTGATTCAAGAACAGCCCTGCCAAACAGAACCACCACAAACTCCACAGAGTATCAGCCAAGTGATCCCAACATACATAGATACATAGACAGTGTCGGCAGATAAGGGCCTATGGCCCACCCAGTCTGCCCATTTGAGCTTGTAAGTTCAGTTTATGTTTTCCTAGAAGTCTGTTGCCCTTACCCTGACCTCCAGAATTCTTTTATGTCTATCCCATGCATTCTTAAATCCCATGATTGTTTCAGCTCCCACCACTTCCTCTGGCAGGGTGTTCCACTTATCCACCACCCGTTCTGTGAAGAAATTCTTCCTCACGTTTCCTCTGAATCGTCCTCCCTCCAACTTCATCCCATGCCCTAGTCCTGGAACATCTTTTCGCTTAAAATAAGTGTATCCTGCACCCTGCTCCTCCCTGTAAGATACTTGTATGTCTCTATCATATCCCTCTCTCCTCCTCTCCTCCAGGGAATACATGTTCAGTTCCCTTCAACCTGTCTTCATAGGACTTGTGATGCAATCCATGCACCATCTTTGTTGCCCTCCTCTGAACCTTCTCTACCCTGTCTATGTCCTTACGTAGGTATGGTCTCCAGAACTGTACACTGTACTCCAGGTGGGGCCTCACTAGTGTCTTGTATAGTGGAATTATGACCTCCCTTTCCCTGCTGGTGATGCCCCTGCCTATGCATCCCAACATCCTATTTGCTTTACCTGCTGCCTTGTCACACTGTTTCCCTACCTTGAGGTCATCAGCGATGATAACCCCAAGATCCCTTTCCTGCTTGGTGCATGCTATATCCTCACCCCCAACTGATATATTGTGCCAGGGTTTTGTGCCCCATATGCATTATCTTGCACTTCTTTGCATTGAATTTCAACTGCCAAACCCTGACCATTCTTCAAGTTTCTGCAGGTCCCTTCTCATTCTGTCTACACCTCTGGTGTGTCTACTCTGTTACAGAGCTTTGTGTCATCAGCGAACAGTGAAATTCTGCCTTCTAGGTCCTCGTGCATGTCACTGATGAAGATGCTGAATAGGACCGGTCCCAGCACTGATCCCTGTGGTACCCACTGGTCACTCTTCCCTCTGTGGGTGACAGCCATTTACCACCACCCTCCTCTGTGTCCTGCCACCCAGCCAGTTACCTACCCACCACACTGCTGTCCTGCCCACACCCATAGAGGATGTCGTATGATCAATCATACACAAGGATGTTTTTTCACTCAGGAGGTTTCCGTGGTAACAGGAGACCTCGACTGTGCAACTTGAGAGGTCTCTTACCATGGAAACCTCAAGAGTAAAATATCCTTGTGTATGATTGATCATACACTGACTTTACAGTGTATAGTCAATCATAAACTATGTCTTTCCCTCACTTCTGCTCTTTTTCTCGCCACCGCCTCTCTGAGGTCCACTCTCACTGCTGCGCCATCAGATGAAGCTCGAGGTTCTCACGCACAGCATGCGCATGACATTTGAAGTTGTTGAGGGAAGGATTTCCATCCACAACACCATTCCACCATACATTATAATTCAGTAGTAGAGTGCTGTGACGGTATTTCAGGGCTTAGGTTCAATTTCACATTAGAACAAATCATTTCATTCTCATTACAATTTGTGATATAGATGCTTGGCAGTGACCAATACGTCATCAATAACTAATTACCAACTCAAGTGTTCCTATCTGTGGTTCTAAAAGAAAGTGACTGCGGGCTGGCCCACTAGTGAAGCAGTAGTGCTACCGCTCCAGGCATCGAACAAGCCAGGTTGGAATGGACCTGGAAGATGGAGGGCTGGCTGGGGTGAGAAGGATACAGCATACCATGGACTGCTCGTCATCCAGGAGGGATGGTGGGCGAGTGTCTGGCATGAGACCAACCCCTGTCGGAGGCTGGGGTGGGGGCCACTGACACAGCAGAGATGTTGGGAGGCGTGCCAGATATTAGCACTTCAGCATGCTGAGTCATTACATGGTGCGCCTCCTGGGAGCCACAGCATCAGAATGCTGGCCACTGATGGCCTCCGCTCCTGCCGTGCCTACCCGCGACATTCAGCTGATGACAGAGTGCAATCCTCCATCAGGTTTGGCGCCCGCCTGGGGATAAGCCAGGAGGACTACGGGTAGTCCCAGCTTCCGGGAACCGAGTAGAGCGTCTTCCGCAGAGTTGCGCTTGCTTGGCAGTCCCACCCAGGGGTAAGTCTGGGAGGACAACGCTGGGCGTAAGTCCCAGGGAGTGGGTAGAGACTGGTGGGCACAGGGGCTGTGCTACCGGCCACATCAACAGAAAGCATAGTAAATAAAAAAATTGACTGTGAAGCTCACGCTACCCAAGTAAGCCAGACTGATCAGCTGGAAGAGCACAGGGGATGGTATTCTGGAGGACTGAGTTCAATTCTGTGTTAGGCCACAATATCCCCCCAAATTACAATTTGTATTTAAAATGCTTGGCAGTGGCAAGAACTGCACCAATAACTCGTACCACAGCACATCACTGATTCTGTGCAAGGAGGAGTAACAATGAAAATCAGAGCAAGGCTCTGCAGGTGGTTTTAAAGTCACTTAGCTAAATAGGTGATTTGATTTAAATTTAAGTTCCACGGCTCCAAGTTTTCTTGCTAAAGAAACATTTACAGTACCATAATAATATATGTGACTTTCTTTCCTTTCTGCCCATTCCTTCATCTCCCTGCCTCTCTTTTCATAGCTTCTCTGCCTTGTCCTCTATTCCTCTCTTCTTTTGACTTTTGTCCTCATATTCCCCTCACTTACATTTTGGCCCTGTGAGTCTCACAAGCTCAAGGCACACTACTAATCATGTTGTCAGTAGTGAACCGATATTCTCTCTAAGCATCAGCCAGTGCTTATAAAATTAAGATACTCCTTTCAGTTTACTGTCAGCAAAAAAAAAATATATGTTACATGGATCAAGCAGCATAATACAACCCACTTACATCAGACTTGAGGTGATGGGGACTAGGAAAAATGTTTTCAGGCAAGAGCTTTAGTTCAGTGTGGTTGCGCCTATGGAATGGAGGCATACCTGTCTTCCTACTAAGGACAAGTTTAAGATTCCAGCTCCTCATGTGGGACGGGCAATATCTGACGGAGGCGCATAACCCGCCCCCATGGAGGACCGCAACCGCAGACAGGTGCGCACTCAGCTATATTCACCACCCACCACCACCTGTCCATGGCACCACCACCCCTAGCACGCAAACTCCACAGGGCAGCCGTGGGCAGAGTCGCAGACTCAGTCAGGCATCAAATCGGATGCCTGGACCAGGACCCACAGTGGATCCCATATGTGGCGGGCGCAGCGTTGGCAGCGTGTCCTGCGGATGTCTGAGGGTCAGCAGCTGTGGTGGTGTGAGGAGGGCAATGCCACTGCCCTCCGATGGCACCAGAGAGGTGCACAGGGATAGGGTGGGGATGGCTGTCAGTGATACAAGGAGGCACTGTACCACCGTTAGTGGGGTGGAAGTGGTGCCATGCGGGGGGGAACAGCATCCATGACCTGTGCCCCCATATCTGGGGGGGACCAATCTATGCTGGGGTGGGTGGGAGGCACTGGGCGGCCATATGCAGTGGCCCCGAGGTGTGGGTGGGCTACACGCCCTGTTGGGTGACTCCGATGTGTTCGCAGGGCATGTGGGGGCATAAGGCAGGGTTCTCCTTGGAGTAATTTGCACCCTGCGCACCCCGCAGTCAGCACTTTGTGCCTTGGTGCATGGCGCTTAGTGCTGGCATGCCCCCACCCATCCCGGCATGTTGCAGTCCATGCAGCCGAGGGGTGGGCGCATTATGTCTGTCCCCCTTGAGCATCCCGCATGGGGGGCGAAGGGTGCTAAGTAGCTACACGCCTGATGCGCATGCAGCTACTCCTCTCCATTTTGCATAGGGCCCTATGCTTGTAGCCCATGCTGGACATGGAGAATGTCTCAGACAAATTTAATTAAGAGAGGAAACTGCATGGTTGGGGTCTTTTGAACAACTCAAGGTAAACAGAAAACATGACAATTGAACCTTCACGGATGATAACTGCAGATCACAAATTGACAAATGCAGTAGGTATTTCAGGATTTCCTCTCAAGGACAGGTCGCAGGTCAAAAGATGTACTGTCACATCATAAAGGAAACCACTTGGAAGTGAGCCTATATGTTCTCTGGCTGAAGGGTTTCTTGTCCTTAAAAGACCTGTATTCAATGATCCAATACTCTGAAAATGGCAAATTCTATCTCTTCTGAAGCCTGGTTTGCAGATGCAGAGGCTGAAGATACATGCAGGTGACAACTCCGCGGCCAAAACAGATTAGAAGAAACATATATGCAATTCATCTCCAAGTGTGAGGGGTCAACATCAACATTTTCCAGCACGGAAGGTAAGAATTAGTTTTAAAGTGCTGCTGATACTGACATACCAGAATGCAAAATAAGTCCATTTTAAGGAAGGAAAGAAAAAAAAAAAAAAAACAGCTTCTGAGGGTGAAAGGGTGAACTGGACAGTGGTTCAGATGAAACACAATCTACAGTACTTATGATGACACCTCCCACCCCTAACTGTTTACTACTCCACCGGAGCAGTTGGGTATGTCACCAGCAGCAGCAGCTGCAGTCAATATATCAAGTGCCAAGAAACAGAAGAAAAGGAGGGAAAGGGGTTGGATGGCAAAGCCACAACAACTTCCAACATCAGAACGAGGTCAAGGCACCTCACAGAAATAAATGTTATTAATATTTTATCTGTGGCGCTCAAGCACGATCAGATTTCCTACTCCATAACAGACTCATTTGTACCAACTCCTATGCTTAATGACTGAGACCTTAACTGATTTTCTGAGACTCATTGGGAATTTAAATTTGAAAACTTCCATACTAAGGGAGGAGAAAATAAGCTGGTTACTCACCTGTAACAGTAGTTCTAGGAGTCATATGTTGTTTGTTCACACTTCTTGGCATGTCCTTTCCCTGTAAATATCTTGCCGGAAGGTCTAAGCTGGCTCCTCCCTCCCACCCACCGGGTGTATATCCTTCAGCTCTGCCCCTAGACACCAGATCTTGCCCACTGGAAGCAGTAGTTGTGCGTCGAAGCCGAGGCGGTCGGGCAGGTTATAGTGGCTGAAACAACATATACCACCCCTAGAACTACTGTTAAAAGTGAGTAACCTGTGTTTCTAGGGATGTGGATATGTTGTTCTTATCCATACTTCTGGCAGACTCCTAGCAGTTCTCCAGGAGGAGGGAGGCAAGCGCACACCCTCTACTTAGGGAACAGAGATTGGAGAACTGAGGCCCCAAAAGCAGCATCCCGGCGTGACTCTAGGTCAATGTGGCAATGGGAAATGAAGGTGTAGCAGCCCTGCAAATTTCCTGCATAGGGACGTGCCTAGAAGAAACAACCCGACACAGCAGTATGGCGGGTGGAATGAGCCCTTAAGCCCTACGTGAGGCTCCCTACCCACCAACCTATACAGAGATCGATGCATGATGTAATCCATCTGCCAATCATTCGCTTGGCTGCAGGTCTGTCAGGTGCAGCTTCAGCGTAAGTGACAAACAGCTGGTGAACCTCTCCTGAACCCAAGCCATGCACTGTTTTCAGGTCCAAAGTATGGAGCCTGTACTCAGCTTCACAGGTGTGACTGGGGTAACATACCGGCAGAGTCATCACCGTGGTTCAGGTGAAACTCTGACACAACCTTGGAAAGAACTTGGGTTGGGGCACAGAACAACCGTGTCCCTGAGAAAGACTAGATAGGAGACTCAACAGAGGGTGTCTGGAGCTCTCCAATCCTTCTGGCTGATGTGATTGCCTTCTTTTCCATGACAGGTGTGACATCTCACTCCTGTGCATCGGTTCAGATAGGCTTGCCCATGAGCTTTGCCAGTACCAGCAGTAGATCCCATGGTGGTGGTGGTTCACACACTGAGGAAATACGGTCAAGGCCTTTGAAGAAACACCAGACCACCTTCTCCTGTGCCACTGCTCACTGACCGCCCAAGCCCAGTAAGCAGAAATGGCTGCCAGGTGCACATTAAGGCCTAGGTCGAAGATCCCCTTTGAGAGAGACCAAAGGTAGTAGAGAATGCTAGCCACTATACAGGACAAAGGGTCCAGCCCTTGCCCAGACACCAAATGGAGAATCTCTTCCACTTGAAGGCATAGCACTCCTGGTCGATTCCTTCCTAGATGCCTCAACTACAGTGAGGACATCTTCAAAGAGACCCAAAGCCTGTATTTCTAGCCGCTCAGGAACCAGGCTGTCAGGTGCAGGGCTTGATAGTCCTGGTGGAGGACCTTCCCTGATTGACAGAGCAGGTCCGGGCATGCTGGAAGACACCTTGGGAGCCTGATGCTGAGGCTGAGGAGATCAGGGTACCAAAACTGGTGGGGCCAGTCTGGAGCCACCAGATCATCTATGCCTTGTCCCTCCTGACCTTGAGGAGCACCTTATGGATCAAGGGAAGTGGAGGAGAGGCATAAAGAGGACTTGGGTCCACGGCCTCGAAGACATTCCCTGCAGCGAGACCTGCTGGGTGGGGCACAAAACAGCTTCAGCTTTGCATTCTCCCTGGAGGTGAAGAGGTCCACCTGAGGGATGCCCCACTGGGAGAACAGGCAGTGTACTACCTCTGGATGGAGAAACTACTCATGGATGACCTCGCCCACCCGGCTGAGGCAGCCCGCCAACCAATTTGAGGGCTCCTGCCACAGAATGGCTAGGGAGATCCACCTCCAGTCAGCTCACGAGGGTCATATGAGAGCTTCCTGCAAAGAGATCGGGAGTGCGTGCTGCCCTGTTTGTTGAGATAGTACATGGTCATGGTGTCGCCCGCCTGGACCTGGAACCACTGATCCCGGCGAACGAGCGAATGCAGTCAGCGCCAGCCAAATTGCTCGAGCTCCATGATGCTGATGTGGCATTGGGAATCCTAGGGGATCCAGAGCCGTGGACTCTGTGATCCCTCATGTGGACACCCCAGCCTGTGAGAGAGGCGTGCGTCCAAGATGACCACTGGCTCGGGGCCAACAAATGGGATCCCTTCCTGCAGATGCTATAGGATGGTCCACCATTGGAGAGCATCCCACATCTTCTGGGTCATAGTAACTAGCTGGTCAAAATGATCTAGTTGCTGTGTCCACAGGCTGGCCAACTCCCATTGAAGGGCGCATATACCACCGGGCCCAACAGAACATGGAGGTGCAGGCCACCATGTAACCCAGAAGTCTGGGAAGTCCCAAGCAAGCTGCAAGTGCCCAACCAGAAATGATCAGGCAAAGGAGGCGAGAACCTCGCCCTGTCCACTGGGAGCCTGGCTCTGGCCTGGTCAACCATATCACCTCACGAAGGCCCAAGTTCCAACTTGGCCTCACTGACCAGGAGGCCAAGGTCGATGCAGGTCTGGAGGCCAGATCCCTGAACCTATCCACCTCCAGTCTGAAGGGACCCGTTATAAGCCAGTCATCCAGATAGGGTACACACCAACCCCTCAGCACCAGAAATGGGCAGCCACCACTGCAATGCATTTGATGAAGACCCTGGGGGCTGATGACAGACCGAATGGCATGGAACTCGTATCGGTTCCCTCTGCCCTGAAGCGGAGGAATCTTTGGTGTGACAGACAGATCGGGACATGGATGAACATGTCCTGCAGATCTAGGGAGCAAAACTACATGTTCTGCTCGAGAGATGGTATGCTGTGAGACAGAGTTACCATCCTGAAGGTGCGAAACCTGAGAAACTGGTTCAGATCATGCAGATCTAGAATGGGGCACCAGCTCCCATCTGTTTCAAGACCAGGAAGTACCAGGAAACTAACCTGGGTTGACAAGAAGATCGGCGACTCTGACCACTACCTCCTTGTGCAGGAAAGGGAACAGGAACATTCTTTAACCAGGAATAGCACACTAAGCTAAAGCTTGTTTCCAGATACGACCTGGGAGCACAAGGAAGTTAAGTCAATTGCTCAGGATCACACAGTATGCATCTAGCGGCTGTAGGATTCAAACCCAAGTCTCCAGATCTGCAGCACAGAGTCTTAACCCACTGCACTACACCGCCTCCTTAGGAGAGGTTGGGCGATGTCTCAGACAGCCGACTTGAGTGTCAACAGATACAGTCTCCTCTCGGGGGGCATGAGCCGACTTAGTGGGTACTGTTCAAATTCAGAGGCAGCCCTGGCCAACCACTTCCAAGACCCACCTGTCCGTTGTGACAGTGGACCAGAAAGGAAGTGGTGGAGCCGGCCCTCCAGGAGGATCCAGAGTAGGTGTGATGGGCATGGGGTTGTCACCTATCCCATCACTGTGCAGGCTTGGAGGAGGAAGATCAGCTGAGGGACCAGTGGGACCTTTCCCTCCGACCCTTCGGGCTACAAGCCCCTGACTTGGGCCAAGGGTGCCAAGCTTGAGCCTGCTGCTGCTCCAAGCGGTACTGGGCTGCTTGGTCAAGAGGGCAGAAGGCCAAAAAGGCTTACAGCTTCTGCTTTTGGAAACCTGAGATTCCTTCTGGGTGGAAACAATGGAGTCCAAGATGGCACTGGACTTCTCGGTGATCATCCACTCTGGACCGAACAAGTAGGTGCCCAGGAGGAACATCTGCCAGTTTCTGCTGAGTGCCCGCCATGAAGGTCGAGATCCTCAGCCAGACCCTGCAGTGCATGGCGATCACGCGGTTGCCACAGAATGGGCACAGGAATCCCAGAGAGCCGACTGAGTTGCTGTTTTGCTACAGCCCAAACCTGATCCCAGACTTTCTTGACAGTAGTTTGAAGGTCCATGGGGAGATGAGGAAGCACCTCATTTAGAGCCAGGAGGGCATGGGAGAAGCGTGCCATGATGACCACCAAACTCGCCTGATGGGGACCAAGTGAAGAGGCAGCATAGACTTTTCTGGCAGAGTGGCCCAGCTTTTTGAACTCTCTGTCCAGAGCTCTATCAGTGTCTCCCGCGTTCGTAACACCAAACACAGATTCGGTCACCAACCCCCAGCCGAGGGATGCTCTGTGAATCCAGAAAGGAGCCAATGGGAAAGCATACTTGTGGTCCATCCGGCTGATGGCACGGGGTGGAGGCGGGTGCTGCCAAAGCTCCAGGCCAGGCCAACAATGGCTTTGGTCACTGGGAAGACCTCTGTCAGAGAATCCCTTTCATCAGAATGCCTGTCAGGAGATATTGAGACCATTTCTGAACAGGCTTTAAAAGCAACCCCTGCAGATTTGGAGATGAGACGGAGAATGCCCATGAAGGGCGTGGGACCTTCCTCTGTCTAGGGACCTCAAGCGAAACCTCATCGAATGGATGAGAGTACAAAGAGGAGTCATCAGACTCCGAGGAGTCCAGATAGACCACGAGTCACTTCAAGCGCCATGGACAGTCGGGAGGAGGTGACAGACAGCCTGCGCGGAGGCCCCAGGGCACAGACTCTCGCAGAAGCCCTGGAGGAAGCTTTCAGGTGGTGGCTCCACCACAACTGCTGGAGAGGCGGTTTCAGCTCAGCCGGGAGGGCCTTCATGGGCTCTGTGGGCAGAGAGGCGGTGTGGCCAGCTCAGAGGAGTCAGTGTCAGCCTGGGGGTATCAGCCATGTGACAGCCGATGTGGAAGCAGGGGTTGACTTGGGACCAGCCATCACCAGCTGTTGCCACAGAAGATCCTTGTGCGTCGACAACTTGCGCGAAGCCTCTCCTCTCTTCCGAGGAGGATGAGGATGAAGAGTGGCACCACGCTTTTGAGAATGCCCAGAATGGCATTTATGAAGTTCTCTCGACCCATCGATCGAGGCTGACCGAGACCTCGACCATCAGGGGGACCGACAAGGGTGCTAAGGAGGAGCCAGGGAGACCCACAGCCCTTCAGGTCAGGGCCAGGGATCATGAAGAGGTTCCCAGCAGGCTGGGTTTCCCTCGGTTGGTTCAGTCAGGACTGGACTCCTGAACAAGGAATTGTCGGCCTCATCCAGTGTCAAAGGGTTGTGAGGTCGTCCCACATCTTAACCGGCTGGCCTGATGGGGCACTGTGAAACCAGCAGCCGAGGTCACAGTTTTGACTGAAGTCAAAACTGAGATTCCTGGAATGTGACCTCTCCAATCCCAAACGACATCAATGAGACAACTTCTCTCTCGACTCCTTGGACTTCTTTTACGGAACGGGGCTGTGCAGTTGACATGCCTTCCCTTGGTGGGGAGAGACTGGCACAACTCCTTGAAGGAGCCAGTAAAGGAGAGCCCAGACTGAGCAGTATGGAGACTGATGCTGAAGAGGACTGATCAGTGGCTCGAGCCACCTCATCCTCAAAAAGCCTCTATTTCTTGAGTTGTTCAGCAGACCCGCTTGGGAGGACCGCCCAATGGGCCTCTTTATATTTGACTAGCGGCTTCAGTTTCTCAGGTCGGCCAAGCTGTAACTATGCAAATGATCGCTCAACACATTCGGTTAGAACGAGCAACAAAAGTTGCAGGCCTGGGTATCATGATCATGGTCCAAGCAATAGACACACGTGGTGTCGCGGGTTGGTGCAAGACATCTTCTGCCATCAAGGGGCACTATCAGAACCCGAACGACTTATCCTCCATTGCAGTAGTCGAGTGATCGAAAAGCGATTGAAACTCTGGCCAGTACTCAATGCAGAGCGATAAGGAGGAAACCTGAATCTTCCAGTGGAAAGGAAGATGTGGCATCTAGGGGCAGAGCAGGATATACCACCAAGATGGGTGGGAGGAGCCAGCTTTTAGACCTTCCGCAAGATATTCAAAGGAAAGGACATGCCAAGAAGTGCGGATAAGAATGACATATCCACATCCCTAGAAACGTAGATTACTCACCTGTAACAATACTTATAGGAGTGGTATATGTTGTTTCATCCACACTATCTGGCATTGTCCTTTCACTTAAATCTTGCCAAGAAAGTCTTCAAGCTGTCTCCTCCCACCCACCTGTGTGAGTATATCCCTCGGCTCTACCATAATGCTCAGATCTTGCCCGTTGGAAGCAGAGGTTGTGCACCTGAGCCTGGGGAGGTCGGGTGGGTCTGTGGTGATGAACAACATATACCACTCCTAGAAAGTTTGTTACGGAAGTACTTACCATAACAGTAGATCTTAGGATCTGTCTCTTCAGTAGGTTATTACACTTGGGAGTTCCACCAGGTGGCGACATCACTACGGCTGCTTCTTCCAGCAGTCTTCTCTAGGGGCCACCACATGACATCACTACTTAGGCTGTGTATAAACTGGGCTGCCCCAGGTATCCACTGTCTCCCACCGACTTCCCAGCATGCAAGACGAGGACCAAGGGAAACCGAAGGACTAGAGACACATCCCAACATCTTGAGATCTAGGGACCCAAGCAAAAGGCAGGGGGACGGAGGGCAGGACTGTACTACTGCAAGAGGCGGTTCCAGGAAGATCTACTGTTACGGTAAGTTCTTACGTAATGAACTATCTTCTATGCACTGGTCTCTTCAGTAGGTTATTACATTTGGCAGAGTACCAAGCACTTCTAGCCAAAAGGGAGGACCTGCAAGAAGAAAGCCGGGCAAGAAGTCACAGCTCAAGCATGCAAACAGACCATTCAGTGAGAACGAAAAAGAGCGCAAGCAAAGTCCAAGGAGAGCCATGAGAAGCTGCAGAAAATCCAAGAGACGGCCGTGGTGATCCCGGAAAAGGGACGGGCATCACATCTAGTCATAATCGTGACATCTCACACCACACACAGGAGGGTAGACATGCAAGGGTAGGTGAGGAATGAATACCCCACTCCGGGACAGGAGGAGAAGAAAATTACTCACCTTAGTAATTGTGCTTCTTCTAATGGAGTCTTGCTGTATTCTGACAATCTGCAGTTAGCTCCAGCCTTTAAACTGCCCCAGAGAGTAGAGGTTAATTTTCTATGCAGTGCACAGAACGTTGAGCTCAAGCTCAGTTGAGGTCTCTGTCTGCAGCACTTGAAACCCAACCGTCAGATTCTTACGAGCAAACACTCACTAACTATCTATGTGGAAATTGTAAAAATTTTAACTAGCCAACTGAAACAGAAAGTTTTGGATTCCCAAAGGAAGACTCAAGTCAGAAACCCAAAACCAAAACCTATCCAAAAATAAATATCATAATAAAATGCACCCAGATAAAATGGAGGGAGTAAATGGAGGTGCATGAAGCACCCCTGGGTGCAACACTGCGCCTGCCCACCTACTTCCCAAAACCAGGTTCTGAGAGGGAGGCAGGAGGAGGTCAGAATACAGCAAGACTCCATTAGAAGAAACACAATTACTAAGGTGAGTAATTTTCTTCAAACATCATGAAGTCTTGGCTGTATTCTGACAATCTGCAGATTACCAAGCAGTACCTCCATGGAGGAGGGACAGAACCTAATTTGGGAACAGGCTCTGAGTACTGCTGTCAGACACGAGCATCACTCCTAGACTGGATATCCAGAGTAATGCTTGGTAAAGGTACGGACTGTTTTCCAGGTGGCTGCTTGACACATTTCTAAGAGGGATATCCTGGCAGCAGCCAGGAAGCAGCTGTACCTCTTTGTGGAATGAGCCCCTCAGGCCTGAGGGTGGAATTTTTCCCAGTTTCTCATAGCAGAACTGTATACAAGAAACAATCCACCTGGCAACAGTTCTCTTGGTGGCAGGTTTGCCCTTTCCCACTTCCCCATAAGTGAGGAACAACTGAAGCAATCAAACCTGTGACCCTTGGTACGCTCTTTTAACATCTAAACTGTGAAGCCTCCTCCCCTGAGGAAGAATGATCAGTGAAGAAGACAGGAGAGACATGGACTGATTGAAATGGAAGTCTGAAACCACTTTGGGCAAGAACCTCCTATTGGTTCTAAGGACCACTTTATCTCTATGGAATGAGATAAAATCAGGTTCCACTGACAGGGCTTGTAATTCACCGATATGTCTGGCAGAGGTAATGGCTACCAAAACACAGTCTTCCAAGTCAAGTACTTAAGCTCGCTCAGTACATAGCTCAAATGGGTGTAGCATAAGTTGGGCAATGCAAACATTTAAGTTCCAGGCAGGGTAGGATCCCTAAAGGGAGGATTGGTATGAAGCAATCCTTGAAGAATTTACAGAATACAGGGTGAGATGACATTGAGGAAGGCTTTCCCACTGACAGAAACACAGAAACAGCTGACAAGTGTACCTTGAGAGTAGCTGGTCTGAGGCATAGACCATTAAGATGGACCATATAATGCAGAACTGTAGGTAATTCAGCAGTCTGGAGATATATGCTTTGTAACACCAAATGCTGAATATTTTCCATTTGAGTCGTGACGTCTTTCTGGTGGTGGCTTTCAAGAGGCTTTGAGAATATCCAGAACCCCTTGGGACAGATACAAATCTGTATATTCTAACTCTTCAAGAGCCATGCCTTGAGATTGAGGACCAAGACTGGGGTACCAAATCCTCCCTGAGAGGAGGTTAACAGGTTGTAATTCCTGGGAAGAGACAGGGAAGATGGATTGCTAGGACAGTAAGAGGGGTACCATGGCTGCCTGGCCAATCTGGAGCAATCAGAATCACTTTGCAGGGATGTGACCTCACTTTTACCAGAACCTTGAATAGCAGAGAAAGGAGGAAGGCATAGAAGATTTCCTTCCCAGTTCAACATCAGAGCATCCAGAGGGACTGAGCCCAAGACTGGGGTCTGCAACAAAATGAAGTTGGTGATTGTCTGGGGCTGTAAAGAGATCTATCTTTGGAGTGCCCCACCTTGAAAAAAATCACTTTTAACACCAGAGGGTCCAGGACCATTGTGATGGCCCTGGGAGATCCTCTCAGTGCATCTGCTAGCATATTGTCCTTCCCTGGAAGGTGGACTGCTATCAGAGAGGTCTGCAGAGAATAAGCCAGGGACCACAATTTCATGGCTTCTATGCACAAGGCCGTGGACAGAGTGCCTCCTGCTTGTTGATGTACCACATGGTGGTAGTGTTGTCTGTTCTGACCTGAACCACCATGTTCTGCACTGACTGAGAGAAAGCTTGCAGGTCCAGAAGAACTGCCCTGAGTTCCAGGAGATTGATATGAAAAGGATTCCTGAGGGAACACAGTCCTGGGCTGTGAGAGCCCCAGATGGGCTCCCCACCGAAAGGGAAGCATCCGTGGTAAAGACCACTGAATGAGACTGAGTAACAAATGGGACCCTTGCCTTAAATTGTCCAGATCCTGCCACCATTGAAGAGCTAAGATCAGTGTCCAAGTCACTGGAATCAGTTTGGTAAGAGGATCCTTCCTTTGGGATCAAAAGGCCCTCAGATGGAACTGAATGTCCCTCATCTGGAATCCTGCCCCTTGGACCACTGCTGTAGAGGCTGCCATGTGGCCAAAGAGCTGAGGGCGTGCCTTGCTGGTGAGACACCTGAAGGCTGAAGCCAGTTCTATAAGAACTCTTGCCTTTTCAGGGAAGAAAGGCTCTTGCTTTGACAGTATCTAGCTCTGCCCCTATAAAGGTAAAGCTGCACCAGTTCAAGAACTGACTTGGGGAGGTTAAGAAGAAATCCCAGGGAAGTGAGCACTTGCTGGGTCACTTGCAGGTCTGACTTGACTTGGTGTGAAGACTGATCCACTTAGAGTCAGTCGTCCAGATATGGAAAATGGAAATTTTTGCCTCTTAAAAGGCAACTACTACTGGCAGGCACTATGTGAAAACCCTTGAAGCTGATGTTAGACCAAAGGGCATTGCTTTGAACTGATAATGGCCTGAGGGCAACTTGAACCTGAGGTACTTTCTGTGGGAGCATGTGGAGCACCTGATGGGGATGTTAAAGTAGGCATCTTTGAGGTCCAGGAAGCTAGCCAGTCCCTGGCCTTAGGGAGGAAAAAATTATTCCCAGAGTCACCATCTTGAACCTTGGTTTTAAAATATGTTTGTTCAGGTGCCTTAAATCTAGGCTGGGTCGCCACTCCACTGTCCTTTTTGGGTAAGGAAGTACCTGGAGTACAGACCTTGCCCCAGTGTAGAGCAGGAATCTCTCTATGGCTCTTAAGGCCAGAAGAGATGAAACCTCTGCCTCTAGGGCAAGGGTTTCGAGAGACTTGCAGGTGGAAAAGATCTGACTCTCATCTTTGGAAAATTTTTGAGCCGAGAACCAGTCCCTGGCTTACTACTTCCAGGACCCACTTGTCTGATGTAAGAGACATCCTGTCCTGGACAAATTAAGACAGCCTGCCCTCTACTGGATTAGAGAGTCGACCTGGGCAGGCCCATCAGGGTGTCTGCTTGGCAGGGGCTTTAGGCTGAGGAGTGGATGCAGCCCTGCTCATCCCCTTCTTCCTCTCCCCTGAAGAACCCTCTGAGAAAAGGAAGAAGAGGCCTGTTCTTGGTAAAAGGCCTTTGAAAACGCCTGCCCCTGCCCCTAGACTGCTGCCTTGAGGAGTTGCCTGCCTTTCCTTGGCCTGAGTACTCCTATAAGTGGTCCTATACTCATCCATTTTTTTCATGTAATTCTCTGTCTGCTCCCAAACAGAGAATTACCCACTCAGGAAAATCCATGGCCTAGCCTGGGTGTCCCACGAGAGGCTAGTACATCTGAGCCAAGCCATCCTCTGAAGAGCCACAGATGTAGCCATAACTCTTGATGACACATCATTAGAGTCCGCAGCAGCATGAAACTGAACCTTAGATGCCTCAATCCCATCTGCAGCCGCCTCCAGCTCCTTGGCTGGCTGGGGGAGGCCTGTTTAGCCAGTACCAGTACAGTGTCCCACCTGGACTTCTGGTACCTGGCTGTACAGGCCATGTAATTCGCCTGCCTAAGTCCCATGGAAGATGCCATGTACTGCTTCTTTGCCATGGCATCAGTCTTCCTGAATCCTTGTCAGGGGTATGAAGCCAAGGAATATTTGCCTTGTCACAGGCAGCAGCCTGCACTACCTCAACATGGCTGCATTGTTGATATAAGAACTCCATGTCTGAGCCTGAAAGTGTATACCTCTTGTCCATTCTTCTATCCACAGGAGGTATAGTATTAGGAGACTAAGATTTTAGTGTCCGCTTCCCAAAAGATTTATGGAGGGAATAGACAGTCTCCTGGACTCTGGAATATCCATCATCTCTACATAATCAGGCTCCTCTTGATCTTCCATAGCCTCCTCCATAGGAAGCTGGAGGGTTTCAGCCACCTTTCTGTAAAGCATAAAGTGAGAAGGGGACTCAGACAGCCTAGGAGGAAACACCTGAAGGTCTGTCTGGGGAGATGTCCGGTTCCACAGGCACATCCAGACCTTCTCTTACATCATCATCCTCAAATTCCTTTTCCTCTTCAAATTCTAGTTCATAACAATCTTCAAGGGTATACTCTTGAACCGGGGAACCAACCCGAACCGAACCCCTGCCAGAAGGAGCCAGATCGGTCAGAACCGGACGGAGTGATTCCACAATCTGAATCGCCCTGGCTAGCTTCTTCGGCAGTCGGAACACGAACCTCTGGGTCCGAACCGTCGCTTTATCTTTGCACTTTCTTGTCGTGAATCGATCCTCAGAATCGGCTCTCCTTTTGCCCAAAGAAGCATCGCTGGTCAGAGGGCACTCCTGGTTTGGTCAAAACCGAACCGGGCTGGCCATCCGCTCAGCGGACATCTCGGCCTCCTTTTCCCTCAGTCTACCTAATCTCTTCTCAAGGGTAGATTTGGGAAAGTTTTACATATTGGGCAGTCTGAATCGAGGTGGTCAAACCCCAGACAATAAACACAGGTGGTGTGGGGATCGGCCTTAGCAAAGACCTCCCCAAACTCACTGCAGTGTTGAAACCCAAGCGGGCCTGTTTTTCTTGGGTTTCTCAGACATAGCCAACCTAACCAAACTTACGCTTTTTTCGGCAACACATGAGCAAGACTCTCATCGGGTTCCTAACCGTGTCACAGGTATTGGAAAAAAAATAGTTAAACATACTTTTTTTTTTTTTTTTTTTTTTTGAAGAACTAATAAGAACCGGTAACCAAGCACTAAGTAAACAAACAAAATTCACAATCAAATGGTGGTTCACCGAACAAACCTGCACTAAAAGTTCCACACAGAAAAACAGAACAATTCCTATCTAGTATACACGGCACCACAGACAGAGACTGAACCGACTATGCGGATACTACTTTTTAGGTTTAAAACCGACAAAATGAAACTTTAACTGACTTTGAACCGAGCTGAAGCAGAAATCTCCGAGCAACCTTTCAGTGAGGTGGAGTAAAGAATCTGACGGTTTAAGTTCAAAACACTCCAGACAGAGACTTCAACCGAGCTCAAGCTCAGCATTCTATGCCCTGCATAGAAAGTTAACTCTGTTCTCTGGGCAGTTCAAAGGTTGGGAATCACTGCAATTGTCAGAATACAGCAAGACTTCATGTTGCTTGAAAACTAGCAACTCTATGACTCCAGGTCCATGTGGTAATGGGAAATGAAGGTGTGTGCTGACTTCAAGGTAGCAGCCCATAGAATAGGGAAGTCCCTGGAAGCAGCCACCAAGGCAGCGGTATGTCTGGTGGAATGAGCCTAAGCCCTACAGAAGGCTCTCACCAGTCAGCCTATAGCAGAGGTCAATGCAGGATATAATCCAGCTGCGAACTGTCCGCTTTGCTGCCTGTCTGCCAGGTGTGGCTTCAGCATAAGTGACTAACAGCTGGTGAACTTCTGAACTCCGGCCATCGTTCTGTAGAATAAGTGAGCTCATCTCAGGTTCTATGAATGAAGCCTGTGTTCAGACTCAGAGTTTGGACTGGTGAAGTACACCATGAGACTGATCACCTGGTTAAGGTGAAAATCAAACAACCTTCGGGAGGAACTTTGGGTTGGGGAGGAAGAAAACCTTGTCCTTGTGGAACACCAAGTATAGAGACTCCACTGAAAGTGCCTGGAGCTCACTAATCCTTCTGGCACAGGTGATGGCCAACAAGAAGGCCATCTCCCATGACAGGTGAGAAATATCACACCTGTGCATCGGTTCAAATGGCTTGCCCATAGAGCACTGCCAATACCAGCAACAAATCCCCAAGGTGGTGGTTAGCGTATCAGCGGGTTCAGGCGGTCAAGACCTTTAAAGAAGTGCCCCACCACCTTCTCCTGTGCCACCATCAGCATACCAGCCCGCCGCCCAGTATGCAAAGATGGCAGCCAGGTGCACCTTGAGGGTTGTCGACCTCAGGCCTGACAGAGGAACCACAGGTAGTCGAGAATGCTAGCCAAAGACACAAGCAATCTCATTCACCAACCTCATTCAATCCTATCATGGCTGGTAAGGCTGTGACATCAATGCAATACCCTTCATGTTCATGAAATAGATGCTTCCAAAGGGCATGCACATCATTGTTCAGAAAGGAAGACCTTTCACAGCTAATTTATGAAATGTAAACTGAACACTACAATGACTTTTAAAGTCATCACATAGGGAATGGTATACATTCCTATAAACAGCATGCTTAATGATGTAAACTGGAACACTGCAATGACTTTTAAAGTTATCAATTAGGAGTGGTAGTCATTCCCTATAAACAGCGTGTTTCATGATGTTTCACTGTAGTTATGCTGCACCAACATGTTACACTACCTGGTTTCGAGTACAATGAATCATAAGTCATAGTTACTCAACAAACAGCTAATTCAGTACAGTGCAACAGAAGTGTAGTGTTCTCATATGTCATGCATATGAAGCATTTAAACATCTTGAGCCTGATACAATCACAGCATGGAAAACAGCAAATCAGGTGCAAACAGCCTCCCCATTGTGGCTCTCTACACTGCGGTGACAAGGGATGACTTCACTAAGCTGCAAAGCAAATCAGGGTTACCAGATATTAATGAACCAATTAAAACATGCACTGCAACATCCATGGCATTCTGTGGATGGCATAGCATCAGTCACACAGCATCGTGTCATCCACAGATGGCCGTGGCATTCACACCTAATTAGTCTCCTAATTGTAGGCCATGCTGAATTTTAATCTGATATCCCTCAATGGTCCTCTCTGGTAGTCCTGCCCCCCACCCCATGCCAGCCCATTCACAACCCCATGGTGTCCCCTGGATCCCTACCCCAGCCTAATTCCCAGCATGCAGCAGACCAGTACATTGTCTCTTCCATTCTCCATCCCATGCCTGCTCGGTCCTACTCTAGCGACACCTTATAACTGCCAGCAACAGTTCTACAAGCTGGGAGTGTTACTAAAGTTGCAACTAAGTGTATGAGAGTCGCCATGCAAATGGTATGGTGATCTGTACCTTTTCCACCACACGGTCACAATGCAGCTAGCTAACTATGCAGGGAAAGGCTGTGACCGCCTTTTGAGAACAGCTCAGGGGGCATAAAACAAAGAATCTGTCGGCAGATAAAGACCATACAGCCCATCTAGTCTGCCCATTTCCTACTTGGTTTGGCAATCCTTACTCTTATCTGGACTGCCTTTCCCCGATCTTCTGTACAGCAGGGTGTCTTTATGCTCATCTCATGCACTTTTGAATCCCTTACTGTTTTGCTTCCACCACCTCCGCTGGTAGGTTGTTCCACGGATCCATCACCCTCTCTGTAAAAGACAAAATACTTTCTCGCATTCCCTAAGCCTCCCTCCTCCAGCCTCATGTCATGTCCACTTGTCCTTGTGCACTTTCTTCTCTGAAATATGCCCCTCCTGTACCCTGTTCATTCCTCTAAGGTATTTGAAAGTCTCTATCATATTCCCGCTCTACATAAGCAGGTACTCTGACAAAATTGCAGTTGCAAATTTTTTTACAAAGTCCCTTGTGACTACAAACAGAGCCTTTCTCATCTATTTCTAAAATGTATGCACAAGTCACAGCTGTACCACTTCAAAATGCTGACAGGAAAATCAACTCTCTGCTCTGCAATATGCCATTTCTCTGTCTCAGCATAACAGGATCCCAAGGCACTAAGCTTGCTCATGATGTAAAAATGACTCACAAGGGTAGATTTCAGTTGGCTTGTGCCCAGCTTGCCCATGCATTACTTGCATCATAGCCTTTATAATAATGACACGGAGCATGACAAAGCACATTAATAATGCTAGTAAGCACCCAGTGAATGGCATCCACTAGCATACTTTAATTTTTATTTTCCTGTACCTATTTTTCTTTCTTCTATCAGATAGTTGTGAGAAATTTCTTACACAGATTAGAAATCTAGATTTAGTAGTTGCGTATTGGTCCTTGCAAGAATAGATCAGAAGGACTGGTTGGTCCCAAAGCTAGAGCACTTTGTTCTTGTTGTTACATATATGTTGGTCCATTAAAAGGTATCAAATCATTTGCTCCTGGATCTAGATTTACACAGATTAGAGGCAGTTAATTCTCAGGATAAAAATACATTTCACTACAGTACTATTACAAAATCATTGCAAAACTCCAAACTCTCATCATGGTAGCGGTGGATCCTGACACTCTTGGATTTCAAATGCAGGGCTCCCTTTTCCTTTCCTTTATTGTTTATTCCCAGATTCTCAGGCGCCCATTATGTAATTTCCACAAGCATCATCAGCCATCCTTTCCCCAGATATAGCCCACCTCCTCCTATTGTGGGTTACCTCCATGGTGGTGGCTTGGAAGGGGACACTGATACCCTCCAAACAGAGACCATATTCAAGTGGAAAGGGATAGCCTAAATCGATGGCGTGGGACCCATGGAGACTAGCACTATCCTGCTGTGGGCAGGACCTTTTGTATTTTCCCTGTCCCCTGGAATGCTGACAACAGAGGTATGCAAGTGTGTGCAGGGTTCTGCACCACCTGGTGTCCCTTCCTGACACGCAGCACCGACACGCAGTTCCACCTGTAGTCACCAAGGTGGCACTAATATACTGGCCTCTTACAACCGCCCTCTTAGGAAGAGAGCATCCGCTGGCACACTCTGGATCCTCCTCCCGCTGGCTGTCCGCCCCGAGAACCCTGGTTCACGCCCTAATACACATCACAGCATCAGGAGTAATAGCTCTAGGTCTATACCATGCGATGGCCGTGGTTTCCATTTTTTTTTTTTTTTATTCACATCCTCAACTGCAGTTTAAGATTTAGCCCATGAGTTACCGAACAGGCTATGAAATCTAAGTGCAAAGTGTTTAGCAGTAACTGCAGATTTTAGCAACAAGAAGTTTTGTCAGTTTGAGAGCATCAAGGGTCCTTTTTCCCCAGTGGAATCAGAAATGAATCACAGACTTCAAAGAGATTCAAATCTCTGAAATTTACAAAAGCAAAGGGAAAAACAAGATCTGCATTGAGTGGCCAGATTCAACACTAGCTTCATTTTATAGTTTACTTTTACACAGTGTCACTTCATTTTGTATTGTGATACTTATGTGTTTCTACGTGTTCGTTCCACTGTCTTGTTGTGTACTGTTCTGTACATGGGTGGTCCCAAAATGGCACCTACCTGGTCATCAAAATAAATAAAACTCCCAAAACTAATTCAAATTTCTCAAGTTAATTTCTTTTTTTTTTTTTATCACGAGAGTTTATTTTACCGCCCCTGCTGCAGCGTTGTCCTGGCAGACACCAGGGCATCCAACGGCCCGGCCACCGGAGAGCTGGGTAGCTCAAACCGCAACCAGAAGGATCCGGGACGGCCATCATGCCATCCTGCTAGCAGGCCCCTGTCTCTACCAGCCAGGATGGCCCTGGACCCTCCCAGACAGGACTCCTCCAAAGTCCTCCAGGCAGTGCAGGGCATGGCCATCAAGCTGCAGTCGTGCCCAAACAGATTTTCCTCCTTTTTATGCCCCCTAAGAGTGCAGGCGTTCAATGATGTACAGGCACAATGTGCCGTCTGTCCTACCCGATGCTGTTCATGCCCCGGGCGTCCCCAGAGCCGCTACATTGCAGTGGATTTTCCCCAACCCACCCCAGGACTAGGAGAGCAGTCTATGATGCTCGATTCTAATCCTCCTCTGCTGATCCCCAACGACCGGGCTCAGTTCCTGAATCGGGTTGCCGGCATGGCAGCGAGTATGGTGTCCAGTGCCTCAACCCTCAGCACCACCAGGCCGGTATCAAGTTAGTTTCTTTTTCTAGAAGTGTACAGAATTTGCAGATGTGGTATTAGCACTCTTTGTGCATCAAAACCCACGGTTTTCTGACCCACAAATGTTACACACCATTTACAAAGAGCTACAGATCTAGACAAAATAAGTGATCGTAGAGTTAAACGCAGAATAACCAGGGGCCTTGCAGACTGCCTAAATGAGGAAGATGGTAGAATATCATCATACAGACTAATTTTAAAGAGCACCTTCCCTGGCATTTGCACCAAAGCCCTTAGTAGCAGGGTAAGAAGCCTTTTTTAGAGCCATGGTTTATGTAAGGAAGGGATCGTATTTTGGTTCCGTGGACCTGAGCTGCTAATCCCTTCCACTTCCTTGTCTTCGCACCACCCACGATAGCACCTATTATGAGGTACTGCATGGACATGCTCCATAGACTACTATAGGGGCTGACTTTTCACGGTTTTTTTTTTTAATAGTTCATTATTCTGATTCAGATAAATCAAGGCCACCACTCAACTAACAAGACCCTTGTTAGTTAAGGCGGTGGCCATGATTATCCAGTTGAATCCTGAACATAAAAAAAAAAAAAAAAAAAAAAAAAAAGACTTGAAAGTCAGACCCTATAGTAGTCTGTGGAGTGCGTCCCCACGCTCTCCATTATAATTATGTCACAAAACAGGTTAGCGTGGGGACGGTCGCCAAGACAAGAAACTGGAAGGATCGGCTCGGCTTCACGCAACCAAAATATGATGCCCTCCTCCCTTACATAAACCATGTCTCTAAAAATGTTACCTTTTGTATGGATGAACTCCAGGCGAGGTAAGGCTTTATGTAGACTTGCCTTGGGTATGCTAGGGAGGGTGCTCTTTAAAGACTGCAGTGACAGATGATTTATTAAAGATTTTCACCAGAAAAAACATACTGAGCTGTGATCACTTTGTTTTCAGCTGCATCTGGAAGAAGGGGACAAGAGAGTAAAACAACAAGATGCAGCACAGCCTCAAGTTTCTGAATGCTCTGGGAGACATCAGATTTGTTAAGATAATCAAGAGTTCAGATAATCAGAGGTCCATAACATCAGGCAAACCACAGCTGGGGGCAATCTCAGAGTTCAGATAATCAGGAGATCTGGATAATATAGGTTCGGATAACAGAGGTTGTACTGTACTGAAAAAGCACAAGATTATACAACTGGTTCCAATATAGGAACACAAAATACAGTACGGGCAAGTAAGTAGTTATTAGTATGTAAAAATAGAGGTAATACAAATTTAAGAAGGTAAAATAATGGGTTCAATGAAAATTAAAACATATACACTACATAATTACTAATATTATACACCTGTGCTCAGGAGACTGTGCAAAAAGTGCACAGTAATAAAGTTATACAAATGAGACAAGAATGAATGACCAATATGGTAAGCAATAAGACAGAACTCAGCTGTCAAAGGCAAGATGTCGTAAGACAAAATTACTCACCATAGTAATCTTGTTTCTTCAAAGGGATCACTGATTATGATTAAACTGATGCAGTCAGCTTCCTGTGTTGGACTGCCCAGAGAGATGGAATTATATGCAAATGATGGAACTCTCAATTGGCTCATGCCAATTTCAAACTACTGCTTCAGATTCTTACGTAGCCTAAACTGGGTGTAAAACCCACTATCTAGAATAATATTTCTATAAAATAATTTGTTGTCCTCTCAGGTCAAAAAAATCCCAGGAAGTAAACCTAAAAACTTGAGACCACAAGGGAACCAACTGGTTAACAAAAGGTAAGTCTCTAACCTGACCTATATGGAAAATATCCTAAAACAGGGATGCAGAACAACTTTACGTAGGTTTTAGTAGGGGAGGCAGGTGGTGCTTTAATCATAATTCATAATGAGTGATCACTTTAAAGAAACAAGATTACCATAGTGAGTATTTTTTCTTCTAACCCCAGGAATCACTCACTATGATTAAACTGATGCAGACTACCAAGCAGTTCCTTTGGAGGTTGGGCAGAAAAACCTATTTAGGAAACAGGTTCTGCAGCACTGCTGTGCCAAACCTGGCATCACTTCTGGACTTCAAATCCAGGCTGTAATGCTTTGTGAAGGTGTGTATGTGTACTGTTTTCCATGTAGCTGCTTTGCAGATTTGCAATAGTGGAATTTCCCTTGAAGCTGCCACTGAAGCAGCAGTGCCCTGGTGGAATGTGCTCTCAGGCCCAGGAAGCCTGTTTACCCACTTTACTATAACAAAACTGTAGACATCCCTCTATCCAGTGAGCAACTGTACGCTTTGTGGCAGGTCTGCCCTTACCACTCTCCATAGGTAAAAAGAGCTGTGCCTGACCTGGTCTGTAAGATTTAGTTCTGTCAATATAGTGGCTAAGTGCCCTTTTGACATCAAGGGAGTAAGCCTCTTTTCTGAAGGCACTGCAGTTCCTGAGAACTTACTGTAACAACAGATCTGCGAGAGAGATTCCCTGCAGTAGGTCTTCACATATAGGACTCGCCCGCAGTCCAGGTTTCCAACAACAAACTTGTAGCTAGCAATCATCAGCGAGGAAAAGCTTCGCGTCAGGCCGACTATAAGAGGGTGGTCACGCCCGCTCTCCAGTTCTTTTCCACTGGAGACCTAAAGAAAGGTAAGTAGAAAGGAAGGAGTGATAACTCCTAGGGCCATGCTTCCTATCTAGACCCAAGGGCTAGGCAGGATGAAAATAAAGGAAACATACCAGCAGCTGGGGAAGATGGCGGGAAACTAGACCTACTGCAGGAAACTCTCTCGAAGATCTACTTCTACAGTAAGTCCTTGCATAACTGCAATATCTTACTACGAGGGTACCTGCAGTAGTCTTCACATATAGGACTGAATACCCAGCGTCAAAGAAAGATTCAGAGAAAGTTCAAGGAGGAGGAACTGTTTGCCAGAAGGAGTACTGTCTTAGGACAAAAGACCTTGTAGGACCACGAAGCGAAACGGTCCCTGCGCAGAGAGGCAATGTCCAAACTGTAATGCTTAGTGAAGGTGTGGACAGGCGACCAAGTGGCGCAGCACAAATCTTTGCCGTGGACACATTCCTGAAAAAGGCAGTAGAGGTAGCAACACCCCGAGCGGAGTGACCTAACTGCCCCGGAAGGACTTTCCATGTTTAAGTGAAGTGGATGCAGTTAGTCGACCACCTGGATACAGTCTGTTCTGAAATGGCCTTACCCTGGCATTGGGGCAAAGGCCACAAAGAGTTGACTGGACTTACAGACCTCTTTAGTCGGGTTTGTGTAATACCTCAAGATCCAGTGCACATCTAAGGTGTGCAAAAGATATTCCCCTGTTAGAATGCTGAGGATAATAGACCGGCAATTCAACACTCTGAGTGTGGTTTCCAAAGCCACCTTTGGAAGAAATGATGGGTTAGTCCTAAGGACTACTCTGTCCTTATGAAAAATCAAATAGGGTTCCTTACGGACGAAGGCATGAAGCTCTGAGACCCATCTGGCAAGTGACAGCAACTAAAAACAAAGTCTTCCAGGAAAGGAAGCACATGTCACAATTTGAAGCCGGTTCAAGGAGGGCAAGGTAAGTTTTCTAACATAAAATTAAGATCCCTGGGAGGACAGGGTTCCTGACTGGAGATTTTAAATGGAGGTTACCTTTCAAAATGTTTTGGCAACCTCCAGTTGGGCCAGAGTTTGCCCTCCACTGGGAGGTGGTAGGCCAACACTGCAGAGATTGACCTTGATGGAGGAATAACTAAGGCCAGTCTCCGACAAATGCACGAGGTACTCCAAGACCTGAGTGAGCACAAAATGGGATTCACGCTCCTGGCTATGTCCCAGATAGAAAATCTTTCCCACTTCATAGCGTAGGTGGATCTGATGGAAGGTTTTCTGGCTTCCACCAAGATATGAGCAACCTGGGAGACTCCATAGCGGGAAGCCGCTATGTCCACAGGTGCCACGCATGAAGATGGAGCGACTGAAGACTTGGATGCACCAGGGTGCCCTGCTCCTGTGTCATACGGTCATGAGACAATGGCAGGAGTATCGGAGGTTCTAGTGCCAGCTGTTGCAACTGTGGGAACCAAATCAGACGGGCCACAGAGGGGCAATCAGAATAAAGTGTGCTCCTTCCGCCTGAGGTTTCAACAGAACTTTCTGAATGAGAGGAAAGGAGGAAAAGCGATAGAAGCCTCCTGTCCGAGAGAGAGACTGCGTCTCACCAGAAAGCACCACGCCCGAGGCAGAGCGAGCAAAAGCTGGGTAGTTTTACGTTGAGCAGGGGAGGCGAACAGATCTACTCTAACCGACCTCATCAAGAAAAAGGTCTTGCCACCTCCTGCTTTAACTCCCACTCCTGAGCCCTGGCCACTGATCGACTGAGACTGTCCGCCAGGACGTTGCTTATGTCTGGGACCTGGACTGCTGACAGGAAAAGGCCGTGCTGAACCACCCAATACTAAAATCTCATTGCTTCCTGCAGAGAGAGTGACGGCATGTTCCTCCTTGTTTGTTGATATACCAGACAGTGGACATGTTGTCCGTCTGGATGAGAAGTGATCCCAGAACTGGTGGTGACTGGAACGCCTGGAGAGCATAGAGGACTGCCCTTGTCTCCAGAATGTTGATGTGGAGCAGAAGTTCCTGAGTGGACCAAGACCCTTGTGTCTCATGGTCCCCAGATGGCCCCCATCCCATGTCCAAAGCATCAGAGGTGAGGATCTGGGTGGGGTTGGGTAGTGAAAGGAGCTTCCGCCAACAGGTTGGAAAGATCTTGCTGCCAACGGAGATCTTTCTGGAGGCTGTTGGAGATCGTGACCCGTTGGTTCATGTCATCCGTCCTCTGGTCCCATTGGACTTGAAGAGACCACTGGTGACCCTCATATGTAATCTGGCCAGGGGAACCATAGAGATGGCCACTGCCATAAGTCCCAAGAGACTGAGCACAGCATGTGCTGGGATCCATCGAGCCTGGGCCACTAGGGTGGCTTGAGAAACTAAAGTCTCGGCTCGATCTAATGGCAGGAAAGCCTTCCTGGACTGTGTCTAGTACTACTTCAATGAATTGGAGGCGCTGAGAGGGTACTAGCTGGGACTTGGGGAAACTGACAGATGCCCAGCTGGACAAACAAGTCCAGAGTGAAAGAGAGAGACTCTTTCAGGCTGTCTGAAGAGGGTGCTGAGAGGAGCCAGTCATACAGATATAGGGAACACGTAAATGCCCTTTGCGGCGAAGAAATGCTGCAACCACCGCTAGCACTTGGTGAAACCCGGGAACCGAGGAAGGGCCAAAGAGTAGTGCTCAGAATTGAAAATGGTTCTCCTGGAAGGAGAAATGAAGAGCGGCGGTGGGCGGGAGGATGAAGATATGTAGGTAAGCATCCTGCATATCCAGGGAGCACAGCCATGAGTTTGGTTGGAGTAGGGAAGAAGAACCTGAAAAGCCAGCACTGAAACCTCTTGTACTCGACAAAGAGCTTGAGCGCAGAGATCCAGGATCGCCTCAGATCGCCCATCTTCTTTGGTACTAGGAAGAAGTGGAATAAAATCCCTTCCTACTTGGTCTTGAGGGACAGGTTACATAGATACATAGACAGTGTCGGCAGATAAGGGCCTATGGCCCACCCAGTCTGCCCATTTAAGTTTGTAAGTTCAGTTTATGTTTTCCAGGAAGTCTGTTGCCCCTTACTCCTGACCTCCAGAATTCCTTTATGTCTATCCCATGCATTCTTAAATCCTGTGATTGTTTCAGCCCACCACTTCCTCCGGCAGGGTGTTCCACTTGTCCACCACCCGTTCTGTGAAGAAATTCTTCCTCACGTTTCCTCTGAATCGCCCTCCTCCAACTTCATCCCATGCCTCTAGTCCTGGAACATCTTTTTCGCTAAAAATAGTGCATTCCTGCACCCTGTTCCTCCCTGTAAGATACTTGTATGTCTCTATCATATCCCTCTCCCTCCTCTCCTCCAGGGAGTACATGTTCAGTGCCTTCAACCTGTCCTCATAGGACTTGTGATGCAATCCATGCACCATCTTTGTTGCCCTCCTCTGAACCTTCTCTACCCTGTCTATGTCCTTACGTAGGTAAGGTCTCCAGAACTGCACAGTGTACTCCAGGTGTGGCCTCACTAGTGTCTTGTATAGTGGAATTATGGCCTCCTTTTCCTGCTGGTGATGCCCCTGCCTATGCATCCCAGCATCCTATTTCTTTACCTGCTGCCTTGTCACACTGTTTCCCTGCCTTGAGGTCATCAGAGATGATAACTCCAAGATCCCTTTCCTGCTTGGTGCATGCTATATCCTCACCCCCAACTGATATACTGTGCCAGGGTTTTGTGCCCCATATGCATTATCTTGCACTTCCTTCTTTCTAAGGCCGCTTTTGCAGGAGAGCCTGAATCTCCTGGAAGACTATGGGGATCTGATCCCTTGAATAAAAGACCATCCCAGAGGGTGAGGTGCAGGGATCTCAGTGAACTCTATCGAGTGACCTCGTTGAATGAGTTGCAGAACCCATAGGTCCACGGTGATGGCCCTCCATCCCACCAGGTGGAGGCTGAACCTCCCTTCTACGGTTCCTCCTTGAAGACTGAAGGTAAGGGAGGAGGGGAAGAAAAATTACTCACCTTAGTAATTCTGTTTCTTCCCAGTGATACTCAGGTATTCATAACTTCTGCAGTAAGCCTGAAGGGTTGGATTGCCCAGAGAGAATGGACATTATGCAAATGATGGAATCATCAGCGCGTGATAACTTTTCAAATACTGCCCTATACTAACTGCCAATGTTCTAAACCTCCTCAGATTTTCTAGGAGCCTGAAAAGGCAAGCAACCCAGTAAGAAAAACAAAGTATTTGAAAAGGGGAAATAATTCAGAATGACCCTAATTTGGTCAAAATAGGAAACTCCAACTGGAGAACACACAGAAACATTACTGAAAAGTCAGCATGCCAGCAAAACATGCAAAGAGTAAAGACCATGAGCCCTGTTTACCAACTTGTACCACTATGTGGCAACATATATACACATCGTGGTGTACCCTTTTGTGGTAGCACAGCATGCGGGAGTGCAGAGGCTTGAGTTCTGGAAGGGAAATAGGGTGGAAGTTAGAATACCTGAGTATCACTGGGAAGAAACAGAATTAGTAAGGTGAGTAATTTTTTCTTCTAACCCCAGTAATACTCAGTTAACTTTCTGCAGACTACAAAGCAGTACCACTGGAGGTGGGCACAGAACATTTACTTGGGAAACAGACTCTGCAGAACTGCTGTGCCAAACCTAGCATCACTTCTGGACTGGATGTCTAGACTAATGCTTTGTAAAGGTGCGTACTGTTTTCCAGGTAGCTGCTTTACAGAGATCCACTCAAAGGAACATCCCTTGCAGCTGCAATCGTAGCAGCTGTCCCCTGGTGGAATGTGCCCTCAACTCTGTGTAGCAGAATTGAATACACTGGACTATCCAACGAGAAATAGATCTTTTAAATGTTGGATTATCTTTTCTCACATCCCGAAGGTTAGAATGCTCCAGTGAAAAAAGACAGGTATGGTAATGGATTGGTTGATGTGAAAATCAGAGACTACCTTTGGTAGGAATTTTCTATTTGTTCTCAAAACTACCTTATCTCTGTGAAAGGAGATATAATCCTGCTCCACAGAGAGGGCTTGTAGATCACTTATTCTTCTTGCAGAAGTAATTTCCACTAGGAAAACTGTTTTCCAAGTGACATATTTAAGCTGAGCTGTAGCCATAGGCTCAAAGGGATACCCAATGAGCTTGGCTATATAGACATTAAGGTCCCATGCTGGCACTGGTACCCTGTGGGGAGGGTGCAAATGAGCCAAACCCTTGAAGAACCTTTTAAAATGGGGTCTGAATCTAGTGATACCCTAGCACCAGCAGAAATGTAAGCAGACAATGCTGCAAGGTGTACCTTGAGGAATTTGGTTGTAGGCCCAGAGAATGTAAATGAGAGGGGTAATCCAAAACAGCTGGGACCCCAGCCTGTAATGGAATCAAACTTAGTCGAACACAGATGGAAAAGCTTTTCCACTTAAAGGAGTACGTTCTTAGTAGAGGGTTTCCTATAGCCCCTCAAAATGTGAAGCACAGAATCAGAGAGTTGCAAATTAGCATGCTCCAACTCCTCAAGAACCAGGCTTTGAGATTGAGGACTTGAGGTTCAGGTACAACAGGTTGGAGGTCAATAGATTGTGCCTCAGAGGGAGTCTTATCGGTTTGGCCGCAGACATTGAGAGCATTAGAGAGTACCATGGCTGCCTGGGCCAGTCTGGTGCTATCAGGATCAGGGATGCTGAATGGGACCTGAGCTTGAGCAACACTCTGAAGACTAGGGAAAAGGAGGGAAAGGCAAGGCAAGGCAAATTTTATTTAAAAGACTCCCATCCCGGAGGCTCTGGCGCTGTACATCAATCAAATAAATACAGCACAGCACAATGATAACCAATGAAATACACTGTTTACACTGAGGAAAGCATACAGGAACCTCCCTGACCAGTCTAGAGTCAGGGCATCCAGCAGCAAAGTGCCCTGGATCTGGTGGCCTGCAGCAATACTGAGGCAAGTGGTGGTTCTGGTGGGAAACGAACAAGGCCACCTCTGGAGTGCCCCTCACCTTCGGAAAAACTATGTCCACCACCTGTTTGTTCAGAGTCCATTCGTGATGGGCCTGGTTGATTTTACTTATGGAATCTGCCAGGGTATTGTCCTTTCCTGGAAGATGTATTGCTTGTAAGGAAGCTCCCAGAGAATACACCAGGTCCAAATTTTCATGGCCTCTTGTGCAAAGGGGCCCTAACCTGGTACCTCCCTGTCTGTTGATGTAGTACATTGTGGTGGTATTGTCTGTTCTGACCTGTACCATCTTTGACTGTATCAGACCTGAAAAGTTTTAGAGCCAGAAAACAGACCCGAGTTCCAACAGGTTTATGTGCTGGAGGGACTCTGAAGCTAACCAGGTGCCTTGTACTGTATGATCTTCCAAATGGGTGCCCCAGCCCAAAAGGGATGCATCTGTTGTGAGAACAACTGAGGAGTTGTCTTTCTGCAAGGGAACACCTTCCCTTAGATTGGAAACTTGTTTCCTCCACTGCAAAGTCTGCAGCAGGGTTCTTGTGACTGAATGGGTTTTGACAGAGTCTCTTTCTTTGACTCCAGTGAGCCCTGAGGTGGAACTGGATGTCCCTCATTTGAAGCCTTGCAACCAGCACTGTGGCTGTGGATGCAGCCTTATGTCCCAGAAGTTGCAAGAACTGCCTTGCAGGCTTGCTCCTGTTCAAGGTGAAGGAATTTGCCACTAGCTGAAGATTTCTGATCCTGTCCAGAGGGAGTAGGCCCTGCCCTGCAGGGTGTCTATATCTGCCCCTTATGAACTGCAACCTTTGTGCAGGAGTGAGGACTGACTTTCGAGACTGATAATGAACCCTAAGGATTCCAAGAGACCTTGAGTAAGGTTTAAGTACTGAATGACCTGTTGAGGTGATCTGCCCACCAACAGTCAGTCGTCCAAATATGGAAAAACTGTCACCTTGCCTTCAAAGGTGTGCACCACCGTGCTAAGCACATTGTAAACACCCTTGGGGTCAAGAAAGGCCAAAAGGCAGGGTTGAAAACTGGTAATGACCTGAAGGGAGCTTGAATCCGAGGTATTTTCTGTGAGACTTTTATGGAATGTGGAAATAGGCATCCTTCAAGTCCAGTGATGCCAACCAATCCTCGCTTTGGACTATTGGCAGAACCAATGCTAAAGCTACCATTTTGAACTTTGGCTTTCTTAGATGCCTGATTAGGCTCCGAGATCTAAACAGGCCACCACTCCCACTTTTCTTTGTGGTGAGGAAGTATCTGGAGTAAAAGCCCTTTCTCTCAATGGGCTTGGGACAGGTTCCACTGCTTTTAGAAGTAGCAGTTTCTAGACCTCTGCCTCCAACAGAATCTTTTCTGCCAGGGAGGTGCACTGAAACCCTTGGCTGTTAAAGGAGGAAGGATTTGAAACCCAGAAACAGACCCTGACCGACCAACTCCAGGACGCACTTGTCTGTGGTGATGGTCAGCCAAGCCTGGAGAAAGTGGGAAAGTCTACCTCCAACCAGGAGTGAGAAGGTGGCCTGTATTTCAGGGGTCTGCTTAGATTGGGGTGGAGGTTGTGCTCACGCCTAGACCCCCTTCTACCCCTGCCCCTAGCGTTCCCCTGTAGAGGGTACTGTTGGTACTGGGCATGGCCTCTGGCTGAAAGGGCCTAGTGTGGGAAGGACCTGCCCCGCCTCCCTTCCATAACGGCTGGTGGATGGAGAAGCTTTCTCTCTCTCTCTACTAGAGTTGCTCCTATAGGTGGTCTTGACTCATCCACCATCTTCATGTATGCCACAGTGGATTCTCCAAAAGAGCATTTCCTCTAAAGGAAAATCCAGAGCCTTAGACTGTGTGTCAGCAGTGGGATTTGTGGCCCTCAGCCAAGCAAATCTCCTCTGGACTCCGTGTTTGCCATCCATCTGGCTGCAGCATCTGGTTGGTATCAGCAGCCATCTGGAATTGGTACTTAGCCACCTCTAGCCCAAACCTAGCTGTTTCTGCTAGGTCGTCAGACAGGGATGAGGGGCTTTCTGGAAATGGCCAGTACTGACTGCCACAGGGACTTTGGTACTGGGCAGCACAGGCCTGGAAGTTAGCCTGCCGCATGGCTAGGGAAGCGGACAGGTATCCTTTCCTTGCCATGCTAACCATTTTCCTAGAGTCCTTATTTGGTGGGTGGGATGCCAGAAGGACTCTAGCCTTATCGCAGGCTGCCTGCTGGATGACCCCTTGGTGATCTGGATGGGAAAAAGGAACTCTGCACCTTCCCTCTCCAACTGATATTTTTGTCCAGCCTCTTCTCGGGGACAGAATTTGGGGTCTGCAACAATTTTAGAGCATGCATCTTAAAAATTTATTGACTGGGAGAAGGAGGGCTTTGGTGGGCGTTAAACCCATCATCTCCAGATATTCTATTTCTCCTTAACCTCCACTTCTTCCCTTGTGGAGATGTCAAGGGCATCAGCCATCTTTCTCACAAAGGTAAAGTGAGAAGAAAATCTTCAGATGTCCCTCCTGCTCTGGGGAAACCTCGGGCAAGATGGGTTCCCATTCATCCCCCTCATAATCACTGCATTCCTTCTCTTCAACAGGAGGAACAATGCCAGGCTGACCTGCTGTGACGGTGGCTGCTGTGCAGGGGCACCAAACCCTACAAAGCCTGAATAACTTTAAAAGCCTGTGCAATTTCCAGAGGAGTTGGCATGACACCAGCAGATACAGAAGTACCCAGATTAATAGTTGGGGGTTCAGTATGCTTCTGCTTATGTGCTTTTAGAGGGAACTGGGGAGCTAGCCGTTCAGAAGACCTCTAGCACTTTTATCACCCATATCAGAGGTGAAAGCAACAACACCTGTGAGTACAGTAACAGAGGGTATTGGCTGGTCAGAGCCAGAGGGACCCTTAGGGAGCTTTTTCTTTAGCCGTTCCAGGCATTTTACAATTGTTTTTCATGAAAAGTCAGGCAGATTTGACAATCCTCTTTAAGACGCTCATAACACAGACAAGGACACACACAGTATCTGCCTTTGCAAAACGTCCCCACATTGTGTATCATTCTTAAAACGGGCTCGCCGGTCTTTTTTTGTTTTTCTGCCATTTACACAGACAAAAAGAGAACCACAAAAATGCAAAATAATGTGGTTATGCTTGGTTCCAGAACCGAAGGGAACGGAGGAACTGAACCGATAAAATTTCTGGAACCAGAGCTAGCTGTTCGTAACTGATAAGTTCAGTTACAAAAACTATTTTAAACAATTTTTAAAGAAAAATAAAGCGGGTTTTGCGCTAGAAAACCCCTAAATCATAAAAGTAGTCCGTTCCTCTCGGTTATCCGAACCGCAAAATGACTAAACTACTACTAAAACAAGTTTAGCTAAAATACACAATCAATATAAGGTAGCAAATGAATAAAAAGGAATACTTATACCTTTTTTTTTTTATAAGTTTCTTCACTTCTGACAGATGATGAAGAGCGACACTCTGACGACCAGACTGTTCAAGGCGGAAAGTAAAATCCGAGGAGGTTTAGAACATAGCAGTCAGTATAGGGCAGCATTTGAAAAGTTATGTGCTGATGATTCCGTCATTTGCATATGTTCCATTCTCTCTGGGCAGTCCAACCCTTCAGGCTTACTGCAGAAAGTTATGAATACCTGAGTATTACTCGGGTTAGGAGGAGTCAGGAGCTGAGGGAGAGGAGCTTTGGCCCCGGAGGCAGACTTGGGAAATTTTGCCTGAGGGTTTGGCTCCAGATCCAGGGAATGCTGTTTGCCCTGGGTCTTATTCCATCATCTTTGGCGCGAAAAGGCTGCTTCTTTTGCCCGTTCTATACATGGAGCGACGTCCGAGGATCGCCTGCTCTCCTGCACCCAGTTATTATATCCTTGTGTCGCCAAAAGGATGGAACCCCTAAAGGGGCATCCAGGAGGGAAGACTGGACGTCCTGTGCCAGACCTGCGATCCTAAGCCAGGAAAGACGTTGGATGTAGATCCCGTAGCGAGAGTCCTAGCAACGAATCTACCAAATCGTCACGTTGCTCAAAGAGCATGACAACACGAAGAATTGTTCATATGGACCTTGTCCAGTAGCTTGTTTCTACGCTGCCTCATCCATTACATCTTGAAGGTCCCCTCAAGCTCTGAGAGGGAAGCTTTCTGGAAGGCCACCATATGTGACACATAGTTAAGGGACCGGATGGCACAGGAAGTAGAGGAATATATCTTCCTGCCAAACTGGCCAACTGCCTTGAAGTCCTTATTGGGAGGAGAAGAACTCAAATGCTTGGGTTATGCCGACCGGTCATGACGGCGTAATGACCACTGAGTCGACCTTGGATGAGAAGTTAGATGTGGAATTCCTTCCGGGGGTATGTGCAATCGGCCTTTCTGGATACAGCTGGAATAGAGGAGGGCTGTTGCCAAATGGTGGTGACCAGATCCTCACGAGGACCGATCCAGGAGGGATGGGTAGAGGGTCTGAAGTGGCCAGATCCAGGTGTTCCGCCAGTCTCTTGCGGTGGGATCAATTTCTTTTGAAGGCCAGCCTCCTGCTGCCTGAATAGTCCTCAAAAGGTCACCGAAGGAGGGTCTTCTGGAGGTGATTTAGGAGATTCCGTAGGTGGGACTTCGACTGGAGAGTGAGTGTCCAAAGGATCGGTGTTGATGTCAGAGTCAGAAAGATCTGAGCCGCTGGGGATGGACGGGTCCACCCCAGAGGAGCCCACCGCAAGGAACCAGAGGCTCGTCCAGAAGGAATCAGTGGGGAGATGCCTAGGCAGGGAATGTCACCCAGCAGATGCCAACTTAGTTCAGTGAGAAGCTGGGTCCTGGCATCCTGCCACCATGCCGGGATCGCATCCCGATCAATTGGCGGTGGAAGAGGAGGAAGAGGCTGGTAGCCTGGGTATTGTGGTTGTTGCCATGGAGGATATTGGAATCCTGGCAATCCCAGAGGGTAACCATAGGGAGAATACCCAGGGTATCCCAAGCCGGCAGCACAGGGCCTGGCATTGGGTAATGAGGTGCCAGAGGCCCACCCGGTTGCAGATAATGGGGATCTGGTCCCGAAAACTGCCTGAAGGATCTGCACGACCTACCGGGAGGGCAGTGCAGAGGCCCACAAGGCGTGGGATCAGAAAGGGCTCCTGAAGGTCCCGAAGGAAGAGGCTCCATATCTGGATCCTGAGCCAGCGATGGACTCCTGCCCAGGAGCGGCAAAGACCAGGCGAAGGGGGTAACTCGGTAGAAACCCCAACGAAAGGTCCAAGAATGATCCTGAAGGCAAGGACAAGGCAGGATCAGGTGGCAAATCCCTGGGATGAAGAACCTGAGGGATAAGGGTCTCCTACCAGCACGCTCGTGCCGACGTCTGGGTCCTCACGGGAGCCGATGGTGAGACAGAGTCCAGGCGGATGACAGTGGATCCATCGCCTGACTTGCCGGACCTGACCAAGCTGACAGCAGCGAGGGGCGCCCGCTATGTGACGGTCGAGGCCGTGTGCCTGTCGACTGAGTCGGAGGGTAACATCGGCAGTGCTCGGTGGAGGAGATGCAACAGACACCTCAAGAAGCGCTACCCTGGCTGCCCGCTCACCTCGGCAGGAGGGGAGAAGGTGACTGGCCCAAAGAAGAGGACGGGTACCTGAAGAAGTACTCTGTTTTTGAGGAAACAGGCCTTCCATGTGGTGATGGACTCCTCTCCCGGCGCATCTCTTTATCTTTCTTTTCCTCAGGGGCTGCAGTGCCATTTACCACCTTCCTTAGTTTCTTGAAGCTCTTTTTTCTTCACGACGCTAGCCATCGAAAGTAAGAAGGTGAGCCTTGAGGGTCTGCTTGTGTCTGGTCCAGGTGGCTTGATTAAAGCCCTGACAGATGGCACACTCGTCCAAGTTGTGCTTGGGGCCTAGACACAGAAGGCAGCGGAATGGTCGTCCCCATGCGGGATTTGAGCTCTGCACTTAGAGCGCTTCTATTTTGGGTGAGCCGACAAACTCTCGGTCAGATGCTGGTGAACAAAACGTTTCAGAAGTGAAAAAAACGTTGAATGACGCAGATGCGTTGGAGCAACTGTTCTTACACGAGCTGAACGAACTGAGGCGACGGCGGAAAGAACTGGAGGGCAGGCGTGGACCCCCCATTTTATAGTCAGCCTGACATCACGCTACCTGACATCGGGGTCCTCGCTGATGATGGCTAGCTACAAGTTTGTTTGGAACCTGACGCTTGGGGCTTAGTCCTATATGTGAAGACCTACTTCAGGAATCCTCTCAAAGTAAGATCTGGAGTTCTCTGTAAAGAGACAGATAAAGTGATGGACTGGTTTAAATGGAAATCAGACACCACTTTGGGAAGGAATTTTCTATTGGTCCTGAGGACCACTTTATCCCTGTGGAATGAGATGTAATCTGCATCTGTGCACAGGGCCTGTAAACTCACCGATTCTTCTGGCTGAAGTAATAGCAACCTGAAACACAGTTTTCCAAGTGTTATACTTCAAATCTGCTGTTGCCATTGGTTCAAATGGGGCATCCATGAGCATGACAATGCAGATATTCAGATTCCAGGTCAAACTGGTTCGCTCAAAGGAGGGTACAAGAGGTTAGGGCCTTTAAAATATTTCCTGAAGACTGGATGAGGCCATGGACCTCTCTTTACCAGCTGACAGGTAAGCTGAAACTGAAGCCAAATGAACCCCGAGTGTCGAAGGCTTCAGACCTAAAGAATGCAAATGTGTCAGGTAATCCAGGAGAATGGCTAGGTCAGCCCTGGATGGGTCAACACCTTACCTGTACACCATATGCAAAACCTCTTCCACTTAGCATAGAAACATACAGACTTAGACTTTGACGACAAATAAGGACACGCTTGGCCCACCTAGTCTGCCCATTTCCCTACCTACAGGATAAGCTGCAGATCCTATTTAACCAACAGCCTATTTCTTCCTACTCCCCACAAAATTGCCTTATGTCTGTCCCATGTTTTCTTGAATTCTCCCACAGTTTTAGAACCCACAACCTCCTCAGGAAGGCTATTCCATGTCACCACCCTCTCTGTGAAAAATACTTCCTCACATTGCCCCTGAGCCGTCCCCCTCTATCTAGCAGAGTTTTTATTTTTAGTGGAAGGTTTCCTGGAACCCCTAAGTACTGTCAGCACCTGTTCTCACAGTTTACGATTAACATACTCTAAGTCCTCAAGAGCCAGGCCTTAAGCCTTAGTAATTTGAGGTTGGGGTACAGCATCCTGCCCTGAGAGGATGTCAGTAGGTTGTGCCTCCGGGCAGATGAATTGAAGGTACCACTGATAGAGCCAACAGGAGTGAATACCAGTGTTGCCTCACCCAATCTGGTGCCACCAGTATCACTGTTGCCGATTAGCACCTCAATTGCAGCAGGGTCCCGAATATCACTGGAAACGAAGGAAGGCATACAGAAACTTCCCAGTCCAATCCAGTGCTAACGCATTCAGGGTAATGTGCCCCAACAGGAGGCCTGCAACAGTATACTGGTAACTGGTAATTTTCTGCAGAGGCGAAGAGAACTATCTCTGAGTGCTCCATCGTCTGAAAATCGAACTGAGTATTTGAAGATTCAGGCACCACACGTGGTGGTCCTGACTTATCCTGCTGAGGGAGTCTGCCAGCACATTATCCTTTCCTGGAAGATGATGATGATGAATCAGCATTTATATAGCGCTTTCATACATCCAAAGCGCTTTACAAGCAATGCTAGACTGGTAGTGAAGTGACTGAATGTGTGGTGGCAGCCATATTGCACATCATCACCCACACACAGCCTGGATAATTGCATGAACCGGTTTATGGGAAGGGAATGTTGGCCTGGACACCGGAATGTTCCCTACTTTGCGAAGAGTGCACTGGGTTCTTTACTTCCACCTGGACACCCACCAGGACAACACCAGGATGGGCAGAAGGACCTCGGTTTACCATCTCATCCAAGGGCGGCACACCTAAGCAGTACAGCACCCCCCAATACTGCACTTGGATGCCAGCGATTTTTAGGTGCAAGTCCAAACCCAGTGTGGGACGAGAACCCACGACCTTCTGGTCCAGAGGCGGATGTGTTACTCAACTGAGCCACACTGACACCCTGTATGGCTGATGTATGGCTGATAGGGATACCTTCATGGAGTAAGCCAGGGACCACAGCCTAACTGCTTCTGTGCACAGTGGGGCTGACCTGGTTCCTCCCTGTTTGTTGATGTAATACATAGCAGTGGTATTGTCTGTTCTGACCTGCACCACTGTGTTCTGAAGATGTGGAGCAAATGCCTGCAGGGCTAGGTACACTGCTTTGAGCTCCAGCAGATTTATGTGCAACAGGGATTCTTGAGGAGACCATGTGCCACTTGCTGTATAATCCAACATATGTGCTCCCCAACCCAGAAGGGATGCATCTGTTGTAAGAACTAAGGAAGGTTGTTCCTTTGTGAAAGGCACACCTACCCGGTTGTGCTCGTCCAGCCACCACTTGAGTGCCTGTAGCAGACTGTGGGTGACTGGGACCAGTTTGGACAAGGGATCTGTCCTCTGCGACCAATACCTGTCTCAGGTGGAACTGGATGTCTCTCATTTGGAATCTGAAAACTAGTGCCACGTACTAGCAATACCCGTCACCTACCTTTCTAACTTATCCCTGTCTCAGGGCACCTTACCACCTATATGGAAGACAGCACATGTCATACCACTGTTCAAATCAGGTGACCCTGGCAATCTCAATAACTATAGGCCAATTTCTCTCCTCCGGTCCTGTCCAAGCTCCTACAGAAAATTGTAAATGCACAGCTGAGGACTCACCTTGAGTCTAGGAACTGCTAAACCCTATACAGTCCGGATTCAGAGCTAAACACAGCACTATCTCAGCCCTCGCCAAAGTTACTAACAACTGGCAGCGTAATCTTGAGAGCAAAAACTTTATTTGTGCTGTTTTCCTGATCTAAGCAAGGCTTTCGACACCGACCATAGTCTGCTCCTCTCCTCCCTTCAAACCATAGGTGTGAACCCCTTCTCTCTGCGCTGGTTTACTGACTATCTTACAGGCGCCTTCAACAAGTTAAAGCCGAAGGAGGCCTGTCCCCTTAAAAACTCTGCAAAAGAGGGTACCTCAAGGTTCTATATTACGGCCCTTACTTTTGCAATCTACGTTAATAACATCGACTACTGTATAAAAGAAGCCAACATCCATCTGTTTCCAGATGATACAGTTCTCACGTGAGTCGTCCAACACCTGAAGCTGCCTGCAATGACCTATAGTCAGAATTCAACCTTTGCAAAACCAACTCCTCCAAAAAATACTCCTTAACGCAAAAACTAAAGCGATGGTCAATCAATTTTCCTATCATTGGTTGATTACACTGATTTCCTCTACAGCCAATGCTCCAACTCTTACATGGCTAAACTGGACACACTCTACCATCGAGCACTGAGGTTTATAACGGGACTTCCTTCGACATGCATCACTGCAACCTATATGCAGCAGTGGAGTTGACATCACTAAAGTTCAGGCACCACAGAAACACCGCTCTCTGGACCTGTAGAGCCATCTCTAATAAGCTGCCTTACTATAGCTACTGCTATCTTCCCAGTATAACTGGGAAATACGCATTAAGAAGTTACTCAGCTATTACACTTAAAGTACCCAAAGCAAAATCCCACTTTGGCAGAGCAGCCATAAGCTTACGTGCTACCTACCTTATGGAGCGATCTACAAAAAAACTCAAATTCATACTCTAATCTGTATAAATGCCTTCAAAGGCGCTTTATTTCCATTACAATCAGAGAAGTATCTAACTGCTTCACCCACTAAGACCCAGTACCAGTGTCTGCACTGGTATATAGCCACACCTAGAGCGAATTTAAGTACTGAACCCTAGCTTAACATAGAAACAGACTTTGACGCAGATAAGACCGCTTGGCCCATCTAGTCTGCCCATTTCCTACCTACAGGATAGGCCGCAGATCCTAGTTAACCAACAGCCTATTTCTTCCTACCCCCAAGAATTGCCTTATGTCTGTCCCATGCATTCTTGAATTCTCCCACCGCTTTAGACCCCACAACCTCCTCAGGAAGGCTGTTCCATGCATCCACTACCTTTCTAGAAATAATACTTCCTCACATTGCCCCTGAACCGCTCTTCTATCTTTTAAATTGTGTCCCCTTGTTCTTGCACGCCTCTTTTCTGAAAGATGCTACCCTCCTGGACTTTGTTGATTCCACTGAGGTACTTAAAAGTTTCTATCATGTCCCCTCTCCCTTCTTTCCTCAAGGGTATACATATTAAGCTCCTTTAGTCTCTCTTCATACGCTTCTCTTGCAGACCCTGCACCATTTTAGTTGCCCTCCTCTATCCTATCTATGTCCTTGCGGAGATGGGGTCTCCAGAACTGGACGCAGTACTACAGATGGGGTCTCACCAACTGTCTGTACAGAGGATAACAACTTCCTGTTTTCTGCTACTGATGCCTCTCCCATGCATCCCAGTATACCCCAGCCCTCCCTACTGCCTTGCTCCTCACAAGCCTAATTGTTCTCCCTCTTATCCCGTGCCTTATCAACACTAGGCCCGTCCATCCCTTATCCTTCCTTACCCAACTCTGGATAGGAGCTCACTACCCCTGGGTTGTGACATCCTTCCATGCCCGCACTTTATAGCATTCAATCTGGGCTCACATACTCCTTTTCTCCATCCACCTTCTCTACATCCCGTTTAACAACTCCTCTCTGTGCACCGTGCCCCCTAGCCTTTCTCCCGCTATCCTCCTCCCTCCCCCCACCTTTGCCTCTACCTGGTGTATATTTTTTATTTTTTTCTTCCTTACTTCTCTCCTGCAACCTTAGATAACCTGCTTTATCTTCCTATAGACACTTCTATGTATGTAAATACCCTGTAATCTGTACAATATCTGTAAAATTCTATGTACATATGAACTCTTTTCTTCCTCTCTGTAAACAGTATTATCTGTATTGCCTTGTAAATACCTGTGTTGACCTGTATATACAATTGTTCATGCTCCACCCAGGTCCATCTTGCAAATGAGCTTCTGCTCAACGATGAATGCCTGGTTAAATAAAGACTTGATTGATTGATGTGGCCCAAAAGCCTGAAGAACTCTGCTGGTCTGGGTTTTCCTGGCACAAATGAGCATGCAATCCAGAATGCTGTTTACCCTGTCCTGTGGCAGGACAGCTCTGCCTACACTGGTGTTTAGTTCTGCACCAATGAACTCAAGTACCTGAACTGGTGTTTGCTGAGACTTCTGTTTGTTTATGAGGAAACCCAGGTATTCCTGAGTAGACTGTTAGTGCTAAGGCCTGCTCTGCAAGTTGTAGGATGAACCCACTACTAACCAGTCATCCACGTGGGAAAGACAACACCCTTGTTATCTCAGAAACTCCACTACCATGGCCAAACACTTTGTGAAGGCCCTTGGGCAGAAGTCAGACCAAAAGGAAGGGTTGAAAACTGATAATGGCCTGAGGGCAATCTGAATCTCGGTACTTTCTGTGAGAAGATCTGATGGGGATGTGAAAATAAGCATCCTTTACATCTAGGGAAGCTAGCCAGTCTCCCTTTTGTAAAGTGGAAATGGTTAGCGCAAGAGTGTCCATTTTGAATTTTGATTTCAGAATGTGTCTGTTTAGAAGTCTTAAATCCAGGATAGGTCACCAATCCACACTTTTCCTTCTTGTAAGGAAGTATCTGGGTAGAAGCCTTTGCCCGCTGGTTTAGGGGCACCAGCTCCACTGACTTGATTGCTAGCAGATGTTTTACTTCTGCATCCAGTAAACTTCTGTCTGCAGACGTAACTGGTGCAAATGTTCTTGCTCTCAGCTTGGGAGAGATTTGAAGTGGAGTTCAGACCTTGGCTCACCACCTCCAGGACCCACTTGTCTGTGGTGATGAAATACCAGTCCTGGAGGTAATGAGCCAGTCTGCCACCCACTAGTGGATTTATGACAGGGGATGCGACCTGTACTAGCCTCATCAGGGGTTCTGAGTGGGCTGTGCTTAAATCATAGGAGAGGGAGATGCTCTCCTGCCCTTTCACAAAAATATCCTCCTAAGCTGTTGTTGCAGCTGAGAGGCCTGAGCCTGGAAAATGGTCTGGAATAGGATCCGCTACCCCTGCCTCCCTAGTTTAGGCCCTATAGGATGTGGAAGGCCTATCCTTAGAATTACCTCTATAGGTGACCTTATATTCTTCTACCTTCTTCATATAGGACTCTGTTTGTCACCAAATAGCACACTTTTCTCAAATGGAAAGTGCATTGCCTTGGCCTGGGTGTCCAAGGTCAGGTTTGTGGCCCTGAGCCAGGCAAATCTCCTAAGGGAGACAGATAGTGCCATCAACCTGGCTGCAGAATCGTTAGTGTTCACAGCCATGCGGAACTGGTATTTTATGGCATCTAGAGCAGCTCTTGCTGTATCCTGAAGGTCCACTGCCACCTCACATGGCACTCTGTCAGCCAGGGCTAAAACTGCATTCCAGAGTGCCTTCTGGTATTACACTGCATAAGCCATATAGTTGGCCTGTCTAAGTATGAAGTCAGAAGAGGAAGGTAATAATCCCTCTTTACAAGACACTGGTTAGGCCCCATCTGGAGTACTGTGTGCAGTATTGGAGGCCACACCTTCACAAGGACATTAACCAAATTGAGGCAGTCCAGAGAAGGGCAACCAAAATGGTGCAGGGACTGCATCAGAAAACATATCTGGACAGACTAACGGAGCTCAATATGTATACCCTAGAGCAAAGGAGGGAGAGAGGTGATATGATCAAAACATTCAAACACTTTAAGGGCATTAACATGGTGAAAGAGTCTAACATGTTTCAATATAAGAAAAGTAGCAGGACAAGAGGACACAGCATGAGATTAGAGGGAGGCCGATTAAGGGGTAATGTGAGGAAGTTCTTTTCATAGAAAGGGTGGTGGATGCATGGAATGGCCTACTTCAGGAAGTGGTGGATATGAATACAGTGTAGGGCCTCAAACAGACATGGGATAGGCAAAAGGAGCAATACAGATGAGTATGAATAGATAGGCCATTGATAGAGCAAAGGCCGATGGCACATTTATAAGGTAGAAAAGAAATGGGCAGACTGGATGGGCCTTGCAGTCCTTATCTGCCATCAACTTCTATGTTCCTATGAGAGAAGCAGTCATATACCCTTTATCCCCCCATTGCATCCATCTTCCGAGAATCCTTATCTGGAGGATGGGTAGCCAAGGAATTGTGGCTTTGTTGCAGGCAGCAGCCTGCACAACTCCTTCAGGGTCAGTCAGGGTGGCGAATAGAAAATCAGCTGTTGGCCTATCAAGCTGATATTTCTTATCAGCTCTTTGTCAACTCCTGGAATATTTGTAATGCTGTCTTTTTCAAGGACTTATGCACAGGCAGTAAAACACGCTTTGTGGGGCTAGCCCCATCATGTCCAAGAATTCTGCTTCTTCCACATCCTCCTCTGTCACCTGCAGAGGGAGGTTGAGCGTTTCCACCATACTTTAACAAAAGCATAATGTGAGGTACAATCCTTGGGACCCCTGGTGGGTGGGGGACCGAACTCCTGTTCTGGAGAAACCTCTGGATCCATCGTTCCTTCTCAAAATCATAATCCTCCTCCTCCTCAGGAAAAGGCCGCCTCAGGTTCCTGAGAAAGGTGGAACCGCACAGGAACTGGGGCAGTCGGTACTGGAACTGGAATGCAGCTTGCAGTGCTTGCAAGACCTGTAAGACCATGGCAATGTCCTCAGCCGAGGGCATACCAGTTTTGTCAGCTGGGAGCTCCTTAGCCTTCTCGGCCGGAGGCACCGACATGCTTTTCCTTACATTTTTCGTAAGTGGAACAGGTTCAGTCCCTAAGTCCACTGACCTTTTGACTTACCCTGCTCAACTTTATCTGATCCTTTATCAGGATCCTTGGCTTACCTCCATCCTTTCTTGTGCCAGAGGTGAAGGAACCACTTTCACCAGTATTAGTAGAAGCAGAGGCCATTTTCTTAAATTTTGTACCTTTTCTTGAGAGTTTTAGGACAAAATGTTTTACAAATATCACAATTTGCAAAATATGGCTAGCTCCAGACGAAAACACACAACGAATGTCTGTCTGTTTTAGCTATGATCTGGCCACAAGAGACACCATTTGAAACCAGTGGGTCCTGTGCATTTCTTAGACTTAACAACAGGAGCCTCTGACACCGAGCAGGAATCGCTAAAGAAAATCTATCCAATTATCGGTTCCTTAGAACTGAATATTTCAAATATAATAATCGCTAACGGTTCTGGGAATCGACGCTTACTCAGTTCCTGACAAAAAGGAACTGAGAAACCAACAAATTTAAATAAAACTTACAGTTATATGCAGTTAAGGAACCGACCGCAAGAACTAACAATTATAGCAAAATTTAGGTGAAAACTCTACTAGAAATAGGGAACCCTTGGTTCCAAGGAACCGTGAAGGAACCGCTAATCACACAAAACATTCACACAAACTAAAACTAAGGCAGCAATCTGAAATATATATATATATATATATATATATATATGAAAACACTACTTAATGACCAGATAAACAGATTTTGAAGAGGCTGAAGGAGAGCTCTCGGACGCCTTCACTAGGCAGGCAGTGTAAAGAATCTGAAGCACTGAGTGCAGCAGTTTCTAGGGCAGCAGTTTGAAATTGGCATGAGCCAATTAAGAGTTCCATCATTTGCATGTAATTCCATTTGTTCGGGCAGTCCAACACAGGAGGCTGACTGCATCAGTTTAATCATAATGAGTGATTCCTGGGTTAGAAGTAATGAACATGGGAGGAAACAGATCTGCAGTAAAACTCCAAACAATAATGAGTGGAATAAATTAGACAAATAAGGAGGGCTCCAAGAGGAGTGCACAGAGAGGAGAAGACAGATGAAGCAAGTCAGGAGCAGAAACGGACATGGGAAGTATGATCACAGTGAAGAGATTTCAGACAATGCAGCAAGAGGAGTAGCAGATAGAGGGGAGGCTGGACCAGAGGCAGAGCAGTCTGTAAGAAAAGTCACAAAGAAAACAGACCTGCACACACCCTGGTGTTGGCTAGTAATTCTTTTAAAGGACTGAACTGCAAATACAAAGAACTCAACCTCTACCGAGTGAAGGTATTACATACTCAATCTCCTGACAAAGACACAGTGAGGTGAAACGCATGGAAGCCTGCTCCACTCCATACAGGTTGAGCATTGTGTACTTGCAATTTTAAACCTGTTAAAAAATATCTTGTTTGCTAAGCATTACAGTGGTGTGTGCCAGACTGTTTTCTGGCCACCCCACTGGAGTTCAGTGCACTCTTCTGTTTCTTTTTAGCCTTTTTGTTTTGTTACAGAAGTGTTTATTGGCCTTGGCCAAAGCAGGGAAGGCTCCCTTCTGCCAGCTTCATTGGTCCCGCCACTGTTCGCAGTCTCCCCAGGGACTCACCTTGCATCACGGGTCTAATGGATTACCCCTGTGGTGGGGTTGGGAGAGGAGGCCATCCCCATGCCTAAATCCATCTTCGCACTTGGGTTACCCGATAACCAATGAGGTTTTGAAGGCATAATGGTGGTGTATGGCCTGGCAGTGCAAACTATTTTCCTCCTGATTTTCTCTCCTTCTGTCCTCCACTTATGGCTTCCTCAAGGAGCACATCGGCGTGGAGGTGCTGGATATCCAGAGGCTGCAACTCCTCCTCTGGCTTATGTCTGCCTTCTAATGCTCTTATTTATTTATTTATTAGCTTCTTTAAGTGCACTAGGCAACAGTCCTGCCTATTTTCAGGCACGACCGGGAGAGTATAACAAAATAATACAGTGTTGTAAGCTTACGAGGCCTGGTGGCAGCCAAGAGCCAATGTAGCCAACCTCCCAATCTGGTAGAAGAGAGCTGCCTGGTGGCTGCTCAATCCTCTCCAGCCTCCCCACCCCTCCAGCCGACTCCCAGCAGCCCAGGCCATTAGCATAGCAGGAGGTTAGGCGCTCGGTGCCTCAGCCTCTCCCACTTGGCCGGTCTTTTTTCAGTCTTTAGGAAAAGGCAATTTGTCTACCAAAGGTCTCAGAGCAGAGAGAAAGCAGGGGTCTGAGTTTTGAGGTAGTACGAGAAGGGGTAAGGACAAGAGTGAGCTGAGGTAGCTAGGAGGGACCTAAACCAGAATTTGTAGATAAGGAATATGCTGAGACAGAAGCATTTATATGAGAGAAAGAGGGAGCGAGCAAGAAGTTAAGGATACAAACATGGGTGTGCAGGGAAGGCATGGACAGAACGACAAAAGAGTGAAGAAAGCCACATCAGGTTAAGGTAGATCTGCAGGCAGTGCTATACAACACATCTCCATAGCCATATTCTAGAAGGGTCTTCTTCACCACAATCTTACTGGGGCACATAAGGGGTACAGACTTTTCCTGTGGAGCACTTGCAGTTTAGGAAGGAGCTTATTGTGGATGGCGTCAATGTGACAGAAGTTGAGCTGACTGTCCTGCCAGACACCCAAGTATTGTATTTAAAGCTGCAGACTTTCTTAAGGTGTCAGCCATTCAAGATCATGTAGATCAGAAGAGACCGGAGTTTAGACAGTCACTGACTGATGCCAAAGGTCATGAGTATACTGTTTTCTTGGCATTGAGGCAGAGTTGGCTGGCACAGAAACAGCACTAGACAAAGTCATGATGGAGGTAAGCAGCCAGTTTAAGGGCTGAGGACCCACAGGCTAAAAGCACTGCCAGCTGCATACATGCGAATGTACTAGGAGATGCGTGCTTTGGGTAATCATTATAGCAGTGTCAGTGGCTCAGTAGTAGCACTACGCCTCTGAGGCTGGGAGATCTGAGGGCTGTGGGTTCAGTTCCCACATCTGGCACTTGGATTACTATCCCAGTACTGACACTGTAGTGCAGCATGAGAGGGTGCTGCACTTCTGAGGTGCCATCTTTCAGATGAGACATTAAACCGAGGTCCCATCTGCCTGGATTGGTGGTAGTTCAGGTGGATGTTAAAGATCCCATGGCATTTATCAAATAGAGTAGGGGAATTTCCCGGTGTCCTGGCCAAATTTCCTCATTCACTAAAAAATACCACCAACAGCTTAATCTGGTTCAAGGTCAGTTGGCATTCATCTGTATCCCTCCCCGGTCGTGCCTGAAAATAGGCAGGATTTGTCTAGTGCACTTACCCAGTCAACAAAACTAAAATTAAGTTAGAGCAAGACAAGAATGGGACTAAGCAGAAAGTCTTGAGGTATGCCTTAACTGACTGGAGGCAGAAGGGTGAAAGTCACCTTTAAGGGCAGACAGACATGTCTGCCAAGTAGGACCTAAATCAAGCTGATCTCACTGCAAGATCTGACAGGCCAGCCCCTGAAAGTTTGCCTAGTAGGAGGTGGAGGGCTTTTGGTCAGGTCCACAAAGAATGCAGTGGTGATCAAGTCTTTATCCATCCTTCAGGTTATCATCAGTGATCTGGAGCAGGAACAAGTCAGTAGAACGGATCCTCCTGAAACCAGACCAGTAAGGGCTATGAAAAGAGAAGGAATAACGATAAGGTGAGAAATGGGAGAGAACAAGCTGCTTTTGAAGTCTGGCCAGAGCAGGGATGAAAGAGATTGTTCCATAGCTACCTGGTAGAGACTCCACTATTGTGGAGGGATATACATATGTTGCCCTTTTCTATTCACCAGAACTATACCAGAGAGGACGGAAAGGTTGAGGGTATCAGTGATGGGAAAGGTTGAGGGCATCAGTGATGGGAAGGCCACAACAGAATCAAGGAGGTAGAAGATTTGGGGATCAAGTCTGTCTGCACTGTTGTATTAATAGGGGTTGAGCTGAACATGCAGAGTGTAGCTACAGGCCAAGTAAGAGAAAAGGAGGAGGAGAGAAAGAAAACTACTGTATGACAGTAGTGGTAAAAATACATACATATTTTTATACTTTCTTCATATCTTTAGGTTCATTTAAATACTCTTACCTGATCAAATTGTGGATCTTCACCTCTTTGCAGAGATCTGGACAAAGGTTTTCCTAAAAGATAATATTGTAGGCATGTTAGCATAGAACAGACAATAGCTTAAACAGATAAACACCAGCAATATTTATTAGGTATTACATGCTAAGGGACAAGCTTTTAAGTTTAGGTTTATTGCTGCATAATGTAATCATGTAATACATGGAACCGCCTTCCTGAGGAGGTCGCTGGGTCTAAAACAGTGAGGGAATTCAAACATGCATGGGACAGACATAAGGCAATTATAGTGGGGGTTGCAGGAAGTAGGCTGTTGGTTAACTAGAATCTGCAGCTTAGCCAGTAGGTAGGAAATGGGCAGACTGGGTGGGCCAAGTGGTCCTTATCTGCCGTTAAAGTCTGTGTTTCTAATACAAAGTATTTTGTGGTGTTATAAATGCAGTACAATAATTGGAAACGGCATATGAACATGATAAAAGGAACAACAAAGTTATAACTATAAAATACACAAAAGTTGAGACACACCAACCTCAATAACATGGGCACAGGTCTCCTAGATAAATTTTATATAGAACGCCAGCAGTCTGACAGGTTTTGGATTAAATCACATTCTTTATCCACACCAGAAGTGGGTAAATCCCAGCATAACCTATACCCTGGATTGGTTTATTGTGATTATACAATGTCTCCCTTCACTTTTTATAGCAAAGAAATAAAACAAAATACTGTTTTTTTTGTACTTCAAATAATTTTCCTTGAAATTATTGTTCCACCAAAAATAGTTCCTTGTTGCCAAGTAGTATAATCCTCACTCTCATATGGTTACAAGAAGAAAAAGCATGCCAGGCTTCACTTGTTTTGCCCCCAAACCAACCATCCTTCAACTGAGTATAGCTGCAGTTGCTTGTTGCAATTTTTTTTTTTTGTAAACAGAGAGTGACATCTTTTTATTTTTGGGAGCTCTGTCCCTCCCTTGGAGGACTGCCTCTGACCCAATAGTCCGCTCATCATGGACCCTGTCTGCTCCGATTTTTGCAGTTTTTCCCTGTGGGCCCACGACTGCAATGGGTGGAGCGACTGGCCTCGGGCTCCAGAGGGACAGCCTAAGACCCTGAACATGGGTCCTCCCTGTTCTTGGCAGTGCATCTGCGCTGACAACCAGCCACTGCCGGTGTCAGTCTACAGCACGCCACGCGATCCCCCTCCCCAAGGAAGGAGAGCTGTCTCACGGATGCTCAATCCTTCCTTGCCCCACTGCCCCTGGGCAACCAGAGTCTGTTCCCAAACTCGGGTTGCCGGCATGGCACAGTGTGGCATCCAGCGCTCAACCCTCAGCGCCACCGAGGCAGCTTGATTTTTGGCATTTTCTACTGTATGTTTAGAGTTATGAGTGAGGACCTTTTCTACTATATGTTTAATGAGTGGGGACCTTGCCCTTATGAGAGCTTGTAGTTTCAGATAGCCTGATATTTTCTTCTTTCCATATATTTAAGAGTTGGAGTGGGGACCTTGCTGTTATGAACGTCCGGGTTGCTTCGGGTTTGGCAGTTACAGTTTTAGTTTGGATTTTACATCTGGGAAGGATGTCCTGTAGTTAATCGGATCGTATTTAGTAGTGGATTCTGCCAGTGTAAGTTGTCGATGTTGTCGGGAACAAGATGCAGAACCTTGTGAAGAGAAGTGAGGCGGTGTTCCGCCAACTTTGTACAGAGGCTATATTTTACAGTCCTGCTTTCATGTTTGTATAAACTCGCCAATCCTGCTTCTTCAGGCATGGCAAAAGGGACCCAAGGGAAACCATTCTGAACTTCCTTCCTTTCACGAGGATGCAAGATCAGATGAACCTGCTGGTCTTTTCTGAAGCCAGAAGTACATGGAATAGAAACCCTTGGCTCTCTCTGATTCTAGGGCATTCTCCACTGTCCTGTTCTGCAACAGCCCTGCTGTTTCTAATAAAAGCTGTTTGTCCATGCGATCCTGAAGACAAAATGGCTTGCCTGGTGGACGGTACAAAGGGTGTTCTACCAGTTCAAAAGAGTAACTGTCCTAGACAACTTCCAGGACCCTCTGTCTGTGCTAATAGCTTTCATTTCTGGTAGAAATGGTTCAAGTGAGAGGGCGCTGTGAAGCAGCCAACATGGTGGGCGAATCTTTGCAGCTCTGTTCTGTGCTGGTAATATTACCTTAATTTTGGCTTTACTAATGGTCTATTTGCTCTCCTTTTACCGATCTGGGCAGTATCATCTGGCTCACAGAATGGGCCGGAAAAACACCTACAACAGGTGATGCAGGTGTTGGAAACCTACTTTGCTACTCCCGGACCAAGAGATTCACAGAAACCAGGCAGGCTTGGCTATGTCATGCGCCCAGACCTTATGCACAGTCTTCAGCTTCTTAAATTACAAGCAACTGAATATTAAATTAATCGGCTAGCTTCCAGGAGCTGAAGTTTGTGGATCTGGGCAATAAGATTACAGAAAATACATCTACTATTTGAGCTCGCCACAGCGAATAGGCACTCTGACGCCAGTGCAGGCCTGATCCGGATGTGGGTTTTCCATGCCAAAGCAGAGACTCTGGAGAATGGCCTCTCATGGTGCAATGTGTACATTGTTGGATTTCCTCCTCAGTTAGCGGGCAGAGGGGAACCGATGGTGGCCTCAGACCGACTGATCCTCACCGACCTTGCCTTACTGCCATTAGATTCTGGTATAACTGGTCATAGGCTTTGTCATTCCAGTACGATCCCAACCACGTGGCGGGTCCAAGGAGTGCCCGCCACCACCACTGCCAAGTTCTCCACTCCTGAGGCAAGGATCCCTCTCAAGCAGCACATCAAAAGGAGAGATTCTCTGGTAAGACAGCAGGTTGGGGTTCTTCCTGGACTTATCGCAGACCCAGGACCATAAGAAGAGCTGTAAGGATATCCCACAGCAGTTACAGCCTTTCTTGATAAGCTGACTGCCTGGGAGATCCAGGTGGCTCCAGAATCCGCTATGGATGGTGAGCCTGATTGACTGTATCCTTCCTATGGCGCTTACTACAAATACTTAACCCAGGGGGCACTGTCTCCGACTTGAGGTTTTAAGCTCCTCTGCTGGCTCTTCATGTTCATCATTTTTATGCAGAGCACTGAGTTTATTAGCTTGTTCTCTCTCTGTGTTTCCTACTAATGTGCCTCTGCATGCTGAGCGCTTACTTCTATTGTAACAGGTCAGGATCTGTCTTTTGCACATTTACATGTGCTGCTCAGTCTGTGAACTTTCATTTTCTTTCAGTCCGATACCGCACCGTGCAGGATTTTGCAATTAACTTACCTGAGCCTGGACTATCTGTATTATGTCATGTGCTCCTTTTACAGGTTGTTGAGACTACCCCATATATTGTTTAGTCCTGCAAGAGAGGAAAACTCTGGCAAAGAGACAGTTTTGACATCTCCTGCGGTGAGCGCTATATTGTACTGAGTTACTCTCCCATGTCTTTACTTCTTGACATTCACTGGGGACTTTATCCAAGTACAGTTTTCTTAAACCTGTAATTTTTAATCTACGCCTGATCAGATAATGTCCAGAGTCCATGTTTGCATAAGTATTGTATAGGTATACACAATACGCATTTGATTTTATTTGGATAATCCAGAAATAAACAGTAAACAACTGGTTCAAGTACCCCTCCCAAAATGAATGCGGTGGACCCAGGACTGACAATCCAACCCATCAAAGGTTGTACTTAGTGCATGCAATGGCTGCACCAGCTACTGCTTGGCATTTCTGTTTGAGAGAATGGCTTGGACTTATTCTGTTGACTAAAGCCTCCTTGTATCTTTGCCCCAACAGGGCTGCTAATGTTGATGAAAACATCCACAACATTTGTGGTGGTTCGCATGGATATTTTTCATGTCCCAAAGAGTGGATTTATTTATTTTCGAAAGGCAACACCATATTTTGCCCAACAGGGAGGCTCTGTCAACTGGTATATTTATCACCTTTTGAAGATCATCATTTGTGAACCCCACAATTCTTAACCAAGAGTGTCAACAAATGCAGATACCTGCAGCTGCTGCACAGGCCGAGATGTAGTCTACAGAGACACAAGTCACCCTTATCTGGTGGTCGGTTGACTCAGTTCATTGTTCCATAACTGACAAAAATGAAATGACATACCTACGTAATTCTTGATATTTCTGTGCAGCTTCACCATTCATCACTGTTGGGTATGAGCCGGAGGATCAGGACCAAGGGAGCTTTTTTCCTTTTGCAAGAGAGGAGTAGCCCCGTGACGCCGGGATGGCGCCGCTCAGGCTGACGTATTACATGGCGCCGCATGTTGGCCAGTAAATCACGACACCTCCTCAGCCCCAGTTCTGCATGCATGAGAGATAGAAAATAAGGAGGTTTGGGAGGGTGGGCATGGGAGCCCAAGGGACAGAAAAAGGAAAGGATATAAAACTAAAAGGAGGAATATGCTGAAGAGAGGATGGGAAAGGAGGAAGCCTAATGGATTGGGAGAGTAAGGCCCCAATTTCTGGGTGAAAAGGAATGGGTGGGAAAGGAGGGGTAGGAGGATAGAGAAGAAGGGAGGTGGAGGAGGAGGAGAGACAGCCCAGAGGCACTGCCCTAAGAAGGTAAGCCACAAGTCAACAGACAGCCAGAGGAGCCAAGGCTTGGAGAATGGCATCCATTCAGAGGCAGAAGCAGGCCAGGGACTAAGGATGGGTCAGTGTCTCCACACCTGAAAACATAACTGAGGCAAAGAAACTGCCTAAAATGCCCTTCAGAGACATCCCAGGGGTAGAAACAATTATTTGTAAGGAGAAAGGCGGTACCTCAGAGGGGAACCGGAGGGGAAAACAATTCTCCAGAAGGAGAGAAATGATCAAGTTGCAATGAAGTTGGAGGACAACTGAGAGGATCACCAGAGCCTCCTCTACCACCAGACTCCCTCAAGAGGCAGCCGGAAAACCCCAGGGCTACCTGGGCTGAGACAGACAGAGCATTCTGGTGATCCCCAATAGCAAATCCTCAGTGCCTGTCCCCCAGAGGAAAAACCCCTGACCGGGGAGTTGAAGGTTGGAAGTGCTGGAAAAGACCAAGGCCCAAAGGGAGTCAAACAGGAGGAGGAGAATGCCCAGAGACTAAGGACTGAGAGGGAAGGTGGGCAGGATTCAGTGATTAATGGCGAAGATGCACAGAAAGATCAAGAATTATGGTAGGTATGTAATTTCTCATCTTATGTGTCAATCTTCACCATTCATCACTGTTAGTGGTACCGAGCCCCTGAAGGGGGCCCAGAACCTCCCCAAGGGACAGCGTCCTCAGCCTCCAGTGGGAGAAAACCGGAGGAGAGAACCCTTGCAGGTCTGGCTAGGCCAGAGACTGGTCTGGGTGAGGCAGGATCTCCTCGCAGGAGAGTGAAGGACCCCTGAGCTCTCGCCTCACCCTACGGGAGAAAAGGTGGGTTCTCAGAGGCGGAGGCAGTCACCCTACGCAGGCCAGGGTGACAACTGGAAAAGACGAAGCCATGCCAACCACCTGATGCAGATCACTGTCCCTACTATCCTGGAAGCCACCCCACTGGCATCGTATGATGCCTTTGCTTGGTGCCTTGCAAGCTCCAGGCCTCGGCAGAGAGGGCAATGGCTTGTCTGTTTGCCTCCTGAGTCAGGCAGAAAGGCTAGGACTTGGCCTAGCAATGACCACAAGTGCCTATTGTATGCAGCATGGTGGGCCTGATGTGCTGATACACAAAGCAGGAGACATGCTGAGGAGAAGGTTCTACCCTGCTACAGAAATCAAACTCTGCTGAGTCAGATTCCGGAGTTGTCACGGCTCGGGTTTCTATACCAGAAGGGTGTCCAGGCGCTCACACCCAAAGGAGGGTGAGGCAGAGTTCCTGGAGACCAAGGGGTTCAACACTGCTGGCGGGCGTCCCTGGGGGCAGGAGCTAGAAAAGGGACGCCGCCAGACCTGGTTCAACCCTCCCAGAATGGAACAGGCCAGGCGGAACCAACAGGTTGACCGCACTGAACTCACCTAAGAAGGCACACACCGACCAATTGGTATTGCATTTGCCAAGGGTGAATATGTGAGCTTGTCGAGCAACCTGACAGGAAACACTGATAACTAGGGAGATCAGCTGCTGGGAAAGATGGATGGAGGACTCCTCTCCCTCACAGGAGGAAGACGAGGGAGCCAATGGGCTTGGAGAGTTAGGATCAGAAGGTACTGGGAGTGGTGGAACATGTTGCCCATGGCTCGATAGTAGGTAGAGTACAGTGCAGCCATGGCCCTAAACTGTTCCCAGGTAAGGGCCCCTGAGGACCAGAGAGACCTGGGAAAAGAGGAAGGGGTTGGCAGAGGCAATGGGATCAGGCACCACCGAGAGAGACTGTTGACCATTCCTCCAACCTTGCTAAGTCCCTTCTCATCCTTTCCACCCCGCCCTGCATCAACCCTGTTGAAGATCTTGGAGTCATCTGCAGAAGGCATACTTTTCTTCCAGTCCCTCTGCAATGTCACTTAAAGACATTAAAGAGGACTGGCCCAATACTGAGCCCTCCAGTACCCCGCTAGTAACCCCTTTCTTGGAGTGGACTCACATTATTACCCTCGGCCCTGTTGTCCAGCCAATTTTTTTACCCAGGATTCCATGCTGCAACTTCCCAGTTACTACTTATCTCGCAGTGCCATGAGAGCTGTACATTTATACATTATCTACCATTAACAGAAATGCATTGCCACATGTAAATAAAAAAATCTTACCTTTCAGGTAGCGTCCAAGGAGGAGAAGACTATACATTGACTCAAGGTTTGGATAATTTAATGTTCCTTGCCTGAAGAACCATCCTGTGCAAGCAGGTTTTCATCTTTGCACATCCTGAAACTGAGGCTGACTGCCAGTAAGATGGACTTTCCAGGCAACAGCTGAATGCAGCAAGGCCACCTATAACAAGGAAGAAATGCCTCAAGAGTTACCAGTAAAAACTGCTCACCTATGGTCGAGACTGATAGAAACGATCCTTTATATATATATGTGTTATTTTATATATCAGTACAGCAAGAAGAGGATGTCCGGAAAAACAGTAGGGGTTTTACAACAGGACATCCCTCCTAGCATACAGTATAAGATTCTCCCACAGAAGCAGGCTCTAGGAGGGCCCACTGACAATGCTGGCGATAACAGAAAAGAAATTGCAGTAATTATGAAGTTAATTTCTACTTTCTGTAGTACTCCACATTGTCAATGGGTAATCATAACAACTGGGTTATAAGAAGCAGTACCAGAAAAAATGGTTGGTGGAGATTATCCCATACACCCGAGGCAAGCACTAAGGACTACTTATGAACTGCTGTCTGTAGAACTCTGGGACCAACTGTGTCAGCCGAACTCTAAACATCAAGAAGGGTGGTTTTATGCACGTGTGGAGGAGACCATGTAACTCACATGCAAACAACTTAAAACTAATGCTTCACCTGCCTGTCAAGGGTGCCACCTTCGGCCTGGAGTGGTGAGCCTTGAGGAGCTAGGAACCTCCTCTTACTACAATGTTGGCCTGAGCAATGCAGGCCCACACCATTCTGTCAGTGTGGCCCAAGAGCAAAATCCTCTTGCCCTCCTTGCCCATTCCACAAGAACAAACAAGACTCTCAGACTCACGGACACAGCAGTCTGTTCAGATTAGATCCTAACAGTACAAGATAAAGTCAACTTGTGCAATTCCTTCCCTTGAATAGAAGAGGTTGCGGACAGTCAGACAGAGATCTAAGCCCTGGACTCCTGGAAGGCAATGGCGGCTAAGGGCGAACACCGTTCTGAGTACCACTGTCCTTATGCCTAATAAGGTATGGCTCCTTAATAGGAAGCCAGAAAAACAGCACATCCAGCGATATGGATAGAAGTGGTTCAGAAAACTGCTTGCAAGAGCATTGAGAACCCAAAGATCCCACCGCAAAACCAAATCAGGACAGCAGACATGTCCCACAACATGCGCCACGAAGTTCTTAAGCCAAAACCCTGGGCTGCGATGGCAGAAACCGCCTCTTAGTAACCTCAATGTTAACCTCTCTGCCTTCTGATAGAAAACCAAAACTGCAGAATAGAGGCCATTGAAGGAGAACCCTTCCCAGCCAAGGTAAGAGAGAGGTGGGCCCTACAGGAGCATAGGCTGCAGACAGAGGATTTCTGGTAGCCATCAAGGAGTCAAGTAGTTTTCTCGGGAAAACCATACACGCATTTTTTTTTTTCGCCCATAGGAGGACCTCCTCCTCTCAGGAGCCAAGGTGCGTGCTTTTTCATTCCTGGATTTTTGGGTGGAGCGAGAGAGTCACTGAGCAAGTCTCTGCACATCAGAAGGCATAAGGGTGCTTGCTGAGCAAGATTTGCTAAGTCCGAGAACTATAGGCTACTCAGCCGCTCAACAGGTAACATGGGGCAGCTCCTCTAGAGCATCTTTATTTCTATTTATCATTCTCTTTGTACACTTTGGAAAAGGTGGTAGTGGAGGAAAAATATGCTCTGCTGAAGGTCCACTCTTGAGGCAGAGCAACCTCTGTCCCCATCTGTAGTCACCTAAAAGACTGAAGAACCTTCTCAGATCCGAGCCTTGTGGCTAGATGCGAACAGACTGATTGAGGCGACCAAACCAGTTGTACAGGAGTTTGAAAACCTCCAGTTCAACCTCTGCTCCACAGGATGAACAGACAGCGGTTTAAGCAGTCCGCCGAAGGTTCAACACCCTGCCAAGGAACTGTCGACAGGCTGGCGACCTCTGAAACATCTCATGTGCCTTAATGGCTATGTATGAATGCCTACCATGTGTAGCATCATGAATGCACGCTAAGAGGAGCTAGGTGGACCTTCTACATCTCCTGAACATTGATGTGGAGACACTGTTTGCAGGCTAACCAAGTTCCCGAGTGGGAAAATGGCTCCAACCTGTCCCCCATCCATCTAGGCTGACATTTGTTGGAGAATTAACTGCTGAAGTTCTAGTGGAACTTGCTCAGATCTTACACACCCACTCAATAACTCAGGGAGTGAGGAAGCTAAGGGTGAAAGGAAAACTGGCTGATAATCCTCCAATGAGGGATCCCAGGTCTACAGTAACCCGCACTCAATAGGGTGCATCTGGAGCGGGCCCATGGGATTAAACTGTCGATGCTGATTCTGAGGCCCAACAGCAGTGAGCCAGAGGGCCTCTGACAAAAGTCACCATCTGGGAAAAAGTCTGCAAAATCTTTCCTGATCTTGTGCCAAAAATTACCACCAGGCATCCAAGGTCTGGGGCAGGCTCAGGAGAGCTCTTCTCCCAGTTCACCCTATACCATGTAACTCTGGCATAACTAGAGTGCTGAGTACCGGCCTCTTGGCATGACTAAACAGGTCATCAATCATTATTGACATTAAGCCACCAGGACTACCAACACCCTCAAGGAAGTCAGGCTGATGCACAGGCAAGACATGCCCTATGCTGTAAGGTTGATCCAGTATCAAAATCTGAAATACTCCTGAGTAGGGCTGAGGTAAGTAGTGTGGTGGCAGGCATCAGTCAGATGTACTGGGGCTTAAGGAAAAACCCTTGCCTGAGCAGCCCGTGACAGATCTCCAGGGCTCCATCCAGCAAGACTGTGGAGTACAAAAGGCACATGGCTCTTGAATTAAGAAAACCTGACAGGCAGGTCCGCTGGCGCAGAGGCAGGGAGTCCGTCTGCGATGCAGGCGACCTGGGTTTGAAGCGGACTCGGGACGTCGGAAGGTGGCCAGGGGAGAAGGACTGAGCATCCTAGAGACTGCTCTCCTTCTCCAGGGAGGAGGAAGTAGTGTGTCTGACACCACGGACTTCTGGAGGAGACTGGGGGATTCACTGTGTGAAATACCGTTACCTCTGGGGGCGGGGCAGACATGGGACGTTACATCCCCAGGTCCCAAGGACTGGGTGGGAGTCTGCCCAGGAGGGTAAGCCTGGGCATGGGCTGGCGGCCTGGATGGGGCCAAGCTCCGTCGGGGCAACAACCACAAAAATAGAAAAGAAACAAAAAAAGAAAAGTCAACTCCCAGACTTTCTAGGGTGCCATAAAATAAAACAAGCAGGTCCTGAGCTCACTGATTAGCGGGACCTGTACTCTGACAGGAAGACAGCCAGGAGCTCTGACATCTGGCCTTTCTGCAACTCTTGAAAACTGGAGCAGAGAAGTGCCCCTTAGGAAGGCGTCTGACATTGTTCCGGCCCAACTTGAGGGAAAACTCCTCTGATCTACTCCTAAGAAAAAGGGGTCAGTGATGGTCGCGTATTCTCTAGCGAGGCACCATGCTTGTGGTACTGGGCCTCCTGTACGGTTCATAGGCCAGTGCTCCTCTGATACTGTAACCTGGTTACCTGAGTAGGCTCTACTGCTTTCAGGAGCCTGTCTCCAAGGAACAGAACCCCCTCGAACTGTCTCGTCGGGCCATTACCATAACCCTAATGGGTTATGGTATTCTGCACTTAAAATAGTATATAGGGCAGAATCAAACCATAGGCCTCTCTAAAGGGGATGAGAAACAGGTTAGCTTATGAAGCTTAACCAGACCCAATGACAACCCACATGGCCCTCATGGTGAAAACAATGAAGTAGGCTGAGCAGTCTGACACGAAATTCTCCACAAAATAACCACCTGGAAGGTGGAACCATATCCATGAATTGCAAAAAGGTTCTCCCTTTCAGAAAAGGTAGAACAAAACTGGCCAGGGTAGCGACCCATATATTGAAGGCTCTGGCCAATAAAATACACACAAGACATACCTCTGTTGTGTGCTAATAGAGAGAAACCCCTCTGCATGCTGTGTTCACCCACTTAACATGAAAAACTGATAGGGCCAGAGCCCTCTATAGGCAAGGCAGTGTCTTTTGGAATACAAACGGCCTCGTCTTCCAATAGGAGCAGCTTCCCACCTTTAAAGGAAAAACAATGGCGTGGGTGGGAAGGCGCTTCTGATCCACACTTGCCCAGTGCTGCTCAATAATTTTGGTCACATAGGAGCCAGGAAGATGCAGACAGAGACGGACTAACATTCGCTATCTCCGCAGAATGAACCTCCTAGGCTGAAAAGAACTACATGCCTCAGCCATTCAAAAAGACAAGGGCTTATTATGACTCGGTGGAGAAAAAATACAGGTTACTCACCTGTAACAGGAATTCTAGGAATGGTATATGTTGTTCATCCACACTGTCTGGCAGGTTCCTTGCCGCTTTAAATCTTGCCGGAATGTCTTCAAGCTGGCTCCTCCACCCACCGGGTGGTAAAACTCTTAGCTCCGCCCCATCGCCAGATCTAGCCGCTGGAAGCCAGGTTGTCGCGTCGAAGCCCGGGGAGGTCGGGTGGTCGTGTGGATGAACAACATATACCATTCCTAGAACTCCTGTTACAGGTGAATAACCTGTATTTCTAGAGACATGGATATGTGGTTCATCCACTATCCTGGCAGACTCCTAGCAGTTCTCCGGGAGGAGGGAGGCAAAGCGCACCCCTACTAGGGAATAAAGACTGGAGAACCGGCCCCTAAACCAGCATCCTGGCATGACTCAAGGTCGATGTGGTAATGGGTGATGAAGGTATGTGCTGACTTCAGGTAGCAGCCCTGCAGATTTCCTGGATAGGGCGTCCCTGGAAGCAGCTACCGATGCAGCGTATGGCGGTAGAATGAGCTCTTATCCTCTGGAGGCTCCATGCCTGCCAACCTATAGCAGAGATCTATGCAGGAGGTGACCCACCTGTCCATCGTCCACTTGGCTGCAGGTCTGCCAGGTGCGGCTTCAGCATAGGTGACAAACAGCTGGCGAACCTCTCCCGAACTTCAGCCGTCCACTTCCTGTAATGAGCAAGCTCTTCTAGGGTCCAAAGTATGGAGACTATATTCGCCTCCGAGGTATGATTGGGTAGAACACCAGCAGAGTCAACACCTGGTTAAGGTGAAACTCCGACACCACCTTCGGAAGGAATTTGGTGGGGCGCAGGACAACCTTGTCCCTGTGGAAGACCAGATAAGGAGACTCAATGGAAAGTGCCTGGAGCTCTCCATCCTTCTGCTGATGTGATAGCCACCAAGGCGGTCTTCCACGACAGGTGAGAGATGTCGCACCTGTGCATTGGTCGAATGGCCTGCCCATAAGCTTAGCCAATACCAGCAGTAGATCCCACGGAGGTGGAGGTTCTCGCACCGGAGAGGATATGTTATCAAGTCCTTTGAAAAGCACCGACCACCTTCTCTCGCCACCGACTGCTTCCTGGCCCGTGCCCGGTAGCAGAGATGGCTGCCAGATGCACCTTAAGGGTCAGTCGACCGAAGCCCTTGCTGAGAAAGGGACCACAGGTAGTCCAGAATGCATGCCGAGGAACAGGAGGAAGGGTCCAGGCCCTTGCCCTGACACCAAATGGAAAATCCTCTTCCATTTGAAGGCTAGCATTTTCTGGTCGACTCATACGGACCACCTCAATGGCATTGAGGACCTCGTCACAAAGACCCAAGGCCTGGAACTCTAGCTGCTCAAGAACCAGGCCTTCAGGTACAGGGATTGAAGGTCCGGATGGAATACCTTCCCTGATTGACTGAGATCAGGTCCAGGCGGCTGGAGCGCCTCGGAGCCTGGAGCTGAGACTGAGGAGATCTGGATACCAGAACTGACTGGGCCGGTCTGGGACTACCAGAATCACCTGCGCCTGTCCCTCCTCACCTTGAGAAGCACCTTGTGGATCAAGGGAAATGGGAGAAAGGTGTAGAAGAGGCCCGGGGTCCACGGCCTCGAGAAGGCATCCCCTGCAGCGAGCCCTGCTGAGGGGCAGGCATGAAACAGTCTCAGCCGCATTCTCCTGGAGCAAACAGGTCCGCCTGAGGCGTGCCCCAGTGGAGAAGAAATCTTGTACTACCTCCGTCAGGAGAGACCACTGTGGCGCAGCCCCTATCTGGCTTAGGGCATCGGCCGGGTGTTGGAGGCCCTGCCACGTGAATGGCAAGGAGATCCGCCCAGGCTGCGACCCAAGTGACCAAATCGGAGAGCTTCCTGCACAGAGGCATGGAGCCGTCCCGTCCTGGCGGTTTAGATAGTACATGGTCATGGTATTGTCCATCTGGACCTGAACCACTTGACCCGTAAAAGCAGGCGGCGGTGAGGGCTAGACAAACCACTCGAGCTCCAGCAGGTTGATGTGGCATTGGGACTCCCAAGGGACCAGAGGCCATGCGCTCTGTGCTCCCCAGATGGGCACCCTGACCCATCAGAGAGGCATCGGTCGATAGAGAGACCGTCGGCTCGGGCTGACAAATGGGATGCCCTCCTGCAGATATGCTGGAGCGGTCCACCACTGAAGAGAGTTCCACATCCCTGGGTCACTGTCACTAGCTGATCCAATGGATCGAGCGCCTGACCACTGGCTGGCCAGTCCCATTGAAGGGGATGCATGTACCAGTGGGCCCAACAGACCATGCTGGTGCAGGTCACCATGAGGCCCAGGAGGCGCAGGAAGTCCCGGGCAGGCGCGATTGCCCAACCAGAAATGATTGGGCGAAGGAAAGAACCTCGGCCCTGTCCGCGGGAATCGTGCTCTGGCTCGATGAGTCGAGCTCTGCCCGATGAAAAGAATAACCTGCTTTGACGAGTTCGACTTGGCCTCGTTGATGAGGAGGCCAATCTGAGAGCAAACCTGGAGGGCCAGATCTCTGGACTGCTCCACCTCCGCTCTGGAGGGGCTGCAATCAGCCAGTCGTCCAGGTAGGGTACACCCAGACCCTTGCGCGAGGAATGCTGTCACCACTGCCATGCATTTGCTGAAGACCCTGAGAGCTAGGGAGAGGCCGAAGGGCATGGCCCGAACTCGTAAAGGATCCCTCCACCCTGAAGTGGAGGAATCTCTAAAGAGACGGATGGATTGGGACGTGAAAGAACGCGTCCTGGAGGTCCAGGAACAGAACCACACCTCGTTCCAAGGATGATATTATCTGAGCCAAGTGACCATCCTGAAGATCCGAGACCTAGGAACCTGTTCAGGTCAAGAATGGGCGCCAGCTCCCGTCCGTTTGGGACCAGGAAATACCTGGACACAAACCCGGGTCCGGAGGAGGATCCACCACCTTCCTGATCACCTCTTTTTGAGGAGCAGGGCAATGTCATTTCAGTGGGCTGACAGCAGAATGCGGACCCTGTAGCCCCCAGGAAGCGAGCAAGGGTGGGGTCTGCTCGAACTCCAGAGGCAGGACCTTTCCTACCACCTCCAACACCCAGTGGTCCGTGGTGATAGCGGACCAGGCGGAAAGGAAGTGGCGGGCCGTCCCCAGGGGAACCCAAGGGGAGTGACGAGGCTGGGCGACACCCTCAACCCGTCACTGGGCAGGCTTGGAGGAGGACGGCCGAGGACCTCCTGGGCCTTACCTCCTGCTTCCTGTTGGAGAAACTGCGGGCTTGGGTTTGGGATGCCAGGCGAGCCTGCTGGCCCTGATGCTGGTGCTGTTGGGCGGACGTGCTGCAGGCGCAGAAGGGCCGAAAGGGCTTGTGCTGCTGATGATGGCGGCCTTTGTCCTTCTGGGCGAGAGTGACACAGTCCAGGGTGGCACTGGACTTTTCGATCCGCGGAGGTGAGCTTCCACTCCAGGGCTGAAAGGTCGGTCCCAAAGGGACATCCACCAATTTGTGCTGGGTATCCGCCGTAAAGGTGGATATCCTCAACCATGCTCTGCGGTGCATAGCCACTGCGGCATAACCGATCTGGCACGGAGTCCCCTATGTCCAGAGGCGGTTTGGGCTGCTGCCGCCACCGCTACCCTGGTCCCGGACCTGCCGGACCGTGGTTTGGAGGTCGGCCGGAGATGAGGATCACCTCATCCAGGAGCCCATGAGGGTGTGGGAGAAGTGTGCCATCAGCATGGCCGAGCTGGCCTGGCGGAGGCCAAGGGAGGCCTTGGCGTACACCTTGCACCTGGCGTGGTTCAGCTTTTGGACTCCTTGTCGGGGCTTGTCTATGTCCCTAGCGTTCCCCGAATGCCGGGCAGCTGTTGGTGACCAACCCCTCGGCAGAGGGTGCTCGAACCGGGGCAAGAACAGTGGGGACCTGATTCCTGGCCATCCTGGCCGAGGCGCAGGGCAGGAAGCAGGCGCTGCCAAAGCTCCAAGGCTGGGCCGACAATTGCCTCAGCCACAGGAAAGGCCTCATGGGTGAATCCCTTGGTCCAGTATCTCCGTCAGGGACACTTGGCCTGTTTGGAAGCAGGCTCGAGCTGCATCCGGTGGACTCCGAGATGAGCGAAGCAGACCCATAAAGGATGATGGGCTTCGTCCAGTGACTGGCCCGGAGGACTCCAGGTCAACCTGCCTGGAGAACAGGGAGGAGTCGTCGTCAGACTCCGAAGAGTCCTGAAGAGATGCCTAGGGCCTGAGCCACCCTCCACCTGCCGAGGATGGTTGGGAGTGAGGGTGACCGACAACCTGTGGGGCAGGCCTTGGGCCGACAGAGAGTCTTGGTGGGTGCCCGATTTCGGTTGTGGGCGGAGGTTCCACCACAATTGGTGGGGCAGCAGGTTTCAGCCGAACAACGGTCCAGGCTTGGGCATCTCAACTGCAGTGAGAGGCTGTTTCGGTCATTGGGTGACAGCCACTTGATGGCCAGGGGCGTCTGTGTCGACTTAGTCCCGGGCAAAAGTAACTGCTGCCACATCAGCTCCTCATAGCGTCGGCGCCAATTTGCGCGGGCCCTCCCTCATCAAGGAGGAAGATGAGGAGGGGCGGCGTCGCCGCTTACCTCGGTGCCGAGACCCGAGACCGCCGATGTCAGCGGGATCGGCTGGACCGAAGAGGTCCGAGACCCTCGGTGTGTCCGAGGATGGGCCTGGGAGGGAGGCGGGGACACCGCTCCTCCCTCAGCTCGGACGTCTTAACGGGGTCTGGTGCAACAATGGCGCAGGCAAATCCTCGGTTTCCACCGGGAACGGCGAAGAAGGGTTGTCGGCTTCACCAGTCGACAAACCGTCCGGCCAGGTCGAGAAAAATCTCGACCGTCGGCGGCTGTCCAGTCGGCTGACCTAACGGGATGCCGTGAAGCCAGCAGCCTTAGCCGCAACCTCGACCGAAGTCGACGGTCGGCTGTCCGGGAAGGGGACCTCTCCGTCCCATGAACGCCGATGATGGGACTTACCCTTGGGATCCTTCTCTTGGACCGAGAGGAATGTCCGATGGCCCTCTCCTCGTGGAAAGGAAGTGGCAAAAGCCCTTGAAGCAAGCAGAATACAAGGTACCCAAAGAGCGGGATAAATGCTGCGACCGAGGAGGAGGAAGATGTGGCCTGGGCGCCTCCTCCTCGAGGCGATCATCTGCTCTGAGCTGCTCAACCCGAGCCAACCGCTGCGATAACCTTAGCAGGCCTCTTTCGACTTTACGTGGGTAGCACTTCTCGGGCGCCAAAGCTTCAACCGAGCATGCCGGTCCTCCAAGGCGTTGGCGAGCAGACAGCAAGACTACGCAGAGCCTGCGGGTGCGTGTTCTAGGCGAGGCAGCAGGCGACGTGGAGTGCGGATCTGTCCTGGACATCATCTGCCCACAAGGGCACCATGAAACTGGGGTCGATTTGTCCATCGCAGCCACGAGGGAAAGGAGACCAAAGTCTTGAGAATTTTAAAAAGCGAGTTTTGACCGAACCCGAAGATTAGGATCAGTCTATCACGCAGGCGTTAAGGAGGAACCGAGCTCCAAGCGGTAAGGAAGATCTGGCGCCATGGGGCGGAGCCAAGAGTTTTACTACCCGGGTGGGTGGGAGGAGCCAGCTTGAAGACCTTCCGCAAGGAACCTGCCAGACAGTGTGGATGAACAACATATCCATGTCCCTAAAACAACCCTGATTTAGAGTTTTTTTTGTTTGTTTTACACATTATGGTCAGGAACTTCCCTAGATTCCATAATAGTCATCCTGACCTTCAAAAGGTTGGGGTCTGCCTGCACATCAGTTATCGCAGCCCAAGCTCACTCACACACCTGGATGAGGCCCTCCCCGACCTCAGGGATGCCTACTGGGGTTGGGTGTATCCACTGAGGATGTCCTGCAGGACATCGGGACTCAACTCTCTCCCGATCCACAAAGGTAATATCTTGCAATTCTGCTGCAACTGAATTTAAGAACCAGGTGCTCCCCTCAGATTGGAGAACCGGCTGGGGGTGTTGAACAATACAATAAGGGCAAGGATTACATTATTTCTTAATTAATGGTCCCTGTAAGTCATGGTGCAAAGAGAAAGTACAGTTACGTAAGAACTTACGTAACAGCAGATCTTAGAGGCGCTCTTGCAGTAGGTAATTACTTGTAGGACTCGCCCCTGGCATTAGGATCACATGGAAACTTTGTGTCTGACGGGATAGCCCACCAGACGCCATGAGACGGACATCAGCGTGACACTATATAGTGGCGGTCCCCATGTCTGTCCTCTAGTTCTCCCGCCACAGACCTCAAACAGGCGCGACAGGAGAATGGAAAGAGGCTCCTGGAGCCAAGAAAGGCTCAAGGAAAACGCTACAGACTAAAAGGGGGAAGGAGGAAGAAGGTTACCTACTGAGAGTCTTTCCCGAAGATCTACTGTTACAGTAAGTTCCTCGTAACTGTACTATCTTACTTCAAGAAGGCTCTTGCAGTAGGTAGTTACTTGTAGGACTGAGTTCAAGCAATAAGAGTCCAAGGACAAGAAAAATGGACACTGGAACTGAAAGGCTAATAAGTAGCAAAAATACTTAGGACAGGAGTCCCAGGAGAACCGCCAGTCCAAAACCAGCCTTGCACCTAGAGGCAATGTCCAAACTGTAGTGTTTTGTGAAAGTGTAGACGGAACTCCAAGTAGCAGCACGTGTTGATTTCTGCGACAGATACATTTCTGAAACAGGCTATCAAGGCAGCCATACCCTGGTAGAATGCCCTTTAACCTGTCTGGAAGGACTTTACCATACTTCTGGTAACAAACACCAATGCAGTTAGCCAATCATTTGGAAAGGCACCGTTTGGAAACTGCCCACCATTTCTCTCTGGTGCAAAAGAAACAAAAAGCTGATCCGTCTTTCGGACATCTTTTGTCCAGCTGGTGTAATAACATAAAATTCTGTGAATGTCTAACATATGCAAAATGGCCTCCCGATTAGTATGCTCAGGGTAACATGTCGGCAGTTGAAGAGACTGATTCAAGGAAGTTTCTGAAATAACTTCGGAAGAAACTTAGGATTAGTACTGAGAGCCACCCAGTCTCTGTGAAAAATCAAATAAGGCTCCTTACACATCAGGGCCTGAAGCTTGGAAATTCTTCAAGCAGAAGTATCGACAACTAAAAAGACGTTTCCAGGACAAAAAATGCATCTCACATGTACTTACGGTTCAAAAGGAGGCAAGGTCAATTTCTCTAAAGAAATTAAGGTCCCATGGTGGAGCAAGGTTACGCACTGGGGTTACAGGTGCAGAATTCCTTTTAGGAAGGTTTTGAAACCTCTAACTGAGCCATAGTTTTGCCCTCCAATAAAACATGGTAGGCAGAAATGGCCACTAGATGCACCTTCAGTGACGAATAGCTCAAGCCCAGGTTAGATAGATGAAGATACTCCATGACCTGAGGAGCGGGACCACGAAAAGGATCCCAACCCTTTGAGGTGGCCCAGATGGAAAAATGCTTCCACTTCAAGGCATATGTAGTTCTGGTGAAGGCTTTGGCCTCTACCAAAATCTGAACTACCCTAGGGAAACCCCAAATCTGGAAGAGACTTGCATCATGAGAGCCACGCATGAAGATGAGCGACTTCAGCCCTGGATGGATTTGCGTGCCCCTTCCTGGGTCAGGAGATCGTAACAAAGTGGTAGAGGAACTGGAGGTTCCGCTGCCGCTGCTGAAACATCGGAAACAAATCTGTCGAGGCCAAAATGGAGCTACCTAGTTCAGTGTTTTCCTTGTCCCTCCTCTTCTTGTGGGGTCAGTCGGAGAGGAGGCGGCATGTTTACGTTTCTTGAGCTACTTTTCCATTGAAGCCATTTTAAGTTTAAGAACATGGACTTGAGGGACTGCTGGCGCCTTTCAGTGTGGCCTGGTCGAACTGGGCGCGGGCGCTACACTCCTCGATGATATGGTCCGGGCCCAAGCAGAAGAGGCAGAGGGTATCTTGGTCCTGTCGCGGTAGCTGGATGCGCAAAGAATTGTACTTGTTTTTATGCGATTTTGTCAATGAGGTGGACGACATACACAAAGATTAGAAAATTAAGCAATAAAGAGAAAAGTGGATACCCATTCAAAATTCAGGTGATCGAACTACTGCGATGAGCTTCAGAAGGTCCGGCGTGCACAGGTCGATGGCAGGAAAGAACTGGAAGGGCAGGCGTGGAGATCGCCCACTATCTGATGTCATGCTGACATCGTCATATGATATTGGGTGGTGGTTCCCCGTCAGACACTGCTAGCAAAAGTTTCCGTGTGGTCCTGATTCTAGAGGCATGAGTCCTACAAGTAATTACCTCTGCAAGTAATTACCTACTGCAAGAGCCCTCTCAGAGTAAGATACATAATTATGCCAAATAACAAATGTAAGGTAAAATAATTGCCCCAGTATCTTTACTAGGCTAAAATTCTTTTCCACAGCGTTGTCTTAAAACACTTTGCTTGGTGACATACATCACGCGAAGTGGAGGTTGGGGAATCAAACCCAGAACCACTGAATGTATAAAACATAATAATGTAATAATTGTAATCCCTATTACTTGTTGGGCTACAAGAGAGGTGTGGGAATCAAATCCAGGACTAATGGATTATGTAAGCCATAATAATATAATTATTATTAGTCCTATTGCTAGCTGGGCTAAAATCAACAAGGCAAGTGTGATCCTGTAATAACACGCTAAAAAAGACTCAGGTTTAAATGTACAAGCGTTTGTAAGCCATTGGTTGACAAGAAAACCCCAGGTTTCTACTTAATTATGCTTCTATGCTTCATCTTCAAACCAACTGCCAAACAGCAGCCACGCTTAAAAATGCTTGCACCGTGTGCACCGCCTGCTAGGTGCAGGGGCGTTAGCGTGCACTGCGCAATAGGTTTCAACAAGAATGAGTGCTATGCAATGCGTTTAGCACTGCAAACACAAGCACATGCTCAGGACACTGGGGTGAAGCTGGGCTGATGAAGCACACGCCCAGCCCTAATGGTGGCCGCACAAACAGTAAAAGCGGAGGTTGAGGTGGAAAACACCAAAGAACCTCAGAAGCTGGTCATATTCAGAAATTTGTCAAAAACAGTGAAAACACAAAACCTCAGGCTGGTGTGGGGGTGGCAGGAACCGACACTAAGGCAGTGACCCCTCACCCCTACACTCCCAATAATTAAATGTGTACCTACCTGTGGCACCTTTTTCTTTCTCAAGTTTTCAACAGAAGGCCGTTAAAAAAAACACCTAGCAAGGCAGAAGTGGCTCCCAATCCACACAGAGAATAAGAAAAAGGCAGGTTATTCAATTTGAAAGCCGCAGCTTAACAGACACGATTTAAATTTAGGGGTGTTCCCTGAAACAGGTAGGCCCAACCGGCAGAGCAGAACTGCAGGCCCAACTGAAGTTTTGAATCTTGAAACTTGAAATTCTTAAGAAGAAAAGTAGCTCTGTCCCCTTTGAATGGCACAGTTTAACTGGGGAGTTACTGCAGCATGGAATCCTCCTATGCCCAATATTCTAAAAGCCTGGGCTATGCCATTCTCCTGGTAAGGTGCACTATACCCAGTTATTATGATTACCCACTGACAATGTGGACGGCTAACAGAAATAAATATTTTCCCTTCACTGTTCCACACACACACACAAACTGATAATACTTCATTTTCCCTTACCCATTCCACAGCTGTCCATACCCAATGGTATACTGGGTATTGACTGCCGTTAATACAAAGAAGTATTTTATTTTTTGTAATCTTTCTCTGTTCCTCTCCCCAGTGACATACCCAGAAACTAGTTTTAGCTTGTCCCAGTGGTGCTGGAGGTTGAGCGCTAGTTATACACCTCACGCCACACTGGTGACCTTGTTGAGAGCGAGCCTGGACGCGAGAGGAATCAGCGTCCGAGGACTGTTCTCCTCTATCAGGGGAAGGTGACTTGTCCCGTTGTTGACTGCCTTCTGGTGGCGGCTGGAGGCCATCTGGGCAGGAGGCAAATACCAATGTCTACATTGGTAGGGAGGGGATGGGAGAAAATGGAAAAATAGGAGCCTGGCAGGTTCCATGATGGCCCCAGCGTCTCCAAGGGCTGTCCGGTGTCTGCACTGAGTCTCGGGGGGACAGCTGGTGCTCTCCCTCTTGGCCCTGCCGTGGGGGCAATCCATGAGGAATTTCCAGGATGGCAGGAGCAGAGGCGTGAGAGGACTGCAGAAGTGAGCTCCTCCGTGCAGAGGACCACAGCCCCTGCCAGGGCTCAAGGAGGATACAAATGTATATGAAAAAACAAAAATAAACTAGTTTTAGCATAGTGTGCTTTTCCCAGTCACCACATAAAATAAATAAAATTAAAAGCTCCCACCCACCTACCATACTAATGCAGTACATTGTTTTCCTTCTCCACAGTCCACTGCTGCCTGTACGCGGTCTACTCCCACCCATCCAATAAAAATATGATGAATCACTTGGGCACTATTTTCAAAAGATTTTCACTTTAGGTACTGAAGTGGAGAAACCATTTGATTAGAGCCCCAAGTGTCCAGGCACCCCAACCCCCACCCAAGACAGTGACCAGCAAAGTCCATTGCCCATCTCCAAAGCTGTATGCTAAACACTACCACATTTCCCTATGCCCACCTTTCTCCAGAAACTCCACTGTAATCAGCAGCACTGTCCAAGACTATTGCAACCTTGCTAATGTGCTATGACAGTAATCTTGCTGCTTCTTGCCACTGTAACCCTGACTCATGAAGATGTTCCCTGCAGTTGTTACTGAACTGTTTCATGTTTGCAGTCCCCTCACACTGACTGTGTAAACTGTGAAACTGTGATGGCTTGTAGTTATTTTGCTCTGTAGGATATTACCTTGTCCTGTCTGTTGCAACATACCTAACTTGGACTCCTCTGAAAAGGGTACTGCCTTCCATACAAACATTTTTAATTTAAGGACTCAATGTACTAATATCAAGCCTCGCATGAAATACGGTTGCATTTCTTTCATACAGCCATGGGTAAAAAGTAAGGATGCAGCTGGCTGCTGTCTGGGGTGGGGATAATTACTACGAGGGAAGGACTAAATCAGATCTTTCAAGGGATGGGGTGGTCACCAGGGATTAATTTAAATGTGAAGAGGCAGGGGTACCAATGTACACAAGAAAATCTAGAAGTTATGGGAGCACCACTGGACACCAGGGATTGCTTGCAATGGAAAGGAGAGCGAAGGTGCTACTAGACTTCAGGAGTACTTAGAATAGGACTGTAACACACGAGTAGAAATTGGATATCTAAGTGCTTAGGATAGGACAAGGAGAGGAAGGTTATGCCACTGGACACCAGGAAATATTTCGAATGGTACGAAGAGAGGAGGGTGGCACAGGACATTAGAGAATGTTTTGAACATGGCAGGAAAGGGTACCAATGGACACCAGGGACATAGAATAAGATGAAGGGTGCCAACAGACATCAGGAGTGCTTCACAAAAGCATTATAATGCCTGTTATTAAATCATTTTAAAAGACAAATTACATAGTAAAATAACTATATTAACACGGAATGCAACACAAAACCACATAAGAAGGAAATGAACAGCTAGGGATAATTGTAAAACAAAATGGTTATATTAAATGCACGCTGAAATAGAAAATAAAGTTAAAAATCTACGTTTAGACCTTAGATATTTCCTGAAGAAGACCCAAGGTCGAAACGCATATTTTAACTCTATTTTCTATTTTCAGCGCAAGATTTAATATAACCATTTTGTTTTGCTTTTAGACCACATGCTGACGCAGCTCTTGTTTTTTGTTTTTACAATAGGGATAATTGTATTTAATTTTTGTTAATCAGGTAAAGGAACACTAGGTACACAATGTTTGTTTTCTGGCGTGGCCCAGGAGCACTGGGATGGTGAAGTGACTTGCTCAGTGTCACACAGTATGCAAGTGGAGGCTGTAGGAATCAAACCCAGGTCTGCTGCATGTACAAAGCTCATTCACAGCTTGTTACTCTAACCTCTGGGCTATACTGCCAGCCCTATTTTGAGGAGTGGGTGGGACAGTGAGGATGCCAACCCAACAGCAGGACGGGTGGTCCAAATTCAGAAAGACACTAGCGTCCAGAATCATGACACCCATGGAACACAGGTGTGGCATTGACCTAGAAGCATATTCAGTTCCATGAGGAACTTTGCTTGGGAAGAGGGGACAGGCCAACAGGGGCCTAGGTAAGGTGTACAGCACAGGCAGCAGACAAACTCCTTAGACTTTGGTCAGAGAAGTATAAAGGACAGATGGGACTGGTGCTAGCAAATGCTATAGTAGTCACATAAGAGGTTAAACAAGAAGGAGGCAAGTAGGAGAGAAGTGAGAGAAACACCCATTAAGCACTACACCCCACCTGGGGCAGGCCTACACAGGAAATAGGAGAACAGCAAGAGGTAAGACACATTAGGCAGTATACCCTTTCTATGGTAGGCCTACACAAGGGCAAATAGGAAGAACAGCGGAAGTAAGCATGGTGGAGTCGACATGGTGAGGGAATCAGATAGCCTTGGGACTGTGAGAATTATCTTCTCCACTACGCTTTGGAGAACTGGTCAGTGACCCATATGCAGCACTCTGGGAGCTCCATATATGAAGCAGGTGGCAGCACGAGGGGAAATACTCAGAACTAAGCATGGGTGCACCTATTCTGGTCCACAGTATTGTGCTTATTTTCAGGTGGCACCATTTAGGAGTGAGTGTGGAGTGGCTCTTTCATCCCTATTTGGAAGCTGCTGCTATCACAGTCTGTGCATGCCCTAGGTGAGTTGTAAAGCATTAGGAACAGACGACTGCTTTCAATCACATGGGAAGTGTGATAACTGTCTTACACACACCCAGAAGTGTATTACTGTGCTTATAATACAGCTGGTTTAGTCAGAAAAATGCTTGAAAGAGACATTTTAAACTGACTGAGCACCAATGTACAGTAAGACCAATCTTACTGCAGACTTTGTTTTTGTCATTTACAGTTTTCTTCCTCCCGTCTCCTGGCTGGCCCTCTTTCCTCCCATCTTTCCAGCCCCATCTCTGGCTTCTCCCAGGACTTAGCTCTCCCAGAGGCCTCCTCTGTTTGCTCTCTGTGGCAGGAGTAGCGGTGAGTCCCTCAACCCACTGAGATCCAGATCTGGGAGTCTGAGTCACGGGTGCAGAGCATGTGGAGGTCAGCAATCATCCTGCCAGCCAGGGTGTTTGCCAGTCTTCCACTCCCCATGCACTGCTGCTCAACTCCTCCCCACAGAGGCGCTGGTGTTTGGGACTATGTCCCTGGCGTGAGCATGTGGAGGCATGCTCATGTGATACTAGCGCAGCTCGTCCCTTCTCTATCGCCCTACCACCACACATCTATAGGTGGCAGTGCTGCAGTGGGACACACACCACCCAGGAAAGGAGAGTGTCCTATGGGACATTCGATCCTCCTCCTCCCCACCCCACGATCCAGACTCATTCCCCAACCCAGGTCGGTAGCGCTACCACTGTGCCAACAGGCCGCTTCTACTGTAATTATATCTGAGCTCTCAACATGAAACCTGTGCAATGTAAACCAATCAGCTTAAGTGAAGCTAAAATAACTACTCCTTGAGCCAAGGGTATGTAAGACCACTGGTGAGAAGGCCATCACCAGAGTTGCCCATTGTGTTAGAATGCCATTCTTCATTATCAGGAAGCCCGTAGTATAATTACCTTTAAGCATGCCATGAACTAAGTACTTCCACAGCCTGTACTGGGACTTTGATGAAGCCCATCTGTGTGGGTAAAACGTTAGTCACTGGCATTATGCCCTACACAGCACTATTCATCACTTTTGACAGCTTTTTACTCATCCTTTTCGTCTTTTGTACACTGGAATCAAGAGGAAAGTTGTAAACAACAAGCTCTGAAACACCTCAGTGAATGCAACTGTTAAGACAAGGTTGTTTCCTACAACTAACATGGTAACCTAAGAATGGGTGCACCAATCCTTTCTCATCCGTTGGTAATTTGCTTTATATCAGGTGGCACCATTTAGGAGTAATTGCAGAGTGGCTCTTTCATCCTTATTTGGGAGTTGCTGCTACTTCCAGTCTGCGCACATCCTAGGCTGATCACACACACACACACACACAAACACACACACACACAAACTGATTATCAAAATTCCTTGTTCCCATGTCAACTCCTACCTCATTCACCTTAAAGAGAACAGGAAATAATTTATAACTGGAAGCTGTTTATAATGTTCCTATTTGCAGAAATGATATCCATAAGTCTGTATGATCTTTATGTAAATGTACCTGAATAAAATTGATATGAAAACTGTATTTTGCATTGTTTTGTTTTTGTGAGCAACATTCTGTTACAGTTCTCATACAGAAACAGTGATTTGGAGTTTAACTATGTCATGGTTTGTGCACAGAACTCTTAGCATGGTTTTAATAGGACAGTAGCTCATGCTTAGCTTTCCGTACACAAACTGTGACATAGTCAAAACTCGAAATAACTTGTTCCATAAAAGAACAGTGCAGAATGTTGTCCATAAAAGAAAAGAACTGAAACAGTTTTTCACATCAGTGTTTATTCAGGTACAGTTAAATAAGTCTTAGTTGGAGGTGAGCCTACTGTATTTCATTTCTGTTACTAGGAACATTACTAAGTGCTTCAATTGCTTCGTTTCCTGTCCTCTTTAACTAGTACCCTTCATATCAGCTGTGAGTTTCCCAATACACTTCCACCTGGGTCTGTCATACAACTTTACTGCTCTATATGTACACTCTGTGTTTAAGTGGCAAACAACTGGTCATGATGTGCATGACACTTAAATGTACTTTTCAATAAATAAGCAACTCATTTTTTTTTTTTTATTTAGTTGTTTAACCAGGTATAGCACATGGTTTTATGTTGCTTCAAACTGAAAATATATTGGCATGCGTAAAAAAACATTCCTTTGGACTTTTAAAATCTGCTCATGTAAAAAATTCTGCTACTCATTAATAGGTCGGTATTAAGGCAAGCTGGAAATACTGTGCTAGATTTTCAGGTTTCTCTTCAAAGCATGACATACGTCTTCATTTATGTCATTTCTGTTACAAAAATATCCCTTTTCAGATATAATGAGTACTATTACTTCGACTACTGCTCAGAGCAGTTTGTTAAAAGGTTGTGAGCGGTTGCCTTTTGCACAGTTCTACATTACTGATTTTATTAGGCAATTACCAGAAATGTAATAAATGTGCTTCATGTTTAACGTCATTTGCTTATAGGCATGAAGGTCAGTGAAAGTGTTTTTGAACTCTGCTATCATGAAGAAATCCATTATATCCCTCAGTACAATGGTCTATTTCCGTATGGCAAATCCTCACGAGATATTCACCAAACTACTCGGCAGTCTGTTCAAGGTTTTGCTTTGAAAAATCAGCATGTGAGATCATTTTAAAAAGGTAGCTTTAATGCAGTTTAGGTCATCCATCAGTGGTATTTCTCTCAAAACACAGAAGAGCAGCTATTGTATCTTCAAAGCTTCTAGTACAGTAAAACCTCTAGGAAGCTATCAAAGGCATACCTGCATCTCACAAAATCATAATATAAGATACAAATTAACCTTAAGCTCACAGACCTTACAACCAGTCAAACTAAATATCGAATAGAACATAAAAGTTCTCAAAAATCGTACCAATGTCCCAGCAGGTAAGTGCTTCATACTCCTGGGCTGGAGACCGGGTTCAGGTACAAACACAGGAGCTGGGTTGGCAGACACTCCCAGAAGGGAGGAATGGTGCTGTGGTTCCACTGCTACAGTGATCCCTGCAATGGACTGAGGAGTCTGCCTCTTTGCAGTGGTACTGCTGTGAGGAATCGGAAGCCGAAGCGGTGCCAACAGGCGGTACCAAGGACTCCACTGGCTCGGACCTAGCGTATAGCTGTGACCAGGACACACGGGGACATCGCACATTTTTTTAATTTGCCCTTTTGCTGCCCGCAGCCACCGATTCATCAGCCGGTCACAGACCCCTGTATCCACACCTCCAAACTGGCCGCGTCTCCTGATACCCTCGGCCTGCCCCACCGGGGTGGGGTTTCGGCACCTGAGCTCAGTGCCGTAATCTTAGGACCAGTTCGGGAGCCGGACTGCAGGCTGTCGGGACCAGGGGCGGGCATCACTCGTGGCAGCTGCGAGGATTTTCCCCCGCCGTTCCCAGGGGTGGGGCGTGCAGTGATCCTCGTCCGCCACTCTGTAGATCCAGATGCCAGCGCTTCCTCCTGGAGTCCCTCTGCGCGGGCATTCACCTCACCCCCTCCCCGGAGAAGGAGAGCAGCCCTGAGGCGCTCAATCCCTCCTCCTGGTCGGCTCTCAGTTCCGGGTCCGCTCCTGAACCCAGGTCGCTGGCGCCGCGAGTGGAAATCAACACGCTGTATCCGCACTTCCGAAAAAGTGGCAAACTGTGAGGGGTGTTCAGCCGACCTCCTGGAAGGAGTCGACTGCCCACTAGACTCCTCACGCAGGCCTCTGGTCTCAGGTAGACTGGAACCAACAAGGCCTTCTCCCCTTGGTACGACAGTACAGGAGGGAGACCTGGGGAAGGGCCCAACATCCTGGCCTTGACATCCTGGAACTACGCCACACCCTCTGAAGGTGGAGGAGATCCACACTCACCTTTATCGTGCATCTCACGGACCCAGCAGTCTATGGAGAAGAAAGCATTACAGTTGTCCATATTATGAGCGGGGACCCAGGCAGGAGAGGCAATGATCGTGGTGGTCCGATACTGTCATTGAGCTTGCTGCAGGGCACCAACGCGCAGGGGCATGCCCTGCCTTGGATTTGGAAGTAGGCCCTAAGCCAGACATGATTGTTTTGGACAAATTAAACTAAAGTATAGTCTCAGTGCCGTAAAAAAAAAGAAGAAAAATAAGAAACTGTTTTACTGGTTCCTGAGGACTCCTACAGCATCAGTGAGCAGCAGAACCTGACGGTCGATCGCGAACTCTCTCACATACAGTCGGAAAATGGCGGCAGCTCCGCAGGATGATGCACCTCAATGGCAGGAAAAACAGAACTGAGGTAGTGGAGGGGCAGCGCCAGTTACTGGCCAACCCACGAGCACCACGCAATGTGTTGGCCTCGAGGGCGCGCCGGCCCACAACATGGGCTCCTACTCTGAGGGAAAAAGCAGTAGTTCACGGGTCCTAGCTCCTCTGGCTAGACCCACCAGTGATGAATGGTGAAGACTGATGCGGTAAGATCACGCAGCAATGCTGCATCTCTGTAACAGCTACACAGCATGCTTGAAGTCCACAAGGCACCCACCATGCACTGTTCCTAAGGGGTGGGTGACTGACAGATTACACAGATAATACAAAGCATTAAAGGCATTAGTCCATGAGCTTGTCAATCATAATTTATGTATACCCATTAATATTTTTACTAAAAAGAAACTTATCTAAATTTGTTTTAATCCCAACATTGTTTTACTCTCCACTACCTCACAAGGCAGCATATTCCAAATTTCTGTTAACCTATTGTTTAACCAGATAGAGGTATAGGTGTGGCCCCTCTTGGCGCAACCCTGTGAGGTCGGAACACCCAGTAGCATGGAGTAGACAGCACGAAGAGCACGTCATTGGGAGGCTAATCACCCTGCCGATTCCCGAAGAGCAGAGGGCCCCGAGTGACCCGGCCAGGCAACTGACCAGCCTCCCGAGCCCGTTGCTCCAAAGCGCCCACTGATGAAACTACTCATCGAAGCCCCACCAGAAGGCGGGAAGGGCCTGGATGTCGAAGAGGTCGGAGACCAGAACCAGAAATCGGCAACTCCCAACGAGGAGCCCAGCAACTGACCCCAATGACTGATCGACGACAGATATATCAGAGGGCGACCTCGAGTGATGCCCTTCTCTTTTGAACCTACAGGTCAAGAAGAGCTCGAGGCCGAACGGTGCTCAGAATGGGACCATTTACTTTTATGCTTCCAGGGGACTGCCCATCCCCAGCGGCACTGGACGCGTCCAATGTCAGACCCCCTTTCCGGAGAAGGTGGCAGACCGGACCCAGCTCGGCTGACTGAACAGCTTTCATCTGAAGTCTCCTACCATCACCTGACCCGCTCATGAGTCGGCTCAGTCAAGGTAGGCTGAGATTTCTTTCTTTGATAAGAATAAATTATCGTGGCGGTACTTTATGAAAAATACTACAAAATAATAAACTGAAAACTATGCTGCTAGTTTGAAGTCTGACTGACTTCGCCATGAGCGAAGCGACATCGATCACTGAAGTGCACTCAATGGCGGGAAAAAAGGAACTGAGGCAGTTGGAGGCGAAGCGAGATAGTCATTGCCGCTTTCGAGCAGAGGCTCGCGGCTCCATCTCTGGTGCTGGCCCTCCTGCAAAAGTTTGCTTCGCTGAGTCCTTAGCGCCTCCGGCGTGGATCCCATTAGTGTGAATGAGTGGTGGAGACCTTATGTCCAGGAAGATCTCTACTAAAATTTAAAGAGAACTAGTGGCAAAATCACTCACCAAGGGCTCAGCCATGACAACTTCAATTTTCTTTTCAGCCTGGACATCAAACTCAGCAAAGAGGCTCTTGATGACATATTCGCCAGGTTTGATGTCTGGATCAATGGTAATGTTCGACATGACGATATTTTTCTTCTCCCAGGTGGAATGGTTACCAGAGAATCGGCGTCTACTCACGCTGCTGACTGGTGCTGAGGCTATAAAAGGGAGAAAAGGGAATCAGAAATGTATTTGCTAATAACAATATATATAATGAAAAGTCTTTCGGTATAGCAAAAAAAAAAAATTAGAGCACACAATTTCGCCCAAATGCTGCTTGCAAAAGCAAACTAAATGTGTTCGAGTATACCATCTACTGCACAGTGATGCAACACTACTCCTGGAGACAGAGGAGTCATACTATGCAGTTGGAGAGGTTAGATTCAGTAGGGATGTAAGGAAGTACTTCTTCACAGAAAGAGTGTTGGATTCCTAGAACAGCCTACCAGCTGATGTTGAGGGGTGAAAACAGTGGTGGGGTACAAGAATGCATGGGCTAGACATAATAGCATCTTTGTGGAAAGGAATGGGGAGGTAGAAAGAACCAGAAATCAGGTGGGGTCTACAGAAACACTGTAGGTAAGGACAAATGGGCAGACTAGGTGGGCTAACTGGTCCTTATCTGCCGACAAATTCTATGTTTCTATGGATGAATGTTTCATTTACTATGATGACAACTTTGAATTTCTTCCACAGACAGATAAGAGAGAATAACAGATGGGCAACCACACACAAAAGGCTGTGTTTCCATCGAAGAGTTCTGACAACATCATAAGGACTGCAAGAAGAACGCATGAGAGGTCTATACAAAATGTAGCCAAGTTGTGTATGGTTGCCCAAATGTTATTTTAGTCATACATGGTTTGAAACAAAAATTAAAAAACAATGTGTTTTCTTTCCCAATAAATCTTTGGTTTAATTTTTTTGTTTTACAAACCCACAGAAAATCACTCTCACCCAGCTGCTGAAAACCCACTGAAGTGAGTTTTTTTTTTTTTTTTTTTTTAATATGAGGAAACAACTAAAGATTTGAATTGGGGAGGCCGAGTTCTGTGTGTGTGTAGGAAAATGAAAGCAAAATGGCAAGTGCCACAAGATCTTATTATAATTTAAAAGCTGTTGTACCACAGATGGTGCAACAGCATTCCTTTCTTTGAACTATGGTACAACAGCCTAAAATGTTTAGTTAGGATGGAAATCCACACACAACAAGGTAACCATATAATATGTTCCATACTGCAATATAAAAGGGACTGCACAAGTGGATGCCCTGCAAAATACAGAAACATACTGAAACAGTAATATGGCAACAGAAGAAGGGTTTTGGTCCATCAAGTTTGCTTGATTCAGAGCCACACACCCTAAGGGTTGCATATTGCAATGCCTACCCTCCCCATACTAGCCCTTTTACCTGAAACCACCCTCTCTTGAAGCTATCCATGGATCTTGCCCCAACGACCTCCTCAGACAACTTGTTCCGCCCCACATACCTCTCCATGAAGTAGATCACGGGCATCTCTCCTGAATTGGCCCCCTGCTAATTTGTAGCTATTCCTCTCATACTTGTGTTGTCACTGGCCTGAAATAATGTACCGTAGTCAACCCTGTTGATATCTTTCAGATATTTAAAAGATCTCCATCATGCCCGTTAATTTAATTTTGGTAGACCCTCTGAGAATAAATGGTCCCTTTTCAGGAGCGACCGGGATCAATTACAGAGAGAGACATACTACAGTGATATAAACAATTATACATTTAGAAGGCAGTAATAGACACATCAATATAGAGGAGTACAGCATTGTTAGTCAACATAGATTCACAATCAATTCTCATCAAGACAAAGACACGACGGTCAATACCTTAGGAGTGCATTCGATTTCAAGGGCATCTGATAATGGGGAGGAAAAGAAGGAGTAGGCAGGCATAGGAAGCTGTCGCAGTACAGTAGGAGATAAGAATATGTTCGGGACATAGCGTAATTTCTGTGGGACAGCGGTTTCTCTCTCTAACCGCCAGTGAGTACATATGCAGTTTCTCAGACTCAGTTTATAACAGTATACCTACTCGCCCCGATTCATTTAGGTGGCCCTTCTGTGCACTGCCTCCAACTAGTTTATATATTTTCTGTGCTAAGGGTTCCAGAACTGGACACCATACTCCAAGTATGGCAATACTAAAGGCCTGTACAGAGGTAGAAGAACCTCCTCCTCCTTTCTGCTCATGGCCCCTACTTATGCAACCCAGCATCTTGTTTACCTTACCCACTGCATTTGCACAGAGGGCTTCAGGTTACTTGTACATGCAACCCCTAGATCTTTCTCCTCCTGTTACTGTGAACCACCCCCAGTGTACTCTGCCAATGGGTTCTTCCTCCTCACGTGCATGCCACTGCACTTCTTGGTGCTGAACCCCAGCTGCCAGATTCCATATCATCTCTCTAGTCTTTTCAGGTCCTCTCTTATGTCCCCGATTTTCTCTTCCATGTCATTCCTCCTGGAGAGACTGGTTTTAGTAATTTTTTTAAGTTGATCTATTTTTCTCCTCTGCGGCCAATGCAGGCTATCCTTCTCACCAACCCCAAAAAGTCCTGTCACCTGGCGTCTTAGGGACGTACCTCAAACCCATTACTTCCCCATGGCAGGATCAGCGGTTACCACGGCGAAATAGATCCAGTTTCTAGGAGAGGGCCCTGTAGCATGGTGCAGAGCCTACAAGGTTAGGCGTCATCATGTGGCACTCGCTCATTTTCCTCCATTTTCTCCCCTTGAAGGAGCGGACATGCAATGCTGTCCAGACATACCATGAACACTACCGGTGCAGGGCATCACTGCCCGCCATTCCCCAAGTTCGGTCCCGGCTGCTAATGGCCAGGCGTATGCAGAATTCACATCTTCCCTCCCCAAGGAGGAGGGCAATCCACGGATGCTCAGTCCTGCTCTCCCCAGCCAACCTCCAATGACTCGAGGCTGTCCCGAACCCGGGTCACTGATGTGGTGGCAGGTGAGGCCTGATGCCTCCAGCCTTCCACCTTGAGCAGACCCAGCTTTGGTTACATTTTTAAAAGCTTTTTGATGTACCAGTGAAGTGCTTTTTTTCTTTTTTTTTTATTGATTAAAGCTTTTATTCGATATAACAAATTTTGAGGTGCTCTGCACCCTGGGCACATATGAATGAACCAGGACATATTTACAGATTAAGCAGCTCAACTGATATGAACAAACATTCCCATCATCCAAGCTGGACATACAGGAGGGTTGAAGGCACTTATCTCTTAGTAATATATGCTTGTTTTATGTTACGTACATCGTTACATGGTAGATGTTATGTTTTGCACTTCCTGTCCTACACTATTTCTGCTGCCAAATACTGAACCGTGCAGTACTGTTAATAAAAACAATTTCAACAAAATAAAACATTTTCTTCTTTCAGTGTACTGGACTAGGGATATCATGTACTTTATGTTGTTTTTCCCTTTTCTTTTTACTATTTGCATATATGGAAAGTCAAAGTACAGTGCAAGTACAAGAGGCAGTTATAAAATGTATGTAAAAATAAAGCCAGCACAGTGACTGGATATGTCTACAACACCGCAACCCAGGTTGGGGAATGGACCAGGTGTCGGCTGGGGAGAAGGATGGTGCATCCAGCGACAGCTCGTCTTCTTCGGGGGAATGGTGATGTGGCCCTCGCCTGCAGCTCCTGGCCGAGGGCCGGAAGCACAGCAGGATGTCAGGCCCTCAGATGACTGGGGAGTGGTGGATGTCAGCGTAAGCACTGACATCTGTGGCACACCACTTCCCTGGGAGAAAGCGAAAATGGAGCCCTGGCCGATCAGGTGACTGCCTCACTGGACCCTCACTGTCGAGCTCCTGGACCTTCACCTGCTGCCTCAGCAGCATCCAGGATCATGGAATTGCCCGAAGGCTTATCCCCTGAAGGTAAGGGACCCTCCCAATGAAGGGATACATCAGGGTTACCTGAGCTGGCTGCGATGTGGATGGCGGGGTTGGCAGCTGCCGGTAAGCAGGTACTTAAGAGCCTAAACGAGGATTGCCAGAGTGCGGAGTAGGTGCATAAAAAAAAAAAAAGTAATAAAGATTCTCACTTATTGATTTATAGTGTATGGTGCAGCGTGGTTCAGCATGGATTTTCCATGCTATGTAAAAAGTCGTTCTGCTACACTAGTGACATCCATTCCGCTGCAGTATGTACCTCATCAGACAAGGCTCACAAGCACGTTCGGGTAGGAAGCAATGATGGATCAAATAAGAGGCATGGGATGTGCGGACACCAGATAAAGGGAGGATCAACCATGTAAGTCAAATGTAATATTGCCGTGCTACAGGACCAACTGGATTTTAAAAATCACAACACCCAGTCCTCAGAATGAATTTCCTCTCCTTACAGCCACCATTTTTAAAAATTCAAAACCCACCCATACCGAAAGTCAACTGATTGAATTGAGAAGTGAAGCATATGGATGCTATGTTTCCTAGCAACCACGCTAACTCTCAGCAGGATACAATTTTTTTATTTAAGAAGAAACAAACACAGGTATTAAACTATATTTTAATTGTTTTGGGTGACACTATACATAACAGTGTATGGCTCACTATACACAAGGCTCTTCTCCAACCTCATTGTTACTATGCCGACCGAGAGACCTCTCAACCTTTGCTCGAGGTCATCCGGTTGGTATAGTAATCACTTGGTTTAGAATAGTCTTGTTGTGTACTGATGAGCCATACACTATCTATATTTATTTACAAAATGGCAGCCAGGAAAGAAGCAATGAGTTGAGATTCGTTTCCAGGGAAATGATCAGAGGCGGGGTTCATGAGGGCACAAAGATATTTCTGTATAGCATACAAAAATATACATGTCGAAAGAAAACTACTGCAGCAGTCCAGGAACCAGACAAAGGTCATTTTTTCTTTATACTGTACTTGTTTTTTGCTCGCCGTGGACAACCCTCTATCTTGCCAATCCCCAGCTCGTCCCGCTCACAGCGTACCTCCATTCTTCCTCCACGACATCCCCGTGCCGGAAGCAGCAGGATCCTGTAACTCACCGACGCTGATCCAGTTCAGGTGCCGCCTGCCATTCATGGAGCAGTACCTGTGGGGGGTCGGCATCATCCAGCTGCCAGGGTTTCTCCTCCTCTTTAGTCCCTCCCACCCACCCTGGAGGCAGAGCAATGTGGGTACCGGCAATAGCCAAGCTTGCTCGCTTCTGCCCAAAGCACGGCAGCAGATTTCTCTGCCCCATCCCTTATGTCTGGGACCCAGGTGCTCCGGCACCCAGCCAGCATAGGTGTCAGAAATGCCGGTCTCCATGTCCCTCCCTCGTCGGAGAGGAGGCTCTCTCCGGATGTGATATTCTCCCACCCCAGCTGACTCGGCGCCTGCTCACCGGGTCATCGGTGAGGCAGGAGATATGGCATGATGCCCAACGCCACTGGGCCAGTGACAAAGGTACATCTGTGAGAAATCAAACTTACGAAACTGCTAAACAGTAAAATAAAGTGCATACACAGAACCAAAGATGTCTGTGGCAGTTAGACAGGGACATAAGAGCAAGAGGGGAGAAAGGAGCTAGAACCAATTTAAGAGAAGAGAGGTTAAGAATCAGACAGGAAAGGAGACTGTTCAAGAGATTAGGGAGGCAAAGCGCGAAGGCAGATTGCCCAGCAGAGAATTAGCAGCTGGGGATAAAAAAATAAAATAAAAATGATGCCAAGCATCTCACTGCAACAGAGGGAGTACAAGGATGATATAAAGGGAGAGGTAGCAGAGAGGTGGAAAGGAGAGAGGAGAGCAAGAATTTGGTGAGAAAACAGTAACAGTGCAAGGGCTCACATGCTTCATGGAAGGAAGCATCCAGAACTAAGATAGAAGGAGCTGAAGAGGAATCTAGTCTACAAAGAAGACGGAGGTGGAAGGTGCCACTCCCTGGAAAGAAATGATGCCGATCAAAAGGTAGGAACAAAACAAACTACCTGACTGGACAGCCTTAATTTATCCAGAAGGAGAGGGTGGGCCACAGTATCAAGGCCTTAGCCGGACGCTAGTGACCGGGTTCGTGCCCGAGCCTGGGTGCCAGGAGGGAGATTGGCAGGGACGGGATCCAGAGCATTCATGGGACCCTTCACTCCCGGGGCTGTGGGTGGGGCCTCGGCACCTGAAGGCGGATTGGAGACATGCTAGGGATGTGAAGCCTCTACATGCCCCTGCATCCTGCCACAGGTCTGCCGTCCCCATGCAGGCCCAATCAGAGTAGAGTGGGCGGGCCAAGAAAATGGAGGAAAAAAAAAAAAAGATCCTGACTGGACCGGACCTATGAAGGGTTACGTCAGGTCACCTGAGGATCAACCAGCAGTAGCGGGGCAGCAGATGGTGACTGAAGGAGGAAGTCTGCCGTCGGTCCTGGCTGCTCGGGGGCCTTAGTCAGGTCAAAAAAAAGGAAGAAGAAGAAAAATGGCCCCAGTATCACAGCCTTGGTTCATTCCTTTCTAAACAGAGTCAGTGCCCTGGAGGAAGGAGACTGTGGAGTTTGATTTGTAAAGCCAGACTGGAAGGGGAGATGAAAAGAGGAAGAGTTGAAGGATGAGCAGCTTGGAAAACAAAAGACAAAAGGCAGCTGTACTCCACTGTTCAGTTTGTCGAACACCAAGAGTACAAACTTGCACTGTATAAAGAAACCATAACTGTTGCGGTTTGTTGCCTGAAGCATTCTTGCTATCAAGCCACACTCATTCTGGCTCGTGTGAGAGCTCTAGTACGTGTGCAGTTTATGAGACCAATAACTGCCAACAGTGTTCCACTCCTATAACAATCTTCTACTTAAAAAAAAAAACAAAAAACAGTAGCACAGTGCTGGGTGGGGAAGAGGGAGAGATCATACTGAAACCTGAAACTGGGAGTATTGTTTCTACTGCAAAATTTCTGGTTGCCTAGCCTGGTGGCGCTGAGGGGTTGGGGCTAGCGCCACACCTCATGCCATGATGGCGGCCGGGTTTGGGAATGGATTTGGGCCATCCGAGGCAGCAGGGGACGGTGGGACTGAGCATCTGGAGGACTGCTCTCCCTTCCTGGGGAGGATCCGGGGTTCGTGCAGCTCCTTGGCGGCCCTTGATGGAGATCAGAGGCAGCACAAGGAATTTGCGGTGCCTTGGCTGTGGGTGGAGCATCGGCGGACTTCACTGCCCGTCTGCGCTCCAGAGGAAACCACAAGCCTAAAATCCCGCAGTGTCAGGGATGCAAAAGGGCTCCAGGAAAAAGCCCACTTCCCCAGCACCGGACCATCCTCCTCCGGTCCTCAGAGCCTCTTCCAGGACAGACCCTCTCATCTCAGACAAGCTGCCAGGTAGGCGGGTGGGCCCCCCTGGGGAGGCTGGAAAGTCCTGGTGGGGTCCCAAAGGAGGAGTAGAGGCGTGGGTAGAGTGGGCACCTCTGAGAGATTCCCTGCCATCGGGAGCATAAATAAAGTGTTACAAAAAAAAAAAAAAAGAAAAAGAACTCCTGGGGTAGGAAACATTATTTTCACCTTAAAATTATACATTTTTCTACAAAGGTGCTAACACACACACTCAACGTGCAACTATTTACTCAAAATTAAACACCCGTTGTGTCTTACAGCATACTTATACATTTAAAACTACATGGAAGGGTAGTGACAGGAAGGCCTAATACAACACAATTAACATATCTAATTTAATTCAAAGAAAGTTGTGCAACAGTAGTTCTATGTACATATTTAAAAGAACAGGGAAGAAAAATTACTCACCTTAGTAACCATTTCTTCTAATGAGTCTTGCTGTATTCTGACAATCTGCAGTTAGCTCCAGCCTTTAAACTGCCCGGAGAGTATAGGGTTAATTTTCTATGCAGTGCATAGAGCGTTGAACTCGAGCTCGGTTGAGGTCTCTGTCTGCAGCCCTTTGAAATCCAACCGTCGGTTATTACGAGCAAAAACTAACTATACTATGTGGAAATTGTAAACATTTTCAACTAGCCAACTGGCAACAGAAAGTTTGGGATTCCCAAAGGAAGACTCAAGTCAGGAAACCCAAAACCAAAGTAAAATAAAGATGATAATACAAGCACCCAGAAACCTGGAGGGTGTGCTGAAGACACCCCTGGGGAGCAGCACTACACCTGCCACCACTACCCAAAAACAGGTTCTGAGAGGGAGGCAGGAGGGAGGTCAGAATACAGCAAGAGACTCCATTAGAAGAAACCCAATTACTAAGGTGAGTAATTTTTCTTCAAACAACATGAAGAATTGCTGTATTCTGACAATCTCGAACTACCAAGCAGTACCTCCATGGAAGAGGGACAGAATCTACTTTAGGAATAGAATCTGAAGTACTGCTGTGCCAAACCCGAGCATCGCTCCTAGCCTGGATATCCAGAGGTAATGCTTGGTAAAGGTATGGACTGTTTTCAGGTGGCTGCTTGACAAATTTCTAACAGAGGATATCCTGGCAGCAGCCAGGAAGCAGCTATACCTCTTGTGAAGCGAGCCCTCAGGCCTGAGGTGGAATCTTTCCCAGTTTCTCGTAGCAGAATTGTATACAAGACACAATCCACCTGGCAACAGTTATCTTGGTGGCAGGTTGCCCTTCTCACTTCCCCATAAGTGAGGAACAACTGGAGGAGTCAAACCTGTGACCCTGGTACGTTCTATGTAGTAGCTAAGGGCTCTTTTAACATCTAAACTGTGTAGCCTCCTCTCTCCTGAGGAAGAATGATCAGTGAAGAAGACAGGAAGAGACAGACCGATTCAGTTGGAAGTCTGAAACCACTTTGGGCAAGAACCTCCTATTGGTTCTAGGACCACCTTATCTCTATGAAAGGAGATAAAATCAGGTTCCACTGACAGGGCTTGCAACTCACCGATCGTCTGGCAGAGGTAATGGCTACCAAAACACAGTTTTCCAAGTCAAGTACTTAAGCTCTGCTGAGGACATAGGTTCAAAGGAGGTTGCATAAGCTGAGCAATGCAAACATTTAAGTTCAGGATCCCTAAAGGGAGGATTGGTATGAAGCAATCCTTGAAAAATTTACAGAACACAAGATGAGATGACAGTAAAAATGTCCCACTGACAGAAAAGCAGAGACAGCTGACAAGTGTACCTTGAGGTAGCTGTTCTGAGGCCTAGGCCATTACGATGGACCATATAATCCAGAACTGTAGGCAATTCAGCAGTGTCTGGGAAATGTGCTTCTTGGAACACCAAATGCTGAATCTTTCCAGTTGGAGTTATAAGTCTTTCTGGTGGAGGGCTTGAGAAGCTTTGAGAATATCCAGAACCCCTGAGACAGATGCAAATCTGCATACTCTAACTCTTCAAGAGCCATGCCTTGAGATTGAGAGACCGAAGATTGGGGTACCAAATCCTCTCCTGAGAGGAGGTTAACAGGTTGTAATTCCTGGGAAGATGGACTGCTAGAGACAGCAACAGGGGTAACAAGGCTCTCTGGCCCAGTCTGGAGCAATCAAAATCACTTTGCAAGGTTGGGACCGTACCTTGACTAGAACCTTAAAAGTAGAGGACAGGGAGGAAGGCATCCATCATTAGGACAGAGATCAGCCAATGCCTTCCCATTGGTCCTAGCAGTAGTCAACTGTGGTACTAATGCCCAGATGACCTGGTCTACCTTCAGCCAACCGGTAGTCATGGATATAGTGAGGATCATCCAGATTTTGCGATCAACTTGCTGTAGTTTGGATCCAGGCCCAACGCACCTTCTTATAGGGTGCATTGAGGTCATCGGCCTGGTCTAGCTCTCAGACAGTCTGGGCTTCATTGGAGAGGGAGCTTTCCAGATCCCTTAAAGAAAGTGATAGTTAGGCCTCTGTTGAAAAAGCCCTCCACTGACCCACACTGCCCTGCTAGCTACAGACCAGACTCTAACCTACCTTTCACAAGGAAGGTTACTGAGAAAGTAGTCGCTCCGTAGCTGGAGGATCATTTATCCATCCACGATGTCTGACCCTCTCAATCTGGCTTCAGGAACAGGCACAATACCGAGACTGCCCTGGTTCGACTTAATAGCTTCTTGGTGGCGAGAGATCGGACAGCTTCTTCCATCTTGGTTCTCCTAGATCTCTCAGCAGCATTTGACACTGTGGACCATGGGGTGTTGCTTGAGCACCTCACGGTTCTTTTGTGGACTAGAGGAGCATTCCTCAATTAGTTTCCATCATTCCTCAAGGGCAGGTCACAGAGGGTTGTGTCATGAATTTATTCCTCGACCCTTGGGGCTTGCCCTGCAGGGTCACCACAGGTTCAGTGCTTTCCCCATGTTATTTGCAGTGTATATGCTACCACTGGGGGACATTATAAGGTGTGCGGGTTAGCTTTCACTGTTATGCAGGTGATTCTCAACTGTACATGTCCGTTGTGCCCAGCCAGGGGTTTGATACAGTCTCAATGTTTAACAGCTGCCTACTAGAGATACAGAACTGGATGAGTGGCAGCTGGCTGAAGCTAAACCAGGAAAAAATGGAGGTGTTGGTTATGGACTCTGATCTTAGGATGGTCGGGTCATAGGCGGAAAAACCCTCTGGTTTACAACTTGGAAGGAACCTGCTCAATGCCTCGGGACAGGTGCGGAACCTTGGGTGGTGTTTGGCGAAGGCCTGACCCTGAAGGCTCAGGTGTCAGCCGTAGTCAAATCCACCTTTACCATCTTTCTTTTTCTTCTTGAACTGTATTTTTGCTCCTTTCCTTACCCACCGAACTCTCTCTGGCGACCCCCTAGGTCCTTGGTCCCTGTCTCCTCGTGACCTGACTGGTTCTCTGCTCCCCCAGCACTGAGCATCCCTCCGGGTCTGCCCTCTGGGGAAGAGCTGCCCGCGACAGGGTGCTCTTTCTTACAGTGTTGAGCTCTGCATTCGGCTACCTCCAGCCACCCGCCAGAGATCGCTCCTGAGCGAACGCTGTACCCAGCCCTCCCGGGAAGAGAGCAGTCCTCTGGATGCTCGATCTCTCCCTCCCTGCCAACCCTCAATAACCTGGGCTCATTCCGAACCGGGTCACTGGCGTGGCGAGATGTGGCATCCAGCACCTCTAGAAACATTGCCAGGGTGAAGCACTTGCTTCCATCCAAGGATCTTTCTACCTTGGTCCATGCTTTTATCACCACCTGTCTTGACTACTGCAACACCCTCTACTTAGGGCTTCTGGGAGTGAATATGCTGACTGCATCCTGGTGCAGAATGAGCCAACTAGGTTGTTAACTGGAACCCCTAGATCCAGTCACATAACACGTGCTGTGCAAACTGCACTGGCTGCCTGTACAGTGGTAAATCACTTTCAAGGTCGCATTGTTGACATATAAAGCCCTACACGATCAGGACTCCAATACCTGCAAGACCTCCTATCTCCCTACTGTTCCTCTTGTTAACTCCGATCCTCCAATGAGGGATTGCTGGAGGTTCGGGGTATGTTTGAAAGCGTTTGGGGAAGATCTTTTGCCTTTATGGCTCCTACCCTGTGGAATTCTCTACCTCGTCTGACGAGAGGCCTGACCACAGAAGGGTTTAAAACTCCGTAAGACATATCTTTTTCAAAATGCCTTTGAAAGAGCTTAAGATTTATGTATTGCATCTCTAAGCTGAATTCACTGTATAATTTTAAAATGTTTTATATTTGCATTGTGTAGTAAGTATGGTGTAAGAGCCCTGAGCTATGGAAGGCGCCTTGTATAAATATAATTTTATTTACTTACTAAAAAGGGTGATAAGTAAATAAATCACTACTACTGAGAAACATTTATGGCCCCAATACAGACTGGCATACATTTTTTCCCTGAGGTTGCATAGAGTTGCCAACCATGTATGAACCAGGAGACAGACTAATTCTAGGTGGAGACCTTAATGAGGTGAGATCCATGAGGGCATTAAATTGCACAGAGCAGAGCTTAACATTCCACTAGGCCCCACAAAATAACAGTAGCAGAAGGGCCATTTTTATTCCGGCGCAGTGCATGCTCACAGTCCAAGAGCCCCATTATAATCTAGGACCAATAGTTGTGTGCACACTTCCTCCTAGTAGGACCTGACACACACACACACACACACACACACACCTGAATCACACGGCACCTCAACACGTTCGGCTGTCTGACACCAACATTTGCAAAGGCTCACTAATTAAATAGATATGTATTTCTCCCTGAATGAATCTGAATTGAAAAAATGCTATGGGGCACCTTTAAGGCATACATTCAGGACAGAGTAATCAGCCATATAGCACACACCTAAAAAAAAAAAAGAATGAAGGAAATAACCCAAATAGAACAGACTCTAAAGGAACAGGAGAAACCTTATAACTCCAAAAACGCCAGCCACAGCAGACCTTATGGGAAATTCTGCAACTTAAAAAAAAAAAAAAAAAAGCACATTATCCTATATTGCAGCCCAGAATGCTGTGCAGTGTTGACTCACAAATAAACTGGGAATCAAAGGGAAGAGGCGGGGACTGTTGGCCTACTGAATTAAGCTCCAACAGGTAAACAAGCACACTGCTGGTAGCGAATTAAGCTCAGCGATGGCAAAAGCTACACTGTGAATATCAGAATAACTTTGAGAAGGACAATGTAAAACACACAGGAATAAAGTCATCAGAGCTTTCTATTCTTCCTCGACCAGTCCCATACAGGACCCAGTCCCCCAAAAAAGATTTTCTAGAAGGAAGTCTTCTTGCATCTTAACTGATTCCGAGCCAAAGTTCTCATTGCTCCCATCACTTTGCAAGAAATTCATACTGCCACTAAAGCACTCCCCATGGAGGCACTGTTGAGCACATCCACTGAAAGGGCGTGTTCCATGCAGCTCAGCATGTCGAGGGACATGTTGGTGGATTTTGCCCCTAAAAGTTATATTCTCACTAAAAGATAGCAGCTACAAATAGCTTACGTTACTAGGAGCAGACTGATGTAAACATTTTTCGATGGGGTGCTCAAATAAAGCCACTTCTAGTGCCGCAAAGAATCAGCCACTTACAGAGTCTCAGGCCCCACCATCCATTTCCAAGACTTCAGGGCTGGAGCTGCTGGAAAGCCCTGCAACTTCCCTACATGCAATCGACATAAAAATTGGGACTATCCTCCAAAGACTTGGCGAACAACATGTAAAAATTGAGGTGGCTATTAAGCCAGCTGCATCGGCAAAGCTCAGGCTACTAAGGTATTATCGGCTACGACCAAACTAATACAAGAAAACACACAGCTCAGATATCGTTTGGAGGCCCTGGAAAATGCCAATCGGACCTCAAGCGTGCGTTTGGTTGGCTTGCCAGAAGAATGGGAGACTTGGACTGTGTGTCTAATTTTCACCAGGCTTATCGGATCTCTCCCGATTGGTAGAGGCACAGGAGAGCTCCCTCAGACAATTTTGCTTATCACTGATAGTGCCCACATGAGGATAAATTGCTGAATGCTGCTTACTATGGATCACTAACTACGAGGGTCCCTGCTTATATTTATTTCCTGACTTATCCTATGCCACGAGGGCTCGGAGGAAGAAGTTTGATGGTGTTAGAGACAAGCTGAGAAGCCTGGGAGTGGTTCATTCCAGTCTAATGCCAGCTCATCTCCGTATATATTATGGTGGGCATACTTTCCAATTCACTGACCCCGATGAGGCAAGTAAAGAGCTGAACAGACTGAAAATGAATTGAGTAGCCCATCAAAAGGACCACCAGACCAGAGCTCGGACGAAGATGACCCTGGAGACTGAGAAGTGTTGTGGACTACTGGACTGTTGTCATTTGTGGAGTTGCTCTGATTCCCATATGAAGATGATGGACATTTCTATTGCTCCTGTTGAACTTTGAACTTTAAATTTTGGATAGTACTGATATCCTTTTGTTCTATATTTAGTAAGATTTTATATTTTATGTATGGACAGTTACTGTTCATCTGTCTTCTACAGGGCATAACGGCATATAACTAATGCCAGTGTTTCCTTATTTATGTTGTTCTTAGGGGTACTATGCATTTTAGATTTAAACATTTTCGGGCTGGGGTCATAGCAACATTTACTGTTGAAGTTTTAAGTACGATTGTTTTTATTTCTAAGTATTGGATTGACGCCTTATCTTGTGGGTGCAGCTATGATAAGATTATGTGGGGACTGTTGTTAAACTGTCCCCCCCACAAAATCCGTAACTGTATGTGCCTAGATTATTTTGTTTCTTTACCATGGGATGGCCCCTGAATTGCATTTGATGTCTGGCACTGGGATGCTTACTGTCACTATATTTTCTTTATAAATGCAATAAAGTAAAAAAAAAAAAAAAACCCTGGGAAAAGATGGACTTCAGCCAAATCCTGCCAAACTTTCCTGCCCTCCCTTAGTGACTGGCTGCTTTAAATTTATGCAGCTGCCATCCCCCCTCCCCCAAAAGGAAATTGCCTCCTCTCCATGCTTGAAGTGCTCCCTCCCATTTTGTGTTGAATTTCCCTTCATTCCAGCCTCTTCTTATCTCAGGACCTCAAGGCACCTCTCAATCTCCCAGCCACAGCCACCTACATCCATTAAGCCTTGGACAGACCCTCAAGGCAGGGTCAGGGATGTACTCCCAAGCTGTTGCAGATATCGTTGCACAGTGCCAGTGCACTGGGAAGGAGGGACCTGGATATATCTGGACCTTCATCATGAAGGTGCTGGGGTCATGCCTTTCTCAGATTTTCTCCACAGCCCTGGGGATGTCACATGCAAGGACGTCAAGGCACGCCCACACATGCTGTGCACATGACTGCATACCAGCGTTAGCGATGTCCCTCGGTCTTCCAGCCACACTACCACCTGTATTCACTCAGGCAGCAATATCACAGCGGAGGATAGACCCTCCCTCCCCAGAGGAGATAGCATTCTCTGGATGCTCATGCTTCCCATCGCCCAAGCTGTTCCCCGACTGGCTTTGGCTTTTTTTGGGTGGTTGTTAATATACAGACACTGTTTATCAAGTCCCTGCCACTAGTCCGTTTCCTTAGGTCCCTCCGTTAGCCACAGCCCCATCACCCACCTTCTCTGGGACTTACCCAGCTCCATGTTCACCCTTGGCTTACCCCTCACAATGGGGCTATTTCATCAGGATCCTTGGGGGCTTGGTCCTTCAAGGTAGCGACAGCCAGTGTCAGTGGGTGGTGCCACAGACAGTAATGGGAGGCCTGCAAGCTGAGTTCAGGAGTCATCCTGCCCTCCCTCCGCATTTCCTATTCTTCTTCAACCAAGATGCACATATGCTGGGGGAGGGGGCCACCAAAGGGACACATGTGCATTACTCCAGCTTTCAACTTGCGTTTCTCTTTCCAGCACCCTCTGCTGCACTGCCACCTGTGGTCACCTATGTGGCAGTACAGCAGTGAGACAAGACCCTCCCTCCCTGAAGGAGGCGGCATCTATGGAGCCGCTCAACCGCCTTCCCTGGATGGGCCCCACCAACCGGGCTCATTCCTGAACCCACGTCACAGGCGTCTGAAGTGGTAGCAGTAGCACTCTCACTGCACCCGATGGCTCATGCTTGTCACTCTAATAATCTTATTTCCTAAGTCAGCAAATCTTTGCAACAGGTATCTAGCTACGGCCCATATCCTTATTGAACATGCATGCTGCAACTCTGGCTAAGATAACATAGAAACGTTCGGAGAAAAGGTCTGCCTAACAACCAGTCTGAATCAGTCACTCTGGGTATGGTACAGAATGGCACCAAACAGGCTTTGTGAAAGGCAGTATTGGCAATGGACAGCCTGACAGATGTCATCAATGCTGTTTTGGTTGCCTCAAACCAACCAGACTCAGCAGTACTTATGAGTGTGAACATAGGGAGAGCCTTTTACTCAGTAGAATGGGCAGTGTTCAGATATGGCGAGTACTGGTCTATTTCGCATAAAATTTTTAGAAATACTGTTTTTATTTTTTGCAGATTACCATTACTCATCTCAACCACGGAAATGCTCTATAGATACTTCAAAATTAGCTTTTTTTCAAGTTTCAAAGCACTTTCACTCATCAAAATTACACTTTACTTACCTTATGTCAAAAGGGTGAGTACATTACTCTTGAATGCCAATGTTATCTGGAGCAGTGAGAATGGGAGTATTTACTAGGACATACAGTTGCTGGGGTTAGGGCAGAATTTACAAATTTGGTCACGCTCTTATACTCAATCCCTCAGTCTTGAGTCTTAAAAATGGAATAATCTCACCCAAGATTTCTTTGTGTGAGAGAGTGCGTGGTAGGGATGTCGGTTATCCCCACTTCTTTACCTCATTGTAAAGGAGTCCTTTATATGGAAGCTTAGACAATTAGCATCCACAGAAGGCATTAAAATGTGTAGCTTTCCCTTGAAACTATGGCCTAGAAGGGAAGACCTCCTACTTTCCATTTCAAATCTAGCCACCTATCTACCCACCAGTGCCAGTCACTCTAAATGTCTTTCATAATTTTTGGACCTCAAGGTAAACAGAGGTAAAACTGAAGTCTTCCACTGCATGATCACTGTAAATCAGAAACTATCAATTTAACCTAATGTGGTCCCCAAAACAAATTAACTACTTGGGCATGGTGATTATCCCAAAGTCAAGCATATAACGTACCTTGATCAGGATTGGGGCTGGGTGGACTGTTCCGCGGGAGATCGGAACCCCAGATCAGACCCATAATCCATGGACCGGATAAATACAAACTTCACCACAGAAGTCTGGTTCCGGGTCCCTGGAGCTCATTCCAGCGATTTTGTCTGCTGCTATGGGATGCAGTCAGCACATACAGGTGGCGGCAGCATCCAATCAGGCAACAGAAGGTCATGGGATGTACTCACAGTATATAACTGTGCTGAGTGCATAGTGGCCCCATACAAGCGAGGAGGACTGGAGGAGCAGGAGCTGTGCTCAGCAGAGCCAGGCAGCCAACAGAGAGTCACCAAACAAAAGTGCAAAACCACCCAAAATGCTAGAAATATATCAGTCAGAGGGAGGGAAAAGAAATTAGGGAGTGAGTAAGGAGGAGAGAAACCAATCGGGGGTGGGTGAAGGTGGTGGCCTGGGTGGCTGCTGGGGGGATGCAAACTAAGGCAGTGTGGCAGTACTGTGTCACTGTATGTATGAGCAAGGACAGGCTGGCAAAATCTTTGACTTGTGCCATTCCTGATCCAGAGGAGAGGAGAGACTACTGGGGGTCCAAGAGAATTTTACAGTAACATAAAATCCTGTTTTTTCCCTGGCTTCAGTGTAGCTGTGTGTACAGGGCAAGGGCAGCAGGGTGGCAAAATAAATCTTTGACTTGTGCCATCCAATCACTAATCACAATCACCTATTAGCATTCATTCACGATGTTGTCGGAGGCCTGACAATAAATGTAACAGTCCCAGAAATTCCAAATATTGTTTTCCTGGCTTCACTGTGACTGCGTGTACAGGGCAAGGAAAGCAGGGTGGCAAAATAAATCTTTGACTTGTGACATCCAGAGGGAGAAACTGCAGGGTGGCACCGATAAATGTAACAGTCCCATAAATCCCAAATAAAAATGTTTTCCTGGCTTCAGTGTGGCTGTATGTACAGGACAAGGGCACCAGGCTGGCAAAATAAATCTTTGACTTGTGACATCCAGAAGGGAGAGAGGAGACCATGGGGCCCACAAAAATTTAACAGTCCCAGAAATCCCAAATAATTTTTCCTGGCTTCAGTGTGGCTATGTGTACAGGGTAAGGGCAACAGGCTGGCAAAATGTTTGACTTGTCCATCAATTACCATTACTTGTTAACATTTATTCCAATTTCATATATTAAAAAATAATACTATTAGGACAAACATACAAGTTGATGTGCCTGTGCTGCTGGCTGTGGGTGGCCCAGGGGATAAAATCTGACTTTGTGACTTGTAGCAGTCTGTTTACACTACAACACAAGTACAACTACACACAAATATCATCATCATCACTCATTCCCCATTATTCCTTCTTATTATCATTAGTTTTTAGTACATCATGTTACATTTTGTAAAAGCATTAACCAACCCCAGTGTGGGACTGTGCTGTGTGCAGCGATGCACCAGATGCATCTGCATCTCCGTTTAAATTCTGAGGCACACTTAGTTGCTGAATTTGGTCACTTAACAGTAACTGTTCTGTAGGAGTCAGCCAGGTAATCTTGGAAGGAAGTGGTAGTAGGCTGCTATGCTGCTGGTATGCTGTGTACAGTCACGAGTCATGACAGTAAATTTGTCCCCTGGCCTGTGGGTGGGGAGTCATCAGGAGGCCATCACGACACTACCGTCAAAGTTTTAGAACACCCCATTTTCCAGTATTTATTGAAATTTAAGCAACTCAAGTCCAGTGAATAACCTGAAATGGTACAAAGGTAGCGGTAAACTGCTAGGATAAAAAAAAAAAGATTAGGTTAGCAAAAACTGCTTTAGAAAATTGCAAAAGCCAAGGTGTCAGTGAGTACAGTTTCCAACAAAAGGCACTTGGAAACTGGAGGAAACTCTGACAGGAAGAGGTCTAGCAGACCCAAAGCCACAACAGAATCAGAAGACAAGTTTCTGAGAGTCAACAGCTTGCGTGATAGGCGCTCACAGGACAACAGCACAGAGTGACTGGCACCCTGAACCAAAGGGCTACCACAGCATTTTGCAGCGCCATGCAATACCCTCTGGTCTCGCCCTAGTTGGTCAGGGGTTCATCCTACAACAAGATAATGACCCAAAACATACCTCAGGCTATGTAAGAACTACCTCGAGGAAAAGAACAAGAGCGGTAGGCTTCAAATCATGGAATAGCCAGCACAGTCTCCAGACTTAAACCCCATCGAGCTGGTTTGGGATGAACTGGACAGAAGGGTGAAAGCAAAGCAACCTACAAGTGCAACACATTTGTGGGAACTTCTGCAACAGTGTTGGGAAGAACTTCCGAACAATATTTGATGTCCATTGTAGGAAGAATGCCACGAGTGTGTTCAGCGGTTAAAGTATATCTGCAAAGGTGGCTACTTTGATGAGTCAAAAATTTAGATTAAATTTTGTTAAACAAAATGATTCTATGATTTCTTTTTATCTCCGATTGTTTATTTGTTCTATGCTTTAATTTCAGAGTACATTGAGACATTAACCTACGTAAATTTCAATAAAAACTGGAAAAATGGAGTGTTCTAAAACTTTGACTGGTAGTGTATATGAAAGGATCTTAGTTTTTTTGTTTTTGTTTTTATTTACAGGCTAGAATACTAATGATACAGGTATTTGTAACTGTCTCTCTCTCTCTCTCTCTCTCTCTCTTCTCTTCCAGCACACTCATGTCATGGACCGAGCAGCATATATCACCATTACAGGCCAGCCATGAAGGGGCTAGTAGTGAGTGACTTTTATTTAGCAGTTTACATTATACATTAAATTATTTCATTTGGGCCTCTGTGTCAAATGTGACCGACTTTAGCCATTTAATGCATTTTTCAAATATTTGTCACTAAATCAGAACTTCACCGTGTTCTGGTTCTTATTTAATAAGGGTCAGAACTTCAAGTTCTCCCAGCCCTAATCAGTACCCTCTAGTTAGAAACTTAAGAAATGGATCTAAGCAGTTGGGAAAAGCGGTGTCATTAGTTTTGGGTAACATAGCAGCATATAAATGATGGCTCTCCCAAAACTTTTATTTGGTCTAAACAACCTCCTGGTACATATACCCAATCTCGCTTTCCAAAACTTTGGAAAAATCTCTCTCTTTCTGTGAGAATGGGTAGACATAAACTCAGCATTCAAAACCTCTGAGCCACCTGTCAAGAAAGGAGGATGGGAACTCCTACAGCTCTGGACAGATCGCCAAGTAATTGAGATCCGACAAAACCTGCAACAGCTGCTTCCTAGCCCTGATCAGTACCCCTGTGACTACAGTTAGAGAACCTTCATGTCCCCGGCAAGTGGCACAGTAAAGGCAAGGGGCAGGTAACATGGCCCCTCTCAGACTCTTCTTTTTGTCAAGGAAATATGGAATGCTATGATAAACTAGAATCTCTGAAGGTTGTCTTCGCTGTGAAAGCGGAAGACCCTTTTGGATTACCTACACATTACGATGGACCACAAATCCTTCACTGGCACTCCTACGCTAAGAAAATAACAACAGTAGGGCAGCTGACTGACACTCTTTCAGTATGCCAGGCACTTATCAGCATTCAGCCACAAAATACAACCTTCCTCTTCCTGACTTTTACAGCTACCTATAGATCCAACACTGATAGGGACTGGCACCCTCCTTCAACATACCTCCACTCTACTATCATACCCACATATCTAGGAGGCTCTGTAATCCCAAACAATGTGGAGATAGGATTTTCATTCTCAGTCCCCACTGTCTGCTACTTCACAAAGCAAGGAACTGACAGGAAGACAGAAATAAACATTACTATATCAGATGATTTCTGGTCTCGCTTATTAAGTAAGGCTCATACTAGCTTTAGGGACATCAGATATCAACTTACTCAGAAAATAAAAAAAGTCTACAGAGGTGGTATCACACTCTAGCTGTTCTGCATAAACTGGGGCTGCTGTCATCCGATCTCTGCTTAAGATGTTAGTAACGTGCTCTTTTAGATATATTGTGGGCCTGCCTCACGTTGCCCCTTTGCCGTCCCCTCTATCTTCAAATTGTGCCCCTTGTTCTTGTACATCTCTTTCTTAAAGATCTTCCGTCTTGGACTTTGTTGATTCCCTTGAAGTACTTTAAAGTTTCTATCATGTCCCCTTCTCCCTTGTTTCCTCAAGCATATACATATTAAGCACTTTAGTCTCTCTTAGTGGCTTCTCTTGCAGACCCTGCACCATTTAGTTGCCCTCCTCTGGACTGCCTTCATCCTATATATGTCCCTCGGAGATGGTGTCTCAGAACTATACACAGTACTCCAGATGGGGTTTCACCAACTGTTGGTACAGAGGGATAACTACTTCCTGTTTTCTACTGATGATGCCTCTCTCTATACATTCTAGTATCCCCCAGCCCTCCTTACTGCCTTCTCACATTGCTTACCTACCTTAAGGAAAGTCTCCTCCACACTGCTTACTGATTCTAAGCTAAGCGAGTGTGTATTTCTCATTCTGCACTGCTGGTGAATACCTCTTAACTGCAGAACTGACACCACAGAATGTGCTGCAAACCTAAACTGGTAAGCAATACCCTACAGAGGGTATGGGGTTATGGGGACACAATACGCCTTGGCTGGATTGCATTGTGAGGCCACGAGGCCACAGGTCGATTGTTCTCACAGCACCCCAGCCGTGCATTAAGCATTCATTCATAACCCCATACCCTGAATCGGATAATTGCACTCTCAACATGGTTAAGTCAAAAGAAGAAAACCCACAAAAAGGTTTTTTCTCATGTTTACAGAGCAAAAAGCATTACTGTATCCTGCCACCTTACAAAATACTCCACAACAAATAATGCATACAGCACTGATGTAATGCACACAGAAATATCACTGATACAGCACTGACATGATTTGTGACATTTCTTGTACATTATATGTGGTTAGGTACCTACGACAGTAACTACCCCCACCCCCAAAATACACCCACTGTTCCACATACTGCTTGGACAGGACAGGCTCTGTCTTGGGCATTCACTAAAGCTGATATCGAATAGAGAGAAAGAGACAAAGACATTTATTTTCTGTACTTTGCTATGTACAGTTTCTGACTGGCAAACACTGAAGCATGCCACAGCTAACGCTCTCTCAATTCTCTGTCACTCGCTCTCTCTCTCAGCCAACATCACACGTCACGACCTCTCTTGCCCTTCACCAACTCTGACTGCATGTAAACACGCATGACAGGGTGAGACAGTCAGCTGTAGCAGACATGCTGTCACACTCTCTATCGCTCTTATTATACCTGTAGCGAGGACAATGGAAGACAGCACAGCAGATATATGCCTTGCCAACTGACATTTCTGCTCTGCGGCTCTGTCCGCGCTGCGCCCATAGACTACTTCCTCCTGTGCTAGTCTCTGCCTCTGGATGACAGTCACTGTCTGCGTCTCAGTTGCCCCAGCCAGTGTGTCATTTGTGATCGGCAAGGAGCACATCTCTGTCACCCGGCCACTGTGTCACTTAGATTGGGAAGGAGCACAGTGGACTTCTGCAACGTGTGTCCCTCACTTTAAGTCCCAGGGTCGCAATGCCATGCCTGGGCTTGATGACTGTGGGTGAGCAGTGACCGTCAGTGCATTTGCTTATACAGGCGCACTGATGCTAGGTGGCTGGGTTGTGCGATGCTCGGCAGCATGGTTTTATCAAGACACCAGCAGAGACACAGAGTCGGACTTGTAGCATAGGTTACTGCGGTCTGTGTTGTCGCTATCACAGTCTTTCACTCGCTGTCTTACAGGAGCTGTAGGTGTTGGTGTGGGCTAAGACTCACTGCTCACTTTCAGACCACCACATGCTTGCAGGGGGAGGCCCTTGCACTGTCAACACTCGGGCTGCCCTCACCCAACATTTCCTACTCCTCATCCGACAAAACACTCACCAGTGAGCTGCCCAACTCAGTACCATCGCGCTCTCTCTGATCCTCACTCTAAAGCACCACGAGGAACAGTCCATTTCTGTCTCTGTGTCACACTCTGTCATGATTTCTTGCCTGCCAACTCATTCCCGGCTTCTTGCTTAACATGAGCACACACATGGAGCGACAGTACCACAACACACTTATCACAGATACAGAACTCAGCGACAGACTCTCTGAAAGCACAGACACAGAAACTGCAGCAATGCTCTGCACTGGGTTGAACCACTCTCCAGGTTTTTGTAGCCGGGGTTGCATACAGACACTTCAGCCACACACAAACTTGGTCAGGGTGGGTGTGGGGTTACATGTCTGATGTTGGGCACAGTGGGAGGATTTACTGTTCCTCTCTCTCCCCTCTCTCTCTCTCTCACTCACTCACTCAGTGTCACAAGCAGTCATGGAACACACCTGCACTGGCAATTGCTTGTTTTGCCATGTGTGCTTCTGCCATAAAGCACACCCTGTAAAGGTGGCACACTGTCGTTGCAACATATGCCGTTCCTGCGGGATGAAGTGGGGGGGCAGTCTGGAAGAGACACAGTGATTCAGGGATAAAACAGCACTGTGCTCCATGGGGACACAGCACTGCAGTGTTTCATCAGTGAGAAAGACAGCCACAGTCGACAACAGGTACACCAACATGATGAAGACTTGTACACTGTGTTGTCAGCTGGGCTCTCACTTCCCACATGCTGTAATGGCTGCTGTTTTCCTTTGCTTTCTCCAGAGAAGAATGCGACAGCACTTTTCCCAGAGTCCCTCCTCTTGAACCGTGCATTAAAAAGAATTTAATGCATGGCCACACAGAGGACTCCACCAACTGAGTTGGACATTTTCTCTAGCCATGTTGTAAACAGCAGTAAACACGAAAGGAGGAATACAGGGTTTAAATGGCGGTATGCGCGCCGCGGTTGTGATGCAAACCTGCGAATCGCGAGTCAAACTGAAATTGGATAGCTAAAAGTGCTATCCGTTTTCTGGGATTTGGACTGTGGCACTGAATTGGTTTATTACTAAGTCGGTGGAGTGCCAAGCCCAGAAGCTGCAAGCGCAACAAAAAGAAAAAATACATGTTCACATTATGGCATGCACATTCAGTCCATCTTGCGATCTCTCTGCCAGTCTGCACATGACTTTTCCCTATATGTGGGATTCTGTAGGCAAAATGCGATGGAACTTTTATTGAGAACCGGCCAGAGGAGGCCCAGAGAGAGGAGTTGATTGAGAGCAATCCCGTGTCATGACCATCCGATCTGAGCAGAGTTTTAACTTGTTTTGCCCAGTAGTTGCCAGCCTCAACGCCAGTCATTGTTCTTGTCCCTCCATCTTGAACCAGAGTCCCGGACTATCAGACCCCACCTGTGACCGCGGTCGGTAGCAGCTGTAGCCTCGTAAATCTGTCCGGAGGACTATGTGAGCGACGGTCGGTGTGCGAGTTGTAAGCAGTCCACCAGAGGTGGTGTGCGGTGAAACAACAATGCTCTACAGTACTACAAAACAGGCGGACTGCCGTGATGCCAGCCCGGTAAGTTGATTCGACCACTGACCACTGCAGCAGCTAACAGTTGGTGGGGTGGAAGGGTTCAGCTAGGTTTTGCTACTGCTGTTAAGTCAATCTAGTGACTAGTTCCTTGATGGGCTGGTTTTGTTGCGGATCCAGTAAATGTAATTAACAGCTGTACCTTGAGAGTCCGACTCCAGTCTGACCCGACTGAGGAGGGTAGATCGGGCCTGGACCGGGAGGCTGGCTGCCTGCTGTATGGGCTATGCCTATCACTGTGCTACAGCTGTAAGTGGCTAGAAGTCCATCCTGAGCTAAATATGAGCCATCCATCAGGGACCTGATGCACAATGTATGACTCCACGATGTCTGTAATGTATCACTTGATTCCAACTGTGAGGAACTGGGCAACAGAGTTGATGGTCAGACAGGGCAGCAATTTAGTACAGACAGCAGACCACCTTGAGGTATCCTGAACTTAAGTTTGGAATAAAATACATAGATTACAACTGTAGCAGCTGCCTACTGTATGAATTTCCGTTGCAGGCAGCTACTGAAGGCATTGCACAACAAATCAAAGCAGACAGCAGGGTGGAATATTTGAATGATTAAATGCACATACTAAATGCAGATTCAGTATTAGTCCATTATGATCACATAGTCCTGATCAAATAAAATGCTAACAAACAAAACTGTTATAAAAATGAGGAATGCTCCACTGTTCATGCTGATGAGAGTTTCAGATATAGAATAAAATGGAACATGTAAATTAAATGTTTTCAGCAAGTTTCTTACTGGTGGCTCATTTTGCATCGCCACTCAATACAGCCTTACAGCTGTGACTTTGAGTAGTTAGTGTTGGGTTCCCCAATATTTTACAGTTAGTACTATTCCTCACTTTGAGGACTTATGAGACTATTTGCTTGTTGGAGAGAGCTGAACTGATACTATAAAACTGCATTGTTTAATAAATGCATGTTTTCCATGAATGTAACCCACAGCCTTCCTTTGTCTTGCTAAGCCAGATTTTGAAACAGATATTTGTAAAAAAAAAAAATGCTTGTTTAGTTGTCCTAAACTGCTGGGTACACGCCTGTCAACTATTTTGTATTCACCGAGTAATATGACAGCTTTTTTCATTTTGCTAATCAATTTGATCCCCTTGCTACACATTAGTTATAGTGAGTAGCACTTTTCAGCAAAAGTGCTAATCAATTTCAAATGCTTATTTAAAACCCTGGAATATAAAACAGACTTGGTGCTAATAAAGTAATAACAACTGGAATATCTGTATTACAAAAATCACATCCAAAGTACACTAGAAGAATAAATACAATAGAAAGGAAGAAACAAGAGGATATTAAAAGGACACAGACAAAGTCTCTTCCTAGTACCATTAAACTTCATTCACTCACTCACCAATTCTGTGTGCAATTCTAAGCCGCACTTCAAGATGGGAAGAACAGGGTGAAGGCAGTGCAGAAAGGGTAACTAAAATGATCAGGGGTCAGCAGGAAAAGACTTGCATGGAGAAGCGGAAAGATCTCAACATGTATACACTGGCGGCAAGAAGGGAGAAGGGATCTGACTGAGGCATAAAAATACTTCTATGGGTAAGCAGACAGAGAGTTGCTCATACTTGAGTGGGAACACCAGTGCCAGGCGGAACTCAATGAAGCTGGCAGGTGGGAGATTTATGAGGGACATCAGAAAGCATTTCTTCACAAAGAAAGTGGAAAAAACTACAAAGGGAGGTAGTCTATAAGAAATCAGTAGTGGTGGTGGGATAGACATGGGACTAGTAATGACAGTGGTAAGGTGGGGGGTGAAAGGGCCATTAAGGCCTCACAAATCAAAACGATAGGTAGGTGGGGCTGAGTAACATGATGGGCTTTTTCTGCTGACAGCTTTTATGTTTCAGTTCATACTTGCAGACGTGAATATATGACTAGAGGATAACTCTCCATGCTTAGGTGGTATTAAGAGAAACCTAAATCTTCTGGAATTAAAAACCATGTGCATAATTAAGTCCCTGTTCACACTACAGTATGATAAAGTAAAACGTTTTTAAAAACAGATTAATTACTGTGTTGTAGCATCCGCACTGCTGCCAGTTTGTTATAAACCGTTATTAAAATGACTTACAGCATCTGTACTACTGCTTCTGGACTGAATTAAATAGCAACTGGTTCCCATGCGGAGACATCCAGCTTCATGAAGAGAAACCGTGCCTGACCGTCCGCACTACAGGTAAATCTGATTTAACTCTAAAACATTTTCAAAACTGCGTTTAAGCCTAGGTCACATCAATGTTTAAAACATGGTTTTGTAAAACAGTTCCACTTCTGTGTTATGTGCGAATGCAAAAGCAGAGTTAGAGGGCCCTTAAAATGGATCAAGCCCATTATAACGTTTTAAGAGCACTAGTGTGAACAAGGCCTATGATGCTCATTCAAACTTACATTTTTCTTACAAGGAGCTTAAGGAATTGCTCATACATTTTACTCTGGAAAACTTATTTCTAGATAACAACCCACCCAAAAAAGAACAAGCAAACAAAATGTACACAATTTTTGTAAAACAGAATTGCAAAGGTCACAAGAATAGCTTTGAGAGTCCCATTTCTAAATAACTCCTTATCCTTATTTGAGTGTAAATCATGACTAATACATTGCATTAAAAAGAGGTGGTGGAAAGAATGGAGCATCTTTAAAACCCCTGCATTTTTTGGGGGCGCTATGGACATGTTCCTTTAGAGCTTTTCTTTTTCTTCAACAAAGGACTTTTGGCTTAAATTTTCTTTTCTGTGGTTCCTCCTGCCCTGTGACAGAGTTAAAGTCCAAGATTAGGAGGTCACAAAAAGACAAATTTACTACACGATAAAAATATTTTTTGCCAGCCCAGTGGCATGGAGAGCCAAGATATTTTTTGGAACTTTCAATCTTTATTGATTTTTGTTAAAAAAAAAAATACTTACATACATCACAGGACTTAAAACCATATACAAATTAAATTACATAAATAATATAACAGTACAGTATATAAGACCCATTTAGTCTAAAGGGTTCAAACCAGTTAATTTAGTATGGTTATTCTTTGTTTTCCTTTTCTTTCCTTTAAACTGTCAGACTTTAAGGATTTTTCCTTGTTTCTTGTAGACTAGCCAAGATATTTTAACGCCTTACCTCCTGCCATGCTGAAGACCTGAGTTTCAGAATGAGTATGGGTTGCCAGGGGTCAGCAGGGTGAGAGATGAGGATCGAGCATCCCAGGGACTCTCCTCTCCCAGCACAGGGTGGCCAGTAGAATCAGCCTTTGACTGCCACCAGGGTGGAGGCCCAGTGGAAGCGCAGGCAGTGAGAGGCTCAAAGGGAGGGCCACTGTTCTGCAGGATGTGCACTTCTCCAAGCGCATGTTCTGATGTGCCACCATGGCAGAGCTCATGGGAGAAAAGAGGAGAAAGGGATCCAAGGGTGAGCCACTGCACTGTGCTCTTCCCCAGACCGGTGCCACTACTCGGACATCTGGAGCAAATCTGGATGTGGACTGGGGCAGCTCTCCCTGCCACAGCTGGCAACCTTTCGGAGACTTGGGAGGTGGGTGCTGGCTGGGAACAGGTGGTGACAGGTGCAGGGCCGCCTGCAAAGTAAAAAGCTGCATTTAAAAAAGGAGGAGGGTTTTTCTTTTTTTTCTTTTGTTAAAGAAACCTGGGGTGCAATGGCGGGCCTGTTGCTTTGGACTGACACCATCCTGCAGAGGATCCTGTCTATAATTCAAAGCACGGAGGACAAGGTGGTTGGAATTAGTGCTCTGCTCTGGATGAAAAGTTATCGAGATCAAGGAGTTCTGGCCCAATATGAGAAAGACTTGCTGGCTCAATTGGAAAGTGAGGCAAAAGAGGAAGAGGCGGTGGCCTGGGGAGACGAAGTCTAAGCTGAGCAGGCTGGAACTGACTGATAACCAGCACTGTCCTGCCAATGTTTGGGTGTTCAGTGTACTGGAGTTCAATCATACCATGTACGGAGTTGGTACAAATCGACAAGCCTTTGTGACAGCGCTTGGTATTTACGGACAAGTGGTTCAGTGAGCTTTCTGGGTTCCTGTGAGGAGGTGAGATGATGACAGTTTGGAAGCAACGGTTCTTGCACAGCTGAGATAGTCTGAGGAGTGGCTGATATTGGTGACAAGAAAGATGCTTGGTTCCAGAGCAAGAAACTCTGGTTGTTCCCGTGTCTACCCGAAATCAGCTTAAATGGCAAGAAATTTTGGTGTACCAGCCTTTTTTACCCTGCCAGGCTGAGATTCACATATCAGGGGAAGGCCTTTGGTTTTACAAACGCTGCTTCACATCTGCTGTTATTTGACAACAGCAGGGTGAGGATCAGAAGCAATCAGCTGCATGAACAGTTGTTGTAAACCACAGGACATGTCATTTGTTCATTTTGAACTAATGCTATTTATTAGTCATGTTACTTTATCTGTAATTCTGTTCCTGCTGCAGCACTATTGACAGTTATTTCTATCTGTTGGTTAATAGTGTTTTGCAGGTGGGAGTGAGAGTCACATTATTCTTTCTTTTACTTCTATAGATGGGTCTTCATGAAATAAGTGACTATCCCACTCAGCTTCCTGGGTGGGGTTGGCACAGTGGTTAGCTGCATTTCATGTGCACAGGCACCTACTATTCTCCTCTCCCAACTATGACCGGGGTTTGTTTTGCTGCAACTTTGTGCATGCTTGTAGTTCTTAGCTTGGACCAGATTGTCCTTGCTCTCACTATACCTCAGCACATGCACTGAGATGTGCAACCCCACCTCAACCCCATCTCCTATGATTTATGACCCATCTTGCTGGTACTCCAAGGTTTGTATAGCAAGGAAATAGCTATAAAATGTTCTACTTCATACAGAAAGCACTGGAGAGAGGATCCCACCATCCTCCTGTTACTTCTGTCAGGAGACATCACCAAACTCCAGCCCTACCCCTAATTATAGGGTTTGCTTTCCTTCCGATGCATGTTGGGCCAGAACACGAGGACTGAAACTTGTCCACATGAATGTCAGCAGCCTTAGGCCTGAGCTCCAAGAACTAGAAGGCTAGTGTGTCAGGGATGTACAGTGGCGTGAAAAAGTATTTGCCCCTTCCTGATTTTCTCTGTTATTGCATATTTGTCACACTGGATGTTTTCAGGTCTTTAGAGAAATGTAATATTAGATAAAGGGAACCTGAGTGAACAAATAACACTTGTTTTTTTTTTATTTCACTTATTTAATGAAAAAAGTTAACCAACACCAACTGGCACTGTGTGAAAAGTAATTGCCCCTTACACTTAATAACTGGTTATGCCACATTTAGCTGCAATGACTGCAACCAAACACTTCCTATAATTCAATATTAGTCTTTCACATCACTGTGGAGGAATTTAACCCACTCTTCCTCGTAGAACTGCTTTAATTCAGTAACATTTGGTAGGTTTTCGAGCATGAACTGCTCTGTTTCAGGTCCTGCCACAGCATCTCTATTGGGTTTAAGTCTGGACTTTGACTAAGCCACTCCAAAACTTTAATTTTACTTCTTTTAGCCATTCTGATGTGGACTTGCTTTTGTGTTTTGGATCATTGTCTTGCTGCATGACCTAACATTCTTCAGCTTCAGCTGACGGAAGGATGACCAGACATTCTCCTAAGAATTTTCTGTACAGAGCAGAATTCATGGTTCCTTTAATTATGGCAAGTCATCCAGGTCCTTAGGCAGCAAAGCATCCCCACACCATCACACTACCACCACCATGTTTGACTGTTGGTATGGTGTTCTTACTGTGGAATGCTGTGTTTGCTACGCGAGACATTATGGGATCCATGTCGTCCAAAAGTTCCACTTTGGACTCATCTGTCCATAGAACATTTTCCCAAAAGGCTTGTAGATCATCCAGGTGCTTCTTGGCAAATGAGAGGCGGCGCTTATGTTCTTCTTAGTTAGCAGTGGTTTCCGCCTTTGCTACTCTTACATGAAGCCCATTTTGCCCAGTCTCTTTCTGATTGTGGAGTCATGAACACTGACCTTAGCTGAGGCAAGAGAAGCCTGCAGTTCTTTGGATGTTGTTTTAGGATCCTTTGAGACTTCCTGGATGATTTTACGCTGCACCTTGGAGTAATTTTGGCAGGCCGCCCACTTCTGGGAAGATTCACTACTGTTCCAAGTGTTCTCCATTTGGAGATTATGGCTCTCACTGTGGTTGATGGAGTCCCAGAGCCTCAGAAATAGCTTTTAATCCTTTCCAGACTGATAGAGGGCAACAAATTTTTTCTGATCTTTCAGGAACTTCCTTTGATCATGGCATAATGTGCTTGTTGAATCTTTGTGCTGGCAACATGACTCTGATGGTAAGGGTCAAAATAAGTGATGTTTATATTGAGCAGGGCTGGCTGTAATCAAGCCTGGCTGTGTTCAATCAGCTGACTCTAATTATCCCTTTAATTGGGTTGATTTAACTAGGGGCAATTACTTTTCACACAGTGCCAGTTGGTGTTGGTTAACTTTTTCATTAAATAAATGAAATAAGTAAAAAAAAAAGTGTTTTTGTTCACTCAGGTTCCCTTTATCTAATATTATATTTTGTCTAAAGACCTGAAAACATCCAGTGTGACAAATATGCAATAATAGAGAAAATCAGGAAGGGGCAAATACTTTTCACGCCACTGTATAAAGTCGATCCAGCCTTCTAGCATGACAGCCTAATGAGGGGTGGACATACTTTCTTCTTTGAGTTCTCCATGATTCTATGCTCATCAGTGGTGTACTACTGGTAATGCTGTGTAGTACAGTATATGCTGTTTTATACTGCTATGTGCAATGATGGCATGGATGTATGCTTTATGCATGTTTATAAAATGGGCTCAAAAATTCTAAAACCTGATTGGCTAAGAGCCTCTCAGAGCCGTGTCCTTATAGTGCCATATTGCTGCAACCTGCACTTCTTCAAAGAGACCCCCGCTGCACAAGTGGCATATCGTTGTGCCCGGCGCTATCACTTTATGACAAAGCAAGCAGCTCAGCGGGTTGTCAAGGAAACTCGCACATTCACACAGTGTATCCTCACAGCAGCGGCACCTACAGCGCCTCGGTACTCAAATAAACCACCTATATGCCACTGTCTGTGACCAAAACCCCCTTTCTACATCCCTAAGCATAAATGTTTGGCGCATAATTTTTTATTTAATTTTATTTCATTCTTCCATTTTACTCACTCGCTGGCCATTTCCTCCACGCACTGCCGCTGCACACTAAAACCACAGTAAGCGCTTCTCACATCTCCACACTCCATTTCTCCATCGCTCCATGTCCTCTCCTTTCAATATCAATACTAGTCTAAAACTCTACCCATTACTCGTAAAATCATGTATTTCTCTGTTACAGTTGCACTTGGAAGCAGGAGACTGCAGTCTGGCGCGTAAGAGACACGCTCACTCCCACTCAAATCATCCCAACTGAAACTGATACTACCAGACAGAAAAATATACAAAAACAACTAAAACGTACACTACATAAATAGTTTTATACATGTTTTTTCTTGGGGAGAACCTTCACAGTAGATGTGTTCCTGCTATGAAACACGCCGCTCTTATACCCTTGGTGCCAATAGCTGTAATTTGAACTGAGTGGGCAAACAAAACATATTAAACAAAAATAAAAACAAAACACATGGTTTCAAGTCTTTCTCTGGGTCACTGTGTGATGATTGGAACACTCACACACCACTGCCCTGTAGTAACTTTCAATGAAAGAGCTCATTCCAAGACAATGAGAAGGACTATTTTTTCACTTTTAGTCCAATTATCACATTTTTACTATTTTATGCACATTTCTGTCTGCATTTTTTAATTAACTTCTTTGGGGAGGGCCCATTTTATAAGTGGAATAAGACACTCTGAGGTGTGGTTTATGGCCTGATAAGAGCACTTCCCAGGTGCTAAGACACTGCAGCAAGCGCCTGCAGCCTCATACGCACTCAGGGCGTGTTTTATCAGGCCATAAACCACACCCCGCCGTGTCTTATTCCTTACCTATATGGAAATCTTAATAAACAGAACATTAAAAACTAACAGTTACTTAAGAACTTGTAAAACAGATCTTTGACAGGATCTCGATTATCAGGTCACACTAAAGGAACTTCACCGCTGGTGAAGCAGGATCCACACGCAAGATTTTCAGCAGTACAACTGGGTTCACCCACACCAACGTTATCTGCAAACGCCACCAACCCTATACAGGCATGAGAGGCCCCACTCCCTCCCTCAGTTCTTTCGGAGACAAGGAGAGCATAGCTGTAGCCATAGGGGATCAAGGAGAGTGAGAGGTGGCCCAGGCCTATAAGAAAAGCTGGATACACCAGACAGAGCCTCAAGAAGGGTGATAGTGGGAGGAAGACAGACCTAATGGCTGAGATCTCCTCAATATCTACTATTACGGTAAGTTCTTGTGTAACTGTTCTATCTTCTTCGGTGGTATGTCAGTCATCACAGACATAAGGCAATTCTTGTGGGGGTAGGAAGAAATAGGCTGTTGGTTAAATAGGATCTGCAGCTTATCCTCTAGGAAGAAAATGGTCAGACTAGATGGGCCAAGCGGTCCTTATCTGCCGTCAAAGTCTATGTTTCTCGCCGGGCGCAGCAGCTGGATTTCCACTTGCGGCAGGCGAGCCGGGTTCGAGGCATTCTCGGGTCGTCGGAGAGCCGACTGGGGGAGAAGGTTGAGCATCCAGACAGCCCGCCTTCTCAGGGGAGGGGGATGTGAGCTGGGCACCTGCTGCCCTGGCGGAGGCCGGGAGCATGGCAGAGAGTTAGAGCTCAAATTTCCAAGGAGTGACAGACATCGGCATTAAGTCTTGACATCAGTACGTCACTCTCCGTGGGGAGAACACCGGAAAATGGCTCTCTGGTGAGCCAGATGGCGGCTCTCCGATCCCTCGCTGCCATCACGGCCCACTACCTCCCACCCCAGCAGCACCTGGAGCCGATGCCGCAGTCGCTGGACGGACTCACTGGTGCCTTCCCTCTCGGAGGAGGGACCCACCCGGCGAGTTGCGGCGCGCTACCTCAAGGGGGCTGCGATCTAAGGTTGAGGCAGGTCGTGGGATGGCGGACAGACAGGGCAGGACATTGAGAACCCGAAGGAGGTGCTCACCAGATGGAGCAGAGGAGCATAAAGAGGATAAAACAAAACAAACAAAAAGTCTATGTTTCTATCAGGTCACACCGTAGGAATGAGTCCCAAGCAATTACAGGTGCAAACAGGCAGTCTGGGAGGTAGGCCATCCATAAACCTAAGACAGGAGGCCCTGCAGCACATCCCTGCCAAATCCTGCATGTGCTCTTGAGGCAATGTCCAGACTGTAGTGCTCAGTGAAAGTATGGATGGTACCCAGGTGGCCGCTGCACAAATGTCATCAGCCGAGACCCCATGAAAACAGGCCACAGAGGATGAGCTTTTACTGCTCCAGGCAACTCTCTGCCATACTTGTTGTAACAGAACAATGCAATTTGCCAACCATTTAGACACTAGAAACCTCAACACCGTCTCTTCCTGGGCGAAGAAACCAACAACTGGTTTGACTTTCTATATTCCCTGGTTCAGAGCAGGTAATACTTCAAAGTTCTGCACAATCTAACGTATGGAGCAGTGCTTCCCTGGATTGGCATGCTCAGGAAAATAAACAGGGAAGTGGACAGATTAGTTGAGGGTAAACTCAGATACCACCTTAAGTAGAAACTTAGGTTTGTGTGCAAAGAAAGGGTCCAGACTATGTCTGCCAGCCCAGATGGCAAACCTCTTCCACTTCATGGCATAGGTGGCTCGAGTGGAGGGTTTCTGAGTAGCCACTAAAGCGTCCGCTACCAGACTGGAACCCACAAATCTTACAATGGCTACGTTCTCAGGAGCGAAGCATGCAGACAGAGGGACTTGAGGTTGGGATGAACCAGGGTCCGGTGAGTCTGGGTCAGCTGATTCCAGCAGAGAGAGACTGGAGGTCCCTCCGCTAGCTGCTGTAGCAATGCAATCCATATTTGGCGAGGCCAGAATGGAGCTACCAGAATCATGCTGGCCCCTCCATCTGCAGTTTGATTAGCACCCTCTGAATTAGAGGAAAAGGAGGAAGACCTAAAGAAACCTCCCGCTCCAGGAGAAGGACAACACGTCTCACCAGAAAGCACGAGGCCCTGGATCGGCGAGCAGAAACTGGGCAGTTTTGCATTGAGTGGAGGACACAAAAAGGTCCAACTATGGATGACCCCATCTGTCGAACAGATCTTATACAATGGATGAGAGAAGTTGTCATTCGTGCATGCTGGACTGCATCCAGCTGAAGCTGTCCGAGAGAGTGTTTAGTATTTCTGTGATGTGAACTGCCAAGAGAGTTAGACTGTGGTCTAACACCCAGTACCACACTCACATGGCCTCCTTGTTCAGGGGATAACAATGTGTCCCTCCCACTTGTTGATGTAATACACAACACTAAGGTTGTCGGACTGAATCAACAGCTGACTTGTCGGAGGTGGCTCTGAAAGGCCTACATAGCATACAGAATTGCCCGTATCTCCAGGACATGATATGCAGGAAGGTTTCAATCTGGGACCAAGAACCCTGAGTTTGAAAGGGTTCCAGATGAGCCCAGCCCAAACTGGAAGCATTTGTGGTGAGAATTTGCTGGGGAAGGAGATCTGGAATGGGACCCTTGCAGGAGATTCAGGGATCCATCTACCACTGGAGCACTCTGCGGAGTGGGGAGGAGATCAGCAATAACTGGTCTAAATTGCCCGACGCTGGTCCCATTTTACCGGAAAGTCCACTGGAGGATGTGCCTGTGGAGCCTGGCCAGTGGAACAGTGGGGATGGCAGCCACCATCAGCCCTAACAGTCTCAGGTACACCCTGGCAGGGATATAATGGCTCTGAGCAACTTCTTGTGCCTGGGCAATAAGCACTCCGCCCTGGTCTGAAGCAGGAAGACCTTTCCTCATGCCAAGTCTAGGACCGCCCCTATGTACTGCAGCCTTTGGAACATGACTAGAACCTACTTGGGCAAACTGACCGTAATGCCCAGGGAGAGTAATAACAGAGTTCTCTCCAGAGTCAACAGGAGCTGGTCCCTGGATGGGGCCTTTAGGAGACAATTATCCAGAAGCAGGAATATATACAGCCCTCCCCTTCTGAGGGCTGCAGCCACTGCTGCTAAGCACTTGGTAAAGACCCATGGCGCCAAGGACAAGCCAAAGGACAGCACTTTGAACTGGTAATACTCTCCCGGAAAAGAAATCAAGGAACTCCTGTGAGGAGGAAATACGAAATGTGCACGTAAGCCGATGTGTGTCCAGAGTAATAACCAGTTGCCCTGCTTAAGGAGGAGCATGAGCCCTGGCAAAGTTATCATCAAGAATTTTTGTACTGGACATACAGATTGAGGTCCTTGAGGTCTAAGATGGTCCTCAGATTTTCAGTTTTCTTGGAAACCAGGAAGAACCTGGAATAAAACCCTTTGTTTCTCTGGTGCCTGGGCACTGGCTTGATGGTTTGTTAGTGCAGAAGGGACTGTACCTCCTCCAGAGAAAAGACAGGTTGGATGGGGGTTCTCTGGAGGTTGCTCAATGAGCTCTAGGAGTGTAACCCCATTCTATGATTTGAAGAATTCAGGCATCAGATGTGATGGTTCTCCATTGACAGATTGAGGGAGAAGTACCTCCGACCACCACCTCTTGGCTTGGGACTGAAGGGGGAGGGTTCTGGCAAGGAGAGTCAAGAGGGCAGATCCAGCCACTGGGGCTGATCTGTCACCTCTAGGACATAGCTGCGGTTCCAGCAGTAGAGGGACAGGCAAGGTGGTGGAGACTCTGCGTTTGCCTCGGGGCCGGGCCTGCTCCCAGCCTGTTGGACCCCTTACAAAAGAGAGGCGCCTACCTTTCCTTATGCTACATAATAGAGCAAACTGACAGATCTGATAGCCCTACCAGAGGCTTGTAAATCATTAATGATGTCCTGGACATCTGGTCCAAATAGTTTTGAGCCACTGAAGGGGCATTCAGCATCTTCTGCGGACATCTGCTGAGCCCAAGACCCTTAGCCAGGAGTGCCTCTGAAGGCAAATGCCTATGGCAGCAGCCCTGGCAATAATATCTGAAATATCATAGAGGGACCACAAGAGGTGCTTGCTAACATCCTGGTACCATCTTGAAGGTCCTGGGCAGCTGCCTTGTCCTTCTTCCAGTTGGTATTCTGGAACTTCACCATATGGGAAAGGTAGTTGGCAATCCTCAGCCCAAGGGTGGAGGCATAAACCCTCTTGCCCCTGAGATCAATTCTATGAAACTCTGTCGGGGAAGGGAGCTAAGGTGCTGGCACCTAGACCCGTCATAAGCCGTCTTATGACCACTGAATCTGTTTCAGGTTAGGCAGCATAATGTGGAAAACCCTGCAGGGCATGATAAAGTTCATCAGCCCTGCAGTGGCAAGCAACACCATGTCAGGCCTGTGCCAGGCTGCCGTAGTAGCATTCATCAAGGCAGACAAAATAGGAGGAATGATCTTGTAGGAGACTTGGGGACCTCAGGAAGTCCACTAGATCTTTTCTGGTGGCATCCTCCTCCTCAGTATGAAAGTTCATGGCTGAGGACCTCTGGAGGAGACCTAGAGGTGTGTTTGAGAGAGTACTCACTCACTGAAGAAACTGTGGATCTGTCTGAGAGAGGGTTCTTCCTCTTCCTCTGGAAGAATAAGATCAGGATGGTGGTACTCCTTAATGTTGATCTGTTCTAACTCTAGGTCCGACGACAGCCCATTTGGGGGCTGCCCACAAAGGCAGAGTTGGTGTCGGTGATGGCGGAGCCATCGTCAGTGCTAGCAATGTAGGCCTATTTTGCCTAACTGGTGGACTATCACCAAAGTGAATTTACTCAAAATTTCAGTAAGGCCGACAACAGTAGAAGACCAAGGCCGACAGAGGAGGGTCAATGGCACAGGAAGCAACAACCTGCCAGAGGAGCCCAAGGGCCTGAAGAACCCATAGTCTGAGGACTTGGGAAGCATCGAGCCTAGACAAGAGGGCCGTTGACGGCTATCCCATCAACAAATAAGGGACCAATGATCGAAGGTCAATGACCAGCCACCAAGGACATCAGGCAGAGGTGATGGTATGAGTCTGGTAGGGACAGAGACCTGGACAGGAGATGTGTCGGTGCAGCTGCAGACAACGGTACCCCAGATGAGGTGGAAAAGGTCGGGAGCGGGACTGCTACTGGGAGCAGTCCGCCATCCAGCCTTCTTATGACACTTCCCGAGGATTTCTCGGGCTTTGCAGCCTGGGAGCTTCATGACCCCGTCACACTGGGAAGCAGGAACCCCAGAGGACCCCTGCCTGGAACTGGCTACCTGTTGCTTCATGAGGACATTTTAAGTGCCTTTTGTGTCGCCCGAGTGTTTGGTAAACTTCTAGCAGAGCTCACAGTCAGAGACTTCATGGTCAGTCCCAAGACAGCAGACACAGAGAGAGTGTTATCTATAGAGGCAATCTTCTTTCTGCAGCGGCAGCGATGGAAGAGAAAGCTGAAGGATTTACTCTTGACATAAACTAAAGGAATCTCTTTTAGAAAAAGAAATTCCAAAATACGAAGTACAAAAAGTTGTAGGCAAAAAAGGTATCAGGGTTTTATTTAACTCTAAAAATTGATTACCGCTTTGCTCATAAAAAGTGCTAAAACATTATGAAAATGCATAGCACCTGCCTCATTGTGTTTAACAAACATAACACTTCTAGAAAACCTATATAAATACCTTCTGAACAGTTAGTATTGTCCCCCCAAAAACTGCTAATCAATTATATAAAACCCTGGGTATGAAACCGCATCAGAGTTTCTGTGGAGACCCATGTGAATGAGTCAAGGTGGGAAAGAATTGAGGAGGAAGCGGGACCACTCACGCCTTTATAGGGTTGGTGATGTTGGCAGATGACGTTGGCATGGGCGGCACCAGCTGTACTGCTGAAAATCTTCTGTGTGGATCCTGCTTCACCGACGTTGAAGTTCCCATGGTGTGACCTGGTGACTGAGATAGCCCCAAGAAGATATTAAAAAACTGCCCGGGGCATGGGTAAGGGTTGGGATTTGCAAAGTCTGGGTCTGACCAAACTATCTACATATGTGGTGTTAACTGATGTAATTGAGGATTATGTCCACTATGGATCGTCTTTATCCGCCTCTCATCCATTCTTTTAGTCCGATTACTCATATAAATTTTTCTACTGGAAATAAGACTTTATTTGCTGTATAACTGACATTTTAAGACTATTTTTATTTGTCTGTCCATTGTGTATATGATTTTGTATGTTTTGTACCTAGTTTTGTCTGTGCTCTTAAAGTTTAAATAAAAAAAATAAACCTGTTCTTCTGATTAAGAGTCCTGGGACATTTACTCTTTTCATTGCCACACCTTACCAACTAAATACCCAAATACCCAATTTGCTCTAGCACTCACCTAGTTCCTGGACTGAGACCGTGCCTACACTCAGGAGTCCCAAAAGGATGACATAAAGGCCTGTAGGCTGTCATTCTCAGCCTTGAATGAAATGGATGCCAAAGCCAGTTTCAAAAAAAAAAAAAATCAATCACCTGTTCTAGAGAAGAGTTTTCAGCTTGCCACTCACAGAGGGATCTGCATGATGCTTTGCACAGGGTTTGAGCCTTACAGTGTGTGTTTGTGGTTTGGAGAGATATACAGAAACAAACATTTAGAAGTGTGTTATTTTCCTTCCATTCTTCACAGATGCTATATACTGCTCTTCGTCCAAACCGCCTCAGTGGTATATGTCTTTTAGTGCACTAAATGCCTGATTTTCTGTAACCTTACCAAGTTAGAAAGGCATGAATTTTTCCTTTCACTTTTCATTGAGCAAGGAAGACAGAAAGAGAGGAGAAGAAAATGAGTGTAGTCTTATACGGCGCCTTTCATAAATATGGTACCTTAAAGTACTCGGAGGAAAGCGAGACAGAGGGACGTTAAGGATCACTCAGGAAGATGAAGTAGAAATAGGAGGATGTTAAGCAAAGTGAGGTTAAGTGACTTGCTCTAGATCACACATTAGTGCATGCACTGGTGAGATTCACATGTCGGTCATTTTAGCATTAAGCAGTATATGCAAGCAGAAAATACAGGTTACTCACCTGTAACAGGAGTTCTAGGAATGGTATATGTTGTTCATCCACACTCATTGGCAGTATCCTTGCCGCTTTAAATCTTGCCGGAAGGTCTTCAAGCTTGCTCTCCCACCCACCCGGTTGTATAACTCGGCTCCGCTATGGCGTAGATCTGGCCGGCTGGAAGCTCAGGTTGTGCGTCGGCCGGAGGTCGGGTGGAGTGGATGAACAACATATACCATTCCTAGAACTCCTGTTACAGGTGAGTAACCTGTACTTCTAGGGACATGGATATGTTGTTCATCCACACTCATTGGCAGACTCCTAGCAGTTCTCCGGGAGGAGGGAGGCAAGACGACACCCTATATACTTACTTGGGAAAGAGAGACTGGAGAACCGAGGCCCCAAACCAGCATCCCGGGCGTGACTCAAGGTCGATGTGGTAGTGGGTAATGAAGGTGTTTGCTGACTTCCAGGTAGCAGCCCTGCAGATTTCCTGGATAGGGACGTCCCTGAAGCAGCCACCGTTGCAGCAGTATGGCGGGTAGAATGAGCTCTTATCCCTCTGGGAGGCCTCCATGCCCGCCAACTTATAGCAGAGATCTATGCAGGAGGTTACCCACCTGCTTATCGTCCGCTTTGCTGCAGGTCTGCCAGATGCGGCTTCAGCGTGGTGACAAACAGCTGGCGAACCTCTCCCGAATTTCAGCGCGGCGCTCCTTATAATAAGCGGCCCTTCTAGGTCCAGAGTATGGAGCCTATATTCGGCCTCGAGGTGTGATTGGGGTAGAACACCGGCAGAGTCAACACCTGGTTAGGTGAAACTCCGACACCACCTTCGGAAGGAATTTCGGGTGGGCAGCAGGACAACCTTGTCCCTGTGGAAGACCAGGTAAGGAGACTCGATGGAAGCGCCTGAGCCTCCCATCCTTCTGGCTGACGTGATAGCCACCAAGAAGGCGGTCTTCCACGACAGGTGAGAGAGACACACCTGTGCATAGGTTCAATGGCTTGCCCATGAGCTTTGCCAGTACCAGCAGTAGATCCCACGGAGGTGGGGTTCCCGCTACTGAGGAAATGTGATCAAGGCCTTTGAAAAGCGCCAGACCACCTTCTCCTGCGCCACCGACTGCTTCCCGGCCCGCTCCGTAAGCAGAGATGGCTGCCAGGTGCACCCTTAGGGTCGTCGACCTAAGCCCTTGACTAGAAAGGGACCATAAATAGTCCAAGATGCTTGCCAAGGAACAGGAGGAAGGGTCCAAGCCCTCTGTTCTGACACCAAATGGAAAACCTTTCCATTTGAAGGCATAGCATTTTCTGGTCGACTCTACGGGATGCCTCAACTACATTGAGGACCCTCGCCGGAAAGACCCAAGGCCTGGAACTCTAGCCGCCAGGAACCAGGCCGCCAGGTGCAGGGATTGAAGGTCCGATGGAACACCTTCCCTGATTGGCTGAGAGCAGGTCCGGGCGAGCTGGAAGCTGCCGCGAGTCCTGGAGCTGAGACTGAGGAGATCTGGGTACCAGAACTGGCGAGGCCAGTCTGGGGCTATCAGAATCACCTGCGCCTTGTCCCTCCTCGCCTTGAGAAGTACCTTGTGGATCAAGGGAAATGGGGAAAGGCGTAAAGAGGCCCGGGGTCCATTGCCTCGAGAAGGCATCCCCTGCAGCGAGCCCTGCTGAGGGGCGGGCATGGAACAGACTCAGCCTGCTCTCCATGGAGGCAAACAGGTCCACCTGAGGTGTGCCCCAAAGGGAGAACAGATGCTGTACTACCTCCGCAGGAGAGACCACTGTGGGATGCAGCCCCTATCCGCCCAGGGCATCAGCCAGGGTGTTGGAGGCTCCTGCCACGTGAATGGCTAGGAGATCCGCCCAGGCTGCGCACGAGTGACCAAATGCGGAGAGCCTTCCTGCATAGAAGCATGGAGCGGCCCCGCCTCTGGCGGTTCAGATAGTACATGGTCGTGGTATTGTCCGTCTGGACTGACCACTTGACCCCGAGGAACGGAGCAAAGGCGGTGAGAGCTAGGGCGGACCGCTCGAGCTCCAGCAGGTTGATGTGGCATCGGGACTCCGCGGGACCAGAGGCCATGAGCCCGTGTTCCCCAGATGGGCACTCCAACCCATCAGAGAGGCATCGGTCGATAGAGAGACCGCCGGCTCGGGCGGACGAACGGATGCCCTCCTGCAAATGAACTGGAACGGTCCACCACTGGAGAGCGTTCCACAACCCCTGTGTCACCGACACAAGCTGGTCCAAGGGATCGCAGCGCCAGGACCACTGGCTGGCCAGTCCCCACTGAAGGGACGCATGTTCCAGCGGGCCCAACGGACCACGCTGGTGCAGGCCGCCATGAGACCCAGGAGGCGAGGAAGTCCCGGCAGGCGAATTGCCCAACCAGAAATGATCGGGCAAAGGAGGAAAGAACCTCGGCCCTGTCCGCGGGAGCCGCGCCTGGCTCAAGAGAGTCGAGCTGCGCTGATGAATAGAATCACCTGCTTCGCTCGAGTTCCACTTGGCCTCGCTTGATAAGGAGGCCCAGTTGAGAGCAGACCTGGAGGGCCAGATCTCTGACCACTCCGCCTCCTCCTGGAGGAGCTGCTATCAGCCAGTCGTCCAGGTAAGGGTACACCCGGACCCTCGCGCCGCAGGGAATGCTGTCACCACTGCCATGCATTTGGTGAAGACCCTGAGCTGGAGACAAGCCAAGGGCATGGCTTGAACTCGAAGAGGGATCCCTCCGCCGGAAGCGAAGGAATCTCTGGTGAGACGGACGGATAGGACGTGAAAAACGCTGCCTGCAAGTCCAGAGAGCAGAACCACACGCCTGCTCCAAGGATGGTATTATCTGAGCCAGAGTGACCATCCTGAAGGTTCGAGACCTTAGGAACTTGTTTAGGTCGTAGGTCGAGAATGGGGCGCCAGCCCCCGTCTGCTTTGGAACCAGGAAGTACCTGGACACAAACCCTGGGTCTGAAGGAGGGTCCACCACCTTCTTACCACCTCCTTCTGGAGGAGGAGAGCGATGTCGGCTCGACGAGCCGCCAGTGAGGCTGGGGATCCCGGCGCCCGAGGGCGACGGCCTGAAGGGTGGTGCCTGCTCGAATTCCAGAGGCAGGCCTCTTCCCACCACCTCCAAGACCCACCTGTCCGTGGTAACAGCGGACCAGGCGGAACGGAAGTGCCGGAGCTGCCCCCTAATGGGGACCTAGGGCAAGGTGGACGGGATGGGGGCGACACCCCAGCCCACTGGGCAGGCTTGGAGTGAGGGACCGCCGAGGGACCTCCTGGGCCTTTCCTCCCTGCCTCCTGTTAGAGGAAGCCGCGGCTTGGGTTTGGGATGCCAAGGCCGAGCCTGCTGGCCCTGACGTTGCTGGGCCGGCGCGAAAGGCTCGAAGGACGAAGGGCTTAGGCTGTGGTTTGCGGCCTTGTCCTTCTGAGCGGAAGAGACCGAGTCCAAGGTGGCATTGGACTTCGATCCTCTGCAGGTGACCTTCCACCCCAGGGGCAAGAGGTCAGTCCCAAAAGGGAACATCCGCCAACTTGTGCTGGGTATCCGAAGTAAAGGTGGATATCCTCAGCCAAGCCCTGACGCATAGCCACTGCGGCCGCCACCGATCTGGCACATGAGTCCCTATATCCAAAGCAGTCTGGAGCTGCTGTTTGGCCACTGCCCTGCCCTGGTCCCGCACTCTGCTTAACCGTAGTCTGCAGATCGGCGGGAAGATGAGGATGACCTCATCCAGGGAGCCCAACAGGGCATGAGAAAAATGTGCCATGAGGGCGGCCGAACTGGCCTGGCCGAGCCGAGAGAGGGCAAGCGTAGACTTTTCGCCGACATAGTCCAATTTCTTGGACTCCTTGTCAAGAGGTTTGTCCACATCCCTGGCGCTATGCCGGGCGCTACCGAAAACGCTGTCGGTAACCAACCCCTCAGCAGAGGGTGTTCCAAAACCGGACAAGGAACCGGTAGGGACCGCGATACTTCCTGGCCATCCTGGCCAAGGCGCAGGGCAGGAAGCAGGGCGCTGCCAAAGTTCCAGTGCCGGACCCACTATGGCCTCGGCCACCGGAAAGGCCTCCGTCGGAGAATCCCCTCGGTCCAGAATCTCCGTGAGGGGATACCTGGCCCGCTTGGAACGGGTTCGAGCTCCATCCCGTAGACTCCGAGATGAGCCAAGCAGTCCTAGGAAGGACGACGGGCTATCGCCCATTGACTGACCTTCCTGAAGACTCCAAGTCCAGTCGCTTGAGAAGAAGGAGGAATCATCTTCGGACTCGGAAGAGTCCTCGAAGAGCTGCCTCTGGCCTGAGCCACCTTCACCTGCCGAGGTCGGTCGGGGTGAGGGTAACTGACAGCCGATGGGGTAAACCCTTAGCCGACCGAGAATCCTTGGTCGGAGCCCCAATTGGTGGCTGTGGAGGCGGAGGTTCCACCGAATCGGTGGAGCAGCTGGTTTTGGCCGAACAACCGCCTGGGTATAGGCTCCTCGGACAAGTCGAGGGGTTGTGTCGGCGTTCGGTGACAGCCACTTAATGGCGGGGAAGGCGCCGGAGTCGGCTTATTCCCGCCAGGAGGAGCTGTTGCAACATAAGGTCCTCGGACTGGCCGACGTAATTTACGCGAAGCCTCCCTCATCCGAGGAGGAGGACGAGGATGAGCGGCGAGCCGCGCTTTACCGCTGCCGAGACCGAGACCGCTTATGACGGTGGGAACGGCTGGACCGCTAAGAGGTCCGAGACCGAGACCAGAGTCCCGGAATTTCCGGGTCGGTGCGGGAGGTGTCGGCCGGAACCGCACTCCTTCGGCTCGAAGGTCCATCCGAGGGCTCCGAACCGGAGGCACAGGCGAGCCCATCGGATCCTCAACTCCTCCCGGGGAACTGGGAGAGGGGAATCTCGGCTGCTAAAGGCGACAGCTCGTCCAATGGGTCGAGAAAATCTCGACTTCATCGGTGGGAGTCTCGTCAACTGACCTGACGGGACACCGTGAGGCCAGTGGTCGGCCGAGCGGGTCGACTCAAGCCGACGGTCGACGGTCCGGGAGAGGGACCTTCCGGGCCCCCAAGAGCCGACGGAGGGACTTACCCCTGTCCTCTTTTGGACCGAGAATAAGGTCCCAGAGACGCAGGCCCTTCTCCTTTAGTGGAGAGGGACAGACAAAGCTCCTAAAAGAAGCCGTAGGAAGAACCCAGAGAGAGCGGGATAAATGCCGTGCCGAGGAAGATACGGCCTGTGCGCCTCCTCTTCGAGGGGACCATCCGCCGAGCTGATCCGCCGAAAGCCCGCCAGCTGACACCGCCAACCGGGCCTCCTTGGACTTCACCGAGGAAACGCTTCTCGGACGGCCCAGTTGCACCGGGCAGCACGGCCTTCGAGGACGAGGGCCGCAGAAAGATGAGCACAGGGCCCAAAGCCCGCGGGTCGTGTCAAGGCCTAGCAGTATACACACGTGAGTGAGGATCCGTCCGAGACATCTTCTGCCCGCATGGGCATCTCCGAAATCTGGGAGTCGATTTGTCCATCGCAGTCATGAGGGATAGAAGACTGAAGTCTTTTGCAAGATTTTATTTTTAAATCCGCAAACGGAGAAATAGGAACTAGTCGTGAAACGCAGAGCGCTAAGGAGGGAACCTGAGCTCCAAGCGTAAGGAAGATGGAAGATGGGGGGAGCCGAGAGTTATACCACCTGGGTGGGTGGGAGGAGCAAGCTTGAAGACCTTCCGCAAGATTTAAAGCGGCAAGGATACTGCCAATGAGTGTGGATGAACAACATATCCATGTCCCTAGAACTGTAACTTTACTGTGGAGAGAAAAAGTGAGAAAGCTAGGTGGCTAGTAATTTCACTGTCTTGCTTATTTCTCAGACTAGTGCCACCATGGACCAGCTGCATGGCTTTCAGACAGGAATCTTTTATCTATGGTCTATAAAGTGAGTCAACAGTTCCTACACAACCCAGAAATGAAATAACAATTAGCCTTGATCCTGGAGTCATAAGGTCAAACCTGGTCCAGTGGCAACACTAATTGCCACCCTTCCTTCCTTTCGGCAAGAAATGTAAAGGAATGTTGCAGCAATCCTCATGAGGGTTAACGACATGTATTTGTGCCCCAAACCACTGAGATGCAGGTCCAAAATCATGCCAATGCTACGGCAATCAAAAACAGAATACTAAATTCACAGTTCCTTGGACACAGTGCTCATTCTTTATAATAAACAATACCCTGCTTGTTTGTTCAGTTTTCATGGCCGAATATTGTGCACGACTACGTGGGAAATCTGCAAGCACGTGCCCTGTAGTGTTGTAGGAAATATCTATTCAACAGTGTTTTGCTGGTTGTTAGGGCACCGCATACTGTTTGGGTAATCTCAGAGAATAGTAAAACAACATTCCGGATAATTAGACCCATCAGCAAGCCTCAAGTTCAAAAGGCACTGCAGACGAGAAATCAAACTGCAATCACACACCCAAAGCTTGTGCCAATACATTCCAAAGGCTAAACTCCTTTATAGGAACTGCAAGCACACTGTCATAATCCACAGCCTTTCTTCAAACAGAGCAAAAGCTGCATAACAGTCAGACTCGGTCCTTTTAGCATGCAATTATATTTTACATTAAAATAATAAAAGGATTCTGTAGATACAAATTGGTGATGAACTGTTTAAAGGAAGCAGATGCTTTTTTTTTTTTTTAACTTTAGGGGTCTTAGTAAGCACAATTTCTAGTGAATCTTACTTAAATTGCTCAAGTCCCATCCCCCAAGGTCATGCTGCAGAGCAGTATCGATTTTACAATTGCAAGCGATCCTAGTGATTACTCAAAGTTAAAATTTGTAGTGACTGCTAGTGTGGTGGTGTGAAGGGCTGAGGCGCTGGGCATCTTCCATCCTGCCACACTGGCAACCCCTAGTTCAGGAATGAGCTTGGGTTGCCGGGGCAGGTCGGAGAGGATCAAGCGTTTGATGGACTGCTCTTCTCTCCCAGGAAGGAGAGGCCTCAGACTGCCACCAAGGGAGACATTGCAGCTCTAGGCAGCAAAAGGGAGGCAGCAGTTAACAGGAAGACACAAACTATTGGCAGATAAGACCACCTGACCCACCTAGACTGCCTATTTTTCCCTGCCTACAATCTCCATAGATCCTACCTGAACTCCAGTTCTTTCTCCTTCCCCATTCCTTTCCAGTAAGATTCCTTATGCCTACCCTATGCATTCTTGAACTCCACCACTGTTTTCATGCCCAACACACTGGCTGGTAGGCTGTTTCAGGAATCCACCGCTGTTTCTGTGAAGAAGTGCTTCCTCGCGTCTCCTGAAACTATCCCCCAAACTTCACAGCATGACCCCTTGTTTTGGTGCACCTTTCTGTGTTGAAAACACTTTCCCTGTACTTATTTACCCCTTGAAGTATTTAAAGGTCTCATTTCTCCAGTCTCCCTCCTCTGTTCTAGGGTGTACATATCGAGTTCCATTAGTCCCTCTTCATAGGGCTTTTGATGCAGACCCTGCACCATTTTAGCTGCCTCCTCTGGACTGCCTCCAGTCTGTATATGTCCTTCTGGAGATATGGCCTCCAGAAATGTACACATTATTCAAGGTGAGGTCTTACCAGCGATCTATATAAATGCAGTACCACCTCCTCCTTCTGCAGGTGATACATCTCCTATGTCTTCCAGCATCCCACTAGACCTCCCAACTGCTTTACTGCACTGCTTGGCCACCTTTATGTCATCAGAGATTATTCTAAGGTCCCTCGCCTGCTTGGTGGCTGTCAATAACACTCCTGCCATTCTGTACTCTGCCCTGGGTTTCTGTACCCAAGTGCATTATTTCGACTGAAACCCAGCTGCTATATCCTGACCACCCACGGTATCATCCACAAAGAGGCAGACCTTTCCTTCCAACTCATCTGCAATGTTTCCTATAAAACACTTACTTCTCAAGTGTGTGCCCACACACACACACACACACACACACACACACACACACACACACACACACACACACAGTGGTAAACATAGAATGTCAGCAGAAAAGGACAGCTAGGGCCCACCCAGTCTGCCCAAACTCTACCTGAAAGCCAGACCTAGCTAGCTCCCCCATGGCACTTACTCCCTCGGGAGACTCTGGCCACCCCCACTCCCACTCCGCCTCCCCATCCCCAGGCTTACCCCTGGGTGGAACCACCAGGTAGGCATCCCTCCCAGGAAACACAGTCACAAGTCCCTGGCTTGCCCCCAGGGTGCATCATGGAGTGGGACCCCCCGTGGACTTTGGTCTGCAGCAGGGAGCTGCAGTGAGGCAGTCATTAGCAGTCAGTGATGTATTTTTGCAATCATCTTCCCTGGGGGCGAGGACATGCAATGACGCCAGTGTCTGCCCCGCCTCACATGGCGCTGTCACGCTGTATCCCCAGCCTCCCCAGAGGTCTGCATTAAGGCCAAACCCCATACTCCAGGTTTGGCCTCACCACTATTGGCACAATTAGGACAAAAATGGAACATTTTGGCAGGGCTTAATGAAGCCCTCGTCCACCTTTCCCAGATCTATGCTATGAGACAAGGCCTTGACTGCTCTGGATTAATCAACTGGGAGGGGTGGCCCTCCTCAGCCCTGCCATGGTGGTAAAGGGAAGCTGTGGAGAACTTTAAGACAAGGGTTAAACACTATGGAATAGAAAATGTGGTTGTGACAATCTGAAACAGTAATCTGCGCCTGTCATATGACATTTTTTTTTTTTTTTAGTGCTTTAACCATACTTTACAAAAGACACTAGTTACTACCAGTCAACTCCTACTTAGGCTTCCCACAAACAAAGCCACAATAAATGCTTCTGAAGAATCGCCCACTCTTCCAGTAAAACCTAGAACTACAAAACTAGTGGCAAACAGTTTAAATAATAACTACCCAATTGAGGGAAAAGGATATTAGGTTGACTGATGCAGAATATTCACAAATATCCTTTTTCCTGGATTGTGCCAGTATCCAAAATGTGAAACTATATCCACTCAACCATAGCTCCATCCTATTTTAAGAGTGATATCCTCCTTCAAGGTTCTGACTATATGGTTTTATTGCACTGCCCTAGCTATAATCTGTGGTCAGCAATAATTTTTGTCATCCTTTCTTTCTTTAAGAAAAACTAAAAATTCTGTGGAATATTTGAACTGTTAGCCATTTTTTTTTATTCTGCTTGTAATTTTTTTTGTTTCTGTCATAGAAGAAGCCAGAAGGGAAGGAAACATTCATATCAGTGCTTTACAGTAACTGGTAATTGCTATTTTGTTATTAAACTTAGATTGTGGGTTTTAGTGACATTGTACTTTCTTTGCTGTCTTTACTTAGAATTGTTTTTGGGCTATTGAAAATTTAAAACGTAGTAGTGGTGCATTTCTTTGCTGTCTTTAATTGCTGCAAATTACCCCCCCTTCCCCAACTCTTAATTATATGCCCTGTTAAATCTGATTGACAGGAGCTAAACACAGGGATAGTAGGGGGTGGAGTAGGTGGGGCATAAGGGAAGAAGCCACCTCAGCACGACAAGTGTTTTGACTCTTATTTATTTATTTTCTTTTTAAAAGAATAGTATCTGAGGATCAGTGGCAGGATTTTAGGACAGTAAATTAATAAAAGGGAACTAGGAGAGCTTCAGTAACAGACAAGTAGTGGAATAGCAGTATAATTGCAGTATAATGTGGGTGGTGCAATGCAGTGGCTGTGGGCAGCCATATTCAGGCAGACCTTCTGGACACTGAGGTGCTGCCCTATCTGCATGCATCTCTGGACTGTGGGATGAGGTAGCCAGACTTGGAGCCAAGTAAACTGGGTCAGAGTACCATCACCCCTATCCAGAGACCACCCAGTCCAATGCCGCTGCCTCAAAGGATGCAGAGAAGGAGGAGCACTTGGATGACAGTGGGCTCAGGGCAGGTTAAAATGGTCAGGCAGAGGCACATCCCAGATCCTATTCCACTCAAGAACTCATATGCCACACTGCAAATAGGGCAACCAAATAGAGGTGCCCAGAGAAGTGGAAGGAGAGATGTGGAGGTTAGCCAAGGAGGTGACCTCAGCGGGAGAGCAGTGGACCCCAGAGGAGGAGGAAGCAAATCCTGGTGGGGACTCCATCATAAGAGGGATTCAGCTACGAACACAAGAGAGGGAGGGGGAGGGGAGGACGGGAGGCGAGATGTCACTAGGTGCCACGGCACGGAGGGATGGAAGGAAGATCCTGGGGATTGCTGGGAAGGCAAGATGGGAGGGTGAGCTGGATGTCATTATCCACCTAGGTACTAATGACCTGGCAAATGGGGAGCCAAAGGAAGTTCAGGAAGAGTTTAGGAAATTGGGGAGGGTCTCAAGCAAGCAGCTACTTCTGTCACCTTCTCAGAAGTACTACCTGCAAGAGGCATTGGAGAGCACAGGGTGCATGCACCAGGAACTTTAACTCATGGTTGAAGAACTGGTGCTGTGACGAAGGGTTTGGATTCATTGGTGACTGGGGACCCACCTGGAGGAATGGAGGTTTGTTCTAAGCCTGACGGCCTGCATCCATCCTGGAGGGGAATCCAAGCACTCAATAAGTTTAAATGCTACACTGACAAGTACTTAAACTAGCGGGGTAGCCAGCAAGGAGGGTACCTACTTGCTCACCCCCACAGCTAGCAGTGGAACCAGAGGAGTGGATATTTCAACAAAGCAGTGTGCAAAAGATGGAGATTAGTGCCCAAGAGGTGTATAGGCAGAAAAGGGCAAAAATCAGCAGAAGGGCAGACAGCAAGGAGAACCAGGGATGAAGGACAACCAGGAAGGGCTGGAGTAGAACAGCTAAACAGTCTAGGAGGTCAAATCATGGAAAGCCATGTGTGCAATGCCAGGAGCCTTAGCAACAAGGTGGAAGATCTGGAGGCTGTCATGGTGCAGTCAGATCTGGACATTGTGGCCATCACAGAAACCTGGTGTAATGATAACCATGACTGGAGATGACCATTCCGGCTACAACATATTCAGAAGAGAGACCGGGCAGGTAGGAAGGAGGAGGAGGTGTGGCACTGTATGAAAAATGACATAAGGGCCACAGAGATCCAGGAGGAACAAATGGGGAGAGATACTGTGGGTTAAGCTGGAAAGGTAAAATGGGGCCAGCCATCCACAGGTGTGGTCTATAGACCACCAGCCCAGGAGGAAGAAACAGACAGGGAGTTGATGCTAGCCATCCAAAGGATGGTAGACAAGGGTGAGGTAGTACTGGTTGGAGACTTCAATATTCCAGACGTGGACTGGAGCATCCCAGCAGCAGCATCAACTAGGAGCAGATTTATCCTGGACTCACCTTCAGGGTGCCTTCCTCAAGCAACTGGTCATGGAACCAATTTGGCAGAAGGCAATACTAGACCTTCTGCTCACAAACAGGGACAGTGTGATGGGGGTACAGTGGGAGCACCTGGGGAACAGTGACCACCAGTCACTGTGGTTTGAAATCACAGAAGGAGCAGAACCAAACCACACAAAAACACGATCCTGGATTTGAGGGGGCAGACTTTGGAAAATGGGGAGATACTTGAGAGAGTCATTAGGGAATGGGGCAGGAATCGGGAGTTGAGGAACAGTGGGCAGTATTTAAAATGGGGATTACAAGAGCAGCAGAATTATGCATTAAGCAGATTAGCAAGAGGAAAAGAAGAGGAGGCCATTATGGTTTTCCAAAGAGGTAGCAAAGAAAGTGAAAGCCAGAAAGATTGCATTCAGGCAATACAAAAAGACACAGGCAGAAGGGGATAGGGAGAAGTACTAGGAGAAGCAAAGGGAGGCAGGGAGGTCAGTAAGGGAAGCCAAAGCTCAGACAGAAGAGCACACTGCAAAATCAGTGGGTAGAGGGGACAAAACCTTTACAGGTACATAAGAGAAAAAGAAAGGCAAAGGAGGGATAGTGAGACTGAAGGGGGAGGATGGGGCCAAGTGGAGGATGACAACAGTAAAGCTGACATACTGAACAGGTATTTCTGCTCAGTCTTTATTGAGGAAGAGGAGGGTAATGGGTCTGAAGGAGTACATGGGTGAGAACGCAGAAATGGACGCAAGTCCCTTTACACGAAAGGGTCCTGAAGGAACTGGAAGTAATAAGAGTTGATAAAGCAATGGGGCCAGATGGGGCACCTCAGGGTCCTTAAAGAACTCGGACAGGTGGTGGCTGAACCTCTGGCTATCCTGTTTAGCCAATCACTGGAAACAGGGAGGTACCCAAAGACTGGAGGACAGCAGATTTAGTCCCCTTAAACAAAAGTGGGAACAAAGAGGAAGTGGGAACTACAGACCAGTCAGCCACACCTCGGTAGTGGGGAAGATCATAGAAGTACTACTGAAGGAGAGACTGGTGAACATCTGATTGTCAATGGACTGCAGGATCCAAGGCAGCATGGTTTCACCATGGGAGGTCATGTCGACCAACTTCGTTGAATTTTTTGACTGGGTGACTAGGAGGTGGATCGGGAGGGGCTGTGACATGGCCTACTTGGACTTTAGCAAGGCCTTGACACTGTGCCACATAGAAGACTATTACACAAACTAGGGAATATGGGTGTGGGCAGGACACTAGTGTGGTGGGTAGGTAACTGGCTGCGGCAGGACACAGAGGGTGGTGGTTAATGGCTGTCACTCCACAGAGGGAAGAGTGAACAGTGGGGTACCACAGGGATCACTGCTGGGACCGGTCCTATTCAACATCTTCATCAGTGACATTGCGCAGGATCTAGAAGGCAGAATTTTACTGTTCGCTGATGACACAATGCTCTGTAACAGAGTAGACACACCAGAGGATGTAGACATAATGAGAAGGACCTGCAGAAACCTGAAGAATGGTCAGGGGTTTGGCAGTTGAAATTCAATGCAAAGAAGTGCAAGATAATGCATATGGGTCACAAAACCCTGGCACAATACATCAGTTGGGGGGTGAGGATATAGCATGCACCAAGCAGGAAAGGGATCTTAGGGTTATCATCTCTGATGACCTCAAGGTAGGGAAACAGAGTGACAAGGCAGCAGGTAAAGCAAATAAGATACTGGGATGCATAGGCAGGGGCATCACCAGCAGGAAAATGGAGGTCATGGTTCCACTATACAAGACACTAGTGAGGCCCCACCTGGGTACAGTGTACAGTTCTGGAGTCCTTACCTCGTAAGGACATAGACAGGGTAGAGAAGGTTCAGAGGAGGGCAACAAAGATGGTACATGGACTGCATCACAAGTCCTATGAGGACAGGTTGAAGGAATTGAATATGTACTCCTGGAAGAGAGGAGGGAGAGAGGGACATGATAGAGACATACAAGTATTACAGGGAGGAACAGGGTGCAAGAATACACTATTTTTAAGCGAAAGAGATGTTCCAGGAGTAGAGAGCATGGGATGAAGTTGGAGGAGGACGATTCAAAGGAAATGTGAGGAAGAATTTCTCCACAGAACAGGTGGTGGATAAGTGGAACACCCTGCCTGAGGAAGTGGTGGGGCTGAAACAATCACGGATTTAAGAATGCATGGGATAGACAAAGGAATTCTGGAGGTCAGGGTAAGGGCAACAGAGTTCTAGGAAAACAAACTGAAGTTACAAACTCAAATGGGCAGACTAGGTGGGCCAGATCTTTTAATTTTATGGCCCAACCCTGTGGAATTCTCCACCTCGTCAGGTGCTTACTGCCCAACTTTCTAAAGTTTAGTTTAATTTTAATATTGTTTTAACTATTTATTGTTTTATCTTATATTGTGCAGGTGCCTTGGTTTCAGAAAGGTGCCTTATATAAATAAAGACTGAATTGAATTGAATAGGCCTTATCTGCAGACACTGTCTATGTATCTATGATCCCCTTTATAGTATGAACATTTTTTCAAGCCCTAGAACATTTAGTTCCATCTTTTGCATCTCTCCTGCTGGACTTGGGATTTTTCTTCTAATCTCTCTCTTATTTTTTGCACTTGCCCAGCTCCCACGGCTTTGGAGGAGGCCTCGTACCCTCTCCTACTCCGTCCGCCTAGGCTATTCAAGGCCGCCCTCACCCTGGTTTCACTGTGCTCGGGGCCGGAGTTGCATCTCCCATTTTTCTCCAACAGACCCCCGAGGACACCGTGCAAAGGACGTATGTCCAGGCAGACGACGACTGGCACATGCGTGCCAAGCGCTCAGAGCATCCTCTGCTCCCTGGAGAGCCACCATTGCCCCTGTAAGCCCATGCTTCCACCAGCCCCCAGGAACATCGGTGCACAAGACACACCTAACCCACTCCTGGCGGAGGGCAGCATCTGTTGGGATGCTCGATCCTCCACCCCCACCCTCGCCGTCCCAGACAACCCAGAGTCTGTTCCTGAACCCGGTCGCCAGTGTGGCGCCAGTGCCTCAACCCTCAGCGCCACTGGGCCTTTGTATTTTATTTTTTTTATATATATATATATAGAGGGCCTCGTGACCCTCACTTCACTGTCTGGTTAGACTAAGTCCTCACTTTGAAGTAATAGTACTCGGTGATTTTAATGTCCACTGGCTTGCTCCTGATGCCAGTCCATTCAGGGATGCTCTCTCCGCTGTCCACTTTGCACAGCTTGTTGAGCTGCCCACAAGGATGAACTATAAAACAGAAACAGGCACCCTTCTGGACTGGGTCCTCTCTAACCGCCTCCAACCACATCTCCTGCACCACTGTCCTGCCGGATGGTCTAAGTGACCACTCCCTATCTTATTCAACTGGGCCTTTAAATTCTTCAAACCTCCCACTAGAGTAATCTGCACCAGGTCCTCACCTGGGATCATCTTGACCTCTTGAACCGACCTCCTTCATCTGGACTGGTCCCCCTGCTCTTCCACTGATGACGTGAACACTGCCCTTAATCAATTCATACATCTTTTCAACAAAGTGTGTGACAGACATGCTCCCTTCCGAACAAGGAAGTTAAAGATCATGATGACCCCTGGATTTCCGATCTCACTGAGCTATTAAAACCAGGGACCACCTGTGGCACAAGGCCTGGGCCACAGGAAAGCAGGCTGACACCAAGCATTATAAACAAGCTAGAAACAAATGCAACAGTGCTATCGTGAAACAAAAGTATCTATTATAAGTAAGCCTCATCTCTCACCTGGAATGGTGGCAGAAAGTTTTGGAGCAACATCAAAGAAGTCAACTGAAAAGTTGCTAAACCTCCCTCCATGCTGATCATCGATGGCAGTGTCTCATGGGTCAATGGAAGTGTGCCAACGCTTTAATAATGCATTTACGGATCTGAGCGAGCCCTCCTCATGATTATTTTGGCTGGCCAGCTTTACGATTCCTCTCGTGCATTTCCTCAACGCCTCATCCTCCTTTTACTTCAGAGCCATCCTCAGCAGAAGCCAGGAAATACTTACACAGGGTGCTGGCGAAGTCTTGGTCTAGTGGAGACTCTTGGGCCTCAAATTTATTTCACTCACCCTTGAGGAAATCCTTCTGCCATTAACTTACATTTTTGACCTTTCTGAAGAACTCTCAGTTCTCAAAATTGTGGAAAGAGGCAACACTGAACATCTGTGTATAAGAGTGGGGACCGTGCTTTGCAAGGAACTATCACCAATATCCATCCTCCCACCACTCTCAAAAGCTTTGGAAAGAATGGTTGCTAATCAGCTGACTGAATACCTTGAAAAGTATAAACTGCAGTGGGCTGAACAGCATGGTTTTAGGGGTAGACTTAGCACAACAGCAGCCTTACTAGAATTTACAGGCTTTATCCATGCTCCTGGATCAAGATCACCTATTTGGTGTAGCCTTTATTGATTTAACAAAGGGCATTCGACACAAGTGAATCATGCCCTCCTGGCTGAGCTGCTCTCTGCCATCGGTCTCTCTGGCGACATGGTGGCGTGGTTCGAAAGCTACCCGTGAGACTGCTCTCAACAAGTGAAGATTGGAAACACCTTCTCAGACTGTAGGCCTGTCCGATCAGGAGTCCCACAAGGCTCCATCCTAGGGCCCTCTTGTTTAGTATCTTCCAAAACAATCTCCCACTTGTCTGCCATAACCATATCCTACTGTATGCTGACAACGCTGTTATCTTCACCAGTGACCCTAACCCGAAAGCACTGGAAAGGTGTCTCCAGGAAAACTTCACAGAGGTTGGAAGATGGTTCACTAACCATAAACTTATTATGAACTACAAAAAAAAAAAAAAAAATAATGTTTTCCAATCCTCAAAATAAACACAGCTTCTACTACCCTTTATCAATCTCCAACTGAAGTGGACACCCCCTGAACTGATCCAGAACTTTAAGTATCTGGGGTCACGGTCGACAGTGCTCTGTCTTATGCCACCCACATAGACAACGCTGCCAAGGCAGTCAACTCGCGGCTTAGGGCTCCTATACAGGAACAAATCCTGCCTATCCCATGAAGCCCTCACTGTGGCCATCCATAGCTCTGTGGTATCTCTTACAGATTATGGTCTTGCCATCTATGGTTCAGCCTCGAAACGGCACTCTGCCGCATCACTGTTGCACTTAAAGCCTGCCAGCTCCTAACTGGCTCCAACTGCCTGATCCATACCTGTGACATCTATGCGCAGGCCTACTGGCTCTCCCTCAAGGGCAGGCTCAAATACCAAACATGTCTCACGCTACAAAAGTGGGCCTGGAAATGATGCCCCCTGGTACCCAGGAACTCCCACCCGGTTCTCCAATCCACAGCTCACTAGAGTTCAGTCAGCCAGTCTTTCAAAGCTCCTGCTGCCGAACAGCCCAAGGACAAAGTCCTTTGCTCATCGGGTCTCGGTCTGGTTTAATTCCCTGCCCGCTGGAATCTCCTCTGCCCCAACACTAGGCTCCCTCAAACCACTACTCAAGAAGGCTCTAAATGCCTCGGCCAGCTGTGACAGTTTCCCTAGGAGTCAGCAACTTATATCTACCTCTGACCCAGTACCCACTTTAAGCCACTCCTGCCTCTCCCCTTGCCACCCTACCTCCTACCAACCACCCGCCCCTCCTTCGTTTCCCTTTCCCTCACTTCCCTCCCTCCTTTCATATTCCCATCCTTGCCTTGATCTGATTTTCTCCCTGCACCTGCCTATTATCCTCCTGTCTACGACCTATCACCTGACTGTTTACCTTGTAACCATATTCTTTCACTGTAAAATGCCATTATCTGTTGTCTTGGTGACTAGTGTCACCAACTTATTATGCAAGCTAAATGAACTGGTTATCTGCAGTGTAACTGTATTCTTATCCACTGCTGTATTACTGTAAATGTCCTTCTGTAGATACCATTTTCTGTATTGTGTTGCTTTGATTGCACCCTTACCCGTATTGTTGCTCTTGTACATTATCCTTTAACGTGGAACCTATGTAATGAGCTCCCAGCTCACAGGTCTTAATCCAAGATATCAATATAAATAAAACAATCAAGTGGTTAGCAATGTCTATGACCAACATATGGAGTCAGTGCACATGAGTTTGTATGCTTGCCAGGAGCAGTGACATTGGCCATGAGCAGTGACACAGGCCATCCAAAGTTCTCCAGGTTCCAAGGTTTCCTAACGCCTCTGGCTTCAGTCCAAAGAGTAGGGCTCTACAGAGGAGATTCTCTTGAAGATCTAGCGTTATTGAGAAAAATAAAACTGGTATCTTCTGTAGAAATATATCTCCTTTGTCTTGTTTGAGGATATCAACTCTAAAAACCACTCACTCAAGAGGCAAGCAGTATTTTGTGGAGAGTGAAGACATGTCCCCTTAGGCAATGGGTAAAAACTTCAAGATACTATGTCTTGAAGCACCATGAGGCCAAAGCTAGATCTCCTCTTGGAGGCTACATCTAGACTACAAAAATGCTCAGTTAAAGTACAGATGTTGCTCCATAGGGCTGCATTAGAAACATCTGTGGCTATGACTGAGCAGAAACAGGCTACATAGGCAGACCTGTCCCTGATAACATGGCTGGTGACATGCCTTCTACAGTCTGTCATTCTAAGGAACAGCAGTGAACTATACAGTTTGTCAGCCAGCCTGAAAAGTGCTACTTTGTGACTGGTATTCCCAAGAAAGGAGATCATTTACCAGATATACTCACATTTAATGCAACCCAACCTTTTCCTTGTGATTCTTAGTATACTTACAGATATAGACATGCATACAGGTCAACACCCATGATCAGTGTTCCCAAACACCTCCATTAGCAATACTACACTAGTATAATGTCATCATACAATAGGTACCTCGATTAAATTCTTCCCCGGCCACAGTCATGGCACTCCTTCCAGCTACATGTCGCTTTATGCCACTCCCAATTTTCACTCTACTTAATCACATCCTCCACTTTGCTATGGCATTGACTGCTCCAGAAGAAATGTGAACAAAGGATGGCACTCTGACAAGAGCAGCTGCTTGTGTGTTTTGGGTTGGGTGTGTGTGTGATGGATCAGCGAAATGGTGCAGTGGAGGCATTGCTTGAAAACATGCAGCAAAATATATGTTTAAACAGCAGTTTACTTTCTATCCCCCTACCTCAAACGTATAATAAAATTACCAGGCCCCAAGTGGGCTGTACCAGGAATTTTAATTAATTGCTGCCTGCATTTCAAGAGCTAGTGTGCTGCCTAAAACCAATATTAGTTTTAAAAGCAGTTAACCATTACCTTTATATCCGAAATACTTTTGTTTCCACTTTGGTTAATTAGAAGATTGTTTACTGAGTAGGGTGGTGTGTGAACAACACTGCTGGGTAGCTGCCATGTCTAGCTCTATTCCCCCCTACATCAGCACTGTGACCTCACTGACTGCAACATCACTGCTCCTTAGGAACAGCCACTCAGTAGCAGCCAGGTCAGTCTCCTGTGATGTCACAGTCAGTGAGATCACAGTGCTGATGATGTAATTGGGGGAAGATAAATATGTCAGCTGCCAGGCTGAGAGCTATTCCACACATCCAGCACAATATTATCACACAGAAAACTTTCTAATTTTATTTACTTATTTAAAAGTTGGTAACTGAAAGGCACCATGAGCCAAGGCTCGTTTCCAGGTGCGACCTGGGAAGAGGGGTACAAGAAACAAAATTTGAAGAAAATATGTAAAATACTGAAAGACATATAAAGAAGACTAAACGTCAATATTCAAGATTGGTACTATGTACAACATTATACAACACTGGCACTATGTACAACAAATTACTCACAGGGTTTAGTACCAGCAGTGAAACAAGTATGTACAGTGGTGTGCAGTGAGCAGTAGGCTGCGAAGGGGTTGGAAGGGGAACAGGTGCATGAAATGGCAGGGTAGGTCTGATTAGGCGCTTAAGAGCATAGAATGAGGGCAGAGGTGGGTTTTGGGGGTGGGGTGGGGACTGTTCCAAAGGGAAGGAAACCTACATGACAAAGAGAGTTTGCCAGCAGAAGTGCGGACTCGAGGAACAAGAAGGTCCCGCACAGTTGGACCAAGAGTTATAAGGTGAGGGGGGGAAGCTGGAGAGGAGGAGGCAAGGTAGGATGGAAGTGATCCAAACCAATATTTGGCTATGAAGGTTAGGAGTGGAAGTAGCACCTCTGGGTAAGGCACTGTAGGGAAAGACAGAAGTAGAGCCACAGTGGTGATAAAAGGAAAATTACGTACCTACCGTAATTCTTGATCTTCTTGACTAGTCTCCACCACTCATTCACACTAGTGGTGCCGTTGGATAGAGCGGCGCGATCGCGGCATCGCCCGGCGTGCCATCTGCGCGTCATCAGCCGCCGCGCGCTTCTCGCCCGCGGCGCCACTGGGGCGCTTGCGGGTCACGGCCTCTTCGGCACCGCAGGCCTCCTTGGTGCCGTCTTCAGCCTGCTTTGCTGCCTCGGCGCCGCAGCCCTTGGGACTCTCCTTGTTTTCTGCTATTTCCTCCTCTCCTAATTTTCACTCCTTTCCTGTCCAAACAGTCCTTTCTGGACCACCAGGAGATGATGTTGAGCTGACCCAGGACCTTCGGGTTGGGTGATGAAGTGAGGAAACAGGATCTTTCTTTTACAGAGCCTGTGGTCGAGGACCTGTCCTTAAGTCTCTGTTGAAGAACCTGGGATCCACTCTTTCTCTCCAGACTACAGACATCGATCCTGGGAAGATATTAAGACTCCAGTATCTTCATGCTTGAGATCCCCACGGATTTGACTCCTCCGATCCAGCTTTCCTTCGAGACGCTGTCTCAAATGGTATGGAATAATCCTGCTCTTATTCCTCAGTGGCTAAATCCATTGATAAGAAGTATTCAGCTCCCAAGGATCGTCCCATTTTGGCATCCCAAGCCTTTATGGATCCTATTGTAGTCCTGGCAGAGAATGACAAGGTCGTTCTTCCTCAAACTACTACAGCTCGACCTATTAACAAAGAGTCTCGTAAGATTGATACATTAGGTAAGAGAGTCTTTGCTGCCTCCACTCTAAGTATCGTGATTGCCAGTTATCAAGGCTATTTTTCTCAGTATGAGTATATCCTGTGGCACTCTATGAAAAGAATGGTTGAAGCTCTTCCAGATTCGGATTCAAGTCAGAGCTTCTTCTGGCCGTTATTAGAGTATTGAGTCCAATAACCAACAGGTCAAAGCCGCCATGGGCGCTTTCGACACTGCTTCTCGCTCAACGGCAGCGAGGATTTGTACTGGTGCCATTCCTGGCTGCGTACTTCTGGCTTCACGAATGATGCTCAGCAGCAGGTGATGGCGCTCGCCTTCTGATGGCTCCTTTCTTTTTGGCCCTCAGGTGGAGCAAGCCTTAGAGGCCACTCAAGACTAGATCGGCCATTAAAGTTGGCCAGACCTCCGCCTGTCCCTCTCGGGCATGTGAACAGGCGTCAGTTTCATGATCGTCAGTCCTTCGAGGCAGAGGCAGGGAAGCTCCATAAGCCAACCTGCCCAACCTCAAAGAAGACGCAGCAGAAAGCGCAGGGGCCTAAAGCTCCCAGTGCTACCTTATGAGTCGTTGGCCCAAGTTCCATCCACTCTGCCCGAGGTGGAACTTTCTCCTCCAGTGGAGGTGCGTCTGATGTACTTCTACAACCAGTGGAAGTCCATAATTTCGGACAAATGGGTCCTTCGGATAATTCGCGGTTATTCTCTCAATTTCTTGGAAACCCCGAATTGTCCTCCCAGGCGACAACCCAGGTTGTCGGCCTCTCAGTCAGACCTCCTCACAGCGGAGATCCAGGGCCTTCTGAACAACAGGGCAATAGAACTGGTGCCCCGCATCTGCGAAACACAGGGTTCTCCCATTACTTTCTGGTTCAAAAGAAATCTGGGGGATCGCCCCATTCTAGACCTCAGAAAGTTAAACAAATTCCTCCCCAGGGAGAAATTCAAGATGATTTCCCTAGGTACCCTGTTACCCTTGCTGCATCAGCACGACTGGCTGGCCTCTCTGGATATGCAGGATGCTTACCAGCATATCCCGTCCACCGACCCACTCAAGTTCCTCAGGTTTGTAGCTTTGGGTCAGCATTATCAGTTCAGAGTCCTGCCTTTTGGGCTATCCTCGGCGCCGAGATTTTACAAAGTGTTGTGCAGTTCTCGCGGCGCATCTCAGGAAAGTCGGACTCAGTGTTTCCCTACCTGGACGATTGGCTTCTAGCAAGCCCTTCCGTCCAAGGGACTTTGGAAGCCGTGCAAGCGACTTCCGTCTTCTCACGTCCTTGGGAGTTCTGCTGAATTTGAAAAATCTCAACTGCAACCCTCCCAGAGGCTCCTTTTCATAGGGGCAGCTTCTAGACACCTCTTCAGCGAGGCTTTCCTTCCAGAGGACAGAAGACTCGACATCCTTGAATGGCCCGTTACATCAGGAGAACCAATCGGTTACAGCTCTCTCGATACAGCAGCATGTTGGAGTCTCATAAGTCCTCGGTCTTCACTGTCCCTCTGGCCCGACTGCACATGAGAACCACCCAATGGATGCTCTCCACTCAGTGGTCCCGACCTCTCACCCCAGTCTTATCCCATCAAGGTGACGGGCCCTTGAAGGTCTCTCACCTGGTGGTCTCAAGAAACAATTTCCTGGAAGGATTCCCTTTGCTCCCCGGATCATCAGATCTCCATCACCACAGGCATCGCTAATGGGATGGGGAGCTCACTGTCTCTCCCTCCACACTCAAGGTGTATGGACTCAGTTGAAACTCATCTCCACATAAATGTCCTGGAGATGAGAGCGGTCCCTCTATGCAATCCGAGCTCTGAAGGATGTCCTTTGTCACAAGAACATTCTCCTTCAAGCGGACAACAAAGCAGTGATGTATTACATCAACAAGCAAGGCGGTGCTCATTCTTATCCCTTTGCAGGAAGCAATGAGGGTGTGGGAGTGGTGCTTGGAGCACAAGTCTCTGATTCAAGCGGTTTATCTGCCGGGTATACAAAGCGACCTAGCAGATCACCTCAGTAGAGCAGGAGGCAGACCCTCACGAGTGGTCTCGATCCAGCCGTAGCTCGGTCCCTGTTCAAAGTGGGGGCGCCAGACCTGGACCTTTTGCATCCCACTCAGACAAAACTGCCTCTCTTCTGCTCCAGAAATCCAGGGCCTGGCATTTTCTGTCAGGATGCGTTCAGGCTGCGGTGGACAAAGCGCTCTTTACGCCTTTCCACGCTCCCTCTAATCCAGAGAGTACTCCTCAAGTTCGAGTCTCAGGGGACCAAGATGATTCTCATTGCTCCTTCCTGGCCTCGGCAACTATGGTTTCCTCTACTCAACAGTATGTTGGCAGCCTCTCCGAGACCACTTCCTTTGCAAATCAGTCTTTTGACTCAGAGTTCGTTGGTCCATCCCAACCTGAAATCCTTCACCTTCATGCTTGGCTCCTGAAGAGATAGAAGTAGAATCGGTTCAACGTCTCGTAGAGTCTCAGACATCCTTCTGGCTGCTCGGAAGCCAGTCACCAGCGTCGCTTCCAAATGGAAGCGTTTTCTCTCTCTAGTGCAAAATCCTCTTGGAATCCTTTTCCTGTCCTCCTGGCAAGGTTCTGAGTATCTTTTGGACCTGTCAAACTTAGGTCTTCAGTACTCCACAGTTAAAGTTCACCTTAGTGCCATCTCAGCGTTCCATGAGCGGTTTCTTCCTTAACTCTGGCTCAGTTACCTATGTGAAGAGATTTCTTAAGGGATTCTCCATACCAGACCCCCTGTTAAGCGTCCAGTTGCAGCCTGGGACATTAACCTGGTGCTGGACATGCTCACTCGGAAGCCTTTAGACCCTTAGCTACCTGTGAGCTAAAATTTCTTACCTGGAAGACTGCCTTCCTGGTGGCCATTACCTCAGCCATAGGGTCTCTGAGATACATGCCCTGGTTACGGACCCTCAGTTATACTGTATTCCATAAAGACAAGGTAGTTCTCCGTACTCATCCTAAATTTCTTCCCAAGGTTGTGTCAGAATTCCATCTAAACCAACCTCTGGTACTTCGCTTACTTAGCTAATTTCCAAAATGAAGAGGGCAGGCTCTTCATTCCTTGGATATTAAGAGAGCCTTGCGGTTCTATTTAGATAGAACCAAGGATGTTATAAGACTCAGCAACTGTTCGTTTCTTTCAGCGACACCCGGCTGGGTCAACCTGTCGCTATTAGATGCATCTCTTCATGGTTAGTGGCATGCCTTCGTCATTGCTATTCCATGGCTCAAGTTAAATTAGAAGGTAGAGTGTCGCTCACTCTACTAGAGTCGACGCATCCCTAGCGAGTGCAATGTTCCAATTGCAGATATACTGCACATCACCTGGAGCTCAGTGCATACCTCCGTTAAGCACTATGCACTGGATGTTCATGCTAAGCGACATTCCGCATTCGCAGAACTATCCTTAATGGGCTTCTATCTTAGGCGTGTGAGCTCTGGCTCTCCTGCCGCCCTTTGGGGGATTATCAGCTTGTACTCTCCACTAGTGTGAATGAGTGGTGGAGACTTATGTCCAGGAAGATAGGAAAGTGCATTGCCTACCGTAATTCTTGATCTTCTTGGACGAGTCTCCACCACTCATTCCCCTCCCTCCATCCACCGAGCTCACCGCTGTATTGGTCTTCACTCCCTCAAATCTTTAGGCCGTGAGGACTTCTTTACTGACCCTTCTTACACGGGTCATACGGACTATCTTATGTCCGTTTTTAATATTGGTTTACTCTTTCGTTAGTTCGCTGCACCTCCTTGGTAAAAAAGGTACTGAGGCGGTTGGAGAATTACCGTGCCGAGATGGTCATTACCGCTCGAGCGCAGCTGCTTTGGCGCTTGCCGTGTCTCGTAGCGCCGTCTCTCGCCGACCCTCCAGCAAAAGTTTGCTCCCGATGGGTCTTAGTGCCTCCGGCGCTATCCCGCTAGTGTGAATGAGTGGTGGAGACTCGTCCAAGAAGATCAAAATTACGGTAGATGCGTAATTTCCTTTTTGTTGTTGTTTTTCTGTAGGTCATGTCTTGGTTGGGGGCAAGAAAACTCTGAATCACGGACAGCCCCTATGCGCCGGTGCCTGTGCGGCCATAAGTGCTCCATCACCTACCAGCTTGACCATTGCCTCACGTGTCTTGGCCTGCTACCTGGCATGGATTCATGCGGCGCCTGCTTTCCATGGACTGTCGTGTCACCCGAACAATCGTGTGGAAAGTGGGACCAACTCCGCCGACTTTTGGGGATGGAGTGCCTTTTCGGGCCAAGGCACAGTCTCTCGGCCTTTCCTCCGGGTCCCCTCCTGGTTCTGTACAAACCATGGAGGAGGGGCTTCTGCTTCTTGTAGCCTAGCCGTTGCAGAAGCCCCTTCAGCGGTGCAGGAGGCCCAGTCCGTCCCTCCTGAGGGGGGCGGGTGGGAGGCACCACTTTGGCAATCACCCCTCGCGGTGAAGGCTCCCCAGTGTCATCTCCACAGGCTGGGAAGCCTGGGTCAAGCGCTATCCTCGATACAGTCTGTCAGCACCGTCTTGGGCCTCGGCCGTCTCTGCTATCGGGCCGTTTGGCGCTGATGGTGCTCACGGGAGGCTCTAATGGCGCTGTCCTTGTCTAACTTCTGCCTCTGCACCGTTCGCGACACCATGTCCAGCTCTGGTGCGCTTGTGGCGCCGAGCAATGACATGGCACCGTGGGAGTTTCTGACCTTGGCGTCCGTGGCGCTGAGGAGTGCCGTTGGGGCTGTCATCGGTGCCATCTGTGGTCTCAGCGCCCGTGGGTTGGGGCGGCACCATGACAGGTCCAGCTCCGATACTGCTGCCGTCCTCTCGCCCGTGTCTTCTTTGTGCACTGCTCGCGGTGCACCGAGAAACCAGTGTACCGACTCTGGTGCAGTCCCTCGTTCTGGTGCCCCATTCAGTCGGGATTGCAGCGGGCATCCACGTACCGCCTGGCACAGGACTTCAGTCTCCACCTCCTCGAGGCGGAATCTGACTCCTGAGTCAGATAGGCAGGCTGACTCTTTGGAGTTGGCTGCTCACGTGGACACCTTAGTGAGTGTCCTCAACAGGCGAACCAGCCCCCTCTGAAGGCGGACAGTGGCCTTGGGTCAGTGTCAGGGTTCTGACCAGCAGGCAGTGGTGCAGGCCACTGTTGCCTGCAACCTGGCCTCTGAGGGTTTTCTGACCCCTCAGTGGTGGTACCCCCTCAGGTGGTGTGCCTAAATCGCCCAACTTTGGGGCTGATCAGACACTCACCGGAGGGGAGGTGCTGCTCCTGGATAGTCCCTTCTGGGCTGACCAGGGCTGCCAGCTACCTAGGCTGGCTTTTTGAGAGAAGGCTATTTTGGACTCGAGGGTAGGGTTCGACACCTTGACCCTTTTCTGAGACCACCCGTGTTCGGAAGGAGTAGTAATCGAGATCTCGCCCTTCCTTTTCAGTTTCCTCGAGAGGACCCTGTTCTTTAGAGATAGGGAACCATCCTTTTGGACTCAAGCGGCCCGCTCCACCTCACAGGGGGATTCTTCATGGCGCACAGCCTAGGTAGTTCCAGTATGGTTGACCAGCTGTCGGCTGTTGAGTTTTCCGGAGCTCCCTCTTCCTTGGAGCTCCAGGTGCGCTGTTTGGCCCAGGCAGAGGATAGCCGATTCCTGTTGTCGGCTCTGTCCCTCTCCTCTGCCTCTTTCTCCTGTTCTCCCAGGTATTCTTGGTCCTATCGGACCTTTCTCTTGGGAGCAGTTCAGAGCCCGTGGCTGCTCAATTTCCCTGTTACATCAGGGCCATGGATAGTCAGGTTTTCATCCTCCCCTGAGCAGCCAGCTTTTGAATACTTTAGGCCCTCTGACTCTTCATCCCCTCGTCTGGAGGAAGACTGTCTGTCCATCTCCCAGCTGCTGATCTCACAGAGTATCAGCGATTCCTTATGAGGTTGTTGGAGGACCTGCACATCACCCCACCCAGCAGCACAATCCAGAGCACTCGGCGTGCACCTTTTTAGGCTATTTCAGTGCGGACACCCTTGTGGCCCCCCAGCCTGCTCCCTTTTGGGAGGCGTGGTTGTGTTTCTGGCAGACCCTTTACAGAGTCTCAGCCCCTAGGGATCTGTGCCAGGCGTGACAGACCCCCCGCCCGAGTCTCCAGGTTCTATGCATCATCCTCAGTCAGGATTGGCACAGCTGGACACTCCTGATGGGCTTTGCACCCCTCACTGTGACCGGCTCCCAAATCAAGATTCTATGGATTTTGACTTGTGGAGGAGGACCTTTACTCGGCACAGTTGCTGCTCTCTATTTCAGCACATCAGGCCCACTGTGTTACCTATGATGAGTTCCTGTGGTTCAGGTTGGGTCAACTCCTAGCCGCTATGCCTGACACGGAGGTAACCAGACAAGCCATTGTGCACTCTGCACGTGGCCTGGAGCTAGCAAGACATAGCGAGGCATCTTATGACACCAAAGAGGTAGCTTCCAGGGTCGTAGGGACAGCGATCTGTACTAGGTGGACGGCATGGCTGCGTCTTTCCCAGTTGTCACCCTTGGCCGGTGTAGGGTGATTTCCTCCCCTACCAGAGAACCCATCTTTTCTCCTATAGGGTGAGACTGCATCTGTCGGGAAATTCCTACTCCTTCCAAGGAGCCCTTTCTCAGTCTCCCTCCCAGGTCTGTCCAGACCGTGAAGGTTCTCTCTCTTGGTGTGCCACCCACTGAGAGCTAAGGACTTGGTCCTTTAGGGTTAAGCCCCTTTGGGAGGCTCGGCACTCATCAAGGTGATGAATGGTGAAGATTGACACAGATAAGATATGAAAATGACATACCTACCGTAATTCTGATCTTTCTGTGTTCTTCACTATTCATCCAATCCCTCCATCCCCCTGGGACCTCAGTCACTGGGTCCCCCTCCCTGTCTGTGCCTCTCTTGCCCCTCCTTTCTGTTGGTAAGGGTGGGGTGACAGACACATAAGGGAATGTTTTTCTGTAGGGGAGACTTGCTAGGATGGGGACACTCCTTCCTCAGTGCCTCAGCTCCACCCCGTAGGGTGGGGGTTAGTAGTTGCACTCTTTCCTGCTTTTCCCTTCTGCCCATCAGCTTTTCCTTAATTCCTTTGATTTTCTTGTCCTTTTGACAGAACCTCAATTTAATTTCAGAAACTAGTTTTCTTATGCCAAAAATTTGATTGGGGTGCCTGTATCCTGCCTTTTCTTCCAGAATAGCCAATTCTGCTTATGTTGGGGTTATTGCCAGTGATTCTTTGCCTTGAATTCTGGCAGTTTTCTGGCTACTCATCATGATCCTATACAATCTGGAGACAGGTCAAGGTTCCAAGGTATGTTCCCTCTTTCTCTCCCCACATCCTTACTTCTAAATTTCCCTACCCTCCCTCCTCCTTTTCTACTTCCAGAGATTGGGGACCCTCCTAATCCCCTTAGTTTTCCAGCTTTATTCTGTCCTCTGTCGTTTATTTCTCCTTTTTAGTTTGTATATCCTTTCCTTTATCTGTCCCTTGGATTCCCTTGTCCCTCCTCCCAACCTTTCCTTATTCTACAGCGACTCAGAACTGGCGGGAGGCGGGTGGACTCACATATAATGGCCAACCCGCGAGCGCCACGCGTCTGGGTGGCCTCGATGGCAGTGCCGATGGTCGTCGACTCGCCATCCCAAGAGCTCCATGATGTCAGTGACCGGCCACTATATCTAAAGGTGATGAATGGTGAAGATACACAGAAAGATCACAATTACGATAGGTACATAATTTTCATTTTTGTAGTATGCCATTAGGCCTTCTGTCGACGCCATCTGTTCGAGCTCCTCAATCCTGGTTCTCATCTGGCGTGTAAGTTCGTTCTGATTATATGTTTAAAGGCGTAGGGAGCTTTTGCTGTGTTTTATTTTATTTCTCTTCATGTCTGGTTCAGGAGCCAAGCGTAAATCGAAAACTGGCTGCACCCTCATATGTTGATGCTCCTGTGGCGCATTTTCCGTGACGGACCGGCATGATGTCTGCCTCAGTGCTTGTGACCTAACCATGATACTATGACTTCGTCGTGGGACTGTTTGGACAGGAAAGGGTAGAAAATTAGGAGAGGAAATAGCAGAAAAACAAGGAGAGTCCCCAAGGGCTGCGGCGCAGAGGCAATAAAAGCAGACTGAAAACGGCACTGAGGAAGCGCCGGCGCCCGAAGAAACCGCCGTCAGCCCCTGGCCTGCCGCGTGCGACCCACACGGCAGCGCGCGGCGCCGGGTCGCGCCGCCTATCACAGCACCACCAGCCCGGCGGCGCCGCCGAGACCCAGCGGCGCGCAAGAGATAACGACACAGCTTAGGCGCCCGACAAGCCAACAACGAACCCTGCGGAAGAAGCGGAAGAGCCCAGGAACCTGGAAAGCTAGAAGGGAAAAAAACCAGGAGATAAGGGCATCGGTGAGGCCCCTGCGCCGCAGCCATGTGAGGGGAACACCTAAGCACAGAGTCGCTGGCACCGAGGAAGGCGCCACGCGACTGGGAAGGTCAACCGCCTACCTGATCGCGCGGAGGGCCCGAGGGCTCCGAGGCAACGAGCCAGGCAGAAGAACCAACCTCCGAGCCCATTGCTCCATAAGAGCGCCCACTGATGAAACTGCTCATCTGGAGTCCTACCTATAGGCGGGAGGGCTCCGATGTCGAGGCGGCGATTACGGAAGTTGGCGACTCGAAGAAGACCGGCAACTAGCAACAATAACCGGCGTCAACGCACAGACATACCAGAGGGCGACCTCGAGTGATGCCTTCTCTTTTTGACCTGTGGGCGAAGAAGAGCTTCGAGGCGAACGGTGCAGAGAATACGACCGTTTATTTTATGCCGGGCGGGGACCGCCCATCCCCAGGCATCGGACTGACCGTTGTCGGAACCCGCTGAGGAGAAGGAGGCTGACCGGACCCAGCCTGGCTGACTGAATAGCTTTCATACGTAAGTCTCCCTACCATCACCTGACCTGCTCATGGTCCACTCCGTCCAGTAGGGCCGAGACTTCTTCAAGTAAATTGAAATATTAGAAAAATTTAACGAAAACAGAATAAAATTAAGCGATACTACTTATCGTGATAAAGTTACCAAAAACAAACTGAAAACTATAGCTGGTTTGAAGTTTGACTCATTTCAATGACGGCGTCGTCACTGAAAGCGCCTTTCGGCGGCGAGGAAAAAAAAGAACTAGGCGGTTGGAGGGTCGTCGCGAGATGGTCATTACCGCCGAAGCTGCTCGCGGGCACCGCTCTCTCAACGCCGACCCTCCAGCAAAAGTTTGTTCCGATGGGTCTTAGGTGCCTCCGGCCAATCCCACCAGTGTGAATGAGTGGTGAGACTTATGTCCAGGAAGATCATATGGCCGTGGAGGTGGAGCAAGCTAAAGGGAAGTGGAAGAGATCGTGCAGCCAGCCCCTTGGGGCAAACCAATAACTGCATTAGAAAATATTGTAATTCTGCCACTGAGAAACTCCCAAAAGGTAAGGGAGCTTCCTATTCATTTGTTTTTATATATGAGAAAGGTTTTATTTAAGACAGTAAATCAAAAATGCACTCAGAGTAGAAAATCAAATGTTGCATTCATAAACGGTGTGTGGAGCTCCTGCAGGATGCGATACCTATCCTGCATCACAGAGGTGGCAAATTCAGGTGTAATGCTAGAAATTTATTTTTGTTAACTGGTTAAGAACACTACACAAAAATCACTTATACCAGAAGATGGAGAACCTATGAGGCCTACCTACCAGTGGTGAAAGTAGCTAGGAAGATGGCACATGCTTTCAGGAGTACGCCTGAAGAGAATTCAGGGTACCCTGGGTAGTGTGTTGGATGGCGTATCTAGGGAACACTTTACTCATTTTTCAAGATTTACTAACGTTTTGTGATTTTGTAATTTTCTTCCCACCAATTTAAAGTACATTTGGCAGCCATGCACAAAACTGACAGCACCAGATGATGCTAGACCACATACAAACAGACTGGAAGCAGCAGAGGTGGGGACATTAAAGAGCGTTAATATAAACTGTGTACAGTACTGAAGCCAGAAGCAGGAGTTGATCATGGCTGGCCAAAAGCACTGTTGCAACCTAGCAAAACTGTAACAATAAGGTCACAGCACTACGTGGCAGTGGGAAAGCATCTTAAGACACCACGCAGAATGAGGCAAAGAGAGCAAGTGAGTGCAGATGCCCAATGGGCTTTAGACTAGCTACCTTTATAAAATGGAGAGAAAAACACAGGTTACCCACCTGTAATAGTAGTTCTAGGAGTGGTATATGTTGTTCATCCACAGCATTTGGCAGTGTCCTTTTCCCTTTTTTTTTTTTTTTTTTTTTTAGTTTGTTTATCGCCCTGGTCCCAACAGCAGTACCTCATGACAGATCCCTCAGCTCTGTACCCGCTCGCAGTTCTTCCTTCAGCTGCCCCATGGGGATCCCTCGACCAGCCTTTTCTCACAGATTCAGTGCCAGAGAGGTGTTGCTGCTAGTCGAGGGGCGGCGCCTGTGGGGATCGTCCGCCATTGGGCATATCAGGACCCTTTTCCACCAGTGTTCTTTTCCTCCTAAGGCGAGGACAAACAATGATGCCACAAGGAGCGAACGCGCACGCTCCCATCACGTGTTCCTCCGAGCGTCTGCCTCGCCTTCCTGCTGTAGCCTCAGTGCACCAGCCCCTGCAGTGCACCGACTGCTGGTGTCCCCCTCCCTGGAGAAGAGGCAGTCAAAGGATGCTCGGTCCTTCTCCGCCCACCGACTCCCAGCGGCCCATGATCGTTCCCAAACATCGGGTCACCGGCATGGTGTGATGCAAGGTGTTCAGTGCCTCAGCCTTCACTGCCACTGGGCGGTTCGTCCTTTTCCTTTGAGAGTTGCCGGGAAAGTCTTCAAGCTGGCTCCTCCCACCCACCGGGTGGTATACTCGCTCTGCCCAATGACGCCAGATCTTGCCCGCTGGAAGCAGAGGTTGTGCACTTGAGCCTGGGGAGGTTGGGTGGGTCTGTGTGGATGCACAACATGTGGCACTCCTAGAACTGTTACAGGTGATCAACCTGTGTTTCTAGGGGTGTGGCTATGTTTCTATCCACACTATTTGGCAGACTCTAGCAGTTCTCCAGGAGGGAGGCAAGGTGCACACCTCCTATTTAGGGAACAAAGATTGGAGAACTGAGGCCCCAAAACCAGCATCCGGCGTGACTCGAGGTCAATGTGGTAATGGGAAATGAAGGTGTGCTGACTTCCAGGGTAGCAGCCCTGCAGATTTCCTGGATAGGGGCGTCCCTAGAAGCAGCCACAGATGCAGCGGTATGGCGGGTGGAATGTGCCTTACAGCCCTCCAGGAGGCTCCTATCCGCCAACCTATAGCAGAGATCAATGCAGGATGTGATCCACCTGCTAAACGTCCGCTTGGCTGCAGGTCTGCCAGGTGTGGATTCAGTGTAGGTGACTAACAGCTGGTGAACCTCTACCTGAACTCCAACCCGTGCGCTATTTGTAATAGCGAGCACTCGCCTCAGGTCCAGAGTATGGAGCCTGTGTTCGGCCTCTGAGGTGTGATCTGGAAAGAACACCAGAGGAGTCATCACCTGATTCATGTGAAACTCTGACACAACCTTCAGGAGGAATTTCGGGTTGGGCGCAGGACAACCTTGTCCCTGTGGAAGACCAGGTAAGGAGACTCCACTGAAAGGATCTGGAGCTTACTGATCTTTCTGGCTGGCGTGAAAGCCACCAAGAAGGCAGTCTTCCACGACAGGCGAGACATCTCACACCTGTGTATCAGTTCGAATGGCTTGCCATTGAGTTTTCAAAACCAGCGTCAAGTCTCACGGTCGTGGTGGTTCACGCACTGGAGGAGAAATGTGATCTAAGCCTTTGAAAAAGTGCCAGACCACCTTCTCCTCTGCCACAGACTGCTGACCAGCCCGTGCCCAGTAAGCAGAGATGGCAGACAGGTGCACTTTAACGGACATCTGCCAGCTTGTGCTGGGTATCTGCCATGAAAGTTGAGATCCGCAGCCAAACTCTGCGGCACATAGCCACTGCGGCCACTACTGACTGGACACACGAATCAGCGATGTCCAGGGAAGTCTGGAGATGCTGTTTGGCCACTGCCCTTCCCTGATCCTCCACCTGCTTGACCGTAGTTTGGAGGTTGGCGGGAGATGAGGAATCACCTCATCAAGGGAGCCCAAGAGGCGTGTGAAAAGTGTGCCATCAGGACGGCCGAGCTGGCCTGATGAAGGCTAGGAGGAAGCAGCGTAAACTTTCAGCCCGGAGTAGTCCAACTTCTTGGACTCCTTGTCAGGAGGCTTGTCCACGTCCTGAGCATTCCCGAACATCGAAAACGCTATCGGTCACGAGCCCCTCCATAGAGGAGTGCCTGAGAAACCGGAGAGTGAACCGGTGGAACAGCATACCTCCGAGCCATCCTGGCGAAGGTGCTGAACAAGAAGCTGGCTGCTGCCACAGCCCAGGGCCGGGCCAACAATGGCTTGGGCCACCGGGAAGGGCTCCATGGGGAATCCCCTTGGTCCAGCATCTCCATGACGGGAACTTGGCCCGTTTTGAAACGGGTTTGAGCTTCATCCCAGTGGGCTCAGATGTGCCAAAGCATTCCCAGAAGCGAGGATGGGCTCGTCACCGACTGACCCCCAGTGGACTCCAAGTCAAGCGGCCTGGAGAACAAGGAGGAGTCATCATCAGACTCCAAGGAATCTGCAAACAGCTGCCAAGCGCCTGAGCCTCCCTCCACCAGCCGAGGTCGATCGGGAGTGAGGGTGACCAACAACTGATGGGAAAGCCCTGACCCGACCGAGAATCCTTGGTCGGGGCCCCAAATTTAGGTTGTGAGGCGAGGATTCCACCACAATAGGTGCGCAGGCGGTTTTGGCCAAACAAAATCGGTGCGGCTTGGCTCCTTGACCACTACAAGGGGTTGTTTTGACTGCTCTGGTGACAGCCATAATGGCCAGGAAGGCAGCGAAGTCGGCCTATTCCGGTCAAAAGGAGCTGCCATTAGTTCCTCATAAGCGCTAACGTACTTGCACCGGAGCCTATCCTCCGAAGAGGACGAAGACGAGAATGAGCAGTGCCGCCGCTCTGACGGTGCCAAGACCGAGACCGCCGATGTTGGCAGGATCGGCTGGACTGGGAAGAGGTCGAGACCGAGACCTTCGTGTTTCCGAGGGTGGGTCTGAGAGGGGCGGGAAACCTGCTCCTCCCTCGGTTCAGGGACCTTAACCGCAGACTCCGCACAGGAGGCACAGGCAAGTCCTCAGTTTCCACTGGGGAACCGGTGAAGAAGGGTTGTCTGCTTCTCCGTTGAGCCAGCCACGTCGAATGGTTGAAAAATCTCGGCTCGTCGGGTGCCTTGGCTGGCTGACCTGGCGGGGACACCGTGTAAGCGAGCAGCCTTAGCCGCAACCTCGACTGAAGTAGAGTGTCGACTATAGGAGAGGACCTCTCCGCTCCCTGACGTCGATGGTGGGACTTGCCTTTAGGGTCCTTCCTTTTGGACCGAGAGGAATGTCCGAAGAGACCTTCTCCCTTGGTGGAGAGGGATTGGCAGCTCCTTGAAAAGAAGCTGTGAAGGAGGATTCCAAGGAGAGTGGAGACTCCCTTAGATTTAACTGGATAACTTTTTCGGGTCGCCCCAACAGTAACGGGCAGCGGTCCTCCAAGACCGAGCCGAAAGGATTTGCACAACTCACAAGCCTGTGAGTCATGGCAGAGTCCAAGGCAATAAACGACATGGTGTGCGGATCGGTCCGGACATCTTTCTGCCCACAGGGCCACCGATGAAATCCGGGAGTCTATTTGTCCATCGCAGCCACAAGAGAAGATACAGACCAAGTCTTGTAAATTTTAAAATAAGTTTGGATTAACCCAAGAGTTTGGATCAAGGACTAAAGCATGAGCGCAAAGGAGGGAACCTGAGCTACCAAGCGGTAAGGAAGATCTGGAGTCATGGGGGCCGAGAGTTTTACACCTGGGTGGGTGGGAGGAGCCAGCTTGAAGACCTTCCGCAACATTTAAAGCAGCAAGAACCTGCCTCGCAAAAGTGTGGATTGAACAACATATCCACATCCCTAGAACTTGTAAATTAACCATCAACAGAAAAATTCAAAACTTTAGATCCAACTCCTTGACACTGGTTACATATTCTTTTAACATTAGTAAGGCTGTGCAGTAATACAGGTTCGAGCCTCAAATCCTATTCTCTCCCTGCTCTCCAGTAGGCTCCACATATATAAAAACTTATTTAAACCTTCCTCACAAATGGAGGCACTTGATCAGTTCTTTTCTAGAAAAAACTACATTGTTTTTAAAATCTACTCCTCACTCCACTCTGTCCAGACATTTGTATGCATCTGAATTTGGTTTTACTCACCTAACTTTCAAAATGAGTACAGTACTCATCCAAAAATATTTTCTGGAGCCATGCTAAAGTAGGTATATCCGTGGCAGCAGCCCTGACAATAGTGCCAGCCATGTCGTAGAGGGCTCTGAGGAGGTGCTGTCTAACGTCCTCAGCAGCCTAAAGGCACTGAAGCAGCTCCTGCTTTTGTGTGCCTTCTGGAAGAGCCTGGGCAGCAGCTTTCCCTTCTTCCAATTAGCATTTGGTGTTTTACCATGTGAAACAGGTAGTTTCAATCCTTAAACCAAGTGTGGAGGAGGCATATACCCTCTTGCCCCAGAGGTCAATTCTGCAAGACTTTTTTGTCCGGGAAGGAACCAAGCTGCTTGGGCACCTTAGACCTGTCATGGGCTGCCTTAATGACCACTGAATCTGTTTCAGACTGGGCAGCATAGTAGAGGATCCTGAGGGGCATGGTAAAGTTTATCCACTCTGCGGGCATAGCTGGCATCATGTCTAGCCTGTGCCAAACTGCTGTGACTGCATTCCTCAAAGCAGGCAAAACTGGATGAATGATTTTGGGGAGATTCTGGGATCTTCAGAAGTCCACCAGCTCTTTCCTGGTGGCATCCTCTTCCTCAGCGTGGAAGCCCATGGCGGAGAAAAAATTACTCACCTTAGTAATGTTGTTTCTTCTAATGGAGTCTTGCTATATTATGACATATGCTATATTATGACATATGCAGTGAGTCCCAACCTTCGAACTGCTCCGGAGGTGAAAGAGTTAACTTTCCATGCCAGGCATGGAACGCTGAGCTAGAGCTTGGCTGAAACTCTGTCTGTTGTTCTTCAAACTCAAACCGTCAGATCTTTCTGAGCTAAACTCACTGAGGTCCTGTGTGGAAGCTGTAAACCTACACTAGCCAACTGGCTACTAAACATAAGAACACATTTTTGGTCCCAAAACAAAGACTCAATTCAGGAGACCCAAAAATGAAAAACACAACACCAAGTCACCCCAAGAAAGGAGGGTGAAAAACAACAAGGTGGGCACCTACTAAGTGCCAACACTGCTGCCCACCCACATCCCAAAAACAGAGGTTCTGAGAAGGGAGGTCATAATATAGCAAGACTCCATTAGAAGAAACAACATTACTAAGGTGAGTAATTTTTCTTCAAACAACATGAAGTCTTGCTATATTATGACTTATATCTGAACTAAAGCAGTACCTCCATGGAGGAGGGACAGAACCTACTTAGGAAATAGACTCTACAGCACAGCTGTGCCTAAACCGAGCATCACTCCTAGCCTGGATGTCAGGAGTAATGCTTGGAAAAGTGTGAACTGTTTTCCAGGTAGCTGCTTGACCTATCTCTAGAATAAGGATGTCCCTGGCCGCAGCCAGGAAGCAGCTGTACCTCTGGTAGAGTGAGCCTTCAGGCCTGAGGAGGAACCTTACCCAGTTTTCATAGCAAAATTGGATACAAGAGACAATCCACCTGGCAATGGATCTTTTAGTGGCAGGTCTCCTTTACCAACCTCACCATAAGTGAGGAACAGTTGGAGGAGTCAAACCTGTGACCTTAGTACGCTCTATGTAGTAACTAAGGGCCTCTTCACATCTAAGCTGTGCAACCTCCTCTCGCCAGAGAAGGAATGGTCAGTGAAGTACACTGGAAGAGATATAGATTGATTAAGGTGGAAATCTGAAACCACCTTAGGCAAGAACTTCCTATTAGTCCTGAGGACCACCTTATCTCTATGAAAGGAGATAAAATCAGGCTCCACTGACAAAGCTTGCAATTCCATGATCGTCTGGCAGAAGTGATGGCTACCAGAAACAGTCTTCCAAGTCAAGTACTTAAGTTCTGCTGAAGACAAAGGCTCAAAGGGGGTTGCATAAGCTGAGCAATGCAAACATTAAGATCCCAGGCAGGGGCAGGGTCCCTGAATGGAGGGTTGGTATGAAGCAATCCCTTGAAAAACTTGGAGAATACAGGATGGGCTGAAAGAAGAGGGCTTACCTGCTGGAAATAAAAGCAGACAGCTGCCAAATGCACTTTTAGGGTAGCTGGTCTCAGACCCAAGGTATTTAAGTGGACCATATAATCCAGGACTGTGGGTAAATCAGCAGATTCTGGGAAATATGCTTTCCAGAGCACCATATGAAAACCTTTTCCATTTGGAATTGTAAGTAGCCCTGGTGGAAGGTTTCCTAGAAGCCTTCAGGATATCCATTACACCTTGGGAGAGGTGTAGATCAGCGAACTCTAACTCTTCAAGAGCCAGGCGTCGAGATTGAGAGATTTGAGGTTCGGGTACCAAACCCTCCCTGAGAACAGGTTGTGCTTCCTGGGAAGACACAGGGAAGATGGACTGCTAAGGACAGTAGGAGTGGATACCAGGGTTGTCTGGCCCAATCTGGAGCAATCAGGATCATCTTGCAGGGCAGAGATCTGATTTTGACTAGCACTTTGAACAGGAGAGGAAGGAGGAAAAGCATAGAGAAACTTCCTTCCCAATTGAGGACTAAGGCATCCAGAGGGACTGAGCCCAACACTGGGGCCTGCAGCAAAAAGGGAAGTTGGTGATTGTCTGGGGCTGCAAAAGATCTATCTGCAGGGTGCCCCATCTGGCAAAGATCACCTCCAAAACTAGGGGTCCAGTGACCATTCGTGATGGCCCTGGGAATCCTGCTGAAAGCATCTGCCAGGACATTGTCCTTGCCTGGGAGGTGAACTGCCGTGAGGAGGGTGTTCAGGGAGTAAGCCAGAGACCACAACTTCATTGCTTGATTGCACAAGGCGCCAGACAAGTGCCCCTTCAGCATTTGATGTACCACATTGTGGTGGTGTCTGTTCTGACCTGTACAACTTTGTTCTGAACAGATTTGGAAAAAGCTTGAAGTGCTAGAAAACTGCTCAGTTCCAACAGATTGATGTGGAGCAGAGATTCCTGAGGGACCACAACCCTGGGTAGTGAGGTCGCCCATGTGAGCTCCCCCACCCCAAGAGGGATGCATCTGTAGTAAGGATTAAGGAGTGAGACTGAGTGACAAAGGAACCCCTTGTCTCAGATTGCTCTGATCCTGCCACCACTGTAGGGCCTGGATCAGGGTTCGAGTCACTGGGATCAATTTCGTTAGAGGGTCTTTCCTTTGAGACCAAAAGGCTCTCAAATGGAACTGGATGTCCCTCATCTGAAATCTTGCTCCCTGCACTACTGCTGTAGAGGCAGCCATGTGCCCCAGGAGCTGTAGAAAATGCCTTGCTGGTCGAGAGACCTGCAGGGTGAATGAAGAGGCCAGAGAGACCAGGGTCCTTGCCCTGTCCAAAGGAAGGAAGGCTCTGGCTTTCTCTGTGTTCAGCTCTGCGCCTATGAAGGTGAGAAGCTGTACAGGCTCTAGAACCAACTTTGAAAGATTCAGAAGGAAACCTAGAGAGGTGAGCAGTTGCTGAGTTATCTGTAGGTGTAACCTGACTTGGTCTGGGGACTGGCCTACTATGAGCCAATCGTCCAGGTAAGGGAAGATGGCAATTTTTGCCTTCTTAGGGAAGCAACTGCTACTGCCAGGCATTTTGTGAATACCCTTGGAGCAGAGGTGAGGCCAAGGGCATTGCTCTGAACTGGTAATGGCCTGAGGCAGCTTCGAACCTGAGGTACTTTCGATGGGAGCTTCTGATGAGAATATGGAAGTAGGCATCCTTGAGGTCCAGGGACACTAGCCAGTCCCCTGGCCTTAGAGAGGTAGAATAATTCCCGAGTCACCATTTTGAACTTTGGTTTTAAAGGTGCTTGTTTAAGTATCTGAGATCCAGGATGGGCCGCCATTCTCTTGTCTTTTTGGGGTAAGGAAGTACCTGGGTACAACCTTTGCCCTGGTGTAGGGGTGGAACCCTTTCCACAGCTCTGAGCCAGAAGGGAAGAGACATCTGCCTCTAGGGCAAGTGCCTCTGGTGGATTTGCAGGTGGAAGGATCTGTTCTCATCACTGGAAACTTTTGAAGCTGAGAACCAGTCCCTGGCTTACTACTTCCAGGACCCATATGTCTGATGTCAGAGACTCCCAGTCCTGGACAAAGTAAGCCAGCCTGCCCCTACAGGTAGGTGAGAATCGGCCCTGGCAACCCCATCAGGGTGCCTGCTTGGCAGGGACTTTGGGCTGAGGGGTGGAAGCAGGCCTGCTTGTACCCGTCTGCCTCTCCCTCTAAAGAACCCCCTCTGGGCATAAGCAGAAGAGGAGGCCTGGGCTTGGTAAGAAGGCCTATGAAAAGGCCTGCCCCTGCCCCTGGAAGCTGCTCTGAGGAGTGGCCTGCCTTTCCTTGGCCTGCACTCCTATAGGTGGTCCTATACTCATCCATTTTCTTCATGTAATTCTCTGTCTGCTCCCAAACAAAGGATTACCCACAACAGGAAAATCCATGGCTTTACTCTGGGTATCCTGTGACAGGCTAGTACATCTGAGCCAAGCCATTCTGCGAACTGCCACAGATGTAGCCATGACTCTTGATGACACATCATGTGAGTCCACTGCAGCATGGAATTGCACCTTGATGCCTCAATACCATCAGCAGCCACATGCTCCAGCGCCTGGCAAGCTGGCTAGGGACTTGTTTTGCTAGAGCCATAACAGTATCCCATCTGGATTTCTGATATCTAGCAACATAAGCCATATAATTTGCCTGTCTGAGTCCCCAGGATGCTGCCATGTACTGTTTCTTTGCCATGGCACCAATCCTCCTGGAGTCCTTGTCCGGGGATGTGAGCCAAGGAATATTTGCCTTGTCACAGGCTGCAGCCTGCACTACTCCAACATGGCTGCATTGTTGTGCAAGGAACTCCGTATCAGAGCCTGACAATGTGTACCTCTTGTCCATTCTCTTATCCACAGGAGGTATAGTGTGAGGAGTTGTTAGAATTTTAAATGTCTGTTTCCCAAAAGATTTATGCAAGGGAATAGACAGTCTCCTAGACTCTGGGATATCCATCATTTCCACACAGTCAGGCTCCTCTTGATCATCCACAGCTTCCTCCATAGGGAGCTGGAGGGTTTCAGCCACTTTTTATAAAACATAAAATGAGAAGGGGACTCAGAAAGCCTAGGAGGAGACACTCCTGAAGGTCTGTCTGGGAGATGTCCGGGTCAATGGGCACATCCAGACTTTCAAATCCATTCACTCTCCCTCCTTACTCCTCTTCCCCTCCTCCGGTTCATAATATTCCTCTAAATCATAATCTTGAACCGGCCAACCAGGCGCTACCTGAAGGTGCCGGTTCGCCGGAACAGGGAAAGCGACTGGACAATTTTAATCGCTTGGCTATTTCTTCAGCGGTTGGAGAGGAAAGTTTGGCTCCACACCAGCTGATTTCCTAGTCCTTTGCTGGAACCCGACTCCTCAGGTCGGTTCTCCTTGCCCAGAGTCTCGCCCTGGTCAGAGGCACTCCCTCTGGTTCGGTTGGAACCGAACGGGTTGGCCATCTGGTTCAGCGGACTTTTGGCCTCCCTTTCCCGAGCCTACCAACTCTCTTTTCCAGGGTAGCTGCAGGAAAATTTTACAAATCTGGCAGTCTGCATTGAGGTGGTCAAACCCCAGACAACAAACACAGGTGGTGGGGTCAGCCTGGCAAAGACTTCCCCACACACTGCAGTGTTGAAACCCAGTGGGCCCGGTTTTTCTTTTGGGTTTCTCAGACATAGTGCCAGTCCTAACCAAACTTACCAGTTTACGGCAATCACCGGGTAAGACCCTCTTATCGGTTCCCATGCGTGTCATCGGGTCGTGGAAAAACGTAATAAAACCGCTTTTTTAGAACCAATAAGAACCGGTAACCACACTCTAAATCACAGATTAAGATAATTTAAATAACCTGATCGGTTCAAACCGAACCGATAAACTGTTTACAAGTTCCACACAGAATAGAAATAATGTAACCTATCTAATACTCACAAATACCACAGACAGAGCTTGAACCAACCGGTTGTGGTTTAAATTCCGAAAACCCAGAAAACAATACTTTAACTGACAAAATGAACCGAGCAGAAGGAGAAATCTCCGGAGCGACTGTTCAGTGAGGCAGAGTAAAGAATCTGACGGTTTGAGTTTGAAGAACAACAGACAGAGTTTCAACCGAGCTCGAGCTCAGCGTTCCATGCCTGGCATGGAAAGTTAACTCTTTCACCTCCGGAGCAGTTCAAGGTTGGGACTCACTGCATATGTCATAATATAGCATATGTCATAATATAGCAAGACTTCATGTTTGAACAGCTGCTTCATCACATTAAGAAATATGGGATGCTCAAGAGGTTACCAGGGAATGTGGTTGATGAATCCTCGCTGACAGAGGAAGCTGTAGATCTGTCAGAGATCAGAATCTCTTCCTCTTCTTCCTCATCGAGAAGAATGAGGTCTAGATGGTACTCTTCTTCAACGCTACGCCTTCCAAATCTAAGTCTGGTGTTGGATGTGCCGACAGCAGCTTGCTGTGATCTTCCCGCAGCTGATATGTAGGTATCGATGATGAAGCTGCCGTCGATGAGCGTCTGCAAAGTGGGCCTATTCGCACCCAGCTGTTGCACAATCACCGAAGTGAATTTCACCAATATTTCGTTTAGGATGACATTAATGCCGATGGCACGGGTGTCGACAACCCACCTGCTGGGCCCTGTGAACCAGAAGAGCCTGTAGCCCTGGAGGAGAAGGGTCAGACTCGATGGGAAGGCCACTGAGGCGAGTCCATCATTGACAAAGGAGGGGCCGATGACCTGGAGGTCAGCGGCAGACCGCCCTGTGAGTCGGGCGGGAGTGCTGTCGGTATAGGTCTGGTGGGCAGAGACCAGACAGGAGTTTTGCATGTCGGCACAGACGCATCCAATGAGGATCCCCAAAGGAGGAGAAAAGGCTGTTTGGGAGCAGACTGTCGCTGCAGGAGTGGTCGTGATCTCTGTCTTTTATGACTTCCCAGAGGATCTGTCTCGGGCTTTGGAGGCCTGGGAGCTCGATCACCCCACTGACACCTGAGAGGCTGGGACCTGGAGGACCCCTGCCTGGGACTGGCTACCTCTTAATCCATCAGAATATTTTAAGCGCCTTTCTGCATCGCCTGAGGGTTGTTTGGTTAAACCTCTGGCCCAGCTCCAGTCAGAAACTTAATGGTCAGGCCCAAGACAGCAGACGTGATGTGACACAGGGAAAATGTTGGTCTGTGGAGCAATCTGCTTTTCACAGTGACAGAAGAGAGAATTCGAAGGATCAATTCTCGACAAACAAGCTGGAGGAATCTCTTTAGTAAAGAGATTCAGAAAAATAACAGAAGAAAAGCTATAGGCAAGCAACGCAATACTGCATCGGCGCTCTGCGGAAACCGCCAAGCGAGTCCATGGCAGGAAACAGCTGAGGAGGGGAGCGTCACCACGCCTTTTATAGGGCTGGTGACATCCAAAGAACGCCGACGGCGTAGGCAGCCCCAGTTGTACTACTGAAAATCTTCTTTGTGATCCTGCATCACTGATGGTGAAGTTCCTACAGTGTGACCTGATGACAGATATCCTCAAAGAAAGATCTCTGGATATTAAGTATTACATTTAAAGCTTACTGACCCAACTAGAAGGAAGCCAATCAAGGAGATTAAAATGTTACACTGGACTCAAAATTCCTTCGCTAAATGCTTTCCCAAATACATAAAAGTGCCAACGTTACACAGGTGCAGCAAAGTAAGGATATAGCAAATGAAAATTTAAATAGTTCATCTATCATACTTTCAAATAATAAATTCTAAACAAATGATGGCTGCACTAAAATCTGCACTTCACTTTTCTTGATCAGCTGCCTCCTAGATACGGTCAGTAGCTTTAATGTAATAATATCCAAGCTCTATATGAATTTTGGAGCGGAGCTCTGTACTGTATGTCTTAGCTAAAGGGTTAAGTAATTTTGATATAATGTTTAGCTGATCATTTTTGTATTTTTAGGCTTTATATGAATGTGTTTCTAGATCAAGTAACTATTTGTGGAAACAGTTATTTTGCCGTTTTCTTATTCTTTTATGTGTGTTTCACTTGATTCATGGAAATGTAGTCACAAGTTCATTTCCACTATTCCAGGTAAAGCCTCTTAATTGTAAATGGTCAATCCAATTGGATAGTGACCATGGCAACCAGAATTTAAGGTAGGATGCATCACCATTTGCCCGCCCCTGAGGAAGACTATTTAAGGGCTGGGGTGTTCAGTGATAAGTAGCCAACTGTTGCTACACTGCTATGTCTATACTGATTTTTTTTGACTAAAGCGCTACTTCACTTTTTAAATGTAACGGGCTGATACACGCTTTAGTATGCAGGGTTCTTGACAATTCTGAACTGGTGTTGTGGTCTGACTAACATCCTCCAGCACCTATATCTCTACACTAATTGAGCGTGAGCTGGTTTTCTTGTTTCAACAAGTAGTAGCCTTTAGCAGGGAGGAAAGGGCATTAAATGGACGAGAAAGTCATTAGTAGTAGTAAAATGTTTATTTTTACACAGGACGTTGACATACATCATCATTAGGACCGAAGGACTTGTTCTCAAGATGATCATGTGTACATTTATTAAAATGCATCACACATATTGCACCATAATACACAATTTAAATACATCACATTACTGAAATGCAAAGTTTGTTTTTTTTTTGGTGTCTCATCTACTGACATTACGTGTAGAAAGGTGGGGGTGGGGGTATGAGACGAGTAATACAATGGAGCAGGGAGGACTTTGACAGGGAGCAGCTGTTACACTGTAATATTGTGTCCCACTTCTGCTTCTATGCTAGCAGCCCATACATGTTCAACTGCTAACTTCTGGGAGATTTTGCTTTCTGTAAAATGGAGGAAAAAAGCCACTGGATTCACAATCCCTATCCCTTCTACCAGGGAGTTCAAATCAAAATGTTTAGGACTTGCCCAGCCATGACTGTACCTGAATTTTTACCTGCCACTATTCATTACAATGAAATTAGCTCTCTTGTTATATTTGCCACTCATGGAAATTTACTTGCCCTGGCAGGTGGCAATGGATTTACACACCCTGCCTTCTATTGAGATAGCTTTGAACTTGGGTCCCTCTAGACAAGATTTATATCTCAGAACTGTTAACTGGGATTCTGCTTGTTACAGACACATTTGCCATTTCAACGAGGCCAGAGTGTCATGTCCAAGTAAAATGCTGCAATCGTGTGTACTACTTTAGGGCACCTTAGCTGGTAGTAAATTATAGCGTTTGACTCATTCATTATGATGTCCATTCAGCTTCTTCTAGACTTCATACTGTTCTCTCTACAGCGTTTTTTCTTAGCTCCCATGAGGCAAGATTCAACACATTGTTTTCTTTCTGTTACTTCACAGTGCTGAAATGTTATCCTTTCATATGCATTCCCAAAAGCTGTTCCATTTGCTCAAGTTGCTGTTTTCATGGGAGTTTTTTTACCTCTGCTATGCCTGGCACTGCTCAATGGTTCCTCAAGTCCTAGAGACTGAAAACACCTACTTGGAAGCACATATCAAAGTGATAACATTTCATATTTGTGAAAAATAGAAAGGAAGCAATGTACAGAATATGGCACATGGGGCTAAGAATAGAAACGCTGTAGAAAGCAATTTGAAGTCTAGAGAGAAGCTGAATGGACAAAATAATTATAGAGTCAAACATTATAATGGGCAGAATGTGTCTAACAGGCATAAATCTTTCTCTAGGGGACGGACCTCATTTATGAGGTGATCTCGATGGGAGGGTAGGGACGGCGAATCCAGTGGCTTTTCCCCACCCATTTTTATAAAAGCAGCATCTCACCAGAAGTAAGACGTCCCTAACATGTATGGGCTGCAAGCACAGAAGCAAGAAGAGGAACACAATATTATGGTCATTAGAGATGTCATACTGGGAAACTCAGATTAAGCTAAATTATGGACCACAGGAAATTCTGAAACAATAAGAATTACAACACTTTCAGTATAATTAATACGTGATCCAGATTACTTTGAGAAGATACGTCAGTAATGTGTTAGGTGGACTCCACATTCTACCCACCACACATGGTTTACAGCATCCCATCTACCACATGGGGTCTAAGACAGGTGCATCAAACCCATATGCTCACTGATATGAACAATAATAAACCCTGACAGAGAATCAACTATATTGTAAAACGCCAGCCCCAAATATGAACATGCTGTGCTGTTCTACACACTCGTCACAACCAAAGTCAAACACACAGCACTGACTGCATGTAAGCATGCTCTCCGATTCTGTAAAGTCACAATGAAAACTAAAGCATTTACATGCAGCTGGAGCATATGATTACAAGTCCATGGCTTGCACCCCAGACAGGGTACTGGAAAGAGAGACTATGAAAGGACAAGTACAGTACTGACTGCCAAAGACAGGTTTACAGAAGTCGCACTCGGCTCTCAAAATACACTCAGGAGTGTAACAAAACCTGACCTGCAGCAAACGTCATTCACTAGAGAATTACAAAACACATAAGGAGAATTTGCAAACTGCATTAAAATTCATTCAAAAGAAAACAAGGGCATAATCGGCTAACACTGTCCCTTTAGGTACATACAAACGACCAGGCTTGACACCATAAAGTATGTGAAACAAAAGAAAAGAAACTGAAAACAAAGATTAGGATACCACATTGACCTGTATTTCACAGATCTGCAGCAATTGCAAAGAAAAATCTGCTACCAGTAATCTTCAGATTTTTATATTTAAAGAGCACGCTACCAGAGGGTTTTAAATGTAGCTAACTAGGCAGACAAAGAGTGTAGCCTGTTGCTGACTTCACTTCTGGGCAAGGCTGTCACTCAAACTAAAAAAAATGGAGGAGGGTCAAGACGGATTACAAGGCAACAAGTGATTTGGGATTTTTAAGGTGACCTGCAAAGAACAAAGTACCTGTTCGGTCCCCACATACCTTTCTAGCACTGCTCGGGGAGTTCAGGGATATAATTGTCTTTATTTTTAATTCGATAAGTACATTTACTAAGCGCTTGAAATTACTGACCCGAACGCGGAGCGCAGAGTGGCCCGATTGGAGACGGTGCAAGTGCTTATGGGTATTATACCCATTTAGTGGCGTTGCTAACACCACTGCTATTGTGCAGCAGCAGTGGCAGTAGTTCATAATATTTATTTTATTGCTTCCGCGAGGGGTCTTGACACCTGAAATATCACTTACATCAACAGCCTGTCCAGGTGTTGCTGTAAATATGTTTGAGTGCCAAAGACCCCATTAAAACAAAAATATGAACTAGCCACTGCTGATGGTGATAACGCATCACTAAGCGGTGTACCGAAAACGCACTGCGCCATGCGCTTCCATCACCGTACTTCGTGTTTAATAAAATATAACTGTGGTGAAAACAACGAACACTCCCTGAAATCCACAGTCTGAAAAAACAGGGCAGCAAGACTCTTTGTTCTTGCAGGTCTACTAAGGCTCTATCTGGTGCATTTAGGACAACAGTTAACATGCATAGATTGCTGATAGCTCCAGGGTTCCCACTGTCTGAAAATATAGGGTGGTGGCAGTGGTGATCGGGTTGAAAGTTGAGTTATTTTTCTGCATCTCCTATATGCACTGTACATGAGAGGATTTTAGGTAAAATATAGTCGCTGGTATCAAAGCGGGTAGTGGCGCAGCAAAGGATGTCAATAAGACAATTTTGGAGGATTTTGTAAAAAAACATTCAGTAATGGATAAAAATATAGGGTGGTGGTAAAAAAAAAAAAAATATATATATATATATAGGGTGGTGGCCCCGTGCTAAAACAATGAATGGAGAACACTGAGTTTCTGTTTAACAGCAGAATTCACACATAACTGCTGCACTTCACAAGAATGAGGGGAAGCCAGATATGGTAACATCAAACATAACTTTGAATCAAGCATATGCCGTGATTTGAACCCTGTCCCACAAACTAAACACCTGAGTACAATATATTGTTAACATCCAACTGCAGCACTGCTTTAAAGAGATCAATAGAAAAACATTGTCTGTAAAGTGGACAGTCAAACATTTATACTATACAACACCTAGCAAAAACCTTAAACATTTCAAGTACAATCTTATAGAAGCAAAGCAAAACAAACCTTTTATAGACTAGGTTACTAGCTGCATAACCTTACATGGATCCCATTAATTTTGTAAAATAATAAAAATATAAGGAGAATACACTTGCCATCACCTTGGATAAAGGAGATGTGTACCACTCTCCTTCAGTGGCCCAAGCAGATAGCCACAAGGGTCTATACGTGGTAGACGCCACTGTTCATAGTCCCAACATACTGAAAGTTCCAAGATGTAGCCATTTATAGAACCTGTAACATGGGTGGTAGAAGCCACAAAATATAGAAACTTCACTGGCCAAAATGCATCACTTGACCAGTAATTAATGAAAACACCACCACACTGTACTCTGATGAACTGCTGAACTACAGTCAATCTTTAAAGAAAAAAAAAAAGACAGAAAAAAAAGCTTTGTGCTTACAACAGATGAGCCCCGAAACAATAGACAGTCACCGTTTGTCAAGACTTCAAAGAAGCAGAGCAGAAACTATTTCAGAAACTACTGAAATAAGTGAACTAACAAAACCCAATTTCCCAAACTTTGGCCATCCCACTGTAAGTGACTGGGTTGATTACTATTCTGAAGAAAGCATTGACATTCAGATAAAATATCAAAAGCATCTTGAAACGGATACAGCAAATCAAAATTAAAGTAAGCGTTTAAAGAGGAGTCTGATGAAAAGTGCTATATTGCAGAATTAGAATCAGCATATAGAGAATAATGGATATCTCACAGGGTATTACGGTGAGTAATACCGTGAGAGGTTCTGGGCACGCAAGACCTTGAGGGCAAAACTCAGAGGTTCCAGTGTCCAGAACTCGAGATGGCATCTCACCGTAATACCCTGGAGATATCCATTATTTTTAAAATATTTGATGCAAGTATTTTTTCTTGCTTTCACAAAGAAGTGTCCAAGTCTTAGGCAACTGCCGGCTTTCTGGGAGACTTTCACTGTGCCTCTGTGTTCCTGTAGTCCCACACACCCACAGTACTGGAAAGGTTTGTTTCACTCCTACCTCTTGGTTTGGGCGCACAGGATTAGGATTGAACAGCTACATCCTCGGTGTGGTACCAATTAAAAAAAAAAAATGAAACTGAGGAATCACTACAGGCGCTTTATGCTCTCGCTAAGCGAGGCGCCGCCATGTTTTTTTAAACTGTTTTGGGCCCACAGAGGAAACTGTCCAATGATGAGCCATGCTGTAAATATCCACTCTTGATTGGTGTTTGCCAGCTTCACCAGTTTTGAACTATGCACTTGTGTTTGAGCTGCAGTGATGACTATCATTCAGGTCCCAAACGATACTATATACAGGACCTGAATTAGTAGTTATCACTCTCAAGGTGTGGTATTATCACTCGGAGTGACAGTATTACCGAAAAAAAGTGTATGCTTTACTATATTATTAAATTGATGATCCATATATTAATGCAGAATTAGAATCAGCATATCCTCAATAACAATGAGCTCATACCAGATGTTAGATTTCTAAGTTACTTTAAAAGTTAAGTGCCATTTTGTAACACGTGATTTCATTCCGTTAAAAAAAAAAAAAAAAAAAGGCCAGTTTCAGTGAAGAGCTACTGATGATGTCATAACCAGAATTCACAGTCCAGTCCCCCCTCCCCCCCCCCAGCAACCTTATAGGACTTATTTCTACACACTTTTAAGGACAGTACAAAGATTCTGCCTCTTGTCGCAGAACTGCTGTAATTTTAAACATATACTTCAGTACCTGGCCACTGTAGGAGATTTCTGTGCAGTCTTTATAGTTTTTCTAGTGCCCCAATCAGGAGGAAGGTTCGTAAATTAGGCCTAAGAAACAGTCAAGCAATCCCTTCCACCTCTAGTCAGCTGTCCCTGCCCCAGGCGTTCTGTCACGTTTAACAAGGGAGAGTGTGGGGAGCACTCTTAAGTCTATGGGGCTATTTTTGCATGTGATTTACAAACTTATGGTAGCTTTTAGTACATCTTAAACACACCACTTGACTAACAAGGGCTGTACTCATGTTTTGTGATGTAAGAGAATGGAAACATGGGGCACGTTCCATGGGCTGGCTTAAACACCTTTTTTTTTTTTATATTCTGCAGTGCTGATTCAAATGAGTAAAGGCCACTGCTCAACTGACAAGGGCCTTGTTAACAGAGCAGTGGCCTTGATTTGTTCTAATCGGCACTCTAAGTATAAAAATATAGTTTAAAAATGGGCCAGCATTTACTGAGGGATCTGCAGCTTTGGGGAGGGTATCATCAGCAACGTAAATGGATAAGATGCACAGTTACTACATGAACCTGGGGTATTAGCCCATCAGGACTGTCGCCCACACCATGTGGTAATCATTCTCGACACGCCTGCTTCTGTGGACATCTTACCAAGAACCATTTTGAATGGATGTATCTATATACACACACACAGCTCCAGATCAGTTCAAGTTTATTGCAGGAAAGACTCTATTGAGCAAGCTCATTCACAAGGAGGTCCTGAGGTACATACACATACAGTTCGCAATTACATAGACAGGAGATATAAAATGTAGAACAAAGAAAAAAAAAATATAATACAAGAGGTATACACAATAGAAGTCCTTATGCTACTACTGTATATATGCAGTACACTGGGAGAGGGAGAAGCGTGAGGAGCCTGCTCTCAGGTCCATCACCAGCTCGGCCCTCACCTCCTTATACCAGGACTGAATGACCGCTCTGACGTCCGCTGTGAGACTGGAAGGGTGGGGGAGTAGGGGAGCAGGAGGGTAAGCACGGGAAGGGTTAAGAATACCCATGATTTCCTGTGGAGGAAGCCGGAACGGTTGTAACCTGGGTAATAATGCCCCAAATTATGCAAGTCTGGCGATGGACCAGCTGGGATATGGTCTGTAGAGTACCCGAAGGAGTAGTGAGGGCAAAGTGGGTCCTGCAAAAAACTAGCATCCGGAAGAGCTGACGATCGGGGATCCACGTTGGACCTGGCGAGTGTATATGTGCTTACAGTCCAGCATCAGAGTGGCTGGCATCAGAACCACCATCGACGGGCAGGCGGAATCGGCATCAGAATGCTATCTGGCATCAGAAAGGCTGGCATTGGGACCTGGTCGCATGGTGTCAGACGCACGGACCCGCTCCTGCAAAAAGGTCAGGCAGTGATGGCAGGCAAACGGGTTTCACCGGGACAGTCATCAGAGGAGCGTGTAGGAGGAGGAGGAACCACCTGGTCCAACGAGGGAGTAGGGTCCAGCGTCAGTTGGCCACCAGCCTGGAAGGTCTCTCCGGATCGGGAGCGGGAAGGATTTCCATGGGTAACTCCAGCCGAGGTAGAGGGCCTCTGGTCTGAGACCCCAAAGGGAAAGCAGGTGCGACCCTGATGTGTGTACAACATCCAGGGGACCAACACCATCTTCAGCCGGGTAACTCGGGTCTGGGGTAATCGCCACCGGCGGAAGAGAAGGGGAAGAGGGCAGACATCAGGTCCCCTGACGGGAGAGCAGTGGTCCGTGTGATCCCCGCAGAGACTGACTGACCAGACTTCGCCGCACGGAACCCCGAAGGATGGAGAGACAACTTAGCCACTGTGGTCCCAGAGTAGCTGGGAAGCAACTTAGTGGCAGTCGCAGCACGGTCCGCAGAGGAGCCTGGGACAGACTTACCTGAAACAGCAACCAGGAGAAGCGTTGCAGCCTTAGCGCTCCGGACGGGCCTGGACCTTAACTACACGTGGCAGGGGGCGGTCTTGCTGGACGCGGCCTCAAGCCTCGGCCTACTTTCTTAAGAGTGTTCCTTCTCCTGATGCTTCTCCTTTTGTGTTTTGGAGAAGAAGAAGGAAGCCGAATCCCGAATCTTTTCCATCTGTTCTCGAGGGTGGCTAAGCAGGTCTTTAAAAGATGGGCCTCCAGAGCCTGCTGCCTCTTTTTCGGGTGGCCTGGTTGAATGGGAGACAATCCAAGCAGGTGCCCACCGGATGGTCTGGGCCTAAACAGATCACATACCGTCAGTGACCATCTGTGCAGGATCTGGGTGCCAGGATTCGCGCACACTTTGGTGGAGACAAATATAGAGTTAGAATAACGAAAAACCAGACGCTTTAGAAAAAAATGTGCAAAAATACCGCGATCGCTGAAGTGAGTCTACCAGAGACAGCTGCACAAGGCAACAGCAGGAAAGAACTGAAGTGGGCCTGGGGACCGCCAACCATACTCAAGCTCACGCTGGCGTAGTCCCGTGGCGTTGAGTGGGCAGTCCCCGTCGGGTATTGCTGGAAAAGTCTGCCATTGGGACAAGACCCCCAGATGGCGCTTAGTCCCCATGTTACGACCTACTTAAGGAACCCTCTCAAAATAAGATCTTGCGCCGTCGAAAAACTGACTGGGGTCAAGAAGATTTGTGCTACCAATGAAGACAGGATTGAGGAAGTTGGGTGAACGGACACCTAGGGACTAATGACCACCATACAGTGTGGTTCAGCATCAGCACAGTGTCACAGGAGAACCACACAAAGACAAGGGTCCTGGATTTCATGAGGGTGGACTTGTTAGGATGGGGAGAGGGATCCAAGAAGCACTGGTAAGAAGGGATACAGAGGAGGGGCTGAGGGCAGGGGTACACCTGAAAAAAGCCACAGTAGAGTGACAAATCAGTGCATTAGGCTGAGTAACAAGGAAAAGAAGGAACAAACCACTGGTTCACAAAGGAGGCGGCAGAGAAAGTGAGGGAAAACAGGGATCTTCAGGAAATACAAAGAGACTCAAAGATGAGGATAGGAGCAGTGTAGCTAGAGACAGAGGGAGGTGGAGAAAGCAGTTAGGAGTGCAAAGGCACAGACAGAAGAGATTAGCCCAGATGGTAAGGGGGTGTCAAGACATTTTATAGATACATAGCGATAGGAGAAAGGGGAGGGAGTGTAAGGTTCAAAGGAGAGGAAGGAGGTGTGTGAGGGGACCTAGAAAAGCATTAATACTGAATGAATACTTCTGTTTGGTATTCACGATAGAGAGGAGGGACAGGGACCACAGCTAGGCAGCAGGAACAAGGTGGGGGAGAGGTAAACATCAGTCCTTTCACAGAAGAGAGGTCCTAGGGAACTCACAAAACTGAGGTGGACAAGCGATGGGACCAGGCGATGGGAGTGCGTGAAGGTAGGGTGGAAGGAGCCAAGCCAGAACTTACCAACTAATAAGGCATTGCGGGCAAGGCATCTGGTACCAAGAGAGGGGAAAGACAGAGCAGCGTAGAGGTCACTGTGGTGAGTATAGGGCAGGCAATCTAGAGTATAACAACAGAAGGAACTGAATAGTGTCCAGTCTGGTGAGGGTGGTCTTAGAGGGCAACACTATAAACTATGTCTCCAAAGTCAAAGACTGGGAGGATCATCTTTAGGTGATTTTGCAACAGGCCTGAAGGGGATGCAGCTATGATGTCTGCACAGCGCACCTAGTTTGAGTGCAACTTCTTATGTATAGTATCCACATGCCCAGCAGAGTCGAGGTTCCTGTTGAGCCAGAGCCCAAAGGTATTTGAAGGAGGAGACATTTTCTATTATGAACCCCCAAGGTATGGAAGGTAGGGGTGGCAGTTAGCCTGGCGAAGCCGCCTGGTGCCAAAAAGTCATAGAGACTGCACTGAGTAATAGCTGATTAGAGCAAAATCATCACTGAATTACTGAAACCCAGCTGGAGGCTAGTCGCCACATCAGAGGGGAAGTGCAGAGGAAACAGAACAGTATCATCTGCTTACATGGGATGTCAACGGAGGAGCAGGCAGTAGGCAAGTTGTTTAGAAAAATGGAAAAAGGTATTGGTCCAAGTACCGATCCTTGAAGGACTCCAGTGTTGATTGCAGGGGAGGGGTCCCTATCCTGACTGACTGGGTTCTTCCCATAACATAGTAACGGAACCAGCTACTGGCAGTCTCGAGAGACCAGCTGCTGCAAGCTTGTTGAGGAGCAGGGTGTGGCTACAATGTCAAAAGCTTTGGCCAACCGACCGAAAATGGCAGCGGTGATGTGGCCCTGATCCATGCCAGAGAGAATGGAGTCAGTAAGCTGGAGGAAAGGAGGTTGTGACGGAATGGGCTTATAAAACCAGACTGTAAAGGGGTGAAAAGGATGAGGCGAAAGAAAAGGAAAAGCTGAGCCAGTACCAGGTGTTCTAGGAGTCTGGAAAGGATTGTGAGTAGGGATATTGGACAGAAGTTACCTGGATTTGAGGAATCTCCGCCCTTGGGAAGGGGATGACTGTGGCAAGCTTCAGGCACAGTGGCCAGTGAGAAGAGAGATTAAATAAGGAGGCGTGGGAAGGCAATGGCATGAGCCAAGAGGCGAGGGCGCTTAGAGTAAAGCCCATCCGGCTTTTGCCTTTATGGGGGTTAAGGGCTAGAGGGCTAGTAACATTAAAGAGCAGCTGACATGATTTTATGCCCAGGCAAGCAACTCATAATGTAGTTGCCTGCTCTAGAAGTTTTTCAGCCATAAATGAATATTAATAAATGAATGGTAAAAGCCCCATACATGTACATGCCAGCAAGATAACCTTAGTACATTTAAGCATACCCCCAAATTCCATTACTTTCTCCATAGAGCACCTGCAGCCCTGTTCCTACTTCATTTCATAATTATTCTATTTTTGAGGCGGGGCTGCAGTGCTCATTTCTTCCTCAGCTCATACCAGGAGATTCTGAGCTGGGCTTTGCCAGAGAATTAAATAAAACCACTCGACAGAAAATATTCATTTATGGCGTAAAAAAGCTCCCAGAGCAGGCCACTACACCGGTATGAGTTGCCTGCCTGGAGCATGTTAGCAACTCTAAGTTACCTCTAATCCTTCTAAACATATGATGGTATTAAGTTCTCCTAGTCTGTCCTCATAAAGCAAATCAAAATGTCTTCAAATATTTTAATGTACCTTCTTTCTACCCTTTCAATCCCCACACCCCACCCACCCCGTTTGAAAGGTATCCACAACTGGAAGCCATCATCTAGTATTGGGTTTTACGTGGCGTGATACGAAGGGCTAGAATCTGGGTGCTACGGTTAATTGTTTTTCTGATTGACCACCAAATTATTTGCTTTTGACACAGACACTATTCCTTGACACTCATGCCTTCACTAACTAGAACTCCTTAATCTCTTCGAGTTTGGTTTAATAGGTATACACTGCAAGGAGTATGAATGCCTTGTATTCATTTCCTCCATATGCAGCACTATGAATTTATCATCATTACATTTCATGCCCCACCTTTCTGTACAAGACCCTATCATTTCCAGGGCTCTTATTTGTGCACACTGTTCCAAGTTATTACTGATGCCACCCAATTTGCTACTATTTGTGTACTTGTGACACCAACCTTTTGGATTTTACCCAGGTCTGAAAAAAAGACACTAAGTGACACTGCTGGCCTTGGTCACTTTCAGGGGAGGTGCAGTATAATGGTACCAGAACATCTGTACATTTTTTCTTTGCCATCCTTAGCATCAGGGTCCCCCATCAGACACACTGTGCTCTTTTCCTCAGCTGGATGGTGGCTTGGCAGCTTTATCTGTCTCTCTGAACAAAGACTACTGCTTTTCTGTCACCTCAGATTTTGAGGAGAGGTACCTGAAGATGCATGCTTTCTACCACATTGGTGGTGCGTTCCTCCATTTTTCTTTTGGAGAGCTGTAAGTGGCAGATGACTCAACAGCAAACTGTGACACCTGCATTTGCCCTTTTCTTTTGTGTCTTAGGGCAAAAACGTTTACACAAACCACAATTTAAATAGTGGTGGTCAGTGTCCAAGCAGTCAAAACACGGACTGTGTTGTCTGCTTTCACCAAGATCTTGCAACAGGATTTGCAACTTTTAAATCCTGTAGGCCTCGCCTTTTCTTAAGCTTTTCTGTCACAATCAAGAAAAGAAATGCAGACACTCATCCTCACATGATTTGCTATCCACATCGAGCACAAGCCCCAAAGACAGTCTTTATTCAAACACTCACAGCTGGATCACATCAGCAGTAGTAGTGATACTAAAGGCCTTTGGAACCTGTAGTCAGTGTGGGCAGCAAATCCTTTTGAGGATGAGAGCTATGCATTTCTTCTGTTGATGTGCACAGTTCCATGCACAGAACCAGGATTTCAGAGCAGTTCCTTTACTTGACTTTGTGCGCTTTTCAGTCACATGAATCCACTGAATATAGCCTGAAAACTTTATTGCGTTCCTTAAATACTGCAAACAAGCAAAACAGGGCGCTCCTCATGAATGCCTGTGCCACGGACACAAGTACCACAATGCAGCCAGAAATATCCAGCACCAGAAACCACAAATTACACTCAGATAATGCAAAAAGTTTATTAAAAGTACATACAGAGCCCCAAGTTACTCCAACAGTCCACCAACTTTCATGCGAAACTCTGCACTTTTTCAAGGCTGAAAAGAGTGCAGAGTTGCAACATGAATATTGAGAACTATTGAGTAACCTGGAGATGGTATGTACTTTAATAAACTTTTTGCACTTTCCAGTGTAATTTGTGGGTTTCTGGTGCCGATAACTCGGCTGCAGTGTTACTTAAAGAGCTACTGACACTCAAAGAAAACTTTAAAAAGCATAATTAGGTACAATTCCACCTGCATTTTATACATTTCTCCTTCCCATTATTTATTCCTAAGAAATTTGCATGAATATATGATCTTTATCCCTTAGAGTTTCTTTAGAGTCCATCTGCCTCTATAGCTTACTTCCTACTTCAAGTTATAATCCTCTTATGACATCACAATCTGTAGCCATAGAGTAACTGATATCACAAGCAGTGCTCTGTGACTTCAGGTATGGAGAAAGCAGCAGCAACAGACAAACTCTTCAGGAGTGAAAATTCTATTTTCATACAAATGACCTCAGTATAAATAATGAGGATGCGGAATACAGCACTAGTGGAAACACAAGCTGGACTGTGTCTAAATATTACGTTTTGATAAAGTTCTCCTGAACATGTCACCAGCTCTTTAAATAACAGAATTCGTAAACCGCTAAATACAAGATTGTAAAGCAGTGGTTATTCTTACATTAGAAACAACTGTTACCGCTTTAAAAGCGGAACCTCAAAGTGACTTTTCTCCAGTGCCAGGCAACTGATCAGGAACGAAGATTATTGCTACAATACTTAAAGTTAAATACAATATCCTCTCTCTCTAATGCAATATCAAAAACTAAATAGGAAAAACAGTAGGCGTGTTTATAAAATAAAGGACTCAGCCGTAGACTTGGAGAGGGCTCAGAGACTAATCTTTTTTCTGCAAACAAATCTGACGTTGGAACACTAGAGAGAATCACCAAGACAGCAACATTTGAATGGAGTTCTAATTTCACAGCACTATTCTAAACTCTGAAACCAGATCTTAGTGTGGAGATGATGTAGTTTTGTATGGCATTACTCATGCTGTCACAACTCATGTTGTTAGAAGCCAGTCAGAGACTCCAATTTCCCTTTCACATAACAGCAAAATAGGCAAAGAACATGTGAGACATTAGCTCAGCCAGACCTCACCATTTCACCTTGTCCGTGCGCAGCTTGTGCTTTCTCCTGTTTGATATAAACAGGACTATAGCAATATCGGAAAACAATAAGACTTTTGAGCACACAATGTAGAAAAAAAAAAATCAGAGATAAACTGCTTTGCAGAGTTCAGAGAAAATGTCTTTGAACTTTGGATTTAATTCAGGCTTGACACAAAATTCAGACTATTCAAAGGCCAATAATAATAGTGACAAAAAGAACTTGGGGTCCATCTCGTCACCACCCAGCCACACAGCAATGATTATATCCAATTTAAATATGGACAGACATCTAAATGAATTAGTTGGAACGCTACCCCACCCAGGCAGTGTATCCCTCAATGTCATTAACCGCAGGAGTCTGTACAGTGCCATCCTGAAAGCTATGCAGCATTCACAATTCATAAAGTATGTGTTTACACCCTGTTCTCTTTCTGTCTGGTTTCCATTTCTATTCTTTAAACTCTGCACACAGCCTCTGTATCGCACCATTACAGGTGCCCCAACCAGTGACCTCATCAGCTGTAATCAGTCACTGGCTTCTGATGTTGATAACTGCTACTTGTGACCTGCCACATGGAAGAAAACAGGACAGCTCCTTTAATGTCTACAATGTGCACTTATGTCACAACTTGTGAACGATATCAATGGCGTGGTGGGGGAAAGGCGCAACATACAGAGCTGATTTAAAGACACGTGAGGCAAAAATGAGAGCGAGAGAGAGAGATAGAAGACACCTGAATTGTGAAGCAGCAATGTGTCCTATTCCTTTAACAGTGCTGAGAAATGTATACCCCTATCTCAAACAGAACAGACAGGAGGGTCTTCTTTTCTCAAAGAGCAGGAAGATTACAGAACAAACTGCTGGGAGATACACTGTGAAGCTAAAACCCTACTAACTTCTAAAATAATTAGACCAGCATATTATTAAATCTAAGGGAATGAACTGACCTACTAAAGTGGGAGACAGACAAAGCGGGCAAATGCCTCCCTTCTGTCTCATATACCCAAGTACAGCACCTAGTTTACGTAGTATAACTGTTCGTTGCAGTTATTCAAAAATATTTGTCACTGCTCTTCTACATTCTGTATAAAATCTGAGTTGGCACATGAAGATTGTTACGTACTACCAACTATGATGTTGAATGTGTTAGAGGAGGGCCCTTTAATACACTGGATGCTTAGAAGAAGGGTAATAAGACTAACATGTCAAATGAACAAACATTTTGGAAACGGGTCAGGAAATATATTTTTCTATGGTGGTCTAACAGTAAGAAAGTAAATGGTACACAGTCTTTCTTTCAAACACGTCTTGTTCCTAGAATAGCCTGCATTTCCTGCAGCTGAAATTAAAGGCTAGGAGCAAAACGGAAACTGTAACACTCCACCTCAGTATTTAAGGAGTATGAAGACCTGAAATAGATCATTATTTCTGCTGCTGTTCTACCAGAGGAACTGTCCCCGACCTCACGGCTATAAGCAGCAGGCCAGTATCTATTTAAAAATGATTTATTCCTTAAACAAGTGCACAATTACATGACAGAGAGCACACCAATATTTGCTGATAATAATTTACAGCAAAATCTAAAGTCCTTTACTCAGCACAGAAACAGTCCAGATCCTGATGGACCAAAATATCACTATGTTCAAAACATTCAGCATCGTAAAATACACAGATTTTGAGGAAAATGATCGGACAGTTAATGATGCATTGCTGCACAGCTAAACTGGGACAACTGTTTCTAGGCAACTTTTGGTTCTGCTGAATCCCTGCCAACCTACAGCAGCTACACAGGATTTTGCATATTGCCACCCATGATGCTTGCTCCTGGTTTGGGACTGCCTCAGTGTGTTTAGTGAGTTGGGAGAGCACATAAACCAAACTGTAGTGTGTGTTCTCTCACAACCTACTACTCTTGATGCAAACTAGCAATCTGCGACTGTGCTAAATGTTTCCAGCTAAGAACATTTAAAACCCTAAACAAAAAGGCACTCTCTGTGAAAAGATAGTGGTTTTATTACCCCACCCCTTCAAACCATTAGACAATCAAGTGAAGAAAATCTAATTAAAAAAATTTATTAGGTCTGTGGGGAGACATAGGTGGATGGGGGTAGGGGTCTGGGACCAGTAATACTGACCTATACTCAACTGACATGTTCAAATATAAAGTTCAGGTCCCCAGGTGAGGGAAAAATAAACTGACCGAACAGGTCACTTAAGTTAGTGGTTAGACTTACTCAAATCTCAGCTGAGGTTTAATAACTAAGCCCTGTTTAAAGCATAAGAAGAAGAAATAAGGATTGAAAAAAAAAAAAAAAACTACTTGATAACAGGTTTTTAAAGACAGTATTGGGGGCAGATTGGATTCAGACAACTACAGCACCTATGCAGACAAACTGGAGTATTTGTTTTTTTAATATGGCAGAAGACTCTAGAAACCTTACTGGTTAAAAGCCATAACTTGACCATAGTTGAAAGCGCTACTGATGCATGGTTAGATGTCTGAATGCCTTTCTAAATTCAACCTGAAGTCATCCTGGTATTTAGTAGTAGTAGTAAAACTTTTATTTTTATACAGGACACAAAAATGACATCTCATTTTAAAACACCATTAGGATAAAGTCCTATTTACAAAGTGTTCCTGTCGTAGAGCGTTAATGGAAAAATCATGTGTTTCATACATATATAAATATAATCCAGAATACAGTACATACAGTCATACTCTTTCATAAATTCAATTTCTAATCAAAGCAAGCACATCCAACTGCTGGTATTTGCAACCTAACTACAGATCACCACACCTCTCTGCCCACTGACTGAATCCCTTAGCACAGAACTGCAGATCCCCCCATCTCACCATTAGTGAAGCCTTCTGCATACGGCTGACTTCATCAGTTCGGTTTAGCTTGCAATCTGCAGCACTGAACAACCAAAATCTGTCACACTTCTGCTAAGGGGACTATTAAATGCATTCTGTTCCACAGGAAAAAATACTTCCTTGATGACTGCATACAAATTTTCTGTATGTAACCCCCTGCAAATGGGGTTCCCAAAAGTCTTCAGGAGCCTGCCTGAATGCTCCAAGTCTGGGCGTTCGGGCTCTGAGCTGTTTAAATGTGGTTCCAAGTGAGTGCTATTTGAGGCTCCATGTACTGTCTCTTTAAGAGCTGTCTGCTTGCAGACTTAATTATTTGTATGGGGGGGACTGTGTATTTAATGCTCGGATCCGCCCGACTGCTGTCCAGACCAAACTCCGTCTCTGCCGGTAGCCTTGTATGTGCAGAGGGAGCCTTGCTGAAAGATAAAACTGTTTGCCAGAAATCATTTAGAGTGACTGAGAAAATGTAGTTTGTCTAACCTGTCTTCATTTCAGCATGAACTGTTTCAGTGTAGCTCTTATTTTGGTCCTGAATTGCTGACTTGGACCAATCAGGATGATAAGGAGACCTAAAATGGAGCCTGTGGATGAACTGGAACTTGGACTCAATTTTGAGCCAGCCACGAAGTGGATTCTATGGGCAGTGACTCTGGGAAATGTAGTTTTGACCTTGGCGCCTTTTCTCCCCCACCAGAGGAGTCTTATTGTGAGTGACAGCAGCCGAACCAGCCAACAGAATAGTGTGGAGCTAAAGGAAATGCCCTGCTCTGTTACTGGAAAGCTCAGATCAGTTGTGACAGTGGAGAGAGAAGAGCTCTGTGCTTCTACAGTGTATAGTTTCGCGAGCACACGTGTGAGGCCTGAGGTTCAGCCTGCAACCGTTGTAAGTGCCAGTTCGGACTGAATCCGATTTGTGAGGAGAAAGAAGTAAGTCTGAAAAGTGGAAACCAGGGTCATTCTGTAAAAGACTGGAGAAATTGCTGAATCGCTCGGTCTGTCAGGAACTGAAACTGCTGCTGTGTGTGCTCCCGGGTATTTTGCAGTAATTGTGATAGGATCGAGGAGCAGACTGCCTGGTATAGTACTTCTTTTACATATGAATGTCGTGAGTGCTTGTGGGGAATCGCTATCTCCAATCCCTTGTACTGTGTGACAGGTAGGTTGAAGCTGGAAGCAAACCCCAGCTTGTCTCGGACTAAATCCGCTTGCTATCAACTGCAGTGGGTTCAGCTACAAGAACTTTGTCTCCATGCCCTGTTGTCTCTGGCAATCCAGAAGAATATCCACCATCCGGTTCTCAGCTTGGGTATTGAGTACAAATCAGGGTATTCCCCTGCAGCCTGCTATCAATTACAGATGTGTCATCTAATTATTATTGTTTCACTTCTTCATGGACTGAGCCATCGGCTCCGGATTAGAGTGGGTGTTGTGCATATATTTTCTTCCTACAGGGCCCATCCATCTGCACTGCTGGCAACCTGACAGCGGACCTGGCTAGCATCCCCCCATCCTGGGTACCCAGAGAGTGACATTCTGGACTATATATAAAATGCACAGTACTGTGATTTGAACTTGGCCAAAACTAATCAACCTGATTGCCCCTCTCCGTGTTACTGTTCCTAAATAAATCAGATTTGTTGTTATACTATATATTGTCTGTAGTGTTGGTACTTATGGAAACAGTATTGCCTTTGCTGTGTATGTTGATTAACCTTGTTTTACAGAGGGTCCTCAGGAGGCGTGCTGCAGAATCAGTCTCGAGGGTAAGTGAATTTTACTATGAGTGAACAAGGCGTATATGTGGGGTATTGAGCTAACTCCTGTGTACTGTGTGAGTCACTAGAGGGAATAAAAGGGGTCTCAGTGTCCCAGAGGGCTGTGACAGAGTGACAATTCCTATACCTTAGGTGCCCCAGGGCAGGTACTTTTGCTTCAGGACACCTACAGCTGTTAAGTGCCTGCCCCTTTAGGCACCTAAGGTATTTCTCTACGAACTTCTGTTTTTTTGCCCGTCTCAGAACTTTACTCCCCCACTTTCCCTGGCGGTGGGGTTGCCCGATGAGTGCAGACACAGAGCTGACATCTCTGGAGCTGATCACAGGTGTGATCTTCTGGATGTCAGCTGACTGCCTGTCTGCTTCACCTGTGGAGAAGAGGAGCCTTGTGCCAAGCCAACCCACACAACTGAGTGGCACAGAAATCAGCCAGTCAGGTCTTCAGGAGTCACAGCTTGGAGGTGGGCTGCAACAGGAAGCGCACCAACAGATGCCCTTTGTGAACTAGTCACCCAGCCCCCAGACAGCATCACGAGGACCCAGCATAGTGCATCATTCTATGGCTTGCACTCGGGCATAGACATCATGCTGCAGCAGTTGTTCGTTACCAGCCTTTTTCAAACGCCGATCAAGGACAGTTTAAAAAAATAACTAAAAGCTCTTTTAAGGGCTGATTCAGTAAATGAAAAAACAAACAGGAGGCTTGGAATATAAGTAAGTAGGGCAGTCAGGAAGCAGAGAAGCAAGTGTATGCGAGACACGAGGTCTCTCCAATCAGGAGAGAAAATAAATCAGAGAAAAAGCAATAACTTTAATAAAATAAAAATGGGGTATGGGACACTGACTGCAGACTCTTGGTGATGCAGTGCAGACACGAATGAAAACTAAGCTGTAAATATACTACCAAACCAGCAAAATAAATTTAAAAGTGCTCAAAAAGTAAATAATTCTGTTGTACTTCTGTGCTGGATTTGTTGAGACAGTACTAGTAACTTGTAATAGCAAATACATAGAGAGAAAGGGGACTCGGTCTCAGTAGCCCACTCAGATTACAGCAAAGCAAACTGTGAAGGAGTCTACAGTTATTGTTATACACTACATGGCCATATAAAATAAATATTTTCTTGGATATCAAGATGGCTGGATGACATTGTGACACTGACTATAATATTTGTAAGAATTAAGACATTTTTGTGATAAAGGAACTTGCTGCTCACCGAGTTACTATACTAACAGTAACACGCTGGGCAGCTATTCTTGTTAAAACAAGTAGTAGTAGTACTCAGTAACTACTACCAGTGTCTTTATATCTACCTAATAAACAATAAAGGTTGAGAAGACAGACAGAGTAGAGGGAGTGATGCCTGCCTGCGTCTGCCCTGCTGGGTAGAAATTGCTTGGGAGTGGAGACTGATTTTATATATATATATATATATATATATATATATATATATAAAACTCATCTGAGTGTGGTGGACTAACTAAAATGTAAATTCAGGGTCCAGGGATTTGTTTTCATCTATTAAACTAGCTGTTTTGCAAGCTACTCTAGTGTGGACCAACTAAAATCTAAATGGAGGGATTATCGTAGTTACTGGTTATAAACAATGAAATGATGTATTAAATATTTTTGTACAAGCTACCTACTCTGAGTGGTCAAACTCTGTAAATTCCAGGATCCCGGATCAGTTATAAAAACATTTATTAAAAGCTTTTTGCCAGCTACTTGTGGACTATCCTAAAATCCATAGACAGCAGAGATCTGCTGTTAAAGCATCTTACAGACTAGTTACTAACTTTTTTTTTGTTAGCAAGCTGCTCTGTGGTTGGACTACCACCTATCTAAATACTGGGATCTGATCCGAGTTATTATTATTGTTAAAGTAAAGCCTATTAATCCCATTCCATAAGTAATCTAAAAGGTTTTGTTATGGCCTGAACAGCTTTTTAAAAGCTACTTGGAATTTATTGGGCCAATTCTAAAAGGAAAATTAAGGCTATTTTAAGCCATAAAGGACTGGGCTGGGCAACTGTCTGTGAGCAAAGCACCACCACCCCACCTGTACTTAAATAAAATCAGACAACACACATTTTTCTTGTTGTACTTATTTTATCATTATTATCCAGTAAAGAGACAAACACACAGGCAGGTTTTCTTGTGCATAGACAGTGCATTTATTGACAACTGAATCAATTCACAGACAACTAAGTTTAAGTTAACATCAGCACACAAAGTAACATTCTCAGAGTGTGTTAACTTACAAGATTAGCATCAGTAGCATAGCCTAACAGCCTAGCTTGGACAATCACTTCTGTTACTCTTCTGTGCAAGTGCAAGCCACTTAGCTACCAGTCTGCACAGCTATCTGCTGCCATACCCGCGAGCACAGAGCACTGCAACCATGAGTCTTTTTAAATTTGGATTTGAAGCGTACTGATGAAACTACGGAGCTGAGGATTCCCCAGTAGCAAGAACTAGCACCACCACAAGCACTTCAGCTACTGTACTAACTCCACCCCCTCCTTGCCCAGACAGTCAGACTGCTGTAACCACTGATGGTTCCACATGTGATGCTACTTATACTGAAAACCCAGTTAAGGCCCAAAAGTTTGAAAATTTCAAGACTCATGGAAAAAGGTAGGCAGTGGCTTGCCTATGACACAGATAAATGTGCAATGTTAGGTACATGGTGTCAGAATTACAATAAAAGCCAAAGCAAAAATAATTTCAGAACTTGTTGCAGTACTTTTAGGCCCTGTCCACACTATGCCTCTGTAGCGTTACAGAGGGCTCAAACCCGTTACATAGCGGTTTGCGTTTATCTGTAACGTTACAGAAGGCGTTTTGTAACCGTTATTGAAACCACTTATGAGATGGTTTGAACAACGTTCAGCGTTAATGCCTATAACGTTACCAGCCGCCGTGTGTGTGGGCGTGGCGTGTAGCTCCAGTATTCCCCAGTGCAGCACGAACTGCATTGTGGGACAGGATGCAGCTGTAAGCGTTACAGGGCACCCACCAATGTGGACAGGCTACAGCGGTTTCAAACCGTTATCGAAACTGTTTGCGGCAGTGTGGACACACTGTAGCGATTCGGTCTGTAGCGGTTTGGAACCGTTACAGACTGTAAGTGGTGTAGTGTGGACAGGGCCTTAGAGTACACATTATCTCAGCACATGAAGTGTCTGCTAGCACACAAAAATGCTGAGAGGGCATACATGCAAATAAAACAAAAGTTGGAGAAAAACCAATAGAAATCCATACAATTAATGGAACAAAAAGAAATGGCTCAAATTTGTAAATTGTTCTGCACTGCATATTACGTTGCTAGGACCGAAAGGCCTTTCAGGGATTTTCCTGGGTTGATAGATTTACAAAGAAGAAATCATGGGGATGATGCTGTGAGTCACAGTTACAGTAGTGACAAGCAATGCCGTGTCTTCATTCACTATATTGCCCAAGATATTCAAAGCACTACTGCTAGTCTACTACAAGACAATGACTTTTCTTGTTGATTTCTGCAAAGATAAAAGTGTGACTGAGGAGGAGGGCATTTATGTACATGTTTTTTAAAATGGACTACCTGTAACATGATTTCTTGCACTGAAACCAGTCAGTGTCCCTAATTCAGAAAACATTTTAAATACTGTCATTGAAGCTTTAGAGTGAAGGTGGTTTAAAGGATGGTGGTTGGAAACATAAGCTGATAAGTGTGGCATCTAATGGTGCTGCTGTAATGTTGGGGAGCACTTCAGGTATCCTTACTCGAATAAAGCAAGATTGCCAAGTGTCCACACCTCATTGACATACACTGCTGTGGACATTGTTTAGAGCTTGCTGTAAAGGATTCCTTGAGAGACTGTCCTTTTACAAGTCATTAGAACAACTTCTGCTGAATATTTACTCATTTTACCACAGGTCACCAAAAGTTGGAAAGGCCTACAGGAAACAGGATCCCTTTTAAATATTAATGTGGTCAAACCAGTTAACACTGGTGGCACTAGGTGGCTTGACACAGAGAACAGGCCATTTCTGCCCTTGAAGAAATGGGCTGCATTAGTCTCACCTCGAACATGTGTCACTGACAAACAAGCAGGATCATGGCCAAACAGCACTAGGAATACTTAAAGTGCTTAAGACTTTAAAATGTGTCTTGTGCATGAACTCTCTGAAATTGTTTTTGGTTACTTATCTGCTCTTAGTCTGTGCTTTCAGCAAGAGGATGCCACTGTTGAAAAAGTTCACAGCAGGTAAAGCACAATTCAGAAACCAAATGGTCTCTCGAATCAAGAAACTCTTTACCGCATAACACTTACATTTGTAAATGAGAACCTAACTCAGTACAACAGTGTTGACTTAACTAATAAAAGTAGCAGGCACAGATCAGGTTCTCCTTCAGACACTGTAAACCACAATTTCAGAGATCAAAAATTCTTCAGAAAACATCACAGCACATTGAATCTCTCAGTCCTTCATGACCAATAAAGTGCTACTAGCTGCAAGAGCTTTAAATTTTCAGTCCTGGCCAACATCCACAGAGACACTTGAAACATATGGAGATCAAGCAGTTCAAACAATTGTTGATCACTATAAAGTGGTCCTAGTCTCTTGTGGAGTTGATGTTACTTTGGTACTGCTGGAGTGGCTAGACTTAAAAAGCACGTACTCCACTTGCTGTCTGTTGAAAGTTGTAAGTCTCTGAAATTGTGTCAGAAAGTGATTCTTGCGGATGTGCAGGATCAACAATTTGAAATGTGCTGGCCACTGTCAGAATCATTCTCCTGATTCCTGTTCACACTGCTGCTGCAGAACGAGGCTTCTAATGGGAAGAATAAAAAATGACTGGAGGCTTGGATTATGCCCGGACACCCTTCACGACCTAAAGTCTATATCTAGGGTTACCACCTGTCCCGATTTTTGCAGGCTGGTCCTGATTTGGGCATATGTGTCCTCGAAAAAACATGAAAAATACTACTTGTCCTGACATTATAGTAGAAAAAATATTTTCTTACTTTCCTCTAAATGTTGCAAAAACTGCGATACCTTTATTAAAATCCCTTAAAATGGTAAGAAACACTAGAAACAACTGAAAAACTACAACACTTAGTCTTAATTCTGCTTATTTAGTGAAAACAAAGCCTGTTGCATTGGTTGAGGTTACATATTGTCCTGCGAAAAATCATGTTTAGTTAAAAATGTCCCCTTTGGACTTCTTAAAAGGTGGTAACCCTATCTATATTCTCTCAATGGACCCTAGCTTAGTGACTATAACCCTGAAGGTGCCATATCACTGTGGTGGAAAAATGGCAAAAGAAGGCCCACTACAAATCTTATGGCTCCAGAACAGTCACTGCATGCTGCTTCTGCCAGCACTAGCGAATGTGATGAAAGCGAAAGTGCTTGGTCCAGTGAAGATGACATTTAAAATGATGTAAACTAAGGGTGGCATGTAAATAGTTTGTTGGGCATGTACATTTTCTTCTTACATGCCCAAGTGGGCATGTACTTTTTTCCACAATTTCATACCCTGGCTGTGACTAGCTGGTCTAACCCTACAAACCCTGACCTCTGGGTGGAGGTACCTGTCACAGAACTTAGGCCCCTCAACCTGTCAGTAGTCAAGCAGGCAGTTGGGATAGCGCCACCTGGGGATTACATATATACTTAATTGAACTGCAACCTCAAATGGCCCTTTATATGTAAAATAAGATACTTTAGGCTATTGTTGAAAGGATTTTGATGCACTTCAGGGCTGTAAATCCATGCAAAACTTTGGCCTTACAACCCTGGGCATGCATTTGAATACTATAAGACACAACTTCACTCATACATTTCTAAGATTTTTATGTCTCTGCAACGGATCCAAATTCAGTATAGCATTAATTTCTACTTGTCAAAAGGTAGTATGCAACACCGTCTCAACTTGAGATGATCATCTCCTAGTGAATTCTCAGACTCTTGTCATTTGACCAAAATCTGCTGAAATTTCTTTTGGCATGCTTAAAGTCATATGGTAGTTGGACCTTTAGTACATATATACCATGACTTCAGAATACATTGTCTAAAACTATGACGGATTCTGCCATACTGCTAGACTTCAGGGTCCTACACAGTTGCAAAACTATACATAAAGTGGTCATAAGGACCACTTTGCAGCACAGTCAACCCTGCACCCCTTTGTGCCATACACGGCTGGGGTTACAGGCCTTTCCTTGAGGCGGCAAGCACAAGGAAATGGGTGGGGTTGCATGTTATGAAAGGCTGTGCTATGCAATGGCTGCTTCTGGCCTCTACATTCACTGCCACATTTTGTGAAGTGTGGCACCCTGAGGGAACTACTTAAAGCAATTCCACAGGGCTCCTGCAGGCATGTGGCAGGGAGACGGACTCCACCACTGTGGCAGCGAGGGGCCGAGATCAGCAAGGGACCACATATGTTATAACAATGTACAGTGGAACAGGGATAAGTAGGTGTAACACCGGACATTAGGGTAGCAGAAATTATTCAGGATTGTTGAAAGGGCGACTGGACCTCAGGGATTAAATCCAAGGGTCAGGATAGAAAACTCAGCTTTGCCCACAAGTGGGCCATAAGGTATGGGGTTGGAGGATAACGAGACTGTAATGCCTCAAGGCATGGACAACTGCACACAGCAGTGTACTATGCAAACTGGCATACTTCCATATGCCCAACTGTCTGTGTGTGTGCTGTAAAGCCAGTATCTCTGCAAACATCTGGCAGCCCTGATTTGCAAGGCAACTCAGACACAGCGGGGGCACTCTCCTTGTGGCTAAAGTCGGCTTTGTGTATGGCACTTTTCTGGGGTGGTGGTAATGAGAGAGCATCTCTGCACCACAAAGCCTGCCAACTGTGACTGTGCTCTGGATCTCAGATTACACCATGCACATTTAGGAAAGTGTCATTTGTCGTCAGATGAAACATTCACTTTTTTGGTTAACTTGGTTCATACTCTTCTTTCCAGGGACATGGCTGGCCCTCCCTTGGCTGACCAAAGCCCCTATTCTATTGCCATTCTTCAGATAGGTAGATGGCCATTTTCCCTACAGGCTCATGGCTGCCCAAGAGCAAATTCCATCGAAGGGGTGCCCAAATTACTCACACTGTCCCTGTTATCAGTCCACACCACCTGAAGACACAGAGGTTTTGTTCACCAAGGGCCAGATTTAGCGTGCAGTACTGCAATTCTCCTCTCTTATCAAAGGTGGAAGGTGTCTGCCTCCACCTCCTGCTGAACACGGCTGTGATCAGGCTCAGAAACCTGCACCACCAACTCGGCAAGCAGCACCCCGCCACCTGCCCAGCCCATTGGGATTAATGTAACCGAGAAGAGTCTGATGTTTTAATCTTCTGTTGCTTTGTACAATGATTCCTAACCATATATTGTATTGTAGTTTAGTTTGTTTTGTTGCCCGGAAAGGAGGACTAGGCAGTTCTGACTTAACGGCTGGGGTGGACCAACTGAAGTTAAACAGATTAAGCTCTTTGGGGTATTTAAGTGTATTGTTACTGTAAAGCATTTTGGGACTGCTTTGCATGAACTCATACAACCAAAAATAAAAGGAAGATAATGTATAAATTCAGTAATTCCATTTTGGGGAGCCTAAACTCCATTTAGGCTTGAAACTGCCCCAACCTATGGCCTTATGCAGATTAGGGCTATAGTAGGCCCACCAAAATGAACTTTGTAGGTCACCAATTTATTTCTGCAGCTTGCACAAGTGTGGAGAGGTTAACACAGTCACCCCAAAGAAACAATAAAAAAAAACATTTTTTTTTCAGATTGCATGCAGACTGGCTCAGCAGTCTGCAAGCACTGGGGAGGAAGGGTCCATCCACCAACCCCACACCAGAAAGGTTAACTGCAGCATGACATTTGTGGCACAACATAATTGTGCACTCCTTGAATACCAGACCTAAGCAGTGTACTTCATGAACTATGAAAACATGCTGAATCAGCTATTTAAGACATTCTAGTCTTAAATCTAGTTAACAGTGCAGGCAACTGACGAAGCTCACTCACTGGCCCAACAGTCTAGTTATCTGCAGAATCAAATGCAGGGACCCGGCTCTGATTCTGCCCCGTATTAATTTTCTAAAACAATGCAACAATTCAGATATCTGCTGTGAAATTTTATAGTGATGTAGAAAATGTTAGACAAACCTCCATTACTTGGAAAACTGTAGTAAGCACCTGCCCATGAAGCACTTGGAGACCAGAATGAAATCGCGTTAAGTGCCACTTGCTGTGTTAACAACCTTGAGCAAGTCACACTCCCAGAGTAGCCTTGAACAAGCTGCCCAATCTCCACATATGATCTTGATCAGATTACTACTCTTCCCCTGTGCGACCCTGGGCAAACCACATGCTATCTCAGTGGTGGCTCGAAGAAAGTCATAATCTCCCTGTACAGCCTTAAGCAAGTCATGTAACTTCCTAGTGTAACCCTGAGCAAGTTAGTTAATCCTCCTGTAAGCCCTTAAACAAGTCACTCAAACTTCCTTGTAACATGGCATGTCTTGCCTAGGTCTGAGGAGCAAGCGGATGGGGCGAGGCGGTCACAGGATGGAAGCTGAGCGGGTATTAACCCAGCATATGCCGTGCCCGCTTACGGCAGTACCGTCGGCAGCCAGACCCCTGCCTAGCAGCACTGGGCGATCTGGCACGGAGACGAGCCGTGCACAGCGGGCTCCTGCCAGGTACAGCAGCGGAGCACAGCTGCAGGACATTGGGGGGCAGTGGTGTGGGAGAGGACTGAGGTCCGGGCGCTGATCCCAGCACTGCAGTCTGCGCAACAAGAGGCGATGCACCGTGCGCACCGTGTTTTGATCTCTTGGGGTCTGCAGCAATGGGCAGTGGGTGGATGAGCAGTGGTGGCGGAAGGCGGCGTGGGCTGTCGTCGCGCGAGACACTCGGCTGGGATCTAACAGCTGTGCAAGAGTGCAGCACTGCCGGTCACAGCGCGACTACTGGAGGAGGGGTGCCGATCAGACAATGGAGCCAGAAGGGGACAGTGCTCACAGGCCAGCATCAGTTTGCGCTGCCGGAAACGCCTCCACCGACTAGTACTGCACATCAGGAGAGGAAATCAGTGTGGTCTGGGTAGCAGAGAGCACTGGCGGCAGAGCCACCGGGCAGGAATGGCTGCGGGACCCAGAAGCAGCGAAGCCCAAATCCCCGCACAGACTGGATGCAGGCAGACTCCATGACCTGACAGTTGGAGACCTCCGAGGACGGATACCGCTCACCACCGCACCAACACTGCAGGACATGATTGAACTGCTGTGTGTGCCTGTTTAGCTCCAGTACAGGACGAGCGTGCTGTAGCACACTAGTATGTATGTAAGGTGTACTACACCACCTTCTGTTATTGAAAATAAAGTAGTTTAAAGGTTGCAGCCGTCTCGCTGTCTTGTATTGCTGTCACAGTACATGGGTTACAATTTGTGGAGCGCTATTTTGCTCTATTACAAGATATTATCACAGTAGCTTGACGCCAGTGGATTGATGACAGCCCCTCAGCCCTGGGCCTCCCACGCACCCCCATGCATCAATCCGCATTATAGCACACCTCCGTCAGTGGCTTAATGCTTACTTATGACCTTGAGTGTCAATCAAGCTTTCTCTATGCCACTGAGCAAATCAATGACCCTGTATGACCTTGAGCAAATCACTCAATCCCCATCTATGCCACTGAGCAAAATCAATCTCCCTGTATGACCTGCAGCAAATCACTTGACTTCCTTGTGCTTCAATGTGCAATAGCCAGACCCCACAGAAAATAAGAATAATGCAACTCAGTTGAGTTATTCTGGGAAAATAAACAGTAAATGTTAAGGGAAAAAAGCTTAGAAGCAATAGCTTCCTATGGAAAAACAAGATTACTGTCTAGTAGCGGAGACCTTGCAAACCTACCTAATTCTCTACCACGATGAAGGATGGATGAAGATTTACAGCAGATCCTCGAGAAACACTAAAGTCAGCAGAACAATGACTTTTCACTTCACTGCCAAAGGCGTAGTGAGAATCCCACAAAACATGAATGCAAATCTGCAGTGCTTGGTCTAAAAACAGCTGATTAAAACTACACAAAGGCAAAACAATAAATAAATGAAATATACTGTTGTAAGCAGTAATGTATAGTGCACTAATGTCTTAAAGCATCGATTCTGGAGTCCTAAAATGATAATTATATCCCCATTCACTTCTGAAAGGTGGACTTTATTTTAGGGAGGAAGGCAAACAAACTGTCCCTAGTCTGTTCTCCACCTTGCCTCACTAAGTTGTGGAACAATCTTCCACCCTCAGTACAGGAAGCCCCTCTCTGCTAAACTTTCGCACTGGGCTCAAGGCCCACATGATCGAGACCAGCACTTGTCACGATCACGGCACAAGATAGCCTCCCCCCACCAATAATACCAACCCTCTCCCACGCTCACCTTGCTCTCCACCAGTCGCATGTCACCCAAATAGACTACAAGGTTTGGTCTTGCTTCACACTATCACTGCTGGAATGTCTAATTGACTCAGAAAATTGTTATCTGCTGTAACCTGTTCATCATCTGTACTTTCTCTGTAACCTTTTGTATCTGTGTATCTCTTACTGTAATGTATCCAGGTCACCCTGAAAAAGGGGCCTTCGGGCTCTGTGGGCTTACCTGTCATCAAAATTTAATAAATTAAATTTCTACAGTTCATTTCTGCTCTTTATTCTCTTACCCCCTTTTCCATCCCAGTGCTGTATCTGTAGCAACACTAGTGTCAGGGCTCTGCTTTCAACAATGTGGGAAGAAGGTGGTTTTCAAAAGCATGGAGGAGTAAAACAAAGCACTGGGACACCAGAGTGCGTAAAAGCTTAACATTCTTACCAGTAGCACCATATGGTCCGAGGAACCATCCTCTGCTTAACCCAAACTCCAAATGTTTTACAAGATGGAATGAGTTAAGGGGAACAATGGGTTGCAATAACTTATTTCTACTTCAGTAGTCTTTGGTTATTACAGATCGCACTCCCAGCTTATACTGCAGTCAAAATACACCAATACTGGTTTCCAAACACAGTAGTCAAGCCTCTTTGAACAAAAACTAAAACTAAAACAAACCGATTTTACTTTTATATAAATAGTTCAGGAAAATCTGAGCTGGCGGACACATCATTGCCATTTATACTTGAAAATGGGAGTGTTTATATTGACTGACCCAAGAAACATGCACCTTGTAACCCTCATATATTTATGTAGTACTGGTAGGATTCCAACCTATCTCTTCAATGGTATGAAACAGAGAGGTCAGACAAGCATTTGTCATTGCCGAATGTTTGCCACTTGCCCGTGCTGTTGTGCGGGTCTTGCTTGTACATGTTTTACTATACATTTACTCAGGACAGACAAGAAAGATGCAATATCTCATTTTCAGTGGTGTCCTGCTTTTACACATTTTTAGACTGTGTTTACCCGGACAGGACTGCTGAGAGGCAATATCTAATTTTCATTGGGCTCCTACATTTAACCCAAATTTCCAACAGTCTTTTATGACGTGAAGTTATGATCAAGACAGGTGGAATTTTTAAATGCAATCCGAAGTTGACTTTGCAGTGTGACTCAGAACACAAGTTTCGGACGGGATTTGAAAATGACTAGTCATGTTTAGGAGATATGGTAACAAGAGTTCTCTCACCACTAAGGGCCAAAATCTGCAAAAATTTAATTATGAGTAAACGCTGGAGCAATTCAATATTTCTTCATAACGCAGTTGTTTTTTTTCACACTTTGACCCCAAATTTTCTACAGTGTTTTATGACCACTCCTAAACTTGATGGTATCATTTATAAAATAGTGGCCAAAATATATTTTTGTGCCACAAGTGTGAAAAAACACAATGTGACCAGGACTTGAAAAATGGCAGCTGTCACGTCCATGAGATGTTTGTGAAAAAATAGCTATGCTGAAAATTTTGGGTCAAAATACCAAAATTACGAGTTCTGACGTGCATCTAAAATTTTCAACTTATACTCATAACATTTTACCCCAAATTTTCAAAGAATACCTTATGTCCCCACCTTATGAACAAGGGTGAGAAAATGTTCAAATCTAACCGAAGGTGATTTGGCCAGGTGACTGACAAAATCACCTTTTGGGACAGATATGCACACTCACTCACAGTTCATGAGGTGGGGTCCCAAAAGACCATGTTGATAATCTGGGTAAAAATATATTCAAAATTACTAAATTATGAGGACAAGTTCAAACCCTTTAAAATACACTGACCCACATACCTCATTTCCTCAATTCCAGGTCCAGCATTGAAAAGTGAATAAGTGTCTCCTGCCCACAGAAGATTATGGCATTGGACCCCAGTAAGTAGGGTGTGGGGTGGTGGCTGCTGAGTGGGAGGGTAACATGGCATCAGACATCGATGTATGGTTTTCTTTTTATAGGGTGTATATAAAAAAGTCTATGAGAGATGGCTTTTTATTTCAGGTACTGACACTGGGAATTGTGCACTCTAGTGTCGGTCTTATGCTTGGTGGCACTGGGAAAGGGCTCCCTCGGTGTTGCACAATGAAAAATGGTGGAGTGGGGGGTGATGCTCTGCCATCTGCTTAGGTTTATTGTGTATTATACCATGGACCTTAGACAACAACGAATCAGAGCGGCTGACTGGCACCTTACTACCGTTATAAATCCTCTGATAATCACCGTAAAAGGTGCCAGTCTGCCTCATGTTTAAAAAAAACAAAAAACATCCAACCCCAAAATCACTGATGGCGACCACCATCTTGTTTGCCCGCTAAGCAACATCACAAAACTACACCTGCACACATCAAGTCAAGCAACGTTGAACTCACAGAGAACACACGGACTGTAGCAGTGACACACCAAGTAGCAGTTTTTTCAACTTACAGCAATAAATAATGACACAAAACTGTTACCTGACTCATGTCAGAAACCATGCTCCGTTCCCAATATTAGCTACCCCAGAGCGCCATGTCCACACCACCTTCACAATGTTACCGACAAAACTCCTGTTCCCACATAAAAAAAATAAATTCCACGTGTCTCAAGGGTTTGTTTTTTTGCCAGAAGCTTGTACCCGAGGTGGCAGCTCTTCCATGAGTGCTCCCGCCACACCACACAAACTGCCTGCTCCTACATAATATCATGCCGCTCCATCACAAACTGTAGGTAAACCCAAACAGCACACTCACGTGGCTTTTGCGTGGTACACAGGAGGGAGAGCCTGTGTTAGAAACTGTGCAGTGGCTGAAAGGGGGACGGGGGTGAAGCAGCACAGCACACTCTCTGCCTAGCAACGAGGCACTACTTACTATAGAGGAAGAATACCTCACATTAAAATCAATAAAAAAACATTTTTTTTTTTTAACTTTTCTAATATTTTCTAATCTTTACTTCGATGGTATAATCGCAATAACTACTGGTGGGGTGGATATCGATACCACGGCTGGCAGTGATTTACCCACCGCTGTGCCTCGGGCAAACCACACCAGCCGTGGTAACTCTAACAACCCACACCCTCGTGGCTTACTGCTTAAATATCTGTATTATAAATCAATGGCCTGTGTATGAAATTGTCTCACACAAGTTAGCAGTTTGGTTTTACCCTTCAAGGTGTCAGTGAGGATGTCATTGAACTGACCCGGGAAAAAATTAATGCTTTCCTTCCGAGGGATAGTTTATGGCCCCTTAACTGCTGCTGCTTTGATGTTGGTTCCTGAATATGAATTTTATGACACCAGGAAAGGACGTAATTTGGCTGATCTCCCTTGGCTTTCTCACATCTTAGTGACAGATTGTAGGGTTGTAAAATCTCAAAGAGAAATGTTTGATTAAAGACTGCCATATGTAGGAAATGGCTTTTTCTGATGTTCACATTAATTAAAATACCTCCTGGTAGAAAACTGTTAGAATTAAATCTAAGGGAGGGCAAGCTGACTCATCAAAAGGGGTGGGGAAAGACAGTTAAAAATAAAACACTGCATCTGGGAAATATGGTATATAATTCTAGACTCCGAGAGATAGCCCTCTGACTTGGATAGCACTTAGAAGAAAAATTACTCACCATAGTAATGTTGTTTCTTCTAATAGAGTCTTACTGTATTCTGACATAATGCAGTTAGCCCTAGCACTTGAACTGCCCCGGAGAGGAAAGAATTAACTCTATGCAGAAGCATAGAACGTTGAGCTGGGGCTCAGTTTTCAAACCTCTGTCTGTGGTACTTCCTTGTAACCGTCAGATTCTTACGAGCAAACTAACTAAATACTACAGTATGGAAAATGTTCAACATATAGCCAAAGGGCAAAAGACTTTTGGGCCAAAGACTCAAGTCGAGAACCCAAGAAGCAAAGGTAGTGACAATATTTAACTATAAAACACCAGAAAAGTAACAACAACAGCTATCCCACCCAAGAGGGAGAACACAAGGTACACCCCTGAGGTGCAACACTACCTGCCAGCCCACTTCCCAAAAAACTAGGTTCTGAGAGGGGAGTGGGGAGGTCAAAATACACCAACACTCCATTAGGAGAAACAACATTACTTTGGTGAGTAATTTTTCTTCAAATAACATGAAGTCTTGCTGTATTCCGACATAATACAGACTACCAAGCAGTTCCCTATGGAGGAGGAATGCAGAACCTACTTTGGGAAGAGGCTCTGCAGAACTGCTGCCAAACCTAACATCACTCCTAGCCTGGATGTCCAGGAGCAATGCTTGGTGAATGTATGTACTGTTTTCCCAGGTGGCTGCTTTACAGATCTTTAACAAGAGTATATCTCTGGACGCAGCTAGAGTAGCAGCCGTAATTCTAGTCGAAAGTGAGCCCGCAGGCCTGAAGGGGTGTTCTACCCAATTTGTCACAGCAGAACTGTATACAAGAAACAATCCACCTGGCAATAGTGCTTTTAGTGGCAGGCTTACCTTTCCTCACTTCACCATAAGTGAGAAACAATTGAAGATAGTCATTTCACGTGTCTTAGTATGCTCTATGTAGTAGCTAAGAGCACTCTTAACATCAAACTGTGTAACCTTCTTTCTCCTGAAGAAGAATGGTCAGTGAAAACACAGCGAGAGATATAGACTGGTTCAGATGAAAATCCGATACCACTTTGGGCAAGAACCTCCTATTGGTTCTTAGGACCACTTTGCCCTATAGAAGGAGATATAGTCAGGTTCAACTGACAGGGCCTGTAATTCACTAATCTGCCTGGCAGAAGTAATAGCTACTAGAAACACAGTTTTCCAGGCCAAGTACTTCAATTCGCCCAAACCAGAGGTTCAAAGGGTGGCTGCATAAGCTGAGCAATGCAGACATTAAGATCTCAATGGAGTAGGCTCCTAAAGGAGGGTTAAGTGAACCAGACCTTTGAAAAACTTTCTGAAAACAGGATGAGATGCCAAGGAAGAGACCTTCCTGCTGAAAGGAATGCAGAGACAGCTGCTAGATGAACCTTCAGAGTGGCAAGCCTGGGCCTAGACTATTCAAATGAACTAGATAATCTAAGGTTGTAAAATGTCTGTAGAACCAGGCACGATGCTGTTCTGAGAGCACCAAATACTGAACATCTTCCATTTGGAATTGTAAGTTTTCTAGTGGAAGGTTTCCTGAGACCTTCAGAATATCCAGAACTCCCTGAGAGATGTAGTGCTGCATATTGTAACTCTTCAAGAGCCAGGCCTTGAGATTGAGAGACTGTAGATTGAGGTACCAGATCTGCCCCTGGGAGGAGGACAGGAGATTGTATGTCCTGGAAAGAGACAGGGCACATGACATTGACAAGGACAGTAGTAGAGGATACCAAGGCTGTCTGGCCCAATCTGGAGCCACTAGTATCACTGTGCAGGTTGAGTCCTGATCTTGATCAAAACTCTGAACAGCAGAGGGAAGGTGGGGAAGGCACAGAGAATTCTGCCCTTCCAGTCCTAAATGAGACATCCAGGACTGGAGGTCTGCAACAAAATAGAGGAAGTGGATGATTGTCTGGTGCTGCAAAGGGATCTATCTCTGAGTGCCCCACCTGAAGATGACCTTCAGGATGTGAGGATCCAGGGACCATTCGTGATGTCCCTGTGAAATTCTGCTCAGAGAATCTGCTAGTACATTGTCCTTCCCTGGAAGGTGAACTGCTACTAGAGAAGTCTGAAGAGAATAGCCAGAGACCACAGCTTCATGGCTTCTGTGCACAAGGCCGAGTACAGAGTGCCTCCTGCTTGTTGATGTACCACACTGTGATGGTGTTGTCTGTGCTGACTTGGACCACCTTGCCCTGACTGAATCTGAGAAGCTCTGAAGGGCTAGGAAAACTGCCCTGAGCTCAGGAGATTGACAGGAAGGAGAGACTCCTGTGGAGACCAGACCCCTTGAGCTGTCAGGGCTCCCAGGTGGGCTCCCCAACCTGGGAGAGAAGCATCTGTAGTTAGAACTACTCATGGACTTGAGGAGAAATGGAACCCCTTTTTTGAGGTTGTCCTGGTCCAGCCACCACTGGAGAGCTTGGACTAGAGTCTGAGCAACTGGAATCAGTTTGGTAAGGGAATCCTTCTTTTGAGACCAGAAGGAGCTTAGGTGAAACAATGTCCCTCATCTGGAACCTTGCTCCATGCACCACTGCAGTGGAAGCTGCCATGTGGTCCAAGCTGGAGGAACTGTCTTGCTGGCGGGAGAACTGAGGTCGAAAGGATGAGCTGAGATTCACTAGGGCCTTCACCCTTGCCAGGGAAGGAAAGCTTTGCTTGTACAGTGTCCAACTCTATGCCTAAAGGTGAGAAGTTAAACTGGTTCGAGGACAGACTTTGGAAGACTGAGAAGAAACCCCAGGGAACTGAGTGGGTCCTGGGTGGTTTGTAGAGCTGACTTGACCTATAGAGATGACTGACCTATGATGAGCCAGTCGTCCAGATATGGTAAGATGGCGATACCCGTCTTCTGAGGTAAGCCACCACTACCGAAGGCACTTTGTGAACACCCTTGGAGCTGATGTTAGCCGAATGGCATGGCTCTGAATTGGTAATGGCCTGAAGGCAACTCAACCTGAGGTATTTTATGTGCGAGCACCTGATAGGAATATGGAAGTAGGCATCCTTGAGGTCCAGAGATGCTACCCAATCTCCTGGCCTTAGAGAGAGGGATTATTCCCAGAGTTACCATTTTGAATTTTGGCTTTAAAATGTGTTTGTTCAAATACCTTAAGTCTAGGATGGGTCACCACCCCTGTTTTCTTTGGGGTAAGGAAGTACCTGGAGTACAGTCCTTTCCCTTGTGTTGAACAGGAACCTTCTCTACAGCTCTGAGAGCTATAAGAGAGGAAACCTCTGCCTCTAGTGCAATGGTTTCTGAGGCTGATCAGGGTGGAAAGACATGGCCTTCTTTTTGGAAACCTTTTTGAACCTGAGGGCCAGTCCCGGCTTACTACTTCAGGACCCACTTGTCTGAAGTCACAGACTTTGAGCCTGGAAGTAGTAGCCAACCTGCCTCCTACTTGAAATGGGGAGTCGACCGGGCTGACACATCAGGGTGTCTGCCTGGCAGGAGCCTTAGACAGAGGTGGAGGAGCATCCCTGCTCATCCCCTCCTGCCCCTCCCTCTGAAGAACCCCTCTGTGGGAAGGGAGAGGAGGCCTGGGCTTGGTAAAAGGTCTGTGAAAGGGCCTGCCCTAGACTGCTGCTTTTGCAGGTGGCTTGCCTTTCCTTGACCTGTGCACTCCTGTACGTGGTCCTGTATTCATCCATTTTCTTCATGTAAGCCTCTGTTTGCTCCCCAAACAGAAAGTTACCCACTACAGGAAAAATCCATACTCTTAGTCTGGGTATCCTGTTAAAGGCTAGTACATCTGAGTCAAGCATGTCTGAGAGAGACAGATGTAGCCATGACTCTAGATGCCACATCACTGGAGTCCACAGCAGCATGAAACTGCATTTTGATGCCTCAATTCCATCAGCAGCCACCTCCTCCAGCTCCTTGGCTAGCTGGGGAGAGGCCTGTTTAGCCAGTTCAGACGATCCCATCTGGATTTCTGGTACCTGGCTGTGTAGGCCATACAAGTAGCCTGCCTGAGTCCCAAAAGAGGATGCCAAATTTTTTTTTTGGCCATGGCATCACTTTCCTGAAGTCCTTATCTGGGGTGTGTGAAGCCAAAGGGATGTTAGCCCTTGTCATAGGCTGCAGCCTGCACTACTCCCAACATGGCTGCTATGCCTATATAGGAACTCCAGCTGAGCCCGATAACATATCTCCTGTCCATTCTCTTGTCCGCAGGAGGTACTGAATTAGAGTTTGTAAAATTTTGTGTGTCCATTTCCCCATGGATTTATGAAGAGGATAGGCAGCCTTGGACTCTGGGATGTCCATTATTTCCACAAAACCGGCTCTTCTTCCTCCTCTGCAGCTTCAACCGAGTGATGCTGCAGGGTTTGTGCCACCTTTGTAGAACAAAAATTGAAGGAACTCAGAGCCTGAGAGGAGAGACACCCAGGGCCTGTCTGGGGAGATGTCCGTTCAATGGGCGATCCAGACCCCCCTGGTTGTCGTCATCACCACCACCGGACAGTCTTCGTCTCCCTCCCACTCCCTCATAATAAGCATCTGGATCATAATCTGGAGAAGACTGATCCGACCCTAACTGGCGGTACCAGTTCGGACGGAACCAGTCTAAGCGATTGAACAATGCTAATCACTTTGGCTATTTCGTCCGCGTTGGAGAATGCGATACAGGATCTGAACTGGCAGACTTGCGCTTCTTTTGATGGAACTGGCCCTCAGGGTCGGCTCTCTTTGCCCAAGGAGGTATTCCTAGGTAGCGGGCACCTCCTCAGGTTCAGCCGCAACGTCCGGCTGGCTATCCGGATTCACGGACTTCTCGGCCTCCTTTCCTTCAGCCTACTCAGTCTTTTTCTAGAGTGGATTTAGGAACATTTTAACAGAGTTGGCAGTCTGACTTGAAGTGGTCAAACCCCAGACAATAAACACAGATGAGGTGGGGTCAGCCTTAGCAAAGGCCTCCCACACTCAGTAAAGTGTTGAAACCAGTGGGACCGGTTTTCTTGAGTTTCTCAGACATGGCCAACCTAACAAATAACCCTATTGCAGCTTTCAAGCCAGGTAATACAACAACCAATCTGTTACAAACTGTGTCACGGGTTTCAAAAAGAACCAGAAAAACAACGGTTCTTCTAAAACCGATCGGTATCGAACACCACTCTAATCCCAGAGAAAGGTTTGTAAGACACTACAAGATTGGTTCCGAACGGACCGACTGACGAAAAGAAACAGAGGAAAACACAATTTCCACTTTTCCCCAAATAAACACAGTCACTACCTATCTACCACACTACCTGTACCGTAGACAGAGGCTGGAAATCCAAAAATAACAAATAGCAGTTTTAAAACCAAGCGCTTAACTTTTTACCGAACCGAACAGAGAAATCTCGAAACAACTTCACTGTTAGGCAGTAAAGAATCTGACGGTTACACTAGGAAGTACCACAGACAGAGGTTTGAAAACCGAGCTTGAGCTCAATGTTCTATGCTTTTGCATAGAGTTAACTCTTTCCTCTCCGGGGCAGTTCAAGTGCTGGGGTAACTGCATTATGTCAGAATACAGCAAGACTGCATGTTGTTAGAAAGGTTAACAGTTAGAGAAGAATTAAGTGTTTGTGGTAGGAGTTTGTATTCTGTAACTTTCCTTTTTATTTGTAGATGACTGAGATTTGTGATATAATTTGTTCTGTATTTTATTTCACCTGTTTTACCATTTTTCTAGTAAACATTTTCTTTAAAATACTGCCTGTGCTCTTCTGTTATTTTACATGTGATTGCTGGACCTGTATTTAAGGCAGACAGCTGATAAGGACTTGATTGTGTTACCGAGCTTGCTTAAAGGCAAGAAATACCTAGGTCTCACATAGAGTTCTAAGGGTACATTTTGGAAAACCTGGCTGGGTGCCCCTGGGTGAAGGATTGTACCACATCTCCGAAGAGGGTACATATCCAGCCTGTTCATTGGGTATGCTAGCATAAGGTTCACAGTTTGAATCCCTCCAGAACTTGAGGCCAACAGGTGATTCACACCCAAAGCAGATTTACCCTGTCTGTTACCTGTTCACACTATTGTGCTCCGAGGTTGACACTGTGGGAGCAGAGGGCCTGACCTGAGGAGTGCGTTTGTGACAGGGGAGTAGTAGCTGGCACCAGGGATTGGGCACCCGGTGTTGGAAAATTAACAAGGAAGAGGTGGAAGGGATTGAGGGATGGTTTCTTATGTTTGGTGGTACTGGAGGTGGGCTCCTGGTATCGCAGGGTGGGGTAGCAGCTGACACCAGTACTGGGCCTAGTGTCACAAAATTAATAAGCAAGTGGTGCAAGGGATTGAGGATGTTTTCTTTATTTCAGGTTATGTTGGGGAGGGGCACAACAGACTGATCATGATGTTGATCAGCTCTACTTGCTGGCTGCATCATGCAGATCAAAGAAAGAGCCACCCTATGATTGGGCTAGCTCCCTCCTTTGAACTACACAAAGTTTCCACCCAGCAAGACCAGAGCAGTGTCATGATCAGCCTGGCTAATGACTAGTCTGCCACTGACAAGCAACTGCAGACTGCCCTGCATCGGACCAACAGTGACTCACCAGGGTTTTAAATAGCTGGTATAGCACAGCAAAATGCTATGCAAAACAGGAGGTAATGCTAATCATTTCCAAAAATGCATAGCAGTAGATTGCTAACCATTTTTTTTTTCCAGTGAGTCTATGGCACAGTAGACAAAATTAATAAAATTATATATATTTTCAATTTTGCTAACCATTCTGTGCAAAGTGCTATGCATTTTATAGCTGATTAGCACTTTCACGTGTAAAACTGCTTATCAGTTTTTTGGGCCATTTAATACCCTGGACACACCACTCAAACCCAACTATCATATAAAATGTTCACTTTGTGCTCAAGACAAGGGCACATAAAAGGCATGAGATCAGCACAAGGAATGGAATATACTGTCCCTCCAAGGAAAACTTGCATCAGTAGATCAGCCTCTGCCATGTAGGCCCAAAAGCCTGGAATGCCATCTCCTGTAGCTTAAGACCAACAGACAAGCAAATTTGTTTAAGCAGGATAAAATCACGGTTAAGCGAAGTAGGAAAGAAATCACAATCATGTTGCTATGGTTTTGATGTAGGCTAAATTCTAAGAGGCTCTCCCTTCTGTTCTTAAATTGCATGATAATCCATTGTTATGTCTGTGTGTGCACATGTACGCAGCAAACATTTTGTTATGATAAACCACGCTTCAGAGGTCTGTCACTGTCAGGTCCAATGCAGCTCAAGCTACAATGGGCTCAGCATTGACAGACCAGTGATCGATGATGCAGATCATGGCGTTTGCCATCGGCAAGCCCATACTTAATACCATTTGGCTGTACTGTAGCAATTCCGAGACCCGAAGGAGTGACGAGCACATAGCAGTGGAGGAGCAGGCAGGCGGACACTGACGATCACCAGCAGACACAGTGACCCCCCAGCGTGACGCCAACTCTCAGAGTACTGGATTCACGCCTAGAAAGATGGTGAGCATCCCAGCAAGGAAAGAAGCAAAGCAGCCAAGTTTTCAGCTTGGACTCCTGGTCACCTATAAGCAGAAGATACCACCATGCAGTATAACTTAGAGAGCCATGGCCAAGTGAACCAGGACATAAAATATTGAAGCTGTAAAACTGGACATAAAAATCGCCAATATTGCCGTTAATTTTTATTTTTACAAACATGATCCCAGCAAGGAATCTGAACAGAATCAGAGCCTGCAGAGAATGTTCAACTTTAACTTGTACTGTATGAAAGTAAACTTATAAGAAACCTCATGTGAAACTGGCATTTAAAACATGTGATGAGGGATGTGAAACATGTACAACACAATCAGACAAATGCTAGTTTGAACAGGTGAAGTAGGTATAAACAATATGTGCATTTTACTGCATTCACATCAGCAATCTCTGCCATGTCATGAATGACAAACGCACATGAGGACAAGGAAACAAATCCCCATCATCCCACGGGCACTATACCCCCATTAGAACTGAATACAGAAGTAGTAGTCACTCACACGAAGTATGAAATGGAGGTAGCAAATGACATGCAGCAGCAGTAAGGAGGAAACAGCAGCAGTGCCAGGAGGAGAGTGGTGTTACACAGCGTACAATGATTGGAATCAGTTCCTGGGTCTCCTCTACAGTGTCAGAACAGGACTTGGTGATCCATCTGTGACATGAGTGAGTCTCTAACACCAAAACCCACAGGTGTGCAGCTCTGCCTGTCCAGTTGGTACTGTTTGACAAAAACAGGCTGTGTGTGTGAGGGTGGGGAGACAAGACTCTGCCTGCTGTCCTTAAGATCATGTTCCTGTTATAGGCCGCCAAAACTGCATAAAGAAAGTATCTAATCTCATGTGGATGCACTACAGTAGTGCTCCAGATCAAAACATAAATGTTCAGCATTGTACATACTGTATATCAAGAAATCATCATCACAGACGTGCTGGTTAGAACAGAAGAACATAAATATTCAGCTTCAACACCAGATTACACAGGAACACAGAGAAAATCTGGGAGCCCTGTTTATAAGTACTGGACTATACTAGTGTTGCTGAATTTGCAACCAAGTTTCACTCCTAAAATTATGACAATGTAATTCAGTTGCCTCACTTTATCTTTGCTGACCTTTTCATCCTAGATCAACCTGAAACTAGCACTCTTTAAATGTTGTAATACATGGTTGTGTCATCACAACCATGTGTCACCAGCATTTTATTACACCTTGCTCAAGCTGGTAATTCTGTGTATAAACTGTTTTAAACTCTCTAACCCTCAACCCCATTATTTTGTTTTTATCTGGTTGATCCTGCCATTTCTAGCTTGCGTCTAAGTTTAAACAAGCATACCTCTCAACTATCACAGATTTTGTGCGACACCACAGTTTTTTAGCGAATATTTTTAGCCCTGTACTAGACTCCGCAGACACAGCTAACTTCACAGAAAGGTGTGCCTGGGGGCGCAAACTCCACGTAGCTCCTATAGTTTTAAGGTTAGGCCCTTTGTTAGGAGCTGCTGTTCATGTGTGTCCAGTATTTTAACAGAGCCAATTAGGCTCAGATTTCAACCACCCACATCACCCTCTAGAAAGTCAGAACTGCAACCAGGTACCTGGACCTTCCAACATCTGCCTCAAACATGCTGCGACACTGGACTGCCCCAATCCCCAGTTCCACTTGTAGAGTTAACCAAAACAGCATTAAGACAGGACAGATCCAGAATATATGACCAAGATCAGCCATATTGCATTTACATGCCCTCCAACAACAGCCATAAGAGGCAGTTATATTTTGCAAGCACGGCTGGGGCATGAAAATATCTGAGCGAGACTTCCACGCGAACTCTCACCAGACATTGGATGTCGTGATTTTGATTACCTGCAAGGTTGCCTTTTCCACTGTGGGAAAGGTACATTGGTAACTAGGTCCTTGTTTCACGCTCCAAGACTGACTTGGAAGAGTCCCTAAATTGTCTTGTGTTATTCTATCCAGGTGGCCTATTAGCTTCCCAATGCACGCCTCAGAATATCTCTCAAGAGAGCCATAGAGGAGGTACTGTGTGGGACAGGAAGTACGGAAATCTGTCTTAAAATGTAGTTTCTCAACAAGGTATATCAGTTATTCATCGCCATCAGGGAAGGAATATTTACTTTGGAGTTCAGAAAAGCTAATATGCCCAAATTATTTACTAGTTGGTAAAAGCTATTAAGGTCCAACCTGCACCAATTCCTTAAAGTTAAGTCTAGTTGGGCTGGAAGAAATTTTTTATCTCCTGATATTAGAGTAAAGGAGAAGTTAATTTGTTTAAATTGCTTCTTGTTTCTGAAGCTCGCCATATTCAAAAATGTGGGCAGTATAAGGGAAAAGTCTCTAAGAGGAGGGAAAGTTCGGATGAAGAAAGGATGACTTTCTCTATATCATGTAGATAGTTTATTAGAAACTCAGTATCTTTCAGATGAGAGAATTAGAGGAGAGAGCCAAATAAAAATATTTTTAGGAATGCTGCCGATGCATACATCTTCAGGTCAGGGAGCTTTACCCCACCTAGGTTTAGAGGAAGGAGAGCAAGGTAAAGCAGACCCTAGGTCTTTGAGCCTCCCAGATGAAGGTAGAAATCATCCTGTTCCAGGATTTAAAATAAAAAGCAGATGGGAAAATCGGGATATTCTGAAACAGGTAAAGCACACGGTAGAATATTCATGCGTATGGTTTCGATCTTTTGGAAGAAAGTGAGTTTCAGATTAGCCCATCTGTTCAAATCCCTTGAACTGAAATAGATACAGGTTTGTAATTAACTAACTCATGATGCTCAAGGTTTTGTGGGATAGTGTGCCCAGATATTTGAATTTAGTACAAGTCACCTTAAAGGAAAAGAGGCCTTGAGGTGCTGAGAGGTAATGAAATAGAGCAATAGGGCCTCTGTTTTGTAATGTTTACATTAAAGTTGTTCCTTGTATTTCTTAAAGGACTCCAAACTGCCAGAACGGAAGATTCAAGAGAGAGAAGAGTTAAGAGAATATCATCAGCGAAGAGGGATATCTTGTATGACGTTTGACCAACGGTAATTTTCAATATTTTGATCCCAAATTTTCAACATACCCATTTTTCACACCTCCTCATGAACCCAACCAGCTGTCATTTTTCAAACCCTGGTCAAAATGTGATTTTGCACTTCTGGCACCAAATGACATTTGTCCAGTATTTTATAAAAGACATCTGTCATGTCAGAAGGAGAGGATCATAAAAACTATGTTGAAATTTGGAATCAAACTGATACAAGAAACAAAATGATAAATTAACTTTGTTTGCAGAGATGGCCATTGGCCCAGTGGGGACCACACTGCCTTCCCGCAGCCAGTGACCAGAGTTCAGACGCCAGCTCACTGAGTTAGCTGAATGGGCAGAGGTTGGGGAAAGTGCTGCAGCTGCAGCACTGGTCCCAACCTGGGAGGACAGAGCAATGTTCTGGCACACACACACACACACCTTTTTGACGAGCCGGGAGCTTTCTCACAAGAGGTTGACATATGTGCGGAGGCCTGATGGGCCCATGCACTGCATCTGGACACGAGGTTAGCCCGACAGCTTTATGTTACTACACAGGCACAGACCTACAGTTAGTAAATGTCAGAATGTACCACTAATTACTTACATCACTAAGCATGCCTACCACACACACTGTACACAAACATTTGGCACTCACAAATGCTTGTCGGAACTTGGTTTTGTGTATGTTGTATACTGAGTAGTAAAGAAACACGCATAGGAGATGTAAATATTCTATCTGTATTGTTTTATGTGTCTTAATTACAGGATATGTAAATGTTCTGGGACTACAGGACATAACTTATGAGGTATTTTTGTAACTCTGTACTAAGGACCCCACTGAGAAACAATGAGTTCTGCTCAACTAACATATCAGATGCCAGCAGAGTAGGCCTGTTGGTTTATCAAGTCTGCTCGTGCTTCAGCACCCTGATTTTGGGTTATTCATATTCATATCATGCGTAAAATATAATACTACTACAATTTAGACCATCTCTGAACAATAGCTACCCCACCCCTTTCAAATGAGTCAGTTCTCAGATATGCTAGTGACCAGACTTTGTCCTCCACCACACCAGTTAACCCACCCTCTTATTAAGACACAGTGCTTATACCCAAAGTCACAAGAAAACTGCATTACTCCTTCAGGACACCACACTTCAGTATGTAAGCTTTCCTACAAGTAAGCAGTAGTTTTGTCAGCTCATATGGTCGCTTAAGACACCACGCAACAGGGTAGCGTTCAAACTCTGACCAGATAACAATTACAACTGTGAAAATGGTTTCAGCTATCAAGTGTCAGTGCTGAAGGACACCTCCAAAAAACACACAGTGTCTGCCCTCCAGGCAAGGAAGGGGCATATTTGCACTGTACAGCTGGCACATGGCATAGGAGTCCATGCATGCAGTCTGACAGGGCACTGTTCTGTGGAATGCAGTTCACAGCATGTTGTAATCTCGCCACCATCAGTGGATGTTGCCATGGGCGATGGTATGAGAAGTATCGGGGATGTCAGGAACGCACTAGCGAGGATGACCCTTTCAATGTTCAACAGTATATTAAGATGAACTTTACAGAACTGTGACACACGTATGAAAACAAAGAATAAATTTAAACTTTAAATCTTATTTAAAATGAAACTCCATTGAAGTGCAACTAAACTACTTTTCCAATTTAATGTTTATTTTCACTTCATGTTTTGCTACCAAGATCCTACTGTTCCACCTGGAAAAGATGCTGCCTTTTTACAATGAGCATGTGATACAGAAAGGTACATTATTGGTCACTCCAATTGTGTGGTGACAGTGCAGTGGGAGACAGAGTTCACGTACAAGCCCTGGATTACCATTCTGGGGCTAGATGGAGGCAAAACACTTCAGAGGTGAGGGAGTCGCTTACTAGGCAAGAGTGCAGGCACTTGGTATTCACACTTCCTGCCACAGACATGACATCTGCTGTGAAGGAAGACACTAGACTGTCCTTCTGGTTGCAGTAAAGGCGTCACTGCACTGGCCCTGACTGCTGGCACTGTGGATAGGGGCAAAACCATGTTTTTTTTTAAATAATTATATTTTTATTTTCAAAACTTCTTTAACAGCATCTACATAACCTTTATCACCCTGGTTATCTACACTGCTGTCTCATCTCAATCAATATAACTGGCAAAGTCTTCTGTAATAAGGAAAGGTTGAAATACATCTAGCAGCAGGTCAGTTTAATATTTCTCTTCAGGTATTGCAACAAATGCAGCAGTATCGCCATTAAAGAGAGGGGATTCATTTTAGTCTGGTGTTCCATAAAATACTACGCTTGTTGACCCTCATGAAGTCGAAATCAGTTGGTCAGGATTTAAAATTGCTTACTTCGAAGCCTTGCCTGAGCAATACAGGCCACTCTTACTTGCAATAAGCCATATTAAAGGGGAACAGTCAGCACCAAAGGGCCCCATGCTGGTCCTAATGTGCACTTTGCATGCAAAACATTTTGGTTTACTTACTGTCAGCTGTAGTATAGTAGATTGTATCAGACTAATGTTGCTTAGTTCTAGGGCTGCCATCTTCTGTTACTACAAATCCCAGAATTCCTGAAGCAGACATCAGAACTGTAGGCAGCAGTGGAAAATTAAATAGTCGCAATGCATGTTAGAATTTATAAAAGTGCTGATTTTGTGTGTGCTGGTTACACTGTCCTCCCTGGGCCACCTGGAGAAAACAGACCCAGAAACATCTGATCAGAGATTATAAAAGCTCTAACATGCACTGCAGGCTACTGAATCTTTCACTGCTGCCTACAGCTCTGATGTCAGCTCGAGGGATTCTAGGATTTATAGTAATAAAAGATGTTGGCATTGAACTATGCAACACTAGTCTGATACAATCTACTATACTACAGTAGACAGTAAGTAAGCTAAATGTTTTGGTAATAATTAGTGCACATTGGGACCCTTCAATGCAGTTTCCTTTAAAGAAGCATAATTGTTGTCCTATATGTGAATCATCTTTAACAGTCTTCGGTTCTTGTACACATACTGATCTCAGACAAGAAACACTGGTTGGATGAGCAGGAGTCCAAACCACATGTTTAAATAAAAATATTAGAAATAAAAAGCAAACTGGATAAAGGAAAACTTTCATGTCGGATCTATTTGAAGTCACTGCACTGAAGGTACATACAGACGGATCACCAAAATGTATCTGGACATTTCAACGGAACTGCCTATAAAGCTTTGTTTGCCAGGTTAGTGATGTGCTACAGTCTGCAGGAATGAAAGGAATCCTTGAGGATATCTGTGAGTTACAAATCATACAGAAATCTGGAAGAGTAGTAACACAAGGAAGCAAGAATACTTTAGCTGGGGCAGTTTTAAGACATTTACCTTTCATGTTCTCAAGAAAAAAATCCCTCGACAGCTTGATTAACATTAAGACCACCAGCAGTTTTTTTTTTTTTGATTTAGCTGTTTAACCAGGAGTAGCACACTAAGCTGAAAGCTTTTTAACAGGTGCGACCTGGGAGCACAGAGAAGTTAAGGACTTGCTCAGGGTCACAGTATGCAGGTGGAAGCTGTGGATTCAAACCCAGGTCTGGTCTGCTGGATGTCACCAGATTTGCAGCTCAGAGCCTTAGACCAATGCGCTATACTGCCTCCTAAAGCATTCTAGAAGGCCCTTCAAAAGGCTCTGACAAATGACACCTGTTTTCTGTAAATGCTCAATTCCTGTCCATGGATTATGTGCTTCACTATACAGCATCTCTTCCACCCACTCATTAAAGGGAGACAGCTGATCTAATTTCTTACCTTGCCTTTCAGTGCGCAACAACCAGGTGTACTTACAGTATCAAGACGACAGGGTTTAAGAAATGTATATTAAAAGAAATTCAAAGTATCTCTACCCTTTAAAGCGATTCAAGAACAGTTACATATATACTTTGAATTTTCATTGGTGGTGCTTTTGACTCTCTACTGCTGATGACAACTCTGAACCCCCAAAAAAAAACTAACCATTTGCCAAAGTGGTAGGATGGGGAATATGACATTGTTTAAAATCTGTCACTTGTTAAGATCAACCTTTCTTGTATTTCAGAATGCAGTAAAGATTTGAAGTTCTCACAAATTTTGCAAGACTTCTGAGCGTATTGCATGTGATTAGAAGACACAGAAAGCAAACAATTTGAACATGCATCCATGTTTTGGATTGCACGGCAGATATCCCACCTGCCAAGAGACACCTGCAGTTATTATTTTGAATTCCACTGAAATAAAGTGTGGGTGACAACCCTGTAAATGCCAGAGCTTCACAGCTGCTTTCATAGAAGGTTCCTGACTCAACTTAAAAAGGGCAATGCTTTAAATGCTGGCAAACAGACAAGATACTGAATCTAGGCTATATTAATGTCACTTCATTGTTGTCAGTGAAAGAAAAAGCTCAACTATGTTTCAGCCTTAGCCAGCAATGTAACAGCATTCTGCCAGCTAAGCAAGCCCCAAACCTGGAATGATACAGCCACACTGACTGAAAATGAGAGAACTTGCAGAGAGAATTAAATGCAATGCTGTTTTACATTTTTAAGTGTGTACTACATTTTGATCAGATGGGCCAGTTTATCAAAGGAACAATTAATCTATTTAACTAAAATATATTTGCCATGTAGATACCATTTCTCCAAAATACTCCACAGTTGGAGTCCCATGGAGAAAGCTACAAACATTTTACATACAAAATAAAGCACTAAAGAGGACAAGGTGCTAAGTTCTTGCTTACTGCTTTTCCTGTTTTGGAGGGAGTGGGGAGGGTGCCCACAGCCTTCAGTTAGCAAGATGTTAAGTTAAAATGTGATTTGCTTGAGCAAGGGAACAAGCCTAGGTTATTTGCACAATGAATGGGAGAGTCTAGTAAATGAAAAAACTATTCTGGAGATCAGTGCCTAGGCTAAGCCCATTCTATACATCAAAACATTTTTAAACACGCCAAGCAGTTTAAAGTCTGTAACAAGCCACTTCTATGCGAAGTGAGCACATAATAACCGCAATCTGCTACTGTGCAGCGAGGACTGGAAAAAAAGAAAAAAAAAGGCTTGCAAAATGTTTGCCAAATCTGTAGTTCCAGAATGTAGCTTTCATTTTTAAGCAGGAAAGTCATGGTTTTACATCAGCAACAATTTCTAACAGTAGAACCAAAAATAGTGATGTTACCAAACCCCAAAAAGGAGTGGTCAGCTAGCCACCTTTAACAAGCACAGACTGCTGCAAACAGCTATGATAAAATGAGCACAACACAAGTTACTAATAAGCCATTTTACAAAGGTGTTTAGGGCCAACTAACTATATCCTAGTAGGCAGGATTTTAGCACTTCTTAACTGGAGTGCAGTGATCAATATAAAATGTGCTTTTTCATTTTGCAGTTAAAGGCTGTTTCGTGGTAATCCCAGAACAATCAGATTTTTGTACTGCACATCTGTTCTTGAACAGCTTGCCTCGTTAGAAATTCCTATACTTACAGCCACTACTCCAAGATTTTAACAGAGACTTTATGCTGATCTCAAAAGATAGAATCCTGTAGGCTCAACATTATGCCTCTGGCAGCAGCTGCTGCAACAGCACAAGCTCTTCTGCACCGGTGTCTGCTTCAGTCCAGTGGATCAAGCTCGTCAAATTCTGGCTTCCACTGTCACTGCTTCATTGCCCTGCAGTCCTCAGTGACGCACAATTCCGAGTGGAAACACTGTCGAATGCAGATGAACTCTAGCAGGGTACAGAACTTCCCAAGTTTTACTGCAGGACTGGTAGCGTGCAACCTCACCTTTCCTTGAGCACAGGGACAGGCATTGCTCAGACCCTGTGCTACATAGCACCGAACAGTCCTTGACTGTAATTCAAGAAGTGCTGTCAGCCAAGTGGCTATTTTGTTGGTAAACACAGAAGGGTGGAGCTCAGAACTACAGGCTGCAACTTATTGCCGGGGCTCTAGATGCCACTGGTATACAATTAATATCTCCTTCTCCTCAAAACGGCGGACAAACAAGTGAGCGTTGCTATTCCAAGGGAGTGCTCAGCTTTTAAAGCAAAAAAAAAAAAACACCCGGTTTCTGCTTCTCCTCAGAACAGTGCATTCTTTCCTACAGCTCCACCAACCCAGTCAGTAAGCAAAGACTTCTCAGCATGCCTGTGATGACACAGAGTGCTGTGTACCATAATTCACTGGAGATAATGCTGGCTAATGGAATGGGAGAGTGATGTAATGAATATTGTGGCTCTCAGCCTTCTTAAATTGCTCAGCTTGCTGCAAAGTTTTTCCTGCCTCTTAAAACCTTGTGCCTTTGATGTCTCACTTCCTGATTGCAGCAGCCAGCCAGAAAGAACTACTGAAAACATGCCAGGTATTTCTGAACATGATATTTAGGCCTATTTTTACACCGTCATGGTTAACGTTGATTTAGGGAAAATGACCTATATTTTCTATTTTAAAATGGGGGAAAAGTAATGTGGCATGGCTGCTTATATAATGTAGTTAATTTCATGTCCACACTGCACAATGACATGCATTTTATTAACACGAATTCTTGCAGCATTATTTCATGACTCAGTTGCACTTAAAACAGATTCCTATGTAATGTAATTGTGAATTATGTCCCTGCTTGTAAAAGATCACAATAGCTTGTTATACCTTTTGGGTCTTTTTTTTTTTTTTTTTTTTTAAGGAAACAAGATTTCCCAGGCCTACTTCCAATCACTTCTATCCAGTCACCTGCAACCTCATAGGGTTTCTGCTCCTCCATTAATGCCTTGCTCTCCCCCAACCATGCAGTCACTTCCCCTAAACACCAGACAAGGCTCCTCACTGACCCTACTGACAATGTGGAATGCATTTAATGCACATTTTTCAAACCTTAACAGCTACCTGGCTAAGCTCCCCTCCACCCACCTCCATCTTCCCTTCTACTAGCCCCCCTTTTTTTTAAGACCATTTCTCCTCCTGGGACACTTACGCTCCTCCTCAGCCTACCATCTCAAGGGAGTGCTGGTAGTGACGGTCTATCCCCGCTTCTTAAAACTAGTGGCCCAGAACATTGCCTATCTACTCACCTTAATCTTTAACCTCTTCCTTACTACAGCCTCTGTCTGGAAGCAGGCCAAAATTGTCCCCATTCATAAATCAGGCGACCCCTGTCATATAGACAACTACAGTCCCAGGTCCATTCTGCCCCATCGTAGTAAGCTCCTAGAGAAGGCAGTAAACTACCAAATTAAAGAGCATACTGCTAAATATAATCTCCTTTCCCTCAGCAACCTGGTTTTCCGAAGGGGCCCAGCACTTCCAATGCCTTGCCTCTTAGCCACGTGCTTAGGAATATGGATGAAGAGGAGCTAACTAGTGCAGTGTTTATAGATCTGTCCAAGGTATTTGACCTTGTAAATCACAATATCCTGACAGCAAAACTTGACACCCTTGGTTTCTCCTGCCTCCACCACCTGACTCATTAACTACCTCTCTGGTAGAACACAGATAGTCAGCCTTGGTGGTGCTACCTCCACCCTCTTGCCTGTCTCTATGGGTGTGTCCCCAGGATCTGTCCTTGGCCCTCCTCTTTTCCCTCTTCATTAACTCTCTCCCATATACCCAAGGCCCCTGGGGTTCTGAGGTGCTTGAATTTGCCGCAGAATTTGCATCATGCCGCAGAATATATATAGTGCCGCAGAATTCATTGTTTTGGGTGAATTTCATATAAATATACTGTTTTTCCATAGTGTCAGGCTTTCTTTCCCACCTCGTTTATCCTGAAGCCCCTTCTCTATGCTCAGCATATGATGTCATCGATGACATCACATCATATTTAGCCAATGACAGGGCTGCATTCTGCCAGAGAAATGAATAAATCATGTCAGTAGAAATCAGAAAATGCTGCCTCAGAAGTCAAGGGAGCTGCGCAAGAAATCAGAAAATTCCTGCGCAGAACACCAGGGGCCCTGCATATACCAAAGTGACCCTCCTACTCCTCACTATCCACCACTCCTACCAATGATTTCTGCAAGGCACATTGTTAGTTCTTCACCAACAAACTGTGGTCAATGCTGCAAAACAAAGCCCATGCTGTCTGGTTCCAAACAAACTCTCTGCCCTTGCCCACAACGGCGGCCTTCTCACTGTCAAATTTCCAGATGGCTCTCCCTTTGACACTGTTCTCGCCCTCAAGTATCTAGGGGCAATTGTGGACCACCCCTAACCTATACTGACCACATTGCCTCGCTGATCAGGCACATCAACCAGAAGATGGGGATCTGCTATCGCCTGATCGACCACTTCTCACTAGAAGCCCGCCTTGCTATCGCCACTGCAACCTCCTTCCCCTCCTTGGCTCGGCTGACTGGTGTATGCCCTCACCTCCATTACCAACCTGAACTACCTGGACGCTACCTACAATCGTATATGCCACCTTGCCCTCCAAGCCCCTCTCTTCACTCACCACTGCTCTTTTACCAGTCCCTCAACTGGCTCCTTCCACTAGCGCAGTGCTCCTACCTGCTGGCCTGGAACATTGCTGATATCTTGCACAATCCCTTCTGCTCCCACTATCCCTTCTTATCCAGCCCAGAACCTACTGCCGCATACATCAGCCTTCCCACCTCCTACTAGGACGTCCTAACATAACTACGAGGATGGCCAGAAGAGCCTTCTCGAAGCTGGACTGTCACTATGAAATGACCTCCCTCCTCTCTATGTTCCCCGACCCCTCTAAATCTGAATTCCCTATTAAGAATGTACTTTCTGTCCTCCACGACCTGTGTCTGCCCAGAGGCTGCTAGCATGCACCTCCCTTGCAGCCCACCCTTACCCCTCCCTCTAGTACTCCACCTCCTCTCCTGCCCTGAATACTATTGTTATTTCTATTGTTGAATGACAGAACAACTTTACCGTTTACCTAAATGTTATATACCTTGGTATGCTCAATTGTTAATGTATCTGGTACTTTTACCTTATATTTTCTCTGTTAGCTTGACCTACACTGGATTCCCTGTTATGTTCCTATATGACCCATACTGTTCTCTCACTGTATTTTACGCTGTCTTTGTCAGTTTCTGGCCCATGCCGTGCCTGAAAAAGGTCTTCAGATCAGTGCACCAACCTGGTTATCAAATTAATAAAATAAAAAATAGAAAAGGGCAATAGTTGCTGCAGAAAGGCCCAATTAGGGCTTTCAGCATTACAGTAAAATATTTAAGCACCTCTGTCAAATGTTATCCTCTTTTGAATGGCCCGCGACTAGTCATGCCGCGAGCCACCTGCAGCCATTTCACAAATATCAGGCAGCTTCAGGCATGTGGGGTAAGCTAATGAAGCTACCACCTACTGGCAGAGTTGGTAGCCCTCATTAGCATACCCTGTGCACCGGAAGCTGTCTGGTGTGAGCAAGATGGCCACGGACAGTTCAGTAACATGACAGGCAGTGCTGGTCTTTCAAAAGAGGATAACATTTGACACAGGCACTTAAAAATTTGACTAATGCTGAAAGCCTTAATTTTGCAGCAACTGCTTCCTTTTCATATTATCCGGGTTTCTACAAATGAACCAACACAGAAATTGTTCATGGGATCTTACAGTATACAAGCTGTCAGAGCCAACAGAACTATAGCCAGCCCAGAGAGAAAGTCTGTGAGAGAGAATGAACCAGGCAGGCCCAGAGGCACAGTGTCCGACTGTGACACAGACAACCTAGGTTTGGGAACGGACTCAGGATGTCAGAGGGCCAGCCGGGAGAAAGACTGAGCGTCCAAGGGACTGCTCTCCTTCTCGGGGGTCTTGTGTCCAACACACTTTGACCCCTGGTGGAGGTGGGTGGATGCTGGCAGTCACTGCATGTCCCCCCCTACAGCCTGCAAAATGCCAGCTCCCAGGCGTGAAGCTCTGCTCCACCTCCTCCACTATCTACTGTCTCTGCTGGGTGGGGTCCCGCTCCCATGGCTCCACGCTGGGGGTAGCCGAGGCAAAGTTACTGTTGACCTAGAGGGGAGGTGGACTCACCCAGGGGTGAAGCCTGGGCATGGGAGGCAGCCAGGTGGGAGCTGGGGGAAGCTGGTCAAAATATGAAAAAAAAAAAAAAAAAGAAGAGAATGAACCAGTGATTTGTTGGGGGCACTCAGCCATAATGCCTACTTGTGCTCTCTATTCGGTGGTGACTAAGAATGTGAAACAGGGCATAGCAAACAATGTTCTGTGGTTAAACTTAGGCTTGTTTATACTGTGCTTATATATACACCTAGTTATATGAAAGAAAAACATTATACCTGTTGCCATATTAACAGTCTGGTGATGCGGAACAGGCAGAATGAAAACATTGGGGAGGGGGCAGTGCCCTGCTACTGTTTTGTGCCTTAAAAAAAAAATAAATAAAAAGTCCAGCAGCCATACATAATAAATGGTTCTGCCATAAGGCCTTCCACGAAGCACTGGTTAATCAGTAAAGGAAGCGATGCTTCAGTTTAGAGACCTTTTCTAAAGAAAATGAGCAAGACACACACACACACACACACACACCTTTTCTTGTGTTAGCAGTGCAACTGTGTTGTGTCATGATTGAGACCTATAACTACTTGTGGGGGTGAACAAGGTAGGAGGAGGAGGAGCATCAGAACACAAGGGCACGCTATTAGCTTGAATGGCATAAGTTTAAAAGGATGGAGGATATACTTCTTCAAAACAAGGGTACTGGAGGGACTACTAGTGACATCATGGCTATGGAGTTGCCTAACTCAGGAGCTCACTACGATCCTAACTTTATTTGATGCCATCCAGCATTTTAAAAGGGCTCAATGCACGGAACACAAAGTTAAATCAATAGTGCAGTATGATGACCAAACAAATATTAAAAATCTGAAGCCTACCCTGCAGCAAAACTTGTGTTTGCTTTGGTCGGAGAACAAGGGCCACAGCAGAAACCATTCATCTTCCCAGCCACTCTCATCATCAATGTTGACAGCAAGTCTGAGGAAGGAGAGAAATGCATACACGATAGCATCCTGCAAGCTATATAGAGAGCTTGAAACTAACATTGGAGAAACTCTGCACCAACATGGAAAGTGCAGCGACTGAAAAACAGATGCCTACACTGGAATCCTTCCTCAGCGACTATGCTGTGACAATGGACCTCCAACACAAATGCCCTTGTAACATGGGAATAATCAGAATGCTGGAATGGGCACCGTGATTGGTGAAATGGCATCACGGGGTCCAACTTGGAGCAGGTATTAATCCACGGTAGATGCCGTGTTCAAAATGGTAGTACCAAAGTGAGCCAGACCCCTAGCTTAGCAGCACTGGGCACAGGTGGGGAGTGAGGTAACAGGCGGAAGACTGGCACAGCGACAGGGAGACCAGCTAGGCGCTGGCGGAAGCGGGGAGAGGGGACAAGAACCAGCGGGCGCACAGAACTGAAAGATAGCACAGTGCGAGACAGGCAGAGTCAGCGAGAGGCAAGGGAAGTGACCGGTGGCATGGAAATTGGATGCCGACACCGTGGGCGAGTGAGCAGTGCACCGAGACCTCCAGCGCTGGGTATGAAGCTAATACCCGCACAGAATGGCAGAATTTCGGGACTGTGATGTGAGCCACATTATCTTGTTTACTTACACCTACTCATTATGTTGACCACATCAGTATGTAAATTTTGGTTTCTATGAAGATTTGAAAGTGCAGTAAAACTCTTTCCCCTCAGCCCGACTCCCTGTTGTTCAATGCACATAAGGCGGACTCCTGGCAAAGTCACTGTCGCGCGCCCATATTACAAGCAGATTAAGCCACTCGGCGGTGGCATCTATCGCGGTGATGGCATGGTTGGGCAGTTGTCCGCCCGCCTCGGCCTCGGCCACAACCCTCCCAACCATGCATCAATCCAGCATTAGATGCCACCTTCATCGTGGCTTAATGTTTACTTCTCAACTTCACTAACAGAAGCTGGATCTGGAAAATAAATTGAGGACCCAAAGAACCACAATTGTGGGAATAACCTATGCATTCATGGAGTCCCTGAAAGAACAGAGTCTGGGGACATGTTTAAATTTATGACCAGTTTCCTGAGAGAGGTGCTAAACTTATGCACAAATACCAACCTTGGTATTATTCATGCACACAGGGCACTGGCAGCCCCATCTAAACATCCCCTGGCCCAGCCTCACTCTATAATCTATGCTTTTCTGGATTATAGGGTCAAATCTGAAACCTCAGTAAAGCTTGGGCACAGATGAAGGTACTGCTTGGGAACAAGACTTTATTTTAAACAAAACTAAGTCTTTGCCCTACACACCACAAAGATTAAAAAAAAACTTTTGTAATCTCTAAAAGCTAAAACTGAAGGAATCACAAACCGCCTGGAGTTTCCAGCCAAGCTTAGAGTGTCTGGGAAATCGGGCTCTACTCACATGAATCCTCAGATGACGCCAAATCATTCTTGCAACAAAATGGGATCCTCATTAGTGACAACTTAAAACCCTGCTGATGGCAGACCTTAAACAAAAGCTACGGCAACAGACAAAGTCCAAATATGCAATGGCTCCCAACTCCCCTGAGGTTCTACATGGTACACCCTAGTCGGATGGAAAAGGAGACACACCATAGAAGCAGGCCTGAGTCACTTGCTGATGACAAAATGATCAACCAGACACCTACAACATCCACCTCAGCCATGCCCTCCCAACTCAGGGCACAGGCACTAATTACTAACAGACAATGGAGACTCCAGGACTTAGCCCAGTATTTAACTCTTTCTAGTTATTAGCCCAAACTGACTCGGGCTATTATCAGCTAATGGCAGCTTAGCAGTTGGCACTGCAAACGTACTAGATGCCTACAAGGTAAAGCTCCTGGCTCTGTGGGGACCCCTATAGCATGGCAAATCTGGGACTATAAAGTTGGGGAGGGGCCTCGGCAGCAGGGCTCTGTATTCCTCCCAGTGGTGTTCCTTCCAACAGGATTAGGCTTGCCTTTTATAAGTGGGCTCATAATTAAGAGTTGGGGAACTGCTGGCAGTGAGCAGGTGCAGCAAAAACAGTTCTGGCTTAAATCTTTAAGGAGCTCTAGCACAGCAGGGTATTTATTCTGCAGGCTAAAGCAGGGCTCAGGAATCAAAAGAACAAGATGGGTGGGACCAGGACATGCCAGATGGTGAATCCTACACTTACTCATTCACAGCTATGCAACGGTGGGCCTAGGAGCTGGATAGTGAGGTCATGCTGGCCTCGTAGTCTGGGATGGTTGCCATGACAGGTACAGAAAACATACTGCATATAAGCTGAGCATGCCCTCATCTGACCTGTATATAACCCTGCTCCCTCCTTCCCAGCACCAATGGTGGCTACTATAGTTCTGCCCATGAACATATTATGTTGGCATGAGGGGGTCACCAGAAAGCCAGGAGACATTCTTTGGGGTGAAATATGTCACCCTCTCCTCTTATCTGATTAAAATCTCACTTTTTCAGATCGCAAGGAAGGGTAGCCCATGGCGTCTCCTCTTGCTTGAAACTTACGGGGTAGAGTACAAGCGAGTGGGAAAACTATATGGGTCCTCCCAGCCTCCCACTAACACCTACCAGTGGGAGGTACTCAAACTTGACAGAGTTGTACCTTAAAACTCCATCTTTATAGCATACTATGGTATTGCTAAAACAATGTGGTACCAAATGTGGGTAGTTAAATCTCTAACGTGCCATCTGTTGTGGCACCAGGACCCGACAACCTTTTGAGAGACCCCAAAGCGAGCTCTGATTATGTCTGAAGGAGTCACACATGAAGGTGCAATGTCCTGAGTCCTGGATGTACCAGCCTGCCTTGATCCCGAGTCAATAGGTCATGTCTGAGAGGTAAAGGAATTGGGGTTCCACTGAGAGCTGCTGCAGTAGCAGAAACCAAATCTGCCTCAGCCAGAGAGGAACAACTACAATCATTCGAGCTCCCTTTGGCTGGAGTTTGAGAAGTACCCTCTGAAGAATGGGAAAAGGAGGGAAGGCATACAAGAACTTCCTGTCCAACATAGAGACAACACGTCGTGCCAGAAAGCTCCAGGTTCTGGAATAAACAAGCAAAATCTGTGAAGTTTTGCACTGGATGGGAAGCGAACAGATCAATTTCTGGGTGACCCCACCCTGGAAGAGAGTATCTGCTACCTCCTGACTTAAATCCCATTCATGAGCAAGGGACGCTGTCTGACTGAGGCTGTCTGCCAGGACGTTATGAATGCCTGAGCGTGCATGGCAGTGAGAAACTGGTCATGCTGGACTGCCCAATTCCATACCCACATCACCTCCCTGCATAGGGGCACGATCGGGTGCCTCCTTGTTTGCTGATGTACCAGACTACGGACATAGACTGTCTGGATTAGCAGTGTTCCTCTACAGTATGGTCTGAAAAGACTGAAGGACATAAAGGACCGCCTCATCTCCAGAATGTTGATGTGCAAGGACATCTCTGGTTGGGACCATGAACCCTGGGTTCGATGGTCCCCAGGTGCGCCCCCAACCCAGGCACTAACCATCCATGCTGAGAGTCCATTGGGGCTTCGAAAGGGAAGTCCCTTGGACAGATTGAGAGGATCTAGCCACCACTGTAGATCCCTCGACTGCTCTGGAGGCCAGAATAGGGTGGTCCAGATCGTCTAGCGCTGATCCCACTGGAATCAACAGTCCACTGGGAGATCTGCATATGCAACCTGGCTAAAGGAACTGTGGAGATAGAGGCTGCCACCAGGCCCAGCAAGCGTAGCAACGCCTGGCGGAAGAGATCTGGATGAGATCACCAGAATAACCTGCCTCGGAGAGTCTCTGCCTGAGGGTAGGAAAGGCTCTGCACTGGACTGTATCCAAAACCACCCCTATAAACTGAAGGGTCTGAGAGGGGTTGTGGATGACTTGAGGAAATGGACTGTGATCTCCCATCGGGGGTCCAGGATAACCAAGAGTGAGTGCAGAAGGCTGCCTAATCTTCAGCTTCGTCCGGGGAACAATCATCTAGGTATGGGAACACTGCTATACCCTGGCGGAATAGGCCACTGCCACCACCGGCTAGGCACTTAGTAAAAACCCTGTGTCGACGAGGACAGGCAAAATGGGAGAGCTGTGAACCGAAACTGCTCCTCCTGGAAACAAAACCTCAGGAAACTGCAGTGGCCAGGAAGATTGGGATATGCAGATAAGCGCCCTGCATGTCCAGAACACAGAGCCAGTGGTTCTGCTGCAGAAGGTCTGAACAGTCAGCATGCGGAACCTCTTGTACTTGAAGAGGTTCAGACTGCTGAGGTCCAGGATTGGTTTGAAGTCTCCATCTTCTTTGGGACCAGGAAGAAGTGGGGAGCAGAACCGCTTTCCCCTCTGGCGACTGGCACAAGTCGATTGCTGCCTTTCACCAGAGTCCTGATCTCCTTTTTTTTTTTTTGGATACTCTGTAAGTATCACCCTGGTCCGCAGCCCCCTGAGGGTCCTCCATGTGGCCCATTCCCCGGTCACCCCTGGCTTACCCCCCAGAGGATGGGGGCTGGAGCTGACTTACATTCCAGCTCAAGGGTCCTAGTAACTGGTTAGGGATCGGCGACCTGAGAGGAACCCCGGGAGGGCTTCACAGAGGCGGAGTCCCTATTTTTTGTATATTATATGCCCCTGGAGAGTCGAACGTGTAATGACGCCAGCGCACTATGTGCATTCGTCTGCCAGCTTCTCCCCTGTCCAATGCACATGCTGTTGGACGCCAGCCTCCGCTGCGTGTCACTGCAGCGGTGCATGTATCCTCTCCACCCGAAGGAAGGAGAGCTGTCGTGGGGCGCTCAATCCACTTCCTTCCCTACTCCAACCCGGTGCCGAGTCCGTTCGAACCCGGGTCGCGGCGTGGCGCTGAGTTGGCATCCGCGCCAACCCTCAGCGCCACCGGCCGGCTCCTGATCTCCTTCTTGACCAAGGGGCTTGTGCGAGTAGTGCAAGCGAATCGGGAAGAGAGTCTGAGGGAGCTCCAGGAACTCTAGCGTGTGTCCTTGCGAAATGAGCTGTAGAACCCACGCGTCCGATGTGATGTCCTCCCACCCTGGACGTAAAGGTGACTCTTCCCCACTGGCTCCAAGTTTTGAAGTGGAATAGAGGAAAGACTGGGTGAGTCAGGAGACAGAGGGTGGGGTGGGGCAAAGCCCTCCTGCCGGTCTCTGGGTTTTGGCATCCGTGGAGGGGAAAGGAAGAGCTGGTGACTCACCTTTGTTCGGTTTCTTGGGGCCACTTGCTTCCTTGGTGCTTGAACTGGCACCGAAAGGACTGCTTCTTGGGGGTACCAGCTCTGTACATAGAGCGGATGGATCTAAGGGCCTGACCACTATCTTGGAGGCCCATGATCAAATCCTTGGTGTCCCTCCAATAGGGACCGATCCCCTAAAAGGAGCGTCCTGTATGGCTACTATGGTGTCTGTAGAAAGAGCAGAAATCCGAGCAAGCGTGCCTCTTGAGGCTAATGGCCATAGCTGAAGAATGGGCCACAGCATCTACAGAATCGTAGGTAGTCCTGAGAGCATGCCTACAGGAAATTTTGGAAAGACTGAGATCCTTATTTATCCTTAGAGAGGAGAAATCCTGTCTTCCAACCAGGCTAATGTGGCTTTTGTAAAGACACCATATGTGCCACATAATTCAACAGTGCAGGGCACAAGTGGCAGAGTAGAACTTTTGCCAAACTGCTTCCATCTGTCTGGACTCTTGTCCAGAGGAGACATACTCATGTGCTTGGGGTTAGCCAAGCTATCATGAGCAGCAGCGATAACCACAGAATCTGCCTTAGGGTGAGAGTCCACAAAGGAATTCTTTGGGAGCGTATATATACTGTTTGCCTTTTAGGAACAACAGGAATGGAGTGCGGCAATTTCCAAACAGTGGACGAAGGTCCTCATGTGTAACTATCCAGGAGGAACTAGAATGGGGTGGCAGCTCTAAATCTAGATGCTTTGCCAAACGCTCAAGATAGGTCCAAATCCTCTGCATTCCAACCGCTTGCCTGTTGGATAATGCAGAGGAGTTCCATAAGGAAGGATCCTCCGAGGGGACTTAGGAGACTCTTTGCCCCTAGGAAGAGAGGACAGCTCATCAGAGGAAGACTCTGGTGTATCGGGCCAGAGTCGGGGCCCCTCACCCTCTGGACACTCAAAGTCTGGGAGAGGAATATCCTGAGGGTAGTACCCGAGACGTGCACTGTATGCAGAGGGCAGAGGATGGGGGGTCAGGGGTACTACCACCAGACTAGGAGCCTACTTTCCACGCCTGAAAAGAGCTGGTACCTCGCATCCTTCCACCAAGGTTGGATCATTGCTTGGAAGTCTGGTTGTAGAGGAGGAGGCGGTTAGTGGGGGAATAGAAATGAGCTCCCAAAACCCAAGAAGTGAGGAGGGGTACCTTGGTAGTATGGGTATCCCTGTTGGGTATTCAGGAAAATAGCCCTGGGAATAATGGGGCATCGACGGGCCCGATGGCAGAGGAAAGAAAGCCTGATGTCCAGAAAAATGTCCAGACGGTAGATCTTTGTCCAAAAGGCCTAGATGGGTCAGGATAAATACCCAACGTCCACGACAGCCGACGTCGGGACAGCAGTCATCAGGGTATCCGACGAAAAAGGAACAAACGTTGGGGCCCTGATATGAGGTTAGCCGACATTAGCTCCAAGAGGTCAGACCTCGCAAGAGGCCTATCAATAGGCCCTGACGAAGGGACAGACGGAAGTACCTGACAGTGCTGTTGACATTAGGAGAGGGGCAGCAGACGGAGGTGACCCAACGCCAGAATAGCTAAAGAAGGATGAGGATCCTCGGGGAATCTGAGGAACTGCCGAGAAGTGGGTGAGGAAAGAACTACTTCTAGGTGTCCTTCCTCCTCTGTCCCAGGCGAGGCTGCTGGGCAGGGGAAACCACCAGAGGAGGTGGAGAGGAAGTCTCCCGCCAGGCAAGGCCTGGGTGGGGGGCTGACTGAGAGAAGTCAGACCGCTCTGCTGGACATCAGGTGAGATAGCGTGAGCCCCTGACGGGAGAGCAATGCCTGGGTGGTCGGCAGAGACAGCCGCTTACTGGGCGAAAAGCGACGGGCGTTGGAGGGCGGGTCCCTTACCGGACTATCGGTCGAGCAGAGTGGACCACTGACTGCTTTTGGGCAGGGTCTGACTTATCGGCATCTGGGTGGGCCTCAGAGGAGTCGGGTCCAACTGACTGGCAAGTACCAGGCGCTCGCTGGAGGGCCAGTGGGCAACTTACCGGTAGTGATAGGTTGGAAGACGGCAGCACTGGAGGTTGTCCCGAAGCTGCCAGAGTCACCACAGAGTGGGCGGTGGGGAAAGAGCTTTGCTGGTTGAAGGCTTGCTGGATGAGGATCGGTCCCAGTCCTCATGGTGCCCTTCTCTGTGCCTCTCTATCTTTTTTTCTTCTTCTGTTTGTCTGAAGGGAAGAAGCCGAGTCCCGGATCTTTTGCATCTCCTTCTCCAGAAGCCATTCTAGATTTAAGGAGATGGGCCTCAGAGCCTGCTGTCACCGTTTGTGAGTGGCCTGGTTAAGCGGCTGGCAGTCGGGACAGGCTGCGATGCTGTGATTAGGGCTTGACAAAAGAGGCAGAGATGATGGCAGCTTTGTGGGGAATTTGCTCCAGACTTGAAGCACTTCTTTGCCTTTGGAGGTGGTGACAGAGAAGACAAAGCAAATTTCAGACTGAAATCATCGACTGAAAACAATAAAATGGTGATCGACAAAGCTGGTGATACTGCGGTACTAAGCTAGCTCGACGCGGAAAGAATTGGTAGCGGGCATGGGGACCACCCACTATATAGGGTCATGATGACATCCATCAAGTAACGCCGGGTGAGTGGTCCTCATCTGCTGGAAAGTTTGCCATGCAGTCTGGATGCCAGAAGGCGAGTCCCATATGTAATGACCTACTGCAAGAACCTCTTGAAGCAAGATCCCTTTAATCCTGAGCTTATTCGCAAGGTAGCCCACTCCTGGGTAAAACATACCTTAGGCATTATCCTAAAACTATGAAGAGCGACACAGTCTGAAGGAGACCAGAGCCCATTAACACTAATCTGTTATACGCCTTTTGGACCCCCAAAGACTAATTCAGGTTTAACGCTTGCTGTGCCGCTGACTGATATCAGTCCAGAATTACTACGATTCTAATTCTGCTGGCAGCAAGGTTAAAGAGATGAGTGGAAAAGGGACAATATCCTCAGTCAGGATTTTACCCTTCGAGATCCTGAGACAGAAACACACCCTGGGGTTGGGAGACAGATTTAGATACCAACAAGTGTGCCACTTACTGCAGCAGGGGGAAATCTGACCAAGGCTACCAATGGTAATACACTCCTGGAAGATAATATATACTGGGTGGTTACACTTAAAGATACATTTTGTTACATCTCAGAAATGTACAAGACTCCTACTGAAGGTGGACCACAAACCCCTGGAGAATATTACACTTAAATGGGGATAGGAGAGTGGGACCAGTATACCAGTTAAAAATGGACACAGATTACAGAGTGGGGGTGGGGGTGGTATAAGGTTAACTCATATGCAATCTGGTGAGAGTTTGCTTGGAAAATATTGGTCAAGTACTTTCCAACTCCAGTGGTGACAAAGCACTTTGGTGCTATGAGAGGGAGGAATGTTGGAGGAAATGTGGTAATAGTAGAAAACACAGAGACATCTTCTGGGACTGCCCGGCCACAGCACAATACTGGTTTCAGGTCCACAAGACCACTGAGCAGGTCCTGGGAGTAAAACACTAGTTCACCTTTATTGACATGCTGTTAAAATTACATACAGTGGGTGCACTGAGGAGTAAAAAAGAGGAAATTGTTATATATGATGTTAACCACTGCTTGTAAAGGTATCACAGCCAACTGGTTATCAGACATAGCCCCACAATTTATTATTTAGAAAAATAAAATGCAGGATGTTTGTAGCATGAAGCATGTAACAGCCAAAGTGAAGTTGAGGCTCAGCTCTTTACTGGACATTTGGCACCCCTAGGACACATACTGGACACAAGATATGGTGTGCAGCAGTAGCTGTCCCAGCTGAATAGCGATTTTGCTTTAACATTCTCCATGCTGGTACCACGACAGTTAGGGGCTAAGGCCTGGCTGGGATGCATGGCCTCTTGAGCATAATTCTGTTTGGCTTGGTACCGCCTCCTTGTAAAAGCTTGGTGGGAATTGCAATTCAAGGGACCCCGCTAGCTAGCCACCTCACCACATGCAGAAACTGAAAGAGCAGAAAACTTCACAGACTCCTTTACTCACAGCTTTGTCCCACATGCTAATAGGGTTTATAGTTTAGCGCCTGTGTAGTTTATTTTATTCTTTTACTTGAAGGTTATTAGCTGCATCTCAGAAAAGTATACTATAGTATATCATGTTATTGCAATGGTAACTTTCATCCCCTTTATTTGAATTTTGGTAAACGGTGAGCCCGCTAGACATTACAGTCCCTTTTCAGGGTGACCTGGAAAGTGTAGAACTATAGACAATGACATGGCAGTAGCAGTGCATGCATTTACATCATTCACTGATCTACAAAAAAAATCATCATTTATAGAAGAAACATTTTCAGATTACAAAGACATGCCAGTTACAGTGGTTATATTGACATCATTTGCAGGTTTCCAACATGCACTATTTACATATACACTTGCATCAAATATTTACATGAACAGGAGGGGTCAGGGAGTAGGGTTTCTTATACATATGAGGATCAGTGAGTGGGGAAAAAAAAAGGAAAGGGTAGTGGACACCTGAAACAGCCTGCCAGAGGAGGTGGAGGGTGAAGACAATGGGGAGTTTCAAGCATGTGTAGGGCAGGCACATTTATTTGTTTACCGGCTAAGTGTGCTGATCCCAGAGTCCCAGAGACTGTTTTCAGGCCATAAAGCTGGCACAGAAGTGATACATACAGTTCAAAATACAGATTAGAAAAGGAAGTAGATGCATGGAATAAGTCGAGTACCACTGACATTAGCAAGCACAAGAAATACAATACGTCTCAAACAGGATACAAATATGTACAGGAATACACTAGTTACAATGGTTACAATACCACAAAAGTGTTAAGTGCTGTAAAACAGGGGTACAGGCAGGCCATTTAAGAAGCTCAGTATGGAGCAGAGGGGCGATTGATGACATTAACAGTTGGGGGAAACTATGAACACCCAAGATCACCCCCACTGTGCAGTTGCATTTGCCTCATTCTGTCAACAATGCTTTAAGGCGAGTCTGATAGGAAAGCTGTCCAAAGCGGGCTCCGCCCAGACAGCTCACCCTTCGGTTTAGATTTAACAGCAAAGTGGTATGTCTGCCGATAACGTGTTGTATTTTAATTTTAGTCGCCGAATTGTAGTATGAGAGGAGGGGACGCGCCATTTGCTTAAAAGGTGCGGCAACGCTTGTTTGTATTGAAGCGGCGTTGCATCACCGCACCTTTTCAGCAAATGGAGCATCCCCTGCCTCCTCCATACTTCCAGATTCGGAGTTTTAAAATTAAATACAGCAAGTTGGCGCAAAATGCCGCCTCTGCTGTTAAAATCTAACCGAGGGTAAGCTGTCCGGGGCGGGAGCCCGCTTTGGACAGCTTTCCTTACAGGAGGAGTGAGAGTCAAGGGACTGAAGGAAGGCTGGCAGTTTGTTCCACAGCTTGGAAATAGTGATAGACAAGGCATGGCTACCCAGGCAAGTGGAGGTCCGAGGGACTTCCAGTGGTGGTACTGTGGACTGCTGAAGGCTGCGTGGACGGAGTCTTAAGTTTGATCAGGAGGACTAGGGGATAGATTACTGCTGTGTCAGTGATGACATGGTTATAATAAAGTTAAAGGATGAGGAAGGATACCTGTGACCAAATAGAGCTTGGAGTGTAGTGTTAGGGAAAACAGGGCAGACAGATGACCTACCAGTCCTTTTCTGCTGACATGTTCTATGTTTCTATAGGAGTTTTACACTACCACATCTGCACCAGTGCAGATCCAGCAGTGTAAAGTGTGGCCAGAGCATTGCAGGCCGTTCCGCTGCACTGCGGCCCAGAGCATTCCCTCGTCTCGCTGCGAACGCGACCAGAGAGAACCATGCAGGCCTTTTTTGAAGTGTAAAACACTGCTTCACCTGCACTGGTGCCACTTCCATTCACAGACCCTTCGGAAATGCTCCTAAAACACAGGAAGGCCACTGGGAATGCTGCACAGCTGTAGCATGTAAAAGAAGAAGGTGGCGGTGCGAAACGGGTGGAGGAAGCCGATTCACACAGCAAAGCAGCAGGCAAGTAATACTGAAAGTGCCTCATGTTTGCCTGTATTTCTTATCATGCTCCTGTACTGATCACCCAGGAGAGCTTTCTTGTCTCTTCTATGTGTCATCTCACCCCAATATGTAATTAAAAACAGGTTTAGACCTGGTTAATTATTTGTAAAAGTTCCTATTTTCATGCTATTTAGGCACATCTTACCTCATGGTTATAGAAGTAGAAACAACTATGGAACTCATCTACATCTATTTAATTACCCTGGCACTAGTGGATTAGCAGTGGTCGCCAGGAAAAGGAGACAGAGCGAGAGAACCCAGAGCTTAGGACCTGCTTCAGCTTTACTGAACACCCCTCCCCATACTAAAAAGCAAGTGAGATTTTATAATGTCCCTGAGAAGATTTATGTATTAATATTCAAAGATAAAAGCATACAAAACTTAGCCGCCTTGGTGCGCTGAGGGTTGAGGCGCTGGACGCCACACAGACGACCCAGGTTCAGGAACAGACTGGGGCGGAGAGGATGAGTGTCCGAGGACTGCCTCCTCCCCAGGTAGGCTCCAGGAGCTTACTTGGCATACCAGTGACCTCTACTATACACCAGGGTACTGATGACGCGAGCCACACAAGAGGGTGGAGGGCGGTGAACGTCAGCGACTCTGATTGCAGCTGGACGCCACTGCACGTCCGCACTCTAGGAAACTATAAACAAAATCCTTCCCCATGGATAGATGACGGCACCTCCTGCTCCCTCTGCAACACACCCAATGCCGGGCTTACCTCCCCAGCTCTCCAGATCCCTGGCTGGCCCTGGTTCCGCAATGGGGTCCCACTAGACTGGTAGGCAGGGGAGTATGTCCCAGATTTCCGGCAGGGTGGTTTCAGGCGGGCGGTATGCGGAGGTGGCAAGAGAGGATGCCTGAGAGAGTTCCAGGATGATAGGGCGCATAAATAAAATATACAAAATGAAAAGCATTCAAGACTGGTGCCCTGTTCTAAAATAAAGACTCTCAGCAGCCAACTAACTGCTGTTTTCCAATAGGCCTAGCCCCCTTTTTTTTATTGAAATCTTGGATTACACTAGTGAGCGGATGCTCATTTATAGGTTCAACGTCAGTTTCCAAATACAATAAGGTACACACAAAATTGAGCAGTTTAGGCAGTGTAACAGTTTGTCAGCGTCTAAAGTTAGGACACCATATTGAGTTACATATAGGACTTGGGATCAGAGAGTTTAGCAGTTAAGGTGGAGATCCTTATAATTAAGGAAAATATGCTAAAACTCTTAAGTGAAGAAATCATGTGTTTACAGAGTATGCATAGTTTCAGTTTAATGATCTCTTTTTTCCCTCCAATTTTGGTACAATGAATGTAAATTATGCAAAATTTTTATTTGACAGGTCACTTGATTCTCTGAGGCCTAAAATGGCTTTCTGGACAGCTTTTAGTCCGTAAGCTACTGAACTACAACAGACTGCCTCTGACATAAGAAGAAGAAAGCCTATGCCAAGCTGAGAGGGAGTGTTCGGTGCTGAACAGTTGGTTGAGCTGCAGTTGTGGTGTTGCCTTTGTACAGGGGTATGGCCCACTGCAACAGGGGACGTAAGTGAGGGGTTTGGTTAAGCCTGTCAAAGAGCACTCGGGAGTGCCAACCAGCCATGAGGGGTAGGGCAGACTCCAACAGACTGGTGCTGTCCGTTTCTGCTAGACTGAACACATGGGAATGTGCAAAGACTGGCGAGACCTCTCCTTAGCAAAGGTCTCCCTAGAGTAACCTTAGTAAGCAAAGCCGACAGCCAGTAGTTAAGCTTCCTGGTGAGGACAAAACACAGAATCTGAAGGCAGCTAAACTTCAGACGAGGCAAATTTACATCGTTTTAAAAACACACCATGGTGTGATATTTATTTTCAAAGTTCAAAAATAATAAATGAAAAATAAAGCAAAGAAAATCACTACTAACATAAGTAGTTTCTTACATAATACAGTCCAGGATCTTTAGAACTTCCAAGATCCATCTGCATTCAACAGCTTGTCTACTCAAACAGTAGAACCTCCTCCACTTTCAAGGCTGAACTGCTATTCTGGTCTCAGTGGAGAGGTTTTATACCTTTTGGTGGGGTCATCTGACTAAACCCTTAACTAAAATACAGAAGAAATCTATCTGGGTTAGCCTAAAATTACAGGGTGACCCATCATACATTTTAATACAGCATTCCACAACGATTACCAGTAATGCAACCTCACAAATGTTTTGTAAAGGGCTAAAATAACCCTTAATATGCTTAACTGCATAGTAACTAACATCGTTCCTTACTTAGTTATATCTGAGTGACAGGGAGGACTGTATAAAGAGGGACTAAAGAGGGACTACAGAGGCGCTGCTTTCCTATGGAAAACCCAGTCACAGTTCTGAAGTTAGGTAATTTGGAGTAGTTCTCTTCCTGGTTTAATTACAGTTAAACAAAGTTGCTACACAGGAAAACTCAGGAATAAAAGGTAAATACTTTTTATGGTGTTTGTTAAGTAGGGCTAGGTTATTATGAACTTAACTGCAGACTTCTTTAAGCCCCTATTTATATCTATTTTGCTTGTTTCCAGGGTAAATTTTTAAAGCTACTGGGAGGCGGCTGAAATTCTCTTAACTCCCTCAGCCGAGCTCCATTTCAGAGCTGCTTGCTTTCTTGTTGTCAGGAAAGAGAGAGAGAGAGAGAATGTGGAGCTTAAGTTCTTTTATGTCAAGAAAAGCTCTTTTGCTTTGGGGCATAAGGTTTTCCTTTTCAGGAGAACAGGTTCACTTTGTAAGTAAACCGCAACTGGAGACGCATTGTGCATCCTCAGAGCAGTGGCTGAAATTTACAAGAAGCTCCGCCGACCGACTCAGTTTTAGAGGGCAAATGCGCTAATTAAAACTGCAGAGGGGAGAGCAAAATCGGAGCAGGAGTGCTCCCATTTTGCAAGCATTCAGATCACTCTCTCCTCTCTCTGTACCTGCAAAAAAAACACTCTCGTTTCCTTTTTATTCAAGGTGGTATTTGTTTTTCTGAGCCACAAGGCTGATATTTACAACATACATTCAGCCGCTCTGTTTCTTGCCTCACTTTCACAGGGCAAAAGGAGAGCAACATGGAGAAATGTGCTCCCATTTTCTTTATAAGTAATATCGCTTTCTCCTTTTTAAACATACTGTGGGCATTACAAAGATATGAAACAGACCACTTGCAGTGTGAATTAAGCAGTCGGCTTTCTGGCTATATGCCAAAGCAAAAGCCATCACACTCACTAGCCATATCTAAAAGGGTCCTTAGGATAAGTTATTTTCTATACAAGACAATCAGCCATCTACTCTATGTTTTACAAATACCGCATTTCCAAAGCATTGTTTAATAAACAGAGCCCTGTCATCCAATAACAGGGAATAGGGTGCTTGATGAATATACCTAGGATTTCTTATGGGTTGAAATAAGCATGAATTGATTATGTGGTATTTATTCTTTTTATTGCCAAGGCATTTATTAGACTATTTTTATACATGCTATTTAAAAAGCATCATGCTTTTTGCAAATATACACTTTAAACAGCACCTCTCCGGTGTTTTGGCATAGTTCCAAATATTGAATGGATGGAAGTGAAAAAAGAATGTAGAGAGAGAGACTAGTAGGAAGTTTAGCAGGGATAGTAGAGAGCTAGGTAGGGTGGAAAAAAGATAGCAAAGAGAAAACATGTTAACTGTTGCGCAACAGGAGTGTTGGTAGCTAGAAAATAGAGGAGATAGGAAAGTGGTCCATCAGTCACCACTGAGGGTGTAGCCTATCTCCGCCACAGATAAGGCCCACCTGACCCACCAAGTCTGCCCATTTTCACTACGTACAGTATCACCGCAGCAGACCCTATGTTCTCGGCTCACCCTCCCTTCCTTTCCACTAAGATTTCCTTATGCCTATCCCATGCATTCCCGAACCCCACCACTGTTTTCCCCACCACCACTTTTACTGGAAGGCTGTTCCAATAACCCACCACTCTGTTAAAAACACTTACTCACATTTCTGAATCTACCCCCAAGCTTCATAGCATGCCCTTGTTCTTGAGCACCTTTTATTTCTGAAAAATACTTCCTTTTTATACCTTATTTACCCCATGAGGTATGCAAGGTCTGTATCCTATTACCCCCCACACACACACACAGGGTGTACATACCGAGGTCCTTTAGGCTCTCCTTGTAGGGCTTTTGATGCAGACCCTGCATCATTTTAGCTGTCCCCTCTGGACTGCATCCACTTTATGTCCTTTAACTGGACACAGTACTCAAGGTGTGATCTTACCAGCAATCTATACATGGGCAACACCACCTCCCTCTTTCTACTGGTGATCCCTCCCTATGCACCCTAGAATCCCACTAGTCCTCCCAACTGGTTTGTCACACTGCCTGGCCACTATTAGCTCATCCAATATGATTATCCCCAGGTCTTCTTCCTCCTTGGTGTTCGTCAATACCACTCCATCCACTTTTTAATGTCCTCCTTTGGACAGCCTCCACTCTATGTCCTTCAGAGTTGTGGTCTCCAGAACTGGACAGAGTACTCAAGGTGGTATCTTACCAACAATCTGTACAGGGCTACACCACCTCCCTCATTCTGAGGGTGATGCCTCTTCCTATGCACTCCAGCATCCCACTAGCTCTCTCAACTGCTTTGTCACACTGCCTGGCTACCTTTAGGTCATCCAACATGATTACCACCGGTCTCTTTCCTGCTTGGTGGTCAACACCACTTGCTTGGTGGTCATCAATACCACTCCCACCATTCTGTACTCTGCCCCCAAGTTTCTGTGCCCCAAGTGCACTGTTTTCAGAGCCCTGGTGTTCTGTGCCTTTGTCTATTTCTGAGGGCTCCTTAGCTCTGCAGCAGTTTCAGATTTCTGCAACATGATTTCTTTATTTCTGTAGCAAAATGCAATCCTGCCATTGGTTAAACTAAGATGTGAAGTCACTGACGACATCAGGTGCTGAGCAAAGTGGAGGGGCTTCTGGATAAATGAGATGGGGAAGGGTGCTGGGCACTATGAAAAACTATATTTGAATGTAATTCAACAAGAATAATGAATTCTGCAGCACCACATATATTCTGCGGCATGATGCAAATTCTGCAGAAAATTCCACACGGCGGAACTGCACAATTCCAGGGGCCTTGATTGTTTTGCACTTTACTGCATTCAAACCCAGCTGCCATATGCTTGAACCTCCTCTAGTTCCAAGGTCTCTGCTCATTCTTTCCACCCCCATGCAGATTTTGGTGTAATCCACGGAGAAACAGACCTTCCTTCTGTCTCCTCTTAGTATGAGTCACCGGTATTCATAGTGGAAATCTGTAATGCCAGTTATAAAGACATCAAAGCGACCAAGTACCAGCAATGATCCTGGAGGCAAGTGAACTCTGTTTATCACCACCCTCTGTCATCTGTCCTCTAGCCATTTTTACCCAGTTTACCACCTCTGGACCCCACTCCTAGGCCAGACTCTGAAGTAGCCAGACTTGAAATAAAGAACAGTTACGTTTACACCATAACAGTAGATCTTCATGAGAATCTTTTTCATCAGGCCACACATATAGAACTGTAAATTGCCAGGCACTAGGACCACACAGAAACTTTGCAAGCAGTCCACCAGGAGCTGCACACGAGAATCAGACATCAGCTGCTACACAGATGTGGGCAGCTCCTGCTCTCATAGTTCCCCACTGGAGATCATGCTCAGAGGACCTCTCTACAGGGAACCAGGACAGAACCCAGGATCTGCAAACCAGGTGAGGCACAGAGCTGTGGGAAGACCATTAAAGAGAGGGACACAGCACTAATTAGAGTCTCGGGACTCTTAGGGGAAGGAGGGTGGGATGGCATGGCCTGAAGAAAAAGATTCTCTCAAAGATCTACTGATACGGTAAGTATGTAACTGCTCTATCTTCTTGAGGATATCTCTTTCATCAGGCTACACCTATGGAACGAGTACCAAGCAGTGCTAACCATAAAAGTCTGGGTGGCTGGAGTCTACAGGCCTAAGAAAGAAGGCCCTGAAGCACAGCTAGGCCAAAACCAGCCCTTTTCGAGATGTACTGTACAGACTGTAGTGTTTAAAGTGTTGACAGTAATACAGGTGACAGCTGCACAGATGTCTGCAGCAGACACGCTTGAAACGAGAAACACAGGTGGCATGCCTCTTGTGGAATGACCACAAACTACCCACATAGTTCCTTATCGTACTTCCTGTAACAGACAGTTATACAGTTTGCTAGCCATTTGGACAAGCACTGTTTAGAAACTGGGGTGCCCGCTTTCCCAGGGGTGAACAAAAATGGAAATTACATTTAACATAATTCTTGATCTTCTTGGACTAAGTCTCCACCTCTCATTTTACACTAATGGGACTACGCCAGAGACACTAGGATCCTAGGGAGCCAACAATCTTCAGGAGGCTGGTGCGGGATAGGACCACGCAGATGCGGCACCACGAGATAGCCATATAGGCCATCTCGCACTGACTCTGCAATCACCTTAGTATTTTTAGATCAAGGAGGTGCAGCGTAAACTAATGAAAGAAAACCTAATCCTAACTTCCAGGCATATGAGGCCGGATGACCCATGTAAAAGGGTAAATTCAGCAATGTCTTCACAGCCTGAACAATAAGGAAGGAAGACCAAAATAGAGCGAGTGAGCTCGGGGATGGTGGATGGGCATGTGAATGAGTGGTGGAGACTTTGTATAAGAAGATCAAAGAATTGCAAGCACGAATTTCCATATCTTCCTGGACCAAAAGTCTCCACCACTCATTCACACTAATGGGAGAGTACCAAGCTGAAAATCAAACCCCAAGTAGGGTGGCAGGAGACAGAGTTCACTCAGGACAGAAGTCCATAAGGACTGTCCTGCTGAAGCAAGTGAACTGTCTGGCATGGACATCCAGAACACAGTGCTTTTACAAAGGTATGCACTGAGCTCCAACTCACCGCCTTGCAGAAGTGTACACGGGTACATTACAAATGTCCACTAGGAAAGCTGCAACATCTAGTAGAGTGGTGCGACCCAGCCTTCCAACTTGACCTATGCCATGGATTAGCTGTGTTGAAGACATGCAACTAATTAAGCGAATGCATCTCGTGGCAACAGGTTGACCCAGCAGAGGCATGCTGAAAGATACAACAGTTGCTTGGATGCATATCTGTTCGTTCTGTCGATGTAGAATCGCAGAACTCTTACCATTCAGAAAAATGAAGGGAGCCGCCTTCATTCTGAAGTTAATGGAGTAAGTAGGAGAAGTAAAACTTGACTATCGTGTAACTGAGCCAGTGACATGCTATCTACTGGCTCAAGATGGATCGAAACATGCAGAGGTGTACTTTCACTGCTGAGTAATGCAGACCTGTGTTCGACAGGTCCAAGAGGCACCCTAACACCTTACTTGGTGGGTGACCGGAGAGTCCAGATGGGACTTGCACCCCAGAAGGAGAAGGAGAAGGAGAAGGGTTTCCACTTAGCCGCACAAACCCTCCTGGTGAAAGGCCTATGCATGGCTGAGAAGATGTATACGATGGTTTGGGAAACCTAAAACTTGCCCACTTCCATGTACTGAGGAGCCCGCATGGAGATGAAGGGAATGCAGGTTAGGATGGACTAAAGTCCCTGCATCAGAGGTCCACTCATAGAGGAGTCACCTCAGGGAACTTCCGACAGACTGTTGATCAATGCAATCATATCTGCCGAGGCCAGTCTAGGATGACGAGAATGATCCTGCCCCACTGTGCCTACAACTTGCAGCACCCTCTGATTTAAGGGAAGAGGAGGAAATGTTCTTGTCTACTGCAGTGAATACATCCTGACAGGAAACACCAGGTCTGGATTTCTGAAGCAGGACAGAGGCAGTTTTGCATTGAAAGGGAAGCAAAAGGAGCAGATCTGAACTGCCCTTCTGCAGAGAGAGGTAGGAGGGCACCCACCCTGCTTGCTGATGTAATACATCACAGCTCTGTTGTCCATCCAGTAGGATCACTTCATGGTAAGAGCAACCTTCAGGACTTTGTTTATAAGATAGCGCTCATGTCTATGAAATTTATGAAAAGATGGGATTGCTCCTGGCTCTACACCACAGTGTGAGGGCTCCCATGAGAGATTTTGTCCAAGGCTCTGTCATTTTGAATGGAGAACTGCAGATGCGTGGACAGAGACCACTGCTTGCTGCGGAGGACGCCAGAGTCCCAGCATCTGCTCAACCGAATGGGGCCCAAAAGAGTAATTTCCATGATGTAATGAGCCATCTGAAGACGCCGCTTTCTCCCATCCTCTTGAACGAAAACGCCACCCTGGAGGTATCTAGGAGGGTTCCTAAGAAGAGGAGCTGCTGGGAAGATGAAACAGGCACCTTCCCGAATCAGAAAACATCCTGAAGAGATAGAAACATAGAAACATAGATCATGTGGGAAGCTGTGGCAACTGCCTCCTGTGTCTCTTGCCAGGATGAGCTAGGTAGGAGCCAAATGTCCAGGAAGTTAATAGTTGAACGAGAGGTTTTAGTGAACGCCTCTGAACAGGTACTTATTTAACCTTCCAAGGTCGACAAATGGCACATGCTGCCTGTTATCTAGGAACCAGAAACAATGGAAATAGGAAGCTGTGCTCTGTCTCAGCTGTGGAACAACTTCTACTGCCCAGTTCCTGCAGAGACCCTGTATTCTCAGAAGTAAGGAGTGTATGAGAGGCGGATAGACTGGGCTGCCGCCTGGGTGGAAAGTCTGGGAAATCTACTAAATTAGGAACATTATCCCTCTTGGACAATCCTGATGACCCATATGTCCACTGTAATGGACATCAACTGGCTGTAAACTGAATTAGACGCCTCCTACCGTCAAGAGGTGTCCCCTCAGACAACTGAGGTGAGAACTGGGCTGGATCCACAGAGGTTGGTACAGGGTGCTTTGGGGCCCTGTGCCTCGACTGTTGGTTCCTGATAAAGGCACCAAGGCCTTTACCTTGAAAGGACTGCCTGTACAATAATGTCAAGGTCCCCATCCTCTGAGAGACATCAGGTGTTGCCTGTTTAAATGGTAACCTGAGGGCCGAACAGATAAGCACCGTCAGGAGACGTTAACCACCTGCTGCCAGCAGCAGCGCCCTAGAGGCTAAGAGTCGTAGGCATCCATAAAAGCTTTCAGCTGATTATTGGGCTATAAGCCCCTAGCAATGGAGCATTAAGATTCCGGGAGGCTCTCACCATTGCACTGAATGTGTTCCACAGGTGTACTCATACTGAGGAATGTGAAACTCAAAGACGAGAAGTCTGCTTTGGTCCACAGATGAAGACTGAAATGTTATGTGGACCCCATATCCCTGAGGAAAAACTGGAAAGAAGATCTTCCATCACACTGATAGAGAAGGCTTGCATTCCAGCCCATAAATGAGTCATCTGCTGTGTCTTCGACAACACAGAATAGGAGAGACTCATCCAGATCCACTTCTACCCCATAATAACCTCCAAAAGGCAGGTCTAGACTAGGAACATGGAGATGCCACCACCTGGATCTGCAAAGACTTCAGCATTATCCATGGTGCCAGTGCCAGACACAGCACCACCAATGGTGCCAGCACCACCCACAGTGCCAGACATGGCGCCGGCACCACACCCGGCACCTGAACGCTACTAGACCTGAAGAAATGGGGAAGAAGAAGCGTACCCATGCCAGCCCCTGCAGAAGTGAAAGAGTGGGTAGGCACAAGGGCACTGCACACATCTGGCCTGACTGACCCGCCGTGGCCCAGCGGCTCGAGGCCCGAACCAGATCCACTGGCCAGATGGTGTACTCCTGCTCTAAAAGAGCGGCCCAGAGGTGAAATTGCTCACGGAACCCCATCGAGGACACAGACTGAATCCTGTGTTGAAAGATCATGACCGTTAAGCGGAGCCACAGAGGAACCTACCAGAGTCAGTTCAGGCCTACCGCTCTCACCACCGGCGATCCCGTGCAGGCGTGCAGGCGGCAACCTCGAGCAGTACAGATTCTTCTTCCACTGACATGATGAAGAAGAGCTCGAAGGCAAGCGGAGCTGGATCCCGGAACCACTACTTTTGTGCTTCAGGCGGACTGTCCATTCCCCCATCGAGCACCGGACTGCCCGTGGTCAGACCCCCGCAAGGGCAGCGCACCAGACACACAGCCCTCTGCCATCACAGCTTCAAACAAAGTTTCCGCACCGTCACCACTACCGTCTAAAGTCGACTCCATTGATGGCAGGCTGCTAATTTCTTTTACTTTTAAATAAAAAAATAACACTAAAATGCTAGTTAAACAAATACTGAACAGCTATAGCTGCTGTCATACAGATGAAATTTGATTCCCGTCAGGTGAGCGATGTCGTCATCGAGCGCACTCGATGGCAGGAAAAAAAAGGAACTGGCGGTTGGAGAGTCGGCGCTGAGATAGCCTATCGGCGCAAGCTAGTCTGCATGCGTGCATGCACAGTCCTACCCAAGCACCAGCCCACCCTAAAGATTTTTTTCTCCCGGGTCCCAGCACCTCCGGCGTAGTCCCATTAGTGTGAATTTGTGGTGGAGACTTTTGGTCCAGGAAGATCAAAAAATTAAGGACTTTCTGCAGTCCTTCATGCGGTATATAAAGTACCCCAATAGTCTATGTACATCTGACGTATGGAGCAATGCTTCCCTGGATTGGCATGCTCAGGAAAATAAACTGGCAGGTGGCTGGTTTTATTTAAAGTATACTCAGACACCATCCTTGATAAAAATTTAGGATTAGTATCCAAAGACACACTACGGCCTTGGTGAAAAATCAAATAAGGAGGCTCGTACATTACAGCCTATAGCTCTGAAATCCTTGAGCACAAGTGATTGCAACTAAAATGCTTTCCAAGAAAAAAGAGCAAGCCACAAGTCGCAGCTGGCTCTAAAAGGAGTCGAAGCAAGCTTTTCAAAACAAAATTCACCCTTAGCTGTTCAACCGACAACCCTCAAGCACATGGAAAGCTGAAATGGCAGCCAAGTGCACTTTAAGGAATACTGCAGGCCTGCATCTTAGAAGAACAGCAGATACTCTAGAACCTGGTTAACTGGACAAGTAGATGGGTCCAAGTGATGAGAAGCGGCCCATACAGCAAATCACTTCCACTTCACAGAATAAGTGGATCTGCTGGAAGGCTTTCTGGCAGCCATCAGTACATCAGCCACTTTTGGGAAACCCCAAACTGGGCAATGGCTATGTTTTCAGAAGTCATGCATGAAGACAGATTTTAGGTCCAGATGGACCCGGTTCCTTGTTCCTGTGACAGGCCTTTGCACAGGGCAGATGCACTGGTGGTTCCACTGCCAGCTGTTGTAGCAGGCGAAGTCAGACTTGTCAAGGCTCATAGGGGAGCAATGAGAATCAGAGTTGCATCATTCATTTGGAGCTTGAGTAGCACTCTTTGAATTAGGGAAGGGAGGAAAGGCATACAGGAACCTCCCTTTCCAAAAGAGGACAATGCATCTTGACAGAAAGCGTCCGACTCTGGAGCAAGCGAGCAAAAAGTGGCAGCTTTGTATCGTATGTGGACCCAAAGGGTCCAACTTTGACAATCTCATCTGTGGATCAGATTTTCAAAAACTGAGGTCAGCAGTTCCCACTCATGCATCCTGGAATATGACCTGCTTTTTAGCCCGTCTGTCAAGACATTTTGGATGCCGGGAACATGTAATGCTGATAGTTCTAGACCATGCTCCACAGCCCAATACCAAACTGTCATCACTTCCCGTGTAGGGAATAAGAGTGAGCCCCATGAGAGGTAATGCATCACACTGACGCTGTCCATCTGTTCTAACACAGAACATGAGGACAGATGAGTCTGGAAGGCCTGTAGCCTACATGGAACAGCTCGCATGCATTTCTAGAACAATTATGTCAAGGTGCTCTCCACTGGGGTCCATGTACCCTGTGTCTGATGGGAGTCAGATGTGCACCCCAACCCCTCCCTGAGACATCTGTTAGAAACTGGTGAGGGAGGGATCAGAAGGAACCCCTTCACTGATTGCTCGGTTCCATCCACCACTTGAGCACTCTATGTACAAGAAATGTGACTAGAACCCTTTGTTCTACACCATCTGTGAGCCGATACCATTGACATTTAGGGCCCACTGGCATATCCTCATATGCAGTCTGGCCAAAGGTACTGTGAATGGCTGCTGCCATCAGGCCCAGAAGTTGAAGGAATGTCCTGGTGAAACATACCAGCTGTTGTGTACCAGCTGTGCATGGGCAATCAGGTGCTGGCCCCTCTCCAGAGGCAGGAAAGCTGAGCCTTGAGCTGTATCCAAGACTGCTTCTGTATACTGCAGGCGTTGACAAGGAGTCAACACTGATTCGGGTATGCTGACAGTAAGCCCCAGAGCATCGAACATCTGCATGGTTCATGCTAATGTGTGTAGAGCTGATCTTTGAAGTGGGCTTTCAACAGCCAATCATCCAGGTAGGCAAGGACAGACATATTCCTGCAAAGGGCTGCTGCCACAACCAAGCACTTGGTAAAACCTGTTACATAGAGAAAAAGCCAAAGGCAATATTCTGAACTGATAATGTTCTCCCTGGAATAGGAACCCCAAGTATTTTCTGCAAGGCTTGTGAATTTCATATGAAGGTAGGCATCCTTCACGTTGAAGGAACAGATGCAATCCCCTGCCTTCAACAGTGGGAGTAAGCCTTGCAGGGTGACCATTCAAACTTTTGTAATCTATGAAGAAGTCCAGATCCCTGAGATCTAGAATAGCCACATGTCTCCTGTCCACTTTGGGACTAGGAAGTACTGAGAGTAGAACCCTTGTTTGTTTGTTTAAAGAGCACAGGCTCCATGGCCTTATTTTGAAGCAACATCTGAATTCCTTCCAGGAGCAGAAGAAGGTGTTCAGGAGGATAGCGAGTTAGCACTGGCGGATGATCTGAAAGTGTGACCAAATGTTCCACAACATGTCCTTGTGCTATGATTTCTGGAACCCAGGCACCTGTGGTCACCTCCTTCAACTGAGTTAGTGAAAGGAGAGATCCTCTACAACCACCCCTGGAGGTAATGGTGGCTGGGGATGTAAAGGAGTCGGGTGGAACCGACTGTGGTGGCTCCTTCTGCACCACCATCTCTAGGGCTTCTGAATGGGCACCTGGGGTGGACAAGGCTCCTGGTCCCTTGCCCTGTCTGGTGGCGAGCTTTTCCTGGCACCAGCTGGGCGTAAAGGTACCCTGTGCCTACCCCTTGGTTGGGTATAGTAGAGGAGTGCATTGACTTTACAGTGTTGCCTGAGGCCTGAAGGTTAGAAAGCATGTCTTGGACAACAGAACCAAATACAAACATATGAAGAAGCCAGCAGAAGAAGGCCATTTGGTCCATCTAATCTGCTGATACTGCAGGATCCACAGCTTGATCTACTGACCCTGCCCCCACTTCTCCCAACCTTTACATCCTCCCTACCCATGATCCTTACCTTCCCCTATGCCTATCCTAGCCTCTCTTGAAGCTGCCCACTGTCTTCAAAGACCACCTCTTCCAGCAGCACATTGCAGAGTGTCCCTCTCCACGAAGTGTTTCCTGACCTCCCTCTAACCCCCAGCTGAAGACTGTGCTCCCTCACATTATGGTTGCCACTTAGCTTAAACAGACCCTCCTTACCCATCTTATTTATCTCTCAAGTACTTGAAGGTCTCAGTCATGTCCCTGTTCTCTCTCTTCTGACCTCCAGGGAGTACCGTTCAGTGCCCTCAACCTCCCTTAGTATGCCTTACCTGCTAACTCACTATCATATTTGTAGCCCTCTTCTGGACTTTCTCCAAACAGTTTATGTTCTCCAAAGAGGCACAAAAATAGTGTGTTGCCACATCTTGAAACTCTGGTGGCCCTGGTGGCGACTCCTTGCAGGCGTGAAGCTTGAACTTGAGGTTGAGCTGAGTGTGCTTGCCAACCCCTGACAGGAGAGGCATTTGAGGGCCTTGCATCGCCCACAAACTTTACACATGGAAAGAGTTCTCCTAAAAGCTAACAATTACTTTTTGTATATTATTTTTATCTCTCCTACTGTGCATGTCCCGTCCACTTCCTGGACAGCCAGCCTGCCGTTGACTTCTCCACTGACTTGCCATCCCCTGCTGCTCCGTTGTCCGGCGTATCCCTTCGCGGGGCCCACCCAGGGGCTACAGGAGGAGATCGAATGCGGTAGCACTCCCTTGCATCTAGGCGGGCGTGAGAGTGCAGCCTGAGCATCGCGGCAGAGAGGCATGGGGAGGTAGGGCTGCAGTCATCGGTCGGTGGCGTGCTATTTTCCGTTTTTTCCTTGTTGGGCCACGTGCGGCGTTCTTGTAGTGCCTCCAGTCTCACGGGGCCACTACAGGCGATGCATGACCCTAACCCACCCAGGAGAGGAGAGCAGTCCACCGGATGCTCAATCCTCTCCTCCCTTGCCAGCCCTCAGCGACCAGAGTCCTTTCCTGAACCCGAGTCGCCGGCGTGGTTCGAGTGTGGCATCCAGCGCCTCAAACCTCTGTGCCACGGGCGGTATAATTAAATTTTTAAAACCCCAGCCATACAAGTGAAATATCTCCTGGGGAGCAGAGCAAGGTGTTGGAGGTTGTGGATTTTCTCTTGCCTCCCATGGTCATATACTCTGGGGCTGCATTATACTTCAGCCTTTCACTGGAGCTTTACAGGTGGCACTGATAGCGATTTTTTGTATCATTATTTTATTCTCTTTTTTGTCCTACAGGCCACCTAACCTTCAGCTCTATCTGGCACACTCCTGCCTCACCTCAGCCATCCCAGAACAATACCCCCGACTTACCCCTCGAGGTGGGGCGATGCCCGATCCAGCTCATCGACTGGAAGAGCAATGCTCCCTAGCTTCCGCCCCAGGGCAGGGTTCTGGGCTGGGGCGGTGCAGTGGAACTGAGATTGGTCAGTGAGGCGACTGAGGCCATTAAGGTCCCGGGTGCCAGGTGCGCATCATCTATGGCAGCCTGCAAGCTATTTCTTGGACTGCCCCACGGGCAGGAGCGTGCAATGAGCGCCTGTCCGCCCTGCCCCTCTGGAACTGGCCAGTTTGTGCTACCCTGGCCTCCAACAGGAGTCTCTAAGTGCGGACATGCACCCAACCCTCCCCAGAAAAGGAGCAGCCCAGCAGGCACTCTATCCTTCTTCCACCGGCTGGCCTTGACTTCCTGGGTTAGTTCCGAACCAGGTGGCCTAACGTCATAAGCGGAAATCCAACTGCTGCACTGGTGGGCCAGCTCAGATAGTGATTTCTGACACCCAAGTACAGCTCACAGTGGGTTCTTGTTCCACTTACCGGAAGGGCCTACAAGATCCTGCCTCTTGATCATTATTAAATACATGCTTACTTACTACTAAAATCTATTATTAGGAGGCGACACAGCCCTACACTCCAACTATAAGGGACTGGCAGGATCTTATGGCGGAGGTTTACAATATGGAGAGGTTGACTTGCTCATTCGACACAATAAGGAACAGTTTGAACTGTTGTGGAGGAGATGGATATTATACACTGGGGAGACAGGCCACAGTTTGTGCCTTAAGGTGGAGGGAGAGATATTTGGACAAGAGAGACAGGCAGGGAAAATGGGTCACAGATTTTTTTTTTTTATTCCAGTCTTTTAGCAGAATGTGTTTAATAAAATGATGTGTTTCTTTTCTTTCTTTTTAGTTGCCCTTCATCTTTCCATGAACTGAGTTAAATTATTGATTTCAGTATATTATATATAGAGACAAAGAACCTCTGTGCGCAAGCACTGAGGCAATAGTTACCCAAAGGGCATTTGGCTGGAAGCCAAGTTTCAAAAAATACAAAATCACACATGCCCCCAAAATGCAAAGCATCATGGGCTGCATATGCAAATCACCACAGAATATTATACTGGTTCAACTTTAAGCAGAAATGCATGGTGCTGAAAGGCTCACACAGTTTGCAAAGGGTGCCAACCCTTTGCAAACTATATATATGACTTGTGTATGTACTGCACTCAAAATCTTTATTCTAAAATCTTTATTTCCTTTTTCATGGAACTCTTCTTATAATAGCAGCCTGTGTCCGACTATTTATTTAAAATGTTAATGGATTCAAGATGCGTTATGTTCTGTTTTTGTACTGTTTGTATGACTGTTCACCATGTAATTTTCTGAAAAATTTGTATTAAAGTAAAAAAAAAAAAAAATAGGGTGTTGCACGTCTTTCACAAACCCTGCCAGCCTAAGCCATGAGCACCTCCTCAGACAGATGCCTGAGACAGCAGCCCTGGTAGAAGCATCAGAAACATCACAGGTCATGCGAAAAATGCTTGCCCACACTGGCCCCAGCAGTGAAAGCCTTACTGAGCTCTTGTTTGGGGTGCCCTCTGGCAAAGCTTGTGCTGCTGCCTTAGTGCCTTGGCCTTTCTCTAGAGTGTGTTCTGGTACTTAATCATATGAACCTGATAGTTAGCAATCCAAAGGCCCAATGAAGAGGAGGCAAGGTCCTCTGCCTATCACATCTATCCTCCTGGACTATCAGGAGAAGGAGCTCAGGTGCGTGAATGCCCTGACCCATCATAGTCTGCCTCAGGCTGGGTGGCAAAAAAACACCTCACAGAAGGAGCTTCCTTGGTATGGCTGGGACAACATTTGGCCTGTACCAGGCAGCAAAGGTAGCATCCTCCAGCCAGGAAGGAGAGGTGGTACCACAACAGGAGGAGAATCAAGCAACTCCAGGAAGGCTATTAAAATTTTCTTGGTGGTGCCCTGCTCCTCTAGGTCAAAGCCCGTGACAATCTGTAACTGCTGCATCATGGTGAGGAAACCTGGGTCCTCTGGTGGGGACCTTGGAGTGTGGACCACAGAGTCCTCACTGCAGGTGGACACTGCAGAGCTGGTCCCCCAATAATGGCTCTCTGCATAGTCCTCAAGCTTCTCCTCATCTCATGCATTATTAAGTAAGGATTATATTCAAATTCATAGTCGAGCAGGTCGATGGGCACCAGATAGTGCGCTGGTGATGTCGGTGGTGCCCTAGGCGGTAGCTAAGGCAAGGCTATACTATGCACTATCAGGAAGGATTACTTAGAGTCCCATTGACAGGCCCCTTGGAACGGGGAAGGAGGTTACAGCGTCTAATCATATCTGTAAATGAAGACCAAACCGCCTCAACATCAGTGCCTGTGTGGTCGCGGGTGCGCTGGTAGTACTCGATGGGGGCTGGGTTCCCAATGTCAACAGCAACATGCCAGCCATACTACGTCTGGAAGTGCCAGCACCATGCCACAACCTTGGTGCTGTGCCAATGGTTGGGGAGGGGCGGTGTTGCCGCTGCTAGCAGTCGACAGTGCAGAGAAGGTTATATCTGCTGTGTGTAGAGGGTGACCTGGAGCACACCAGGGATTTTTTCTCCTTTTGTCTGGGTGCTTATGTCTGTGGCTCCCGACAACTTGTCCCGGGATTTCGAGGATGTGGACCGGGAGACTGGGGCAGCAGCAGTAGCTGCTCTTCTGCAGGGCTCTTTCTCCCACAGGGCTAACTGCTATTTCAGAAGATGTTTTCCTAGGGCCCTTTTTCATCATCGCTGGATGGCAGAATTGAAATCCCTCTAGACCAGGGAGGTTTTAATGTTGTGGTCCAAGCCTAGGCAACAGACAAGCCATCGTGGAAGTCGCCATGGTAGAGCTGCCTGCAGTCACAGTGCAGATTCATTTTGACAGTTCCTTTGATGACATGCAGGTCATCAAAATCACTTATAAAAGTGATTACTTTGTTACAGAGAAAAATAAAATGGCTGCTATTGCAGCACCGCTTTCAGTCAGCAGTCCGATGAGTATGGTTGATGGTGGGAAAAGAACTGAGGAGAAGAGGGGCTGCCCAGTTTATGCAGCAGCTGATGTCGAGTCATCATGGGCAGCCCTGGTGGACTGTTTGCAAAAGTTTAAAAGTGGTTCTAGTGCCTGGTGGCTTATAGTTCCGTAGGTGTGGCCTAATAAAAGAGATATCCTCCAAGATCTGTTTCATTATTTTTTAACATCTGTAAAGTGTCTGAAGACTGCAAAAAGCAAACTGTGCCATCCTGCAGGTTTTTTTTTTTTACCTAAAAATTCTTTCCTGCTGTGTACTTCATCAACAAACACATTTCCAGACAGCCCCACTGCAGCATTGTCCCTGAGAGCAGCACATTTCCTTTAACAGATACACTGGCAGTCTGAGCACAGAAAGCAAGTTTTAAACCCAAGATACAGCGGAGCCAATCATGATCTAACACAGTAAATGACATGTTACAAAATACTGCATGACAAAAGGGCTTAACTGCCTTTGAATTAGCGAAAGGGGAAACTGTTTAACCAGAAAGAGCAGACTAAGCTAGAGCTCATTTCCAGGTGCGACCTGGGAGCACAAGGAAGTTAAGTGACTTGCTCTGGGTCACAGAGTATGCAAGGAGGGTTGATGGATTCAAACACAGGTCTCCAGGTTTGCAGCTCAGTGCCCTTAACCACTACACTATATAATTACACTGTTCCCAGAAGTATACTACAGCATTACTACATTGCATTCTACCTGGTGCTGCTGTATGCTGCAAGGGAGACCTTTGCAATAGCTCAGCTTTCCCCATGTCGCTGTGTGCCTGATCTGCAAAAGCAGGATAACTACGGTAGGGATAACAACACTCTAAATGGAGATTCCCCCAAATCAATGCCTAGGTGCAGGGGTTAAAACACTATCAGTGGTTAAATAAATCCACTAGGGTGCTAGTGTACTAATTGCAACAGCTTAATTACAGGCACAAGATGCTCACATCTCCTTCCCTTCACTACAGCACTTCCAACGTAATAATAATAAAATAAAAAAATCGAATATCACTTTTAACTACGATAATGCCATTCATGCAAGAATACGCAAATGTAATTACTAACAATGGGTGCTTGCGAGGCAGGCATAATGTTGCATCACTTCTGTGTGCCCTGACTCCACCAATTCAAGGTGCCAAGATCAGTTCCAAAACTTATGTCTCCAGATGGCAGTGAAGGTTCCTGGCCCAACACCAACAGAGCTAGGGTTCAGTTTGAGAAAAACTTTCACAATTTTTATTACCATTTTCATTCATACAACTACACTACTCTAAACAGGCAATACTTACATGGGTGAATAATCAGAAAAGTACTTGGCTGCTGCCACCAAGCTCTGCTTTACTAAGCTCACTTCAATCCTAGGGCAGACTCCATAGATTCAATCTGATTGAAAATTATGTCTCTGGAGTCCACCTCAGCAGAACCACATTTGAACTGTATCCATAAATGGATTTCACACGGAATTAGTTCCATCACTAGAAACACCTTGTAGGTAAGCAATCTGTCACAACATAAACACAAGTTGGCTACAGCCAACTAGTTTTGTAACTCTGCAGGGCCTACTTAACATAGGAGCCCCTTGAGTATGAGTATAGACATCAGGGCACAAAATATCCCTTTTGAGCTGAAGAGGCCTTTAAGATCCCCGGGAGAAGTCCAGCATGAAATGCATTCTGGGATATTTCTAGATGGCTTAGAATTGCCACAGCTAGATGAAAAGCAGAAGACATGGTTAGAGCACCCTCACAGTGGAAGAATTAAGTTGGGCTCGAATATGCTCAAAAAGTGAAGACAGTGGGACAAGACAGGCTACGGTTGAATATTACAGAAGTATAGTGCCCCATGGCATTAAGACTTTGCAAGCCATGGTAGAGGAAGCACAGGAGATGGGCACCTAGCAGGAACTTGCTACCAAGCCACAACAGTAGTGATTCCCAAACCAGGTATGGACCATACAACATGCTCGCTGTTAGCAATGAGGTTGGAAACATTATTACCAACACTAATAAACGAAGATCAGACAGGCTTTGTACTCTTATAACATTAGAAGGCTACTAAACATAGTGTGTTGGGGGCGGAGGCACTCTCTGTGTCAGGAGAGATTCGTGCTGTCCCTGGATGCAGATAAAGCCTTCGACAGAGTCGAATGGGCATAAATGTACCAAGCACTGAACAAATCTGGAGTGGGAGAAGGGTTCCAGGAACATGTAAAATTACTACATGCAGTACCTAAGGCAAGGGTCATGGTAAATGGTGGCCTGTAGGGAGAATTCCACTTAGGGAGGGGCACTAGACAGGGGTGCCCACTGTCCCTTTGCTCTTTGCCCTGGTGATAGAACCCTTGGCGGAATACATCAGAAAACAACCTGACATCAGAGGGGTCGGAGGAGGAGAACAAGATATCATTATAAGCGGATGATATCTTGATGTGTGTGACGAACCCAGAGCGATCATTAGTTGGCATTAGAAGCACTGACTGGATTTTCCAAGTTTTAGGATACAAAATAAACATGGAAAATCTAAACTAATGCAGGCTGGGGAGGGACGCAAAGAGAGAAGAAATTTAATCTTTAAGAGAGTCAATACCTATATGACACACTTGAGGATAAAGGTAGGCCCACAGATTTCAAGTCTGTATCTACTAAATTATAAAGGCATGTTAGAAGCGTTAGAAGGAGACCTAAAAGCGATGGAGATCTCTCCATCTCTTGGATGGGGCAGCTTAACTTGTTAAAGATGAACCTGCTCTGCTAAATATTATACCCTATTCAAATGCTGCCCACAGGATTTAATAGGAGAGACCAGCAGAAACTGAGACATAATGCACCATCTTCCTATGGCAGGGCAAAAGACCAAGGATGGCCTTAAGAAGACTAAAAAGGACAACTGCCAAAGGGGTCTTAAATTCCCAGACCTAAAACAGTACTATGAGGCTGCCCAACTGAGACTGATGAGGGAGTGGCTGCTAGGAACTAAGGAGCAAACTGGGTAATCCTAGAGATGGGGAAGACGAAGGCTCACCCTAAATTACTTATATTGGGGGCTAAAAAATACAGGACTAGAAGGACCTGAATCTGCTGGTACTACACACACTGCAGGCATGGAGAATGGCAGTCAGGATTGTGAAAGGATAGGAGGATAAGACAGTTTTAGCACCAGTTAGCAATAACTTAGAGTTTATACCGGTATTAGAAAGAGTTTGCCCAATGGGAAACAAAGGGAATCAAATATTTTGCAGACATGCTAGGTCGGGGAGGATAAAAGAGTCAAAGGACTTAGTTCACACAGGCGACACAGAGGACGACACATGTTCAGGTATTTTCAGGTGAGGGTGCATATGAGGCAATGCATAGAACACATCTAGAAAAACTGAACCTACATGGCGACAGAGAGAGAGAGAGATAAATGTCATCACGAACAAACCCCAAAGGACTGATGGCAAAATATATGCCCATATAGAAACCATGCCTAGCCCATCCAAGGGGTAAGGCAGCAATGGTAACGAGATGTTGGAGAGGAAATCACAGAAGAAAATTGGGAGGTGTGTGCGTAGTCACACATGGGCTACTGTGGTACAATAAATACAAAGGAGCTCACTGCAAATTCATACACAGAGTATACATGCCTCCAGCGGTGGTGCACAACTTCTCACTAGAGAACTCACCCATGTGTGGCAGATGTCAGTCAGCGAAGGAACATACATACTACACACCAACAGGTAGCACCAAGGACTCCACCAGCTCAGGCCCAGCGTAAAGCTGCGACCGCTACACCGAGAGCATCAGCACCTCTGAGGCAACGGACAATGAGGGATGCTCAACTGAACACCTGGTGGAGGCCAACTGTCCACCCGATCAATCATGCAGGCCTCCGTCTCAGCGAGACTGGAACCAGTGAGATTTGCTCCCCTCAGTACGTACAGTACGAGGGAAGACCAGGAAGGGCCCAAAGTTCTGGCCATGGAGTCCCAGGGCCGACACCACCCTCTGAAGGTGGGAGGATCCCGACCTACCTTCATCAGCAGCTCTCAAGGATCCAGCAGTCCAATTGTAGAAGCAGGCGTCGCCAGTTGCCCATGTCGTGTGATGGACTCAAGCAGATTAAACAGATTATGGCGATTCGTCACACTCCTTCGACATTTCACAGGGGCACTGACGCATAGGGCACGCCCACCTTAGATTTGAACTATGCCCCAAACCAGACAAAATCGTGCAAACAAAATAAGAAATAACTACAGAACAGACTCGGCACCACAGAAATAATGAAAACAAAAATAAAACGGCATTACGGGTTCTGAAGAATCTACTGCATCTAGTAGTAGCGGTGGTAGAACTTTCAGCAAACTTCTGGCGCAGGATAAAATGGCTCAGCTCCCACAGGGTGATGCACCTCAATGGAAAAGAAGAACTGATGTGGTGGAGGGCTGGTGTCAGTTATTAGCCAACCCGTGACCACCATGCAATAAACTGGCTTGAGGGCAGCGCCATCCCGCGCCGGCTCCTCCTCCTTTGGAAGCAGAAAATAGCTTAAAGCTATAAGCTATCCACAGGGTCCTGGCACCTCCAGCTGGACCTACCAGTGACGAATGGTGAAGATTAATACATGTAATATCTGTGATTGGCAGCACATTTTAAAACGAACTACTAATTCAGGAGGGACACTTGACAGAGATCACAGCTAGCAGTTTACTTACAAACTGAACTCCCACATCAGACAGGAGACAACTGACTATCCTTGCAGTGGGTGGGCAGTAGATTCACAAAAGCCTGGCTCTGATGCCACAATTTGACCCCCACCCCCAAAACACCTCTCCATCAAACTTTGTAAAAGCCCTAGTATGTAGGTTCATTGACCAACTGAGAGAAGAAGGTAAGGACAGCACAGGAAGGGATCATAGAGGTTCCGTGGCTGGTGGTCAATTTAAGAAATCAGTTTCTGCTGCAGCATGGTTGTAAGACAGAAGAAAAATTACTCACCTTAGTAATGTTGTTTCTTCTAATGGAGTCTTGCTGTATTCTGACAATAGCAGTGAGTCCCAACCTTCGAACTGCCCTGGAGATGAAAGAGTTAACTTTCCATGCCAGGCATGGAACGCTGAGCTCGAGCTCGTTGAGACTCTGTCTGTTGCTGTTTGAACTCAAACCATCAGATCTTTACAAGCTAAACTCACTAAGAGTCCTGTGTGGAAGCTGTAAACCTACACTAGCAAACTGGCTACTAAATATAACAAAAGATTTTTGGTCCCAAAACAAAGACTCAAATCAGGAAACCCAAAATATGAAAAACACAACACCCACTCACCCAAAGAAAAGAGGGTGATAATAAAAGGTGGGGCACCTCCTGAGTGCTAACACTGCTACTGCCCACTCACATCCCAAAAACAAAGGTTCTGAGAGGGGAAGGCGGGGGGTCAGAATACAGCAAGACTCCATTAGAAGAAACAACATTATTAAGGTGAGTAATTTTTCTTCAAACAACATGAAGTCTTGCTGTATTCTGACAATAACAACTACCAACAGTACCTCCATGGAGGAGGGACAGAACCTACTTAGGAAATAGGCTCTGAAGCACTGTTGTGTCAAACCCAGCATCACTCCTAGCCTGGATTTCCAGATAGTAATGCTTGGTAAAGTGTGAACTGTTTTCAGGTAGCCGCTCAACATATCTCTAAGATAGGAATATCCCTGGCAGCAGCCAGGAAGCAGCTGTACCTCTGGTAGAGTGAGCCCTCAGGCCTGAGGGTGGAATCCTACCTAGTTTTCATAGCAAAATTGAATGCAAGAGACAATCCACCTGGCAATGGACCTTTCAGTAGCAGGTTTTCCTTTACCAACCTCACCATAAGTGAGGAACAGTTGGAGGAGTCAAACCTGTGACCCTTGAGTACGTTCTATGTAGTAGCTAAGGGCTCTTTTCACATCAAACTGTGCAACCTCCTCTCACCAGAGGAGGAGTGGTCAGTGAAGAACACAGGAAGAGACAGATTGGTTAAGGTGGAAGTCTGAAACCACCTTAGGTAAAAACTTCCTGTTGAGTCCTGAGGACCACCTTATCTCTGTGGAAGAGATAAAATCAGGCTCCGCTGGGGGCTTGTAACTTGCTTATCGCCTGGCAGAAGTGATGGCCACCAAAACAGTTTTCCAAGTCAGTACTTAGGCTCTGCTGAGGACAAAGGCTCAAAAGGGGTTGCATAAGCTGAGCAATGCAAACATTAAGGTCCCAAGCAGGGCATGATCCCTGAATGGCGGATTGGTATGAAGTAATCCCTTGAAAACTTGGAGAATACAGGGTGAGCTGAAGAGAAGGCGGCTTACCTGCTGAAAGAAAAGCAGCGACAGCTGCCAGATGCACCATAGTGTAGCTGGTCTGAGTCCCAAGCTATTCAGATGAACTATATAGTCAAGCACTGTGGGCAGGTCAGCAGACTCTGGGAAATATGCTTCCCAGAGCACCATATGGAGAATCTTTCCATTTGGAATTATAAGTAGTTCTGGTGGAAGGCTTCCTAGAAGCCTTTAGGATATCCATAACACCTTGAGAGAGGTGTAAATCAGCAAACTGTAACTCTTCAAGAGCCAGGCCTTGAGATTGAGAGATTTGGGTACCAAACCCTCCCTGAGCACAGGTTAACAGGTTGTAATTCCTGGGAAGAGACAAGGGAAGGTGGACTGCTAAGGACAACAGAAGAGGTACCAGGGCTGTCTGGCCCAGTCTGGAGCAATCAGAATCACCTTGCAGGGTTGAGCCTGATTCTGACTAGCACCTTTAACAGGAGAGGGAAGGGAAAAGCAACAGGAACTTCCCTTCCCAATTGAGAACCGGGGCATCCAGGGGCTGAGCCCAACACCGGGACCTGCAGCAAAGAGAGGAAGTTGGTGATTGTCTGGGGCTACAAAAGATCCATCTGTGGGTGCCACATCTGGAGAAGATCACCTCCAAAACCAGGGGATCCAGTGACCATTCGTGATGGCCCTGAGATATCCTGCTGAGAGCACCTGCCAGGACATTGTCCTTGCCTAGGAGGTGTACTGCTGTAAGGGAGGTGTTCAGGAATAGGCCAGAGACCACAACTTCACTGCTTCTGTGCACAAGGCCGAGAGCCGAGTGCCCCTTGCTTGTTGATATACCACATTGTGGTGGTATTGTCTGTCCTGATCTGAACAACTTTGTTCTGAACAGACTGGAAAAGCTTTAAGTGCTAGAAACACTGCTCTGAGTTCCAACAGATTGATGTGAGCAGAGATTCCTGAGAGACCACAACCCTTGGGTGGTCAGGTCTCCCAAGTGGCCCCACCCCAAGAGGGAGGTATCTGTAGTAAGGATTAAAGAGTGATACTGAGTGACAAAGGGACTCCTGTCTTAGATTGTCCTGATCCTGCCACCACTGCAATGCCTGGATCAGGGTTCGAGTCACTGGTATCAGTTTGGTCAGAGTGTCCTTTTTCTGAGACCAAAAGGCTCTCAAGTGGAACTGAATGTCCTCATCTGAAATCTTGCTCCCTGCACCACTGCCGTAGAAGCAGCCATGTGCCCCAGGAGCTGCAGAAAATGCTTTGCTGGTCGAGACACCGGTAGGGTGAATGAAGAGGCCAGTGTGATAAGGGTCCTTGCCCTGTCCAGGGAAAGAAGGCTCTTGCCTTTTCTGTATCTAGCTCTGCGCCTATGAAGGTGAGGAGCTGAACAGGCTCTAGAACTGACTTTGAAAGATTCAGAAGGAAACCTAGAGAGTGAGCAGTTGCTGAGTTATCTGTAGGTGTAACTTGACTTGGTCTGGGGACTGGCCTACTATGGTCAGTCGTCCAGGTATGGGAAGATGGCAATCCTTTGCCTTCTTAGGGAAGCAACTACTACTGCCAGGCATTTTGTGAACACCCTTGGAGCAGAGGTTGAGGCCGAGGCACTGCTCTGGTGGTAATGGCCTGAGGGTAGCTCAGACCTGAGGTATTTTAGGTAGGGAGCTCTGATGAGAATATGAAATGGGCATCCTTGAGGTCCAGGGAGACTAGCCAGTCCCCGCCTTAGAGAGGGTAGAATTATTCAAGAGTCACCATTTTTAACTTTGGCTTTAAAAGGTGCTTGTTTAAATATCGGAGATCCAGGATGGGCCGGCATTCTCCTGTCTTTTGGGGGTAAGGAAGTACCTGGAGTACAATCCTTTCCCTTGTGTGGAGGTGGAACCCTTTCTACAGCTCTGAGAGCCAAGAGGGAAGAGACCTCTGCCTCTAGGGCAAGTGCCTCTGAAGGATTTGCAGGTGGAAAGGATCTGGTTCTCATCTTTGGAAATGTTTTGAAGCTGAGAACCAGTCCCGGCTTACTACTTCCAGGACCCATTTGTCTGATGTTAAAGACTTCCAGTCCTGGACAAAGTAAGCCAGCCTGCCCCTACAGGTGGTGGAGAATCGGCCCTGGCAAGCGCATCAGGGTGCCTGTTTGGCAGGGGTTTAGGCTGAGGGGTGGAAGCAGGCCTGCCTGTACCTTCTGCCTCTCCTCTAAAGAACCCCTCTGAGCATAGGCAGAAGAGGAGGCCTGGGCTTGGTAGAAAGGCCTATGAAAAGGCCTGCCCTGGGATGCTGCCTCTGAGAAGTGGCTTGCCTTTCCTTGGCCTGAGCACTCCTATAGGTGGTCCTGTATTCATCCATTTTCTTCATGTAGTTCTCTGTTTGCTCCCCAAACAGAGAATTACCAACAACAGGAAAATCCATGGCCTTAGTCTGGGTATCCTGAGACAGGCCAGTACATCCGAGCCAAGCCATCCTACTGAAGGGCCACAGATGTAGCCATGACTCTAGATGAAACATCATTGAGTCCAATGCAGCATGGAATTGCACCTTGGATGCCCCAATACCATCAGCAGCTACCTGCTCCAGCTCCTTGGCAAGCTGGCCAGGGACCTGTTTAGCTAAAGCCATGACAGTGTCCCATCTAGATTTCTGATATCTAGCTGTATAGGCCATATAATTGGCCTGCCTGAGTCCCAAGGATGCTGCCATGTACTGTTTCTTTGCCATGGCATCAATCCTCCTGGAGTCCTTATCTGGGGGTGTGAAGCCAAGGGCATATTAGCCTTATCACAGGCTGCAGCCTGTACTACTCAACATGGCTGCATTGCTGGGTAAGAAACTCCATATCTGATCCTGACAGAGTATACCTCTTGTCCATTCTTATCCACAGGAGGTATAGAATTAGGAGTCTTTAAAATTTTAAATGTCTGTTTCCCAAAAGACTTGTGTGGGAATAGACAGCCTCCTGAACTCTGGGATATCCATCATTTCCACATAGTCAGGCTCCTCCTGGTCATCCACAGCTTCTTCCATAGGAAGCTGAAGGGTTCAGCCACTTTCTTGTAAAACATGAAATGAGAGGGGACTCAGAAAGCCTAGGAGGAGACACTACTGAAGGTCTGTCTGGGGAGATGTCCGGGTCAATGGGACATCCAGACTTCCATAATCACATTCACTTTCCTCATACTCTCCTTCCTCCTCCTCCGGTTCATAAAATTTCTCAAATCATAATCCAGAACCGTGGAACTGGCGGACAGTGCCTTCCTGATGGTGCGGTTCGGACGGAACGAGGATAGCGACTGAACAATTTTTATCGCTTTGGCTATTTCATCAGCAGTTGGAGAAGAAACTTTTGGATCCACACCAGCTGATTTATCCTTCTTGTTCTCTTAACGGAACAGACTCCCGGAATCGGTTCTCCTTTTCCCCAAGAGTTTCGCCTGGTCAGAGGCACTCCTTCTGGTTCACTTTGAACCAACCGGCTGGCCATCCGGGTCAGCAGACTTTTGGTCTCCTTTCCTGAACCTACCAACTCTCTTTTCTAGGGTAGCTGCAGGACATTTTTACAAATCTGGCAGTCTGAACCGAGGTGGTCAAACCCAGACAATAAACACAGGTGGTGTAGGGTCAGCCTTAGCAAAGACTTCCCCACACACACTACAGTGTTGAAACCCAGTGGGCCGTTTTTCTTTTGGGTTTCTCAGACATGGTGCCAGTACTAACAAAACTTACCCTTTTAATGGCAATCCGCCAGGCAAGACACACTCATGGTTCCTGACCGTGTTACGGGTCGTGGAAAAACCGTAGTAAAATCCGCTTTTTTAGAACCGATAAGAACCGTAACCACACTCTAAAAGTAGAAGTAAAGATTTTTAAACAACCTGATCGGTTCAAACCGAACCGATGAAACGTTACAAGTTCCACACAGAATAGAAAAACAATATAAACCTATCTAGTACTCACGAATACCACAGACACAGACTGAACCGACAGGTTGCGGTTTTAAGTCGGTTGAAAACAGAGAAAACAGACTTTAACCGACAAATTGAACCGAGCAAGGAGAAATCTCCAGAGTGACTGTTAAGTGAGTGGGAGTAAAGAATCTGACGGTTTGAGTTCAAACAGCAACAGACAGAGTCTCAACCGAGCTCGAGCTCAGCGTTCCATGCCTGGCATGGAAAGTTAACTTTCATCTCTGGGGCAGTTCGAGAGGTTGGGACTCACTGCTATTGTCAGAATACAGCAAGACTTCATGTTTGAAAAGACTGTTTCATGGTTTACTGAACAAAAATGGGATTCCACAACTTCGGTGGTGCCATGGAGCTGTAATCAGCGGGTTGAAGAGAGCTGCCTCCTACTATAAGATATAACAACCACCACCATCACCACCTAAACCCATAAAAAGCGAAAACTCACAGAATTTAAATCACCTTGGTGCTTCAATTTATGTCGAAATCCTCAAAGAATCTTTACTAGCCTTTGGCAGAAGACACAGGCGCTGTAGAGGGAGCTAGCTGAGTCAGAAACAGACCCAGCAATAATGGATCAGAACAAATGTACCGCCAAGAACCAGCTGGACTTGATTTTGCAAGCGATCCATGAGTTCCGATAGGAGATGCAAAATGCTATAAAGACCTATGGGCCGGATTTGGGGTCTTTACAGGAGCGCACAGATGAGGCAAATCAACAGATTTCAATTAACTCGAGCGCCAGGATAGTTTAGAGGTCTCAGTCACCACCCTAGCCCACATGCAGCTGCTTACAATACAAAAGGCGAAGATGCCGAACATAGAGGAGATGGAAAATCTGAGATTTTATGACATGCCTGAATAGGAGGAGGAACGGACATGCTGGCATTCTTAGATCATTTTCTCCAGATGGCACTTAACCTTGGGCTGGATTATCCAATCGATACTGAAAGGGCTCACTGAGCACTGGGCCCTAAGCCTGCACCAGACAACGCCTTCGGTCGATCATTGCTCGATTCTGAACTATGCAGTAAAGACTTTCTTCTGCAAAAAGCTTGTGCAAAGAAACCATAATGTACGGCAACAAGACTGTTTGTGGACAACGACTCGCCCCTACGCCTACTGGCTCAGAAGAGAGCACATTCCCTTGTTCCCCTGCCTCGAGCTAATAATCTAAGATTTAAAACCCCTTATGCTGCCAAGCTAGTGGTCACCTTTCCTGCTGGCCCTCAAACTTACAACTCAGCAGAAGAGGAGAAAAGACCCGAAGCTCGGGGTTTGTACAAAGAACAAGAACACTGCAGACCTCCAATGGACCCAGTCTACGGGCAGGAGGCCCCGACTACTTGCAATGGAGAATCCAGCTTTAACAAAGAATCCAGCTTGCCTCTAGAAGACATTTTGACACAGATTCAGCAATGCCGCACAAGCTTTCTCAACTAAAGACCAACTAAGAGAGGAGCTGTGGAACAAATGAAGAAGAAGAGCTTTCTACAGTAGAGGTACAGGTTGGTGGAGTTGTAGCGTGCCTGGGCAGAGCGGGGGTGAGACTGGGGGACCTGCTGGCTCAGTGCTCCCCTTCATCCTGTGGGCAATACTTAATATAAAAATATATGAATTCCTACCTGGGTCTTTTGTTGGTGGGTCCAACCAACCTAGCAGGAGACTTGGAAGGTTACTGCAGGAGGGGAGCTAGTGTTGGTGGTTCTGGCCTTGCTGCCCCCACCTCCTGACCTGGGTCCTGTCTGCTTACTTTCCCCTGTTCACCTCCAAATGCGATATCATTGCGGGATGAAATGAGGACTCCAGGACTTTATTTCTGTCCCTACCCAACTTGTGATTTGTAATATCAGAGGCTGCTATATAGCCTGCAAATAATTAAAAGAGAACAAGGTTTTGAGACTAATAAAGGACCTTTATCTCACTTATATTTCTAGTAAAAGAATATAAATAATATGAAAATAAACTACGAAATGAGGCCATGGGGGAGAGTATGGAGGGTTGGACCTTCCCAAAGAACTTGGCGTGAGGTTTCCCCATCACAGTATCCGATTCTCACGTGGCAGACAGAAGTCCCTGGCCAGAGGCCATTCTCAGGGAAAGGGATGGTTGTGAGTGGGTCCAAGTGAGGCAGCCTGGGTCGGGAAAACAAGCAGGGAAACTGATGGCCAACAGGTGGGACTGGGTGGTTCTGTCCCTGCCCTCCTCTTGAGCCTGGGCCTTGGGTTTCCCTATCTGCCCCCGGATACTCTAGTACAAACTATCGTTTTGGCTTCTATCTTCTAAATGATATTCAAAGTACAGGAGGCAGAACCCACTCAGTGGGCCATGGATCCTAGAGACAACGTATAAACAGAACCACAATACAGTGCTGGTAATTCACTGAGGAGAGTGGGGGGTGATAGGGCCCGTTTCTGTGGTCCTCCCCACGTTGCTCCCCAACAACTTTAGCAACTACATGGCCCCAAGCTGTTAACTGCAGCAAACCAGAGTGTTCCACCATGGAGTGTATTAATTTAATGTGGGAGGACACCACCGGTTACCCGCCAGAGACAGAAAGATCTTTAATTTTGTAGACTGGCCCTGCCAGGAACCATGTTATCTCTTGGGTTGTGAAGTCCACTTCTGGACCCCTTGGAGGAGCTTGAGTCTGGGAGAGTTTCTTGGACCAAGGTTAGTGAGCCCCCATCATCACAGACATTAAGGCCAATTTTGGGAGGCGGAAATTGACAGGTAGAGGGAGAGAATGAAGGGGTAATGCACATCTACATTAGAAAGAAGGCGCTTGTCAGAATGACATGTAAGAGGAATGATAAAGGAAACAGATACTAAACTTATACTACATTGGGAGGGTAATTCAGTGAAAGGAGGGAGCTTCCAGCCCTAGAAAGAGCAACAGCTCATGATGCTACCACTTTCAATGGTGTGTCACCTCTAGTGATAACCATGCTGCTGGGGCTTCGCCCCTTGAGACAACTTTCCCCACACCAAATGGGAAATAAATCTCAACTTATCTGGGACCAATTTTAGTGGATCCCAGAGGGTACCTAGAATGGGCAGAAAGAAGCCACTTCCAGATTGGAAGTCACACAAGTTCTTAGTTCTAATAAATAAATAATTAAAAAAAACCTTAACTTTAGTTCCTCAGTTCTAAGGAACAAATAAGGTAGAGGATGGTTAAAGCCCTGCTTAGTTGAGGAAATCTTGAATGTTTTGATTAGTTATGACCACTGTTTTGGTCAATTTTTCTTAAGATATTTACAAGGAAAATAAGACACACACACACACGGTGAGGTTCAGTTGAATTTGATTATTTAAGGTGGTTGGGGAGGGCCGCCTGGGAGCAGAGGGATCCAGATTTCTCCAGTTTTGATCTTCTTCCGGCCAGCTACATTGGGTCTTTCGGGACGGCTGGGTTGAAGCAATAGTCGGTAGTGCTCTTCTGGAAACATCTTGGTGTTCCGGCCTGCTCCCTGGGTGGTCCCTTCCTCGTCTCATGTTCATTTACAATGGTGGTAAACCCCGTCAAAATATTTTCACAGAATGTAGATGGTCTACATAATCCGATCATGCAAACTCGTTTTATGCAATATGTGGAAACAGGCAGCTGAGCTCTACCTCATACAGGAAACCCACTTGTCTGAGGGAACATAAGAAATTGAAATGGGGTCACCATTTTAGAGTATACACATCCTCTCACTCAAGTGGCCATAGGAGGGAGTGGCCATATTGGTACCCCGTCCGGAGGACCAGGATACGTTTATAGATACACAAGGCAGATGTGATAATTAAGGGCATCCTCTACTCACAGGAGGTAATACTGGCTAGCGTCTACTTCCCTCTTCTGTCCACCCTCCGATTATGTGCTCTTTTCTATATAAAGTTCTAGATATGTTAAAGATACTTTAATAATGGGGGTGTCTAACATAACTCTTTCTGCCCAGCTGGATTCCTCTAACCCCAGCCTACAGAACTTAATGCGTAAAATACCCAAGAGGTACGCCAGTTCACTTGGGCATAGAACATTTGGAGAAAACTTTCCCATCTGCCCCTGGTTTTACTTTCTATTCCGGATGCCATCATACCTATTCCGATTAGATTATTTTTTTATAATGTGTGAACAACACCTTACTTTAGTTCAGAATATCACTTTAGGGCCTCGTCTATCTGCCCACCACCCATTGATTTTAAAAATAAATATAGGAAATCCAAAAACTTAAACTCTGGAGCTTTAACCCAACATTATTCGAGATCCAGAATAGATGAAATATATGCAAACTCGAATCCCACAGGTTTTGAGTGATAATAGTGAGAGATATCTGATCCTATACAATGGGACACATTGAAGGTGGTTATTAGGGGTGAAACTATAGCTTATACATCTCGTAAGAAATGTAAACTAGAAGCCTCATATAACTTTCTGGTAGAGCAACTACAAACCTGCCAGCTTCTTTATAGAGAGGAATGAAGTATTACTAAGGAAAATTAGGAAACCAAAAAGAGATACAGAAAATCATGGATCAGAAAGTCCTTCAGACTTTAAAACAATCTAATTATGAGGAGGATCCAGGGGACCCCACCTCGGACACGAAAACAGCGGCAACCATCTTAAAAATTAAACATCTAATCTCAGGACACGTATCACAAAGATGAACACATTCACTCTGCTTTTGCTTTTTTTTTTTTAAATTATTATTTGTTTATTTATTTTTTATTTTTGCTTTTTTACCAATCCTTATACAGTATACAGCCCTCCCTTTCATCTAATATGGCTGACAAGAGAGCAGAATTTTCTCTCACCTCTCCTAAACTTTTGGAATCCCAACAGTGACCTTGGAAACCCCCATAAGTGCAAATGAAGTCTTGCATCACATTCAGGTTTTAAACCCTTAAAGTGTCCCTCGGACGGTTTCAAAGCCAAGTGCTTTAAAAATTCTTGTGACACTTTCTTCCATCTTCTTACCCACATTTAGAGCGGTGGTGGAGGAGGCCCCGGATTATGCAGTAATATCTCCTCTTCCCAAGCTGGAAAAAGACATCACTGACACGGTCTCATACTGCCCAATTTCCATACTGAATGTGGATTATAAAATTTATATGGCTATATGGGCTTCAAGATTGGAATTATGCCTTCGGCACTTATCCACCCTGACCAATCTGGCTTTATTAAAAATGGAACACCACTGATAATATCAATCGAACCATGTTATTATTAGAATATATCCATTCAGACAGATCCCTTCCACCCTGCTGAGCCTAGACACCGAAAAGCATTTGACAGGGTGTCTTGGGACTTCCTCTAGGACACCCTGTCAATTTTATCATTTCCCGATTCATTTAAAATGGCTTCAAAACATTTACTCCCAACCTCGGGCCTACATACGAATAAATGAGCCCTCTCCCCCAATAGGACTCAGCCAGGGACTCTACAAGGCTGCCCTCTTTCCTCCCTTTCATTTGCCCTTTATGTGAAGCCTCTAGCCAAAGCATTGATGGACAGATCACCAGATTGAGGGACCCCCTGAGACAAAAATCCTATAAGGTTTCTTTGTTTATGGATGATATTCTTCTAACTGTCCTATCTCCCGAACAATCAATTCCGGCTACATAGGAGATCCTTCAGGAGTTCAAGAAAGTAGCAAATTTTAAATATCCCCAAAACAGAGGTTTTATTGTTATACTTCCAACCATCCCAAATTTTAAAACAATCTTTATTCTTAAAATGGCTCTGCATCAAAATTAAATATTTGGGGATTCATATTCCCACTAACCTGGAACACCTGGAGCTGGTTAATTACAAATCGTTGTTACTTCTCATCCAAAGTGATTTAACCAGATGGCGAAGACGAAAAAATTACTCACCTTAGTAATTATGTTTCTTCTAGTGGAGTCTTGCTGTATTCTGACTATTGCAGTTAGGTCCTGCCTTTCAACTGCCCGGAGAACAAAGGTTAACTTTTCTATGCCTTGCATAGAACTTTCATCTAAGCTCGGTTGAAGCCCTGTCTGTTGTTTAAACTGCAACGCGTCAGATCTTTACGAGCAAAAACTCACTAGGTGTTCTGTGTGGAAACTGTAAAATTTTTAATAGCCAACTGGCAAATATATATATAATGTTTCTGGTTTCAAAGTAAGACTCAAATCAGGAAAACCAAAAACAAAATCACATCTAAAACACAACATTCCACCCAAACAAAAAGAGGGTGTAAAAGGACACCTCTAGGGTGCCAACACTGCTCATGCCCACCCACATCCCAAAACTAGGTTCTGAGAGGGAGGCTGGGGGGGTCAGAATACAGCAAGACTCCACTAGAAGAAACATAATTACTAAGGTGAGTAATTTTTCTTCAAACAACATGAAGTATTGCTGTATTCTGACTACTGCTGTACTACCAAACAGTACTTCCACGGAGGAGGGATAGAACCTACTTTGGGAATAGGCTCAAAGTACTGCTGTGTAGGCAAGGCATCACTCCTAGCCTGGATATCCAGAGGTAATGCTTGGTGAAAGTATGGACTGTTTTCCAGGTGGCTGCTTGACAAATTTCTAAGAGAGGAATATCCTGGCAGCAGCCATGGAAGCAGCTGTACCTCTTGTGGAATGAGCCCTCAGGCCTGAGGGTGGAGTTCTACCCAGTTTTTCATAGCAGAATTGTATACAAGAAACAATCCACCTGGTGATAGAACTCTTAGTGGCAGGTTTGCCTTTACCAACTTCTACAAAGGTGAGGAACAACTGGAGGATTCAAACCTGTGACCTTGGTGCGCTCAATGTAGTAGCTAAGGGCTCTTAACATCCAAACTGTGTAGCCTCCTCTCTCCTGAGGAGGAATGGTCAGTGAAGAAATCAGGGAGAGATACAGACTGGTTGATGTGGAAATCTGAAACCACTTTAGGTAAGAACTTTCTGTTAGTTCTAAGGACCATTTTCTCTCTGTGAAAAGAGATGAAATCAGATTCCACTGACAGGGCTTGCAATTCACCGATACATCTGGCAGAAGTAATGGCTACCAAAACACAGTTTTCCAAGTCAAGTACTTAAGCTCTGCTGAGGACAAAGGCTCAAGGGGGTTGCATAAGCTGAGCAATGCAAACATTAAGGTCCCAAGCAGGAGCAGGATCCCAAAGTGGGGGACTGGTGTGAAGCAATCCCTTGAAAACTTACAGAATACAGGATGGGATGACAGAGAGGAAGGCTTGCCTACTGACAGGAAAGCAGAGACAGCTGCCAAGTGTACCTTGAGGATAGTTGGTCTGAGGCCTAGGCCATTAAGATGGACCATGTAATCCAGAACCGTGAGGCAATTCAGCAAAGTCTGGAGAAATATTCTTCTTAGAATACCAAATGCTGAATCTTTTCCATTTGGAGTTGTAAGTCTTTCTGGTGGAAGGCTTTGAGAAGCCTTGAGGATATCCAGAATCCCTTGGGAAGATGCAGATCTGCAAACTCTAACTCTTCAAGAGCCAAGCCTTGAGATTGAGAGACTGAAGATTCAGGTACCAAATCCTCCGAGAGGATGTTAACAGGTTGTAATTCCTGGGAAGAGACAGGGAAGGTGGACTGTTAGAGACAGCAACAAGGGATACCATGGCTGTCTGGCCCAGTCTGGAGCAATCAGAATCACTTTGCATGGTTGTAACCTTATCTTGACTAACACCCTGAACAGGAGAGGAAGGGGAAAGCATAGAGAATTTCCTTCCCAGTTCAGAATCAGAGCATCCAGGGGACTGAGCCCAAGACTGGGGTCTGCAACAAAGAGAGAAGTTGGTGATTGTCTGGGGCTGCAAAAGATCCATCTCTGGTGGCCCATCTAGAAAATCACTTTCAAAACCAGAGGATCCTGGGCCCATTCGTGGCGGCCCTGGGATATTCTGCTCAGTGCATCTAGTAGGACACTGTCCTTCCTGGGAGGTGAACTGCTATCAGAGAGGTTTGCAGGGAATAGGCCAGGGACCACAACTTCATTGCTTCTGTGCACAGGCCGTAGACCAAGTGCCTCCTTGTTTGTTACTGTACCACATGGTGGTGTGTTGTCTGTTCTGACCTGAACCACCTTGTTCTGTACAGATTTGGAAAAACTTGCAGTGCCAGAAACACTGCTCTGAGTTCAAGAGACTGATGTGAAACAGAGATTCTTGAGGTGACCACAGTCCTTGGGTGGTAAGATCTACAAATGGGCTCCCCAGCCCAACAGGGAAGCATCTGTGGTGAGTATCACTGAATGAGACTGAGTGACAAATGGAACCCCTTGTCTCAAATTGTCCTGATCCTGCCACCACTGCAAGGCTTGGATCAGGGTTCGAGATCACTGGGTTTAGTTTGGTAATGGAATCCTTTCTTTGGGACCAAAAGGCTCTTAAGTGGAACTGAATGTCCCTCATTTGGAATCTTGCTCCTGGACCACTGCTGTGGAGGCTGCCATGTGGCCCAGTAGCTGAAGGAAATGCCTTGCTGGTCGAGACACCTGAAGGGTGAATGAAGAGGCCAGTTCCATAAGGGTCCTTGCCCTTTCCAAGGGAAGGAAGGCTCTTGCCTTTACCGTATCCAGTTCTGCACCTATGAAGGTGAGGAGCTGCACTGGTTCGAAAACTGACTTTGGTAGGTTGAAAATGAATCCTAAGGAAGTGAGCACTTGCTGGGTCACTTGCAGATGTGACTTGACTTGGTCTGGAGACTGACCTACTATGAGCCAGCCATCCAAGTATGGGAAAATGGAGATCTTTTGTCTTCATAGGTAGGCAACAACTACTGCCAGGCACTTTGTGAAGACCCTTGGGGCTGATGTTAGGCCAAGGGCATTGCTCTGAATTGATAGTGGCCTGAGGGGCAGCTCGAACCTGAGGTACTTTCTGTGGCAGCACCTGATGGGAATGAGTAGGCATCTTTGAGGTCCGGGAGGCTAGCCAGTCCCCTGGCCTTAGAGAGGAAGGATAATTCCAGTTACCATTTTGAACTTTGGCTTTAAAAGATGTTTGTTCAAATATCTTAGGTCCAGGATGGTCGCCACTCTCCTGTCTTTTGGGGTTAGGAAGTACCTGGAGTACAATCCTTTGCCCCTGTGTAGGGTGGGAACTCTCTCTCTCTCTATAGCTCTGAGAGCTAGAGGCAGAAACCTCTACCTCTAGGGCAAGGGTCTCCGAGAGATTGCAGGTGGAAAAGATCTGGCTTTCATCTTGGGAAATTTTTGAAGCTGAGAACCAGTCCTTGGCTTACTACTTCCAGGACCCACTTGCCTGATGTAAGAGACATCCAGTCCTGGACAAAGTAAGCCAGCCTGCCCCCTACTGGTATAGGAGAATCGACCGGGCAGACCCATCAGGGTGTCTGCTTGGCAGAGCTTTTAGGCTGAGGGGTGGATACAGGCCTGCTCATTCCCCTTCTGCCTCTCCCTCTACAGAACCCCTCTGCGAAAAGGAAGAAAAGGAGGCCTGAGTTGGTAAAAGGCCTTTGGAAAGGCCTGCCCTGCCCTGGACTGCTGTCTTTGAGGAGTTGCTTGCCTTTCTTTGGCCTGAGCACTCCTGTAAGTGGTCCTGTATTAGTCCATTTTCTTCATGTAATTCTCTGTCTGCTCCCCAAACAAAGAATTACCAATTACAGGAAAATCCATGGCCTTAGCCTGGGTATCCTGTGAGAGGCTAGTACATCTGAGCCAAGCCATTCTCCGAAGAGCCACAGATGTAGCCATGACTCTTGATACATCATTGGAGTCCACAGCAGCATGAAACTGTATTTTCGATGCCTCAATCCCATCTGCAGCCACCTGCTCCAGCTCCTTAGCCAAGCTGGGCGGGAGCCTGTTTAGCCAGTGCCAGTACAGTGTCCCACCTGGACTTCTGGTACTAACAACTGTAAACCATATAGTTAGCCTGCCGAGTCTCAAAGATGCTGCCATGTATTGTTTCTTTGCCATGGCATCAGTCTTCCTGGAGTCCTTGTCTGGGGTGTGTGATGCCAAGGGAATGTTTGCCGTATCACAGGCAGCAGCCTGTACAACTAACATGGCTGCACTGCTGAAAAAGGAACTCCATGTCTGAGCCTGAGAGGTGTACCTCTTGTCCATTCGTCTGTCCACAGGAGGTACAGAATTAGGAGACTTAAGAATTTTTGTGTCTGTTTACCTAAGGATTTGTGGAGGGAACAGTCTCCTGGACTCTGGGATGTCCATCATCTCAACATAATCAGGCTCTTCCTGATTCTCTGCCTCCTCCACAGGAAGCTGGAGGGTATCAGCCACCTTTCTGTAGAACATGTAGTGTGAAGGGGACTCAGTAAGCCTAGGAGGAGAAACACCTGAAGGTCTGTCTGGGGAGATGTCCGGGTCAATAGGCACATCCAGACTTTCATCATAATCATCCTCATACTCTCCTCCCTCCTCAAACTCCGTTCGTAAAATTCTTCCAAAAGTATAATCGAACCGAGAGACGACCGAACGAGCCCCTGCCAGATGGTGCCGGTTCGGTCGAATTCAAACTAAGCGACTGCACAATCCTAATCGCCTTTGGCTATCATCGGCAGTCAGAGTATGAGATTCTGGGTCCGAACTGGTCGATTTGTCTTTTCTTTTGTCGGAACAGACTCAGAATTGTCTCTCTTTTGCCAGTAGTATCACCCTGGTCACAGGGCACTCCTTCTGGTTCGGTCGGGAACCAAACCGGGCTGGCCATCCGGGTCAGCAGACTTCTCAGCCTCCCTTTCCCTCAGTCTACCAAATCTCTTTTCCAGGGTAGATCTGGGAAAATTCTACAAATTTGGCAGTCTGAATCGAGGTGGTCAAACCCCAGACAATAAACACAGGTGGTGTGGGGATCAGCCTTAGCAAAGACCTCCTCACACACACACACACCTGCAGTGTTGAAACCCAGTGGGTCAGTATTTTCTTGGGTTTCTCAGACATGGCCAACTAACCAAAAAGCGTACCCTTTTTCGGCAATCCACCAGGCGAGACTCCCCTATCGGTTCCTGACCGTGTCATGGTCTTGGAAAAACAATTAAATCCGTTTTGTTTTTTAGAACCGATACAGACCCGAACCACACTCTAAAGTAAAAGTACAAGTTTTTTTTTACCTCAAATTGATCAGTTCAGCGAACTGATCCACAATTCTAAAGTTCCACACAGAAAACAGAACAAAACCCTATCTAGTACTCACGGTACCACAGACAGAGACTTGAACAGACTATCTGCGGAACAATTCGGTGAAACAGGCCGAACCGACACTTCAACCGACTTTTGAACCGAGCAGCAGGAGAAATCTCCAGAGCGACTGTTCAGTGAGGCGATAAAGAATCTGGCGGTTGCAGTTTAAACAACAGACATGGGCTTCAACCGAGCTTGTGATGAACATTCTATGCAAGGCATAGAAAAGTTAACCCTTTGTTCTCGGGGCAGTTGAAGGCAGGACCTAACTGCAATAGTCAGAATACAGCAAAACTTCATGTTGTTTGAATGAATCTTACCTTTTTCAATGTATAGAGACTATCTGGATGAATATTCTCCTTGCCTTTTATATTTATTCCAAAATATTCCAGTCTTCTAGTCCGATTCTATTTTAAATCTTGGAATACATCAATATCTAAATTTATTTGGGGAGGACAGAGGCCTGAAACACGTTTCTCCCTACTTCAACTGTCGGTGGATCAGGAAGGAGTCAATCTACCTAACTTGAAGCTTCATGCAATGGCGGCATTTCTTAAAAAAAATTTATTTGGCTGTCTGTCTCACAACACACTGGCCCTTAGAGATATAGAATTTTAATAAATGACATATGATATTGAAAAAGCTGCATTTACCTCTAAGGGACATGCCCCCCTTCACAATTTTATCAATTACACTGCTCAAATTTTAAAAATATAGTATAATCTAAAACAACACAGCTCTTAAAGAACTTGCCTTTTATCATACATTAGTATTGGAATGAAAATTTTCATCCTTCAAGACTAGATATGACCTTTGCCTCTTGGAGAAGGTGGGGCTTAATTATTTTCATCAATTCACGCAAATTCAGGAACTGTACCCTTTACTGACCTAAAGGAAATACAGACTCTCCGGCGCAGATGCCTTCAGTTATGTCCAGGTGAGAAACTACATCTTATGGCAAAGGGAGGTGCCCCTAAATTACCTACTCCCTTACCTGCATTGTGGGTTTACTCAGGGACACACTGGAGGCCATCCTGAGGAAGACTCACTGGCCATTTATAAACTCTTAAGGGACTACCTGGGAGGCGCTTCTCAGTCGGTGACAGATGGCTGGAATAAAGACCTGGATATAAAGAACCCTCACACACTGTGGCAGAAAGCATCCTTAAAAGGCAATTAAAAGCACATCTTCAAATATGTGGAAGAATTTGCTTGAAGTGTCGCTCCAGATTTTTGCTCCCCAGCAATCCTAGCTAAATATCTCCTGCTTTGTACAGTTGATGCTGGAGAGACTAATTGTAAATTAGCAGACCTAGGTCATACTTTATGGCTTTGCCCAAATTAATGTTATTCTGGTATACCCTACAGGAAGAGCTACGGGAATGCCTGGAGGAACAGGTAGAACTAACAGTAGAAATGGTTATACTATCAATTTATCCATCTCACAGACCTCTATGGCACCATACCTTGCTTCCTTTCTACCTGTTGGCAGCAAAAAAGCCATAATCCGTAGGTGGATGTCCACCAAAATACCAGAGTCTCTGAATGGCGACAGATTGTTTGGAGATCTACAGACTGGAGGCCTTACGGCTGGACTGCATAATTAACAAACATCCTTTTAGAAAATGACAAATGTAGGTGTTCTATATGGCTAACTTGATCCAGATTTTTACCTTAGTGAACTGGGTGATGTGTGGAGTTAATGGTTGTTCTGACATAAGGGAAGATAGTGTTTTGTATCCCAACCTGCTTCTCAGTTCATAAGGTCCATGGCCTGGGGACGAGGCTTGGACTACGGGTGCCAACTGGTCAGTGAAGGAATTCCATCTGTGAAAATTTAACTGTCTAACGAAGAATTAAGGAATATTTAGGGTATCCATTATTTATTATATGAATCAATTGCTTATTTCTGAAAAAGTGAAATACTAGCCACAGGATAGGTTGCTGTTAATTGTATCTTAATGTATTTCTGACGACACGTAAATGTATGTATTATTCAATGAATGTGCCTCTCAAAAATGAAATAAAAATAAATTGGTTTCCACCTCTAGTGAGGATGCAAGAGACCACAGCCAACAGATCCATCTCATACGCCTCCTCTTGCACAGACAGCAAACTCCAGGACCGTCTTGGTGGTCACTTCCATGGCCCACAACTACACTGCTGACCCTCGGACATCTCACACCCCATGGCATACCTTGGAGAACCTGCAGCTTCCACTCCTAAAGCTCAAAGCATGCATGGCCTGACAGTAAGGGAAATGCACCACGCCGTGGTTCAGGCCCAAGCAGTCGTGACACGCAAGCATAGTGGCAAGCTCCAGACATTTTCTACCTACACCTTGATAATTCAAAGGTGCCATATAAATAAAATTATTATTACTACACAAAATGCACCTCTTAAATTGTAACTTTTCCTTGTTCTCATGGCAAAAATTCAACAACAAAGCAGCAGAGACAGGAGAGCAAAAAGAAAAGTCAAAGGCTGAAACAAACCTTTGACAAAATTGTAAAATCGCTTAAAAACTCAGCAGACTCCTCACTCACTAACAGGAGCTGTGAAGGAGGAGACCTGCTTCTTCCACTGGAAGAAATGATATCACTGCAAAGGGGAGGAGTGGGGATCACCTGGTTGGGTGATAGGAGGAGTTAAGCTTCAAGACTGTTCCAGTGACAGAGTATCCTCGGTGGAAGCCGCCCAAATGTGGATGGTGAACTGAATATACTGTATCTAGGTAGTCAAAAGAAAAAATTACTCACCTTAGTAATGTTGTTTCTTCTAATGGAGTCTTGCTATATTATGACATATGCAGTGAGTCCCAACCTTGAACTGCTCGGAGGTGAAAGAGTTAACTTTCCATGCCAGGCATGGAACGCTGAGCTCGAGCTTGGTTGAAACTCTGTCTGTTGTTCTTCAAACTCAAACTGTCAGATCTTTGAGCTAAACTCACTGAGGTCCTGTGTGGAAGCTGTAAACCTACACTAGCCAACTGGCTACTAAACATAAGAACACATTTTTGGTCCCAAAACAAAGACTCAAGTCAGGAGACCCAAAAATGAAACACACACACCAAGTCACCCCAAAAAGGAGGGTGAAAACAACAAGGTGGGCATCTACTAAGTGCCAACACTGCACTGCCCACCCACATCCCAAAACACAGAGGTTCTGAGAGGGGAGGTCATAATATAGCATTAGAAGAAACAACATTACTAAGGTGAGTAATTTTTTCTTCAAACAACATGAAGTCTTGCTATATTATGACATATACGAAACTACACAGCAGTACCTCCATGGAGAAGGGACAAAACCTACTTAGGAAATAGGCTCTAGGCTGGCCTTAGCCGAGCATCACTCCTAGCCTGGATGTCCGAGGAGTAATGCTTGGTAAGTGTGAACTATTTTCAGGTAGCTGCTTGACATATCTCTAGAATAGGATGTCCTTGGCAGCAGCCAGGAAGCAGCTGTACCTCTGGTAGAGTGAGCCCTCAGGTCTGAGGGAGGAACCTTACCCAGCTTTTCATAACAGAATTGGATACAAGAGACAATCCACCTGGCAATGGATCTTTTAGTGGCAGGTTTCCTTTACCAACCTCACCATAAGTGAGGAACAGTTGGAGGAGTCAAACCTGTGACCCTTGGTATGCTCTATGTAGTAACTAAGGGCTCTCTTCACATCTAAGCTGTGCAGCCTCCTCTCGTCAGAAGAGGAATGGTCAGTGAAGTACACTGGAAGAGATATAGATTGATTAAGGTGGAAATCTGAAACCACCTTAGGCAAGAACTTCCTGTTAGTCCTGAGGACCACCTTATCTCTATGAAAGGAGATAAAATCAGGCTCCACTGACAAAGCTTGTAATTCCACTTATGCGTCTGGCAGAAGTGATGGCTACCAAAAACACAGTCTTCCAAGTCAAGTACTTAAGCTCTGCTGAAGACAAAGACTCAAAGGAGGGTTGCATAAGCTGAGCAATGCAAACATTAAGATCCCAGGCAGGGGCAGGGTCCCTGAATGGAGGGCTGATGTGAAGCAATCCCTTAAAAGACTTGGAGAATACAGGATGAGCTGAAAGAGAGAGGGTTTACCTGCTGAAATAAAAGCAGACAGCTGCCAAATGTACTTTTAGGGAGCTGGTCTCAGCCCCAAGGCATTAAATGGACCATATAATCCAGGACTGTGGGTAAATCAGCAGATTCTGGAAATATGCTTCCCAGAGCACCATATGGAAAACCTCTTCCATTTGGAATTATAGGTAGCCCTGGTGGAAGGTTTCCTAGATGCCTTCAGTATATCCATTACACACTGAGAGAGGTGTAGATCAGCAAACTCTAACTTGCATAGAAACATAGACTTTGACGGCAGATAAGGACCACTTGGCCCACCCAGTCTGCCCATTTCCCTACCTACTGGATAAGCTGCAGATTCTAGTTAACCAACAGCCTATTTCCTGCAACCTCCCACTATAATTGCCTTATGTCTGTCCCATGCATGTTTGAATTCCTCCACTGTTTTAGACCCCACAACCTCTCCAGGAAGGCGGTTCCATGTGTCCACACTCTTCCATGAAAAAGAATTTCCTCACATTACCCTGAGCCGTCCCCCTCTAACTTTAAATTGTGCCCCTTGTTCTTACACATCTCTTTTCTGAAAGGTGCTACCTTCCTGGACTTGTTGATTCCCTTGAGGTACTTAAAAGTTTCTATCATGTCCCCCGTCCCTCCTTTCATCAAGGGTATACATATTAAGCTCTCTCAATCTCTCTTCATATGGTTTCTGATGTAGACCCTGCACCATTTTAGTTGCCCTCCTCTGGACTGCTTCCATCCTGTCTATGTCCTTGCGTAGATGAGGTCTCCAAAACTGCACGCAGTACTCCAGATGGGGTCTCACCAACTGTCTGTATAGAGGGATAACCACTTCCTTTTTCTACTTGTGATGCCCTCCCTATGCATCCCAGTATCCCCCTAGCTTTTCCCTACTGACTTCTCACATTGCATACCCACCTTTAGGTCATCTGATACCGACTACATCCAGATCCCTTTCCATTATTGTTGTTGTTAGTACCTCCCTGCTATTGTGTACTCTTCTCCTGGATTTTATTTCCCAGGTGCATTACTTGCACTTCTTTGCATTGAATCTAAGTTGCCATATGTCTGACCATTCCTCCAACCTTGCCAGTCCCTTCTCATCCTTTCTACCCCCTTGTGTATCAGCTCTGTTACAGATCTTTGTGTCATCCATAAAGAGGCATACCTTTCCTTCTAGACCCTCTGCAATGTCACCTATAAATATGTTAAAGAGGACTGGACCCAATACTAAGCCCGAGTACTCCACTAGTAACCTCCTTTCTTCAGAATGTGTTCCATTCACTATTACCTTCTGTGTCCTGTTGTGCAGCCAGTTTTCTACCCAGGCTACCACCCTGGGACCCACTCCCAGGCTGGCTAACTTGATTATTAATCTTTTGTGCGAGACTGTGTCAAATGCCTTGCTAAAGTCTAGGTAGGCCATATCCACAGCCCCTCCTGGTCTATTACTTTGGTCAGCTCTTCAAGAGCCAGGCCTTGAGATTGAGAGATTTGAGATTGGTACCAAACCTCCCCTGAGCACAGGTTAACAGGTTTTGATTCCTGGAAGACACAGGGGAAAATGGAATGCTAAGGACAGTAGGAGTGGATACCAGGGTTGTCTGGCCCAATCTGGAGCAATCAGGATCATCTTGCAGGATTGAGATCTGATTTTGACTAGGCAGGCAGAGCAAAATTTATTTAAAAGACGCCCAATCCCGGAGGCTCTGAGCCGTACAAGGCATTTAAACAAACATATTTAACATAATAAATATATAAATTTACATATAAATACAGATCATTACAAAAACTAAGCCTAACGATAAATCCATATCTAAGCATTAAATGCCTTAGAAAACAAAAAAGCCTTTAACTGGGCCTTAAAAACATCCACCGATGAAGCCTCTCTGACCATAGTTGGTAAGGAATTCCACAGAGCAGGGGCTGCGGCACAGAATGCTCTATCGCTGGCTGTTTTCAGCCTAGTTCTGGGAATGGTCAGGAGGCATTCACTGGAGGAACGAAGAGGCGTGAGGAGGGCAGGTGACAGAAGGTCTAACAGGTAACCAGGGCCCTGTCCGTGTAGGGCCTTATAGGTGAGACCCACCTTAAGAGGACTCTCCACCTGACTGGCAGCCAGTGCAATTCACGCAAAACTGGTGTAATGTGACAAAACTTTGCTGCCGGTCAACAATCGGGCAGCTGCGTTGCACCAGCTGCAATCTCGTGAGATCCTCCCATGACCCCAAGATAGAGCGCATTACAGTAATCAAGCCTAGATGTGACTAAGGCATGTATCAAAGTAGGGAGGTCCAGAGAGCGGAACAAGGGTTTAATTCTGGCAATGTTTCTGAGATGGTAAAACAGGTCTGAACCACAGAGGATATTTGAGCCTCCATGGTTAAATCTCTGTCCAGAATCACGCCGAGATCATGACGCAAGAGGCCTTCAATGGCACAGACCCTAGGACAAGCCCAGTTTCTGTGTCAGAGGCCATCCTATCACGAACTCTGTTCGACTCCACTACTAATACCTCCGTCTTATCTGAGTTCAGCCGCAACCAGCTGGAGGCCATCCAGTCGCTGATCTCGCCAGACAGATATTAAGCACGTCCACTGCATTGGATGTTCCTGGGGCAAAGGAAAAATATAGCTGAGTATCATCGGCATAGCAATGAAAACTCAAGCCATACTCCTAATGATCCCACCCAGAGGCAGCATATACACTCAAACAACATTGGAGCCAATACTGATCCCTGAGGAACTCCACAGAGAAGCAGACTGGGTGTAGATGAAATTTCCCATCATAACCCGCTGCCTCCTGTTAGTTAGAAAGGACTCAAACCATTTGATGACATTGCCGGTGAGTCCACATAGGTCCCCAAAGCGAGCAAGCAGCACACAATGGTCCACAGTGTCAAAGCTGATGAGAGATCGAGGAGAACAAGAATTGTCTTGTCTCTCGATCTCTACCCTAGTAAGTCATATTGCACCGAACAAGTGCAGTTTCAGTGCTGTGTCTGCACGAAAAGCCAACTGGAAAGGTTCATACAACTCGTGGGATATGAGGTGCTCTTCCAATTGAAGCGCTACCACTTTCTCAATAAGCTTTCCTAAAATGGAAGGTTAGAATTGGACGGTAATTTGCCCCGATCTCGGGTCCAAAGATGGCTTCTTTAAGAGGGTCTCACCAGAGCCTCTCCAAGGCATCCGGAAAGACACCTGGACAGGAGCACCGCATAATCATGGCAAACACCAGGCCAACAGAGCCAACGATCTCATTAAGAAAACGCTGGCACCGGGTCCAGTTCGCAAAGGTGTGCCTCACATTGGTTGCTACCTCAATAACCTCACTATCCTCCACTGGTCTAAACTCTCCCAACCAGGCGGAGTGCACTCAGAACACATCAGACTATCACTGCTAGCTGTAACATTACTGGCTGAAGGAGCCACCCGCGGATCGCTAGACACCCTGTCCGAAAAGAACCGAGCAAAATCCTCACAATCCATGTTAGAAAAACCCTCCCGAGCCATAGACAGACAGGATGTAAAAAGTCTATCAATGGTCCGGAAGAGTGAGGCCGGTCGGTTCCTTCCGGCAGCAATCTCCCGGACAAAACACTGTCTTCTCACGGTTGATTGCCTCCTGGTAGCCAACATAATGGGCACGCAGGGCCAGTTTGTCCGCATCAGGCGGGATCTCCTCCAGCAGCGCTCCAATCTCGACCCAGTTTCTTCATCTCCCTGAGCTCACCATCAAACCATGGTGACCTCAGGTAAGAATCCTGGGTTGTACAGACAGGTGCAAGGGAGTTTGTGGTGTGGATAACACCTCATTATAGGCGTCAACTCCGACCACAACACCCAGCGCATGCAACACCCACTCTGAACAAATTTTGCTTGCATGAAAACCCTCGGGGTCAAACCCGTGAAGCGACGAATCATCATCTCAACAGGGAAGGGCTTATGGCGGAGCCCAAGCGTGAACTGGACCGTGCAATGATCAGACCAGAGAACTGGATTGATCTTAAGATCACTAATATCAAGTCCCAGTGAGAACACCAGGTCCAACATGTGGCCATCCCGATGAGTCGGTAAAGTGACTGCCTGCATCAGACCAAGGGAGGACATGATCTGGAAAGTTCATAACCACGTCCATGATTCACATCGTCGAACCAAACATTGAAATCCCCAGAAAACACATCTGGGGATTCCAATGATCTGGCAACAACGAAATCTCGACCTCCTGCAGGAACTCTCCCATCGACCCAGGAGGACGATAAATAAGAAAGATCCTGCAGCCCGCATCAGGTCCTCCCGGATGGCCACACATTCAAAAGAACCGGAGCTCTCACTGGGTGCCGCGAAGGTCAGACTGGATCTAAAACAGATGGCTACACAGCCACCCTGTGCTCCACTCTGGGGCAGTGCACCACGGTATACCCAGGGGACTGCAGCCTCAAAAAGTGGGCCATGCGTCTCCCACCCAGGTTTTCGTGATAAGCATGGATCGACCCGATGAAATCAAGGCAGCAATAATTGCCGTCTTATTTCTGATCGATCTGGCATTATAACACTGCCTTCAGGGGTTTGAGGGTGATGCAGCCCCACAGGTTACCTGGCCATTTGATCTAATAGGCTCCTGGGGATGGACACCAAACACGACTGGCCTCTCCCATGTGCCCAGCGCAACCCAGCGCCTCCTGGACCTGACAACTTCAATCCTCCCATAACCCAACTGGGATTTCTTGATAGTGCGTGACCAGCACTATCCCTACCAATCCCCACCTCCCAACAACGTCTGATAGTAACATCGGAAACTGGAAGGGGGATGAAAGGGTGCAGGTCATGCAACATCAAGTTGTCATAAACTATTCTAGCCCTCTCGATTCTCCCATATCTATTTAGGCACAGCAAATACAAAACTATCTAAATAAAAGTAATGACTAAGTAAAAATAACCCACCAAGCCTAGCTTCTAAAATATAACAAACCTACAAATAGGTTAAATAGTTAAAATATTTCAATTTCAGATACAACATGTTAAAACAAAGCCTAACCCTCCTACATCAACTAAACATTTCAGTGCCGAGTGGCGCTCGCGCCCACTCACTATGCTCACGCTTGCAGCGGTGCGAGATGTTATCAGATCGCCTCAGGACACACGGGTCCTAGCTCCCCAGTTCACCTGCAGCAACGCCTCCCAAACAACACGTAACACCTGCTTGCAGTCTCACCCTCGTGCGGGTATAACAGTCCCAGAGGCGTTTTGCAGGATCGCCAGACAAACGGACCAGTTTCCTGCTCTTCAAGACCTCCCAGCTACCAATTACAGTAGCAGAGGTCTCTGTTCAACACACACTATGAGCCGCTTACAGCGGTGCGAGATGTTATATAATTCGCCTCAGCACAGACTAACACTTTGAACAGGAGAGGAAGGGAGGTAAAAGCATAGAGAAACTTCCTTTCAATTGAGAACTAAGGCATCCAGAGGACTGAGCCCAACACTGGGGCCTGCAGCAAAAAGGAAGTTGGTGATTGTCTGGGGCTGCAAAAGATCTATCTGGGTGCCCCATCTGGCAAATATCACCTCCAGGACCAAGGGTCCAGCAGTGCTTAATTTGTGCTAGGCTTGCCAGGGCTCAGCCCCGCACCTCTTTTCATGCCAGGGCTGAGCCCTGGCACCTCCTCTCCCGACACTGCACTTCAAATATTGTTTTTGTGTGTGTACTCACTGTTCAAAGCTGGCTGATTTGTTGGTGCTGCCGCAGTGCAGATCGCCATCAGCTCCACCTCCTTGCAGTTGTCCTTTCAGCTGAGCTGCTGCTGTTTGTTTCCTTCATGCTGCTCGCTCCCAAGTTGCTTGTTCGGGGAGGGTTGAGGTTGCCAGTGGCGGCGTGCATGACCACCTCGCATTTGCATGCTTGTGCTTCATTACTAGACACACAATACGGGCATCACCTGACAACTGTTCTGTGATCAGGTGTCTCATGTTGCATGTGAACATCATGGGAGGAGTGAGAAGTCGCTGTCTTTTGTAGGCTGTGGCTGCATCTACTGTCATCTCGTCATGAGGAAAAAAATATCTGCGTACTGATGGATTCTGAATAAAAATTAATTATTCTGAAAGTTGAATTTACTTCAGGAGTTGTTAAGTTGTACTGAGATTAGGGAGTCTGTCATGGGTTGCTTAATTAAAAAGGAGAAAGGAAGGTCAGTCATTGGGTGGGCAAGGCAGGGAGTGGGCCGACCAAGGAATCTGGAAACAGAACACCCAGGTGGTGGGAAAGTAACTGTGGCTGGGAGTGACAGGGACAGTCAGTGGGGAGTAGATACCTGGCTTAGGGAGAAGATTCAAGGAAACCAGCAACATTCAGGGGTACTCTGAAGCGGTTAATTTTTTAGGTAGGAGCCAGAAGGCAAGGAAGTAGTGAAGGAGAAGTGCAGGCAGAACAGAAGAAGCCTGCTTCTGTGCTTCAGGCCAGAACTTGAGGCGTAGCACCTAAAACTAATCTTAAAGTAAGTAGCAAACCAAAAGAAAAATATTTAAAACCTTGTGTAACCCCAGGTGGTGCTATCCGGGCTACTACCCTGCCTGACTGACTACTGACAGGTTGAGGGGCCTAGGTCCAATGGCGGGTGCCTCCACCCAGAGGTCAGGGTTAATACTGTCTGGTATGACTTGGTCACAGCCCTCTGGGACACTGCAAACCCCTTTTCTTCCCACTAGTGGCCCACACAATGCATTAGGAACATCTTCAAAATGTACACTTACCCCCAGGACTGGCTCTGTCGACTGGACTATGAGGACCCTCTGTAAAACAAGATGATACAGTGCAAAAGCCACTGTACAATACTTTAACATAAGCGAATACCTCAGACAGTGTAACTTTGCTGAAACAAACAAATCTGATTTATTTAGGGGGATATAACAAGGACGGGGAAATCAGGTTAATTAGTTTAGCCACATTAATAATCACAGTACTGTGCACACGTTCAAGTCCCAAATTGTCACTTTCACTGGGTACCCAGGATTGGGGGGCTAGCCAGGATTGGTGCAGCTGGTTGGGGCCCTGTGATGGAAAAAAAACACTTGCACAATACCCACTTGTAATCCGGAGCCGGGTGGCTCAGTTCGTGAAGAAATGAAAAAAGCAACAATTAGATGACACTTGCAATTTGATAACAGATGGCAGGAGCTACCCTGCTTTGTACTCACAGACTCAATGCTGGGAACTGGATGGAAGGCAGATTGTCCTGGATTGCCAGGAGGAGCAGACCATGTGACAAGGTCCTTGTGACTGGACCCCACTGCAGTTTAGAGCAAATGGATGTAGTCTGGATTAAGCTGGGGTTTACTTCCAGCTTCATGCACTCAATTCACTGTACAGGGTTTGAAACGCGATTCCCACAAGCACTACACACATTTATATGTAAAAGGAAAGTACAATACCAGGCAGGCTGCTTCTCGATCCTGATCTAATTACTGCAGAATACCGGGAGAACACACAGCAGATTCAGTCTCTGACAGACCGTAGCGAATCAGCAATTTCTCCAGTCTTCTACAGGGTGAGCCTGGTTTCTACTCTTCAGATCTCCTTGATTCTCTTCACAGGTCGGATTCAGTCCAGGAACAGGCGCCTGCACAGGCTGCAGACCAAACTCAGGGCCTTACACACGCTTACCGCGCTAAAACTATACACCACAGAAGCACATAGCTCCTTCTCTCTTCACTGTCTCAACTCATCTGATCTTTCCAGTAGACAAAGCCGGGCATTTCCTTTGAGTTCCTCCCAGTTCAGTTGGCTGGTTCGGCTGTCACTCACAGTCAGACTCCGTTGGTGCAAAAGGCCAAAGTCCAAACTACAATTCCCAGAGGCGAGGCATCTGCTATACAGTACATAGGTGGCTGGCTCCACAATGAGAGTCAAGTTCTGATTTGCCAGCAGCAGCAGGCTCCAGTTTAAAGGCCCCCAACACCGATTGGTCCAGTTCAGCAGTTCAAAACCAGAATGGAGGGCTAGGCAAAACAGTTATAGACTGCAAAGAAAAGCAGGTTAGACAAACTGTATTTTCATTATTACTCTAAGTGATTTCTGGCAAACAGTTACAACATTGAAAAGTGCTCACTCTGCCCACTCAGTGATGGCAGAAGCGGAGCGATTGGCAGCAGCTCGAGCGGGACTCAAGCAGGGAAACACACAGACCCCTCCGTTTCAAATTAATTATGTCTGCAGGCAGACAGCTCTTAAAAGACATTACCAGAGGCTCTGAAAGCACTCACAGATAAACGGCTTAGGCACGAGAACACCATTCAGGCTTGGAGCATTCAGGCAAGCTCCTGGAAGACTTTTTGGGAACCCCCATTTGCAGGGTGTTACACCTGGCTCTTCAAACAATTTAGAGCAAAGAAGCAGACTGCATTGAGGCTGACAAGTTTTGTTGCCTGAGCAGAGAATTCATCAGCTCAGTTGTGTATGAGCTTGGTAAATTCAGTCAGCAGTCTGCCTGGGTTTGATTAATTATTTTCCTAGTTCTCCACAAGCTGCATTAAAAATTAACCCCTAAGGCTATACAAAGGCTGAGGAGCTGTGTGAGACTGGTGGTATATCTGGTAGGCAGGCAGCCCTAGTGTTCCATTCCTACCGTCTTTGTGATTTAACAGGGGCTCTGGTGCTGATTACCAGTTAGTTCCCACCCTAAGAAAACTCGTAAGTGTAAGAGGAGCTGTCTCTCTGTGTGAGTTTGGTACATACAGCAGATAGACTGGGTATAAAATAAAATAGGTTGACCAAACAAAAGGTAAATAAAGGCAAAGGAGCAGCAGTGTATGAACTTGGTACACACAGCAGACAGTCCGGGGTTCATTAAATTTTATACTTTCCAGTTCCACTCCACCAGCTGAAAAAAAAAAAGAAAGAAAATAAACCCACTGGGCTAAAGGCTGAGGAGCAATGCTAGACATTTTAGTAACCTGTTCTGACTAGGCCCCAGAAACTCTCGGGTTTTAGATGGTTTGTTTGAGCAGAGTCAGTGAACAAGGGTGGGCCAGAACCCCCACAAAGCTAGGGAGGTCTGGGGGCATATATAATTATATTATAATTTAGTTGAAGAATGATTTTTAACAGGCGTGGCCAGGGTAGCCCCGCGCATGCCTATGGTTTTGAGTATTGTGGCTTTTATTGAAGATGAAACACTTCTGTTGATTACTGGTTCTCTACCCCTGACTCCTGGGAAGAACTATTTTTTTCACCTGGACAGAGTCAGGGTATGGAGACTCGCTGACCTTATTAAGCAACATTATAAAATGGGTAGGCTAAATCAAGCAATTTGGCTAGTTACCCATGCATGGGTATAAAAAGGGCAGAGAAGCAGAGCCGCATTTCAAATGAAATCAGAGTGTTAGAATGTTGGCATTTAAAATGCCTCATCTTCTATTCACTGCTAACGCTCCGTTATTTCATTTTAACTTATCAACATTTGAACAGCTGTGCATTTTGAATAGAATGCAGTTTACAAATTCCACTCAAGATTGTTGTTACTGTCCATTAAACCCGCCACAAATCTCTTTCCGGCAGTCAGAGTCAGCCCCTGTGAAGCAGCGCTATTTCACGTCTTGTGCGGCAGTCAGCCCCTGTTGCCCTCTAGTCTGTTTTCTGCTGCTTGCTGCCAGGTAGTTTCCATGGCAATTGCTCTTTTCTACTGTGTGGGTCTCTTAATCAGATGAATCGAAATGCTCCTGTAAATGTAGAAAGGCTCGGTCAACAACGGAGGCGATCGCATGAGAGCAGCACAAACATACAACTGCTGGCGGGAGGTACATGGACTGGGGATAGCGTACTTCAGTCGGCTTCAGCAGGCGTGTTTACAAAAAAAAAAAAACACGCATCAGCACTCATTTGCAGACTGTGCACTACAATTATAGCAAACTGGAGTCACATAAATGCAAATCTAAATATGTTTCAGCACTTGTTTGCAGCACAGACTGCACAGTACACATAACCTGGAGTCAGAAATGTGAACCAGCTCATGAATAATACAACTCTGCATCTGCGGAAGGACTATTTTATCATACATTAGCATCTTAAAGTCTTTTTCTACCTGTAAATATAAAAATAAATATAGGTGCCCATTTTATAAGCGCAATAAGACACTCCAGGTGTGTGCATGGAACATATTTTACGCACCCAGGGGCTGAAGTCACTCGGCCAAGGCCTCGTGCCTATGCATGACCGCGTGCGGTAAAATATGCTCCATGCACACCCTGTCATGTCTTATTGCTTACACAATATGTACCACAGAGCATCTAGCAGGGTAAACTTGCCTCTGCTGTTGTATGTTGCACAGTGGTTGTGGGGTTCAGTAAGTCTTAGACTTACTTGAGCAACTAACCTCCGCTGTAACAACTGCAGGAGCACAGTTACTTATAATGTTATAGTCAAAATGTTGTAATATTCCAGTCCAATTGCATGCCTGCTGTATTAATTGGATTGTTTATTTAGAACCTGCATAAATTGTAAAGTAACATTTTATTACTTTACTTGGAAATGTGGACATGTGTTCAGGCTCCTTAGTGTACCTTCTGCAATTTTTTCATCAGTTTACTTTGAAATTATATTCCATTTTCTTTTCTTTGGCCACTTATTGCTGCTGCATTAAATTAATTTTGATAATTGCTGATCAGTTTATAAACTGCAAGCTCACGCTAAGGTTCCATTGCAGGGCCACACACACTGATGCTACAGAGTCCTGTGGGCCCCAGCACCTTGCTATTGCATTCTACATGCCCACAATCCTTTACCTAGAAACCTTTTCATGCCTCAGTTTGAATGGCTTTTATGGCTATCAACTAAAAATTGGACCCTACAAGATGCACTGTGGTACATTTTATTGCTTAATAAGGTTAGCCAGAGTCTCAAACACCCTAATTCCAAGTGGAAAAAAATTCTTCCCTGGATGGGTTAGATGCTGTGGTGAGTTTTGGGTCTTTTATTGAAGATAAAGCACACTTCTGTTACAGGTTCCCTACTAGGGAACCTTAACAGAAGTGTGTTTCATCTGCAATAAAGGCCCCAAAACTCACCACAGAGCATCTAAACCCAAGAGCTTGGGCCTACCGCCCCTCACTGCTCTGGTCTTTTGGATCACAGTACCGTGCCATTGCTTACATGCCCATGCTCCTTTACCTATAAAACCTTTTCATGCTTCAGTTTTAACTGGCTCTGCTACTACTTAGCATGCTAGATGCTATGTAGTACATTTTGTTGCTTAGTAAGGTCAGCCAGAGTCTCCAATACCCTAACTCCCCCAAAATAAAATTTCTTCCCTGGATTCAGGGTAGAGAACCTGTAACAGAGATGTACTTTATTTTCAGTGAAAGCCCCAAAACTCCCCACAGAGAATCTAAAACCCAAGAGCTTCTGGGGTCTACGCCCTGACCCTTGTGTCACAGGCACAGCACCTTGTCATTGAATTCTACATGCCCACAATCCTGCAGCGGTCAGCCTAACTCTCCAATACCCTACTACAAAAAAAAAAAAAAAAAGGAAAATTATTCCCTTGGAATCAGGTGTAGGGAACCCAACATAGAAATGTGTTTTATCTGCAATATAAGCCCCAAAACTCGCCACAGAACATCTAAACCCCACAGCTTCTGTGGGCCACCCCAGCATTTGGAGTTTGACTTAGAGCCCTGGCACCTCTTTCTTTACAAATTAAGCACTGGGGTCCAGTGACCATTCGTGATGGCCCTGGGAAATCCTGCTGAGGAGCATCTGCCAGGACATTGTCCTTGCCTGGGAGGTGAACTGCGTAAGGGAGGTGTTCAGGGAGTAAGCCCGAGACTACAACTTCATTGCTTCTGTGCACAAGACCGTAGACCAAGTGCCCCTTGTAGCGTTGATGATGACCACATTGTTGGTGGTGTTGTCTGTTCTGACCTGTACAACTTTGTTCTGAACAGATTTGGAAAAACTTGAAATGCTAGAAAAACTGCTCTGAGTTCCAACAGATTGATGTGGAGCAGAGATTCCAGAGGGACCACAACCCCTGGGTAGTGAGGTCGCCCATGTGAGCTCCCCACCCCAAGAGGGATGCATCTGTAGTAAGGATTAAGGAGTGAGACTGAGTGACAAAGGAACCCCTTGTCTCAGATTGCTCTGATCCTGCCACCACTGTAGGGCCTGGATCAGGGTTCGAGTTACTGGGATCAATTTGGTTAGAGGGTCTTTCCTTTGAGACCAGAAGGCTCTCAAATGGAACTGGATGTCCCTCATCTGAAATCTTGCTCCCTGCACTACTGCTGTAGAGGCAGCCATGTGCCCCAGGAGCTGTAGAAAATGCCTTGCTGGTCGAGAGACCTGCAGGGTGAATGAGGAGGCCAGAGAGAGCCAGGGTCCTTGCCCTGTCCAAAGGAAGGAAGGCTCTGGCTTTTCTGTGTTCAGCTCTGCACCTATGAAGGTGAGGAGCTGGACAGGCTCTAGAACTGACCTTGAAAGATTCAGAAGGAAACCTAGAGGTGAGCAGTTGCTGAGTTATCTGTAGATGTAACTTGACTTGGTCTGGAGACTGGCCTACTATGAGCCAGTCGTCCAGGTAAGGGAAGATGGCAATTTTTGCCTTCTTAGGGAAGCAACTGCTACTGCCAGGCATTTTGTGCATACCCTTGCAGCAGAGGTGAGGCCAAAGGACATTGCTCTGAACTGGTAATGGCCTGAGGGCAGCTCCGAACCTGAGGTACTTTCGATGGGAGCTTCTGATGAGAATATGGAAGTAGGCATCCTTGAGGTCCAGGGACGCAGCCAGTCCCCTGACCTTAGAGGGGAAGAATAATTCCCAGAGTCACCATTTTGAATTTTGGTTTTAAAAGGTGCTTGTTTAAATATCTGAGATCCAGGATGGGCCGCCATTCTCCTGTCTTTTGGGGTAAGGAGAGTACCTGGAGTACAATCCTTTGCCCTGGTGTAGGGGTGGAACCCTTTCCACAGCTCTGAGAGCCAGGAGGAAGATACCTCTGCCTCTAGGGCAAGTGCCTCTGGTGGATTTGCAGGTGGAAAGGATCTGGTTCTCATCTTTGGAAATGTTTTTGAGCGGAGAACCAGTCCCTGGCTTACTACTTCCAGGACCCACTTGTCTGATGTCAGAGACTTCCAGTCCTGGACAAAGTAAGCCAGCCTGCCCCTACAGGTAGCTGAGAATCGGCCCTGGCAACCCCATCAGGGTGCCTGCTTGGCAGGGGCTTTGGGCTGAGGGGTGGAAGCAGGCCTGCTTGTACCCCATCTGCCTCTCCCTCTAAAGAACCCCTCTGGGCATAAGCAGAAGAGGAGGCCTGGGCTTGATAAAATGCCTATGAAAAGGCCTGCCCCTGTCCCTGGAAAGCTGCCTTTGAGGAGTGGCCTGCCTTTCCTTGGCCTGTGCACTCCTATAGGTGGTCCTATACTCATCCATTTTCTTCATGTAATTCTCTGTTTGCTCCCCAAACAGAAATTACCTCACAACAGGAAAATCCATGGCCTTAGTCTGGGTATCCTGTGACAGGCTAGTACATCTGAGCCAAGCCATTCTCAAGTGCCACGGATGTAGCCATGACTCTTGATGACACATCATTAGAGTCCACTGCAGCATGAAATTGCACCTTGGATGCCTCAAGAAGGAACTGGAAGGGGACAGGATCAGTTGTGTTCCAGGACAGTAGCTGCTGCTTGTTGTTTTCACAGGGTTCTTGTGGATTTTACTTGGTAGAAGGTTATTTCTTTTCTTTCTTACTTCTAAGGGGCTAGCAGGGTATTGTTTTGGGGCTGTTGAAAGTTTGAAAACTGGTTTGGTGGCTGTAAGTGGGCTTATTTATTGGATGTTTCACTGTGTAACAGGCTGCGCTGGTGGAGGCCTATTTCTTCTGATTTAAAACCTATTTGGTGGATTTGCTCGGCCTGGTTATTTGAATTGGAGACCTATTATCTGTTAATTTCAAGCCTATTTTGATGTGTTGTTAGTGAAGTTGATTAAATTGGAGACCTGTTTCTTTGGCAGCAAAACATATTTTGGGGCTTTGAGTTGAATTTTGATTCATTGTTGCTGACTTTAGTAGCTGCAAAGATTACTGCATAGTGGGGAAGGGTGTTAATGGTCTGGCCAGGTCTCACTCAGCTGATTGACTGGAGGCAGAGCTGAATCAGGTTTGTGGTGTAAGCTGCTTTGTCTTCTCAGAAGGAACTGGAAGGGGACAGGATCAGTTGTGTTCCAGGACAGTAACTGCTGCTTGTTGTTTTCACAGGGTTCTTGTGGATTTTACTTGGTAGAAGGTTATTTCTTTTCTTTCTTACTTCTAAGGGGCTAGCAGGGTATTGTTTTGGGGCTGTTGAAAGTTTGAAAACTGGTTTGGTGGCTGTAAGTGGGCTTATTTGTTGGATGTTTCACTGTGTAACAGGCTGCGCTGGTGGAGGCCATTTCTTCTGATTTAAAACCTATTTGGTGGGATTTGCTGGGGCCTGGTTCTTGGGCTGCTGGGCTTGGAGGAGACAGGACTGATACACTCTCTCTCGAATTGGGTGTCTGGCCAAAACCCTCCCTTCCCAGAGTTCTGATAATTTATAGGGGAACACCTGTCCTGCAATTGGAGGAAAAGGCTGCAGGTGCAGCTCATGTAGTTCTAGCCACTGGGGTTGGATTTAAAGGCTGGGAGAGCGAGCTTAGGGGTTGTTCATTTCCTTATAAGTTTACTGTGTTGTACTGCACCTAGTAACAGGGTTACCAGTGTACTGTGGGACTGTATCTAAGATTAGCGGGTGACCTGATTAGGCAGTAGGGTGTATCTTGGACTGAGGGGAACCTGGTGGCTCACCCAAGGAAACCTACTTGAAAGGGATGGAACCACATCATTGGGGCCGCATCTTTGGGAGGGGTGGGGGTACACAGGGTGTGGAGCAGCCATGATACTGGACTGGGCTTGGAAGTTTGGTGGTTGCCCAGTGTGCTACCAGCTGGCACAACTAGGGAGGAGGTTGCGGGGATTAGGAGACAGCTGGGGAAGGGGGTATGGTTGGGGAAGGGGCAGGGATGTCCTAGAGGTTGCACCAAGCACTAGGGGCGGGGGCATAGGGAAAAGAGTGCAGGAGAATACTCAGGGTCACATAGAGACCCTGGCAGAGGGTCCAAAAGGACACTACCAAGGAAGCAGGCAGGTAACTGGGGACATCACAAAGGAGGGACAGAGGGACAACATTCTCAGGGAAGTAGGCAGATGGCCAGGGCTGGACAGAAGGAAGCAAGGCGGGAGGTGGATCAGACCTTACACTCAATAACCGCTTAATTCTCTTCTTCTGCTCAAGGATGAGGGGGTGATGTAGCCACGACAGGGGTGGTTAGAGATGGAAAGGGAGTGGGGGCAGGAGGCAGGGCCGGATAGCAGGAAGAACAGGGGAGACCTGGAATGCAGGAAATGGGAGGAGCAGTAAATCAGAGCAGGAGGAGCAGGGGAAGAGGGAGGAAGCATGAAGGAGAAGGACCAGTTGGGAGGAAAGGTAAAGGAGAAGGACCAGAAGTACAAGAAGGATTCAGTAAAGGGAGCTGAGGGTTTAGGCCAGGGAGCACGTCAAGCAAGGAGGGACTAAATGGAAACAGGAAGGAAGGAAGGGAGGATGAGCCAGGCTAGTTTAGCAGATGGGGAGAAGGACCAGTCGCAAGCAGTGAGGGGAGTTAGCAAGGTACAGAAGGATACTCAGGAGGAGGAGGGCATAGGATTGGAGGGAGGGTGGCCAGGGTAAATAAGGAGGGGTGGCATGTGGCACCCAGAGAGGGGAGGAACAAGGAGCCAGCTGGGTGGAGGGGCCGGGAGAAAGGATGAGGGACATGGAAGGGGAAATGGAGGAAAAGGAGCGGTCAGAGTGCTCCTGTTGGGGATTCTATGATCAGGGGTATCAAATGGAATAGGGAGGGAGAAGCCTGGCCAGTTAGAACAAAATGCTTCCCTGGACTAATGGTGCACAGGGCTAAGCACGAGGTATATCAGCTGGCAAAGGACTGTGGGTTCCCGGACATACTGGTCCACCTGGGTACAAATGACATTGAGGGAAATAGTGAGCTAGAGATACAGGCAAGATTCAGGGAGCTTGCAGGGTCTGTCATGACATAGGATGCACAGTTTCCTTCTCAGAAATCCTGCCAGTGCCAAGGGCTAGTGGGGAACACAAAAGGAAGATTAGGGAGATAAACCAGTGGCTCAGGGAGTGGTGTGAGGCCAGAGGTATAGGGTTGATGGGGATTGGGGAGACCTGGGAGGATAAGGAGCTGTATGCTAGAGATAGACTACATCTCAATTTGGAGGAGGAATCCTTAAGTTGAAAATAGAGGGTTCATTGGTGAAAAGTGGGGTTTAAACTTGTGAAGGAGGAGGGATGGGAGAAAAGGCTGTCAAGGGGTGCCGATAAAGGAGGACTCTGTCTCCACCCCTGGGAGCTGGAGGATGCGGGAAAAGGCCAACTGGTAAAGTGCAGACCAGGGAAACAGAATCTCCATGGGAACACAGCAGGGAAATGGAAGTATAGGGAAAGGGTGGAAGGTAGTCCTGCTAAATGCCAGAAGCTTGGGCAATAAAATGCCTGTGCTCCAGGCGATGCTAACTGAGGAGCAGTGGATGTGGGCGGTCACTGAGACCTGGGCCACTGCAGGACACGACTGGGACCTGAACCTGGAGGGTTACACTATGTTCAGGAAGGACAGGGGAGGAAGGGAGGAGGGTAGCAATGATAGTCAAAAACTGCATTGGCATAGGGGGAGTAGAGGAGGCGGAGGGAACCGTGGAGGCCATTTGGGTCACCTTGATAACAAGGGGGCAGAGAGTAAATACGGAGTAGTGTATAGATCCCTGCCCTGGCGGAGGAGCTGGAGGAGAGTTTGGTGTCAGATGTTGGGAGACACTGCAGACTGGGCAGAGGAACGGTGGTGGTGTTGGGGGACTTAAACATGCCAGGAACAGACTGGGAGACTATGACATCCTCTGTGACCAGGGAACAGAGGTTGTTGGATGTCTTTCAGGACGCGTTCCTAACTCAGCAGGTGGGGAACCGACCAGGAGGCATGGGTACTGGATGTGGTCCTGGCAGACAGTGACCAGATTGGGGGCCTGGAGTAAGGGACCCATTGGCGGGGAGTGACCATGCCACGGTCTGGTTCTGCCTGAACCTAGGAGGCTAGAAGGCTGCATAAAGGCGGAGGTAACTGACTTCAGGGGACAGATTTTAAGGAAATGGGAAGGATCCTTAAGGAGCATTTGGATGTGATTGGGTCAGACACGGACGCTGATAGTAAGTGGGAAATCATCAGGAGAGGGTGCAGGATGCTACCAGCACCTGTGCAAGAGTAAGGCAATACGGTGGGGCCGAAAACCCTGCTGGTGGACCAGGAGGTCCAGGAGGTGGTGGGGAAATAAGGCAGCCTATAGGCAATTCAAGTGCTCAAGGGTGAAAGGGATCGATGGGAGTATGAGCTGATGGCTAGAAGGGCCACTAGGATGGTGAGGCGGGATAAGGCAAGGAAGGAGCAGAACCTGGCCAGGGAAATGGGAGAGAACAAGGGTTCTTCAGATACATTGGGGAAAACGAAGGGTGAAGGGCAGATTAGCAGGATTAAAACAGGAAGAGATGGGCACAAGACCCAGGAGCAGGCTGAGGTACTAAATGAGTACTTCACCTCAGTTTTCACCAAGGAAAATGGGGTGCTGCATCATACATGGGAGGAGACAGAGATACTGAGGAGGGGACCCTTACCGATCGGCGAGGTCTGGGAGAGGGAGGCATCACTGGCAGGAGGGGAGGGCTAAGCAGGGAGAAGAGGTACCGGAAGTGGAAATCACAGCAGAGAGAGTGAGGAAGCCTCAGCTCCCTTAAGACAGAGAAAGCACCGGGGCCGGATAAATTACATCCCAGAGTGCTGAAGGAACTTGCAGATGTCCTGGCAAAACCCCTCTGGACGTTTCACCATCTCTCTGAGGACAGGGTGGGTGCCCCAGGACTGGAAGGTGGCGAATATAGTGCCTATCCACAAGGGAGATCAAGGGAGGTGGCAGAGAACTACAGGCCTGTCAGCCTGACATCGGTGGTGGGCAAAGTGATGGAGGGCATTGTCCAGGAGAGGCTAGGGAGACCTGGAAAGTCAGGGTGCCTGGATGATAGACAGCATGGATTCATCCCGGGAAATCGTGTCAGACAAACCTTGTGGAGTTCTATGACTGGGTGATGAGTGCCTTGGACCTGGGTAGACCAGTGGACGTCCTCTTTCTGGACTTCAGCAAGGCATTTGACTCTGTTCCTCACGTGGGCCTGTTGGATAAGCTGGGAGAAATGGGGTGGGGAACCAGATGATCAGATGGATAGGCAATTGGCTCCAGGACCGGACCCAGAGGCGTAGTTGGTGGGATAGTCTCATCCCAAGGAGGGTAATTAGTGGGGTCCCACAGGGATCAGTCCCTGGGCCTCTCCTTTCAAAGCCTACGTCTCTGACATAAGGACAGGAATCAGGAGTGAGATGAGTCTCTTTGCGGATGACTCAAAACTGGGGTGGTGGTGGATGGGAGGAGGGAGGTGGCCTGCAGGGGACCTGGAGGCTCTGGAAAGATGGTCTAGAAGTGGAAGCTGAGGTTCAATGCAGGGAAATGCAAGGTACTCCACCTGGGGCCAGAAACCCAGGCCAAGTGTACACCCTGGGAATGCTACAAGTCTCGATGGCTGAGAAGGACCTGGGGGTGGTGGTGGATGTCAAGATGAACAACTCAGAGACTTGTGGGAGGCAGCAGCCAAGGCCAACAGGATGCTGGGATGCATCGCTGGGGATCACCTCCAGAAGGAGGAAGTGACACTCCTCTGTATAACTGCTTGGTGAGGCCGCACCTTGAGTACTGCATGCAGTTTTGGAGGCCACACTTAAAGAGGGACATTACCCTCCTGCAGAGGGTCCAGAAGAGGGCAACCAAAATGATTTGGGGCTTGGGGACAGGACCTATGAGGAGAGGCTCAAGAGCTAAATATGTACACATTGGAAGAGAGAGGGACCGGGGGACATGATAGAGGTCTTCAGGTACATGAAGAGGGTAAATGGGGAGGAACAGTCAGGGTGCTTGAAGGAAGGAGGAGGGGCCACTAGAGGCATGGGTGGAAGCTGGAGGGAAGATTCAGGGGAAAGTAGGAGGTGCTACTTCACTGAGAGGGTGGTGGAGCCATGGAATGCGCTGCCTAGGGGGCTGGTGGGAGCAGAGACAGTGGAGGGTTCAAGAGGGGGTGGGACAGGTACAGGAAGGGTTCTGGAAGCAAAATCCAATGCAGCAAGAATATCTGGAACTGGGAAGGAGAAGCCAGAGGAGGCGGGGGCAGCAGGTCAGCACCCAGGGTGGAGGCTGACCAAACGAGCAGACACGAAGACCGTTAGGCCTATTCTGCTGGCATTTTAGTATGTTAGTAATACCATCAGCAGCCACCTGCTCCAGTTCCTCCTTGGCAAGCTGGCCAGGGACCTGTTTTGCTAGAGCCATAACAGTATCCCATCTAGTTCTGATATCTAGCAACATAAGCCATATAATTTGCCTGTCTGAGTCCCAAGGATGCTGCCATGTACTGTTTCTTTGCCATGGCATCAATCCTCCTGGAGTCCTTGTCAGGGGTGTGAAGCCAAGGGAATATTTGCCTTGTCACAGGCTGCTAGCCTGCACTACCCAACATGGCTGCATTGTTGTTAAGAAACTCCATATCAGAGCCTGACAATGTGTACCTCTTGTCCATTCTCTTATCCACAGGAGGTATAGTGTGAGGAGTTTTAGAATTTAACTGTTTCCCAAAAGATTTATGCAAAGGAATAGACAGTCTCCTAGACTCTGGGATATCCATCATTTCCACATAGTCAGGCTCCTCTTGATCATCCACAGCCTCCATAGAGGAGCTGGAGGTTTCAACCACTTTCTTATAAAACATAAAATGAGAGGGACTCAGAAAGCCTAGGAGGAGACACTCCTGAAGGTCTGTCTGGGGGATGTCCGGGTCAATGGGCACATCAGACTTTCAAATCCACATTCACTCTCCTCATACTCCTCTTCCCCTCCTCAGGTTCATAATATTCCTCTAAATCATACTCTTGAACCGTGAACAGGGCCGAACTGGACGCTTACCTGATGGTGCCGGTTCGGTCGGAACTGAGGAAAGCGACTGGACAATTTTAATCGCTGGCTATTTCTTCAGTGGTTGGAGAGGAAAGTTTGGCTCCACACCAGCTGATTTCCTAGTCCTTTTGCTGGAACCGACTCCTCAGAGTCGGATCTCCTCTTGCCTGAGGAAGTCTCGCCCTGGTCAGAGGGCACTCCTCCGATTCGGTCGGAACCGAACCGGCTGGCCATCCGTTCAGCGGACTTTTGGCCTCCCTTTCCTGAGCCTACCAACTCTCTTTCCAGGGTAGCTGCAGGAAATCTTACAAATCTGGCAGTTTGCATTGAGGTGGTCAAACCCCAGACAATAAACAAGGTGGTGTGGGGTCAGCCTTGGCAAAGACTTCCCCACAGACACTGCAGTGTTGAAACACAGTGGGCGAGGTTTTCTTTTGGGTTTCTCAGACATAGTGCCAGTCCTAACCAAACGTACCCATTTATGGCAATCCGCCAGTAAGACCCTCTTATCGTTCCCAACTGTCACGTGGGTCGTGGAAAACTGCATTAAAATCCGCTTTTAGAACCGTAACCCACTCTAAAAAGACAGATTAATATATTTTAAATAACCTGATCGGTTCAAACCAACCGAGCAAACGCTTACAAGTTCCACACAGAATAGAAATTAATGCAAACCTATCTAGTACTCACAAATACCACAGACAGAGTCTGAACCGACCGGTTGCGGTTTAAATTTGGTCGAAAACAGAGAAAACAATACTTTAACCGACAAAATGAATCGAGCAGAAGGAGAAATCTCCGGAGCGACTGTTCAGTGAGGCGGAGTAAAGAATCTGACGGGTTGAGTTTGAAGAACAACAGACAGAGTTTCAACCGCTTTCAGCTCAGCGTTCCATGCCTGGCATGGAAAGTTAACTCTTCACCTCCGGAGCAGTTCAAGGTTGGGACTCACTGCATATGTCATAATATAGCAAGACTTCATGTTGTTTGAAAGTTCTGTTCATGTTCAACTACTGGTCAGTCACCTAAACCAAGGGCCAACTCCAACAGAAGAGGGTAGAGGGTAGCTGAGACTAGAAGCACTGCTCCAGTTTTTGTGGAATATAGCTTACAGATTGGCCCAAGAGTGCCTGGTCCACCAGGGAGGATGAGGAGGGATGAAAACAGTATTAACTCTTAGAATGCCAACAGAATTATAACATAGGAATTCTGGACTGATACATCAGTCTGTGGCACAGCAAGGGTTAAAAGGCCATATTGCATGGATATGCAGTTGTACAATATACAGTACAACTGACTTCTCTCTGTGCAGATGCTATAAGTTTTGTTTATTTTTTAACACAATTTAATTTCCCAAGAACAGCACCGCCTAGATGCAACATCATGGTTTCAGCAAGGTCCTGCTTCTTAATTTTACAGCAAGTAGGCAGGCTATATATCCAACCAAGGTCACACAGTGAACCAGTAGTAGTGGTGTAGTTCAAACCTGAGATCTCCCATTTTACAGCTCTAACCACAGTCTTTCCATCTTGGTAAACACTCCATACTGCTTAGGTCTGGCAGACACCTGCTTCTGACCGTTCAGTGTATACTATTTTACATTCATGATCATGTTTACAGTAACTACAGCAATAAAACAATTACATGCAAATACTTTTACTTGTTAGCTCTCATATTACTGAGAAGCCATAAGCTCCTAAAACTCTGGATAAAACTACAGAAACCCAGCATATGGGCACCCTAAGCCTTCTGCAATCGTCTCACCAAGAACATTAGCCAAACTAACAATATTTCAAGCATTTATGCTTACAAAAAATTCTTAAAATCCCACAGTAAAGGCAACCCATTAAGACAAATGAAAATTGTTTTGTAAACTCCTGTGCCATCAAAATTAATCTGCCAAAAGCCCTATAATTATGCCATACTGGTCGTAACCTTAATAGGCATAGCAAAACAGTATGCTCCCTCTATACCCCAATTTGACATGGCATTGCAGAATGTATACACCAGTTCAGTGTTATGCTGACCCACGATAACTCTAAAAACACAGACACCATAGCACTTTCTGATGCCACCAGGAATCTTGGTCTCAGATATGTACTTGACTACAAAGCACTAACACAGTAGAGGCTGCGCTGCTCAGGTATATGCACTCAATCTTCAGTTTAGTGGTGGGGGGACACTAGTATGTACAGCAGTTGGCCATCAAGTGGCACTTGATTCCATGACTGCTAGTCTGCCTCCACACTGCCACAAATGCCTCTAAAATGAGAGGGAGAAGCAGAATGGGAGTAACTGTTAGAACTATGGGAAGCAGCTATTTTCTCTACACTTGAGGTAGGCCTAAACTTCAAAACACTGGCTCATATAGTTTATGTCTGAGAGTCTCAGTTCCTAAGGCACAGTGAGCCCGCATTGCCATATCAACGTAAACTAAAAGACACATTAATGGGGAATGTCCATACGGCATTTCCACAACTCTTGTGTGGAGAAGCAACTGATTTGCAGTTGTGAGTGGAAACACACAGGTTACTCACCTGTAACAGTGGTTCTAGGCGTGGTATATGTTGTTCATTCACACTATCTGGCATGGTCCTTTCCCCTTTAAGATGTGCGGAAAGTCTTCAAGCTGGCTCCTTCCAGCCACCGGGTGGTATATCTCTTGACTCCGCCTCATGGCGACACAGATCTTGCCCACTGGAAGCAGAGGTTGTGCGCCTGAGCCAGGGAGGTCAAGTGGGTTCATGTGTATGAACATATACCACTCCTAGAAAGTACAGTTACGTAAAACTACCATAACAGCTCGCATCTTTGAGGAGTGTCTCTTGCAGGTAATACTTTTGGGTATCCAGCAGAGGTCACTGTGGTGCACAGCAGCTCTTCTAGCAGTTTTTCCATTCAGGACCGGCCACACATGACATCAGTTTCCTGTGTCCTATATAAATGTGGGCGGTTCCTGGTATCCCAGGTTCCCTGCCAGATTCAGCTGCAAAGAGAGGATCAAGGAGAAGCCGAGGTACCAAGGAGTTCCAACCCTAGTCATTGGACCAGAACTTACTCTCTAGAGAAAGGGGGATGGAGGGGAACAAATCGACTTCAAGAGACGCCCTCAAAGATCTACTGTTACGCTTAAGTTTTTACGTGAACTGTACTATCTTCCACAGAGTGGTCTCTTGCAGTAGGTATTGCTTTGGGATGAATCCCAACAGTAATGCCATGTGGGAGGACAGTTATGATAGGAGATCTTGTAGCACTGCACAGCAAGGCCATCCTACATCATGAGGCAATATCCAGATTGCAGTGCCTTGTGAATGTATGGATCAGGACTCAGGTAGCTGCACTGCAAATATCTGAAATGGAATCTCAATTAAAGCAAGTTGCAGTGGTGGCCATAGCTCTAGTGGAGTGGGCTTGACAGGTCCAGGTAAAGGCTTCTTGTATTTTTGTAACAAATGAAATAAAATGTGCCAACCATTTCTGAGGCAGTATAGCACAGTGGTTTAAGGCTTTGTGCTGTAAATCTGGAGAACTAGGTTTGAACCCACAGCCCCTACTTGCACACTGCGTGATCCTGAGCAAGTCACTTAACTTCCCTGTGCTCCCAGGTTGAACCTGTAAGCAAGCTTCAGCTTGGTGTGCCACTCCTGGTTAAACAATTAAAAAATAAATAAACCAGGATGAAAGAGTACATGTTGCAACCAGGAGGCCCTCGTGACTTGGGGCAAATGAGGTGGAACAGTCGAGACGCCCTTCTAATCGACCGAATCAGATTAGTATAGTAGCGTAGCACACGATGGACATCTAAAGTATGCAGTAGATGTTCACCCTGATTGGAGTAGTCAGGATCAGACTGGAAGCTTCAGGGACTTAAAGCACGCTCGAGACTACTTTAGGAAGGAAAAAGGGTTGGTAATGGCAGCACCTGGTCTCTGTGGAAAGTCAAGTAAGTTTCCCTACATAGAGGGCAAGAATCGGAAATACTTTGAAAAGAATCGACAGCCACCAGAAATAGGGTTTTCCATGAACAAAAACGGAGTTCACAAGTGGCAGCTGGCTCGAAGATTAAGGGTCAATTTTTCTGTCATAAAATTGAGATCCCATGGAGGAGTGGGTCTTCTAATAGGAGGTTTAATATGTAACATTCTTTCAAAAACATCTTAGCTAGATGATGTTGGTACAGTAACCTGCCATCCAGAGGTTCATGGAAAGCTGAGACAGTGGCCAAATGGATTTTGATGGAAGAATAACTTAAACCGGACTTAGACAGTGAGGCGAGGTAGTCCAGAACCTTCGCCAGTGGACAAGAATAAGGGTCCAAAGTTTGAGAGGCTGATCATATAGAAAAGCATTTCCATATGGAATTGTATGTTGCTCTTGTTGCTGGCTTATGAGAGGCCAAGAGAATATTGTAACAGGAGAGGATACTTGTAATAGAGTTATGAAAGCATCCTCAGGAGACAAGCATGAAGGTGTAGAGCCTTCAGGTTAGGGTGTAGGAGAGACCCGCGACACTGAGTCAAGATCAGTATGGCTCACATTAGATATGGGCAAGGAAGGAGGGAATCTGCACAGTAGTGCTGGACTTCAGGAGGGCAGACTTTGGGAGGATGGGGAAGTGGTAAAGGGTACCTGGCCAGAATTCAATCTAGTATGGACACTAACCAGAGGTGGAGCTCATAAAGCTGGGATAGTGGAAGCAACCAAACCTGCTGCAAAGGCTAGGGCTAAGAAACCGATCTGGTTGAGCAAGGAGGTCATGGAAAAGGTAAGGAGAAAAGAGCTGCCTTTAGGAAGTGCAAGAAAACAGGGAGGGGGAGGACAGGGAGGAGTACTTGACAGAATCAAAGGAGATGACAAGGGCAGTAAGGGGAGCCAAAGCATCTACGAACTCAGGCTGGCACAAGGCATTAAGAAGGGGAGAAGGACTCTTTAAGTACATCAGGGAGAAAAGGAGCTGTAAGGACCACATAGTAAGGATTGGAAGGAGGGGTTTGGTGGAAGCATGGTGCGATAAGGCGGAAGCACTAAATGAGTACTTCTGCTCAGTATTTACTAAAGAGTAGAGGGGTGACACCCAAGGTGGAAGAAATGGCAGAAGCGGGGGAGGGTGACAGATGGGAAATCATGGAGAGCAGGGTTTGAAGGCACTGAGGGTGGACAAGGCGCCAGGCCCAGATGGCATCCACCCAGGGCACTGAAGGAGCTGGCAGAGGTCCTTGCAGGACCTTTGGCAGACCTATTTAATCTTCACTACATTCAGGGTGTGTACCTCAGGACTGGAGGATGGCTCATGTGGTGCCCCTCCACAAGAGTGGCCCCAAGGATGAACCGGAAACTACAGACCAGTGAGCCTCACATCCATCGTGGGTAAGCTAATGGAGACTATCCTGAAGGAGAGGCTGGTGGCCCTCCTAGAGGCCAAAGGACCACAGGACAGCTGACAGCATGGCCTACACGTGGCAGATCCTGCCAAACCAACCTGGTCGAGTTCTCATGACTGGGTAACTAGGCAACTGGACAGGGGCCATGCAGTGGATGTCCTGTATCTGGACTTTAGTAAGGCATTCGACTCAGTGATAAAGCAATGGGGCCAGATGGGGTGCACCCCAGGGTCCTTAAAGAACTAAGAGGGTGGTGGCTGAACCTCTGGCTATCCTGTTCAGCCAATCACTGGAAACAGGTGAGGTACCCAAAGACTGGAGGACAGCAGATGTAGTCCCCTTATACAAAAGTGGGAACAAAGAGGAAGCAGGGAACTACAGACCAGTCAGCCTCACCTCGGTAGTGGGAAAGATCATGGAAGCACTACTGAAAGAGAGATTGGTGGAACATCTGGTTGTCAATGGACTACAGGACCCAAGGCAGCATGGTTTCACCAGGGGAGGTCATGTCAGACCAACCTCATTGAATTTTTGACTGTGTGACTAGGGAGGTGGATCAGGGAGGGCAGTGGACATGGCCTATCTGGACTTCAGCAAGGCCTTTGACACTGTGCCACATAGAAGACTATTACACAAACTGGGAATATGGGTGTGGGCAGGACAGTAGTGTGGTGGGTAGGTAACTGGCTGGGTGGCAGGACACAGAGGGTGGTGGTAAATGGCTGTCACTCCACAGAGGGAAGAGTAACCAGTGAGGTACCACAGGGATCAGTGCTGGGACCGGTCCTATTCAACATCTTCATCAGTGACATTGCACAGGATCTAGAAGGCAGAATTTCACTGTTCGCTGATGACACAAAGCTCTGTAACAGAGTAGACACACCAGAGGGTGTAGACAGAATGAGAAGGGACCTGCAGAAACTTGAAGAATGGTCAAGGGTTTGGCAGTTGAAATTCAATGCAAAGAAGTGCAAGATAATGCATATGGGGCACAAAACCCTGGCACAATATATCAGTTGGGGGTGAGGATATAGCACACCAAGCAGGAAAGGGATCTTGGGGTTGTCATCTCTGATGACCTCAAGGTAGGGAAACAGTGTGACAAGGCATCAGGTACAGCAAATAGGATGCTGGGATGTATAGGCAGGGGCATCACCAGCAGGAAAGGGAGGTCATAATTCCGCTAACAAGACACTAGTGAGGCCCCACCTGGAGTACAGTGTACAGTTCTGGAGACCATACCTACGTAAGGACATAGACAGGGTAGAGAAGGTTCAGAGGAGGGCAACAAAGACGGTGCATGGGTTGCATCACAAGTCCTATGAAGACAGGTTGAAGGAACTGAACATGTACTCCCTGGAGGAGAGGAGGGAGAGGGGGATATGATAGAGACATACAAGTATCTTACAGGGAGGAACAGGGTGCAGGAAAACACTATTTTTAAGCGAAAAAGATGTTTAAGGACTAGAGGGCATGGGATGAAGTTGGAGGAGGATGATTCAGAGGAAACATGAGAAGAATTTCTTCACAGAACGGTGGTGGACAAGTGGAACACCCTGCCAGAGAAGTGGTGGGGCTGAAACAATCACAGGATTTAAGAATGCATGGGATAGACATAAAGGAATTCTAGAGGCAGGGTAAGGGGAAACAGACTTCTAGGAAACAAACTGAACTTACAAGCTTAAATGGCAGACTAGGTGGGCCACAGGCCCTTATCTGCAGACACTGTCTATGTATCTATGTAGTACCACATGGAAGGCTGGGAAGGAAGTTAGTAGGCATGGGGCAGGTGCAAAGCTGGTGAGATGGGTAGGAAACTGGCTGCAGGGAAGGCAACAGAGGGTGGTGGTGGGTGGGAGCTCTCACCCAAGGGCAGTGACGAGGCAGTGTTCCACAGGGCTCGGTGCTGGGACCAGTGTTGTTTGGGATAGTCATTGCAGACATATCATGGGACATCAAGAGCAAGATCAGTCTGTTTGCTGAAGATACCAAGGTAGGCGCTGGGTGGATGACCTAGGGAGATGGCAGGGGTTGCAGGGTGATCTGGCAAAGCTTGAAACCTGGTCAGACACCTGGCAACTGGGCTTTAATGCCAAAAGTGCAAGGTGCTGCATTTTGGGATGAAGAACCCAAGGAGGAGTTGCCAGCTAGGGGGTGCAGCTAGCCCAAACAGAGGAGAAGGATCTGGGTGTGCTCATTACAGGGTCAATGAACAACTCGGCACAATGTAGGAAGGCAGCTGCAAGGCCAACAAAATGCTGGGTTGTATTGCAAGGGGTATATCCTCAAGAGGGAGGAGGTGATTCTGCCACTATAGGTCATTAGTTAGACCACACCTGGAGTACTCGCGTAGTGGCCATGTGTATCTGAAGAGGGACATTAAGCTACTGGAGGGTGCAGCAGAGCGACAAAAGATGATCAAGGGGCTGGGGACTTATACGAGAGGAGGTTGAAGGAGTTGAACATGTACTCACTGGAGGGAGGAGAGACGGGTGACATGATTGAAACCTTTAAATACATGAAAGGAATAAACAAGACTGGTACAGAGGGGCTGTTCAAAGTAAGGAGGGAGGGCTACCAGGGGCCATGATATGAGACTGGAGCGAGGAAGGTTCAGGAGGGAGAGGAGGAGACACTTTTTACAGAGGGTGGTGGCTGGGTGGGAATGCATTACCTGCAAAGTGGCATGCAGTAGAACAGTGGACTGCTTCAAACGAGGATGGGACAGAACAAGGGGAGGGTTAATGAAGGGAAGGGTGGAAGGAGGGCAGCTGCAGAATAAGGGTGTCTAGCTGCACATTCGAGCAGACTGATAGACCTCTAGGCCTTTATCTGCTGGCAAATTTCTAGATGTTCGATGTTTGTAAGAGGTCTAGTCTGATGGGCAATGGAACGGGGTCCTGTACTGACAGCTGTATGAGTAGGGGAAACCACGCTCGGCGAGGCCACAATGGGGCTATGAGAATCATTGTGGCTGGCTCCAACTGTAGTTTCAGTAGAGTCCATTGCAGGAGAGGGACGGGGGGATTTAAGAAGAGACCTGTCCAGGGTTGGGACAGGGCATCTATAGATCGTCCCTTTCTGTTCGGGATAATGTAAAAATACATGGAAGACGGTAATCCAAATCTTGAAACTCTTCATCCTCAAGATCACCAGCAAAATCCGCTGTAAATCTTGGTCATCTGACAAATATTCCTCTGTGGATAAGGAGAAGACCAGGGTGGCATGGTTATCCATGTCACTATGAAGTCTTTTAGGAGGAGGGAGAGGAGATTGTAGGATCACCCAGCTCTTCAGAGAGCTGGACCTGACTACCTTAGTAAAGTCCTTTTCCTGGGAAGGAGGTGGGTGAGAAGGGGGCCTGTTAGGAAACAAGGGAGGGGTGATGGAGGGAATGGGATGTGTAGCATGAGCAGGTCTCGCCCCTGGGTGGTAAAGACCAGGGTCCTGATCTCCGTCCGCCTGACCCCTATAAGAAGGCACCAGTGTAGGCGGAGGGGCAGTCAACAGGGCATAAGCCATAAGTTTCCTTTGAGGAATGCGGGGTCTCGCCGATGGGCCCACTGGGGGAGGGGTCATTTTCACTGAAATTGTCATATGCCATCGGCGGGACAGGAACTCTCGACGAAGGGCAGCAGTATGTTTAACTATGTAAAAAGCATTGGAAAGCATCATTAGAGGGTATAAGTTTCCGTTGACGGAGCAGTTACTGTTTTAACTGCATTTAAAGTGCTGGAAAGCACCGTCACCAGAGGGCACGCAGTCCCCGCTAATGAAGAAATGTTCAAAGGACGCCTGCTGACAGAGGGACACCAGAAACAATGGCCGACAGGCAACGAGGAAGGAGTGTGAGATGGGTTTCTTCTTCTTTTTTTTTCTGCCTGGAACGAGAACCAGTAGAGGAGAGCCTTGGTAAGAGCCCCTGGTTCTCTAAGACAGACATTTTCTGCTCCAAAGGTGTTGAATTTCAAGCAACCATCGCCGATGAGTTGCCTGATTAAATTTCAGACGACACCACAGGAATTGGTGTTGTGTGTGGGTCACAGACACCTTATACAAACTGTGTAATTGTCAAGTGGTATATCTTCCTACCTCAACGGCAGGAATGAAATACAGCTAGTTTCTTTGAAGAATCTGTAGACATTTGTTCTATGTTCCAAATTTCGTCGATGACTGCTACACAGAAGTTGCACTCTGCTGCACGAGCTGAAGATGGCGGAAAATGAACTGAAGATACCAGGGACCGCCCGCACTTGTATTGGAAACAGGAAGCTGATGCCACGTGGGCGGTCCCTGCTGAAAACTGTTAGAACAGCTGCCATGCACCACAGCAACCTCTGCTGGATACCCAAGTATTACCTACTGCAAGAGACCACTCTGTGGAAGATCTACTGTTACAGGTGAGTAACCTGCTGTTCTAGGGACGTGGATATGTTGTTCTAGCCACACTATCTAGCAGTTCTCCGGGAGGAGGGAGGCAAAGCACACCGCACACCCCTATTTAGGAACAGAGACTGAGAACTGAGACCCCAATACCAGCATCCCGGCATGATTCGAGGTCAATGTGGTAATGGGAAATGATGGTGTGTGCCAACTCCAGGTAGCAGCCCTGAAGATTTCCTATCCCTAGAAGCAGCCACCGATTTAGCAGTATGTCGAGTGGAATGAGCCCTTAGCATTCTGGAATCTCCTACCTGCCAACCTATAGCAGAGATCAATGCAGGAAGTGATCCACCTGTCAATCGTCCACTTGGCTGCAGATCTGCCAGGTGCAGCTTCAGCGTAGGGTGATAAACAGCTGTTGAACCTCTCCCGAACTCCCAGCCGTGTGCTCTATGTAATAAGCGAGTGCTCGCCTCAGGTCTAGAGTATGGACCCGGTGTTCGGCCTCTGAGGTGTGAGTTGGGAAGAACACCAGAAGAGTCATCACCTGCTTAAGGCAGAAACTCCAATACAACCTTCGGGAGGAACTTGGTTGGGGTATAGGACCACCTTGTCCCTGTGGAAGACCAGCAAAGGAGACTCCACCAAAAGAGCCTGGAGCTCACTGATCCTTCTGGCTGATGTGATAGCCACCAAGAAGGCAGTCTTCCACAACAGCTGAGACATCTCACACCTGTACATAGGTTCGAATGGCTTGCCCATGAGCTTTGCCAAAACCAGCAACAAGTCCCACGGTGGTGGTGGTTCATATACCAGAGGGAAATGTGATCAAAGCCTTGAAAAAGCACCAGATCACCTTCTCCTGCACCACTGACTGCTGACCAGCCCATGCCTGATAAGCAGAGATGGCTGCCAGGTGCACCTTTAGGATCATCGGCTGAAGTCCCCCTTTGGAGAGGGACCACAGGTAGTCCAAAATGCTGGCCACTGGGCAGGTCAGAGGGTCCAGCCACTTTCCTGACACCAAATGGAGAATCTCTTCCATTTGAAGACACAGCATTTTCTGGTCGATTCCTTTCTAGATGCCTCCACCACAGTGAGGACATCTTCGGAGAGACCCAAAGCCTGGAATTCTCAGCCAGGAATCAGGCTGTCAGGGTGCAGGGATTGAAGGTCCGTTGAGTACCTTCCCTGATTAATGAAGAGCAGGTGGAGTGAAGACGCCCGGAGCTTGTTGCTGAGGCTGAGAGATCGGGGTACCAAACTGGCCAGTCTGGAGCGCCCAGGATCACCTGTGCCTTGTCCTCCTGACCTTGAGCAGCACCTTGTGGATCAAGGGAAGGGAAGGAAGGCACAGAAGAGGCCTGGGATCCAAGGCCTTGAGAAGGCATCCCCTGCAGCGAGCAGTGCTGAGGGGGGCGGACACAGAACAGCTCAGCTTATGCCTCCTGAGGAAAACAGGTCCACCTGAGAGGTGCTCTATTGGGAGATCAGGCTGTGAACCACCTCCGGATGGAAAGACCATTTGTGAGATGCCTTGCCTACCCAGCTGAGGGTGTCCGCCAGCTGAGTGGAGGCTCCTGCCACATGGGTGGCTAGGAGACCCGCCTCTAGGCTGTGCACGAGGGTCCAAATATGGAGAGCTTCCATGCACAAAGGCAGGGAATGCATCCCACCTTGCTTGTTGAGGCAGAACATGGTCGTGCTGTCCGCCTGACTTGGACCACCAATCCCAAATATATGGAGTGAAAGCAGTCAGTGCCAGCCGAACTTCCCGGAGCTCCAGCAGGTTGATGTGCCATCAGGACTCCTTGGGCGCCCAGAGCCAATGGACTTTGTTCCCCAGATGGGCACCCCAGCCCGTGAGAGGCGGTCAGTCATCAGGATGACTATCAGCTTGAGGGGACAAACGGGATCCCTCCCTGCAGATGCTCTGGGACTAGCCACCACTGGAGGGTGTCTCACATCTTCTTAATCACAGTGACCAGCTGGTCGGCGGACCTTGCGGAGACCACTGGCTGGCCAGCTCCCATTGCAGGGAGCGATATTCCAATGGGCCCATCGGACCACACTGGTGCAGGCCACCATGTAACCTAAAAGGCACAGGAAGTCCCAGGCACGGTGCAATTGCCCAACCCGAATGATCAGGCAAAGGAGGCGACAACCTCTGCCCTGTCTACCAGGAGCCAGGCTCTGGCCCGATAAAGCTGATCACCTGCCAGGGCACATGTTCCGACTCTGGTCTCACTGACTAGGAGGCCAAGGGAGGTGCAGGTCTGCAGGGCCAGGTCCTGGACCGCCCACCTCCTGCCTGAGGAACCTGGAATCAGTCAGTCATCCAGGTAGGGTACACTAGACCCCTTGGCGCCTCAGGTAAGCTTCCACCACTGTATTGCATTTGGTGAAGACCCTGGGGGCCAAGGGAAAGCCAAATGGCATGACCCGAACTGTAGAGGGTTCCCCACCTCAAAAGCGGAGGAACCTTCAGTGGGACGAACGTGATCGGGACATGAAAGAACCCGTCCCTGAAGATCCAGGCAGCAAAACCACATGTTTTGCTCTAGAGATGGTATGTTCTGAGACAGAGTTACCATCCTGAAGGCGCATGCACTGAGGAACTTTGTTCAGGTTTTGCAGGTCTAGAATTGGGCACCAGCCCCTGTCCGCTTTGGCACCAGGTAATACCTGGAGACAAACCCTGGGTGTTCCAGAGGATCCACCACTCTGGCCACGACTCTTGCAGAGGAGCTGGGCTATGTCATCTCGAAGAGCCAACCGAGTGTCTCATGGATACCAAGTCCTCCCATGGGCGCTGGCCTCAGCTTGGAGGATACTGCTCAAATTCTGAAGCAGACCCTGACTGAATACTTTACAACCCACCTGTCCATGGTGATAGCGGACCAGACAGAAAGGAAGTGGCAGAGCTGGCTCACCACAGAGGACCTAGGGGAGGCATGATGGGTATGAGGGGGCACCCTCACCCCATCACTGATGAGGCTTGGAGGAGGACCCGGCTGAGGCACCACTGGGTTCCTTCCCTCCGGCTTACAGATCACAGAGGCCACAGACTTGGGCCTGGGTCACCAAGACTGGAGCCTGCTGGTCAGCTTGACATTGGACTGGTTCTGCCACAGGAGTGGAGGACCAAAGGGCTTTTGCTTCTGTTGCCTGGAGCCCTTGGGATCCTTCTGTGCGGATGGTGCTGAACTTCTCGATGCGCTGGAGGTGACCCTCCACACTGGGCTCAAACAGGTCTTGCCCAAGAAAGGAACATCCGCCAGCTTGTGCAGAGTGTCTGCCGTGAAGGTCAAGATCTGCAGCCAAGCCCTACATGAGCAGCATGCCTACTGTGGCCACCACCGAGTGCCACAGGAATAGTACAGTATTACACAGGAACTCACCGTAACAGTAGATCTGTAGAGGTTTCTTCAGTAGGTCATCACATACAGGACTGGCACCACCTGGCGTCAGGCCACACGGCAAACTTTTCTAGCATTCTCTGATGGGGACCACCCACTGGACGCTACATGACTGACGCCATTGTGGCTGTATATAGTGGGCGGTCCACGCCTCAACCTCCAGTTCTCCGCCGGAGCCAGGAAGAGGCCTGACAGCAGGGGCTAACAGGATTTGGAGTCCCTGTAAGAAACAAAATGAGGGAAGTAGGAAGGAAAAATATGACATGCTGAAGGAACCCTCTCAAGATCTACTGTTACGGCAAGTTCCTATGGAACTGTACTATCTTACTCAAGAGGGTTGCTTCACTAGGTCATCACAATACAGGACAGAGTTCCCAAGCAGTCCCTCCAAAGAGAGACCGAGAGAAACTAGGAAGGACTACAAACCTCCAACAGAAAAAATGGAATCCAGAATGGACCCAACCTAAGACAGAGGGCCTTGTAACACAGCTAGGTCGGAAACCAGCCCTCCACCTAGAAGCAATGTCCAGACTGTAGTGTTTGGTAAAGGTATGGTCAGAACTCAAGTGGCTGCAGCATGATATCAGCCACAGAGATTTTTGCAAAAGGCAGCAGAAGCAGCTATGTCCCTAGTAGAATGACCTCTTATGGTACTCGGCAAAGGTTTTCATACTTCTGGTAACAATACTGAATGCAGTTGCCTAACCATTTGAAAAGGCCCTGCTTAGAAACTGGTTTGCCCTTTGATCTGGGGGCAAAAGAGACAAAAAGCTGATCACAGCTACGGAATTCTTTAGCTCGGTATCACTGAAGAATCCGATGTCGTCCATGGTATGGAGGAGTGCCTCATCTCTGTTAGAAGGGATGAAAATACACAGGAAGCTCTACTGATTGGTTCAGCATGGCTTGACACCACCTTGGGAAGAAACTTAGGATTTGTCCTAAGGACCACTTGGTCCTTATGGAAAATAAGATAGGGCTCCTTGCAAACCAGAGCGTGAAGCCGAACCTCCGGGCTGACGTGATGGCAACCAGAAACAATGCCTTCCAGAAAGGAAGCGCAAGTCACAGCCTCATAGCCGGCTCAAAAAGGAGGAAGGGTGAGCTTTTCCAAACAAAATTCAAAATCCCAACGGGAGTTGGGCTGCGGATGGGGGTCTCTCAGATGGAGGATCCCTTTCAAAGGGGATTCGAGACTTCCAACTGAGCCAACGGGTTTACCATCCACTAGCTCTTGGTACGCGAACTGCAGAAAGGTGGACCTTCAATGAAGAATATGAGAGACTGGAGTCTGACAGATGAAGGAGGTATTCCATGATTTGAGGGCAGAACATGAGAAGGAGTTTCAACCCTGGTGGCCGCCAAATGGAAAGGAAAACAGTTTCCACATCGTGGCATAAGTGGATCGAGAGAGGTTTCTAGCCTCAATAAGGACTTGAGCGACCAGGAGGAGACCCCAAAGTAAGAGTTCGCTATATACTGCAGGAGCCAGGCATGACGATGCAGAGTCCTGAGCCATGAATGCACTAATGAACCTTGGTCCTGAGTCAGGAGGTCATGGGTCACTGGAAGTGGAACCGTGGTTCCCTAGAAAGCTATTGTAAACAGTGGAAACCAAATCTGTCTCAGCCAGAGAGAAGTGATGAGGATCATCTTTGCCTTCTCTGCTTGAAGCTTGAGAAGACCCTCTGGAGAATGGGAAATGGAGGAAATGTAGGAGAATGGATTCTGCCACTTCCTGATGTAATTCCCACTGTGAGCTAGGGTCCGAGACCTGTTGAGACTGTCCGCCATGACATTTAGAACACCTGGCAGTGCACGCCACGAAGCCAGATTGTGCTGGACCACCCAGTTCCACACCCACACATCGCCTCCCTGCACAAGGGTATGATCGGGTTCCTCCTTGTTTGTTGAGGCATCAAATTACCAACATGTTATCTGTTTGGACCAGCAGTGATCCCTTGTGAAAGAGGGTCTGGAAAGCCTGTAAGGCATGCAAGACAGCCCTCATCTCCAGAACGTTGACATGTAACATTGCCTCCAAGCTGGACCACAGTCTTTGGGCTTGGTGTTCCCCCATGTGCTCCCCATCTCATGTTTGAGGCATCTGTAGTTAGGGATGCCGAGGAGCAGAGTTCTGGAAGGAAGACCCAAAGAAAGATTGCAGGGATCCCTCCACCAAAGCAATTCCTTCTGAAGAAATTCCACTGAGAAGACCAGTACCGGATGGTCCAGGTTGTCCAGGAGTTGGTCCCACAGCACACACAAGAACCACTGGGTAACCCTCATGTGGAGCCTCGCTAGGAACAGTGGTGATGGAGGCCGCCATCAGGCTGAGGCGGCAAAAGGATCTCGGGCCGGGATGGTCCTGGAAATGGCGATTGAGAAGCCGGATGGATCAGGTCTCTGCCCTGTCTGGAGGGAGGAAGGAAGGTTCTGCAATGGACTGTATCCAAAACTGCCCCAATGTACTGAAGTTTTGGGACAAGGTCATGGAGGACTTAGAAATACTGACACTAATCCCTAGTCTGCTGAAAAGGTCTAAGGTGTAAGAAGGAGTCTCTAGTAAAGAGTCCCTGGACAGGGCTGAGATCAGCCAGTCGCCCAGGTAAGGGAAACCGCAATACCCCATGGCATAAGAAAGTCAAGAATTACTGCCAGGCACTTCAGAACACCTGGGTGCCGAAGGACAGACCAAAGGGAGTGCCCGAATTGGAAGTGCTCCCTGGAACTGAAACCGAGGAATCAGCGGTGGCTGGGGAAAATGGAGATAGGCAGGTAAGCATCCTGCATGTCCAGAGCGCACAGCCAGTGATTCTCCAGAAGGAGTGAAGGAGGCTCTGGAGTGTCAACATCTGAAATTTTTGTACTGACAAACTGATTTAGGCTGCTTAAGTCGAGGATGGGTCTGAAGTCCCCAGCCTTTTTGGAACCAGGGAAAATGAGAGTAAAACCACTTCCCTTTGTCAGAGGGTAACCTGCTCTATTGCTTCCTTGAGTAAGAGGCTGTGCACCTCTTCTCGGACGGTAGAGCCTGATCCCTTGAATACGAGGATCTGTTTGGTGGAGATACTGGAGGAAATTCCAGAATTTTCTTGTGTGTCCAACGGACACTAGCTGCAGAACCCATTCTGGAGGTTATTGCCCTCCACTCTTGTGTGTGGCAGGCGAACCTCCTCCCACCTGCTCCCTGTTGAGAGACTGAGGAGGCAGTGGGATAGCAAGTCAGGAAGTGGCTGGACATTAAGGAGAGGGCCCCTGTTTGTCTCTGGTTCTTGGAGGCTGGAGGAGTGGCTGAACCTGTGGACTTACGCTTGCTCTGGCATTGAGCTGGGGCTTGCTTCTTCTGCCTCCAGGTCTTTTTCCGAAAGGGCTGCTCTTGTTGGCTTGCCGATCGGTACATGGACCTCACTGACCTGAGAGTGAGACATCTGTCCTGTAGATCAGTGATAATGTCCTTGGTGTCCCCACCATAGAGTACTGAAGCCCCTAAAGGGACATCTTGAATCGTCAACTGAACTTCATTAGCAAGTTCGGAAAGGCTAAGCCAGGACTGCTATCTAAGGGCCACGGTAGTTGCCGAGGTGAGTCACAGACTCAACTAAGTCGTATGTAGCTCCTTGGGAAGCTCCTCTTCAAGTTAGAGGTTCCACAGACTGGACCCGAGCTTCCAGCCTATCCAAGGTAGCTTAGTGGGACCCCATGTGAGCCAGCATAACTGAGGAACTGAAGGACGATGTGGCTGAAGCGTAAACTTTCTCCCGAACTGGGCCATCTGCCTCACTCTTTGTCCGGAGAAGAGGTGCTGGGTGCAGCGATTATGAGCAGAAGAGATAACCACAGTGTCAGCCTTAGGGTGCGCCTTAAGAAAAGGGCATCCTCCGTGCACAGTAAAGTCTGTCCACCCGCTTGGGGACAGCCGGGAGGGAATGAGGCATATGCCAGACTGCAGAAGTGAGGTCCTGATGAGGTCCAATCCATGCAGGAATGGGACCGAGACAGAGACTCTAGGTCAGGTGCTCGGCTAGTCTCTGTCTCATGGGGTCTTGTTCCTCAGCTCCCAGTCGAAGAAATCCTTCATGGACCTCAGAAGGTCTGAGAAGCAGGGTCCTATGTGGGGGACTTAGGGGAAACCTTGCATGATGGACCCTCGGCTCCTCCAGGATGTCCTCCGCCAACTCATTGGCCCCTCATCATCACTGTCACCATCGTCTGCTCCTTCATCATGGCGGTGACAGATATCTGGAAGTGTAATGTCCTGATGAGCTTCCCAGAGACGCATGTGGTTACAGAAGAACTGCTCGGGACGGAGACCGCAGGAACGGGAGTCTCGCTCCAGGTTACACACCATCCAAATGCGCCCCTGCCACCATGACTGGATGAGAGTCTTAAAGTCCGGCACAGTCAGAGGAGGTGGAGGGAGTGGAAGAGGAGGAGGAGGGGTATGACTGGTGGGGGTAGCAGTAACCTGGTTATGCCTTGGTAATGGCATGGGTGGAAAGCCAGGGTAGTACTGCCCATACAACTCCAGTTCAGAGGGGACCAGCAAGGAAATGGTCCCCAGGATACCCAAGAGAGCAATGTGGGACAGTCTGGGGTCGTGTAAATCCTAGTTGTAAGGTCTGGAAGGCAGGGTACCCACGCCAGACCTGCAGTTGTATAGATAGGCTTGGGATCCGGCCAGGATAGCCATCATCAGGGGACCGACGCCAGGACTCAGGCACCACCCGATCCGCATCAGAGGGGCTGTCGCCTGAGCTGGATGAAGAGGGTCTGATGGTGGGACTGGGTCTGGCACCAGGGCTAACGGATGAGGCCAACCGTTGGGCCCTGGCTAGAGAACAGTCGTCAGACTGTCCAGTGTCAGCAAAGGGTTCGCCAGGTCTGACTGTGGATTGGAACTGGTGCCGGCTTGATAGGAATCCCACCAAAGGGAGGAGGAGGAGCTCCACTGGAAGGCCAGACGCTGCTGAGGAACTCTCTTTCTCTGTGACTACCGGGACAGCGTGGATGGACCCCCAGACCTCAACGACATCGAGGGGTTCAGCAGCACTGTCGTCGCCTGAAGTACCCATCGGTGAAGAGGAGGGTACAGGTGAAGGAATGGGGAGAAGAGGGGCCTTCTCCCTCTGGTCCTGCCGGTCATCAGGTGAGGCGCCACTGGGCCTCCGATGGCTGAACCACGCCTGAGCGGCTGTCAGGGACGGCATCTTATCACGCCGCGCTAGCGGTGAGGAGCCACCGCCGACTTATCTATGGGTGCTGGTTGGTTCCTCAAGGCTGGGGAGCTATCTTACCAGTGCAGTGCGGTCCCCAGAGGAGCTGGAGACCGACTTAGCAGTCATCAGAGGGGCCAACGACCGGTTGACCCACAGAAGATTTACCAGACTTACTGTCAGACTTCTTAGGTGGAGGCTGAGCCTTGCTCATCAGGGTCGTGAGGCTCCGACTCCAGACTTCTCCTTGTGGTGTTTCTTTGAAGGAGACAATTTTCGGAAGAGGATTCCCTAATACGGTCCATCTGCTTCTCAAGAGATGCTAAGCTGGTCTTTAAGAGGTGGGTCTCCAAAGCCTGCTGTCTCCACTTCTTGGTGGCCTGGATGAAAGTTTGGCACTCTGTGCAGGAGGAAATAGGGATGGTCTGGGCCTAGACAGATGGCACATAAGGTGACCGTCCCTTATGCGGGATCTGCATGCCACAGGACAGGCACTGCTTAGGTGTAGACATCAGTTAGCAAAACTAAAGATGAAGAAAATTAGGGTGAAGGAAAAGTCAGACGCAAGAACTTTACGCCGACGATCGCTGTATGGAAATCTGCAATGCGACCGGCTACGAGGCGATGGCGGAAAGAACTGAGGGAGCGGAACCGCCACTATATACAACCACGCTGATGTCAGTCACGCTATGTCAGGTGGGCGGTCCCCTGTCAGGGATTGCTAGAAAAGTCTCGCTGTGCAGCCTGACATCAGGTGGCGCCAGTCATATATGTGATGACCTACTGAAGGAACCCTCTCAAGTAAGATCTCCCAGATCCAGAGCCGTTTGTAGCTGCTGCTTGGCCACAAGCTTGGCCCTGAACTTGGACCTCCTTGACCGTGGTCTGGAGGTCCACAGGCAGGCAAGGAATCACCTAATCTGCAGAGCCCAAGAGGGCATAGGGAGAAGTGTGTTATCAAGATGGCCGAGCTCACCCAACAAAGACTGAGCAAGGAGGCAGCATAGACTTTTTAGCCGCATGGTCCAATTTCTTGGGACTCCTTGTTCAGCGGCTTGTTAATGTCCCAGATAATGCCAGAGTGCCAAAATACTGAGTTGGTCACCAGCCCCTTAGCCAAGGGGTGCGCCGTGGAAACCCCGAGAGGTACTGACAGGCACTGCATACTTGCAGTCTATCCGGGCAGGACGCAAGGTGCTGCAAAACTCCAGAGCTGGGCCGACAATGGCCTCGACCACTGGAAAAGCCTCCGCTGGAGAGTCCCCTTTGTCTAGAATCTCTGTAAGGGGACAGCAAGTCCACTTCTGGACAGGCTCCATTTTCATCCCCGTGGACTCTGAGATGAGGCGGAGGATGCCCAGTAAGGAAGTGGGCCCTTCCTCCATCGAGATCGCCACGGACTCATTAACCGATGGGAGTGTAGTGAGGAACTCGGACTCAGAGGAGTCTGCATAAAGCGGCCAAATGCCCCAGTCACCTTCAACCCTCCATGGGCAGTCAGGTGACGGTGACCGACAGTCGATGGGGTAGCCCACTGGCCTGCCGAGACTCCTTGGTCAGAGCATTGGTCAACGGCTGCTAGGGCAGCAGCTCCACCACAATTAGCGGAGAGGCTGGCTTCGACCGAACCAAGATGGTCTTTACCAGCTCCGCTGGGGCAGGAACAGTCTCAACCAACCCCACAGGGGAGTCTGTGTCGGCCTCTCGGGCAACAGCCAAGTGATGGCTGGTGTGGAAACGGGTTGGCTTCATACTGGCCAGCACCAACTATTGTCACATAAGGTCTTCATAGCGCCGATGCAACTTGTGCCAAAGCCTCTCCTTGCCTGTGGAGGACGAAGATGAGGAACAGCGGTGGTGCCGCCTCGTGGCACTGAGAGCTGGAGCGCCGATTACAGCAGGAGCTGCTTGACCCACTGGAGGAGGACCTCGACCTCTACCACCAGGGAATCTCGGAGGAGCCAGGAATGCCGCTGTTCCTCCTGATCAGAGTCAGTGACTGGAGGGTTCTGATCAGTGGACTGAGCAGCCCTTCCATGGTCACAAGCAGGACTGGAGTCCTAAAGAGAGAGAGTTATTGGCCTCTTCGGATGACAACCGGTTGACTGGGTTGAAAAAATCTCGGCTGCATCATCGGCTGGCGCCTCAACTGACTGGTCCAATGGGGTTCCGGTGAAGCCAGTAGTCAAGGTTCGCTGTTTCGACCGTGGTCAAAACCTGAGAGTCGTGGAGACAGAGAACACCCCGTCCCACTAACATCGACTATTATCTTCAATTCCTTAAGACTCTCCTTCTTTGAGATAGAGAGCTTTGAGTTTCAGAAGGACCCTGACCCTTCGTCAGGAGGGACTGGCACAGCTCCTCAAGGAGCCCAAAGAGGTGGAGTCGAACTGGAGCGTGACGAAGGCAGAAGCCAAAGAGGATTGAGCAGGTGGCCCAACCGCCTCCTCAAGGCCGCAGAAGCTGTTCTAGCTGTCGGCAGACCCCACAGCCGCGAGACCACCCAATGGGCATCTTTAAATTTGACCAGCAGATGTAGTTTTTCCAGGTGGCCCAACTTAAGGCAGGTGAGGTGATCCTCGAGGACAGTCACAGAAAAAACAGACATATCGCAGGCCTGAGTTTCATATTCGTGGCCCAGTGTACACGTGAATGTGGCATAGGGGCCAGTATCGCAGCATCTTCAGCCCGCATGGGCACCAAGCAAATCCAGGCGCCGGACTTGTCATACATCATGGTTGGGAAGCTCAAGACAAATACCAAACAGTAGTAGTTTTAAAGCAATCCAAAAGGATCAAAAGCACTAGGGCTTACAACACGAGAGCGCAAAGGAGTGAACCTGCTTCTTCCAGCAGAAAGGAAGATCTGGCATCATGGCACAGAGCCAGAGATATACCACCCAGATGGGTGGGAGGAGCCAGCTTGAAGTCTTTCCAGCACTTCTTAAAGGGGAAAGGACTATGCCAGATAGTGTGGAGAAAACATATCCACGCCTGAAGAAAGAAAAAAAAAAAAGGTTTTACTTACGATGCGAGGAGTAATTAGGATTTATCTTCCTAATCCTGCCATCCTTCGCCCTGACATTACTGCAAACAAAGCAACTCTGGCAGCATCCCGAATTTCCTACAGTTGACATCTGCAACAAGGTCAGCCATGGGAGATTTTAATTTTAGCAGCTGGTTCTATCTTTCTATTTTCCAGTTCTATTGCTGTTCCCAAAGTATCTGGGTGGACCTCTTACTACCACCGCCAGTGCCCAGAGCAGCCCTCTCAGAATTTATTGTTCTAATCCTATAAAGTGAAAATACTGTATATGTAGCCTAAGTATCATGAGGGTGCTGTAACAAACCTACTAGATCCACAGCACAACACAACTGCTGCAAACACACAATGATACAGCGGAAGAAATGCTGATGGTATGCAGGGGAGGCGGAGGATGTTTAACAGTGTCATGAACTAGAGGGTGATCTGGGAGCTTGGCCACTGTCAATTACAGCAGGTTCTAGGCCATGACAGCAAAGCTAAAAGCTACAAAGGTTGAAATCTGCTGCATGAGAACTGCAGCCACCAGGCTCCATCCGGCACTACAGCCACACTCCATGGTAGACACAGGCCATAGAAGGAGGCTGGACAGTATTTTATTTATTTATATCTGTATCTCAGATTACAATATCTTTGAACCATAGGCTCTTTTACAAAGGTTCCACATCAGAAAACATATGAATACAATGACATAAAAAATTTTGACATACAATTCGATAAGAAGATAAGTACAAATGAGGCAGGGTAGAATACAGTTATGTCGGTACATTCAGAGGAATAGCCTATGAACAAAAACGCGGTAAAAACCAGTTAGCCCAGTGGGGGAAATGAACACACAGGTGCGGAGACATTCATACAGTCTCTGAAGAACAACCAATAAAAAGATCAAGACAACAGTAAGGTAATAGTAAGAAAACAATACTGCCAGAGGTAGGTGTTGATAGAGGACAGGGGTTGAGGTGTACAGTATGATGGGAGGGGAAAACGACAGACACTTATAAGGGGCTGGGAAGTAGAAGGAGAGTGTAGGCATGATATGGGAGGGGTGAGACAGGTAGGGTAAGACCATATTGAATACCATAAGGGGTGGGGTAGAGGAGGGGTTGAGAGGGCAGGGTAGTGGTGGTGGGAGCAGTATCAAGAGTAGGTGGGTGGGAGGAAGGGAGGTAATGAGAGGCGGAGAAAGTGAGTGAAATGGGAGAGGGGTAGGGAGGGGTGTTAAGGGTAGGTGGGAAGGAGAGGAAAGGTGCCACATAAGGAGAGGAGCGACTTATAGTCAGCAGTCACAGCTACTAGTGCAAAGAGATGTTTCCTAAGATTACACTTAAAAGGGCCAATCCTGGGCTCTTCCCAAAAACTAGTGGGGAGGTTACTTAGCCAGTAGGATGCCCTGTATTATAAGCAATGCTGCGCCTGGGAGCTGTGGCAAAAGGAGCTTGATACACCAGTTGAGACATGCCCAGAGTTTGGTGGGGGTTAGATGCGAATTCGGTATTTCTGATCGACAGGGTAGACTGGCCAAGACTGATTTTTTTTTTTTTTGCCAGAAGGCAGGTCTAATAGGTGATTCTGCCCTTCAGGTTTAATCAGCTGGTCTGTGTATACAGATCACAAGTATGCGTAGCCTATGAGCTCCGTGATTCAACCCACATGCCTTGTTCAGGGCTGTGCACATCCTTTGAACGTGGTATCCGGCTGCTCTGTAAACAACTAAGCCATAAATGATAGACAGAACTGAACTAGTTAAGGCAGTCCAGAGTGCAGCTGGGGTCATGCAGTGCCTGTATAACAGTCTTTCCTGGTACTAACTGCCCTTGCAACAAGGTCAGCATGCACTATAGGAGAGGGAGGCATCCAGCGTGATCCCAAGGTACTTGAAATTTGGGACTTGTTCAAGTGGTGAGCCTTCATTCTTCAGTATGGCTAGTTTGTGCAATTTGTATCTGTTGTGCGGCCAGAGAAGAGCATGGTCTTGGTCTTCTTTTAATTCATTAGCAGCTTATGGTTTTTAAACGAGGCCTCAATGTTAGGGGAGGAAGGAAGGAGGAGGGAAGTCCAAGCCTGAGGAACTGAGGCTGTGCACCAGCAACAGGTTCACCCTACTGCAGCAACTACATAGTGTCCCCAAAGGAACGAGGGACCAACACATAGGCAGGCACTGCCGAAGAGCATGCCAGTGGTGGGCTAAGCCCCAAGGGGGCAAGAAAGGCACACATAGTGAGGAATTCAACTATCAGGTGCACCAGGAGGAATCTAGGTCTCATACCCAATGGTAAAGAGGTGGTTTGCAGTTTCCTGAGGCGAGAGCAGACAGACTTATAGTGAGGGTGGTAGAACTTACAGGAGAAGGGGAAGGAAGGCGATCTAATTGTGCACATGAACATGAATGATCTGAGCAGGTGAAGCATGGAACAGATGAAGTCAGACTTCTGTGCTCTGAAGAAGGTAGTGGAGGAGACAGCATGGGCGGTAACCTTCTCCGAGATGCTACCACAGCCATGCCTGTATCAGCAGGAACAGTTCCATGTGCTCCAATTTGATATTAAATGCACATCTTAAGGGCTGGTACAGGGAAGAGGATTTTGGTTTCTTGGGACTGGCTCCCAACCTGGAGAGACTGGAGGGTGCAACACACAGCCAGTTTAAACTGGGGTGTCAGTGAGGTGTACACATCCAATGCTCAAAAAATAAGAGGTGCCTTGCTGACCTCCCACATCCATATATATAATGGCATCAACCGTATCAACGAGAGAGAAAAGCAGGGGCAGGACAGTTGTCAAAAATGATGCAAACCCAACATTGGAGTCTTGGCAACACAATGCCAGCACTATGGGTGATGGTCACGAAAGGGAAACCCCAGCTTGTGGCTGTCAGAGACGTGAGGCAACCATGAATGGGACATGGCCACATCAGGTTACTAACTGTTCAGGAAGGACAAAGGAAAGGAGAGGAGAGTAATGCAGTATGTAGAAAAGGGGATATAAGCAACTGAAACAGACAACCTAAGGATTTGGGAAAAGTAGAAACCCAGTGGTGCAAGCAGTGACAGGAATGGAAAACAAATCAGTACTGGGGTGATCTACAGCCCATCAGGTCAAGATCAAGGGCAGACAAGGAACTGGGGAAACACTAAGGAAGGTGGCCAATTTAGAGGAGGTGATGGTAATAGGAACTTTAATATGCCAGATGTGGTCTGAAAAGTTCCAGTTGCATCAAGTACTAGAATTCATTCCTTGTGAATATGCCAGGAACAGTACCTATCCAGATGGTCCAGGACTCAACAAGGGAAGAAGCTTTTCTGGATCTGGTATTTACCAGCAATAACAGGATCCAAATGTGATAGTCCAGGAACCACCTGGTTCCACTGACCAAAGAACAGTGATGTTGGATGTCCAGACAGGGACTGCCAAAGATCAAACACAGCAAGGATGCAGGACTTTAAAAAGGTGGATTTTACAGGATTTATTGTATTTATTATTTATTTGAAATTATGCCAACTGGGATAATCCCATTAGATGCAGCATCTCCTTTTCATGAGGTTCCCAAGGAAGACTGCAGCAGTCAGATAAACACAGACCAGAAGGAATAGTTACTTAAGAGCTACAATATACACAGGAAAGAAAACTATAAATGTAAGTACAACGTAATGAAGAGATGGTTGGAAAGAAGCACAAGAAGAACAGGTAGAGGAAAATGGGATAAACAAAAATAAACAATGCTAGAGGTGACAAAAAGCTCAGTTGGGAGGATACTGCAGGGAAACTGAGCAGGGGCCCAATGTGATTCATTCCCAAAATAAAGATGATGGTAACAGCCAAAAGGAGAGCATTCTTGAAGTACTAAAAAGCCAAATCCATCAAGATAGGAGAAATACCTGAAGGCAACAAAGGCAGCCAGCAGGAAGGTAATGGAAGCAACGGTGGAGATGGAACTCTGGCTTGCAAGGGAAAAGGTATTCTTCAGATACATCCAGGAGCAGTGTAAGGTTAAAGGAGTACAGTGGGGAGATGGCCCAGTGGCGTGGAGAGTCAAGATACTTTGCACCCTACGCCCTGCAATGCCAGTGACCTGGGTTCGGGACATATTCTGTTGCCAGGGTTGGCCAGGGCAGGAGAGGATCGGGTGAGTGTCCAACAAACTGCTGTCCTCTACCAGGGAGGGGTGGCTTGTTAACCCAACCTTAGGCTTCTGCTAGGTGGAGGCCTAGCAGCAGTGCAGCTGTGGGTTGCACAAAGGGAGGGGCCGTCCATGAAAAATGGAAAAGGAGACTCAGGCAGATTTCACAAAGCCCCGCCTGCTCCCTTTCAGCCTCCACCATCAGCCAGTCCCTAAGGTACATCTGGATTACACAAAGAAACCACAGGTGAACACATGCTCACGAGTCAAGCAGGTGTTAGCTAGCTTACGATGACGCGAAGAATTAAAAGCAGCACTCAATCAAGTAATAGTGATGTAATAAAAGTATAAAATGCCAGCCATCCAGTTAAATGTTGATGACACGGCTCCAGGGTTAGTGCTGTGGATCTGCTTCAATAAACTTTTAACTGGATGGCTGCATTTGTATTTTTTTCTGATCTCACATTATTACTTTATTCCAGTGCTGCTTTGTGTTTTGCGTCACATCTAGATTATGTATGTGGGGGAGCACCCCAGCCCTACTATAGGGGCAATCCCGGGGACATTCACCACAGGGACAGAGAGGTGTGTGATGGCAGGGAGTAACTGGGACGAGGCTATGAAGTCTGTCCACCTGAACACCGCATGGAACAAAAGGATTCTTTTTTTTTTTTGGTGGGGAGATAGTGAGCCTAAAAAGAGAGGGAGAATGGGAGGAGAGGGACAGAGGGAAAGTAGCGATACTTAATGAATACTTTTGCTCAGTACTTACTAGGGAGAAGGATGAGCCACTACAAGAATGTGGGGTAGAGAGGGAACAAGAGGGGGGGCAACTGCTCAAGCAGAATGTGCAAAATAATAGGGACGAAGGTGCTAGAAAAGCTTAAGTGGATAACTATACTGGACCTTACAGCTTAAACTTGAGGATGCTTAAGAAGGCAGTGGAGGCAACAGTAGGGCATTTGCAGACATATGTAACTGTTGACTGGCCACAGAGGTGGTCCCTAGGGACTGGAGGACAATAAACCCTGACCCTGAAAAAGGGACTATAATTGTCTCAGTGGACTTACCCGTTACCAAAACTCAAATAAAATAAACATGATTCCTCTAAATCACAGTGGAAAGAAGGACAATCCAGGGAGCTACAGACCCATCAGCTTGACTAGTGGGAAAGATTATGGAGTTTCAACTACGGAAGGAACCAGTGGATTTCTGGAGGAAAATGGGCTACAGGACCCCAGATAATATGGAGAAGGCCTTGCCAGACTAATCTGGCTGACTTCTTTGACTGGATGACAAGGGCTGCCACAGGGGACAGATAGCCCCAATACAGTATACTTAGATTTCAATACGGCCTTTGACTCAGCCCCCATAACAGAATGGTCAAGAAACTAAGAGACGAAAAGAGAAGGAAAAATTATAACTGGGGTGGAAAATCAGTTGAGAGGAAGAACACAACACGTAGTGGTTAATGGGGAGTTTTCAGAAAAAAGTAACAAGCAGAGCACTGTACTTGGGTAGCAAAATGGAGTAGAAGGATCCAACCACATCTGGCAGGTGTTTGGGACGTTAAAGTGCCTATATTGGAAGTAAAGCTAATGCTGTCTCTTCAATTCCTGCCTTTTTGCGTCACCCTAGTGTACTAGAAATACAAAACTTTGCCTTTTTCTGAAATGGAAACTGAAACCAACTTCTTGTCTTGTTCTCTAGTGTGAATTGGTACATTTGAACAGTCTGAGTTTATCTTTACAGCTCCTACTGCTGTATCTCAAACCAGAGCTGCAAATGTTAATATTACACTACAAAGAAAAACTGAGTGGCAGATGGTGGCAGGCCACTGCCTCAGACAACTGGCTTAAGACTTGCATCTCTTTAGACAGCAAAAACTAGGACAATTCTGTTGTTAAAAGTGTTAAGCAACTAAATTGAGAATAAAGTGTTATCGAGTGACGACTTTATTTATATCTTTGCTTTGTGTTAACAGCAAATACATTAATCCATACCCTTTATTTCCTTTACATAATGTGTTCTGTACTACTCATATATTTATATTACACATATAACTGCACTACTCTGTTGCCAGGTAGGAATACATATTATATGGTGCAAATACAGTATTAAACAATACAGGGGAGAACAATACTGCTGCTGATGAAGTTACAGGTAACACTTCTTAGACTGATCCAGTCTCTCATAAACTCAAGGGGTGGGAAGCACAGATCACATTATGAAAAATCATTCCTTCGCTTCATTAGCATTGCTAACTTGCTCTAGAGGCAGAGCGCTGGTAGGATTTTCATTTTGTGGCTGATGGGCTCCTGTATTAAACACTGGGGTCCTTGAGTTTGCACTTGTGGTAAAACTGCTGATTGTGGGGAAATAGTTAACACAACTGCAGGGGTAGACCTGTAACCATAGTTCTACTACAGTACTAGTATTTAGTTCACATTCACACTTGGGCAGTCCTCCACTGGGCATGCTCAGTAAACAGAAAAGTGTTAAAGCTTGACTCTCGTACCACCCAACTTTGTAGTTATCTGGCTCTGTACTCCTGGCATTCAGATCTGCATGCTGGAACAGGAATCCAAAGCAAGCCTTGCCAGGAAAGCAGTGTGGCTGTGAAATGAATATCAGTAGTACACCTGTGGTTACAGGGTGGTTACTTGCACAAGGTACTAAGACCATGCAAGGGTCGATTTCCCAGATAATCAGCCAAGTCTCAAATTCAAATTGTGTTTTTTTTTTTTTAAACTTACTGATGAGCAAAATAAGCATTTTTCTTTTTATATATCTTACTCTACTTTTGTCCCTCCTGGGACTCGTCCATTCCTCAGCCTCGCCCCAGCCCAGTTATTCGCCTGCCCCAGGACTTGCCTCTCCAAGCCGATTCCATGCTGGCTTGGCCCCCAGGTTAGGTCAACAGGGTGCACCTCTGAATCCCCCATGGAACCCGAGCTTTGGTGAGCGGGAAGAAAATGTCCGTCAGTCAGTGGTGCAGGACCTGCAGTGCACAAGGTGGGCATCATGTGTCCTGGTCAGTAGCCTTTTCCATGATTATCAACCTGCCCCAACGTCGGCAGAGGGTGATCTGTGTGCATCACACATACTCGCTCCCATGCCAACATCCATCCTACTTGACTGGGCCTCCCGTGGCAGTTCCTCCTGTGGTCACCCAGAGGCACTGCACCTTGACAATACCCTCTGCCCCTGGAGGAGAGTGTCCAAGGGACACTAATCCAACCTCTTCAACCGACCCACCAGTGACCCTGGTCTGTTCCTGAACCGGTCACCGATGGGCAGCTTAAAATAAGCATTTTAAAACTAATAACCATGATTTTGACCCTTCTTTAACTTAAAACTACTGAACCAAATATCTCCAAAATGGATGATAGAGGGTTCAGAGATTCAACAAAACCAAGAGCAATCGACTGCAACTCACTACTTAAATCCTAAACAAATTCTATTAGTTTATTAAATCTGCATGATCTCTCTGAAAACCACTGACACACTGTGGCTGAAAAGACCACTTCTTTAGGGTGAGCCTCCCACAAAGGGAGTACTTGCACAATTTTCAGGTCCGAGACAAAAAAATCATTAAGCTAACTATGTATTTCTACTACTGGGTTTCAAATCACTTGAGCATAACAGTAACTAGATTATCAATGTTGCTGCACTTAAAATGTTAACTGTTTACAAAAGCGAATAGATAATACTCATATAAAGCCTTTTAAAAGAAGGCTAGGTGGAATTTAGCAATAATTATTTTCAGAACTGAATGCTTCTCAGACACCCAGTCCACCGGCTCCCGCTGGTACCTTCTTCTAGCCCAATGTAATGTCTCAACAGCTCATTAAACTACAACCTATAAAACTGTACAGCACTAACTTGTTTTGTAGACAGCCTGTGTGATGAAACACACAGTGTATCATAGATACGGTATATACTTAACTGGCAGATAACCAGTTTTGCACTTCCTGCTCTATGTGAATGCTACTACATCTATTTTAAAGATGTAATTTCTTTGATTCAACACACAACTCAACAGAAATCTGAAAAAAAAAAAAAAGAAAGTTTAAGGTGACAGTGTTTGTTTTTAACATACTACAGGTGTGTGATGACCCATTACCCTCAAGAGCGCAGCTCGAGAGGTTTATGAGGTCATCACACGCCAAGCACAGAAAAAAAAATACACAGACACACAGTCACCTATGTTTTAATTTATAATTACTGATGCAGGGACTTTACAGCATTGCAACATTCACAGGATCTGCCTGAACTGCCAGCACTGCTGTCTTCATTTCAAACACAGCAGGAATTTTTTTTTTTTTTTTTTTAATCATGTCCCCACTTGCTGTGATCATAGTAAAGAACGCTGCCTGCTAACATCCTACAAACTTTGGGTTTGAACTTTTGTTTACATTCTTCCTCATCCTAAACGAATCAAAACTGCAGCCCTCAGCCTCGCTGCAACTGCCGCAACTTTGGAAAAACTAGTACCTGACATATGTAGCTTCAACAACAAAAACAAACTTTTAATTAGTTTCAAAGGGAAACAGAAGGCACCATGGTGGATTTACTAAATCAGTGTTGATAAACAGGCTCACGCTGCAACTGCTGCACTCCCCAGCACTCAGGTCAGTCCTCCACAAAATAGTTCTTTTGGTTAATTTAAAATAGAGTCTCTTATAAGTGGAGAATTTTTTGGAACAGTGAGAGTGCTGAAAAGTAGTGCACAGCAAGGGTCCTGCTTAACAGGATCGAAACAGAAGTGTTAGAAAAGGCCGTAATAATTGGATAACCAGGTTATTACTGCATTTAAACACAGATCAAGTCCATTTATTAAAGAGGGTCACCAGTAATTATTAAGCAATAATAGTATAGTGATGGAATTTATGAGGTAATAACTGTACCCAAGACTTTCTAAACTCGGAGGCCACAGGTCAGGGTGTTACGATGCCTCACATTTGGTTATTTCACAGTTTAGATCCCACCACAGCAGAAACTGCATTGAAAAGAAATTTAAATCAATAATTATTAGAAGAAATGTTTACAGAACTTAAAATAAACCTTCTGCACATTTAACTTTGCATATTACTGACAAAAGTTGACATGGTTGGTATTACCCTAGGAGCCTATGAGAATGCAGGGATGAGCTTAATGTTCCATTATTGAATCTACTTGTTCAATTACAGCAGAATATTGGGACAGCAGATCTGCTTACTGAATAGATGAGGGGGAACTTCTTCAGCATAATTAAAATAAGTTGATGCTCTTCCACTGTGGAGGCCACATCTGATACATTTCTGCAACTATTTAGCTTTGATGTCTTGCCATTACATTATTTCACAATGTAAAGTTAGCTTACCAAATCTGTTTTCAGTTGCTGTAGTGTCCTTATCTGCCACCGTTAATGAAACCAGGGCCCACCAGTATATGAATACCTCACAGCTTTCAATTCTCGATGGGGTAAATTCGTTCACATTCCAAAAACTCTAATCAAGGATTAATTTAGTAAAGTGCCCAATATCAATCTCCAAATGTGCTACCTTGTATACAGCTGGCACATTTATTTTCCCCGTATGCATCTAAAATGAAGCTGCACTAATCCATCTGCAGCAACACAGAGCAAAAACATGAACACTAGGAGGAAGTGTGCCGGTTCTGTGGGGATTATACGTGAAGGTGTAGCTTACGGAATAAACATTTCTGCAGTTCAGCTGCTTGTACAAATCCTGAAGTAGCATTTCCTTCAGAGAAATTCCTGCCTTAAATTTCTAGGAACAGCACCAAAATTTATTTGGTAAATTTTGGCACAGTCCCCAGAACTTATGGATACGCACTCTTTACAATGAACAGCATTTTAAAATTGGTAAAAGCAACTTGGTCACATGCAGATCTTTGAAAATAGTCTCCCAGTGCCTTCTGTCTTCCACATTTTTGCATAACGAGTGATTTGGAGGTTGTACGACAATAGTTTCACATCGCTTTTAAAGGAAACAGTGGAAAAGGCACAGCTTTACCCAGGCACTACAAAATGCCTGATTAGTGCTTTCACACGGTAACATCTAACAAATAACTCTACCTGATTTTTAGCGATTTAAACAGTAGCCTTCAACTTTCACTTTCTCTTGCTGGCAGCCACCATTTCATGAGTAGCGAGCTTCCTGATCTCACTTATGCTAATATGTCCTGCCAACCAATAGCTGTGGTTAAACAGGCATATTAGCATACAGTGAGCTCAGGAAGCTCACTGCTGCTCATGAAATGGCTGCTGCCAGCAACAGGAAGTGAAGTTGTGGGTAGCTGTTCTAAATCATTAAATAAAGTTGTTATGGTCTGAAAGCACCAATTGAGAGTTTCTGCAGTCTCTGAGGAAAACTTTGTCTTTTCCATGGTTTCCTTAAATGTGAAAGTACTGCAGCGCTGCAAGGCAGCCAACTTTGTGGGCTAGTTGAAAACAACTTTGCCAACAGGCCGAAATGTTTCACACCTTAATAGGAATAGGAACAAAATTCATCCATGTGCATATGTAAAATGTACATTTCAACTGATTTGCCCACAGTTCAGAAGGCTTTTTTTCCCCAGTTTGCCACTCTTATTATATAGGTTTATGTTTACAGCGACTGTCTCTCTTATGGTTATAAAAAATTAAAAAAGTGGACTGGCCAGTCTGGTGGCAAGGAGGCTGAGGCGCTGGATGCCAAACTTGCGCCACACCACTGACCAGTGTTCGGGAACAAGCACGGGCCGCTAGGGTTGGCAGGGAGGAGAAGGATTGAGCATCCAAGGGACTGCTCTTTCTCCAGGAAAGGGGGACACCAGTGACCGGTAAGCTTGACTGGCCCCAGCAGAGGCTGGGGCAGTGCGCCAGCGCCAGAAGAGGGGCAGAGATGGGGCAGATGCCTGAGGAGTGCATGGACACGCAGCGCCCTCCGCCGACGCACTGCATGCCCCATCCACACAAGGGGAGAAAATAGAAAACGGTCTCTGGTCGAAGGGATGAAGAAGACACCGCAGCAGGCCCAGACTCCAAATGGCACTCCTTGAATCTGGATCCTGGTCAAGGTGAGTTGAGCTGGGAGGGCTCCTCACTGCCCTGCCACGGAGGGTAAACTGTGGGGAAGAGGGGTACACTGCCTGAAGGGGTGCGGGCTGGACGGCTGGTTGAAGGATAGTGCAGACTGGGACCCGATAGAGAAACCAATCCAAAAAGTGGATTCTCAAGTTTTTTGTGTGAGAGATTCATGAGCCGAGCCATTCTGATACACAAAGGACTTATGAAAACTCTTGTAACCAGAAGTGACACAGGAATCACACATATAAGCATATGACAATGCCACAAAGGGCTGCTAATTCTGAACTAGTGCAATGCCTTGCTCCTGTGTTTTATCCTGACTGCTTTGACAATGCTTGCACTGGTTGCCACTTCTGGTTTGAATGAAATCTATCGTAATCTTTCTTTTTATGTACCAAAGTCTTATTATGAGATTTAGTTTATGATGAGGAACCTCTGCAAATGAGCATGTCTGCTCAGAAGTATTTATCCGATTGCTTAAATTAACATAGGTAACTAAGATTTCCATTTTTGTTTTTAAAATTTATGTTATTTTATTTATTTATTTTTACTATCCCCGTCAGCAGCTCGGGATATTACACCCCCAATTGTCGGTTGTGTCCCAGAGCACCGTGATCCCGGCGCCACACTGCACAACACCAATGATTTTTTTTTTTTGCTGTTTTGTCTGCCAGTAATCCCCAAATTCAGAGGACACCGTGCAAATCACATACGCCCAGACTGGCAACGCGTTGATGCACGCTAGCCAGGCCTAACAGCATCCTACCTTCTCCAACTCAGCTTAGCCTGAGACGCCACCTGTGCTTCCACTGACAGTAGTACTGGTACAGTGAGAGATCAGCCCGTATCCCCCCAAAAAGAGCGATTATGGAAGCTCAACCTTCCTCCTCCGGCGACCCAGGCTTGTTCCCAGAATTTAGGTCGCCAGTGTCAGAAGTAGCGGCGCTACCGCTGTGTCGATGGGCTGGCCCAGTGACAGCGCGGAGGGGTTAAAACATGGGTAGAATTGGACCCACTGGTATAAAAAATGTGAGTCTAAAGAGGAACCTACTGGTCAAAACATAATCAGTGGAAGATTCTGAACAGTTCATGTTCCCTTCCTTTAGATATTGTTATAGAGTAAGTGCATCAATTTGGACCCACTGGCAAAGGAAAGATGAGTCAGTTTTGAAATGCATGCAATTTTGCCCTTTGGTGCATGTTAGTGCTGTCCCTGGCTGGCCCACATCTTATTTAGAACCAAAACACTTTACTTTGATGAAAAGTAAGGAAACTTCATTGTGTAACAAATGGGCTATGCCAACTGAACTTAGAACTTCAGAATTTTTAAAACTCTTTATGTAAGACACACTAATGATTATAGCAGTGCATGTAATGTTTACAGTCTAACACTGACCAAGAACAATCTTGATTTATAATGCTCTAAATAAGGAAACAAATAATTAAATGAGGATTACAGTACATGACGCTGAAACCATCAATAAACCTGTAACTGGTGAGAGTTAAGAGAAAACTACTCTATTTTCTTAGTCAAAATTTATTACACAGATAAGCCTATGCAGTACTCAACTTTCAACACTAATAAACACATACCAAATGTTTAAAATACATTTCGAATGCCTGTCATTGCCAGTTTACCAATACTAGAAACCTAATGTGTTCCCTAATGGCAAATCTGTAGCTGTACTCTGCTCTGATCTGGCAGAACACTTCATTCTATTACCAGGATACAAAAATACAGATAAGCAGATCATTTTAAAGAGGATTCAACCGCTATTTGCACTTCTACCAGTATGGTCCCTTTACATACTAACAATCTGCAAGTCCAAAAGATGACATCACAGCAATGGATAACAAAACTTTAATACCACAATAATTTTGCAAACATGACTGCTAATCACATGCTGGTCCCTGGCACAACTGCAACCTGGCAGAATACAGAATTAATCGGAAACTGCAGGATTCGACTACACTAGCTATCCCTCTTGTGTGCTGTCTGCTATACAGCTGCTTATTACAGGGCATCATCAAACACAATGTTAAAGGGATAACAGTCAACCAAGGACCATAGAAATTTCACTGCTGAAGAGGCTCCATACAGCACAAGTAAGTGCCTTTCCCATGTGGCTGTCTCCACTTTATAACGTGGAGAAAATAGTCTGCTACTGCAGATGGATCAGTGCAACTACTGCAGAGTACTACTGGACAAGGACTGTAGCTTAGGTGAGGGGTTTGCCTGCCTGGAGCAAGGGTCAAACAAGTGCTATGGGAGTTAAGCAATAGAGCTGGGGACAGGAGCAGAATGACATTATCCATGTCAGCGGAACGACACAGGAAGCACAAGTCCCAAATACATGAGGATGCCATTTATGGAAACAGAGATGACCCTGAATGGAAAAGTATCCAGGGTGATCTTCCTGGAGATCTTCACAGACCTGGAACTAGCGGTTGCACGAGGACCATTAGGCAGGCTAATGCTTGGCTATAGGTCTGGTGCAAGAAACATAACATAGAAACAGAATTTGACGGCAGATAAGGACCGCTTGGCCCACCTAGTCTGCCCATTTCCTACCTAACAGATAAGCTGCAGATCCTAGTTAACCAACAGCCTACTTCCTCCTACCCCCCCCACTAGAATTGCCTTATGTCTGTCCCATGCATTCTTGAATTCCCAACTACTTTTGACTCTACGACCTCCTCAGGAAGGTTGTTCCATGCATCTCACTCTCTCTGAAGAAATACTTCCTCACGTTACTCTGAGCCATCCCCTCTATCTTCAAATTGTGCCCCTTGTTCTTGCACATCTTTTTCTGAAAGATGCCACCCTCTTGAACTTTGTTGATTCCCTTGTGGTATTTGAAAGTTTCTATCATGTCTCCCCCTTCCTTGAGGCTATACATCTTAAGCTTCTTTAGTCTTTCTTCATGTGTCTTCTGATGCAGACCCTGCACCATTTTGGTCGCCTCCTCTGGACAGCCTCCACCCTGTCTATGCCTTTACTGGAGATGGGCTCTCCAGAACTGTTCACAGTACTCCAGATGTGGTCTTACCAACTGTGTGTACAGAGGGCCAACAACTTCCTTTTTCTACAGGTGATGCCTCTCCTATGCATCCCAGAATCCCCAGCCCTCCTTACTGCCTTCTCACATTACTGGCCCTCCTTTAGGTTGTCTGATATGACTACCCCAGGTCCCTTTCCATTTGTTGTTGTTGTCAGTATCTCACTCCCCACTGTGTACTCTTTCACTGGGTTTATGTTTCCCAGGTGCATTACTTTGCACTTCTTTCTTTGATTGAATCTTAGCTACACATACATTAGACCAATGCTCCAATACCTTGCGAGATCTCTTTTCATCCTTTCCACCCCACCTTGCTTATCAACCATGTTGCAGATCTTTGTGTCATCTGCTAAGAGAGGAAGAGTTTTGCTTTTCTTGTCAACTGGAGGGCCTTCTGGGACCTGTATGTCCAGGATGGGATGCACTTGCACCACGAAAGTCACGAGGGGACTGGCCAACAGAATGGATAGGGCAATCAGGGGCACTAAAACTTAAGGGCAGTGTGGAGGGGCAGAGATATCCACAAAGGGCAGGCAGCAAATGCAGGGAGGCAAAGAGGACAACATAACAGGGGAGAGCCATAGGGGAATGAAGCACAGATGGAAGCAATGATTCTCACTTGCACGCAGGCCACTATGGGGAACCATCCAGCAACAGGAATGAGCTGAAGGGCCAAATGCACTTGGAACCCCAAGACAGTGGACACTCAAGTGTATTTTGTTATTCTGCCCCAAAATGTGATTTGGGGTGATGCTCCTGAACCCCCAAATATTTTTGGGGCTCCTTAACAAAATCACATTTATGTGTTTATAAGGTGGGGTGTGTGGTTATATCGGAACATGAAAATTTGGGGTCAACAGGACCAAATACAGCCACTGTATGGCCAAATCTTTAAATGGATTAATAAAAAAAAAAACACAACCACCAAGTCTGATAGATTTTCAGATTCAGTTTGTTTTATGCTTTTTGGTCATATCTTTGCAATGCAGGTGGAAGAAAGGGGTGAGAGACACTAAGGACTCAGCAATGAGGGACAGAGGAGACGTGACAAAGGACAGAGGTGGGTGCAAAGGGGGCTGGGAGGTGGTCAAGGGGTGTGTGTGACTTTTAAAATGAAAAATCCAGATAACTGCTGCGAGCAAGGGAAAGACCAGTGCTTAAATTCAGGGCCACCAGCCCAGTCATAACACGCAAAACCAAAAGTCACAAGCACTTGAACAGAAAAGTCCAAACTCCAGTATAAACGGAAAGATTCATTGCTTACTTAAGCACATGTTGGTTGGACTTTTAACAATTGGGCAGCAGGATGTAATGTTAGGAGACACTACTTGCACAAAGAGAGGAACCAAGGGAACAACCTACCAGTGGAGACAATGGCCTTGAAGACAGTACAGGCTTTCAATGCAAGCACGACAAATATGTGCTTAGCAAGGAATCACAAGGCACTCTGGACAATAGAGTGGTAGGGAAGTCCTTATAAATTACTGTACGTTTGCACAGCATATTTATCAGGGGTCAAAGCTGGCACTGGCCCACTATCCAAATGCTGGCAGATTTTGTATCGGCCTCATAAGATTTTACCTTAACTAGCACAGGCTTGTACCGGAGATGTTAACATTTCAATATGTACACCAGCTGGGCCAACAGAAATGTCTGTGGGGCTAGTGGCTCTTCCCAGTCACTAACACTGCTGGCTAATGGCTGCAAAATTAAATTTCAACCCCTGATATAAATCCCTGCTCAAAAGTGTGTGTGTGTGTGGCGGGGGTTGCCACAATGGACCTAGTTTCCGGTTCCTCACCATACTAATCAATGCATAAGAAGAGACATTTAGTATTGTTTAGAATGGTGATATCCAGAAATGGGCAAATTTACAAATATGCAAACACAATACTATAAGGAATCTTGTAACAGATATGGAGCTCTTTGTTTGGTTGATGACACCCCACATAACATACGGCGCCATCTGACAGACAGTTATGGCCAGAGTCAGAAGGTAGTTGGTCTCAAACACCAAACCCACAAATACACTTCCAGAAGTCTTTGTAACTTCAAGATTCCACCATTTTATTGTGATAAATAAATGAAGAAGCAGCATAAAATATACCCAATACAATCACCACTAGAAAACGCCTACCATTTCAAGCTCTCTTTTAATACAAATGATGGAACATCCATTGGCTCGTGCCACCATTCAAACTACTGCCCTTACCAACTGCTGCTCTATAACGCCTCAGATTCATGACAGCCTGCAGGGTAAGACCCCTTAACTAAGCTATTCTATAACAGTAATAATAATTAAATAAAAATCCCCTTTAACATGTCCCATATCAAAGTCAGGACCAACAAGAAGGAACAGCAAGCCATCTGGTTTAAAACTTTAACATAACCAGGATACGATCATCCTAACAAACAGAGAATCCAGCTGTAATGCGGAGGCCAACTGGTTCTAGAAGGGAGGCAAGGTGAGAGTTAATCATATTGAAGAATACCTTGGAAGAAACAAGATTACTATGGCGAGTAATTTTTTTCTTCTAACCCCAGGAATTCTTCAGCATAAAGCACAGCAGACTACAAAGCAGTACTTTTGGAGAGGGCACAGAACCCTCATTTAGGAAACATGATCTGCAGCACTGCTGTGCCAAACCTGGCATCACTTCTGGACTGAGTGTCCAGACTGTAGCACGTTGTAAAGGTGTGACTGTCCTCCATTTAGCTACTTTACAGATTTCCAGCAAGGGACTATCCCTGGCAACTGCTACTGTAGCGTGCCAGACTCTTGTGGAATGTGCCCTCAGTCCTACAGGGGCTCCGGATTTATTTATTTATTCATTTAGTAAACAGGTTGGTGCACTGATCCAAGACCATTTTCAAGATGGCCTGGGCCAGAAACTGGCACAAACAGCATAAAATGCAGTGAGAGAACAGTGTGAATCATACAGGAACATAACAGTGAATCCAGTGTAAGTCAAGCTTACAGAGAAAATATAAGGTAAACAGTACCAGATACACCAACAATTGAGCATACCAAGGTATTTATTAACTCTGATTAACACCGTGAGCAAGAACAGCTCATTTACAAAGCTTCCACATCAAACAGGATGCTAGACAAAAACAGGGTGAACATTGGTACAAAATTATACAGAGAAATACACAGCTGGTAAAAACATACAGGGTGAACTTTATTATTGAATTATCACATTTAGGTAAACAAGGTATTGCTCCATCATTCAACAACAGGAATAACAATAGTATTCAGGGCGGGAGAGGAGAGCAGAGTAATTAGCGGGTAAGGGTGAGCTGCACGAGGTGAAGCCAAGCAAGGCCTGAGGGCTGACGAGGTTGTGGAGGACAAAAGTGCATTCTTATTAGGGAATTTAGATTTAAAGGGGGGCCAGGGGAATGTAGGGAGGAGGGAGGTAGTTCCATAATGAGGGTCTGGCTGCAGAGAAGGCTCTTATGCCCGCTCGTAGTTATGTTAGGACGCTCCAGTAGGAGGTGGGAAGACTGATGTAGATTGGCAGTATGCTCTGGGCTGGATAAGAAGGGATAGTAGAGTGCAAGAGGGATTGTGCAAGGTATTGGCAATGGTCTGGGCCAGCAAGTAGGAGCAATGTACTTGTGGAGTGAGTCAGCTGAGGGACATGTAAAGAAAGCAGTGGTGAGTGAGAAGAGGGGTGCAGAAGGCAAGGCGGATATACAATTGTAGGTAGCGTCCAGGTGGTTCAGGTTGTTAATGGAGGTGAGGGAGTATATCAGGCAGCCACAGTCAAGGAAGGGTGGAGAAGGTTGCCACAGGCAATAGCATGGCAGGCTTCCAGCAGGAGGTGGTCGATCAGGCGATTGGAGATCCTCATCTTCTGGCTGATGCCTGACCAGGTGAGGCAGTGTGGTCAATGTAGGTTAGGGACGGGTCCAGGATTACCCCAGATACCTGAAGGCAGGGACACTGTCAAAGGGAGACATCCATCTGTGGGATTTGACAGTGGAGAAGGTCAGTCGCATTCCTGCCCCCTTTGGGCTCCATGGGAAACACAGTTGCTGTAACTATAGCTCTAAAGACTGTACCCAAGCTGATTGTACTAAACCTGTCTCTAAATGTATTTAATCTCTGATCTGGTCAATTTGTATGTAAATAAGTTGTAAAATCTGAAAAAGATGATATTTAAAAAAAAAAAAAGAGAAGGCCACCGTCATGGGCAAGGGCGGAGAGTATGGTTTGGAACCGAAAGCATGGCCTTTGTTTTAGCAGCACTGACCAACAATTTGTTGGTGGAGAACCAACAATGTGCCTTGCAAAAATCATCAGTAAGAGTGGCGGATAGTGAGGAGGGAGGGGTCACTCTGGTATAGTATTAAGTCGCTCATGAGAGGAGTGATTTACAGGATAGGCCCTCCAACGGGAGAGAGTTAATGAAGAGGGAAAAGAGGAGGGGGCTAAGGACACATCCCTGGGGACACCCACAGAGACAGGCAAGGCGGGGGAGGTAGCACCACCAAGGCAGACCATATGTGTTCTACCAGATAATTAGTTAAGTGAGCCAGGCGGTGGAGGCAGGGGAGAACCAAGGGCATCGAGTTTTGCTATCAGGATGTTGTGATTTACAAGGTCAAATGCCTTGGACAAATCTACAAACACTGCACCAGTTACCTTTCCTTCATCCAAATTCCTAAGCACATGGTTGGTGAAGAGGCAAGGGCCGTGGTAGTGCTGTGCCCCTTCCAGAAAACCATGTCACTGTGGGTAAAGGAGATTATATTTGGAGATATGCGCTGTAATTTGGTAGTTTACTGCCTCCTCTAGGAGCTTACCAAGATGGGGCAGAATGGAGCTGGGACAGTAGTTGTCCATAAGACTAGGGTCGCCTGAGTTATGAATGGGGACAATTTTGGCCTGCTTCCAGACAGAGGGATAGAGGCTGTAGTAAAGGAGTCATAAAGATGAAGGTGAGTGGACAGGCAATCTCTTGGGCCACTAGTTTTAAGAAGTGGGGGAAAGACCATCACTTCCTCGCTACCTCAAAATGGTAGGCTGAGGAGCAGCTTAAGAGTCCCAGAAGGAGAAATGGTCTTAAAATAAAAGGAGGGCTAGAAGGAGGGACAAGGGGTGGAAGGAGGAGCTTAGCCAGGTAGCTGCCAAGGTTTGAGAAATGTGCATTAAGTGCATTTGCAATGTCAGTAGGGTCAGTGAGGGAGCCTTGTGTGTTTAGGCTGGAAAGTGGACTGCTTGGTGGGAGCAAGGCATTAATGGAGGACCAGGAACACCTGGTGTTTGTCTAGGGTGACCAGATTTAAGTGATTGGAAGTAGGCTGACTTCCTAGAGTGTGATGTACCTTTACTGTAGCAGAACTGGATACATGCCACTATCCAGCGTGAAATGGATCTTTCAGAAGTTGGTTTTCCCTTTCCCACATCACCATGGGTTAGGAACAGCTGCTGTCTGTCCTGCTTGTGGGCCATAGTAACAGACAGCTCTCGATATCCAGGCTATGCAGCATGTATTCCCTGAACTAGAGTGAAGAAGACTGGCAAAGTGATTGACTGGTTCAGGTGGAAATGAGAGACTACTTTGGAGGAATATCCTATTGGTCCTCAGGAATACTATCTCTGTGTAAAGAGATGTAGTTCTGCTTTATGCACGGAGCTTGTAGCTCACTAATCTGTCTGGCTGAGGTAACAGCCACCAGGAGATAGCTTTCAAGTTACAAACTTCAGGTGTGCTGTAGCCATGGGCTCAAATGGGGCTCCATCAGCTTGGCAATACAGACACTGAGGTCCCAAGATGGCACCGCTCCCTGTGGGAGGGTGCCAGTGAGTTAACCCTTTGAAGAATTTTTTGAAAATAGGGTTAGCAGCCAGAGACACACACCCTCGCCTGCCGAGAGATAGGCGAGACTGATGCCAGGTGGACCTTAAGGGTAATGGGCTATAGGCCCAGCGAATGAAGATGGGTGAGATAGTCCAAGAGGACTGGTAACCCTGCCTGGGAAGGTACTATGTTGTTAGTATTACACCATATAAGAAACCTCTTCCATTTGGAAGCATAGGTTTTCTTGGTTGAAGTCTTCCTGGAGCCCCTGAGAACTCTAAGGACACCTCCAGAGACGTGTAGGTCAGCATATTCTAGGTCCTCCGGAGCCATGCTTGGAGTCTGAGACATCAGGTTCGATACAGGATCCTCCCAGTGAGGAGGGTCAGGAGACTGCCACTGAGGGAGGTGAATGGGTTGGGCTACAGACAGGAGAGCAGGAGTGAGTACCATGGCTGTCTGGCCCAATCTGGTGCCATCAGACTCATTGTAGCCAGTTGGGACCAGAGTTTGATTAGGACCCTGAGTAACAAAGGGAATGGAGGAAATGCATACAGTCTGCTCTCTGACCAGTCCAGCACCAATGCATCCATGGGCAATGTGTCCTTGCTGGTGACCTGCAGCAGAACTGTGGTAACTGATGATTCTTCTGAGGCAAAGAGATACATCTCTGAGTGCCCCCACTTTCAAACACCATCTCCAGTACCTGTTTATTGAGAAACCTGTGGTAGTGGTTCTGGTGGATTCTGCTGAGTGCATCTGCCAGGGTGTTGTCCTTCCCTGAGAGGTGAATGACTAGCAGGGACACCTGTACGGGAGTATACTAGGCTCCAGATTTTCACTGCCTCTGTACACAGCAAGTTGGACCTTGTCCCTCCTTGCTTATTGATGTAGTACACTGTAGCGGTATTGTCTGTTCTGACCTATACCAATTTGCCCTAACCAAAGGTGAGAAGGATTGCAGGCCAGAAACACTGCCCTGAGCTCTAACAGGTTTATGTGCAAGAGTGACTCGGCAGGGGACCAAGTGCCATGCACTGTGTGCTCTTCCAGATGTGCAGCCACCCTAGGAAGGAGGCATCTTGTGAGTACCAGCGTGGGGGATTCCTCCTGAATGGAACTCCTCTCTGAGGTTGCTTCAGTCTTGCCACCATTGCAGAGCTTGCAACAGGGTCTTTACACTGGCACCAGCTTTGTGAGAGAATCCCTCTTTTGGCACCAGTGTGCTCTAAGGTGGAACTGGATGTCCCTCATCTGAAATCTGGAACCTTGGACTGTTCCTGTTGCTACAGCCATATGGCTCAGCAATTTTAGGAAATGCCTTGCTGGTCTTGACTTTTGAGACTGAATGATCCTGCAATCTGCAAGATGCTGTCTACTCTGTCCTGAGGGAGGAAGGCCTTCTCTTTAGGGTATTTAACTTTGCCCCTATGAAATTTAGTACCTGAACAGGCTGAAGTACTGATTTCTGGGCACTGATCAGACATCCCAAGGACTCTAAGGTGTCCTGGGTGAACTTGAGAGCATTTTTACCTGCTGTGGTGACTGTCGATCAACCAGCCAGTCATCCAGGTAGGGGAATACTGTGATGCCCTGCTGTCTCAGGTGTGCCACCACCACTTCCAAGCACTTTGTAAATGCCCTGGGAGCGGTGGTTAGGTCTAATGGCAGGGCTTCAAACTGATAATGTCCTGAAGTTAGTCTGAACCGGAGATATAATCTGTGGGATTCCTGATGGGAATGTGAAAGCAGGCACCCTTCAGATCCAGTGATGCCAGCCAGTCACCTTGTTGAAGAGTTGGAAGGATCATTGCCATAGTCACCATTCTGAACTTTGGCTTTGCTAAGTGCTTGTTCGAGTCTTAAGCCTAAAATGGGTCACCACTCCCATTTTAAGGTTAGAAGCATCTTGAGTAGAATCCTTTCCTTTTTGGGGAAGGGTACTGGTTCTACTGCTTTTGCTACCAACAGGTTGGACACTTCTTTTTCAGAAGTGCCCTTTCTGTAAGGGATGCTGATATGAAAAGTTTGACTTTAGCTTGGGGAAAGATTTGAAGCGAGGCCAGGCCCTTACTCACTACTTCCAGGACCCACTTGTCTGTGTGTGGTTTCCCCAAGCCTGGAGGTAGTGAGACAGCCTTCTTCCTACTGGTAGTGGGGAGGCTGACCCCTGGCTAGCATATCTGTCAGTCTGCTCTGGTTGAGCTTTAGCCTGTGGTGTTTGATCCCCATGCCTAGAGCCACTTCTGCCTCTGCCCTGAAGTATTCTCTGTTGCGGATAGTCAGGGGTGGCTTGGGCCTGGAAAAAGGTCTGCTATAACCTGACCTACCTCTACCTTCCCTTCCTGTGGCCTATAGGAGGTGGAAGCTTTTCCTTTGGGCATTGCTCTTGTAGGTGGTTTTATACTGCCCACCTTCTTCATGTATGCCTTTTATTACCAAACAAGGAATTATTTTCACATGGAAAGTCCATGGCTTTAGCTTGAGTATCCTGAGAAAGGTTTGTGGTTCTAAGCCAGGCAAACCTACTTAGTGCCACTGTCCAAGCAATCCATTTGGCCACAGTGTCACTGGCATCCACTGCCATATGAAACTGGTATTTCATGGCCTCCAATCCATATCAGGTTGTTTCCACCAGGTCAGCAGCCGGGTCCAGGTGGTGCCTTATCCACCATCACCATCACAGAGTTCCAGAATGCTTTCTGGTACTGGTCAGCATAGGTCATATAATTCGCCTGTCTAATAGCTAAAGAGGCAGCTAAGTACCCTTTCTTGGCCATGCTGTCCATCCTCTTGGGAGTCCTTCTCAAGGTGGATGGATACCAGTAGTACTCTGACACTGTTACGACCTGCAGCTTGGACTGCACCTTCATGATTGGGGTGAGAAAAGAAATTCTGCCCCTGATCTGTCCAGCTGATATTTCTTGTCAGCCTTCTTATCTATGGGAGGAACAGAATTTGGCATTTCCAACACCTTTATGCTTGCTTCCTTAAAGATCTGTTAATAGGAGCAATAATCTTTGGTGGGTGCCAGGCCCATCATGTCCAGGAATTCTGCCTCCTACTGCCTTCCACAGTTTCATTTGTGGAGAGGTTGAGGGCTTCCACCATCTGCTTAATGAAGGTGTAAAGTGAGGACTAATCCTCTGGTAGCCTAGGAGAGGAATCAAACTCTTGATCCAGAGAAACCTCCAGTTCTATCAGTTCCTCCTCCTCCTCCTCATTTTCTTCTTACGAGGATCCTGGGCTTCTGAAAATGGCGCAGTGTGTTTCCAAAGTGTGGTATCAGGACATTCGACTAGGCCCTGTGCTGTGAAAATTCAAACTTTTTTTTTTTTTTTAATCATTAGTCCGAGCCTGACAAGGTTGCAGGCTGCTATTTCGCAAGGATTGCCTGATACAGAAATGACAAGGATGTCACCCTCTGAGGAGCAGGAGGAGCCTGAGGATCCATAACTGAACCCCTGACTGGACTACTAATAATAATAGCTAGACAGATGTTAACCACCTGTGCTGCAGCAGTCACCAGAGGGCAGCATCAGAAGGGGGCTGTACACCCTATCAAAGGAGTGGAAGAGTCTGTGCATTTCCGACCACTGAATTAGAATGTTCCACAGAGTGCAACTGTCTTGACTGAAAGAGTCTAGACGCAGAGGTGTATGGTCCACAGATGCAGTCTGAACACTATGGTGGACCCCATTACTGAGGAACTACTGAAAAGAGCTTTCATCGTGGACTCTGATGATAGAGAGGAGTGTCCTTCAGTGTATATAAAATGACTCATCCGCTGTATCACTGACCAGGACAGGGAGAGACTCATCTAGATGCCCTTCTACCGTAGAAGGACCCCAAAGAGAAATCTAGGTCAGAGCCACTACAGACTCCACCACCAGGAAGGGTGGCGAGGAGCTTGGCACCACGTGGGAAATGAGAAAGTGCTGAGCAGAATGAGAAATTCTGCTGGCAGAACAGAACAGAAGAGTCCCATCAGCGGAAAACCGCTGGATGACGCAAGACCGATGCAGACCGCCACCCACTAGGATGTGTGGAAAAATATCCGCAGAACAGGCCTTCATTCTGCAGAAATATCCTGTCAGAAGGCTGCGGAAGAAGAGGTCCAGAACGGAGATCTGTCCCTAGTTCTACAGGACAGCACCAACTGGCACCCCGCGGCACCAGCATCACTGTGGCACAGGAGGGCACCAAGCAGTACCTATGCCAACCTGGGAGACACCCGAGGCACCAATGGTGGAACCCGAAGTATCCTCAGCACCCATGGAAGCAATGGCACGCAAGGGCGCCCAATGCCCATGACACCCAAGAAACCCATGGCAGCATGGCACCTGAGAGCACCCATGGACTCATGGTATCCATGACACCCATGGACCTCATGGCACCAAAGATACCCATGACACCTGTGGGTGCCAGGCACCACCCACAGCACTCGCGCTGCCCAGCGCCACCCACGGTGCCTGCACCACCCACGAGCACCCGTGAACCGCGGAGACACCCACGCACCGCTTAGTAGTACCGCAATTACAGTAACAATGACAGCACCCACGGTGCTGCATAAAGCCCATGGCGCCGACCCAAACACCAGTGGCACCGCCTACGGCACAGATGCCTAAACCAGAGGCCATGGTGCTAAACCTGCAGTGCCACCAAGGCGAACACGGTGCCAGGAAACACCTGGAAAAGCCAATGGAGATGATTGGGAGAAGGAAAAGGTGGTGCCTGCGCGCTCCAGCATGGAAAAGGAAGAGGGGTAGGCACAAGGGTCGACAAGATGGTGAAGGCACCCAGAGGGCACCACGCTCATCCTGATCCAATTGACCTGGTACGGTCCAACGGCTCTGAGGCCTCGAAAACAGGAACAAAGCCAGGAAAAAGGAAAGTCAAACCCCTGCTCCACAGGAGCGGCCCAGAGGTGAAACTGCTCACCAGAACTCCAACGAGGACAGAGATGGAGTCTGAGTAGAGAAGCGCTGTTAGGAGTGGGGCCAGGGAACCCACAAAGTCAGTTCTGCGCGCCCTTCGACAAACAACTTCGTGCAGACATACCAAAGGGCAACTCGAGGCACCGATTCTTCTTCCACAAATGAGGAAGAAGAGCTCGAGGCTAAGCGGAACGGAACCCCAGAACACACAAGATTTGTTCTTCGTGGACTGTCCTCCCTCCTCCCTGAGCACAGGACTGTCCATAGTCAGACCCTCCCCATTACCTAAGGGCAGCGGACCGGGCACAACACCTCTGCCATAACAACTTTCAAGCGAAGTCTTCCTACCACTGTTACCATCTAAGACGACTGTGATGGCAGAAAAGAATTTTTTTCTTCATAATCTTCTTTTCTTGTTCGTAAAATAAGAAATTACTACTAAACAGTTAAATTAAACACTAAAAGCTGCTGTTGTATACACGAAAACTTTGACTCTGGCAGACGAAGCAACGCCAACATCCAAGCGCACTCGATGGCGGAGAAAAGGAACTGAGGCGTGTTGGAGGGTCGACGCTGAGATAGCCTACACAGGTGCGAAGTCAGTCTCACGGTGTCCATGATGCACAGTCCTACCTCGGCGCCGACCCTTCAGAAAATTTCTGGCTCCTGCTTGGTCCTAACACCTCTGGTGCTATCCCACTAGTGTGAATAAGTGATGGAGACTTAGTCCAAGAAGATCTGTAAAATGAAGTTCATGTGTGAAAAGAAACTCATCAAGGACAGACAATTCCACAAGTTCAATACATTACATTAGTACTGCAATATATATTGGTGGAGTACAACACCAGGTTGCAGCAGCAGCAAACAATATAAGCAGGACAGAGATCAGTCAAGAGTCATCAACAAGAAGAGGGGCCTCAGTGGAAACTACACTGGCTACAACACCACGTGCAATAAGTGCACTTGGGCCATTCGCAAGGCCAAAACAAAGCACCACCAAGCCACCCTTACCTCCTCCTGGGGATCAGGCAGGACCTTCTGGATAACATGAAAGAGTTAATCAGGAAGTCTGGCCACCCCCAGCTTTCTATCAACGGCTCTGTTACCACAGACCCCATCGACATAAGCAGACTGCCTTAATACCACGCTCACCGATCTTAGCTCCATCCTTCCTAGCAGTTTCTTTGACCCTGTCCCAGCATCTCAGCTCCCTGCCCTTCAACACCCACCATTCCACCTGCACAAAATATCCACTCAAGCAGCCAGGTCAGATTCTAAAAGCACTGGGTAGCAATAGCCACAGTAATGACCCTCTGGACACCAGGATCCTCACGCCAAGTCCTGGATGTCATCCTAGTCCCACTGACTGGCCTACTTAACTGCTCCCTATGCTTGGGTCAATTCCCAGTGTCTGGAAAACAGCTATTATCACGCCCATATACAAAAGTGGTGACCGGTCCTCCCCAAATAACTATCGACCAATTTCCATCCTCCCTCCCTCCCCCACAGCTCTTGAAAAGTGGTGGCTACCCAGCTCACCAAGTACCTGACTAAGTATGACATTTTGTGCCCTGAGCAGCATGGCTTCCGCTCAGGACATAGCACCACCACTGCTCTCCTAGAGTTCTCCAACTACCTGTACTCCTCTCGTGACTCTGGCAACCTTGCTGGAGCTGTGTACACTGACCTCTCCAAAGCCTCTGACACTCTCTGCCATCCCTCTTGCTTGACTCCCTCCACTAAATCGGTTTCTCCACTGGTCCCCTCGCCTGGTTCTCTAGCTACCTCTCAGTTCGAGCCCAGTGCGTAAAAATCAGTGGGACTTGGCCAACACCTGACCTATCTGCTCTGGGGTCCCCAGGTTCCATCCTGGGACCCCTACTTTTCAGTCTCCATCTTAACACACTTCCCAGCTCCTGTTCTGGTAAACTTCTCCTACATGTGGACGACGGTTCTCACGCCTCACACCATAACTCTACCTCTCTCAGGTCTCTCTCTCCAACACACCTTCAACCAAACTGAAAAGAGGTTCACTGAACATAGACTAGTCATTAATCTAAAGAAGACTAAGTCGATGCTCTTCACTCACCATCAAAATAAGGCCAGAAATACTCCCTCCTGATACTCCCCAGCACTCAGCACCCCAGAGCAAGTGACCACCTATAAATACTTAGGCATTACCTTCGACACTGCCCTCCTCAGCCGCACTAACTCCCAGATCAGCTTTTATACCACCACAGGGACTGCCTTCCTCCTGATGCACTCGGCTGGCCATCATCTCCTCTGTCCTGTCCCGAGTGGAATATGGCCTGCCTATATATGCAGCTGCTGACAATACTGCACTCACTGAAATCCAGCTCTTCATCAACAAGGCCTGTAGCCTCCTGACCGGAGCCCCCAGGCGCACCCACACTTGCCTGCTCTACTCCACTGCCAGCCTTCTCAACCTCAAAGAAAGACTCCACTACCAAACCTGACTGCTGGCTACGAAAACACTACTCGGGCTCTATCCCCTCCCCCACCTGGGGTTCACATCTCCCCTTCAGCGTGCCTTCCCTACGGTCTCCACGTGCAGCTGGATAAGGCCACCCTACTAGTGCCCAGAACCAGGATCTCCTAGTCCAGAGGTCTTTTGTCACAGAGCCCCTCTTGGTTCAACTCCTTCCAGTCAGCATCACCAACATTCCCAAAATTGGTCCCTTTAAGACCACCCTTTGTAACCACCTTTTCGATATGCGCTGCTGTAAATGTAATTAACTGCTGCTCTCTTCCATCCCCGGACTCTCCTGTGGGGCCTAGCCTACCAGAACACTCCAAATTTTCATAGTGCTGCTGGACAGCATACTCAGACAGCCCTCCACTTCCAATTTCTTCACCAGCTCCATAGTCCACCACCCCACAGGACATCTGTTTTACATCCTGCACCAGCAGACACCAGTCATCAGTATGTGGTAGCCTGGCCCAAGTGCAGTCTTCGTCGCTCCAAAATCGCATGTCAGTTATTCTGCTCTAAGTATACTGTAATGTATGGCTGGGGTTGTTCTCTTGTTGTTCATGTGTAACCATTTTATATATGACTGTGTGACATAGATCTGAGTGCTGTATCAAATTTTTTATTACATATAAAATATGTGATGGGAAGGTCAGTTTGAGGAAACTACTGCCTTACTAGAACTAACACGTCAAGACCCCCAGGGATAAGTTCAAAGGACAGGACATAGCTAAACTGCAGATATCTGGGGTGCAATTACCTTGTAAATTTGCTCTGATCCCAGGAAATGAAATTAGCATTCATGGCATCCCCAGGGGAATCCTTTGATTTTGCTCTAGGTGTCATATGGAAAGAGCATGCATGGGTTATGAATAACCTTCCAGGAACCAGCTCATTTCATCAAAGAGTTTGATGTCTGAGCCAGGGAGAACCCAGACTAATTTAGAAGGTCCAATATACTTTCCCGGGGAACCCTTGAAGTACATCAGAGAGACCTTTGAGGTGTAGATTCCAAGGTCCAGACGGGATTAAAGAGGCAAATACACTTTTGCTTGAATACAGTGACTTAGATCAAAGAAATTTTGAGATGTATGTGTAGCAGAGCACAAACCGGTTTGGTCTGGTTAACCTGAGGGAGGAAAAGCAGTGAGGTCACCCATTATGTTGTTTTTTAAATATTTTATTTGGACATCCTGTGAGATAAAATATAGATGTTGTTACACCAAGGTGGAGCTAGTGACCTCATGAGAAGGCCGGCTTTGAACTGTGTTTAATTGCTGAGAGAAGCCGGACGGAACACACAAGACAATATTTCTGACTGAGAGAAGAGAGATCATCAAAGCACTGAAGTAAGGACCTTAGACAAGATTAGTCTGAAGTTATTATTTGTAGGAATTTGCACTGTAAACCTGTTTGTTTTAAGGCTGTATGTGTTGGGATATACATTTGTTCTGTATTTATTGTTCTGTTTTGATATTTTAAAGTAGAGAGATATTTTACAACAGAACCTATCTGGAGTGCGTTGACATTTCTTTTTAAGTGGAGCTTTTAAAGGTTAATCAGTAACACTGTGTATGGGTTTATTGTATGCCAAACTGAGAAATGGACAGAGTTCTCTAAAGTCTTGCACAGAGTTCTAAGGGTTCATTTGAAAGACCTGGTTGGTGTCCTAGACAAAGATATCTGGCCCTCAAGACAAAATTATCTGGGCCTGATAATTGGGTACGTAACAAGAGATTATTAGTTTGAATCCCTCCAGAACTTGAGACTAAGATGACTTGAACCCACAAAACAGACAAGAGGGTTACCATGTTCTGTTCACTGTACACAAATCATACCTCAGTGGTTGGCACTTTGGGAGTAGAGGACTGACCGGTGAGCGAGTCTGTGACAGACTGTACCTTATCTATGTAACACTGATAGTATCCTGAGTTATGTAACACTGTTTGTCCTCTCTGTGACGAGGTGCTTTTGTAAACGAGTCTCTGACTCAAAGGTTGTAAATCCGAAATGTACCAATAAATAAAAAAATACAAGAAATGGGCCCTCGAGTAAGGTTTTAAAGGCCTTGACACTGGAGAAGGCCTGACATCGGCCAGGAGGTTGTTCTAAAGCCTAAGTGCCACAGAGCAGAAGGATTTCATACCAGAAGCTGAAAAGTTCTAGGGACAGTTAGGAACATCTGGGAGAGAGACCTGATGTTCCTCATGCATGGTTTAGGCTCCAGGATGGCAGCAAGGTTTTTTTTTTTTTGGGGTTAATATTTTATGTGCCAGACAAGAGTACAGGAAGTGACATCCCTTCTAGAGGGGACAAGTTTATAGTGAAAGAACTTACAATGGTGCTCCCACTGCCAGCAATTGCAGGAAAACAAGACAGATAGTGATACAGGGTTTTGAGTTTTGAGAGTTCAGTGTCTTTCAGTAAGGACAGTACCAGGGCACCATATAATATGACAGGCAGCAAAACACTGTTCGCTATGAATAGCCTTACTTCAGTAGTGAGGTACAAGCTGAGCCAATATAGTAGACCTAAATTTTGTTTAAGCAACTTGCCACCTGGTTAATATGCGACTTGAAAGAGAGTTCTTGGTCCATTAAAACTCCCAAATATTTAACTGAGTCGACAGTCTTGATAGGGAAGCCTTGAGTGAGCAACTATTTAGTAGTTCACTCCGGTCCAGGCAAGCCGGTGAGGGCCGAAAAGGACAGACTGTTTTTCTAGCATTTAGCAGGAGCCGCATTGGCTCAGAACTAGATTCCAGAAGATGGAAGTCATCTCGAGACCAGCATCGACTGTCTTGAGGTCCGAGTGGCATCAGTACAGCACCGCCATCTGCATAAAAAGCGGGGGCCTGCACTGTTGAGGTGCCATCCTTCGGATGAGATGTTAAAAGTGGGTCCCTTCTGGCCATCTCTGGTCACTGTCCAGGTGGAAGTTAGAGATCCAGTGGCACTTATCAAAAAGAATAAGGGTGCTTCACCAATGTCATGGCTAACATTTGCAATCAATAAAACAGACCCCCAAAAGACACACCTGAAACAAGCTGCACAGCTTAGTGTTTTTTCCTGGTCAAAGATTACAAATAAAAATAAGAATTGGTCTGCCCCACCACCAACACCCTCTACAAATAGCACTACTTAATATTCATAGGCAATAGGTAACCCTTTCCAAAACAGATTTTAAAACAGAGAATCTAGTTTTGACCGTATCCAAAACTTTGTTAAGTTTCTGAGGAAGAGTCCCAGAGCAGCAGAGTTTCCAAAATTAAGAAATTTATCACAGCCGATGTTATAAACTGACTTGCCAAGCAAGTGTTTAGTTACAAATAAAGTGTCTTGTTAAAATGGGGCTCCTCAATATTTGTGTGGAACTCTGGAAAATCTAAAAGGGTGGTCGATCCTCTGATGTTTTATTTAACATATACATTTGCACTGTGTTAACTCCAATTTGCATCTTATATGTACACCATACAAAGGTGTTTTTAAATGACCTCCTGAAGACTAGGATGAAATAGGAGACAAGATGCACTCCAAGAGTCAATTTAGTTGTAGGATTTACTTCCAAGTGTTGCAACACACATCAGTAAGAGCAGTGTTTGTGAACAGGATGAAACAGCCCCAAAGTATGGTTAAGAAAAAAGATGTTTTAACAGTTTCTGAACCAATTACAGGTCATTATTACCAACATTTATTAAGTACAGTTTATGTAGATGCATTAATCTCCATAGACCAGACCAAAACTAACTGCAATATCACCCTGGCAATTTTACTTTATTTCAAACCATGCAAAACAGACCATCTAACTCATAACTACTTGCATGTTATCTACTGAAGAAAATTACTAATATTAAACAACCCCCCAAAAAAAAAAACATTAACTGGTTTGAACTTAGGCAGCAAACAACTGCAATGCATGCCAACCAATAAAATACGCTCTGAATTTCCACATGCAAGATTAACTTCGCATTGCCTTGTTTTTGTCATGCCCTCAAAACAGCTATCACTCCCATGTTTATTAGCAACATGCCTGCTATTAGAATTAATTCTCTAATTGTGCTGTACCTGTGGGATACCGATCACTGTGTGACCTTTAGAAAGTAAGTGTCTGGCCTCATCCTCCTCATCAATGGTCTGTCCCATGGAAAACAGGCTAACACGCCTTATCTTCAATAACCCGGACGAGCTCTCTCGAATACTGCTCCCAACATCCAGCACCACATCTCCAGGCATGACAGCCGAACAACTCTCTTCAGAAAATCCATCTTAGCTTTTCATCTCGACTCCTAACACTGATTTAGTGTGGCAGTTCACATGCATGTACGCACACACACCCAGGTATTAGAACAAACTTCCTCGAATATACATAAAGGTGGCCTATTTGGGCCATTTAGACAGTGATGTCATGAAGAATGTGGTGTTGCCATAAAACTGCAGGTCAACAGCCTGCTGCTCAAAGGCAGATTTCAGGAGAGGTTCAGCAGTGAAGGCTGATAACAGAGCCTCTGAGAGCCAAACATCCTAGCAAATGCGTCTGCCGACAACAACCCCATCACTGTACCTGCAGCAGGTTCACAGCATTCTGCCAATTATCTAAAGCCAGGTGAGCCAGAGTAATGCTGACTAAGCAGTAAATACATGCTTGGTATTCTTGAGAGATTCATACCCTATAAACATACTGTATACTCACTGAAATGGCGGGTTGCTGGGCTGTAGTCCCAAGTTGCCTGCGTCCCAAGATAAAACTTATCATGCAGAAAGCACTATTCCATACAGCACACACACACACGGTATCACGCAGTCACAGTATCCAGTTTCCTGTGCCAGTTAAACCACAGAAAGAACAAGCACTTAGGATAGCATTTTTTTTTTTTTTAAACTTTGAGCTCTTTTTTTTTACAAGCCAAATTTATTGTATAAAGTGCAAGACCATGACATAAAGGCTGGTTGAAAACAAAAAATACACACACAGACTCATGCAGTCTATCTGGTACATAGCTCATTATAACCAGAGTTTACAAATGTGGAACTCTGTAACAAAATGTCAAAGATCTATATATCAGTTAAATGGTTGGGCCTCGAGGGTCCCTTACTGAAAAAGCCATTATATATTTCCCATATATAATGGTAGCCAAATAGGGTATTGTGGTCCCTATTAATGCATTATTAACATTCTTAATAACATGTTATAGCAGTATTCCTGACGGAGAAGCCTGTGTAGTTACTGGAGATCAATTAACACCCTCGTGCACTGAAGCATGAGGGCACAGCCAGAGTAGTCCTCACAGCACCAAGGCTGTTGATTAATCCTCAGTAACCACACAGGCTGGAGTGGGTTATTGTGCTTATAACATGAGCTGAACAGATTTTTGTCATATGAGGCATGCTTTAAATTGGATTTTATGATGAGTTTGAAGAGTGTCCATACACCTCATAAAATAATTCACTCTTGTTGCTTACATCATATTTCAGGTCTTTCACTGATATCTTGCAGTTTACTATATCTTAAATGAAATACACTGATGTGTTAAACACTGAATAATGTTTTATGTGTAACAAATCATTAATAACTTCAATGCTTTTCTGTGCTTCAGCATGGTGTTACACTGACAAACAATGTTTTCGACTCATCAGAAAATACTCACATTGGATGGTCAAATATATGCAGGTACAATTGCTTAGCTGTAGTAGCTATATAAGACTGCGAAATATCGCAACAAAATACACTTTTAAAATATTTAAACAACTAACCAGTACCGGAAATACTAAGGAAATGTCACAAGGCTCACTATTAAATATGTTACTAAAAACATTAGTGGAAGAAAAGGTTCCTCTTAGCTAGCTAGATATGATCCCTGAAAAGTGACTGGGTGGGGAAAGCAAACTTCTGTGCCAATCGCAGCCCGTCCAAGAAACATAGAGAAAGGAGAATCCAAACGCAATCTCTCCTGTAAAAACAGACACTGTTGAAAATACAAACATTTAGATCTCCGATGTCAATAATGCCGCTCTGCAACATTATCCCTAGCATCTTTCCTGTATGTAAATTCAGATAACAGCACAACCTCCAGGTTCCGCTTAACTGTATCCTTCTCCCAAATACAAGTTGCTTCTCATAGTGCCATTTGTGTAACCCACCTCTGTGCCATTCACATGAGCTACTTACGGACTGCTGGCATCTCCTCTCTGGTCCCTTTAGTCATTGCAGTAGCACCCTGGAACCCACAGTAGGGGACGTAGCTACCCACAACTACTCTGCTTTGAGGTAATCCTGTTCTCGGTACCAGTCCACAGCACCTTAATGTGGGAGAGGTGTCTCGTCTTGTGGGGAGCGAGCAGGTAACAACAGGACTGCAGGAACTCACATCATCACTCTCACGGCCAACAGTGTAAATCCATATACCATGTTTACAACCCCATCGTATAACTGGCACTTTAGAACTGCGAATCTTCTGGTTGTCACACTGATTTCTTTGTACGCTTACACAGAGAAACAGAGACTCTCCAAATTAAATCTTTCACTTTTAAACACTTTTGTGCAAGACAGTTACAGTCCACTGGGTGGTGGGAAACAGAAGTTATCACTGCACAAGCACATCGGGATGAAGTGTGACGCCAACTACCGCTTCTGTGGTCATTATTGCATATCAAACGCCATCAGCTTGCATATAAACAAGATCCAAACGACTACATGAATATGGATATCCTAAGTAGTCTGCTAACACTGCATTCGTATACTGAGATTAATGCATAGTCAGCTGTCCTTGTTTAACTAATCATTTACTTTTTCTTTACAGCCCATGTTATAATACCCAGCTCACTACAAACCACCGAATAACATATAACAAGCCCTCCCATAACATGTACCAGCCACCTTCTCCCACCCACGCTACATGCAGAAACCTACCCTACTAAAGCAGTACCTCAAATATCCTCTGCCATGGCCCACCGCTGCCGCCATTCTAAACACTTCTAGCAGTTAAGACACACTCATTGTGCCCCACTTGTAAACGCCACGCTGGCTGTAGGAAGAACCACTGCCTGCCCGCCTCCTACCACAGACCATGTCGCATGCTCCACCTGACTGCATGCCACCACAAGCCCACCCACCCTCCCAACTGTACTGACTGCATGCTGCTTCAGAGACCACACATCTGCTCCACTAAAGGAAAGGCCGTGGGAGCCATGCTTCCTTTACAAGAGACCCCACACTACAGAACCAACACTGGACATAGCAAACAGTTTCCAACTTAATGCATTACATAAAACAAAAGCTAAAAAGGCCTGTGTACTCATGAAGTAATACTATCTTGAGGGCTGAGTCTCAAAGCTAATCGTCCTTCGGCTCCTGGCTTAATGAGCTCATTAGCCCCTCAAAATGTCCTTGTACACAGCCCTTTTCTAGCATTTATTCTTCCATCAGATAAATCTTCACTATATGCTACAATGATGGTAAATGATAGCTTTTTAAGATATGTATGTAATAGAGATGGCCCCCATTAACATAGTCACTCCCTGTCAGTCATCAACCCCTAAATGATGGTCTGCCAAGAAATAGTTAAAAAAAAAAAAAAAAAAATCAGTCTGAACCAGGTTCAGCCACTAGCACCTCCAAGCAAATCCAACTTTATTTTGTCCTCCATTTTTCCCACTTCCAGGGAAGGAGGGGTCACTATAAACATATTAATTTCCTGGAATGAAATTTTTTTTTTTTTTTTATTTATTGTGCTTTTCCTCCTCCTCTGGAATGCTCCCAACACCATCATCCACCTTCTTTAGGACATCCTCCACCCAGTGTTCCTCCCGGCTTTACCCCCAGGGTGGGGTCTCAGACTCCCTGTCGCACCCTTGAGCTGTGTGTCTGGGAGGGGCCTCAGTTTAGCTGTGCGCTGGGAATGGAGCGGGTGAGTGGCATCCTGGGTGTTCTGGTGTTTTTCTGTTTTCTCCCCACCCACAGGACTTCCCGCATGTGCATGTGGAGGCACACGCACCAGCCAAAGTCAATGTCCCCTCCTGATCCAACGGTGCTGACTGCACCATCCCCGTGGCCACCCAGGGGAGGTAGAGCAGTGGCAGCCATACACCCTCCCTCCCCTCAAGGTGAGGAGCATCCACATGGACACTGCATATCTCCTGGGCTGTCCTCTGACAACCCATACCCATTCCTGAACCCTCATGCTGCTACCACTGAATGGCAGTAGGCTCTAGAATAGATGATCCTTAATTTGGCCAGGTACTACATATTATGTAACACTCAAAAGATGTCAATACAACCGTTATGCTCTGAAATGACTTTCTTCTATCCTCTAGAACTCAAACTGGGATATACTAATATCTTGTCCCTGCTGCAGTGGTGATAGGTCCCAATCTGTGTGCAGGGTACAGATCCTGAGCCCTCTTATGCATGCCAGATGCAAATAGTAAGAGGGTCTCATTAATTTTGTGTGCCTCACAGAGTAATTCCTACACCTGGTACACAGCATGGGTGCTAAATTCATAGGCTGTGTGTATATGTGTATGTAACTGACAGGATCATTACCTCCTATGACTGTGGGAGTACCAAAATGATGAGATTCTCTAATAGTGTTTGGTCTTCCATAATCTCCAGGCAACAGCTTTGTTATATTTACAAATCCAGCAGTCACCATTGTAGCCAGTAAGGTAGCCTGCACCACTTCTTTGGTCTCCATCGTAGTCGTCCCGAGATTTTGTCTCATAAGTGAAAAGCCCAGACTGAAAATCCACAATGTCTAGTCTAAGCTGGGATGCGGTGATTCAAGGAGGAATTAACCCATAACAGGGTATGGGTTTACTGAGCATTAATCCACACCTGGGGAGGGGGTTGGAATCAAGAGGCCGAGGCAGAGTGATTTCAACCACCCAGGCGTGATTAATGCTGAGTTAACCCATACCCTGGAGTGGATTAATCCTCTTATAACATGAGCCGCGATTATATTAGAGGTTTGTGTAAAGGAATATTAAAATGTAAGTGTTTGAACATGGATTTCTACCAAAATAGTCCTTCTGCCTAATGAATAATTGTATAGAGGATGCTGTCTTTGTAGTTGTCCACTTGGTGGATTTGTTATGAGGATTCAGAATCCACCTTTGCAAAGTGGAATCCGCTTCTCTTTTTAGTGTGTCTATGGCGGAGTGATTTCTCCAAGTCAGTTTACATTGCTGTCAATCAGGATATTGTGGACCGGCAAGGCAATGGGTATATCGGGATTAATCAATGGTCAGGTGATGTGTTCTGACCAATGAAATGATTGTATTTTAGATAGCCATGTTATAAGGCTTTAATAAACTGCATAACATTGTGGAGGGTTGTCTGGGGCCCAAGCATCTGCTGCATGTGCTGCCTTTCCTCCACTACTCTGCCCCGTGATCTGTTATCCTTCTCTGCCACCAGCCTTTTTCGGGGACTCCTATTGCTGACCCAGATCATAATCTCCCCAGGTATAGCATTAATATATTTCTAACAGAGTGCCCAGTTTGGGTGATTCAGGTGCAGCAGCAAACTTATTTTAAATTTTGTGTGCAGATCGTGAGCTGAGAGAAACATAACCGATCCTGATGGCTGCTAGCTCAGGCCCCTAAAAGGAGTTTGCAGAACCCAGGTACTACTACAAAGGTTTAACAAATCAGCTCTGTAGGAGTTACTGAAACTGTACAACAGGTAGTGTGGTTTTCACTGAAAATCCTGCAACTTTTTCCCTTTTAGTAAACATCACTCTACCCAGGACTACCAAAGATGCTACATCTTTAGGTGGGTCAGTTTTACCCAGTCCTACAACTGGGTACAAGAATATCACTGGACTTGCTCAAGGTCACATAATTACCCAGTGGCTGTGGTGCAGTTCAGACCAGCACTCTGTTGGTTATTAGCACTGTGCTCCAAGTACTGACCCACTGCCTTCCTCCAAAGCCTTTCTTCCTGTTCAACAGCAACACCACTGAAGAGTCATTTTCATATAGGTGCAGTACATGAAACCAGCAAGGAGGGGAGCCTCACTGGCAGCAACTTTCCATTGATTTATTTGCATTTTCAATCTATGAACCAAAACCTTTCTGGGTGAAGGCAATGCTGTTTAACAGTTTCCGTGTTTCAAAAATTAGTTTATAGAGATACTGCATTTAGTGGTCACTCAGAAACATAGATTTTGACGGCAGATAAGGACCGCTTGGCCCACCTAGTCTGCCCATTTCCTACCTACAGGATAAGCTGCAGATCCTATTTAACCAACAGCATATTTCTTCTTACCCCCACAAAATTGCCTTATGTCTGTCCCCTTGCATTCTTGAATTCTCCACAGTTTTAGACCCCAACCTCTTCAGGAAGCTGTTCCATGCACCTACCACTCTGCCTGTGAAAAATACTTTCTCACACTGCCCTGAACCGCCCTCCATCTTCAAATTGTGTCCCTTTGTTCTTGCACATCTTCTTTTCTGAAAGATGCTACCCTCTTGGACTTTGCTGATTCCACTGAGGTACTTAAGTTTCTATCATGTCCCCCTCCCTCCTTTCCTAAAGGGTATACATATTAAGCTCCTTTAGTTTCTCCTCATATGGCTTCTCTTGCAGACCCTGCACCATTTTAGTTGCCCTCCTCTGGAATGCCTCCATCCTGTCTATGTCCTTGCGGAGATGGGGTCTCCAGAACTGGATGCAGTACCAGATGGGTCTCACCAACTGTCTGTACAGAGGGATAACAACTTCCAGTTTTCTGCTGGTGATGCCTCTCCCTATACATCCCAGTATCCCCCAGCCCTCTCACATTGCTTGCTAACCTTAAGGTCATCTGATATGATTACCCCAGGTCCTTTCCATTTCTGTTGTTGTTACTACCTCGCCCCCCTCACTCTGTACTCTTCCCCATGGTATTTGTTTCCCAGGTGCATTATTTTGTACTTCTTTGCATTGAATCCAAGCTGCCATACTTTGACCATTCCTTCAACCTTGCCAAGTTCCTTCTCATCCTTTCCACGCCTCCTTGTATGTCAACCCTGAGGTATATCTTTGTGTCATCTGTAAGAGGCATACTTTTCCTTCCAGTCCTCTGCAATGTCACTTATAAAGACATTAAAAGGACTGGACCCAGTACTGAACCCTATGGTACCTACTAGTAACTCTTTCTTCAGAGTGAAGTCCATTTACAATTACCTTCAGTGTCCTGTTGTCCAGCCAATGTTTTATTTAGGCTACCACCCTGGGACCTACTCCCAGGCTGGTTAATTGGACTATTAATGTTTGGTGTGGGACTGTGTCAAATGCCTTGCTAAAGTCTAGGCAGGCCATGTCACAGCCCCTCCCTGGTCTACTACTTTGGTCACCCAGTAAAAAGAAATTAGACTGCCTGACATGACCTTTCTGCTGTGAACCATGCTGCCTTGGGTCCCAGCCCCACTGGCCTCTAAGTACTCAACAATTCTTTCCTTCAGAAGTGATTCTATCACTTTCCTACCACAGAGGTCAAACTGACAGGTCTGTAGTTTCCTGCCTCTGTCATGCTCCCAATTATGTGAAGGGAATCACATCTGCCTTACTCCAGTCCTCAGGTACCACACCATCCTCCCATGATTTGTTAAAAGGGTAGTCAGTGGTGTCACTAGTTCTCCCTTAATTGTTTTAGAATTCTGGGGTGAATTCCATCAGGCCCCATTGCTTTGTCCACCTTCAGTTTTAGGAGTTCTTTCAGAACCCTTTCTTCTGTGAGAGGACTGGGATCAACCCCTCACCCAGAGTGCTTCTGTTAACTGGATTAGGTACCTCCCTCCTCCTCTTCTGTGAATACTGAACAAGAAGTATTCATTCAGTATCCCTGCTTTTTCACTGTCCCTCTCTGCCCACCCACCGTCCATTCTATACAGCCTCACTATCCCTCCCTTTGTCTTTCTGCTCCCCTATATACCTATAAAAGGTTTTATCTCCTTATTAACAGAGCTGGCTACCTTTTCCTCAGTTTTGGCCTTTGCTATTCTGACTACTCCTGCTTCTTTTCTGCCTTAACTGGTACAGTTCACTGTCCTGCTCCTTCTGTGTTTCCTTATACTTCCTAAATGCTATCTTTTTCTCCCTAACCTTCACCACCACCTCTTTTGAGAACCATAGTGACTTTTTCTTTCATTTTGATTTGTTTATTTGCTTCACACAAAGGCTTGTTGCCTCTGTGATGGCAGTTTTAATGTTTCCCATTGTTGCTCCACCCTCCTTCTAGCCTGTTTGCTAGTGCTTTTCTAAGGCACTCTCCCATCTTGCCAAAGTCAGCCCTCCTGAAGTCCAGAACCCTCAATTTTGTATGGCGGACTCTGTAGCTGAGTTTATCGTGAACCACATTGTTTGGTGGTCACTTGTTCCCAGATGGCCACCCACTTCTAGATCCAAGATCCTCTCACTGTCCCCATTTACGAGGTCTAAGATTGCTCCCTCACAAGTGGGTTCCAAAACTAGCTGTCTGAGGATACCATCTGAAGGGCATCAAGAATGGCCCTGCTTTTGGATTGGCTGCAGCAAAGGTGCTCCAGTTAACATCCGGCATATTAAGGTCCCCATCAACAGTATCTCCTTTCTCTGCCATCCTAAAGATGCCTTCTATCATACCCTTGTCCATATCCTCTCCCTGACATGGGGTTTGTATACAACCCCTGCGGATTGTGGTGCCATTTCCAGTCTCTAAGGTGACCCACAGTGCCTCCTCTCCTCCCTGTTTACTCTTTTGTTCAGTTGCTTTTATCCTTCCTCATATGAGCGCTACTCCGTCCCTCTTCTCCCTCCCTGTCTCTCCTGTGGGTTGTGTACCCTGGTATGTTAACATCCCAGTCATAGTTCTCTGTGTACCATGTTTCTGTGACTGCTACGATATCCAGGTATTCCTCTTCCATCAAGGCCACCAGTTCAGGGAGCTTGTTGCCCAGACTACGGTGTTGGTACTTATTACCTCCATTTCTTGATGGCCTTACCCTTTTGCCTCATCCTTGTCCTTACTGCCTTTGTCATTTTCTCCATTTACCCTGCCCTTCTCCTATAGACATCTCTATCTTGGTGCGCGCTCACTTAGTACCCTGATTTGGGGCGCTAGGATTTCTCTGCTCCTCTCCAGTGCCTCCCCTTTGGCTACTTTAAATGCTTGCCAATGAAGCATTTGAACCTAGCAACTAGGATCCTGGTTCCCATCCTGGATGGATGCAGACCATCATGGCAGTATAGGCCTGCATCCTCCAGGTGGACCCCAGTCCCCAATGAGCCAACCCTGAGCTCTGCACCAGTTTATCAACCACAGATTGAATTCCATGGTGGAGCACCTTAGCCTCACCAGTGCCATAGACAGGAAGCACTCTGAGAAAGTCACTGTGAGTGCTACTTGTCTAATGCCCTCCACAAATGCTTCCTGCACTGCTCCGATCCCTTTCTTAGCCAGGTCATTTGTCCCTAGGTGTACAACATCCACCTCCTCCCCTGTGCAGCTGCTTCGGCGATCCTGAGAATTCTCCCCTGTCCCTCAAGCCACGGGCGCCAGGCAGGCACCTTACCTCCTCTCCCTTCCTCCCCAGTTCTACCCTCCCAACAATGGAGTCCCCTACCAGGAATTGTTTCCTTCCCATGGGGTCCCATGCCACCTCCTGTGGGTCCTCTGGTCTCTCTGTGGAGGTTCCCAGCATCCTCCTTGGTCTCCACTGTGGGTGCCTCCATAGAGGAACCACACTTTGCTAGAATGGCATATAAATTGTGGAGAGGTACAACTGGAGGGATGCGCCTCTGTTCCACCACCTCACCCTCTGTGTAACTGCTTGTAATTACAACGGACACAGTTTAGGTGGTTTACAAGAAAAATTACTCACCTTAGTAATGTTGTTTCTTCTAATGGAGTCTTGCTATATTATGACTATTGCAGTTTGTCCCAGCCTTAGAACTGCTCCGGGTGACAGAGTTAACTTCATGCAGAGCATGGAGCTTAGAGCGCGAGCTCGGTTCAGAAGCTCTGTTAGGGTTGGTTTCAAACCTAAACCCAGATCTTTACAGCAAAACCTCTCAAGGTTCTGTGTGAAGCTGTAACCTACACTAGCCAACTGGCCACTAATATATTAACACATTTTCCAGGTCCCAACACAAAGACTCAAGTCAGTGGACCAGAAAAATAAGATAAAATAACTAAATAAACACAACACCCAAACATGAAGAGGGCATCAATAAATGCCAACAGAGGACTACCCACCCCATACCCAAAGTAGGAGTTCTGAGAGGCAGGCTGGGGGAGGTATAATATAAGACTCCATTAGAAGAAACAACATTACTAAGGTGAGTAATTTTTCTTCAAACAACATGAAGTCTTGCTATATTATGACTATTGCAACCATACAGCAGTACTCCATGGAGGAGGGACAGAACCTACTTAGGAATAGGGTCTGAGCACGGTTGTGCTAAACCGAGCATCCCTCCTGGCCTGAATATCCAGGAGTAAGTCGGTGAAAGTGTGTATTGTCTTCCAAGTAGCTGCCTGACATATCTCCAAGATAGGGATGTCTCTAGCAGCAGCTAGAGATGCAGCTGTACCTCTGGTAGAGTGAGCCCTCAGGCCTGAGGGGGAACCTTACCCAGCTTTTGATAGCAAAATTGATACAAGAAACGATCCACCTGGCAATGGATCTCTAGTGGCAGGTCTCCTTTCCCAACCTCACCATAAGTGAGAAACAGTTGGAGGGAGTCAAACCTGTGACCCTTGGACGCCAATGTAGTAACTTAGGCCCTCTTAACATCTAAGAGTGCAGCCTCCTCTCACCAGAGGAGGAATGGTCAGTGAAGAATACTGGAAGTGAAATAGATTGGTTAAGGTGGAAATCTGAAACCACTTTAGGCAAAACTTCCTGTTAGTCCTGAGGACTACTTTATCCCTGTGAAAGGAAATAAAGTCAGTTTCTACTGATAAAGCCTGTAACTCACTTATACGCCTGGCAGAAGTGATGGCTACCAGAAATACAGTTTTCCAAGTCAATACTTAAGCTCTGCCAAGACAGAGGCTCAAAGGGGTTGCATTAGCTGAGCAATGCATACATTAAGATCCCAAGCCGGGCAGGATCCTGAATGGAGGATTGGCGTGAAGCAACTTTAAAAACTTGGAAAATACAGGATGAGCAGAAAGAGAAGAGGCTTCCTGCTGAAATGAAGGCAGAGACAGCAGCCAAGTGCACTTTCAGGGTGGCTGGTCTCAGTCCCATAGAATTAAGATGGACCATGTAATCCAATACAGTGGGTAGATCAGCAGATTCTGGGGAAACATGCTTCCCAGAACACCATATGGAAAACCTTTCCACTTGGAGTTATAGGTAGCTCCTGGTGGAAGGCTTCCTAGCAGCCTTTAGGATTTCGAGAACACTTGAGAAAGCTGCAAATCAGCAACTCTAACTGCTCAAGAGCCAAGCCTTGAGGTTGAGGGATTTGAGATCGGATACCAAACTCTCCCTGAGCACAGGTTAACAGATTGTGGTTCCTGGGGAGACACAGGGGAAGATGGACTGCTAAGGACAGAAGGAGTGGGTACCAGGGCTGCCTGTCCCAGTCTGGAGCAATCAGGATCATCTGCAGGCTGAGACCTGATTTTGACTAGTACTTTGAACAGGAGAGGGAAGGGGGAAAGCATAAAGAAACTTCCTTCCCAAATCGAGGAGAAAGGCATCCAGCGGAACTGAGCCCAACACTGGGGCCTGCAACAAAACAGTGGAAGTTGATGATTGTCTGGGCTGCGAAAGATCTATCTGAGGAGTGCCCCATCTGGCAAACACTATCCCAGTACTAGGGGATCCAGTGACCATTCGTGATGGCCCTGGGAAATCCTGCTGAGAGCATCTGCCAGGACATTGTCCTTGCCTGGGAGGTGAACAGCTATGAGGGAAGTGTTCAGGAGTAAGCCAGAGACCACAACTTTCATTACCTCGTGCACAAGGCCAAGACCGAGTGCCCCTTGTTTGTTGATGTACCACATTGTAGTGGTGTTGTCTGTTCTGACCTGTACCACCTTGTTCTGAACAGATGCAGAGAAAACCTGAAGTGCTAGAAAAACAGCTCTGAGTTCCAACAGATTGATGTGGAGCAGAGATTCCTGAGGGACCATAATCCCTGGGTGGAGAGGTCGCCTATGTGAGCTCCCCATCCCAAAAGGGATGCATCTGTAGTAAGGGTCAAGGAATGGAACAGAGGATGAAAGGCACCCCTGTTCAGATTGCTTGATCCTGCCACCACTGAAGGGCCTGGATCAGAGTTCGAGTCACTGGGATTAACTTGGATAGAGGATCTCTTCTTTGAGACCAGAAAGCTCTCAAATGGAACTGAATGTCCTCATCTGAAATCTTGCCCTTGCACCACAGCTGTGGAGGCAGCCATGTGCCCTAGGAGCTGCAGGAAATGCCTTGCTGGTTAAGAGATCTGCAGAGTGAAGGAGGCGTCAGGGCCACTAAGGTCCTTACCCTTCCAAGGGAAGGAGGCTCTGGCCTGCTTTGTGTCCAGTTCTGCGCCTATATAGGTGAGTACCTGGACAGGTTCCAGGAACTGACTTTGGAAGATTGAGAAGAAATCCCAGAGAGGAAGCAGCTGCTGGTAACTAGCAGGTGTGATTTGAGCTGGTCTGGAGACTGACCCACAATGAGCCAGTCGTCCAGGTAGGGAAAAAATGGCAATCTTTTGCCTTCTTAGGTGAGCGACTGCTACTGCCAGACATTTTGTGAACACCCTTGGGGCAGAAGTGAGGCTGAAGGGCATTGTTTGAACTGATAATGGCCTGAGGGCAGTTCAATCTGAGGTACTTGGATGGGAGCTTCTGATAAGAACATGGAAGTAGGCATCTTTGAGGTCCAGGAGGCTAGCCAGTCCCTGGCCTTAGGGAGGGTAAAATCATTCCCAGTGTCACCATTTTGAACTTTGGCTTTAAAAGGTGCTTGTTTAGATATCTTAGATCCAGGATGAGCCGCCACTCTCCTGTCTTTTTGGGGTAAGGAAGTACCTGGAGTACAGACCCTTGCCCTGGTGAAGGGAGAAACCTTTCTACAGCTCTGAGAGCCAAGAGGGTTGAGACTTCTGTTTCCAAAGCAAGAGTCTCTAAAGGGTTTGCAGGTGGAAAGATCTGGCCTCATCTTTGGAAATTTCTTGAAGCTGAGAATCAGACCCTGGCTCACTACTTCCAGGACCCACCTGTCCAAGTTAAAGACTGCCAGTCCTGGATGAAGTGAGCCAACCTGCCCCTACAGGTAGTGGAGAGCCGACCCTGGGCATCCCATCAGGGTGCCTGTTTGCAGGGCTTTAGGCTGAGGGGTGGAGCAGGCCTGCCTCGACCCCGCCTGCCTCTCCCTCGAAGAACCCCTCTGTACATAGGCTGAAGAGGCGGAGGCCTGGGTCTGGTAAAAGGCCTGTGAAAAGGTCTACCCCACCCCTGGAAGGCTGCCTCTGAGGAGTGGCTTGCCGCTCCTTGGCCTGTGCACTCCTGTAAGTGGTTCTATATTCATCCATTTTCTTCATATAATTCTCTGTCTGCTCCCCAAACAGAGAATTTCCCACCACAGGAAAATCCATAGCCTTAGACTGGGTATCCTGTGACAAAGTAGTACACCTGAGCCAGGCCAACTCCAAGTGCCACAGATGTAGCCATGACTCTAGAGGATACATCGCTAGAATCCACTGCAGCATGGAATTGCACCTAGATGCCTCAATACCATCAAGAGCCACCTGCTCCGCCCTTGCGAGCTGGCCAGGGACCTGTTTGGCTAAGGCCATGACAGTATCCCATCTAGATTTCTGGTATCTTGCAACATAAGCCATATAGTTAGCCTGCCTGAGTCCTAAGGATGCTGCCATGTATTGTTTTGGCCATGGCATCAATCTTCCTGGAATCCTTGTCAGGAGGATGTGAAGCCAGTGGAATATTTTTATCACAGGCTGCAGCCTGAACTACCCCAACATGACTGCATTGCTGTGAAAGAAAATCTGTATCAGGACTGACAAAGTGTACTCCTGTCCATCTTTTTATCCACAGGAGGCACAGAATTAGGAGCTTTAAGATTTTTATTGTTTGCTTCTAAAAGATTTATGCGTAAGGGATGGACAACCTCCTGACTCTGGGATATCCATCATCTCCACATAGTCAGGCTCCTCTTGCTCATCCAAAGCCTCCTCTAAGGGAAGCTGAGGGTCTCAGCAACTTTTTATAAAACAAAAAATGAGAAGGGACTCAGAAAGCCTAGGGGAGACTCACCTGAAGGTCTGTCTGGGAGATGTCCGTTCAATGGGCACATCCAGACTTTCAAAGTCACATTCACACTGATCATAATCCTCATCCCCTCCTCTGGTTCATAGAACTCTTCTATATCATAATCCTGAACCACTGGAACCAACCGAACCGACCTTTGCCAGACAGTGGCGGTTCGGAGGGAACTGGGACAGGGACTGGACAATCTGTATTGCTCTGGCTATCTCTGCAGCAGTTGGAGAAGGAATTTTGACTCCAAACCTGCTGATTTTTAGATTTCTTTGCTGGAACTGGCCCTCAGAGCCAGCTTTTCATTTACACGAGGAAGTCTCGCCCTGGTCAGAGGGCTCCTCCGGTTCGGTTGGCACCGAACCGGGCTGTCTATCCGGGTCAGCTGGACTTTTGGCCTCTCCCTGAGCCTGCCCACTCTCTTGTCCAGGTGGCTGCAGGAAATTTTTACAAATCTGGCAGTCTGAATTGAGGTGGTCAAACCCCAGACAATAGACACATGTAGTGTGGGTCAGCCTTGGCAAAGGCTTCCCCACAGACACTACAGTGTTGAAACCCAGTGGGCCCGGTTTTTCTTTTGGGTTTCTCAGACATGATGCAGCCTAACCAACAAACTTGCCTTTAATGGCAGTGCCAGGCAAGACACCCTTTATCGGTTCCAAACTGTGTCACGGGTCGTGGAAAACGAATGAACCGGTTTTTAGAACCGATAAGAACCGGAATCAGACTCTAAGAAGCCTTAAAAGGCTTTCAACCAACCAACAACACTTTACAAGTTCCACACAGAAAAAACCCTATCTATTACTTACGATTACTAAGACAGAGCCTGAACCGATAGGTTTTATGCTTAATAATTAAATCATGTTAAATTAAACCGAGAAACAGCGCTTTTAAACCAAGAAATGAACCTGGCAACAGGAGGAATCTCTGGAGCGACTGTTCAGTGAGGCGGAGAAAGAATCTGACGGTTTCGGTTTGAAACCAGCCTAATAGAGCTTCTGAACTGAGCTCGCTCTTAAGCTCCATGCTCTGCACGGAAGTTAACTTGCTCACCTCCGGAGCAGTTCTAAGGCTGGGACAAACTGCAACAGTCATAATATAGCAAGACTTCATGTTGTTTGAATATGTAGGATATGGGGCACCACAGAATTCGTTTTACCATCATCCTTGAAAAACTGGTCTATAGAGATACTGGATTTAGCGAATACATAAAGGAGAACTACACTGAACCCTAAAGTCATCTTTTTAGTACTGGCTCCAGTTCCCTTAATGTTCCTCCATACAGGCCTATTAGTAACCTCAGTGGTTATTCCTGATCTGCCTACTGGAATTATGCTATTTTAGAACTCTGTAATGTAGTTAATGTTTCGCAACTACAGAGTTCTACAGTAGAATATGGGTACATTGTACCAACAATGGGAGAGCTGAACATGGGATTACCACATCCTGGCTAGTTCTACAATGGTACTTACCACCTGATTAATGAGCTGGTAATACCAAAAGGAGTGGTAAAGGGCAGAAGTGGTTAATGATGGTGTGGCTGAGATAGTCATCAAGACTAATTATACAATGGCAAGAACATTTCCTGGACTCTGATTGGTCAATGTGTTTGAGACAGTGATGTTATTACACAATAACATCACTGTATTGCTTTTTAGATACTATGGATCCTGACCATCTTGCTATGGATCATGACCATTTGGATTCCTTAAAATCATTTTTTATTTTTATTTTTTTTTATTTTGTATAACAACGAGCTATTGTATAATAGCAATAAGGCACTCCAGGGATGTGTGTGTTATCGTGTAATAACTTCACTCTGGTAGGGAAGCACTGGCTTTGCCTCGTGTTCGCACCACCCCTCACACCCTGTCGTGGCCTTATTGCTTAAATAACCATCTATGACAATCAATAGGTCAAGGGGAGAGGTAATGGGCAGACTGGATGGGTCGGGTCTTTTTCTGCTGACAGCTTCTATGTTTTATGTCACACAGCAGTATATTTGGCTCTGAGGTTTAAATCTGTGCCCTCCTGGTTCCCAAGCTTGTGTTCTAACCACTAGACCACGCTACCTCCACTAGATAAACAGATACAGACAGAGATGGATGTAAAGATGTGTTCTGTTTTCAATGTTTACAAACACAATACATAGATACATAGACAGTGTCAGCAGATAAGGCCTATGGCCCACCTAGTCTGCCCATTTGAGCTTGTAAGTTCAGTTTGTTTTCCTAGAAGTCTGTTGCACCTTACCCCTGACCTCTAGAATTCCTTTATGTTTATCCCATGCATTCTTAAATCCTGTGATTGTTTCAGCCCCACCACTTCCTCTGGCAGGGTGTTCCACTTGTCCACCACTCGCTCTGTGAAGAAATTTTTCATGTTTCCTCTGAATCGCCCTCCCTCCAACTTCATCCCATGCCCTAGTCCTGGAACATCTTTTCGCTTAAAAATAGTGTTTTCCTGCACTCTGTTTCTCCCTATAAGATACTTGTATGTCTCTATCATATCCCTCTCTCCTCTCTCCTCCAGGGAGTACATGTTCAGTTCCTTCAACCTGTCTTCATAGGACTTGTGATGCAATCCATGCACCATCTTTGTTGCCCTCCTCTGAACCTTCTCTACCCTCATGTCCTTACGTAGGTATGGTCTCCAGAACTGTACACTGTACTCCAGGTGGGGCCTCACTAGTGTTTTGTATAGTGGAATTATGACCTCCCTTTTCCTGCTGGTGATGCCCCTGCCTATACATCCCAGCATCCTATTTGCTTTACCTGATGCCTTGTCACACTGTTTCCTACCTTGAGGTCATCAGAGATGACAACCCCAAGATCCCTTCCTGCTTGGTGCATGCTATATCCTCACCCCCAACTGATATATTGTGCCAGGCTTTTGTGCCCCATATGCATTATCTTGCACTTCTTTGCATTGAATTTCAACTGCCAAACCCTTGACCATTCTTCAAGTTTCTGCAGGTCCTTCTCATTCTGTCTACACCCTCTGGTGTGTCTACTCTGTTACAGAGCTTTGTGTCATCAGCGAACAGTGAAATACTGCCTTCTAGATCCTGCGCAATGTCGCTGATGAAGATGTTGAATAGGACCGGTCCCAGCACTGATCCCTGTGGTACCCCACTGGTCACTCTTCCTCTGTGGAGTGACAGCCATTTACCACCACCTCTGTGTCCTGCCACCCAGCCAGTTACCTACCCACCACACTACTGTCCTGCCCACACCCATATTCCCAGTTTGTGTAATAGTCTCTATGTGGCACAGTGTCAAAGGCCTTGCTGAAGTCCAGATAGGCCATGTCCACTGCCCTCCCCTGATCCACCTCCCCTAGTCACCCAGTCAAAAATTCAATGAGATTGGTCTGACATGACCTCCCTGGTGAAACCGTGGTTGCCTTGGGTCCTGTAGTCCATTGACAACCAGATGTTCCACCAATCTCTCCTTCAGAAGTGCTTCCATGATCTTTCCCACTACCAGGTGAGGCTGACTGGTCTGTAGTTCCCTGCTTCCTCTTTGTTCCCGCTTTTGTATAAGGGGACTACATCTGCTGTCCTCCAGTCTTTGGGTACCTCCCTGTTTCCAGTGATTGGCTAAACAGGATAGCCAGAGGTTCAGCCACCACCTCTCTTAGTTCTTTAAGGACCTGGGGTGCACCCCATCTGGCCCCATTGCTTTGTCAACTCTTATTACTTCCAGTTCCTTCAGGACCCTTTCGTGTAAAGGGACTTGTGTCCATTTCTGCACCATTCTCACCCCTGTACTCCCTTCAGACCCATTACTCCTTCCTCAGTAAAGACTGAGCAGAAATACCTGTTCAATATGTCAGCTTTACTGTTGTCATCCTCCATGCGACTCCCATCCTCCCCTTCAGTCTCACTATCCCTCCTTTGTCTTTCTTTTTCACTTCTGTACCTGTAAAGGTTTTGTCCCCTTTAACCACTGATTTTGCAATGTGTTCTTCTGTCTGAGCTTTGGCTTCCTTTACTGACTTCCTGCCTCCTTGTTTCTCCTGGTACTTCTCCCTATCCCTTCTGCCTGTGTCTTTTGTATTGCCTGAATGCTATCTTTTGGCTTTCACTTTCTTTCTACCTCTTTGGAAAACCATAATGGTCTCCTCTTCCTTTTCCTCTTGCTAACCTGCTTAATGCATAATTCTGTTGTTCTTATAATCCCCATTTTAAATACTGCCCACTGTTCCTCAACCCGATTCCTGTCCCATTCCCCTAATGCCTCTTTCAAGTATTTCTCCATTTTCCCAAAGTCTGCCCCCTAAAATCCAGGATATGTGTTTTGTGTGGTTTGGTTCTGCTCTTCTGTGATTTCAAACCACAATGACTGGTGGTCACTGTTACCCAGGTGCTCCCCCACTGTTACCCCCATCACACTGTCCCTGTTTGTGAGCAGAAGGTCCAGTATTGCCTTCTGCCGAGTTGGTTCCATGACCAGTTGCTTGAGGAAGGCACCTGAAGGAGTCCAGGATAAATCTGCTCCTAGTTGATGCGTGCTGGATGCTCCAGTCCACGCCTGGAATATTGAAGTCTCCAACCAGTACTACTCATTTTGTCTGCCATCCTTGATGGCTAGCATCAGCTCCCTATCTGTTTCTTCCTCCGGGCTGGTGGTCTATAGACCACACCTGTGCGGATGGCTGGCCCCATTTTCCTTTCTAGCTTAACCCACAGTATCTCTCCCCATTTTGTTCCTCCTGGATCTCTGTGGCCCTTATGTCATTTTTCACATACAGTGCCACTCCTCCTCCCTTCCTGCCTGCTCTGTCTCTTCTGAATATGTTGTAGCCAGGTATGGCCATCTCCCAGTCATGGTTATCATTACACCAGGTTTCAGTGATGGCCACAATGTCTAGGTCTGACTGTACCATGACAGCCTCCAGATCTTCCATCTTGTTGCTAAGGCTCCTGGCATTTGCACACATGGCTTTCCATGATTTGACCTCCCTAGTCTGCTTCACTGTTCTACTCCAGCCCCTTCCTTGGTTGTCATTTATCCTGGTTCTCCTTGCTGTCTGCCCTTCTGCTGAGTTTTGCCCTTTTCTGCTTATCCACCTTGGACACTAATCTCCATCTTTGCACACCGCTTGCAGAGATAGCCACTCCTCTGGTTCACTGGTTCCACTGTAGCTGTGGGGGTGAGCAAGTGTACCCTCCTTGCTGGCCTGCCACCCTCTTTGCTAGTTTAAATGCTTGTCAATGTAGCATTTAAACTTATCATTGAGTACTTGATTCTCCAGGATGGATGCAGTGCCAGGCTTGAACAAACCTCCATCCCTCCAGGTGGGTCCCCGTCACCAATGAATCCAAACCTTCCTCACAGTACCAGTTCTTCAACCATGAGTTAAAGTTCCTGCATGCACTCCCATGTTCTCCCTTGCCTCTCACAGGTAGTACTTCTGAGAAAGTGACAGAAGTAGCTACTTGCTTGAGACCCTCCCAGTTTTCTAAACTCTTCCTGAACTTCCTTTGGCTCCCCATTTGCCAAGTCATTAGTACCTAGGTGGATAATGACATCCAGCTCACCCTCCCGCCTTGCCTTCCCAGTGATCCCCAGTATCTTCCTTCCATCCCTCCATGCCGGGCACCCAGGCACCTTCACCTCCCTGTCCCTCCCTCCTGTGTTCCTAGCTGGATCCTCTTACGATGGAGTCCCCACCAGGATTCGCCTCCTCCTCTGGGGTCCACTGCTTTCCCACTGAGGTCACCTCCTTGGCTAACCTCCACATCCTTTCCTTCCACTTCTCTGGGCACTCTATTTGGTTGTCCTCATTTGCCAGTGGCATATGAGTTCTGAGAGGAATAGGATCTGGGATGTGCCTCTGCCTGACTGCTCTAACCTCCCTGAGCCCACTGTCATCCAAGTGCTCCTCGCTCGGCATCCTTGAGGCAGCTGCATTGGACTGGGTGGTCCCTGGATAGGGGTGATGGTACTCCTGACCCAGTTTACTTCCGCCTCCGAGTCTGGTTACCTCATCCCGCAGTCCAGAGAGATGCATGCAGATAGGGCAGCACCTCAGTGTCCAGAAGGTCTGCCTGAATATGGCTGCACCACAGCCACTGCATTGCACCACTCCCCACATTATACTGCAATTCCACAACTTGTCTGCTACTGAAACTCTCTTAGTTCTCTTTTTATTAATTTACAGTACTAAAATCCTGTAACTGATCCTCAGATATTTTTTTTTTTTTTTTAAGGAAAAGAAACCAATAAATAAATAAATGAGTCAAACACTTGTCGTGCTGAGGGTGGGCTTCTTCCCCTTAGGCCCCTCCTACTTCACACCTCTTACTATACCCTGTGTTTAGCTCCTGTCAATCAGATTTATCAGGGCATATAATTAAGAGTTGGGGAAGGGGAGGCAAAATTTGCAGCAATTAAAGACAGCACAGAATTACACCACCACTGTGTTTTAAATTTTCAACAGCCCAAAACAATTATAAGTAAAGACAACAAAGAAAGAAAGTATAGTGTCACTACACGCACAATCTTAACTGTGTTGTTTGTAAACTTCTGTTAAACTACAACATTCAAAATTTGGCATTCATTTGCCAGCCCAGTCACACTGAAAGCTGAAGTGCTGGACACCACACCTCGCCACACCAGCGACCCAGGTTCGGAATGGACTCTGATCACTCAGGGGTCGCCGACGAGGAAGGATTGAGCGTCCACCAACGACTCTCCTTCCTCGCAGGAGGGAGGACAATGCAGTGGCTGTAGACTGACACTTACATTTGCACAAGTCGCCACTGGATAATGGAACTCGATAAAGTCTGTGACTTATAAGATGCATGGAGATGTAAATATTTCATAACAGATATAAAACTAGAATTTACTGTTGGCTGTAAATGCTATGGGTAGATAAACAGGACTAAAATGTATTTTTGGGTACTATAAATTAGGTTATTGGGTTTTGTTAAATAGGTTGAAATATGGAGATACTTATATAAACATTGCTTATGCACTTTATGAATGTAGTATGTTCTGCATTGTTGATTGTTGGATTCTGTATTAGTAAATGTAATATGGTATAGGTATGTACATTGTATTGTAGTATATGTATTGTTATATGATGATTTTGTAATTACTTTAACAGGACCATCTTTGAAAATAGGACTTTGTCCTAATGATGTATAGATCCACCAATCTCTTGTATGAAAATAAAGATTTTTACTACTACTACCCAGCGGAGACTGGGGTCAGCAAAGGCACACTGCTCAGAATGGGGCGGACTCACGACAGGGCTTAAGACTGCCTCCCGGAGGCAGAAGCAGTTGCCCTGCCCATTGCATGTGCATGGGTCCGGGGAGTAAGCCGGAGGAAAAAACAGAGCTGGCAGGCTCCATGATGGCTGGCTGCACCCACACCAGCCCCCAGAGATGTAGATGTTGGCTTGGGAGGGGAGGTTTACGCCACCACCGTCCTGTCATGGGGGGCGAACCCATGAGTGATAGGCTGTATGGGATGGTGCAGGGATGCCCAGCCGAGAGACGCAGTCCCTCCGAGGAGGGGCCGGAGTGCCACCTGCCAGCTCCCTGAAGTAGGGATAAAATACATACAGAAAAAAATTAATACATTTGGTATTAATTTTACATCAAGTCTGTATGCTCTATGCAATTAATCTTACAAACCACCTTACTGCACAACAGTACATACTGTATACTGATTGAGTAAAGTCAGAGGAAAGCACAGTTTTTAGCTCGATTATTCACAGGGCACTCCTTTTAATCAGCTTTGAAAAGGACTGGGTTTATATTCATGAGCGAGGCCAGCATAGTGCTCTGAATGTTCTTTTGTTTTATGTAAAATTCTAGTCTTTTGTGTCATATATTTAAACAGGGTGTACTGTCCGCACTTCTAGTATAAGCACATGATATTACAGTACATACACTAAAAATTCATGTTACAAAACAGACCTGAATAATACATAAATGACTCAAGGAGCTTCACCTGAGCAGACACTGAGGCTTTGTGCTGATGAAGCAATGTTCTTGGAGTAGTCAGATTTATCAGCATTTTTCCGATTTCACACTACAAAACCTGCAGCTGTAGAAGCTGGACTGAAGTAAAAGGTACTGAAGTGAAAATTGCTCCATTCAGACTTTCAATTAAGAAACTGCATTGTCATTCTGCACCACCCATGAATTGTTAACCATACTTACATCCAGTAAACAAAGTAGGTGCTTAACGAGGTATATGAGCAAGAAAGCTATTAAAGGAACACTGTCAACCTCTTTTGCTTCATTTCATTTCTAGTTAACCAGCATTTTATTATTGCTTAGCTTCTCTAAAATTCATTGCTGTTGCTGGATGTTCTATCCGCTTCCTTTTTCTTAGAACTGAAATGCATGCCAAAGGTGAAATTATAAAGAGCCTTGTTTCGTTTCAAACCCTTTATCTACTCTTACTGCATACTCCCAGAACATTAGAAACACCCCAAACAGTGGTGCCACTCATGATACAACAGTCTTCCTTTGCTTCCACTGCATCATGAGTAGCTAGACAGTGTTAGGGGTGTTCCAAGTCCAGGAAAGTTGCAGTGATAGTTGATCAAGTAACGTAAACAAAAATGTTTTGTGTAGTTAACACCAGTATGGTGTGCTGTCTGTTTTAACTGTTTAAAATAAAAAGGAATCAAACTGATGACCTCAGTGGTAAACAAATTTAAATACCTGGGTTGTGAATTAGACCCCATCTAACATTTTTGCTCATAGTGCCTACCTTGCAAAAAATGAGGCAAAGAATAGTCTTCTTTTACAGGAACAAGTCCCTTTTTCTACCAAAGCTAGGCTGAGATTGGTACAGAATACTTTCATTCCACTCCTCAACTATGCCGATGTGCTATGTGGTGATGTTCAGCTTCCCTACTACACTAACTTGACACACTACCACAGGGGCGACACGCCCACCTCTAGTGCCCACTATTGCACTCATCACAGTGACTTATACGCCTCCTTGGGCTGGACTTCCTGTCCACAAGCGGCTCATCCACTCACTTACCTGGCTCTACAAAGCCCTTCTGCTAAAGCTCCCCTTAAATATCTGGCCTATTTCAGCACACTGCCTGCCACAACTCTCACAGAGGTGCTCATACATAATGCTGGACATCCCAAACTCTTGTTCTCGCTTCGTGAAATGGCCATGAAACATGCACTTCCAGCTAGTTGGGAGAAAGCACAAGCTAGCCTCAAACTTCAAAATCTAATCCCACTAAATAACTTTAAAACCTGGCATCGGCAAATTGTTTGACTCCTGCACATGTCAATCGGCTAAATAACCAAGACTATTTCACATTCTCCAAACGTTACTCATCTTACACCGACCTCTCACTAGAGATGGCTTTAGCATTTAATGTCCTCCTTACTCCGGCCACCTTTCCAGCTGTCTATCCTTCCTTCTCCTCACCCCACCACGTCGGTCCCTCACCCTAACTTGCCTTATCATACATCTACCTCTCTTAACTCTCTCCTCTCCTCTCTTGCTGTAATGCCTCCATTTTTCAGGCTAAGACGCTTATTTCAATATCCTGTAGTACTTATGCCTCTGCACTTGTCTCAATCTGCCTGACGTCAAGACTATTGTAACTGCCGGCCCGGCCGCGCAGCAGTAGGGTTACCCACGGTGCCAGCAACCCAGGTTCGGAACGGACTCGGCAGCTGGAGGGTCGGCCGGGGAGGAGGATTGAGCACCCAGCGTCGCTCTTCTCCTCTGGGGAGGAAGGGATGCATGTTCGCAGCCTCTACTGCCACCTGGGTGACCACGGGTGGAAGTGCAGCCGGACTGCACTACAGAAGGGAGGGAGGGCGTGGGCAGTCAGATGGGCTCACCCGTCTGGGTACTGCCCCTAGGTTTCCCTAGAGTGCTTCGCCCTGGGAGGGACAGAAAAACAGAAAAGGAACTTACTGTAGAGGACGGAGATGGGACCCATTGCCCCAGATAACCTACAACTGGCTACCGTTGGATGCCACAGATGGACCTCCTCACGACACTGATGGACTGGAGGGGTAAAAGGGTCTCCCTCCTCACTGGGGTAGGCCAAGGCAGCATGGAGGTAAGTCCGAGCGACACCACGGTAGGTACCCAGGGAGAGGTTAGGGATCACAGTCTAGGGACTCCTGAAGAAGTTCCACCATGGCAGAGAAGGGATAATAAAAAAAAAAATTTACTGTAGCTAATGTGACTGTTCGATTGTCCCAAATGCTCAACGGACTCCTCCCTACTGAACACCCTTTTGTATTTTACTCATGCCATTATGTCGTCTAGTGTAAACTTGTGCTATTTGTGTTGCCAGTGCAAAATTTTATTTTCCGTGTAAACTGTCACTTTCATTAATTGTATCTCATATTTTGTACCAGTTGTATATCTTGTACTATATTGCCTGTCCAGGACCTCCCTGTAAATGAGCATGCTCAATGGAGTTATCTCCTGCTAATAAACCTGAACTTGAAACTGCCAGCTACATCAGCAGTCTACAGAATGTGACCAATCATAACATGTTTTTAAACTAGGAACGCTTTGAGGCCTAAGGGATTGACAGTGTCCCTTTACACAGACACAAAGAATTAGCAGAAAAAGACTGCCTGGCCCACCCAGTCTGCCCAGATGTTCCCTACCTAGTCTGTCACCTGTCTCCAGTGACTCTCTCTCCTGCCTGTTTCCTATACATCCCTATGTCGATCCCATGCATGTTTGAAGCTCCCTACTGTTTTTGCTTCCACCACTTCTGCTGGCAGTCTGTTCCAGGCATCACCCTTTCAGCGAAAAATATTTCTTCACATCTCTCTGAAATGTCCTCCTCCAGCTTCACCGCATGCCCCTGGTCCTGGTGTTTTTTTTTTCTCATTTGAAAGAGACTCTCTTCCTGCACCTTGTTTACTCTGTTACATACTTCTAGATCTCTATCCTTTAATCTTAACCAGACAAAATGCTAAACCATCTTCTCTTCTAAGCATCTGCAAACATTTTGTATTTAGTGATCAATGGTCTGGTGTAATACTTTAAACATCACCCAATACTAGACTATACTGCTGTGGAAAGAATATATCATGTAATTAGTATCTTGCCTGAAGGCATAAATACAAATGCACAGTCACTGTTTTCTATTTATGGAGACCAGTGTCAAACGTGAAGCTGATCATCTCAATGATATTCAAAGCAGATGGTGCTGTAACCAAACTACTAGAGGATAGTCTGGTGGGTAGACTGAGGTAGGGTAGGGTAATTCTAGGTTTACCAAGGTGTGTATTCATGTAAAACAATACTGCCTAAATCTTTCCCAGTGCTCATATAATGCATGATGAAGTGTGGACTGTACTGAATTATCTGTATCTTTAGCTTTAGAGCTCCCATGAAATGGGCACTTGATGCTCCCCCTTTTTTTTTTCTCAATTTTATTTCCTCCTGTCACGCTGGCTGGGGCCCCTTCAGTCGACCTACCTGTTCCCTCCTACCAACTGTATCCTGGTCCGGCACACCCACGACACGCTTTGGAGCAATCCCTCCAGAATCCACCCCCAGAGTGGGTCAGCCTTCTGCTCTCAGCTTTCTTCCAGTGCTTCCTCGGTGGAGGTGACGCGAGACCAGGCCCACAGTGGCAGGATCTGATGCTGGAGGTGGGGAAGACGCTACCCCAGCCAATGGGCTTTCCTATTCTTAGAGAGCTCTCCCAGGAGCCCCAACATGCAATGACGTCCAGTGCGGCGGGTGCGCCCACGCACCAAGCCTCGCGACATCTGCCGAGGCTCCTCCTTGTGTCAGCGTGCTCCTCGGATCTAGCGCCTCCCAGCCTCCACTGGGAGCCGCTCACACCAGGAAGTCATCCACCACTCCTCCCCGGGAGAGAGAGCAGTCCTCGAAGCTCAATTCTCTCCTTCCCTGCCGACACGAGCTCGCCTCCTGAACCAGTGTTGCAGACGTGGCACGAGGTGTGGTGTCCAGCGCCTCAACCTCAGCACCAGTGGCCGGCTTATATGCCCTGGTATACTGGTTAATACATTTGAAATACATGAAGTATTTCTGTCACCCCCCATTACAGTAGTAGTTTTATCTCCTGTTTCGCTCCACTTGCCCACATCTGGAGCGCTTCCCAGTCCCACTACCATGCTCTGTTCTGTCTGCAGCCACAGGATGTTCATAGATGCCCGGTCGCCAGTGTGGGACCTGTCGGGCACCAGGTCAACCACCAGCTGTGGTCTGTTTATTTTTTTTCCCCTGCTGTTTTCTCCCCAGGACCACAGCACAAGCAATGACTTGTTTTGAGATTGTGAAGCTTCTCCACCCAAGAAAGCACTGTTTTAAACAGGGCATCCTCAACGTTTGAAATCATCGCATCCCAGCCACTCTGGAAACCGGGATGCGAGCCTGTGAACCTCCCTAGTCACAGACTACCACAGCAATTAAGGCATTCAAGCAAGACCAAGACATTTTCCTCTTGTAGGCGGCTGAGGTTGCTGAGCGTGACACCGTCCCCTGTAGCAGTAGCTCAATTTCTGATGGCTCAGGCACGTGTGCTTGATCTGGTATGTCACCAGTTTGCAAAACACACAACCAGTACATACACAGTACGACACAAATGAAGTCAAGTCTGGTTGTGTACTACCACAGACCCTTCCTTCCCAGTGCTAGCCACGCCCACACTGGCATACACTGTAACATATGTATCAGAAAGCACGCGAAAGACTTATTTGAGTCGATAGGGCAACATTTCAGAGCTAATTTCTTTTTAATTAGCACTGGGAGGGTATTTAAGGCTAGCGCATGATTAGAAATTAACTCTTAATTACCTCCCAATACTAAATAACAATCAGCTTTGAAATATCACCCTATTGACTACAATGAGGCACATGCCTCACGCCTCCCTTATGCATACATCAAAGTGGGAAGGGACAGGCTGAAGGCCCACTTTGGGGAACAGTACGATCCCTTCCTACCCAAACAGGGAGCGTGTTATGAAAACCTGCTTGGTAGGCTTTCACAGGTTCTGCCTCACAGAGGAAGCAGTTTCAAAACCCATTAAACATAGGTATATTGGAAAAGGAGCACTAACAAGGTTTAATGCAAAACCACAGAAGGTATATTGGAAAAGGCACAATAATAGGGTTCTAAGCACTATCAGGTGTTCAGTCAGTACACCCCAGGACTGTCACAAAACACAAATCACAGCTGTGACTACACTCACAAAGCACCTTGCAAGGATATTTGCTGTAAGTAAGCTGGGCAATTTGTAAGGCTACCGCTAGTGCAGAACTACAATACTGGTACAAAACTATTACCCTGTTCAACAGACAAGGCCCAAACACCTCCTTGCCATATCATAAGCTACTACTACTACTGACCTGTCATTATCAAGGCACACTGCTCCTTGCAGTGGATGGAGGCTGTGGTCAGTCTACCTTGTACTGACGAGCAATCCAGATCCATATGGGAGAAAGGGAGACATGAGGACACAAGATCACCTTTGGATACAGTGAAATAAATGCACTGGTGTGCTTACTGAGGCCAATGTGCCATTCGTAGGTACTCGTTTAAGGTCCGCTACATCAGTATGCCATCATATTAAGGTCCGCTGACCACATGGGTTTTAAACACCTCCAACAACAATACTGCAGAAAGAGCTCTGGTACAAATGTCATCCATTTCTTTGGCTCACCACTACATCACAAACGTGCTTTTCCTTGGTGTTGGTAAAGTGTTTGTTATGGTCGTGCTACTGGCACACTGCTAAAACATGCTTTTTGCCAAGCACTACCTAGCACTGTACAAACAGCCAGTTAGTGAGTTCACTAGGCTAGCAATATACATGCATGACTTCTTTCATCTGCATAAGCTCCAGCCCTGCCTTTGCATTACTGTGCAAACTGCTTTATGCTGCAAAACTGCAAGATCCAATATAGGGTTGGTGCACAAACAACCATCTAAGCACCAACATCCCTCTTGTGCAGTGCTAGAGATTAAATAAGCAGCTCCAGGTGCTTTAAACGAAAAGGTTGAAAATCACTATCTCAAGTAACTCTTAAGGTATTTGAGACCAGGTGAAACAGGCAGTGCTAGTACTATAACATACTACATACGTATAGAGAGGCTGCTTCACAGTATGAATAAAGTGCACTGAACATAGAATGCAATTGTGGAAGGACAGTTGGTCACTGGTAGCAACTGCATGTTCCAGTTGGACTGAGGCAGCTTAATAGCTTAGACTTCAGCAGAACACTTCAGCAGAGCTGGCAGGTTTGGTTTTTTTTTTTGTTTGTGTTTTATAGTATTAGGAAGTTCATTCCATTGTTTCGCGAAATGGTATGAGAAGCAGCTTTGACCAGTAGAGGTTTATCTGTGAGGAAGCAGTAAGGAGTGACATGCCACGCCCCTGGTGCCGTATTTGCTGTCAACATAATTAAACATGGACTGTAGGCCAGAGGATAGCAGTCCTCTTTGAGCCCTATTGCCCATAAGCAGCATTTGGTAGAGCAATCTGGAGTTTAGGTTTAGGCAGTTCAGGCTGCTATGGGATACAGGTGTGTGTGTGTGTATGTGTCATTTTTTAAGCCAATTGTGAAGTGGCAGGCCCTGTTAAGGAGGCCCTTCACCCTGGACATCACACTGCCATTAGTAGAGCCATATACCACAAGCCCATAATCAATAATGCTTGTGATGAAGCATAGCATAATGAGTGTTTTCATCTCTGGCAGGACATTTTCTTTTGCGCCTGAATAGCAGCCCTAGTCTCCAGTTAACCACCTTAACTAAGTGGTCAACATGTTCACTGAAAGACTGAGCACTGTCAAGTGTAACACTAAGGAAGCCGCCCGTGGCGCTGAGGGATGAAGTGCTGGACGCCACACTGGCAACCCGGGTTTGGGAACAAGCCAGGGGAGCTGGGAGTCAGCAGGGAGGGAAAAGGATTGAGCGCCTGTAGGACAGCTCTTCCTTCCCTGGGGTGGATTCCTGGTAAGCACCATGCCATAGCGACACCTGGTGGAGGCCAGGATAGTGCACACATAGTGATGCTCAGCAGGGGTGGAGTTCGGCAGGCGTGGCATGTAATGCCCAGCTGCCACTGCACATCCGAACTCCATAGGGTGAAAATACAAGAGAATCCCTCCCTGTGGGAATAGGCGATGGCGCTGCCTCCCAGGACCACACTGCCTAAGCTGGTCACCTCCTGCGCTCCTGCCCGCTGCTCCCAACCTGGTACTCTACACTTAGAGCGCCCTCGGTGGATAGGGTGGCCCTTCCCATGGGGGTTCAGATCTGAAGGTTTCACCGGATCGGGAGTGGAGTCAGACGCCTCACAGCGGGAGGTAGAGACCTAGGGATGGAGTCACCGGAAGAGTTCCCCAGAGAGGTGCAGAAATAAAGTACACAAAAAAAAAAAGTGCAACACTAAGGTATTCAACAGTTTTAACTTGCTCAAGGTGGCCCTGGATGTCAAGGTAATGGTTAGGGCATGGAGGTCTGGTTGTGGTATCAAACAGCATATTTTTGGTCTTTTTGTTTTTTTTCATAACTAGCAAGTTTGATGTGAACCTTGTCTGAATGTCGCAAAGTCTAATGAAGCCTCTGCCTCAGCTTCTCAAGGGTTTTGTCAAAAGAGAAGATGACAGGGTCATCTTCGTGAAGTAGTACTTTGGCCGATTGTCATACGTGCAGGTAAAACAGGTTACTCACCTGTAACAGTAGTTCTAGGAGTGGTATATGTTGTTCATCCACACTGTTTGGCATGTCCTTTCCTTTAAGATTCTTGCCAGAAGGTCTCAAAGCTGGCTCCTCCCACCCACCTGGCTAGTATATGCCTCGGCTCCGCCTCTTGATGCCAGATCTTGCCTCCTGGGAGCTTAGGTTGTGTGTTTAAGCAGGAGGTCGGGTGGGTTCATGTGGATGAACAACATATACCACTCCTAGAAAGATCAGTTACGCAAAGACTTTTGCCGTGATAGTAGATCTTCTTGGAATGACTCTTGCAGTAAGTCATTACTTTTGGGAGTTCCCGATAGGTGGTGCTCTAACATGGCAGTTCTCTTCTAGCAGTCTCCACATCAGCGACTGCCCACACGACTCACTTCCTGGGCTGTGCCTATAAGACTGGGCGGTCCCTAGTAGTCGCCATTCCCGCCAGTTTCAGCTCGTGAGGCAAGGGACAGAGGGAACAGAGGTACCAAAGCCTCCCAACCCTGTCTCATTTTTCCTGTTACAGAATGCTAGGGGTCAGAAGAAGAAAGTTATTTACTGCAAGAGACATTCCTAGAAGATCTACTGTTACAACAAAAGTCTTTGCATAACTGATCTATCTTCCACGGAATGGTCTCTTACAGTAAGTCATTACTCTGGGAGATTCCCAAGCAGTTATCATCATCTGGGTGGACAATAATAATCATCAGCCTTGTGTATTTTTGCAAGTACAAGGTCCATTTCTTATATAAATTATAATTATGAACGTGGTCTCTCAAGGACCAACAGAAAAAGATATATAGTATATTCTTCAGTAAATACTATTTTTTCAGCATGTGAGTGGTAGGCTCTGTTCGTGGGAGGGACAAAAGAGTCCAGCGCACAACAGGCTGAGAGGCATCCGATGAAGTGACCGTAATGGTCTGTATAGTGATACCTCAGAAAAGTGGCTGGATTTAAAAACTTCAAGGAAAAAGGCCTCAGTATAATTGAATCGAAGCTCCAGAAAAAGGTCTCCGAGGCCTAGAAGAGGAGACCAGGGTATAGTCTGAAGTTTTTAATGAGAGGAAGAGGCACTCGCCATCCTAAGGGGCGGTTCTGGGTTGGTTTAGAGGTGTTCTTTGCCTCTTTTGTTATAGTAATTTCAGTTTTGTATGAAGAAGTATAAGGAGGGCGTGGTTTGTTGTACATATATTCTACCGCTTTTAGTTGTCTGCCTGAAGCTTGTAGGTTGTCCAATATTGTTTGTGCCCCTGGACCAAAGAGATGGTCATCAGAAAAGGGCACTAGGCACTTTCAATGACTATCAGGTGCTAGCCCTGAGAGCTGGACCCATGCCCGACAGCGTAGAAGAATATCAACTGCAGAGGCTCTAGCAGTATCGGCAATGTCATATCCTGATCTTAATAAATCTCAAGAGAGGGAAGTATTTTATCATTGACGGAACTGCTCTTTTTCAGGGGTTGTAGGTAGCTCATTTATGATGTCCCCAGAAGTAACCACTGTACGCTGGGATTTCAGCATATGTCCCATATAGTGAAGTATTCTAATATTAAGTGTATTTAGAGCAACCATTTTCTTCCCCATATAATCAAAACGTCTTGATTCTTTTTTCGGGAGGTACTGTACTTGTATGCTTAGGATTGCTAGCTCAGTCGTGAGCGGCTGCAATAGCCACAAAATCCGCAGTGGGAGTGTTTATTAAATTTTGATAATCGAGAGGAGCCGGATAAAGCTTGTGTGCTTTCTATGTAGCTCCTGTGCAGCTATGGGTTGACTCCATGCTTCGTAATTGCACTTCTGAAAGTGGGTATAAAGGAGGGACTGCCCGATAGGTTGTTCCGGATGTCAGGATATTCAGCCATATCTTTACTTTGTGTATCTTGTTCTGTTGTGGTAAACCCCATTATTTTTTGCATTTGGAACATCATTTCTGGGAATGAGGGGTCATCTGGTGGGGAGATGGCCTTTAATGGCTGTATTATTTCTTAGTCCCAGTACGCCGGTACAGAATATGGGGACTTAGACCCTCTTCTAGTAGGGAACCCTCATTAGTGTCTTTGGAAGGTTCGTAATTATATGAGAATCTGACCAATATTCCTCAGAATATTCAAGAGGAGGCAGGAATGACGAGCGGTCAAGCTTGGTGCATGCCCATTCTGATGGAGGCAGGAGACAGTCTGTGACTGAGGGTTCTTTAATGGAGTAGGTGAGTAATCAAACCCCATAGAATTCATCACCCTGTTTATAATTTCTTCTATGTTTGGCACTTGTGAGGATGGAATTGCCTTATATGCGGGTTCTGAGCCCTGTGTGCTTGTAGTCGAGCATCAATTCGAGCCTCCCGATAATGTGATGCAGTAAGTCTTTGAAAATTTTGCTCATCACGAACAGGTGGCTGAGCACCATGCATGAGTGCAAATGAGGCTGGTTTGCCTTTGCATTCCGTAGTATAAGATCCTTTATTTTGTGGTGATGCAGCCCCATAAGTATCCTTTGATGCTTTTTTATAAATATTTCATGATTTTTCATGGTTAAATTCTTATAAGGATCTTCCATACATGTACTATATGCTGGTAAGGTGTTGTTCTATGAAGCAGGGCTGCTCCGTCGATGGTGGGGTCAGTCCCATCGATGGGAGAGGAATAATAGCACGCCAGTCGATGGAGTAATGTGTCCTCTTGGTGATGGACAAGGAATGCATGCCCGTCTAGGGAATACTCAGTCGATGAAGGGAAGTCAGTGCATGCTCAGTTGACGTGGCAGGGTTTTAAATAATTGATTAGCACTTTTTTCTTGGGACAATACTAACTGTACAGAAAGCATTTATATAAGTTTTCTAGAAGTGTTATGTTTGTTAAACACAGTGATGAACTTATGAGCAAAACACTAATCAATTTTTAGAATTAAATAAAACCCCGCGGTGGGATGCACTTCATCGGCGTTGGATGTTTGGGAGCATGTCCCGTCAACGGGGAGGTAGCCCTGCCGATGACGAAGCCTGTAGAGTGTGCTCTGGCGTCAAGGAGGTGTTCTCGCCAATGAGGATGTCTTGTAGAGTCCTCTTGTCAATGGGCTTAATGTGCCCTTGTTGGCGATGAATGCAGCAGAACCTCTGTCGCTGGACAGGGAGCTGAGAAGGACGTCCCGTCGACCAGGAATGTTCCTTTCTGTGAGAAGTTGAACTTCACGTTCTTTTGATGAAGAAATTGCCTGCCGCCGACAGGATAGTGCCCGCTGATCAACAATGTTTTCTTTGATGATCCATGTTTGGGGTATCACCATTGTAGGTGGTCAGGCAGGGCATTAGAAGGTGTCTCCTTCCTATTCTGCTTCTTGAAGATGACTCGGAGGTTTTGAGCCCTTTCATCAAGTACCCTGATTCTGTAACAGGAAACATCCATTGTAAAGCTCTGGGTCGAGCACAGGAATATGTTGCCATGTATAAAGCCCAGGCACCCCAAGTTATGGGTTCAATCCATGTCGTGGACTGCTGGCAGAAGAGTAAGCTGTTGTCAGAGCTGAAGCCAAGGAAAAATGAATGGAGACTACCAGGACCGCCCACTCTATAGGCACAGCCCAGGCAGTGAGGTCATGTGGGTGGTCCCTGGTGTCGAGACTGCCAGAAGAGAACTGCCATGTTAGAGCGCCAGCTATAGGGAACTTCCAGAAGTAATAATCTGCTGCAAGAGATCATTCCGTGGAAGATCTACTGTTACAGGTGAGTAACCTGTTCTAGGATCATGAATATGTTGTTCTATCCACACTGTTTGGCAGACTCTAGCAGTTCTCTGGGGAGGCAAGGCCCTCCCAGCCAAACTTACTTGGAGAACAGAGATTGGAGAACTGAGGCCCCAAAATCATCATCCCGGTGTGTACTCTAGGTCAATGTGATAATGGGCAATGAAGGTGTTTGCAGACTTCCAGGTAGCAGCCCTGCAGATTTCCTGGACAGAGACATCCCTGGAAGCAGCCACCGACACAGCAGCATGGCGGGGAGTGAGCTCTATCCCTATGGAGGCTTCTTGCCCGCCAACCCATAGCAGAGATCACGCATGACGACTCCATCTACCAATTGTCTGCTTGGCTACAGGTCTGGCTACAGTGTAGGTGACAAACAGCTGGCGAACCTCTCACCCAACTTCCGACGCTCAGACCTTATAACAGAAAGCTCATCTCAGGTCCAAGGTATGGAGCCTGTACTCTGCCTCCGAGGTGTAACTGGGATAGTACGCGCAGTATCAACACCTGGTTAATGTGAAACTCTGACACCACCTTCGGAAGGAATTTCGGTGGGGGCTCAGACAACCTTGTCCCTGTGGAAGACCAGGTAAGGAGACCAAGAGAGCTCCTGTAACTCCCTCAGTCCTCCTGGTCGATGTGATCGCCACCAAGGAGGCAGTCTTCCATGACAGATGTGACATCTCGCACCTGTACATCAGTTCGAATGGCTTGCCCATGAGGTTTGCCAGTGCCACAGTAAATCCCATGGTGGTGGTGGTTCACGCACCGGAGAGGAAATATGGTCGAGGCCCTTAAAGAAGCACCAGACCACCATCTGCTGACCGCCCGTGCCGGTAAGCAGAGATGGCTGCCAGGTGTACCGTAGGGTCATGGCCAAGACCCCTTTGGACACAGACCAAAGATAGTCAAGGATACTAGCTACCGGACAGGACAAAGGGTCCAAACCCTGCCCTGATACCAAATGAAAAATCTTTTCCACTTGAAGGCATAGCACCTACTGGTCGACTTTTCTGGATGCTTCCACAACTGTGAGTACATCCTCAGAGAGACCCAAAGCCTGGCACTCTCAGCCGCCAAGAACTGGGCTGTCAGGTGCAGGGATTGAAGGTCCAGATGGAATACCTTCCTGACTGACTGATATCAGGTCCGGGAGTACTGGAAGACACCCCAGGGGCCTGGAGCACAGGCTGAGGAGATCTGGATACCATAACTGGCGGGACCAGTCTGGGGCTACCAGAGTCATCCTTGCCTTGTCCCACCTGACCTTTAGGAACACCTTGTGAAAGAGGAAGGCATATAAGAGGCCTGGGGTCCATGGCTTTGAGAAGGCATCCCCTGCAGCGAGCCCTGCTTGGGGGCTGGCATGAAACAGCCTCAGCTTCGTGTTCTCCCTGGAGGTGAACAGATCCATCTGATTTGCCCAGTGGGAGAACAGGTTGTGACTACCTCGGATAGCGAGACCACTGGTGGGACGACTTCGCCCACATGGCTGAGAGCGTCCGCAAGTTGGTTCAAGGCCCTGCCATATGGATGGCTAGGAGATCTGCCTCTAGTCAGCACACACGAGGGTCCAGATGCAGAGCACTTCCCGACAGAGGCCGGAGTGCGTGGCCCTGCTTGTTGGAGACAGTACATGGTCGTGATATTGTCCATCTGGACTTGCACCATTTGACCCTGAAGGAGCGGAGCAAATGCGATCAATGCCAGTCTGACTGCTCAGAGCTCCAGCAGGTTGATATGACATCAGGATTCTCAGGGGTCCAGAGCCCACGAGCTCTGTGATTCCCCATGAGTACCCCAGCCCGTGAGAGGCACTGGTCGTGGAGGACGACCGCCTGCTCGGGATGGACAAATGGGATTCTTCCTGTAAATGTGCTAGGACGGTCCACCATTGGAGAGTGTCCCACATCTTGTGTGTCACTGTAACCAGCTGATCAAAATGACCATGGCGCTGAGTCCACTGGTTGGCCAGCTCCCACTGAAGGGGATGCATATACCACCAGGCCCATCGGACCACGGTGGTGCAGGCCACCATGTACCCCAGAAGGCGAGGAAGTTCCAGGCAGGGCGCAAGTGCCCAACCAGAAATAACTGGGCAAAGGAGGAGAGAACCTCTGCCCTGTCCATCGGCAGTCTGGTTTGGCTCGGCAAGAGTCAAGCTCTGAGCCGATGAAGCAGATCACCTGTGAAGGTACAAGTTTCGACTTGGTCTTGTTGACCAGGACACCATAATTGATGCAGGTCTGGGACCTTCCACCTCTCGTCTGGAGGAATCCGCTATGTGCCACATAAAGATAAAGGTACAATCTGACCCCTCGACGTCAAGATGGGCTGCCACCACTGCGATGCTTTGGTGAAGACCTGGGGGCAGGCGATGACATGCCAAACAGCATGGCTCGAACTCAGAGGGCTCCTCCACTGGAAGCGAAGGAACATCTGGTGAGACAGACGGATCTGGACGGAAAGAACGTGTCCTGAAGAGCCAGAGAGCTGAACCACATGTTCTGCTTGAGAGATGGTATGATCTGAGAAAGTTACCATCCTGAATGTGCAGTACGTGAGAAATTGGTTCAGGTCATGAAGGTCTAGAATGGGCGCCTTCCACCTCGCTCCATTTCTGGACCAGAAAGTACCTGGAAAGGAACCCTGGGCTGACAGGGGGGATCCACGACTTGGCCGCCACCTCCCAAGTGGAGAAGCTGGCAATGTCTCGGAGAGCCGACTAAGTGTATAGACAATTTCCTCCCATGGGCTTGGCTTGGCTTGGTGGGCACTGCTTTAATTACAGAGGCAGTCCTGGCCGACCACTTCTAAAACCCATCTGTCCATTGTAACAGCGGACCAGGTGGAAAGGAAGTGGCGGAGCGGACCCCATGGAGGACCCAGAGCCGGTGTGACAGGTATGGTGCGGCCATCCCATCCCGTCACTGTGCAGACTTGGAGGAGGAGGGTCCAGTTTGGGGACCACCTGAACCCCATCCTCCGGGTTTATGGGCTGCGGGGCTGGGACTTTTGCTGAGGGAGCCAATGTTGAGGCTGCTGATGCTGCCCCAACTGGATATGCGGCTGCTTGGCTGCAGGGCAGGATGCCAAAAGGCTTCTTCTGATTTTTGAATGAAGGATTCCTTCTGAGCAGAAGTAACAAAGCCCAAGGTGGCATTGGACTGTTCGATGCATTGAGGTGACCGATCACACCTGGGCCGAACAGTCTTACCCAGGAAGGGACGTCCGTCAGCTTGTGCTGTTTTTCTGCCGTGAAGGTGGAAACCTGCAACCAAGCCCCGCGCAAATTACTCACCACGGCCGCCACTGAGAGGGCGCAAGAATCTCTGAGGTCCAAGGCCATCTGGAGCTGCTGTTTCGCAACTGCCAGACCCTGGTCAGGGACCTGCTTGACCATGGTCTTGAGGTCTGCAGGGAGGTGAGGTAGAACCTCATCTAGAGAGCCCAGAAGGGCATGAGAAAAATATGCCATGATGACAGCCAAGCTTGCCTGATGGAGGCCCAGCTAAGAGGTGGCTTAGACTTTCCAAGTCCGAGTAGTCCAATTTTTGGATTCTTTGTCCGGAGATCTGTTGGTGTCTCCTGTATTACCCGAGCACCTGAACACAGAGCCAGTCACCAGTCCCTAGGCCGAGGGATGTCCTGAGAATCCTGAAAGGGACCCAATAGGCACCGTGTACTTGCGGGCCATGCGGGCTAAAGGTGCGCGGGCAGGAGGCAGGGAGTTGCCAGCCCAAAGCTGGGCTGACACTGGGAAGGCCTCTGTCAGTGAATTCCCTTGTTTGAGGATATCAGTGAGGGGTGTTTGGCCGCTTCTCACAGGCTCTAAAGGCATCCCGTGGATTCGGAGATGAGGCGAGAATGCCCATCAAGGAAGAAAGACCTTCCTCTGTAGAAAGATTACCAATGGATTCCTTGTCCAAAGGGCAGAATGTAGATCGGAGTCCTTGGACTATCGGCAGGCCACCAGAGTCGCCTGCACCTGCCTGGGACTATCAGGCGCTGGTCGACAGACAGCCCACGTGGTAGGCAAAAGAATAGGCCAAGACTCCTTAGAAAGAGCACCTGAAAGAGGCTGCTTCAGTGGCAGCTGCTCCACACACTGGGGATAGATCGCTTTTGGCTGAGCCGGAATGATCTTGACCCGACTCTGGAGTGAAGGAACAGTGCAGACCCGGCTCTCCTGAGGAAGTAGACGTCAGTCTAGGAGGCAACAGCCACGTAATGGCTGGGGTAGCCAAGGCCAATTTCGGTCAGATAAGTAGCTGTTGCACATTAAATCCTTGTAAAGTAGATGGAGTTTCTGTCGAAGCTCTCCTCATCCAAGGAGGATGAGGAACACTTACAGCGACTCTTAGAGCGCTTGCGCCTCTTCTTGCATGTCAGTGTCGAAGGGTCTGAGACCTCGATTTGGATAGTCGGGGGACAGATGGGGTCATTCAGACAGAGCCGAGGAGAACCGCAGCTCTTCCTGGTCAGGAGCAGGACCATGAGGGATTCCCAGCAGGCTGGGCCTCCTCCTCAGTGGCAGGCAGGATCGGGTCCTGAATAAGGAGTTGTCGGCCTCATCGAGCTACCACAGGTTGGGAATAACCTCACCCGGATTGTCATCCTGCGCCTGAGCTGAATGGCCTGACAGAGGTACCGAAGCCAGCGGGCGAGGTTGAAACCTCACCGAAGTCAAGAAAGCAGATTCCTGGGACCCAGATCTCACGGTTCCAGGAACGCCATCGGCGAGACGAAGTTTCCTTAGGTTCCTGCCCTTTTACGGACCGAGACGCTGTGCCTTTAGTGTCCATCTCGTTGGTGGGAAGGGACTGGCACAACCCCGAAAGAAGCCTAAGAAGGTGGATCCCAAATTGAGAGGACGAAGATGGACATGGAAGAGGACCGATCCGTGGCGAGCCGCCTCCTCTTGAAGGTCTTATCTGTTCAAACTGCTCGGCGGACCCGCAACCAGCGAACCGCTAATGAGACTCCTTGAATTTAACTGGTGGATTCCGTTTTCCAGCCTGCCCAGTTGCAGTCATGCGAGACAATTGTCCAAAACATTTGGATGAAAAGCGACACATTTAGATGCCAGGATGTCATGGCTGACACTCAGGCAATAAACACATGAGGCATGCGGTTCGGTAGGAGACATCTTTCCCTGCACAGGCAGCAGTGGAAACTAGGAGAGGACTTGTCCTCCATCACGGTCGAGATTGCTAGGCGATCAGAGAAACCAACGAGTCAAGTCTGGGTAAATCCATAGATTTTAAGCCAGGCTCACAGTAACGTGTGAGCGATAAGGAGGGAACCTGAATCTTCCAGTGGAAAGGAAGATCTGGCGACAAGAGGCAGAGTTGAGGCACATACCACCCAGGAGGGTGGAGGAACCAGCTTTAGACCTTTCGCAAGTATCTTAAAGGAAAGGACACGACAAACAGCATGGATATAACAACATATAAGTTATTAATAAACAGACTGAAAGTAGGGTCCTAGGATCAACCTTTGGGGTACACCTACCTTGATAGGCCGTACATCCAAAAGTGTTTTGTAGCATTTCACAGCTTGTGCTCTGCCTGTCAAGTAGCCTTCAACCCAGTACACCAAGTCTTCAGACAGGCCCAGACTAAGTAGCTTATGCAAAGGAGGACACGAATAACAAGGTTGAAAGACTTGGTGAGATCTATGTATATAGATCCCGCTTATCCTCCTTGTCCAGAGCACAATGGACCGACTCTGTGAACTGTGAACTCAAGGAGTGCTGTTGTTGTGCTATAGTTTGTTTTTTTTTTTTTTTTAACCCATGTTGCTCATTAGCCAGGAGCTCATACCATTCAGGTAAACTACTAGTTGGTCATTTACTACTCTCACTCTCTAAAGTCTTGGATAAGGGGGAGAGGATGAAGATGGGGTGGTGGTTAGATAGCAGGTTTACATCTCCCTTTAAAACTGGGGTAACTAGCTTTTTTCCACAGTTCTGGGACCTACCCTGTAGTGAGGGACAGACTGAAGATCAACTGCTGGGGTGGGTGATTTCTAAGGACTAATTTGAGCAACTTCATATCAATATTGTCTGGGCCAAGTAAGGTTTAATTTTAGACCTAATAAGACAACCATGTATTTCCACGCAGATGAGCCTTTTAAAGTAGAACTTAGGCCTAGTGGGCAAATCACATATAGTAGCTACTGGGGCAGTGAGGTTCGCGGGGGTAGGTAAGTATGCCGTTAAGTCACTAAAGTTACACTAAAGGCATCTGCAATATAGAGGATAACATATGGGCAGCCATACACAATAAGCCTACGTCTGCATCAGGAGGTTTTTATGGCAGCCAGGAACCCGAGAGTGAAGTAAGAGAGGTTCACTGGGTGCAGCAGAAAGCTCAAGATATGAACATATGAAATTGCCAGCAGATACAGGCCATTCGGTCTATCTAGTCTGCTAGAGTGTGCAGCACTTCAGTCTGCTAGACTACAGCTGCCCCTCTGTCTCATATACCTCCCCATCTCATGCCCCTCCCGGTTTGTACCTTCCCCAGAATCTGTCCCACCCCTACTGAAGCCCGCAACACTGCAGCGATATAACTTCCTCTGGGAGAGTTGCACCCTGTCACCACCCTTTCTGTGAAATAGTGCTCCTCCGCTCCTCTTGAATCTGACCCCTTCCAACTTCATAGAGTGTCCCTGGTTTCCTTCTGCCCTTCAGATTGAACATACACCTGGTGTTTATTCTGTTCAAACCCTTCAGGTACTTGATAGTCTCAATCATATCCCCGCCTCCCTTCTTTCCTCCAGGGTATGCATATTGAGCTCTCAGTCTCTCCTCATATGGTCTGTCCCCAACCCCAAGATCATTTTTGTTGCCTTGCACTGTACCCCTCCAGTAGTTTGATGTCCCTTTTCAAGAAGAAGCGCAGAATTGCACGTAGTACTCTAGGTGCGGTCCTACCAGGGACCTGTACAGGGGCAGATGACCTCCCACTCCTAGAAGTAATCTCCCTAGCATCCTGTTTGCCTTCACTGCTGCCTTCCTGCACTGAGCAGAGTGGTTCATCTCCACGGTTACAAGTACTCCCAGATCCTTCTCCTCCTGGATTTTGTTAACGGACACCTCCAGCCAGTAACTGTGTCCTGGGTTTTGCCTCCTAAATTTATCACTTTGCACTTCTTGGCATTGAAACTAAGCTGCCAGCGTGAGACCATTCCTCTAGTTTTGCCAAATCCTCTGAAGTACTTTTAATCTAGCTTGGCAAAATCTTTGTGTAATCTGCAAAGAGACTGATCTTGCTCTTAATAATCCCTACTGCAATGTCAGCTATGAAAATGATAAAAGAACCGGTCCCGCACCAAGCCCTGTGGTACACCACTTGTTACTGCCCTGGGTTCAGATGCCTCCCCCAACTACAACCTTCTGCTGTCTACCCTGCAGCCAGTTCTCGACCCATCTTACCAGTTTCCTACCTGCTCCCAGACTCCCTCAACTTGTAGGTCAGTCTACAGTGTGGCACCAAGTCAAATGCCTTGCTGAAATCCAGGTGAGGACATCCACGCATGTCCACTGTCCAGTGCCCTCGTAACCTAGTCGTAAAATCAACCAAGTTCATCTGGCAGGATCTGCCTGAGACAAACCTATGCTGCCTGCTGTAATGGAGATTATCTTCTTCAAGAAATTGCACCAGTCTTTCCCTGAGGATTGTCTCCATCAGTTTTCCCACAATTGCAGTAAGGCTCACCAAACTGTAGTTCCCAGTTCATCCTTAGGCCCACTCTCATGGAGAGGTACCACAGATAAATACAGAGGCTTGTCTGTGTATGGATGCCCATACATCATCTTTTACAGTGTATGGGCATCCATACCCATTTCAGATGCTTAACTCCAGTCAGTGAACTGGAGGTTGGAGAAAAGGCACTTGAGGATTGATGGACAAGCTCAACTTACTGATCATATGTTCGAGCTTGTTCTGTAAGTAAACAGCTTCCAGCTCGATATAATAGAGGGAAGCAGTTGTTTGGCAGCATTCTGTTGTTGTGCTGCAGTAGCAGCATCACTACTGCAGCACAACAACCTAATAATGTCACTACTGCAGCACAACAACTTATTCCAGGCATGGAATTCCATGCATAACAAGGTTCCACCATATACTATACTCTTGTCACCTTTAGTTGTGTCTCCACCTGCTATAATGGAATGGGGCAACAAGATTTCTCCGAGTTTCCCATAATTTGATGGATACTACTCTAAAGCTTTTGCTTAGTAACTTGAAGGTTTAGGGCCTTGATGCCCTGTATTCATTTTGTTTGCTTTTGTTTCTTTTATTATGTTTATGATGTTTTCAGCATTTTGTTTGTATTTTTATAACTACAAGTAAAAAAGAATCCAATGGAATCTCTTTATTACAAGTCAGAAACTTTTACTGGCAAGGCTGGCAGTGTTACTCAATGGAAAACTGCAAATCTGTTTTCAGATTTTTATACAGAAACACCACTTTCTACCAACAAATTATTAAACAGAACTATGTGAATGTTCGTAGCTGTGATCTTTTGTTACGACTTAGCAGGTGACATTATCTTGCACCTCTGGAGGAAAGCAGAGAGAGGGAAGGATATGACAGAGATGTTTAAATACATAGCTGGTAAAACAAGGAAGCATTTTCCACAGAAAAGATTCTAGAGGACAACTGGTCACACTATGAAGATAGTCGGGGGGGCTCTAGAGGAAGTGGGAGAAATACTGCTTTACGGAATGGGTGGTCGTGCATGGAAAAACCTCCCAGCAGAGGTGGTGGGGCAGAAACAGTTACGGATTCAAGAATGCATGGGATAGACACAGCGGGATCTTAGAAGTAAAGGGGGGAGGAGAGACACAGTAGGGCTTGTTGCGTCACTAAAGGACACTGCAGGTAACACAGGGCAGACTGGGGGCCAGAAGGCCCTTATCTGCCAACAGCTTCTGTGTTTCAATGTTTCCATCTTCCTCACCTGATTTTACGTAGGAAGAAAAGAGAAGGCAATTACTGTTTTAAAAATGTAAATCATAAAGCTGGTAAACTACAGTGCAAACATGTAAAAGTTTCCCATTAAAATACACTGGGCTCTAAGCAGCTGGCAGTTTCGACATCACAATGCCAGAATTCTACTGAATTCTGTTTTACTAGCAGTATGAAATACATAGGAGAAAACCCACTTGTTTCACTGCACAAATATCTTATTATAAAGGCAGAACGTAACTTACATATACAGTAAAAGCCAACCATTTATTGAAATGAGAAACTAACTGTATAATCCCCAATTCAAAGGCCTCAAAGCAAAACACAACATTTCAAGAAATTGCATTTATATTTAGAGAAACAAGTTTGCAAAACCAGACAGTAAACACACTAGGCAAACTCAAAAAGTCATGCTACCAGTGGAGAAGTTGACCGGTCTGCCCTCTTCTGGTCACATTTCACAGCACCATAGGTTACAGAATCATTTGCTTAACAATACAGGGCTGCATCGAGTGAATGCTCTTTTGAAGTAGCTTCAAAACTACCCAGGGCTGAAGCAACTAACTATAATGTACACAACTGAATCTCTTGGGTGATTCTGGATCTTTGTCACCAAATACTGTCAGGGCAGTTTGGGTCATTGAATAATAAATTTTAAAGAACATAGTAATGCTGTTCCCAGTAAACCCTAGCAACAAGAAATGCAGCATTACTTCTGCAGGGAGGGTGGCGCCAAACATTTCAGGACTGCCATCTTAAAGTTTATATGGGTTCTCCTCTGTCATGCCCACAACCACATGCCAATGCTCTATTTTGAAAGCGACTTTCTTGCTAGGCAGATGTTTTTCTCATTTCCCCAACATCAATGAATTTTTATTACTCCTCTATATAAATGAACCAATGGCCTACTCAAAAATTCAATTTTACTTTAAAAATATTATTTTAAAAACATTTCATGCAATAACAAAGCCTGAGCCAATTGTACCCTAAGCAATACCACCAGGTCTCTGTCAACGAGGAGATCAGGATAAATATGCTAAATGATATAGGAGTGGTGACTGATGGTATTCTGCTGCTGTAATAGTAAATTGACACTAAAGGGGCTCAGTGCAAGAATTAACAGAGGTTACTCACCTGTAACCACAGCTGTACTACTAGTATTCAGTTTACACCCACACTAAAGCAGATCCCACAGGGCTTATCTCAGTCACAGGACATCTTCATGCTAGGCCCTCTATCATCTGTGGTGTAGTCCTCAAGACTGCGGCCTGAATGACATCAGAAGTGCATGCTGGATGTAGGAATCCAAAGCAAGTCTTGTCAGGGAAATGGGGAGAGTCATATCGATGTGAACTGAATACAAGTATTAGAACTCTGGGTACAGGCGAGTAACCACAGTAACTACCTCCAGATTTAGTTCACGATTCATTAAGGAGACTTCTAGCAGTCCTCTGGGAGAAGAGGGCACAAGCACCCCAACTAGGCTAAAAAGACACAGAAGGATTGAGGACCCAAATGCAGCATTGTGACAACTGAGCTTGTCGATGCTGTAAGCAGGATATAAACGTGCACACACTAGACCAGGTAGCAGCCCTGCAGATCTCCTTGACCTTGATACACCAGGCTGCATCAACAGAAGCAGCAGTATGTCTGGTGGGGCAGGACTTGAAATTTTGGGGTGGGGGAAGAGGGGCTGCATGAATCGGGCTATTTTAGTCCCCCATGCAGGACAATCCCACTCACGCGCTCCCTTACAGCTGCTCTTTTGTGTCCGACTTTTTTCTGTGCTTGCTCACTCAGTTGTATCTTGGTCGGAGGAGGGTTAACCTGAGCTACTGACAGACATCACATTGCTAACCACTACTGTAACCACACCACCACAGTCCCAAACTCTGCACTGCCTTCATTCTGTGTGTTTTAGCTGCTGCCAGTTTGCTCCCTGTTGTGCATGTGTGCGAAAGTGCCCAATTATTTGGCGCCATTTGTCCAGTGTCATCCTATGAAGTGACGGAAGACAGGAAGAGCCAAACCTATCTGGAGGTTTGAGTCTCTGTCTCAGCGGGAGTTGGCAGATTATTGGTATCAACGTGAACTCAGAGGCTCCAAATGGAGTCCAGAGTGAGAGAAGAGGGCCTGCAGTGACCGGGCAGTGCATGGGGGTGGCATTTAATACTGCATGGCTGCCGCTGGGACAGTATTCGTGGGTTGAGGGTGGGCAGTTCAGTCAGGTCTGAAATATTCACCCATCGTCAGACAGAGAATGGGCATGATGTGTAATTTGCAAACAAAACCACCTGTGCTGTGTCGACTAGGCCCCTGAAGAGTCTGGGAGGGCAGTTCTGAAATGTGGTGGACATGGACTGAGGCTGCAGTCATGAGCTACAGAGCTGATCACTGGGAGGCATTAGGAAGCTTGCAGCAAAGGTATGGAAATGGAATAAAATTCCGCTATATTTTACAGGTGTGCAGGTACAGTGCTGATCAGAATTGTCAGAAGCCTTCACTTTCAAGATCTAGTACACTTTTTTTCTTTTTTAATTTATTTCATAATTCGGATTTACAACCTTTAGTCAAAGACTCATTTACAAAGGCACCTCATTGCAGGAGGGTAGACAACAGTTGGTGGTGGAGTACAACAATGGAGAACATTACAGGTGAGATGCAATAAGAGAACACAAAAAGCAATTCCAGTAATACAAAAGGTGTACAAAGGCTTCAATTAGATTACAGTTAGTCTAGTATATAAATAATAAAGTATTGCTAGGGGTTCTAGGGAGGCGACACCTGGGGAAGGGAGTGGTTGCTGGGGAGAAAGCAGTCTGGAAGGCGTTGTCTGTAAACTGGGCCAGGCGGGCTCTGGGTATGAGCCAGTCAGGGACATTTACAGCTCCAGTGTCAGTGGGTGGTTTCGTAGGGGCGATTTTGAAGGGGCCGATTTGGAGATGTCTGCGATATGGTGGGAAGGTGGCAACAAGAGGGGGCTCTGTGGTGGAATGATCTTTGGATGACAGAGGTCCTGGCTCTCTGGACCTGGAAGGTGCCTTTGGTTGCGCTTTGGGTGGCGACAGAGTGGGAAGCCAACTTTAGGGATGCTGCAACCCCTTTGGGGGCACCTCAAGTAGTGATGTTTTGCCAGTATACAGATGTGGTAGTGCAGGCGCTCATCAAAGGTGAATAAGTTCGAGGAGGAGTAGAGCTGGCATGTGTGCTCTGATGGGGCACCGGTCAGGAGCCTGCAAGCCTTGTTGATTGAAGTCTGGACTTTGGTGAGGGGTGGGGTCAGCAGCTGCATAGACAGGGGAGCCATAGTCGACCAATGACAGGATGGAGGAGGTGATAGCCAGCCGGAGGCATTCTGAGAGAGGCGATCTTTGTGGCTGTAGAGAAGTCCAATCCGGGTATTCTGACAGTGGACAGGGAATTAAAATGAGTAGAAGAGAGCTGAGTCAAGGTGATGCCCAAATATTTGTATGCAGACCCTTGTTCAAGGGGTGGAGGGTGCTGGGGAGGATGAGAAGGAGGGCATCTCTGGAGTTACTCTGGCGATGGGCAAAAAGCATAGATTTTGTCTTCTTGAGATTCAGAACTAGGCGATGGTCTAGGAACCATTTTTCAGCTTGGCTGAAAGTGAGTTACAGAGAGTTCTGGAGGGTGATGGGGTCAGGTGGGGAGGCGAGAACTGCATTGTCGGACAAACAGTAGCATACAGGCGCTGCTGAGCAGCAAACTGGCAAGACGCACTTGCAGCTCTGCATGTTTAAAGCTCATTTTCCCAAAAATATTGCGTCTGCAGAGGAGGAAAAGTAAAACTAAGCGGATCTTTGAATCTTGAAGAGTACCCAGATTCAATGACACGTGATTTGATATGGGCCGATCAGAAGAACATTAACAGTGGTTCCAAACAAGTGGCAACAGCGCCAGAACAGGCCACATCCTAAGCGACGACTAAAGCCGGTGGAGAGCCCCGTGGAGGGCACTACAGGTCGCCACATTTGCAGTCGATGCGAAGATAGAATCGACATTCAGTGTTTTGGCAACAGGACGCCAAAATGGAGACTGTAACTCAAACTGCAACATCAGCTGAGAAAAACGGCAATTCAGGCTCTATCTGCAACAACAAAACTTGTGCAGGAAAATGCCCAACCGATACCGCTTAGAGGCTTTGGAGAACTCCAGTAGGGCCTCTACGCGTCATGCATAATATGTCTACCGAGGGATGGAGGAGGAAGATTTACTTTACTGCCTTGTTACCTGAAGCTCTTAACCTCCCCACAGATTCCTAGGAGACAAACTCTTGAAGGCCTTTCGGCCACACCTCGATAGGCGGGACCATAAGATGAGGCTCCCAGAGCGATTCTGATGGTTACCACCAGCCCAATAGTTAGAGACCAGCTCTTCAGGCTGCACGCTTTTCCAGAGGGTTATCACTTAACGGAGCAACTGTCCACCTGTTTCCTGACCTTTCATTTGCAACCCGCACCAGAAGAAAGAAATTTGATGCGGTTGAGAGCCAGTCTCTGGGGATAGGGGTGTCACACTGTCTCTGATGCCTGCTAGACTTCAGATTCATTACGGTGGTAAGACATTCCAATTTTCAGACCCGTGGAAGCAGGAAGAAGGTGGAATCAATCGCTAGGAATTCCAGACATCCGAGGCTGGTATTTCTAGCGACCTGGATTCAAAGCAAGAAACTTGACTTACTCGGATTGATCTCAGCCCTAATATATTCCTGTATAAGGGTTTGTGTTTTATACCCAAGTTTCTCAAAGCAAGATTCTGAGGAGATACAAGTTTTCCTAATTGCAGTAAAACTAACTGTTTAGCTGTGGCTGTAATGCTATAATTTTAGGGATATTACCTATAATAGGAAGGGGTTCATATCAGCACTGGATGTTGAGTTAACTACTTGGACTTTGAACATTTTGACTTGACCCCAAAGCCTTAGTTTGCTGTAGCCTATTCAGATAACATATTGTTATACATATTCCTTTCTTATTCCCCCCATCCTGAACCCATTCTGTCAAGGCTCTAGATATCCTAATGTACATTTGATGTTATTTGTTGCAACCAATGGTTGATACCTGACAAACGTTTGTACAATATACAATTGCCTATTGTTAAAAAGCAATAAAAGAAAGTTTAAAAAAAAAAATAGGAGCATACCACCCAAGCAGGAGCCAAGAAGGGTGTTTAGAAAGAGACTGAACAATGGGGCCCAGGATGGAATACTGGGGAACACCTGAGCAAACATACTAGTTTTATAAAGACTATGTAAGTATGAAGACATGAAGTGATAATTCTAACAAATTCATTCAGGTTAAGGCTAACATTAATTGTTGGACTACAAGCTATATTATTAGAAGGGCTGTAAGGCAGCAATACAAAGTACAGTTACTTAAGAACTTACGTAACAGTAGATCTTGAGAGAAGCTCTTGCAGCAGGCCACACTGGTAGGGTTTAGCCACCAGGTGCTAGGACCACATAGAAAACTTCTAGTTAACAGTCCTACTACAGGACAGTTTCAGCTGACGCCAGTCAACTGACGCCAGCATATCCTATCTAGGAGGGCGGTCCCTCACCGCCTCAGTTCTCCCACTGCAGACCCTGTACATGCAGCTGAAGGAGAACCGAGGAGGTTTCTGAGAGCCAAAAGACAGAAAGAAAGTCAACAGAGAAGGAACAGCATCGGGAAGGAGGGAGGGAAAGTAGAGGCCTGCTGAAGAGCTTCTCTCAAAGACAGTACAGTTACGTAAGAACTTACGTAACAGTAGATCTTCAAGAGAGGCTCTTGCAGTAGGTTATTACATATAGGACTGACGCCAGCCGCTGCAGGACCCCACGGAAAATTCTAGCTAGTAGTCCCTGGCGGACCGCCTGACGCCAGGTGACCGCGCCACACGACGCCGGTATAAAGGGCAGTCCCAGACGCCGCTCTTCCAGTTCTTCTCGCCACAGGCCCGGAAGGCCCGGACGAGAGAGAAGCAGATATTTCCCAATGGAAAAGGAGCTGAAGAAGCCTAGAGGGATGGAGGGCGGAGAGAGTTACTCTCATTGTAAGAGCTTTCCTGAAGATCTACTGTTACGGTAAGTTCTACGTAATTGTACTATCTTACTCTCGAGAGGTTCTGAGCAGGTAATTATAGGACAGAATCCCAAGCAGTCTGGAACAAATGAAAGGCACGGGAGGAGGAACTACTCTTAAAAGTAGCAAACAACCTGCACGCCCGGGATAGGAGGCCTTGCAAGACCACTAACCCAAGCCTGCTCTACGGCAAGAGGCAATGTCCAAACTGTAGTGTTTAGTGAAGGCATGGATGGAAGTCCAATGGCGCAGCAGCAGATATCTGCCGCAGACACGCTCTTGAAATAAGTCGTAGAGGCGGCAACCTACTGAGTGGAGTGGTTTCTGACCTGACCCAGGAGGGTCTGCTGTACTTGTCATAACAGAAAGTGATGCAACGGGCCAACCGCTTTGATAGGCATTGCTTAGAAACCGTTTGACTTTCTTTGTGAGCAAAGGAGACTAACAACTGATCAGTCTTTCTGAGATCCTTTGCCCTAGCGGTGTAGTATCTCAGAATCCTGTGAACATCCATGGTATGGAGCAGGTATTCTCCTTGATTGGAGTACTGAGTGAAGAAAGCAGGTAGTTCAATAGACTGATTCAAGGTAGATTCCGCTACCACCTTCGGAAGAAACTTAGGATTCGTGGCGGAGAGCTACTCGCTCTTTATGAAAAATCAAATAAGGGATTTTGCAATATCAGGGCCTGGAGCTCGGAAATTCTACGAGCAGAAGTAATGGCCACCAAGAAGAGCGCCTTCCACGATATGAATCTTCAAGTTCTGCGAAGCCGAGGTCAAAGGAGGAAGGGTAAGTTTCTCGAGGACAAAGTTTAAGTCCCAAGGCGGAGCTCGGGTTCAGACAGGGGCCTGAGATGAAGGACCCTCTAAGGAAAGTTTTGGAGACCTCCAGCTAGGCAAATGCCTTATCAGTGAAAGGGACATGGTAGGCTGAGATAGCCACCATATGAACTTTCAAAGAGGAGTGACTGAGACCCAGGTCAAAAAAGATGACGATGTACTCAAGCAGAATGGTCGCAGGACAGGAAAACAGCTCCACGCTCCTGGACGAGCCCAGATAGAAAATCTCTTCCATTTCATGGCGAGGTGGACCTAGTGGAGGGTTTCCTAGCCTCCACCAGAATCTCGCCACCTTAGGAGAGACGCCAAACGAGACTGAGCTAGGTCTGCAGGAGCCATGCATGAAGTTGAAGGGACTGAGTCCCGGATGGACCAGGGTCCCATGATCCTGGGTCAGCAATCCTGGAGATAAAGGAAGAGGAAGAGGAGCAACTCTGAGTATTGTTGTAGAAGAGAGAACCAGATTTGCTGGGCCAAAAGGAGCGATCAGAATCATTTCTCTCCTTCCAAAGCAAGCTCTGCAGCACACGAGGTACCAGAGGAATTGGGGAAAAGCAGACTAATCTGTCCTTCCAGCTTAGAGATAGAGCCGCCGCCAGAAAGCTGCCCGCTCTGGAGGAGTATGCAAAAGATTGGAAGTTTTATGCTTTGGGAGGAGGCGAACAGGTCTATCTGAGGAGTCCCAAATCTGGAAGATGCTTTTAGGATTTTTCTGTCCAACTCCCACTGCGGTGGTAGAGCCGATGTCGACTTAGTCTGTCTGCTAGGACGCCGTCGACTCCCGGAATGTGGATCGCCGTGAAGTGAAGGTTGTAAGTGTTGCCCATCCCAAACCCTCATCGCTTCCTGCCCAGCGGGTAGACCAAGTTCTCCCTGCTTGTTGATGTACCATTTGGACAGCTAGGTGACCGGAAGGATGTACTGGTGATCCCACTGAGATTGGAGAGTCCACTGAGAGATTCTCATGTGGAGGCGTGGCTGCTGAACCGCCGGGATGGTCCGCCATAAGCCCCAGTAGACGGAGCACCGACTCACCGAACCCTCCTGTGTCTGGTAGGAGGGAATCTGGGATTGGGGAGGCCCCCTGTCCGGAGGCAGGAAGGCCTTGCACAATGTCGTGTTGAGGATTGCCCGAGGAACTGGAGCCCTGTGAAGGATCCAGGTGAGACTTGGAATGGTTGATGGTAATACCCAGGCCAGTGAAAACCTGCTGGGTGAGGGAGAGAAAATACAGGAGTTCCTCCTGGACGGGCCGCCAGGAGCCAGTCGTCCAGGTAGGGAAAACCTGAGTCTCAAAGAACGAGAGGCCGCTACCACCGCCAGGCATTTGCAAAGACTGGGAGCCGAGGAAAGACCAAATGGGAGCGCCTGAATTGGTGGTAGTGGTCCCCTGGAATGCAAACCTGAGGTACTTGCTGCGATATGAATGGGATGTGCAGGTACGATACTGCATATCCAGTGCACACAGCCATTGGTCCGGCCAAGCAGGGCAAGAGGGTTTGGAGGAGAGCATCCTGAAGCTCTTGTATTCCATATAGGTTCAGGAGCTGAGATGAGAATGGGTCTGAGATCTCCCATCTTCTTTGTACGAGGAAGAAATGGGAATAGTAACCCGTCCCATGGAGATGAGGGGACAGGTTCTATAGCCTGTTTCTGCAAGGAGAGCAGAGATTTCTTCCCTGACCAAAAGAAGATGGTCCCTTGAGTAAGAGGTGTTTAGAGGGGTGACGGGAGGTTTCTGTAGAAACCCTATAGAGTGCCCTCTGCTATGGTCTGAAGCACCCATGAATCAGTAGTTATCCTCTCCCAACCCGGAAGGTGGAGGGAGAACCTCCTCCTACCGGGTTCCTCCGGGTGTCCAGAGGCGGTGGAGAAGGAAGGAGTCAGGTGGTGAGGCAGCGCCGCAGCTGGAGTCTGGCAGCTGTGGCGGCCCGGGCGCTTAATTGGCCCGCCCTGAGGTTTCGCTGAGGCCGGCCGTGCCTGCTAAAGGACGGCGCTGTGGGGGATGGGGACGGTACACTGAATCAACAGATTTAAGGGCCATCCCTTCTCTCTGAATCAGTGATGATGTCCTTGACATCACCACCGAAAGCACAGAACCCTGAAAGGTGCTTCTTGGATCACTGACCGCACTCCGGACCACACCTGACACACGGAGCCATGCATGACGCCAAGACTTACAGCGAACGAGAGCTCCGCCCAGCGTGTCCACTGCATCGAGGTCTCCTCAAAATATGATGACTGGCTGAACGATAGAGCGGACCAAGTCAGCTAACTACTGTTTGACTTAGAGTCAGGCAAAGAGTCAATCTTAGATTCCGCCTGGGTAAGGACAGCCTTCTGGTAATCCCCCATATGTGCTAATAATTCAGGGCCCTAATCCCCAGTGTGGAAGAAGCGACATCTTCCTTCCATACTGATCCAGAAGGCGGATTCCTTATCCGGGGAGACAGCTCATGTGTTTTGGGTGTGCTGGACCGCGCTAATCACAGCTGAGTCTGCACGGGGTGAGAGTCAAGAAGTCTACACCCTCTGGAGCCTGGTATAGCCTGTCTGACTTCCTGGGAAGTGGGCTAAAGCCAACTGTTGCTTCCAAATAGTGGAAAAAGGTGGGCGTGAGGCTCGATCTAGGGTGGCACAAGAGTAGGAGCCGTAAGGGCAAGTCCAGATGTTCAGCGAGTTTAACCTGTTGAGGATCTGGCTCTAAGGAGTGCCACTGATGGACTTCCTGGATCTTCCTGAGCAACTCAGTAAACGAAGGGATCCTCCAGAGGGACTCAGAGGAGTCCTCGGCCGGGCTTGGACGGAGAGCTGCCAGTATAGTCTTTCTCGAACAACCATCGGAAGCTTCCGAGGAGTCCGAGAGAAGAGGAAGAAGAATCTGAAGCAGAGTAAGACTCCCTAGCTCGCCTAGGGGAGGAACGGGTTCCTTAGGGGAAATCCCAGAACGCTGTCCTGCCCTCTCTGATCCCGAGGCCAAGCCCAGGAATCTGGAGGAGGAGAGGGAGTGTGGTCTGGGGCATACGAGCTGGGGTGGCACTGCCGGGCCAGAAGATGGTCTCGATTTCCTTGGTGAGCTGAGCCTTGGCCTCAGCCCACCAGGAGGCAAGAGTCTCCTGAAGATCCACCGGCGCCTACGGGCGGTGGAGGAGGAGGAGGAGGGGATAGGGTACTGAGGAAACTGTAGGGAGAGTATCCGTGAACCCGGCGGATATACGGAGCCGGGTACTGCGGCAGGATACCGCGGACCTGGGAAACCGCGCCGGATAGGACGGGCGGAAACCCAGGCACTGGAGGAGCTGCCGAGCAGACGGCCCAGCCGGGTACTCCACGGGCAGATCAGCCGGGATAGGCCCGTGGGGTGGAGGGCCCATGGAAGAGGAATATCCCGCCGCGCTGGAGGAGCCGGGCGCTGTGTCTGAGCCTGCATCTGGGGAGCCGACGCCAGATCCGCTCTTCAGGAAGAGGATCGGACTGCAGCCCAGGATCCAGAGTCTCGTCCGGAGACGGAGGGGAAAAGTCCCTAGGGTCGGGCAGGGGGACTGGGGCTCCCTGATGGCAGCGAAGGCTGCGGGAGCCGGCACGACAGATGAAGCAGGGTCTCGCCGTGAGGCCCGAGGCCAATCCCGCAGACGCCAGAGGAGCCGGCGCCTGACTCGGGGTCCTCGCCGGAGACGGGCCGAGGATAAGAGGAGGCCCGTCCGAGGGGGACACTGCCGCACCGCCCCAAAGGGTCGAGCGCCTTAGCGGCCTTCTCCTGGCGACGCTGGAGGAGCCGACGTCCGCTTAAGGGAGGTGCCCGCACCAGTAGGCCGCAAGCCCGCGGCGGTACTGGGGCTGGGGCCTCCTTGCTCGAGGGCACCCGGCGGCTCGAACGCGAACCCGACGGGCGGGCTGACGCCTCCTCCAAAGCCTTGAGGCTGCCGGCTCGCTATCCTCGGAGGGATGATATATTTAGCCGCGACTCCAGCCGGAGTCACGGAAGAGGAGGCCTTCTCCTGGTGCCTTTCCTTGTCCCGCTTATGCCCTTCAGGGAGGTCGACGCCTCAAGTTCTTCAACTCCTTCTCCATCGTGGACATCTTTTTGAGGCGATGGGCTTGAGGGTCTGTTGCATCGTCTCTGGTGGCGTTAAACGAAGGCAGTGCGGATAATTTGTCGACGCGTGGTACGGACCCCAAGCAGAAAAGGCAGAGGGAGTGACCACTTTGTGAGGCAGTTACGCCTACACGAGTCGCACTTATTCTTTGAAGGAGACGACATATACCGACATTCACCTGACGAGAAAAGTATAAAATACAATACTGAAAACTTTTTTGAAAAACGACGAAGTAACAGGACTGAGCGATAAGAACTTAACCGTGCGAGACGCTGCACGAAGCTGACGCGGAAAGAACGGAAGGCGGGTATCTGGGACCGCCTTTATACCGACGCCATGTGACGCCAGTCACCTGATGTGGAGGCAGTCCCTGCCAGGACCGCTAGCTAGAAATTCTTCCGTAGTCCTGCGCGCCGGCGGCGCAGTCCTATATGTAATTCTACTGCAAGAGCCCTCCTGCCAAGATCTACTGTTATGGTAAGTTCTACGCATCTGTACTATCTTACTTTGAGGAAGGCTCTTGCAGCAGGCCAAACTGGCAGGCCAGAGTCCCAAGCTCTACCGGTATCTCCAGGAGGAGGATCAGACAGCAGTCAATAGTTAATGACAGAAGGCCCTGAAGAAATGAAAATCGTGTACCTACCGTAATTGTTGATCTTTCTGTGCATCTTCACCATTCATCACTATTCATCACTATTGGGTACTACACTGGAACTAGGGCCCACGAGACTTTTGTCATGGGCAGAGCCAACGCAGGGTTGGCGCTGCCCTCGAGGCCGATGTTCCACGTGGCACTCGAGGGTTGGCAGTTAGTTGTCGCGGACTCTGCCCCAGCCCCAGTTCTGACACGCGGAGAGTGTACGGAAGGGAGGGTGGTTGAGGCAAGACAGCCTAAGGGACAGATAAAAGGAAAGAAGAATCAACCAAAAGGAGAGAAATTACTAAGGCGACAGAGGAAGGAGACTTAAAAGGAAATTGGGAGAGGGGGGCCCCAATCTCTGGAAGGAGAAGGAAAGATAATGGATTAGGGGGGAGTAGCACACCTCAGAAGCAGAGTTGTACATAAGCCTTTTTAGGGACTAAAGTCCAGACCTGGACTATAGAGGTCAGCTGCAGGACATGATTTGAAGTAGCCTAGGTCTAAGCATCAACCACTAGGGGTGCAGGCTGAGGTGTGTCTCAACTCTCCTCCTCCCTCCCGAAAGAAGGGGGTGGGAGACATTTTTAACAGCCAAAGGCTGGGAGAAAAGAGATGGGGTCAAATGTTGAGCCAACAAGCAATAAAGTTATTGAAGGGAGGGAGAAAGAGGACTCCCCACTCTGCATCTCACCAGGAAAGGGAGAAGAGAAAAGGAGGCTCTCTCCAACTTTATATGTCCACGAGAAATTCACCCCATGTGTCTCACAGTCCCCCTCCCGCCTACACGCATGGTAGAGCAAGGAAAGGAAGACACAGGGGAGGGGTGGGATTTAGTGATGAATGGTGAAGATACACAGAAAGATCAACAATTACGGTAGGAACATAATTTTCATATCTTATCTGTGTCATTCATCACTACTGGGTGAGTACCGAGTCCCCGAGAGGGGGTTCTGAAGTAGCCTAAGGGACTAAGTCCCTTAGCCTCCAGGTGAGACACTGCAAGAGTGAACTCTACAGGTCTGAAGAGGCCTGAGACTGGTCTAGGTGAGACAGAGGGTACCCCAGTGGGAAGGAAGGCGCCAGAGAGCCACTGCCTTACCCATACAGAGAAGAGATGGATTCTCAGCAGGCAGAGTAACTCACCCACGGCGGGCCAAGGGGGACAACTGGCTAGAGCAGGCCATGCCGTCTGGCTAAGGCAGATCGCTGTCCCTACCATTCTAGATGCTACTCACTGGCATCGTAAGATGCCCTTGCTTGGTGCCTTGCTAGCTCCAGGCCCTGCTCAGAGAGGGCAATAGCTTGCCTGGTTTCCCCAGAATCAGGCATCGAGGCTAGGAGCTGTCCTAGCCTGGAACACAGAACCTGTTATAGGCTGCAAAGTGGGCCTGATGTGCTGCGATTGACAGAGCGATCCCTGCTGAGTAGAACACTCATCTCCCCAGAAATCGAAATCCACAGGGCAGTCTGATAAGGGGCACGAGGCCCTGAGGGGTGCCCAGGGAGGTCAAACCCAAGGGATGAGGCAGAAAACCTGGAGACCCAGGGGAGGCAACACCACGGCATAGGTCCCTTTGGGGCTGGTACAGTGGAAAAGGGATGTAGCCAGAGCTGATGTGACACCTCCTGGAAAGGAATAGGTCAGGCGGGAGCCACCAGGTGCACCACACTGTACTCGCCTAAAAGGCACAGTTACATGCTCGGGATTGCTAACCGGGACAGGGGTAAGGTGGAGCCTCGTCTAGCATCCTTGCAAGGAAGCGCTGATAGGAGGACAGATCAAACGCTGGGGAGATATGGACTGAAGGTTCCTCCTCCCTAGAGGGAGAAGAGGATGAAGATTAGCTCCCAGGTTCAGGGTCCAGCTGCACGGAGCTGGTGAAACACCTGCTGGTCCAGGGCATGGAGGCAGGTGGGGAAATATGCAGCAGAACCTCTGAACTGTTCCTAAGTGAAAGGCCCCCCCAGAGGACCGGGAGTACCTGGGACAACCGGAGATGGAGACAGAGGCTCGGGGGACAGGCTCCTAGCAACTGAATCTGAAGGTGGCAGCAGCAACAGCCATTCAACTGGGTCAGAGCTGTGTCCAAGGTAGAAATCCTCCGTGAGGTAACTGGGACCATGTGAGTCCAGAAGGATGGGCCACTGACCTCGAACTAAAAGTTCCTCAGGGACTCCTCCAGGAAAGGCGAGGGTCTGTGCTTCAGCTCCTACCAGAACCCGCTGGGCTCTCAGGAAGGGCTCGCTGTCCACACCTCTACCTCTCAACCCTTCGGAGTTCAGAGAGGCCCTCGTCCTCTTAGCCACCAGCCTAGGTAGCTGGCACCTCTGAGCAGCCTCCGAGGAGTCCACCCAGGAACCATACCCTACCTTCTGATGCACCCTAAGCTGCCCTAAACTTGGGCTGTCCAAACACACCAAGGATGGGGAGGTGCCCCAACTGGAGGAATAGTCATGCTAGTGACCCCAGGCTGTGCAGCAGTAGTCATAGGGACCACCGCTGGCTGGTCAGACCCCTGACCCTGAGGTCCACCAGCGAGAGCGGATTCCCAGAAGGAGGCTGAGGGGGCAGGTGCTGGAAACAGAGGGGTCCAAGATTCGAGGAACTTGGGAGCCATTCTAGATCAGACCCCCAGTCCGCCTCCCAAGAGGCAGGATCCGAGGTCAGATGCCAGACAACCCCATGGACCCCTCCAGTTCCTGGACCCCAAGGCCAGGCACCCTGGGATTCGACACCTCCAACGCCACCAGAAGAAAGCACAGTTCCACGCCCAGTGCTGCGAACAGCCCCAAGTCTGCGCAACTGCTCCCGGCACCGCAAAGCACCAAACCCAATGCGGCACCACACCAGACTCACTGACCCACCACGGCATCACAGCCGGCACCTAAGTCAGGTGAGCCTGAACACAGCGCCACATAACACCCGGGCGCTGCTCGGGCAGGATTGGCCCCAACTGCGCACCAACCCCAGACAGTGCCAGGACCAGAACCAGGCCCAGAAACAGCCAGACTACCAATCCTGACACCACAAACAGCATCAGAGACGATGGCAGTGTTGAGAGAAGGCCAGACACCATTCACGGTGCAGGGACCAAGAGCAGCACCACGAGATGGCGCCAAGGACGGGCCGCCCAGAACACAACATCGAGGGAGCCTCGCCACCGCGCAGTGACTGCTGATGCGGTGCTCTCCCAACTGACCCCAAGGGGCCAGCCTGGGCCTCCTGCACTAGGGAAGAAACCCCGCCATGGCAAGGCTAGAAGAGGTGGGGTTCCTTCCACCACGGGCCATACAGGACTGAGAGGTGACCTGGAGGAAGTGCTGAGAATCCTGGCCTTGGCCTGGCAACTGCAATTAGACCTCCGAAGTCAGCGTCGTCAACCTTCAACATGGTTTTCAATTACACAGTGGTCCATGGAGAAACAAATTATCGCAGGTTATCCATATCGTGGTCGGGGCCCAGGCATAAAAGGCAGCAGTCATGCTGGTCCGTTACAGAATAAAGGTGGCCACAGGGGCATAGGGGCCACCCCGCTTCGACATCTTCTTGCCCCCAGGCGAGACATGACCGAATGGAAAAATAAACAGTACTCAATGCCGCTTGATATAAAGAAAAGATCTTACTGGTACTTAAAGCGACGTCGAGTTGGCGAGCTGAACTGAGGCAACTGTAAAAGCACTAAAGCACGACGGACTAGGCCACAAAATTTCAGTCTCACACGCAAGGATCCACACTCGACGGCGGAGAGAAAGGGCTGGGCTGAGCTGATGACGGCTAACTGCCAGCCCTCTAGTGCGCGCACCAGCCCTGTGTCACCTCCACCCAAGACAAAAAAAAAAAAGGCTCCCTGAGTCGTAGCTCGGCATAGTACCCAACAGTGATGAATGGTGAAGACTGACACAGATAAGATCTGCCAGACCAAAGTTGGCTCTACGCCTGAGGCGAAGTCCAGATTATAAACATGATGAAAGTGTAGACAGAACTCCACATGGCAGCTGCACAGATGTCTGCAGCAGACACATTTCTGAAGCAAGCTGTAGAGGCAGCCATACTCTGGTGGAATGGGCTTGACCACCCCGGAAGGGGTTGTTGTGACTGTGGTAGCAATAAACAATGCAATTAGCTAATCACTTAAACACTGTTTGAAACAGGAGCCCTCTCTCGAGGACAAATGAAACAAACTGATCAGTTTTGTCAAGTAATTGTGTGGTTTGTATAATACTGCAACATTCTGAGAACACTCACCTCCCCTGATTGGAATACTCAAGAAAATAAACTGGAAGGTGAATGGATTGATTAAAGTAAACTCAGACACCACCTTAGGTAAAATGTAGATCAGTATGCAAAGACACCTGTCTTTGTGAAAACCAAATAAGGCTCCTTAAACATCAGAGCCTGTAGCTTGCAAACTTTTCGAGCAAAAGTAAGAGACACTAAAAGAGTGCTTTCCATGATAGAAACGCTAAACTCTGCTCAACATTTTAGATTAAAGATTCTGTCCACCATCTTGATTCCTGGAGTTACGAAGAAAAACTGGCATCAAATCAGAAGCCACATCACAGTAAATAAATTGCTTAAAATCTTAATGTGGCTAGTCGGCAACATTTACAGCTTCATAATCAACTTAACACTCTCTACAGTTGCGAACTGCTATTCTACTCTCCATGTCCGACCAGCTAATTCTCCCGATGAACCTGCCCCCGACCTGGTCGCTTCATAACTGTCATGTTTACTGACCAAACTTCTAGCCGATCTCAGAAAACACAGTCGGCAGCTCAACTCCTGGAGGCTCACACCACACTCTGTCACTGAACACTGGAGTCGTCACAGCACGCACTCACTCTCTTGGTGCACTTAACTCTGAAATAGGTCACCACTCCCACTGCACTCACTGGAACGTGTGTGTGTGTGTGTGTGTGTGTGTGTGTGTGTGTGTGTGTGTGTGTGTGTGTGGTTTGCAGGGGATGGCTTCTGACTTCAAACACATTTTACCTAGCAACACAGAACTACTATAATGAAGGGAGGAAGCACGCAACAATAAAATCAAAAACAAAGGAATTTAAAATCAATAAATGTAAACTTAATTTTTTTAATCAGCTATTTAAAAACAGCATATAATAAATAATCCACTCCAGGCATGGAGTTCACGGTAGGGTTACCCACTTCTGGGTGTGGATTAAGTCACTCCAACCTGTGGCCTTGTGACCGAACCACACCAGGCATGGGTAAAACCCCACCATAACCCACACCCCTGTCATGGATTACTGCTTAAAGTAATTTGCTGCACTGTTTTTCTTTAGCCACAAGATGGCACTATACATCTAGTTACTGCTTCACCGCTCTGCATGCACTATGTCCCTTGCTCTTTCTTTTTATCAGCTTTCCCACCAGATGGCTTTCTGCATCTAGATAGCCTATCCTTTGTTCTTTCTGCTTCCGTATGGAACTGCAATGCTGTTTGAGCACTGGTACTAGGAAAACTGCCCAACTAAAGAGGAAGGGAGTATGTTCCAGGCAACAGAGGGAAATCAAAAGGAGACAGGACAGAAGAGATGTGCAAGAGACCCTGTCTGGCCAGACCAGGGTGAAACAAAGGACACAGGTAGAAAAGGAATCCACTGCCCAAACGGGGGGTGAAACAACTCTCTTCTCTTCTTTCTGTATTTCTAACTGCTTGAACAGTAATAGGATATGTGAGGCTTATCACACCCATCTTCTCATACCAACCAAAACTGGTTAAATTGGAACTGTTTTAGGAGAGGAGAACAATCTAGGCAGTCCCATCAGCGCATGGTAAAAGACTACACCTGGCATAAAACAAACTGGGTTCAACAAAGACTGAGCATCCTAGGACCCTCTCTTTCTCTGGTGAGGTGAAGCACAGGTAGGCAGCGGATGGAACCAGCACACTTTCCGTGCTTGTCTCTGTATAGTATCACAACAGCCTCATTCTATGAAGCCAGAAAAGCAAAAGGCTTCAAGGGGTCACAGATGACAGAAATCAGTACATCCAGACATTGTCCTGCTGCCCTCACCACCTGACAAGAAACTGCTGTTGGGTACATCCTGCGCAGACTCTGCTTGGGGGAGGTAAACCACGACTCTTGAAGGGCCACCACTGTCAGATCCTGATGGGTACTTTGGGATTCCAGTAGTCAGTTGCCAGGGACAGACAAAGGGGCACAAGTTATAGATCATTTAAAAAAAAATGGAGAGAAACAAACTTCTATAAATTTGTGTGGGGTGCTGTGATCTCTAAGAGGTGGGAACTGCTATAGTAGTCAAAGCGGGAAAGCTGCCGCCCGCTCCGCGCAGCAGGCTGGATTTCAGCTTACGACGCCCAGCGACCCGGGTTTGGGAACGAGCCCGGGAAGCTGGAGGGCTGAGCCGTGAGAGAGGCTTGAGCGTCCCAGGACTGCTTGTCCTCTCCGGGGAAACCAGAGCTCGCCTCTTGTCTGACCCCAGGTGGAGATCTGAGGTATAACAAGTCCGATGCCTAACAGAGGCGATGTGCCAGGCGCGGCGGCCAAGTGCCTTGACGTCAGGGGACAAGACACATCGCGAGAAGACGGAAAAACACCGCTGCCTCCTAGTAGATGGAGCACCAGGCCCCGACCCTCAATGCCCCTACCTGCCCAGAGGCGGCATCCCGGCAAAGATAGACGCTCAGTGTGCGCCCCACCTGTACTCCGCCTGGGGGTATAACCATCACCCAAGGGGGATGGACTACACTGGTCACCAGGTAGGTGAGCGAGGGCTGAAAGGCCGAGGTGACTCCCTGAGAGATGGGGGCTGCGAGGAGGAGGAGAAAAAAAAAAAAGGGGGGAAGCTGACAGAGGAGCAAGAACTCCTATAATTCTAAAAGCGGAAGAGGAGGAGCTGATTTCATGTGGTGCCAAACCCTTGTTCAGTTTGGAACAAAACTGAGCACCTCTTTATGTGCATCAGCAACATATAACAGCACATAATAAATAAGCACATACCTAGTTTATGAAACTAAATGTAGTGAACTGGCCTTCATAGGTGCATCCAGCCAATCTAGGAACACCACATCAAACAGACAGCAAAGGAGGGGGGGGCACCTCAGGACTGTGACGTGAAATCTGGAATCCCAATCCAGTTCCTTTACTGTACACACCTTGACCACTTTTTGGTGACCTTCCACACTAGCATGTCCACTGCTAAACAACCCAAATGTCCCAGCATACATCTCCAAGGTTACCACGCCAAGTGCCATCGCCTGTGAAGGTCCTCACCACCACACCTGGGACCAGTAAATCCCTTGCTAGAAGGAACATTTGGGTAGTTCATCATTAATAGGACACGGTGCATTAACTAGTTTGCAAGCTTGCTGTTCTAAAAGTACTTGTCCTGCCATTACCCAGCCTCAGCTAGACATTTACTGTATAGATCTCCTGGTTGACCTGAGGCTAAACCTATCCTAAACATATTTTGTACTTGTAATGTCTATCATAACCTTTTGATGTCATCATGTTACTCCAAATCCTGTGCACTGTTATTTTATTAATGCCTGTGTGTACTGTGTTTGTCCTATCTGTGAAGGCACTTTGCAAATGAGCCCCTGGCTCAAAGGTTGTAAACTGATGTTTAAATAAATAAAAAATAAATTAAATTGTAACTTGATCACCAACACTGAAGTATTCACTCATTTGAAATTACTTCAACCGATAACCCCATGAGATACTGCATCTCGTTTGTGGAGTCATACAGATGACAGCAGCAGTCAACAGGTTAACAGTCCAGCAAGAATAGTTACATAGTCTAAAATATACAAGACAAAAATAAATTGTAAAACAAAGTAATTCCAAACTGTAATCAAGGTACTAAACAAATAAAAGGAGGTTCTTGGTTTTGTCATAAGCCTACCTACCTTTAATGTCACAGCCTTGTTAAAAAGCTTTTTAGCCCTGCTAACTCATCTTTGGTAGAAGGGGTGTGTGTGCACTAGCAGGACTATGTTCTATAGGGTGTAAACACAGAGGGTGAAAGGTCTGCAGGAGGATATGAATAAGCTGGAGACTTGGTCAGACACTTGGCAGCTGGGGTTCAATGCCAACAAGTGTAGGTCACTGCATTTTTGGAGCAAAAATCCAAGAAGAAATTATCAACTGGGGTGTGTGCAGCTGGCAGAGACTGAGGAGGAGAAGGATCTGAAGGTGGTCATTATGGGATCAATCAATAGCGTGGCACAGTGTAGGAAGGCAGTGGCAGGGGCTACCAAAAATGCTGGGTTGTGTTGGGGTACAATATCGAGGAGGGGCGATTCTGCCGCTGTACAGATCATTGGTTAGACCTCATCTTGAATACTCATGCAGTACTGCGCCCATACCTGAATAGGGACATCAAATTAATGGAAGAGGTGCAGCGCAGAGCAACTAACATGATCCAGAGACTGGGGGACTTACCGTATGAGAGTAGGCTAAGAGAGTTGAACATGTACTCGCTGGAAGAGAAGATGGACAGAGGGGATATGATTGAGACATTCAAGTACATGAGAGGGATAAACACCACTGGAACGGAAGGGCTTTTCAGGGCAAGGGTGGGAGGGACACTCAAAGGACATGACATGAGATTGGAGGGAGAAGATTTAGGGGAAATGAGCAGGCACTTTTTTTTTTTTACACAGAGAGGTGGAACACATTACCAGTAGAGGTGGTAGCCTGTAAAAACAGTGGGCAGCTTCAACAGGGGCTGGACAGAGCAAAGGGAGGATAAGGGAAGGTGTGTGTGTGTGTGTGGGAGGAGGGCAGCTGCAGAATAGGGCTGCTAGCTGCAAAATCGAACAGACAAACCAAATGGCCTTTTCTGCTGGCAAATTTAGTATGTTCAGTAACTGCATAGTACAGTATATGTAAACAAAAACACAACAAGAACACAAGTAACTTAAAAGATGACCCCACTTATTATCAAATGACTGCATCATTGAACGGGACAACTAAATTGTGACGCTGAAGGCATTAGGTTGTCATTGCACTGAGCCAAAACACCATTCCTTTCCTTCTTCAGGAGCTGCAGTAAAATTTCTATTATACAACGGCAAAGTAAAATTAATGGATCTGATTGGCTGATTGTTACTGTGAAGCGTGAGTAAATCCTGTTATAACTCACGCAAAAAGGTACCAGTCAGCCACATGTGCCAAAATCAATCAGACCCCAAAATTAAAAAAGCGAAAATGCATGCATTTAATTCCCCGTAAAAGCGCACTTGAGTAAAATCCAGAAGCTCGCTTTGCCCATATGGTCCCCACATGATCCCTGTTCTCCTACTAACATATTTTAAGTGTGTGATGAATGCTGAGCTTAGGAAAGACTTTGTGTATTAAAAATGGGCTACAACTTATTAAAAGTCACAGCCTAAAAGCAGAGCAACGTTGTTAGCACGCCATGCAGGAGTGCATGCGCAGAATCACCGGTCCACTTTTCGGTCAGTTTTCTACAAGTTTTCACCCTCGCTTTTAATAAACAACATTCCTGAGTTCATCAACTGGCAGACACTTAAAATGTGACAGCAGCTGACCCCATCAAAGGGGCAAAACGAAGCTCCGTGCCTTTCAGTTTAAAGTACCACAGTTTGCCGGGCAGCTCAGTGTACATGCTGTCTCCTAGCAACAAAGGACTATCTTTTCTAGTGGATTAATATAATTTTCAAAAACAATTTAAAATACAAAAACTTTTCTTTTTAACTTTTTCTTTCTATATACAAAAAAATTTGGAAACATTGTATAATGTACAATAAACCACTCCAGGGTGTGGGTTATGCTGGATTTACCGTCTAGTGTGGATTTGGTCACTCGGCTGCGCCGTGACCAAACCACACCAGGCATGGTAAATCCCAGCATAACTCACACCCTGTTGTGTTATTGCTTAAATAAGGCTCTGCTGGTGGAAATGCAGACAACTTGCATATTGCTACACCTTTTGAAGTACACTGAAAGATCATCCATCCATCAAACCGTCATAAAAGCCAATACACATTACTTCCAATAATCCCATGAAAGGTGACCGCTGTGTTTTGAATCCAGCTATAGCCCTGAGGCCGACATTGGCCGGTAGGATATTTCACCCAATCCATCACCCTATCTGAAAAACTTTTTTTGTTAAAGAAAATAATTAAAAAAAGAAAAAAAATTCTCTGTCATTTTAAATGTTCTCTCCAAAATGCAACAAATGGTGAAATGTCTGTCTGTACTGCTGATGCATGAAGGATGAAGTCCAAAGCAGCACCCAAGGTAGATTAAATGCTGACAGCTGAGAAGAAACCTTGCTTGAAAAATGTTTCCTGGCAGAGCAGGGAAAGGTCTGCCAGCTAGGACACGATGAAAAGAGTCTCGGGGTGCATGGTCTCAGAATTCTCTCAGAATGTTTCATCCTGTCCCAGCTGACCGGAAGGATAGCAGATACAATCCAACTACCTATAGGAGCATACACACAACACATTAGGGAGGGAATTATTTTCCATGTGGAGCTATCCATTGCTTAAAGATGGATTAATATGGCTTGTCACAAAGATCTGTCAGAGCTTTTCCATGGACTGTAATTTCTTTCCTAGTAACCTATGCAATACATAGCACTTCCAATTCCATCTTACAGTGGCAAGACAAATATCATGCTTGTGTAAAGTAGGGGCAGGCAGCAGAAAAGAAAAAATTACTCACCTTAGTAATGTTTCTTCTAATGGAGTCTTGCTATATTCTAGACATTAGCAGTTTGATCCAGCTCTAGAACTGCCCCGAGTGAAATGGTTAAAACCATTCCAAAATAGAATTTTGGCACGAGAGTAGCTCTATCTGTGCTATTTCAAACTTGAACTGTCAGATCTTTACGAGCCAAACTCACTAAGGTCTGTGTGGAAGCTGTAACCTACACTAGCCAAATGGCTACCTAAATAATAACAACCATTGATGGTCCCAACACCCAAGACTCAAGTCAGGGGACCAGAAATACTAACACCATTCTAATAATATGAAAATGGAACATAAGTATAATAAAACACACACGCGTACACAACACCCCCAAAGTCCCAAAGGGACAAAATGCTAACAGGACATAAGTAGTGCCACACACTAAGTTTGCCCGCACCCCACCAAGTAGAGGTTCTGAGAGGGCAGGTTGGTGGGGGAGTCTCATAATAGAAGACTCCATTAGAAAAAACAACATTACTAAGGTGAGTAATTTTTCTTCAAACAACATGAAGTCTTGCTATATTATAGACATTAGCAGAATACACAGCAGTACCTCCATGGAGGAGGGGCAGAACCTACTTAGGGAATAGGCTCTGAAGAACAGCTGTGCCAAACCGAGCATCTCTCTGGCCTGGACATCCAGGAGTAATGCTTGGTAAAGTGTGTACCGTTTTCAAGTAGCAGCCTGGCAAATCTCTAATAAAAGGATATCTCTGGCAGCAGCTAGAGAGCTGTACCCCTAGTAGAATGAGCCCTCAAACCGGGAGAGGGGCTCTGCCCACTTTCTGATAACAAATTGGATACAAGAGACAATCCACCTGGCTATTGATCTCTTAGTGGCAGGTTTGCCTTTCCCAACTTCACCATAGGTAAGGAAAAGTTGGAGGATTGAACCTGTGACCTTTGGTACGCTCTATATAATAACTAAAAGCTCTCTTAACATCCAGGCTGTGCAACCTCCTCTCACCCAAAGAGGTGATCAGTGAAAATACTGGAAGGAGATAGATTGATTAAGATGGAAATCTGAAACCACCTTAGGCAAAACTTCCTATTAGTCCTAAGGACTACCTTATCCCTGTGGAAAGAAATAAAGTCAGTCTCCACTGACAAGGCTTGCAATTCACTTATGCATCTGGCAGAAGTGATAGCCACTAGAAAAACAGTTTTCCAAGTTAGGTATTAAGCTCTGCAGAAGACAGAGGTTCAAAAGGGGTTGCATTAACTGGGCAATGCAAACATTAAGGTCCAAGCAGGGCCGGTTCCTGAAAGAGGAGGATTAGTATGGAGTAATCCCTTAAAAAACTTGGAAAACACAGGATGAGAGGAAAGAGGGGATGACTTTCCTGCTGACACAAAAGCAGACACAGCTGCCAAATGAACTCTCAGGGTAGCTGGTCTGAGACCCAAGGAATTAAGATGTACCATGTAATCTAACAAAATGGGCAATTCAGCAGATTCTGGGGAAATATTTTTCACACACACCAAATGGAAAACCTTTCCATTTAGAACTATAAGTAGCCCTAGTGGAAGGCTTTCTGGAAGCCTTTGGATCTCAAGAACACCCTGAGAGGGTGTAAATCAGCAAACTCTAACTCCTCAAGAGCCAGGCCTTGAGGTTGAGGATTTGAGGTCCGGATACCAAACCCTTCCCTGGGCACAAGTCAACAGATTGTGATTCCTGGGGAGGCACAGGGAAGATGGACTGTCAGAGACAGAAGGAGGGTACCAGGGCTGCCTGGCCCAATCCGGGCAAACAGAATCACCCTGCAAGGCTGAGATCTGATTTTGACTAGTACTTTGAATAGGAGAGGAAAGCATAGAGGAACTTCCCTCCCAATCCAGAAGAAGGGCATCCAGGGAACTGAGCCCAGCACTGGAGGCCTGCAACAGAACAGAGGAAGTTTGTGATTGTCTGGGGCTGCAAAAGATCTATCTGAGGGATGCCCCACCTGGCAAAAACTATCCCCAGCACTTGAGGATCCAGGGACCATTAGTGATGGCCCTGGGAAATCCTGCTGAGGGCATCCGCTAGACACTGTCCTTCCCTGGAAGATGAACTGCTATGAGGGAAGTGTTCAGGGAATAGGCTAGAGACCACAACTTTATTGCCTCGGTGCACAAGGCGTCAAGACCGAGTGCCCCTGTTTGTTGATGTACCACATTGTTGTGGTGTTGTCTGTTCTGACTTGTATCACCTTGTCGTGGACAGATGCAGAAAAAGCTTGAAGAGCTAAAAAGACAGCTCTGAGTTCCAGCAAATTGATGTGGAGCAGAGATTCCTGGGGGACCAAACTCCCTGAGTGGAAAGGTCCCATGTGGGCTCCCAACCCAGAAGGGAAGCATCTGTAGTGAGAGTCAAGTCGTGAGAAGGAAATGAAGGGACCCCGCTTTCCAAATTGCTCTGATCCTGCCACCACTGGAGAGCTAGGATCAACGCTCGAGTCACTGGGACCAACTTGAAAGGGGTCTCTTCTCTGAGACCAAAAGGTTCTCAAGTGAAACTAAATGTCTCTCATCTGAAATCTGGCTCCTGCACAACAGCTGTGGATGCAGCCATGTGCCCCAGGAGCTGCAGAAGAGTGTCTTGCTGGTCGAGAGACCTGCAGAGTGAAGGAAGAGGCCAGAGCCACTAAATTCCTTACCCTTCTGGGGAAGAAAGGTTCTGGCTAGCTTTGTCCAATTCTGCCCTTATAAAGGTGAGTACCTGGACTGGTTCCAGAACCGACTTTTGGTAGGTTTAGCAGAAACCCAGGGAGGTGAGAAGCTGCTGGGTGACCTGCAGGTGAGATTTTACCTGTTCTGGGGACTGGCCTACAATGAGCCAGTCGTCTAGATAGGAAAACAGCAATCCTCTGCCTCCTTAAGTGAGCCACTGTCACTGCTAGACACTTTGTGAATACCCTTGGAGCAGAGGTAAGGTTGAAGGGCATTGCTCTGAACTGGTAATGACCTGAGGGCAGTTCGAATCTGAGGTACTTTCGATGGGATCTTCTGATTAGGACATGGAAATAGGCATCCTTGAGGTCCAGGGAGGCTAGCCAGTCCCCTGGCCTTAGGGAAGGTAAAATCATTGCCAGAGTTACCATTCTGAACTTGGGTTTCAAAAGATGCTTGTTCAGATATCTGAGATCTAAAATGGGGCCATTCTCCTGTCTTTTTGGGGTAAGGAAGTATCTGAATACAGACCCCTGCCCTGATGCAGGAGGAACCCTTTCTACTGCTCTGAGAGCTAATAGGGATGAGACCTCTGTTTCAGAACGAGGGTCTCTGAAGCACTTGCAGGTAGAAAAAGTCTGCTTCTCAACTTGGGAAACTTTCTGAAGCTGAGAACCAGACCCTGGCTTACTACTTCAGAACCCACTTGTCTGAGGTTAAAGAAGTCCAATTCTGACTGAGTAAACCAGCCTGCCCCCCACTGGTACAGGAGAATCGGCCCTGGGCACCCCATCAGGGTGCCTGTTTCACAGGAGCTTTAGGCTGGGAGGTGGAGCAGGTCTGCCCACCCTCGTCCTGCCCCTGCCTCTGAAGAAGCCTCTGAGCATAGGCAGAGGAGGCCTGAGTCTGGTAGAAAGGCCTGTGAAAGGCCTCCCCCTACCCCTGGGGCATGCCTTTGAGGAGTGGCTTGCGCTCCTTAACCTGGGCACTCTTGTAAGTAGTCCTATATTCATCCATCTTCTTCATGTAATTCTCTGTCTGCTCTCCAAACAGAGAATTTCCCACCACAGGAAAATCCATAGCCTTAGTCTGGGTATCCTGTGACAAACTAGTACACCTGAGCCAGGCCAACCTACAAGCTACAGATGTGGCCATGACCCTAGGGGAAACATCATTAACATCCACAGCAGCATGAAACTGAACCTAGAGGCTTCAATGCCATCAGCAGCCACCTGTTCTAGTTCACTAGCCAGCTGGCCATGGGCCTGCTTAGGCCAATTGCATAACAGTATCCCATCTAGATTTCTGATACCTAGCTACATAAGCCATATAATTTGCTTGCCTGAGTCCCAGAGAGGCTGCCATATACTGTTTTTTTGCCATGGCATCCATCTTCCTGGAATCCTTGTCAGGAGGATGTGAAGCCAAGGGAATATTAGCTTTATCACAGGCAGCAGCCTCAGCTACCCTTAACATGACTGCATTGTTGAGAAAGGAATTCTGTATCAGGGCCTGACAATGTATACCTTCTGTCCATCTTTTTATCTACAGGAGGCACAGAATTAGGAGCTTTAAAATTTTAATTGTTTGTTTCCTAAAAGACTTATGTAAAGGAATAGACAATCTCCTAGACTCTGGAATATCCATCATTTCTACAAAATCAGGCTCCTCTTGCTCATCCACAGCCTCTTCTAAAGGAAGCTGGAGGGTTTCAGCAACTTTTTATAAAACATAAAATGAGATGGGGACTCAGACAGCATAGGGGAGATTCTAAAGGTCTGTCTGGGAGATGTCCGTTCAATCGGCACACCCAGACCTTCCCAGCCACATTCATACTGTTCATAATCCTCCCCCCCTCCTCTGGTTCATAAAATTCCTCAATATCATAATCCTGAACCACTGGGACCGGACGAACCGACCTTTTACCAGATAGTGGTGGTTCGGACAGACCCAGACAGTGACTGGACAATTTGTATGGCTTTTGCTATCTCTGCAGCAGTTGGAGAAGGAATTTTGGACTCAGACCTGCTGATTTTCTTGTTTTTTACTGGAATTGGTTCCTCAGAACCAGCTTTTCTTTGCCGAGGAAGTCTGGCCCTGGTCAGAGGGCACTCCTCTGGTTCGGTTGGCACCGAACTGGGCTGGCCATCGGGTCAGCGGACTTTGGCCTCTGGTTCCCTGAGCCTGCCCAATCTTTTTTCCAGGGTGGCTGCAGGAAATTCTTACATACCTGGCAGTCTGACTGGAGGTAGTCAAACCCAGACAATAAACACATGTGGTGTGTGGGTCAGCCTTAGCAAGACTTCCCAAACATCACAGTGTTGAAACCAGTGGGCCCGGTTTTTCTTGTGGGTTTCTCAGACATAATGCCAGCCTAACCAAAAACTTGCCCTTTAACGGCTGACAAGGCAGAAGACACCCTTATCGGTTCCTAACCGTGTCAAGGGTATGGAAAAACCTAATAAATCCGTTTTTAGAACCGATAAGAACCGAACCGCACTCTAAAATAATAACTTTTAGTTTTAAATGAGTTTTAAACCACTGATCGGTTCAAAACCAACCGATAACTTACAAGTTCCACACAGACAAAATCTTCATTTACTTACGGTTACCACAGATAGAGCTTGAACCGAGCGGTTTTGCGGTTAAAATAAAACTATTCTCGGTTAAATCCAACCGAGAAAACACTTTTAAACCGAGAAATGAACCGAGCAGAAGGAGAAATCTCCGGAGCGACTGTTCACTGAGGCGGAGTAAAGAATCTGACAGTTCAAGTTTGAAATGACACAGATAGAGCTACTCTCGTGCCAAAATTCTATTTTGGAATGGTTTTAACCATTTCACTCCGGGGCAGTTCTAGAGCTGGATCAAACTGCTAATGTCTATAATATAGCAAGACTTCATGTTGTTTGAATCAATGATGCCGAGGTGCCAAAGTTCAAATGGCTAAAAGAGCTGGCTACAGCCAATAATATCTGCTTTTGCATTTGACGTGACATGAAGAATGCTGCTGTTATAATGGGTTACACAGAGATAATGTATGGTCTTTGGTTAATAACCACGCTGTAAACACTCAAGAAGTTGCCATGACATTATTGTAAACCTCGAGAGCGTAGCTCAAGAGGTTTTCAGATGTCATGGCAACCTCGAGATGTGTTTTCAGTGTGGTTATAACCAAAGACCATACATTATATTTACAGTGTATGGGCTACCAAGATTATGTAACCCACGGATTGAATTACTTTTCTGAGTAATTTTACCTTAAGTCTTAAATCATGCAGGAAAATTCCTTAACAATATTTACTGTGTGTTCTTCACCAGCACTATTCATCGGTACAGCCTGCGCAAATCAATTAATTTAATAACATTGTAAAAATGTTTCTCAAAGCGGAACACTGAATGTTGTGAGCATTCCGTTTATTATAACACTGATATTGAGATCTGTAACGAGTCAACACACAGGAGGGCTAGATAAAGTAAGAAAGCGACCCTAGACTACTTGAGGAATGGTCAAGGGTTTGGCAGTTGAATTTCAAGCTAGAAGTGCAAGATAATGCACCTGGGACACAGAAACCAAAGAGAGGACTACAGGATGTGGGGCAGGTTCTAGCCACCACAAGTCAGGAGAGAGACCTGGGGTTATATCCAATGACCTGAAGTCGTCCAAACAATGCAAAAAGCAGTGGGAAAGCAAACATAATGCTGGGGTGGATAGGAAGGGGCATAACAAGTAGGAGGGTGAAGTGATGATGCCACTGTACAGATCACTGGTGAGGCCTCTTCTGGAATACTGTGTCCAATTCTAGAGACCGCATATCAGGAAGGACATGGACAGAATGGAACCAGTCAGAGAAGAGCAACAAAACTGATACATGCATTGCACTACAAGCCTTATGAGGAAAGATTCAAGGAACTTAACATCTACTCACTGGAAGGAGAGAGGGATATGATAGAGGCTTTCAAATACCTTAGATGAATAAACAGGGTACAGAAGGGAGGCGATTTCAGAGAAGAAAGTGCACAAGGACAAGAAGGGACATAACATGAGGCTGAAAGCAGGAAGGCTTAGGGAATGCTAGTAAGTTTTTTTTTTTTTTTTACAAAGGGGTGGTGGATCCACAGAACAGCCTACCAGTGGAAGTGGTGGAAGCAAAACAATGCAGGGGGTTCAGAAGTGCATGGGATTAGCTCAAAGGCACCCTGATGTACAGCAGAACAGGGAAAGATAGTCCAGATAAGAGTAGGGATTGCCAAACCAAGTAGGAAATGGGCAGACTAGGTGGGCTATATGGTCCTTATCTGCCGACAGATTCTATGTTTCTATCTTTCTATATGACATACTTAAGAAGGGTTAACAGCAGAGTGATGTCATAACAAGCTTGTAACCTACTTAGTAATAAGGGCCTACCATACATTATAGCATAAGATGAAGCATCTAATACACTCAAGAGTTAACATTCAATGCCTTATTAGTATGCAAATCCTTGTGGCTTAAAGATTTACCTACCCATGGCGCTTGCACAGGGACTGAGGGTTTAGAATATGCATGAGGTTCAAGAGAAGCACAAAACAATTTGAATCTCTCTCCTCTCCAAGCAAAGCTCCTCTTTGGTATACTAAGTGTACTATATGTTCTGGGCAGGCTAATTGGACCGAGCTGTCCTTTCTGCCAACAAATTATTATTTTTTCTCTTTCCAATTTCTATTTATCGCCCCCATCTCTCTGGCCCCTCATGTGCTTCAATTTCTGTTTATATGCCCTGTCTCTCCAGCCCCTCATATGCTTCAGGAACAGAGAGCACTCCTCCAAGCCTCCCTGTCGAGTCACCCACCTCCATAGAGCCTTGGATATCCCCTCAGTCAGGGTGGGAGGTGTCCCCAAAAATTCTACCTTTCGTTAGGAGGCGCCGCAAACTGGTGAGTGATTGAGGCCCGGGAGCTCCATGGAGGAGCTGGGGCAATTTTCCTTCTTTTCTTCCCTAGACAGCGTCAGGCATGTGGGCGTCCATGGCCCCGCACTCACCCATGCGCGTGTCTACCCACAGAAGCAAGAGACGTCCTTGGCCTCCCATCTGCCTGCTGCACTTCCACCATTGTCACTCAAGTGGCAGTGTTGCTGTGGAGGACAGAACCCCCCTCGAGGCGCCGTCCATAGGGACGCTCAAACCTCCTCCCTCAGCCACCCCAGCTCATTCCTGAACCTGGGTCACAGTGCCGTAAGTAGTAGCACTACCACTGCGCCCGATGGGCTGGCCCCGGACAAATTCTGTTTCTTTTGTGCCCAACGGCTTGGGGTTTTGATTTGGTACTTGGCTAAGAATTGACAGTGCTGCAGTGAGGAGTTTCACAAGGATTAAACAGGTGTTCATAGTTTTCATTCTCAGCCTGTACTAGATCTGATTTGCAAGACAGTTAAAAGGCAATGTCTGCCAGCCTGATAGTGCAGCAACAGCACTACCTTCCGCCATGCTGGTGACCGGGTTCGAGAACAGACTTGGTTCGCTAGGGAAGGAGGATTGATGGTTAAAACACCTCTCCTCCTGCTAGAGTGGAGGGAGGGGACAACATTCCAGAGGCAGCAGGGTGGGATCAAAACAGCAGGATGGGCAGCCACATAATGCCGATGGCACGCAAAGTGTGCGTGACTGTATGGAGACAACCTTGGGGAGAAACCAGGAACTGGAGGAAAAGCCGTGGTCCGCCATTGCGCCAGCACCTCCTGCAGACTCACAGAGGACAGATATGGCAGGCAGTCACCCATCACTGTTATGGTCCTGGGCAAGTGATGATAACTGGTAAGTTCATAAGAAGGTTGGTGATAAGGCTGGGGGACTAGAAACAACTTGGCTAAAATAAATAACTAAAATTAAATAATAATTAAACAACAAGGCAATACCTGTTCTTATAGGCCGAATCAGCATGCCTCATACAAGAATGGAATCTGCATACCCATGATGCCTTGCAGCGGGATTGGCGCTTTAGAGTATGTTGGTGGTAGCATATTTTATTACGTCTTCAGTTTGTTAACCCAGTGTAGTGATAAGGTAGAATAAATAATACAAAGGATGCTGTTTTAATATACTTTATCTTTTTATTTAAAACTGTTCATATTTCATTACATAAGAAAAAAAAAGTAAACTACATCAAAATGCTTCATTTTAGAAGGACTAAATACCAACACCCACACACCCCAACATAAAGCAATGGGAAGACATAATGCTTGACACATTGATCTGGAACTGGGCTGTCATTTTTTCCAGTTTATGACTTCTCACCTTACAGCACATGGGCAGCTTGGGTTCTTTACATTATGGAACACAGGGTGTATGGTGGTTTCCAGTAGGGCAACTTCTACGATAGGTGACCTGTTCTGAACTGGCTGGGACACTGGGCTGGACAGACCACATCTGAGGAGACTTGAGACCAAAGTTAAGATACTGCTTCACTTAGACTATGCACCACACTAAATAAAACCACAGAAAATTGTTCACAGTATAACACTTGCATAAACCTGTGATATAAAATGATTGTTTAATGACAATCTCATCATATCCAATTAGCTGGGAACCTATATACTGTGCCTGATCCTTCTTAATCTGTACCAATGGTCTGCAAAAAACTTTCAAATTCAAATTAAAAAGCACTATAATAAGATCACTTCTGCATTTCTGCTTAAAATTGAACCAGAATAATATTCTGTGGTGATTTGCATATACAGCCCATGATGCTTTGCATTATGCGGGTATGTGTGATTATTTCTTTGAAACTTGGCTTCGGCCAATGTCCATTAGGGTAACCATTGCCTCAGTGCTTGCGCACTGAGGTTTTCCACCACTTGCACCTCCCACCCAGGCAGCACTCCTTCAGGCGCGGTGCCTTCCTGCCTCCCTCCGCCTCCTGCAACCTACTCCCAGCTCCAACTGCAGCCTACCTGGGTAGCCTGGCGATCCCTATGCTGGGAGGGTCCTCTCTTCGTGGGGCAGAGAATGGCTCACGGCCGACTTTGCATCCCAGGTGCTGCAGGGCTGGATCGGGCTGGCTCCAGGGCTTCGGTGGCAGGGGCCAAGGCACTCGTCATCCGGTCTGAACAGGGCATAATTTCAGTTTTCTGTGCCCCGGCTACCGCAGTTCTCAGCCTGCGTAAGCCGCAGGGTATTCTAGAGGGCGTGCCGTGGGCGTGTTGAGGCACCACGTCCCAAGCTCACCACCAATCCACTCATAGGTCCCCAGGCAAATCCCGGGGCGTCCAATGGACGCAGAACTCCCTCCCTTGCGGTCTCCGCTCCTGGTACCCAGGCTCCGGCAAACCGAATGTCGCCGGCGTGTCGAGCGAGCCCCTTCGCCAGTGCCACGGAGCCGGCATTCTTTTGTCTTTTAAATAGTATCACTTAGCTACTTAGTAAATACTAAAAGTAAAATTAATAATGGTACTTCTATACAAATGCAGGAGTGTCACATGAAATGGAAATCTGGTTTGGCCAAGTAGTGCTATACATCTGTTTCTCAATTAACAGCAGTGATTATTTAAAATAAAAAAAAAAAACAACGTGCTAGCAAGGGAAAAAAATTAGGCAAATCATTTTGCATATTAGTTAACTGATTAAAGGAAATTTGAAAATTAAGAGACAGATAGTTGATAACAAAAGGCAATGTGGCCTAACGGCTATAACAGGGATCGATTAATTTTTTAATATTGTGCTTCTCCTGCACAACTGGCTAAGTGTATTTACGGTCCTACTGCAAAATTTGATACTTAATCTAAGCGGCGTAATTAGCTTTAACTCCACCATTCCTGCCTTGCATGGTATACCGATGCTGTAGCTACAAAACTATTAAAAAGTCTGCAGTTTCTCAGAGTTACCTTATTTTGCTTTTTCCCCTAAAATTGGTTCATTCTTCCTTTGCTCAGGTTCCACATTCTGCATACACTGGTCCAGATATTCAAAGGGCATCTCCGTGCTAACATGGCTAGTGCAAGCACTAACCAGATCTGTGCAAGAGCTCCCAATCGAGCCACATTCAGAGGTCCCTGGGGTGCCATTCAAACCCAACAGCACCAATGTACCGCTGTGCCTGTATGCAAATGAGGGGTCCCCCGATGCCACCAACAAAGCAGGATATTCAAAAGGTTTGCGGCAGCGATAAATAGCTCCTAGTACTGCTGTTTACAACTGCCAAAAACCACCACTTTAACTTGGTGCTAAACCTGTGCCCCAGATCCACTTCAAGGCAGGACAACTGTACTGCAGCCGCCTACCCCCAACTCTCTTTGTTCAAACTCCTTAAAGAGCAAACCTCTATTATGATAAAAAGCTTACAAACACTAGGTTTACACCAGTTATGTTTTCACTTGGTTTTCTAGTTATTTATTTAGCGATTCCCTTCTGTTAGTCTACTAAATACTGTAGATAATGCAGCAATTGTTTCAGTAAGTCTTTCAAAATGTATCAGACTGTCCCCTGCTAACCACACAACTGCTGTTTGTGACATCACAGTCCGTTGTCATGGTGAGCACTATGATGCCATAGACAAAGGCACTCTGAGGTTAACAGGAGAAAGGCAAATGTTTCTGTTTTCTATACAGACCTTTTAGATGGACTACCAAAATATGTTGTAAATCTTGGAAAGGAACATTGAAAATGAAAAAAAATGTATTCTCTACTAAATTGGAACAGCGGAAACATCTTATTTATGAAAGCACATATGAAGTGCAGAGCTGCTCTTTAAATATATCCCCAGGTGGCCCAGTGGTTCCCTCACCCTCCAATCACACATTTAGTATCCATATCTTAGTCCCCCATGGTCCTGTGGTTCCCTTGCACCAATCAACTGTTTAGTATATATTTCTGTATGCCCTGGTGGTTCCCTGATCGCCTACTCAAACACTGTAAATAATCCCTGGTGGTCCAGTGGTTTCCCCACTCCCGCTCCCCAGTATACAGTAATACAGCACTTCCTGGTATGAACGGTTATATGTATTCAATCATGTACTTTCTTGGAAAAAATTTGAAGCCAAAGGATTTCATATGCATAGCACACTGGTGAAAACACAGAGCTCCTTTCATTTATACTGTCTAGTCTTAAGTCATTTTAATCTAAAGTGTCTGTGCATGGTCCTTGTAAGAAGCAGCAAAACTAAGCCAAAAGGTTACATTATGGTTATGCACAGGCAGAAAACAAATGGGAGAGCCTGAGAACTAAACAAAAGGAGTGTTACTGAATGGTGGAATTGCAACAGAAATATTAGATGGGGTACTGAGACAGGTACTAAATATTATAACAATAATAACTGGTGAACCTCTATAATAATTGGCTGCAGACTGCTTTTAAAATGCCATAATAATGTGGTAAATGCCGTAATAACTCAAGACGGACTTTCCAGTTACTCTGCCCACAAAAGAAGTGATACTCATACACAGACCTTTCTCCCATCGCTTGTCTCTCCATCACAGCAGCAGCTACCTAAAAGAAAACGGCAAAGCAAAAGCCGCTCACCACAGCAGCTGCTGAGGGATACGCTGCGTCCTGACTTAAATACAGCTTACAAATGTTTTTCTCTATCGAAACCTTGCAGCAGTTATAAAAATAAACCTCTTCAAGGTTTGTGTTATGAGGATTTTCACACACCTGAGGTATGTGATACAGAACAATAGATAAGTGTGCATTACAAGGCAGTAATCCCATCAAGAGGTTTTGGGGACCTGGAACCGTGAGAGGTTCCCAAAGTCCCCAAAACTTCGAATGGGATACTACCTATATCTACCATATTCAATATTTTTGCTGTAATATATGGATAAACCCAGCGGTCCCAATGGGGCGAGGTGCTGGGCATGCTCGCACTATTCACTGGCAGCCAGTGTTCGAGATGAGCACGGCCACGGGGTTGGCAGGGAGGAGGGGACATCAGTGGTCGGCTCCCGAATGGCCCCTAGTGAAGGCTGGGGACAGTGCGCTGACGCTGCAGAATAGGGGTGGAGATGGGGCAGGCGCCTGGAGGAGCTCATGCGGACACTCCCTCTGCGCATCACTGCACGCCACATCTCCCGGGGCGAAAGTGGAAAACTGGCTCCTGGTCGGGCAGCATGAGCTTCTGACCTCTGCAGTCTGACCCCAAATGGCGCTTCTTGGCTGGATCTATACAGGTGAGTTGAGCTTAAGCGGAGGCTCCTCACACACCCGCCAGGGGGGCAAGCCATGGGGAATTGAGGAAGTTAGCCTGATGTCGGGGGTGTGGGCTGGGAGGTCGGTCGGGATGTCCAGCTGACTGGGAGCCACAGAGAAGAAATAGATGAACCAAAAAAATATATGGATAAGCCCTAACACCACCATCTTGGCCCTTCAGAAAATGTTCTTGTATATTCCTTGTATTATCAAGTCTGAAACCATGTATTATCAAGTCTGAAACCATGTATTATCAGTGTGAACAATAGTATTACGGCATTGGCAGTTATGTATTACAAGAAAATCTTCTGATGGGCCAAAGCGGTATTATTAAGGATTATCCATATATTACAATCTCATAACACTCGAGCCCGGCTCTCGAGGTTTATGGATCATCATACACAGCGGGTGTGTGAAAATCTCCATAACACACAAATGCATCTATCTGCCTGCTCCCCAGTACACAGTAATACAGCACTTCCTGGTGGACAAGTGGGCCCCCAACCGATGACATCCCTCTTCCCACACCCTGTTACCCCAGTGCTCCTACCAGCAACATATGGCGACCAGCAGAGCACTCCTCTCACCTCTGCGGCCGTCTGCCATATGAGCTGTGAGGGAGCGTACTGCAGAAACAGCTGTGCTGGTTGCTGTATGTAGCTGGTAGTAAACCAAATCAAATCAGCTTTATTTATATAAGCCTTTCACACAAGGCACTGTACATAAAACAGACAAATAGATTAAAACAGCATTATAGTCGTCAACTGTATTTAAATAAAGCTAAGTTAAATAAATATGTTTTAAACCAGCTTTAAAACTATCAGCAGTTGGGCCAGGCACCGGGTGAAAGGGGGTGAGGAGGGGTATTTCAGCAGGCAGGTTGGGTCGGGCCACTGGAAAATCAGAGCTATTACAGGTGCAAAAGTTAGGGGTTTAACACATAACCTGTCACTCAACCCTAACTAGACTGGCAGTAGCTCACCATTATAATGGGGAGTGGGCAAATATAATATTTAGCATCTGCTGCAAAGTCTAACATTTCTATAGCAACACCATCATTCAATAACACTCCCTTTTATCTAGTTCTTAGGCTCTCTCATTTGATTCCTGCCTCTGCATAACTATAATATAACTGGCTTAGTTTTGCTGCTTCTTACATGGACCACCGTCAGACAGAAGAGAGGAAATCTGTATTCTTCAATCTCCACAGCTTTCTTGCATTGTTTCCATGCAATTCATCACCCAGACTATAGGGCCGGTTTGATAAGAGGGCTGTAGCGAGCATTTCATTTGCTTCTTAACTATAGCCTAATGCAGGCCATAGCAAGCACCGGACTGTTTGATCATGGACAACCCAACAGAGGCTGTTACAAACAACCCAACCAAGGGCCATAATGAGCATCAGTCGGATCACGGGCAGCCCAATAGAGGGCTGCACAGAGCATCATGGGCAGCCCAGCAGAGGGATGCAAAGATCATCCGCTTCTTCTGACGTGACCAACAAAGGGCCATAGCATACACTGGCTGGTTATCAATGACAGTTCAACATAGGGTCATAGTAAGCATCTGCGAGTTTGATCAGTGCAACCCAACAGAAAAACATAGTTATCACCAGCTTGTTTAATCAAAGACTGCACAGTAGAGGCCAAGCAATGCAGCTAAATGTAATCAATTCCTCACTGAACCACCCAGCTCATGAGAATATTTCTAGAACCAGAACACTTGATGTATGTAGCTACCAGAGGCGTTTGGAGGACGAGTAATATGTAGGATGCATACATGATACAAACAGACTGATCATTTCCAGTTTTTTTGGTAAACATCATCAAACCACAAACACACACTTTTTAAATTAGTTTCCCCTTCAATCCCGAACCCTATCTATGCCCTTCCTCCGTAGCCATCACTCAGCCCAGTCAGTCAAACTGAACCTCAGAGACTAGGTTACCTCCTACCACCGCTAGTGACCATTCACAGCAAGACAGTCACCCAACTCCAGTATTGAATCTGATGGAAAAGCTGGAATTTATGCTGAGCAGACAGTGGTTGCTGGTCCACAGCATATAACAGAGTGGGGACTCATCATCCTGTCAGATCTGGCACTTTCCTTGTTCTGCTACTCTGAGATGCTGGCATCAGCATCCAGCATGAGCACACAACAGGCATGCTCGCAGCTATGGTGGGAGGTATCCTCTCCCTAAACTGCCACTCTGCATGCTTCTGCCCCTCCCTCCAAAGGCTCTATAGCAGTGAGACTGTCAGCCACCCAACCCGAGGTCAGCATCCTGTGGGTGGCTCAGATCTCCTACTCTGCTGGTCCTCTAGCGAGCCGGGCTCATTCCTGAACCCAGGTCACTAATGGTGCAGCGGTAGTGCTATTGCTGCAATGTCAAACCAGCCTCAGATATATACACTCTTAAAGCCATGCACAAAGTATCATGGGTATTCAAATCCTTGTTGGTGGGGATAAGCTGAATAGGAACTGTTCAAGCCAGAGCCAGTACTACATGCTGCTGACCATGCCACTATGAAAACCACCCCACAACTGTCTCATGCAGTCTAAAGGTAACACGGATCTTGAAAATCTGGACAAAACAGTACACATGCTTACAATGGGTACTATGCAGTATGTCTGGTACCTATAAATGGATGCGTTATTTATCGAAATGTGCAGTGAGTGCTGTTAGAAAGAAGGATTTAATAATACTTTTCAACACACCACCCCAAGAATTCCCAATGTCATTCCAACTTAGAATTTAGAACCAAATAAATCCAGTTACACGCCACTTGATCCGATGTTGACACAATGCACTGCCATGTCAGCGACCCAGGTTTGAGAGCGGACATGGGAGCTGGCACTCTGGCAGCCACACAGGGCAAATGCTGCCACCTGTGGCGCTCACTTGACCAGGAAGGATGGTTCCGGTGGTCCAAAGCCACAGTAACTCCAGGTGGAGGGCCACGAGCTTGCTCCCAAGTAATATGGTGCACGCATTCGTTGCTGTGTCACACCAGGGTGGAGGCAGGATAATGAAACAGCCACACAAAAATGAGGAAAAACCCACAGTGCCATCTCTACGAAGACAGACACTCTCAGGCCCGTGGCCATACTGACCTCCATTAGAAAGACTGCAAGGGTAGCAGATGACAGGGATGGAAGACCGCTGTGGAAAACTCAGACCGAAACTGTAGGAGGACCAGTACTGGAGGATAACAAGCCATTAAGAACCCCAAAAAAAAAAAATCAGGTTATGTCAGGCAGTAACATCATTCTCTGCAGCACTTTACAATGTAGTGACAAGAAGGGCCTACAGACCCCAATAAAAATTCAGTTTCACTGATGCAGCTTCGCAAATCCACAACTGTTACACACAATACTGTACTTCAGAATCAGCCAAGATCTACCTCCTAATAACGACAAAAAGGGAAAATACCAGTGTTGCATGTATACCTTAACAATAAAGCATTCAGAACTTCACAACTTAGAAGACTGTCTAGTTAAGGAACATGAAAAACAGGAAGAAAGTTGGTTTTCACAAACCACAACTTCTACTTGAGTGCTGTTAATAAAAAACATTACACTGCATTTTAGTAACAGATTCATCAGTGCCAGTGTTAGCCAGTCACATTTTGGAATAACTAAGCCAGTTCCTCCTAACATGACATAAGTTTGTATTTCTGAATCTGCCACAGTCTTATCTCCCAAGCATGGACATAAATACTCATACCACACTATAGACTCCACATAAGCAGAATGTCCTGTGTAGAATAATTTATAGTAAAACTAAACTTCATAATTCTAGATCCTAGAGATACCCTATCTGGGGTAGCGTAATATTGTAGTTTATAGTACTTAAGTATGCAACCGTGATGACTACTGTATTGTGGCTAACTCTACCTAAGGCTGGGTGCAAGACTGAGTAACTAAGGGGTTTAGGGAGACAGTAAAGCTACACCAGGAAGTTACAACTTTGCAAACAGGAACCAAGTTGTGTACTGGGCATCACAAGGAACATGGGTACAGTGGGGAGATGGTTAAGTGCAGGGAATGTGGTGCACTTATCTCGTGGGTTACACTCTGGAGAAGGGACACTGCACTATACAGTATGTAGAAATCTGTGGAGCTCCAGGTGAGCTGGTAGCAACAAGGGAGTAGGTATCCCCTGCTGTGTCACTTGCTAAGCTGGAACCCACAGGCACACCCCACCCCCAGATGCCCACTGGCTTAGGGAGGGGTTTGAGAATGGTAGGAAGAGTGGCGAGAGACAGTCACAAGGTAGCGGCCAAAGCTCAACACATCCTGACAGCAGACTGCTTTGCCCCACTGAGGAGGTGCAGGATCCTAACTCCTCTAAGGGGAACTTGGAGTTGATAAGGAAGAATGAGTCGGACAACTCTCTGGCACCAAGCAGTGAGAGCAGCAGGAAGGTAGCAAGGAGACTCCTAATTGTAGAGGGGCTATGATTAATAACATGTTTGAGCACAGGCTTTGAGACACATTCTCGATGTATGCACAAAATAACAGTTACATACTCACCATAATAGTAGCTCTTAGAGAATCTCTCATCAGGCCACACCTACAGTATGGAACTATAGCCACCAGGCACTAGGACCACACAGAACTTTTTTTGCAAGCAGTCTGCTAGGGGTTGCCCTTGACGGCGTCCTACACTGGCACTTCCCATATAAATGTGGGCAGCCTGGCCCTTCCCTCCTCAGCTTCCTGCTGGAGATCGTGCTCAGAGGACCTCCATCTAGGGAACCACGAGAGAGCTAATGGTTCCAGCAGCTATCAGGCAAAGCTAGAAAGAGCAGGTAGACCATCCTGGGCAAAGAGACAGGAGTATTAGAGCTCTGTGTCTGAGGGAGACAGAGAGTGGGATGGCATGGCTCGATGAAGAGATTCTCTCAAAGATCTGTTACAGTATGTATGTAAAGGTGGCCTCAGACTCTCCCATCTCCTACTGTATTAATATGCTCGTGGTAAATACCTGAAGTGGGGTAACCACCCCTACCTGGAGTTGACAAGGGGTATCTGCCCCAATGGTTACTGACACAGGAAGAATTGAAAGGTAAGCAGACCTGTCAGCTGAAGGCACTCCTCTCACCCCACCCCTGTAGGATTCCTAAACATCTTTGTGGTACACGAATACAGTGAACCAGTAAGATACATCAGCAAGCGTGTAGGACCCTGGGTTGTACACAGGTATAACCAGCAGCTCTTTGGTAATCCAAACACAACTGGCCAGAAATGTACGGACGCCCAGTTCTTGAGGACACAGACCTCAGGACTGAACATTTTCTGTGAGGCCAGACTTTTTTAGAATTGAAGTATTTCGTTCAGGTTGCCCCAGCCATATTGAGGCTTATTAAAAGTTCCTTTGTTCTTGGGTCATCCCAAATTGTGACCAATGGATTCCTATTCAAAACTTAGTAGGGATGAACTCCACACACTTAAATCTTGATTTTCTTCACAAATTTTATTTAATATTTCTGCACACAAATAGAGGGCTATGTTTCATGGCTCCTTGCCACTTCATCAGGCCCACTGTGTTGTAATCTGATACAATACAAAATATCAATTAATAATCACACATTTTCCTCTTTTTTTTTTTTTTTTTTTTTTTTTAAAGAAATACACTATTCAGCAACATTTACTATAACATCACATCACCCAGTGCTCCACAAATGGCAGTTATCTAGAATGGTGTTAAAAATATCCTGTAGCACTTCCTTGCATTTCATTATTCAGATGAAGCCATCAATGAATAGAGCCACTATTATTCCCTGCTAAATCCTTGAACTTTTAAAAGAATAGGGTTGAGGAGCCATTTACATGTGAAATCTAAATGTTGCACCTTAATAACTTTGCAACCGTTTAGCAAGGATTTGCCTGAAATTTGGAAAACACGATCAAGAACTACAGATCTGGGGATCTGCCCACTTTCGTACTGTTGGATATACGGCTGCGAGTTATTAAGCTGATTCAGCACGGCGCTTACGCTTTTGGAATTCTTTGGTCGCCTTCTAGAGGCACAATTTGCATGATCGGTCCAACATCTTCAGGCGATGTGGCTGGGGTCCCGATGTGCCTTTTGAAGATTTTGTGAAAAAATATTAAGCGGTTCAAAGTTACTCAAAAAACAAGTTCCCATTATAAGTCAATGGGAAAAGTTAACAAAAGTTCGACAGTGTCGCAAAGGCAGTTTTACTTTCTCAAAGCGGCCTTTTACTGTCGCAAATCCTCCATTTTGTTTTCAATTGGTCATCAGAAAATGCTTGGCATTTAAATTTGGGACCCTCTAGCAACCCAATTCTTTTGTATTCACCTAGTCGGACCCTGAGGATGCTAGGCATGTCTTTATTTTGGGGTAAAACACCCGAAATATATTTTCAATTTCTGGAAAAAGTACTTTTCACGCTTGCGACAGTGTCAATGAATTTGCAAAAGCTTTCGTAAGTTCGACAATACTTTTCCAGGCTGTGTGAAAATGACAGCAATTCTTTTGGCACCCTGCTGCAAAAAACGGTTTGGTCTTTTAGGCACTAATTTGGAGGAATACAGCCAACATCTCACAGATGTGCCTTTCAGTGTTTCAGTGACAAAATATTACAGGGAGGCAAAGTTACGGCACTCCAAAGTTGACGTTTTTTCCCATATGATAACATTACAGGTCCGCGCATTACAGGAATCCTTGGCGCCCTGCTGCAAAATAACGGTTTGGTCTTTTGGGCTGAAATTTGGAGAGAAGAAAGCCAACACACCACAGGATGTGCATTTTACTGGTTTGGTGAAAAATATTACAGGAGGCGAAAGTTATGGCACTCTGAACTTCTCGTTTTCCCATAGGATAACATACGGCGTTTGCGCCTTTCAGGGCCTGTATCTCGGAAACAGTGCGAGATAAGGACTTTCGTCGGAAAATGCTTAGCCCCTGCTGGAGCTAAGTACAAAAACAACCAGGAAAGTCATAAATCATAGGACTTAAATTTTTTCTCACGTCGTTCGGTTCCTGAGATATAAGCAATTTACTATTCCAACTCCTCCTTTTCTGCTCAGAGACCCATTATTATGCATACATTCTTTGTACTCACTGTCTTTCTCTATGCAGCTTTTGGGGAAAACTAGCCTGTGCGCTTACATTACTATTACCCTTACCGCTTCTGCTTGCGGTTCAGTAACTGTTTCACTTACTGTTCCCGTCTACGGCACCATGTGCGTTACCTTAGCGTTTCCATTTACGCTTGCGTTTGCATTATTTTAGCCATTTCTGTCTACAGTACTGTTCATCTTTCTGTTTTGCTTTGTGTCACCATCGCATTACCATTTGTGTTTGCGGGCACCGTGTTACTATGTGACAAGACATCACGCGGGGAGCCGCTTTTCGTTTACTATTTCTCATTATACTTCTCAAAGAAGGAAATTAGAGGCAAAAATTCTGTTTAATGCATTAGTTAGGGTTGTTCCACAGCGACAAAAGCAAGGAATTAATTGTTAGGGTTGCAAATCCTCTTGGCCCCCGCCCACACCCACCCAGCACCGATCGGGTGCGTTAGGTTGTCGGTCCTAACTCACCCCATTCTCCTATACCTCTGCTTCTTCACATCTGATGGGTGAGAGTTAGTGCCGGCAACCCCAATCGCACCTGGCTGCCGGGTTGGGGTGTGGGCGGAGGTCCAAGGGGGCTTTCAAATCTAACACCGACTTCAGCGCTTTCGTCACAGTGAAACAACCATAACACCGATAACTAGAACTGCCGTGTGTGTGTGTGTGTGTGTGTATATACTAACATACTATTTGCCAGCAGATTAGCCTTATGGTCTATCAAGTCTGCTCGAACCTAGATCCTTAGTTGGGTGCGAGACCCTCCCATCCCTTGTGCTCCAGAAACCCCTATCATCCATTCCCACCCCCTGGGACAGGCCATCATCTGATACATCCACTTTCTGTGTCTGTCCCACCCTCTCTTAAAGCTCTCCACTGTGGATCTCTGAACCAGCTCACCAGGCAGAGCATTCCAAGGGTCCACCACCCTCTCAGTGAAAAACCTCCTCCTCTTTTCCCCTCACCCTTCCACCTTCCAACTTCAAACCATGCCCTCTGGTGATGCCTCCTGCTTTAGTCTAAAGATCCCTCCATGTTTACCCTATTTATTCCTTGAGGTGCCTGAAGACCTCAATCATGTCCCCCGTCTCTCCTCTCCTCCAATGAAAACAGGCAGAGCTCCTCAAGTCTGTCCTCGTAAGTCAAATCCCCTAGCCCTCGTATCATCTTTGTTGCCCTCCTCTGTACCCTCTCCAGGAGCTGTATGTCCTCTTCAAGTGTGGTCTCCAGTACTGTACACAGTACTCAAGGTGTGGTCTAACCAGTCCATTGTACAGTGGCAGAATCACTTCCTTGCTCCTAGAGGTGATCCCCTACGATGCATCCCAACATCCTGTTTGCCTTGCTAGCTGCTCTCCTGCACTGCTCAGTGTTATTCATACATGTATCCACCATGACCCCTAGGTCTTTTCCCTGTTGAGGCTTCCAGCACCTCCCTCCCAGGGTGTACCTGTGTTTAGGGTTTCCTGACCAAGATGCAACACCTTGCACTTGGTGATATTGAAATTTAATTTCCATGTGAGCGCCCAGCTTTCCAGGGTGTCAGGTCCTTGCAGGGCCAACCTCCCCTCTTCTCCTCAACTACTGCTCCCATCTTGGAGTCATCCGTGAAGAGACTCATTTCACACCCTATACCATCCCTGATGTCTGATATGTATGCATTAAACAGGATTGGACCCAGGACCGAGCCCTGTGGTACCCCACTACCAACCTCTGTAGGGTTCGAGAGCTCCCCACAGACCACTACTCTCTGAGTCGTCCAGCTATCCAGTTTTCAATCCATCTGACCATCAAAGGGCCTACTTCTAACCCATCAGTTTCTCCACCAGACCATTGTGGGGACAGAGTCAAGCATGCTGAAGTCCAAGAATAATACATCCACAGGCTTACCCTGTCCAGTTCTGATGTTACCCATTCATAGAACTCCACAAGGTTGGTTTGACATGATCTACCTGGCACAAACCCATGCTGCCGACTATCCAGACCTCCCACCTCCTCCAAGTAAACCCCCAATCGTTCCTTTAGTATACTCTCCATTAATTTTCCCACCACAGAGGTTAAACTGATGGGTCTATAGTTTCCTGGTACTTCCTTCGACCCCCCCTTTATGGATTGGTACCACATGTGCCTCGCCAATCCCAATGTGCCCTCCCTCTCAAGTGACCTGTTGAAAAGCTCCGCCAGGGGTGCAGCCAGTATGTCCGCCAATTCCCATAGTACTCTCGGATGAATGCCATCCGCCCAGGAGATGTGTCTTTCTTTAGGGCCTTGAGGGCAAACCACACCCTTTTGGTGGGGATGGCATCATCCGTCCCTCCACCTTACTGGTCTTTTATCCTTATCCAGATGTGACACCCTGGGTACCTTTCCTCCTTTTGCTCCATTCTGCTGCTCCCCTGATCCCACTCCCTGCCGCTTCTATCCCCTTTGTGCCTTGCTTTGTAGATATCCCATCCCCTCCCTAGTGAACACAGAGGCAAAGTACTCATTAAATACCTCTGCCTGGTCCCTCGCCTCTTCCACCCACCCTCCTTCTGATCTCAATCTGCTGAGATGGCCCTTAGTTTTCTCCGCTCCCCAATGTACCGGAAGAACCCCTTTTCCCTCCATGTATCCCCTGTGCCAGCCGTTGCTCTTTACTGGACTTTGCTCCCCTCACCATCACGGGTGACTTTTCTAGATGCAAGCTGGTACATTTCTTATTCCTATCCTCTTGTTGTTTTATATTTTTGTAAGCCGCCTTCTTTTCTCTGACTGCATATATATATATATATATATATATATATATATATATATATATATATATATATAAAAAAAACACACACTACTCAAACCATATATCCAATATATAGTTCCTCACCTTGTTAAGCAAATGTTACAAAAATACAGCTGTCCATCATGCGTTTGCCTATAAATGTTCAGTAAAACAAAGCATCTTATACTTTACTTTGTAGTAGTGTTTGTTTCACAAATCTTAGTTCCTTAATATTTAATTCCAATACCTTTTAAATTCTTCTTCTTCTTCTACAAAACACCATATTTGCTAGTACAGGTTCCTCTTCCATATCGTGGAAATAGCCACCTTTACTGTATGTAAACATACCATCACTACTGCTACAAATGTAAAACTTTGTTCCATATTCATTACAGAGTTTTTTACTAAAATAAGCCATAATTTCTCATGCATTATAGGGACCCATTGCACTTAAATAGTTACGTGCTTTTACTTGCTTACACTTCAGCTTTAAATCAAGGTTTAAACATAGACTCTTATCTTGAAAAAGGCTTCTTCCCACAAGAAGATTTTAATTTATCATGTAATAGAAACTCCAAGAGCGATGAAACGAACTTGCTTTTAAAATCCACAACTTTCCCATATTTACAATACTATTCAATATTCATGTACATAAAACTGCTTTCTGTACCTTATTTTTAACTTCGCCCTTTAATACCTATTACTTTTTCTGTTTCTTCTCTGCACCTCACATGCTCCTGTAAATAACAATACAGAGAATAATGTGGGGCAACCATATACTAACAAGGCTGTGTTTCCATCGAGGGGTTGAGATGACAGCATATGAACCTTGAGCAAAGCTCGAGAGGGTCCATGCTGTCATCTCAACCCCAAGATGGAAAACTATGCTGAGTTGTGTGTGGTTGGCCATATTTCATTTTTATAGTATATATGGCTTTTTACACTAGCGTGACAGACCCCACTGAAGTGAAAACAACAAAAAAAATCTTGCCATTCCTTTGTTCTACTCACTTATCAGAATCAAATTTACAGACTTTTGAAAGGTAAAAAGGTATGACTTTGGTCTCACTGGGTGGTTAGTAAGTAGCTAGGTGTAGAATAAATAAGAAATTTAAAATTGTATGACCTTTGAACTGTGCATAACAACTGTTGAATGTGCTTAACAAGGATTTTGAGCAGGCCGATTTTTATACATAACAAAGAGTAACCATATACTATAATCAATATATGCAATTGGTTCAGTAGAGCTTACTGACAAAAAGCTTTTTGCAGCTAGTATAGTGCCTTCTTACCTTCCACTGGCTTCTGAAAAGGCTATACTGTGTGTTCCTACTAAGAAGGGAACCGCCATTGCCTGCTGGTGACTTGTCTTTATGCCGCTTTGCTCAGCGGGGGTGATGACGTCACTTAAAGCATGTGACATCTCCCAATGCAGCTGCCAACAATGGTAGCTGATACAAATCACGGAGGATCTTCTGTGGGACACTCTGTAGATGCCTACTGGTAAAAAAAGGCAGCTACTGACCAGAAATGTACTGGCGCCCATTCTTGAGGACACTGAGACCTCATGACTGAACATGTTCTGTGAGGCCAGACTTTTCTGCCATTTCAATCTTTTCAACTACAGTTTGGCATCCAAAATTTGGAGCGTTTAAATTCATGCAGGTATCCCATTATCTTGTGCAGCTACTGGGTCCCCTCCATGGTCCAGAGAAGCTGGTCAAATTTAGGCCAGCTAGTCTCGCAGCTCAGCTCCCCATTCCATCTTTAAATTGTATGCCAACTTTATGTTATTGGGCCCAGGTGCAAGAGGGAGACAACATTTTCCCTGGATCTCAGGGATCAAGACTGGAAGAAGGTCTGGGCCAACTCTATATCAAGCGGGACAGACTCAGCAGTATAGGATACTCAGCTTCGGCCATAATATAGAGTAACTTGGTTACATTGGAGAATAAAGATGCAACGGTATACGGTGTGGCAAGGCAGAAGGACCCTTATTTCACATACTCTGCTCTAGTGAAAAGACACAGTCACTGTGGCTGGATGCGAAAGAACATTTTGATCCCCTGCTGGGTTGGAAGAGGCCTTCACACCTGAGCTGTGTAAGTCTAATTCAGGGAGCATGTTTGGGCCTAGGAAGGGCCACATTGCCTAACCTGCAGCAGTTAAACTTATCTTATGACACTGGTTCGATGGATTCCCACCAGAGCCGAATAGCATAAATAAATCTTATTTGCATTAAATGCGGAGAAAACCATTGTAAGTCTGACATAAATTTAAAGTATATTGCAAGCGTGTGAAAAAATTGTGTACTTTATTGATCTAATGTGATGGGGAACTCATGTAAACTTCATCGTGTACCAATGTTTACTGCTGTTTAAGTGTTTCCTTCCAGGGCATTCCTTGTCTACAGGGACTGTCGGAGGTTCCAGTATTGGGGGCGTTTCTTGGACTCCAGACATGGAAATGTTAGGATCTGCAAACCTCTTGTGGAGGGGTATGGAATGGGTGGGTATATGTCGTCTCAGTTCAGTTTTTTTTTTTTTGGCGTCTGTAGTTCAATAAAGTAAATTCAATTTAAAGGAAACCACGCTTCGCATGGACTTAGGCTTTTTTTTTTAACAAAATTTCTTTACTTTTAAATCTTGTATTTAACCCCCAGCAGTAGTGTGATCTCTAAACTACCACCTCTCCTCACAACCACACAAATAGTTACTGGTACAGTGCTCCTCTTATCCAGCAACCTCTGTACATCCTAAATTTTGGCGAGTAAAAGAGGTGGCAGATACTAGAAGGTGGCACTTAAAGGGAAATGACATTTCTGAAAAATGGGACAGGAGCTCACACTGGCAGTAGCGAGGATGGAGGATAAAAGGGGTGGATAAAGGAGGAAGCACTGTAATTATATAATGGCATGAATAATTCCAGAACTCTTTGGTCAGACTACCACAGAAACAGTGATATTTTCGACAGTAACATCCTGTATCAAGGGCAGGCATCCAGATGACCAAAGAGCAGTAAAGGAAATTCCTCCCTCCGTGTGCAAGTCACCCAAAGCCGACACCTTCACATTCCTCCGCATGAACTTGTTGTGCAGCTGGCTTGTTTCCCCAACACCAGCCACAACCACACACACTGGCAGCAACCTCCTACCCCTCACTGGATTCCCCAAACAGAAAATCTTAACTAAAAGAAAACCATCATTTAAAATGTCATTTTGACCTCCTCCCGTAGCTCAGCTTTCAAAGGAACTGTAGAAACTCCAAGGTAAATAAGGCCATGGGACACGACGGTGCACCTAGGTTGCTGAGAGAACTAAGAAGAATTAGCGGCTCCCCGGCTCACTTTTTAACCTATCATTTGAACTCGTGGAGGTCACACAGGATTGGAAAAGGCCACGGTTATTCCTCTCCACAAAAACGGGACCAAGGACAGTGCAAGCAACTCAGTCCGATAAACCTCACCTCAATTGTGGGCAAAACAATAGAAACCCTTCTTAAGGAGAAGATTACATCCTTTCTCCAGGAAAGCAGGAAATTAAACCCAAAACAGCATGACTTTACCATGGGTAGATCATGCCAAACTAATCGACTTTTTCAACTGGGTAACCAAGACAGTGGATCAGGTGGTGCTGCTGATGTAGTATACCTGGACTTCAGCAAGGCCTTTGACTCGGTCCCACAGAGAGACTAATAAACAAGTTAGACAACATGGGAGTAGGGCAACAAGTGGTAAACTGGATACAGAGCTGCCTTACTGGAAGGACTCAGGCGTAGTAAGTAAACAGCTCCCTAACAAAAGAAATGGAACTAACTGGCGTGCCACAGGGTCGGTCTAGGTCTGATCCTCTAATATTTTTATTAGTGACATACCTGATGGCCTGGAAGGAAAAGTGAGTCTGTTCGAAGCGACACAAAGTTATGTATCTGAGTAGACACTCCAGGTGGAGTGGAAAAGATGAAGGCTGATGTAAGGACTCTGCAATTATGGTCAAAGACACCAATTACATTTAATGCAAAAATGCAAGATCATGCACTTTGGAAGAGGTAAGCCAGGAAAGGAATACTACCTAGGAGGAGTAAAACTGTAATCCACCAAGCAGGAAAGAGATCTGGGGAAAATTATAACAGATGACCTGAAAATGTCCAAGCAATGTGAAAAGCGGCACTACGGGTGAATGGTATGTTGGGCTGCTTAGGAAGTGGATTGCAAGCAGAAAAGAGGTCAGTCTGCCACTCTATAGATGCTGGTAAGGCCGCACCTGGAATACAGCGTACAGTTCTAGAGACAGCACCTTAAAAGAATATCAACAGAGTGGAAACAGTGCAAGGAGAACTACAAATATGATACAAGGTCTGCACAACAAAACATAAGAACAACGTCTGCAAGACTTGAACATGTATTCTCTCAAGCAGCGTAGGAAAGGGGAGACATGATTGAGACTTTCAAGTTTTTAAAGGAATAAACAAGGTGCATGTTCAGGACCTGTTTAGGAGCAAGAGCCCAACAAGAACCAGAGGGCATGACATGAAGCTGGAGGGAGGGGCCCAGATTTAAGGGCAATGCATCAAATTCTTCTTTACTGAGAGGGTGGTCAATGCACGGAATGGCTTTCCACAGGGAGTGGTGGAAGCAAACAGTGGGAACCTTCAAAATGCATGAGACAGGTATGAGGGCAGCCTTAACACTAATTAGCAGTTAAGGGAGGAGGGTAGGCTTAAGGGCAGACTAGATGGGCCATATTGTCCCCTTCTGCTGTCACTTTCTATGTTTCTATGTTAAAGAACCATGCTGGTTCCACAGACCACTTGGCTCATGAAAGAAACCACCCCACTACATATGGCCAGGTTAACAAAGTAAAAAAAAATAAATAAGATTAGATAAATGCTCAAAATCTACCCAGTGCAAAGCAAGGAACTCACCCGATGCCTCCCGAGAACTGGAAGTCTCTGTCCACGCTAGTTTGCTGGGTTCCTCTAAACGTAAATCTACATCAAACAGCACCTTTTCCCAGTCCCAGGGCAGGCAGCAGGACTGAGGGCATTTACTGAAAACCACACACTGACACGGCCGGGGAGGGGCAGATGACTGAATCATGAAGAACACAGTCACGGGACAAAAAGCTCACTACACCACACAACACCATCATCTAGTGGAGATCGAAAACAAACTTTTTTTTTTGTATCTTTCTTCTCCACGGACTCCACAGGGGCTATGAGCCCTCCCTCAGAGGGTTCATCCTCGCCCTACCCTAGCTCATCAGCCCTGAGGTTCCCCACAGATTCCCCTCCACGGCAGGGCATGTGGGTGCCAGCATACCGCCACCCTGGCACGTCAAAACTGGTGGTGGGGTGGCAGATTCGCTGGCCGATCACGCCATCACAGGTCCTGTGGAGCCCTGGGCATTTTTCCATTTCACCCACACCCATGCATCCTGATGTGGCGTGCACACATGGAGGCACGCATACTGCGCCAATGGACACCCCATCTTACCAGCGGCACTGGAACCGCCACGCTTGTCACCGGGACTGCCATCCGGGTGATGGCGGGACTACAGGCAGGCAACCCTCTCACTTCCGGGAGGAGAGCCAATGCTCTATCCTACTCCCACTTCACCCCGTGCTGGCACCCTGGTGAACCAGAGGTAGTTTCAAACCCAGGTCTCCGGCATGGTGTGAGGCAAGGTGTCCAGCGCCTCATCCTCTGCGCTACTAGGCCAAGGAACTTTTTTTTGTTCAACAAGTATGGTTTCACTGTACAAAACCACATAATTTTTTTTTTTTTTTAAATATATAAAAGCGAACCACTGTATAATAGCAATAAGGCACTCCAGGGATGTGTGTTGTTGTGTAATAACATCACTCCTAGTGTGCTGAAGGCATTAGTCCTGCAGCCTCGCTTCAACCACCCAAGGTATGACGTTATTACACAACAACACACACCCTTGTCATGCCTTATTGCTTAGAACTCTCCACCAATAATGTATTTTTGGGTGCTGCACAGGGGTCTGGAGTAATGTGAGGCAAGATGCAGCTGCTTTACGTATAGACCAAAAGTCACATGACATGCTACTGGTTCTGGGCTGTGACCAACAGGGTAGCTGCATCATAGGGTACAATGGCTATCTATCTCAAAAGGACATAAAATTCAATGCAAAAACTATGTTAATACACAAGTTAGGGTTGTGAAAAATAAGGAAATGCAGTACTAGGGTTTTTAGCCCAAACTCTGCCCACCACCATCCACTACCACAGTGAACCACATGGTACTGAATACAATAGCATAACCCAGGTTTCATGCAGTACACATTTAACATTATACATAAGTAACACAGTATGAGAATACCATTACACCCCATGAATAACACTCGCTCCCATGCCCCAGGCCAGTATTCTCAACCATGTGGCTCACAGCAATGTGCGTGACGCCACTGCTGCTGTGAGTAGCCATCAGGGCTAATCACAGAGTCTGCTATGTATGTCTGGCACAATGTGTGTGATGATCCAGCTGCTTTGTGAGTGGCACTAACACACACACACACACACACACACACACACACACACACACACACACAAGCCTGTATCCTAAGCCTTTGTGACTCACAGCATAAAAGGGCAGTGTTCATCATAGGATGTACCTGTATTCATTGCACTGTAATGTTACTAAATATGTATGAGGGCTGCCCAAAGAAAACATGCTGTGCTTCCAGCCCCTGAACCCAGGTTCAGGGTGAACTCTGGAGCTGGCATGCAGGCAGCCAGGCTATGGTAAGGACAATGCCAATGGCAGTGACACCCAGCAGAGGAGGCGGCAAGTTAAGGTGCTGCAGCTGCTCTTGCCCATAGGCCTGAGCTTGCTCTCCCAGCAGGAAATGTGCTACATCCAAGGCCCCCCTCTAATATGCTGTGTGTGCTGCCAGGATATGGGATCAGAAACATGAAGGAAAACCCCTTACACCAATGTAGAGTGAAGGTTTGTGCCCCCCCCACCACTCACCTTCACTGGATCTAGAGCTAGGGGAACCCAAAAGGCCATGCCATGGGGGATAAAGGATGGGGTAAGTACCAAGAGAGGTGGGTGACAGGGCAGAGGGGTAGACCAGATGAGCCAGTTGAAGAAGGAGCATGAACACAAATAATGTTATTAATTTATTTCAGTTCTTTTGATCTGGAAAGGAGGGCCAGACCATAATGCCTATTTTCGGCACTGTCCAGGGATGGGGATGGTATACAGGCGCAAACCAACTTAAAGTGAATCAGGTTAGGCTGTGTGGGGTATATTAGTGAGAAAAAAACATGTATGAAACCCACATTACGCTTTGGCACTCAACTTGGTGAGGTTCACAGGGGTGATGGATGGGGTGGGCAAAGTTAGGGCTAAAAAATAAATAAAACTAACACTGCATTTCCTTTTGTCACTTTATTAATGAAACCTATCTCATGCAGTATTTATTATGTTGATTATGAAAAGCTATATTAAAGGATGATACCAAGACTAAACAAGCATACATCAGATAAAGTCAAATGGACAATGGCCATGTTTGTTTACTGTATCATCAATGGCACTAGGGAAGCCAAGAGACAAGGCTTGGGTACATACCTGGAGAAGGTGGGTGATGGGGGTGGCCACATAGAGGCAAGCCAGTGTAGGAGGAGGAGGATAAACAAATAATGAAAAAGGAAATATGATGCCAAATATGGAGAATATACGAAAAATGTTAATGTGTCTAAAACTTATTTTTCCTGAAGTTTCCCCTGTGACACATGCTCTGGCTGACTTCCTTACATGTAAGGTTTTCTACACTAACTGACAAAATACTAATCTAGAGTACAATGTTTAAGTCCTTACCCGCTAGTCAACAGCCGAGATATAGATATCTGATACTGCTGTTAAGAACCTATAAAGACAGAACATGCACTTCTCCAATCTAACTAGGGACTGCAATTTAAAGCCATGGCTAGCTACTTCACTACAACGTAAACATCTTGTGCAGCTCTGTATGATCACTGAATTTCCATAAATCAACTTAAAACTACCTTTGAGCAACTTGGCCATGTGTCTGCAGACCCCAATAGGGAGGCTGTAGTTTTCAGTTTAAAGGAAGCACAAATTGTATTCTGCTCCTCTAATCCAGCTCACGGAGCACGAAGAGGATGCCATGCAGGATCAGCCAGATAAGTCTGGTCTTGTGCTGTGTGTGTGTGAGGTGTGTGTGTGGGGAGGGGGCAGTTAACTATTGGAAAAGTTTATTTAATTAAAAAAGATAAAATATATATATATATATATACATATATACACACACATATACACACACACACACACACACACACACACACACACACACACACACACACACACACACCATACCAGTGGTGAATAAATTAAGTAAATAAATCATGTTATTTTGGGATATTTATTTTCACTAAGAACACCATTTATTTAATTTAGAACACAATTTATTTCACTTAGAACATGTTATTTCCATTTACAAAACAGCAGGGTAAAATCCAGTTATCTGACTGGCTCTTATTTATGTGTAAAATATGGTTTACATGGTTAAAACAAAAAGGACTGCACAGCAGTGAAGAGTCTGGAACCCAGATCAATGGGCATTTGGAACACTGGCATTTCAGTTAGCTCCCTACAGCCAGAACTGATCTTCCACCACAAACATGGCAGTTAACTTAACACTGTAAAACAACTTCGACTAGGCCTAAAAATAAAACTACCTTTAATAAAAAATAAAAAATAATTAAATGTTGTTTCCTGATTATCGCACTCTCCTTGTATACATGAACAAATCAGAAATAAGTATTGTTTATAGTTTTTCACTACAACCGTTTTCTTGCTGACAGTGAAAAGTCCCCTTCTATCTTTACCTGCTCATCAGGGTACTCTCTTCTTGCCGGTCAGTGAGATAATTGAGTCTCTGGCTGTAACAAAGGCCCTTGTTGTCTGTGTATAGTGTTAGGAGAGAAAAGTACAGTTACCAAAATTTACGGTAACAGATCTTGAGAGGAGCTCTTGCAGCAGGTAATACCATTAGGACTGAAGCCTGCAGGCGCCAGGACCCCACGGAAAACTTGCAACTAGCAGTCTGAGGTAGGGGACCACCCCTGGTCGGCTACACCAGCAGCATCAGACGGTGTATATAGGGCGGTCCCCTACGCCATTTCAGTTCTCCCCAGAGACCCAGCTAGAAACCAAACTGGAGAACCGAGCAGAAGTGCCCACCATGTTCTGGTGACATAAAAACAAAATTACAATCCTGGGGATGGAGGATGGGAAAGCCACCTGATGCAAGAGCTCCTCTCTTGCATAACTGTACTATCTGACTTAGAGGGTGGAGCTCTTGCAGCAGGTAATACCATTAGGAATGAGCCACAAGCAATACCCAAAGATAGACCCAGGTCTGACAGAGTGGTAGGAGAGATGCTCTAAACAGCTGAAGCTGAAAAAAAGGCACTTAAGAGAGTACAGCCTGCAGGACTGCTAGTCCGAAACCTGCTCTCCTTCTGGATGCAATGTCCAGGCTGTAATGCCTGATGAAAGTGTTGATTGCACTCCATGTAGCTGCAGCACAAATATCTGCCGAAGAGACATTTTCACAGGCTGTGAAGGAAGAGGTCATTGCTCTGCTACAGTGGCCCTGACTGTTCCGAAAGTGGTTTATTATGATGCTGGCAGCAGAAAGTAATACACTGCACCAGCCAACAGGCTAGTGACTGTTTGGAAACAGAGCCCTAGCATTCATTTGGCAAATGAGACGAACAACTGGACTGACTATCGGGAGGAGTGGGTCCTGTGGAGGTAATACTGTACCTCACAATCCTGTGAACATCCAAGGTGTCAACAGCGCTTCACCTTGACTGCCAATTCGGATAATAAACCGGAAGGTTAATGTCCTGATTAAGAGTGGCACGGACACCACCGTCGCAAGAACTTGGGGTTCGTGCACAGAAGTCCTGTCCCTGTTGAAAACAATGTACAGTTCCTTACACATCAGGGCCTGGAGCTTGGAAACCCTTCAAGCGGAGGTGATAGCTACAAAAGGTGGGTCTTCCATGAGAGGAAGCAAAGCTACTTGAGGAAGCTGCTGGCTCGAGGGGAAAGTGTGAGTTTCTCCAAGGACAGTAAAGTCCCAAGGAGAAACGATGTCTCTCCTGGGAGGTCTGCTATGTAAGACCCCTCTTAGAAATGTCTTACAGATGTTGAGCTGTGCCAGTGTTCTACTTCCTAAGGGATCATGATATCGTAAACCGCTTTGCGTGTGCTGTAATGGATGAATAGCTCAGTCCTAAGTCCAGGAGGTGACAGAGATATTCTAGCACATGCCTGGCCGGACAACCCAGGGATCTAGGGCACGGGCCGTAGCCAAAGACAGAAGCGTTTCCATTTCAGGCGTGGGAGGCCCTGGTGGAAGGCTTCCTCGCTGCAACCAAGATCTCAGCCACTCTGCTCAACACTCTAGCCTCTCTTCCACTATGATTGCAGGAGCCACGCGTGCAGGTGAAGAGCAGGATGGATGATGTCCCTGCTCTTGTGAGAGCAAGTGGATGGAGAGTGGCAACTGTACTGGGGTTCCAGAGACAGCTGCTGGAGCAATGGATACCAGATCTGGCCGGGGCCATAGAGGGGCCACCAGAATCATTCTGGCCCCTCTGACTGCAACATGAACAGTACTCTCTGAACAAGGGAAAGGAGGGAAGGTGCAGAGACTTCTCTGTCCAAGAGAGGGACAATGCATCTCGCTAGAAAACACCAGGCCCTGGAGTGAGTGAGCAAAGATTTTGCAGTTTGGCGTTGCGAGGGACACAAAGGGTCCAACTCTGAACAGCCCCAGCGACCGAACAGGTAGTCTCGACTTCTTGAAGCAATTCCCACTGTTATTCAGAGAGGTAGAGTGGCTGAGACTGTCACAAGAACATTCTGGACCCTGGCAGATAAACTGGGATGAGATCCAGTGGTGTTCTACTGCCCAATCTCACTCTCATGGCCTCTCTCTGCAAAGGGGTATGAATGAGTCTCCCTTGCTTGCTGATGAAGACCACTAGTGTGCTATCTGCACCAGGAGAGGACCAGTAGAATTGATCTCTGAAAGCAATAAGCAACATTCAGCACAACTCTCATTTCCAGAACATTTATATGCAGAGAGCTCTCTATGGTAGACTAAGACCCTGGGTCCTCTGATCCCCTAGATGAGCCCCCAACGGGAGAGAGAGACATCTGTGGTTAAAGTCTGAAGAGGGGTGGGGTGCCGGAATGGGACCCCTCCGCTAGACTGTCGTGATGGAGTTACCATTCGAGAGAGTGGTATACCGCCGCAGAAATCCAGATTCAAGATCCAGATCATCCACCAACTGGTCCCACTGGACCCCGAGATGCCATTGGAGTGTTCGCACATGCAGTCTGCCTAAGGGTACTGTGGCTATGGCAGCTGCCATATGGCCTAGGAGTTGGAGAACAACCCGGGGGGAAGAGGAGGCCTTCTGGAGCCTGTTGGCCAGATCCCGAGGTGGTCTGCTCTGTCTGGAGCAGGAAAGCTCTCCCTGCTCGGTGTCCAGAATAGCCCCTATGAACTGCAGCCTTTGTTTTGGCCAAGGATGTGATTTGGCCAGTTTACTATGATCCCCAGGGAGGAGGAATATAGATCCCATGTCTCTCGTAAGATGATTAGAAGATCCTCCTCTGACTGAGCAGAGAGGAGTCAATTGTCCAGGTAGGTGCAAGAAGGCCTCTCCTTAGGAGGGCGCCACTACCACCGCTAGCCACTTGGTGAAGACCCTGGGAGCAGATGAAAGCCAAAGGAGAATACCCTGAATTGGTAGTGCTCGGTCCTGAAAGCTGAAGCACAGAAACCTTCTGTGAGACTTCAGGACTTTGATATGCATGTAGCCATCTTGCATATCTAGAGCACAGCCAGTCCCTTTGACGGAGCAAGGAAAGAGCCTTGCCAGAGTGACCATCCGAATCTCTGGTATTTTACCAAGAGTTTGAGCTCGCTTGAATCCAGAATGGGATGAAGGTCTGCCATTTTCTTCAGGACAAGGAAAAAGCGGAGCAAAACCTTTCCCTTCTCGGCCTGTGGGACCCTTTGGATGGTCCTTTTCCTAGGAGCTGTTGGATCTCCAATTCTAGGAAGAGACGTGTGCTGATGGACAACAGACCCGGGGGTGCTGTCTGGCGGGATACAGATGAACTCTACTGTGTACCCTTTTCGAAATGGTGTCCAGCACCCATCGGTCCGGCTGTGATACCAGACCATTCGAGTGGGTAAGCGCAAACCGCCCTCCTACCTTCTCGCTCTGCCTACCTCTGAAGGAGAGAGGGGCAGAGGGAATCAGGCTGAGGGTGGCAGGGACTGGGAGTTTTGGGCTGCTTGGGGCCCTGGGAACCTTGAGGTCAGGGTGACCCCGCCTCTTGAACCCCTGCCCTGTCCTTTACGAAAAGCCAGTGAGGGTTTCTGAGTGGGATTCATCACCGGTGCCACGTTGGCCACTGCTTTCCCGGACTCCTGGAGTTGCCTGATCATGTCTTCAACTTCCGGCCGACAAAACAGGACCCTGAAGGGGAAATCCAGGACCGACTCCTGCAAGTCCACCTGGAGGCCCATGAGCCTAAGCCATGACTGCCACCTCATGCAGACCCCAAAGGCACTGCTCTAGAGGCCATATCTATGGCATCATAACACCACCTCAGGATGTGTTTTCGACGTCTAATCCGGCTGGGCACACGCTAATACTTCTGCTTGAGTTGGAGTCTGGCATACAGTTGACAAGGTTCATTGTCTTCTGCCACAGCGACTGTTGATGGGTAATCATGTGGGCCATGAAGTTCAAGGACCTGATGTTTCCAGTGGCTGAGAAGACTTTTTGGTCCCAACCATCTAACGTTTTAGAGCGGGGTCCGGAGGTTGGGAACTCATATGCTTCGGCTGGGAACCTCTGCCGTGAGCAGTCGTGAGGACCAAAGTTGGCCTTGGCTGTTTGTCTAGAAAAGGTTCGAACCTCAGAGGCTTATAAAGTCTGTCTGCCTTCGAGGGACTGCAGGTAGGGAGGACGTGAGTATGCCAGGTCAGGCGGATCACGTCCTGGAATGGTTCCATGAATGGGGAATAACTAAAGGTTTGGGTTCCTTCTCTCCGAGAACTTGGACAGCGCTGCGCTCTGGATCTAAGTCCTCAGTGTCCCTTGTAAATAGCCTGGATGTGCCTCATGATGTCCAAAAGAGGGGTCATCCAGTGAGGCGGGGAATCTTTAGGTCCGGGGACGGAGGAAAAAATACCCCATCTGAGTAAGGCTCTGATTCAAGCATGCCCTCATCTGAGGAGGACATGAAAGGAGGAGGAAGGAGACTGAGAGGAAGATGTTTCCTTCTCTTACCCTTAGGGTCAGGACATGGGTGCTTACCCTCACCCTCTGAGCCCTGGGATGGGAGGGACCCATGGGTGGGCACAACAGGGCAGCAGTGTCTGGGGGTCTATACAGGAGATCCCCTTTACTGTACTCACCAGGTAGTAAAGAGACTCCCGATGTCTGCTACTGGGACAACTGCAGGGCCTGGCGCTGGGTTTGAGGGGCAGGGCGTCTGGTCTATAGGTGCGGGCATCTGAGGCTCAGGTTCCTTAGGGGCAGGCGTCAGGTCAGGATCCCGGCATCAGTGGGCCGGCGATCGGTGGCGCCTGTCTTGTGGTCCGGCGTCGGTGTGGCCCTGTCAGGCGTCCTGTCCCTCGGAGGAGGGCACGATGGCTGGTCTTCATCCGGCGACCGCTCCGTGTCAGGCATCAGGAGGCGGGACAATGGAGTAGACGACTGGCTAGGCTTGCTGCTGATCTGGGGAGGCGCATCTTAGCTGGTGCAGGAAGGCATCAGCCTGGTGGCCTCTTGCCTTCTTGAGGGTTCTTCTGCGCTTACGTTTGTCCAAGAACCGAGCTTATCCTGAGCCTTGGGACAGGCTTTCCTGGGTCGACCCTGAAGGTTTGAGGGTCAGTAGGCCAGGAAGTGTGGAGTCGATCGCGGCAGACTCGATATTTGCCCTGAAGAAGAGGCGGGGCGGACTTAGGCGTGCGGAAGGTTCGGATGGCCGGGCCAGGGCGAAACAGACCTCCGGACGGTCGAGAAGACAAACCTGCCTAGCTGGTGGTTTAGGAAGACTCAGACCTGGCCACGATCCATATCCTTGTGATGCCCCCCACCGATGACCTGTCTTTCGGTGGGGAATTCTGGAAATAAAGCTAACTCCTGATCCCGCTGCATGGCAGCAGGCATTTTCTCAACAGAAATGTCTTGAGTGTGTTGGCCCTCCTGGAGCGTCTTCTGGTTAAACTTTTGGCAATGTGTGCAAGCGTCGGCAGGCCACATGGCAGTCTTTGGCGGGATCTGCTTCCGCATTACACTTTGATTTCGCCACAGTGAGGAGGCGACTGACATACATGAGGTGATGGTTGAAAATGTTGAACAGTGAAAATACTTCTGTCTTTGATGGCTATCGACTGCTAAGGAAGGTGTCAGAGGAGCGAACTACAGCGAGTTGATGGCGAGAAAAGAACTGAGATGGCATGGTATTACCTGCTGCAAGAGCTCCGTTGAAGTCAGATCATTCTGCCAGTGGAACTGAGCAGAATTTGAATCCATGTATAGAAACATAAAGTTGATGGCAAATAAGGACCAAGGCCCATCAAGTCTGCCCATTTCTCTTTCTACCTTATGAATGTGCCATCGGCCTTTGCTCTGTCAATGGCCTATCTATTCATACTCATCTGTATTGCTCCTTATGCCTATCCATGCCTGTCTGAAGCCCTGCACTGTATTCATATCCACTACTTCCTGATGTAGGCCGTTCCATTCACCCATCACCCTTTCTGTGAGAAAGAACGTCCTCACATTACCCCTTAATCGGCCTCCTCTAATCTCATGCTGTGTCCTCTTGTCCTGCTATTTTTCTTATACTGAAATATATTTGACTCTTTCGCCTTGTTGATGCCCTTAAGGTGTTTGAATGTTTTGATCATATCACCTCTCTCTCTCCCTCCTTTGCTCAAGGGTATACATATTGAGCTCCGTTAATCTGTCCTCATATGTTTTCTGATGCAGTCCCTGTACCATTTTGGTTGCCCTTCTCTGGACTGCCTCAATTTGGTTAATGTCCTTGTGAAGGTGTGGCCTCTAGTACTGCCGCAGTACTCCAGATGGAGTATAACCAGTGTCTTGTAAAGAGTGATTATTACCTCCCTCTTCCAACTTGTGATTCCCTACTAATACACCACAACACCCCCTAGCCATGCCTACTGCTTTATTGATCTGCTTGGACGATTTCAGGTCATCGGTGATGATTATGCCCAAGTCTCTCTCTCTTGTGACTGCCAGCAACTCCCCTCCCAGCCTATAGGTGGCTTCAGGGTTTTTCTTTCCTATGTGCATGATCTTGCACTTCTTTGCGTTAAATCCCATTTGCCACTATTCCGACCATTTTGCTAGTTTATCCAGATCTCTTCTCATTCTGCCCACCACATCTGGATCATCTACTCTGTTGCAGATCTTGGTGTCATCTACAAACAGACAAACCTTACCCTCCAGTCCATCTGCAATGTCACTGATGAAGATATTGAAGAGGACTGGCCCCAGGACTAATCCTGAGGTACCCCACTTGTGACTTGCATCTCTTCTGACTGTATACCGTTTACCACCACTCTGTTTTCTGCCCATCAACCAGTTTGCTACCTAGCTGACCAACTTCTGACCCACCCAGAGCCTACCCAGTATTCCATGGTAAACATTCCTTATAAAATGGCAAGAAAAATCTAGAAATCTCATTGGCCAAGAGAGATCAGCTGGCCGTGCATTAACTCTTTATATATGCAGTTATCCTGGTCCTAAACCACATCACACAATGAGCAAATCAGTCCTCCTACAACCAGAACTATCTTCCATCAATCTCCCTACAACCAGAGCTGATCTTCCACCACAAACATGGCTAATACCCTTATACTGTGAAACCTTCAACTGGGCTCTAAAAATAAACCTACCTTAAATATAAAATAAAAACAAATGAATTAAATGTTGTTTACCAGATCATCACATTCTCCTTATACATAAATTATAAACACTAAGCATTGTTTACAGTTTTCATTATAACTGTTTCCTTGCTAACAGTGAAAAATCCCCCTTCTATCTTTACCTGATCAGGAAATGTCTTCTACTTGCCCTGACAGTTAGAAAATTAGTCTCTGGCTCTAAACAGGCCTTTGTTCTGTGTGTACAGTATGCTAGTAGAGGAACATTCTGCCTGTAAACTGAAATTTGAATCCCTGTATTCGTGATGAACATTCCATTTCTTGAATGTGGGAAACAGAGAAAAAATAACAGAATGAAGAAAGTAAGCAATAATACTATATAAACACAGAGAAAAGGTGGTAAATGGCTAAGCCCTGCCGTTTATCTTTTAGGACAGAGTGAGCAGTTCATGATGCTGTCCGTGAGCATGGCAGTTTTGAACCTCGCTCATGCTTGCAACATCAGGGAACTGAGAAGCCTCTGTTCTGGCTTTCTTTTAGTTTTGTCTAAAGAGTGAGAGAATGAAATAAAGTAAGGGGACAATGTGGCATACTTAGAATGAGAAACCAGCATTTGTGAACTGTTGTGGTTGGCAGGGAATATATGAAGCGTAAGTGGGCAGGAGGCACACACTGTATAACATAGAGGATAATGGCTGGAATCGGGTGATAACCGCTGTAATCACCTCGAGGTGGTTGCTAGGGCAACATGGTAAACCTTGAGGTGCAGCTAAAGGAGGTTTACTGTACTAGCAACCACGGAGTAGTTCAGCGTGGTTATCATAATCCCAACCATCATCTTTTACAGTGTATGGTCCAAAAACACCGTTTACCTTCTATGTGTGAAATTATGGAACACTGGTGCATTCTTTTTGTTATGCCACTGTTTGGAAGTTCCGAGTGTGGTTAACAACTTTTAAAATTCTAAACAGTGCATAACAAAGCTGTGTGACTGCTGATTATGGTGGTTGTAGGCATACCATACTAATATAATGTATGGTAAAGTGCCTGTCTATCACCATATCCTTTGATCACACAACTTTTATTATCACTATTTAGAATTTAAAAGAGATTATTAACACGCAGGCTTTCTAGTATAACAAAAAAGAATGCCAGATATTCCATAGTCTCACATAGAAGGTAAACTGTGTTTTTGACCATACACTATAAAGATGATGGCTGGATGAGTGACAACCACGCTGAAATCACCTCTGTGGTTGCTAGGTCTACAGTAACCCTTGAGCTGCGCTCAAGGTTTACCATGTTGCCCTAGCAACCACTGAGGAGATTACAGCGTGCATATCATCCCGATCCCAGCCATTATCCTCTACTTAATCTAGCACCAAGGCGGAAGGACTATTTTATGTTAAAATCACAGATTCACTTACATTTTCTTATTTAAACATGTGTTTCAAAATAAAAATACTGCTTCTAAAAATAAGGGCCATTTTATAAAGTAATAAGACACTCGAGGTTGTGCATTATGATGGGATAACCGCACTCCTAGGGATGACTGGCCTTTGGCCTCGTGCCTTTCTCGCTGGCCGTATTGTAAAATATGTTTTACACACCTTCGTGCCTTATTGCTTACTTAGGCGCTGAAATCGGACACACAGAACAATAGGCCAGATAAAGAGTTTACAATGGAAAGAAAGGCAGTTTGAAGCTAAAACAAGGTAAAACACCAGTAAAAACACTACAAGCGGTGTGGTATATATCAAATACATAATAGGTTGTAGTGGAATACCACATTATCACCACACATGAGTGGTAATACCTTTATAACTAACTCTTGGCTTTGCCACTCGTGAGTTACTGGTCTTACCATTCACTAGTGGTGATAAATGTGTTATTTCACTGCAACTCATCATAAATTTCATACATCTATATATTTATATTTGTGTGATTTGGGGCCTGGGGGCGGAACAACGTCAGCAGTGGGAGGATTGAGGCGGGTGCACAGCCGAACCAGCCAGCCTGAGTGGCGGGCCCAGCAGGCCACATGGCTGCTGACCTCCAGTAGGGTCATAGGGAGGCTATAGTTCTTATTTAATACCCATAATTCCAAGTGACCCCAAAGCGTGAGTGCCAAGAAGCAGCAGTGTGCCATCTAATTAACATCTGGGTGCACTGGCAGGACATCCAGAGGGAGGGCTGCAGGCCCCGGAGGGTGGGTAAGTGTAAAGGGAGGGCAGGGAATATGCTGTAGGGTGTTGGAAGGGGATTGCAACTGATCCCTATCTAGAGTCATCTTATAAATATGTAGCAGATTAGGGAGTCTTACAGAGAGCAGGAGGGATACTAGCTGGGATGAGCCACAAAAAAAAAAAAAAAATTACTCACCTTAGTAATGTTGTTTTTCTAATGTAGTCTTGCTGTATTCTGACATATGCAGTTAGGTCCTGCCTTTCAACTGCCCGGAGAACAAAGAGTTAAACTTTCCATGGCCAGCATGGAATGTTCACCACGAGCTCGGTTGAAGCCCCTGTCTGCTGCTGTTTAAACTGCAACCGTCAGATCTTTACGGGCAAGACTTACTAGATGTTGTTCTGTGGAAACTGTAAAAATTCTTACTAGCCAACTGGCAAACATATCTATATAAAAAGTTTTTGGTTTCAAAAGGAAGACTCACGTCAGGAAACCCAAAAACAAAACACATCAAAACACCTCCCTCACCCAAACCAAAAGAGGGTAAAAGGACACCCCTAGGGTGCCAACACTGCTCCTGCCCACCCACATCCCAAAATCTAGGTTCTGAGAGGAGGCGGGGAGGGGGTCAGAATACAGCAAGACTCCATTAGAAGAAACAACATTACTAAGGTGAGCAATTTTTTCTTCAAACATGAAGTTTTGCTCTATTCTGATATATGCAGACTACCAAGCAGTACCTCCATGGAGGAGGGACAGAACCTACTTTGAAAACAGGTTCTGAAGTACTGCTGTGTAGAACCGAGCATCACTCCTAGCCTGGATATCCAGAGAGTAATGCTTGGTGAAAGTATGGACTGTTTTCCAGGTGGCTGCTTGACAAATTTCTAAGAGGAATATCGGGCAGCAGCCAGGAAGCAGCTTGTACCTCTAGTGGAATGAGCCCTCAGGCCTGAGGGGTGGAGCTCTACCAGTTTTTCATAGCAGAATTGTACAAGAAACAATCCACCTGGCAACAGATCTCTTAGTGGCAGGTTTGCCTTACCAACTTCTCTATCGTAAGGAACAACTGGAGGGATTCAAACCTGTGACCCTTAGTGCGCTCTATGTAGTAACTAAGGGCTCTTTTAACGTCAAGCTGTGTAGCCTCCTCTCTCCCGAGGAGGAATGGTCAGTGAAGAAAACAGGAGAGATATAGACTGGTTGAGGTGGAAATCTGAAACCACTTTAGGTAAGAACGTTCTGTTAGTTCTAAGGACCACTTTACCTCTATGGAAAGAGATGAAATCAGATTCCACTGACAGGGCTTGCAATTCACTGATACCCTGGTAGAAGTAATGGCTACCAAAAACACAGTTTTCAAGTCAAGTACTTAAGCTCTGCTGAGGACAAAGGCTCAAAGGGAGGTTGCAAAGCTGAGCAATGCAAACATTAAGGTCCCAAGCAGAGCAGGATCCCTAAAGGGGGATGGGTGTGAAGCAATCCCTTGAAAAGTTACAAAATGCAGGATGGGATGATAGAGAGAAGTCTTGCCTACTGACAAGAAAGCAGAAACAGCTGCCAAGTATACTTTAAGGGTAGCTGGTCTGAGGCCTAGGCCATTAAGATGGACCATATAGTCTAGAACGTAGGCAATTCAGCAGAGTCTGGAGAAATATCCTTCTTAGAACACCAAATGCTGAATCTTTCCATTTGGGTTGTAAGTCTTTCTGGTGGAAGGCTTCGAGAAGCCTTAAGATATCCAGAACCCCTTGGGAAAGATGCAGATCTGCAAACTCTAACTCTTCAAGAGCCATGCCTTGAGATTGACAGACTGAAGATTAGGTACCAAATCCTCCCCTGAGAGGATGTCAACAGGTTGTAATTCCTGGGAAGAGACAGGGAAGGTGGACTGCTAGGGACAGCAACAAGGGATACCACGGCTGCCTGGCCCAGTCTGGGGCAATCAGAATCACTTTGCATGGTTGTGACTTTATCCTGACTAACACTTTGAACAGGAGAGTGAAGGGGAAAAGCATACAGAAATTTCCCTTCCAGTTCAGAATCAGAGCATCCAGGGGACTGAGCCCAAGACTGGGGTCTGCAACAAAGAGGAAGTTGGTGATTGTCTGGGGCTGCAGATAGATCCATCTCTGGTGTGCCCCATCTGAGAAAATCACTTTCAAAACTAGAGATCTAGGGCCCATTCAGATGTGGCCCTGGGATATTTTGCTCAGTGCATCTGCTAGAACACTGTCCTTCCCTGGGAAGTGAACTGCTATCAGACAGGTTTGCAGGAATAGGCCAGGGACCACAACTTCATTGCTTCTGTGCACAAGGCCACAGACCGAGTGCCTCCTTGCTTGTTGATGTACCACGTGGTGGTGGTGGTATTTGTTCTGACCTGAACCACCTTGTTCTGTACAGATTTGGAAAAAGCTTGCAGTGCCAGAAACACTGCTCTGAGTTCCAAGAGATTGATGTGAAGCAGAGATTCCTGAGATGACCACAGTCCTTGGGTGGTAAGATCCCCAAATGGGGTCCCCAGCCCAGCAGAGAAGCATCTGTGGTGAGTATCACTGAATGAGACAGTGACAAATGAAACTCCTTGTCTCAAATTGTCTTGATCCTGCCACCACTGCAAGGCTTGGATCAGGGTTCGAGTCACTGGGATTAGCTTGGTAAGGGAATCCTTTCTTTGGGACCAGAAGGCTCTTAAGTGGAACTGAATGTCCCTCATCTGGAATCTGCCTCTGGACCACTGCTGTGGAAGCTGCCATTTGGCCCAGAAGCTGAAGGAAATGCCTTGCTGGTCGAAACACCTGAAGGGTGAATGAAGAGGCCAGTTCCATAAAGCTCCTTGCCCTTTCCAGGAAGGAAGGCTCTTGCCTTTACTGTATCCAGTTCTGCACCTATGAAGGTGAGGAGCTGTACTGGTTCGAGAACTGACGGAAGGTTGAGAAGGAATCCTAAGAGTGAGCGCTTGCTGGGTCACTTGCAGATGTGACTTGACTTGGTCTGGAGACTGACCTACTATGAGCCAGTCATCCAAGTATGGGAAGATGGAGATCTTTTTCTTCTTAAGAAAGCAACTATTACTGCCAGGCACTTTGTGAAACCCTTGGGGCTGATGTTAGACCAAGGGCATTGCTCTGAACGATAGTGGCCTGAGGGCAACTCGAACCTGAGGTACTTTCTGTGGGAGCACCTGATGGGAATGTAAAGTAGGCATCTTTGAGGTCCAGGAGGCTAGTCAGTCCCCTGGCCTTAGAGAGGAAGGATAATTCCAAGTTGCCATTTTGAACTTTGGCTTCAAAGGTGTTTGTTCAGATATCTTAGGTCCAGGATGGGCCGCCATTCTCCTGTCTTTTGGGGGTTAGGAAGTACCTGGGTACAATTCTTTGCCCTTGTGTAGGGTGGGAACCCTCTATAGAGCTCTGAGAGCTAGGAGAGAAGAAACCTCTGTCTCTAGGGCAAGGGTCTCTTGAGAGATTTGCAGGTGGAAAGGATCTGGTTCTCATCTTGGGGAATTTTTTGAAGCTGCGAACCGGTCCCTGGCTTACTACTTCCAGGACCCACTTGTCTGATGTAAGAGACTTCCAGTCCTGGACAAAGTAAGCCAGCCTGCCCCTACTGGTATGGGAGAATCGGCCGGCAGACCCATCAGGGTGTCTGCTTGGCAGGGCTTTAGGCTGAGGGTGGATGCAGGCCTGCTCATTCCCCTTCTGCCTCTCCCTCTAAAGAACCCCTCTGCGAAAGGAAGAACAGGAGGCCTGAGCTTGGTAAAAGGCCTTTGGAAGGCCTGCCCCTGCCCTGGACTGCTACCTTTGAGGAGTTCCTCCTTTCTTTGGCCTGAGCACTCCTGTAAGTGGTCCTGTACTCATCCATCTTTTCATGTAGTTCTCTGTCTGCTCCTAAACAGAGAATTACCAACTACAGGAAAATCCATGGCCTTAGCCTGGGTATCCTGTGAGAGCTAGCCCATCTGAGCCAAGCCATCCTCCAAAGAGCCACAGATGTAGCCATGACTTTTGATGAAACACCACTGGAGTCCACAGCAGCAGCATGAAACTGTATTTTCGATGCCTCAATCCATCTGCAGCCACCTGCTCCAGCTCCTTGGCAAGCTGGTCAGGGGCCTGTTTAGCCAGAGCCAGCACAGTGTCCCACCTGGACTTCTGATATCTGGCTGTATAGGCCATATAGTTAGCCTGCCTGAGTCAAAAGATGCTGCCATGTATTGTTTCTTTGCCATGGCATCAATCTTCCTAGCGTTCTTGTCTGGGGGTGTGATGCCAAGGAATATTTGCCTTATCACAGGCAGCAGCCTGCCGCGACTAACATGGCTGCATTGCTGGAAAAGGAACTCCGTGTCTGAGCACGAGAGAGTGTACCTCTTGTCCATTCGTCTGTCCACAGGAGGTATAGAATTAGGAGACTTAAGAATTTTATGTGTCTGTTTCCCAAAGGTTTGTGGAGGGAACAGACAGTCTCCTAGACTCTCGATGTCCATCATCTCAACATAATCAGGCTCTTCCTGATCCTCTACTGCTTCCTCCACAGGAAGCTGGAGGGTCTCAGCCACTTTGTAAAACATATAGGGTGAAGGGGACTCAGAAAGCCTAGAGGTGAAACACCCGAAGGTCTGTCTGGGGAGATGTCCGGGTCAATAGGCACATCCAGACTCTTCAATCACCATAATCATCCTCATACTCTCCCTCCTACGGTTCATAAAATTCTTCCAAAGTATAATCCGGAACCGAGGAACTGACGAACCGAGCCCCTGCCAGATGGTGCGGTTGGGTCGAACTAAACTAGCGATTGCACAATCCTTATCGCCTTGGCTATCTCATCGGTGGTCGGAGTATGAATTTCTGGGTCCAACCGGATGATTTATCTTTCTCTTTCTTTTCACTGGAACCGACTCCTCAGAATCCATTCTTCTTTTGCCAGTAGTATCATGCCCTGGTCAGAGGGCACTCCTTCTGGTTCGGTCGGAACTGAACCGGCTGCATCCGGATCAGCGGACTTCTCAACCTCCCTTTCCCTCAGCCTACCTAATCTCTTTCCAGGGTAGATTTGAGAAAATTCTTGCAAATTTGGCAGTCTGAATCGAGGTGGTCAAACCCCAGATAACAAACACAGGTGGTGTGGGATCAGCCTTGCAAAGACTTCCCACACACAATGCAGTGCTGGAAACCCAGTGGGCCCGTTTTTTTCCTTGGTTTCTCAGACATAGCCAATCCTATCCAAAAACTTACCCTCTTTTCGGCAATCCGCCAGGCAAGACTGCCCTATCGGTTCCTGACTGTGTCACGGGTCTTGGAAAAACATAATTAAATCCGCTTTTTAGAACCGACACGGACTGGTTACCACACTCTAAAGTAAGCACAAGCTTTTTACTCAAACTGTGATCGGTTCAGCCGAACCGATCCACAATTTACAAGTTCCACACAGAAACAAAACAAAAACCTATCTAGTACTACGGTACCAGACAGAGACTTGAACTGACTAAGCAGTAACAGCAATCAGTAGAAACAGGCCGACCGACACTTCAACCGACTTTTTGAACAAGCAGCAGGAGAAATCTCGGAGGACTGTTCAGTAAGGGAGGAGTAAAGAATCTGACGTTGCAGTTTAAACAGCAGCAGACAGGGCTTCAACCGAGCTCGTGGTGAACATTCCATGCTGGCCATGGAAAGTTTAACTCTTTGTTCTCCGGGGCAGTTGAAAGGCAGGACCTAACTGCATATGTCAGAATACAGCAAGGACTTCATGTTGTTTGAAGGGTATTGCAGGCAAGGAAATGCAGCTGGCCCCTATCAAAGGTCAGCTTACATTCACATTGGGCACTGAAGGGAAAGGTAGGAGAATAAAGGGGATTTAGGGCTGTTGTAGGCATCCCCAATTGGTCTATAAATGAAGGTACATATCTGGTGGTTAAGGGAGGCAGAAGCCGGGAGAATGTGGGGAAAAGGAGCATGTACAGGCACCAGGATTGTGGGAAGAGGGTGGTGTGCTGTAATGGTTGTGAGGTGGCAGTTTTCTGGGGACAATGTGAGTACTTGAGCTGTCCAGTGTGCAAGAGCCTGGAACATCTAAGGGCAGAATTAAGGCAACTCGGATGGGAGCCGGAAGGATGGAGTAGACAGTAAGAGGAGCAGGAGAGGGAAAGACAGATGGTGTATGTCCAGGGAAGTGAGGTCAGAAGGCAGGGGAAGAGGATAGGGAGGATTACCCAGGATCTGAGGGTACCCCTAACTCGGAGGGCCAGGAGCCCAGAGATGGGAATGGCAAATGGTAGGGGAGAGGTGGCTCTGCAAGGGTTGCAACAGGAGGGAAGAATTCAAAGGGTGCCTTTAAAGAACAGATTGCACACACTGTCTGAAAGTGAGGAGGGAGAACAAGAGGTGGGGAGAGGGATCAGGTTAAGACAGTGGGTCGGGAAGTAGGACAGGAGAGGAGGAGAACCAGACTGGGCAGTCAAGGTGGAAAGGGAATATGGACAATACAGTAGTGGAAGGGAGGGTAGGTTGACAGGAGGAAGGGTAAGCATACTGTGTGTGCTGGTGGCTAGAAAGGGAAGGATATGGAGGAGGATGAGAAAACAGAGGGGCAAGCAGAGGTTGTGGAGGTGTCAGGCAAGCAGGGCTTGGGGGAGAGTAAGGGCAGGATGTTAACCAGAGAAAAGTGAGAGCAGTTAAGTAGGAGAGAGCTCATATTGCAGTCAAGAAGGATGGAGCCGACTGTCACGCTACGTGACAGCGATTGCCTGGCACACTGGCGACCCGGGTTCACACCTGAGCCCAGGCGTCTGGAGTGGAGAGAGCCGGCAGAGGGCGCTCAAGGCGTCCCTTGGATGCTCTCCTCCTGGGGATGGTGGTGGATGCCCCGACCTTCAGTGACTCCTTGTGGCCGGACTCTGCCTTGCATTTACGGCGTGTGACCACCGCTGCATGCGTATGCATCAAGGACATCGTAACATGCATCCAGCAGGGCCAGGGAACCAGAACAGGAAAATGGCCACCTGTGCTGGCCAGATAACGCGGCCCACCTCCCTGACCGTGAAGTCGGGAAGCCCGAAGTGCACCCCGGCCACCAGTCCAAGATGCGAGGGGGTACCAAATGGTACCTCGATCTCCACTCCTGGATTCCTCCTACGGGTAGGGGAGCCCCTGGCAAGATTCAGGGTGACAGGGAGGACCTGCTGAAGGTAGCCAAATCACTGGCATTCTCAGAGGTGTTGCCAGTACCCAGAACCAGCACGTCAGGAAAAAGCAGATAAAGGAATTCAATCACTGGCTGAAGGAATGGTGCAAAGACAAATGAATACGACTGCATTTTATAACTTTAACCCCTCTGTTTATCACCCCTCCTCGGAACTCTCTCAGGCCTCTTCTCTCTGCTCGCTCTACCACCCACAGTGTTCCCTGCCATCTTCAAGGACGTTCACGAATCCTCTCCTGGCCTGGGCTGCTATCGACCCTGGGAGACCGAAGGGCAGCGCAGAGAACCAGCACACGCCAGTGGCACTGGAAGGCCTTCACCTATCCGGTTGGGAGGGTTTTTCTTTATGTAGTCCCCAGAGCCCTTTCCCCTACCCATCCCCTTAGTGCATGGTGCATTCCTGATGCTGCGGCACACCGGCAACCCTGCCTGCGCCAGCCACGCTGTGTACATGCAGTCCAGCACTTCTGCAATGCCCTCGGTCTCCACCAGGGGCCTGGAGTACCTGATTGTCCCATGCCCTCTCCCGGAGAGAGAGCCAGCAGGCATCCTCAATCCTCTCCTCCTCAGCCGACTCGCGCCCGAACCCAGGTCGCTGGTATGGCGCAAGGTGTGGCGCCCAGCGCTCAACCCTCGGCGCCACCGGGCTGAACCCTGGTAAGACTGTATTAGGCTTGGGGGAGAAACCTGGTCAAATAAATACTTTTGTACCAGACAGACTGCACCTCAGTAGGGAGGGCTCAAGGGTCCTCAGGGACAAACCAAAGGGAAAGTGCATAAATAACCCATAAATTTAAAGGAGAACTCCTGGTATACATAAAGCAGCCACTGCTGCACAGATCAGAGACTTCAGTACCCCAAACCCACCTGCAGTGCAATCTTCATTCATGTGTATCCATACCGAACTCTGGTAAAATCCATCAATACTCTCATAGCAGGCAGTTATCTGTCATGCCCCGAGATCACACTGCACAGGCGTAACAACACATTAAGATGTGCCACTGCCTCTTCCTGTATTGTGCTCTAGTGCAGAGATTTAATCATCATATCTCCTATGTTCTGTGCAGTTTCAAAGACTGTGCCTTAATACCATGTGTACACATCCCATACACACAGCATTTAGGCAAAGTCTTTGAAAATAGAGCAGGCACAGGAGATATGGAGATTATAAAACATCAGCACACAGGGCACAATACAGAAAGGGCGGTGGTGCGCCACATGATATCACACTGTTACGCCTCATGCAATGCAGTCCGGGGGGTAGGCATGGCAGACCATGCCTGCCTTCTAAGACATTTTACGAGGGATCAGGTATGGACACAAACAAATGAAGACCGTGCCTGCAGGGGACTGGGGTACTGAGCAAGCACAGCCAGTAGTGGACGTTTATGTACACCAGGAGTGGTCCTTAATTTAAACTGGGGCGCGCAGTGGGCCCAGAGACTCGGAAGGAGAAGGTCGCAGACCTCCCTCTCTACTAGTGGAGGGACTGGAGGGTGGAGGTGGAGGGGCAGCGAGGATTTGCAGTGGGGCAGGAGCCTCAAGCAATGGGAAGAAATGAGAAAGGCACAAGGCGGGAAGGAAGAAGGCTCAGACTCTAGGTGGAAGGTCCGTGAGCACACGGAGTCTTGGAAACAAGATGAATGACCTGCTGGCGTTGTTGGCAGAGAGAATGGAATATCATGGCTATCACAGAGACATGAGCCACCAAACCATGACTGGAACTCTCGATCCCTAGGTATAAATTACACAAGAGGCAAAGATGCGTGTGTGTGTGTGTGTGTGTGTGTGTGTGTGTGTGTGTGTGTGTATGTGTGGGGTTACATCAGGAAGTTATACGTGTACAAGGGAGAAGTCAGAAGAGGGAGGGCAGAAGCAATGTGGATTCAGGAAGGTGAGGTTGGGGTCATTTATAGATCACTTAACTAGGAGGAGGAAAGAGACAGGGAATTGAACACGCAAATACTGACTGCTGCAGGGAAGGGAGAAGTGGTAATGATAGGAGACTTCAGCCTGCCCAAGGTGGACTAGAGGGTAACAACCACGACCTGTGCCAGGAGTCAGGGGACCCCAGATGTGCTGCGCAAGTGGGTTCCTAACTCAGGCATCTCTGAACCCACCAGGGAGGGCAATCCTTGATCTGGTGCTGACGAATGGGGAGCAATATTCAAGATATAATGGTCGAGGACCTTAGGTGGAAGTGACTATCGCACAGTGTAGTTCTGGTTTAACATGAGCAGGGAAAAGTCACCCATTAGAACTAACATTCCAGATTTTAGGAAGGTAGATTTCAGAAAGATGGGCGAGTTGCCAAGGAGTCACCTGGCAAGCAACCAAGTGAATATGGGGTGGACCAAAATGGTCCATCATCAAGGAGGAATAACAGTTGCCATAGGGGAAGTGCATTAGGCTCAAGGTGAAAACTTAAGAGCCAAAGCACCAGGCTGGTTTAGCACAGATGTCACCCAGGCAGTAAAGGACAAGAGGTCAGCCTACAAGAAATTCAGGAAGATCAGGAGAGAGAGAGGCAGGAAGATTACCTGAAGATGGCAGCGCAGCAGGCAAGTTAGTCCAACAGGCTAAATCTTGGAGAAGGAACTACAGCTAGCTAAAGGGAATTAAAAAGGGAGAGAAGGCCTTTTTCGTCATATTAGTGAGAAAAGTGACAAGAAAGATAGGATTGTTAGGTTCAGGAAAGGGATGGGTGGGTGGAGGAGAATGGGGCAATGCAGAGGTACTGAACAAGTACTTCTGTTCTGTCTTCACCAGGGAGAAAGATGGACCAGTGGCACGGTGGGGGGGCATAGATGTAGCAACAGAGGTGGACAGGGTGAGGAAAGGGCTACTAACATTGAAGGTGAGTGAACAAACCCCAAGCCTAGATTGCATACACCTCAAGGGTGTTGAGGAACCGGCAGACAAGCTTGGAAATCCATTGGCTGGTCTGTTCTATAGTTTGTTGGAGCCAGGCATGGTGCCACAGGACTGGAAGACGGTACATGTAGTGCCCTTCCACAACAGCGGTTCCAGAAATGACCCAGGTACAGACCAGTCAGTCTGACCTCAATCGTAGTGCAAGCTCATGGAGACCACACTTGAGGAGAACTGGTAGAGAATCTAGATAAATATGGTCTTCAGGATGCAAGGCAGCATGGGTTTATGGAGGAGGTTGTGTCAAATGAATGACGGACTTCTTTGATAGAGGTCACTAAAACAGTGGACAGGGGCAAAGCAGTGGACATCCTTTACCTGGACTTAAGCAAGGTCTTTGACTCTGTACCCCACAAGAGGTTGATGGAAGTTGGCAGAGTTTGGAGTTGGAGAAAAACTGACCAGATGGCTGGAAAACTGGCTGAGGCACAGGACCCAGAGAGTGGTGGTGGAGGGTGAACTATCTAGCAGCAGAGAGGTCACCAGTGGGGTCCTACAGGGATCAGTACTCTGACCAGTGCTGTTTAATGTCTCCATCAGTGATACTGGTAATGGCATTAAACAAGAACTACAGAGCAGAGGTGAAGCCCGTCTGTTGCACAGATCAGAGCTTCACCTCACAGAACCACCCCCCACCCGCAGGCACCATATTACATTAAGTTTTTGTACCTGAATGCTTGTAAAAGTATCTCAACCTCTAGTGCAGCCGGCATGTTTAAATATGGCACTCCTTACCACCACCACCCCGCGACTGCACTGCAAACAGCGCAATATAATGATGAGCATTGGTGCCTTATGTATGGAGATTCAATAATCTCCATATCTCCCACGCCCAGCGTTATTTTTATTAAAATTTGCCTAAATGCCATGTATATGCCTGGAGACACATGGCATTTAGGAAAATTCTGTAAAAAAGGATAGAGTGGGGCCAGAGATACAGAGATTATTAAATCTCCGCATACAAAGGGGCAGTCAGTGGCTCAGTAGGTAGCACACTCGCCTCTGAGGCCAGGAGATCAGAGGGCTGTGGGGTTCAGTTCCCACATCTGGCACTTGGGTTAATATCCAGTACTGAGTCTGTCGGATGAGATGTTAAACCGAGGTCCCATCTGCCTGGATTGGTGGTAGTTCAGGTGGATGTTAAAAATCCCATGGCACTTATCGAAAGAGTAGGGAATTTCCTCAGTGTCCTGGCCAAATTTCCCTCATTCACTATAAAATATCACCAACAGCTTAATCTGGTTCAAAGTCAGTTGGCATTCATCTGTATCCCTCCTCGGTCGTGCCTGAAAATAGGCAGGATTTGTCTAGTGCACTTACCCGGTCAACAAATAATAAATAAATAAGGAAGGGCAGTACCACATCGTCATATATCAGGGTGTTTGCAGTGTAATCAGGGGTGTGAGAGGAACACCATATTTAAACATGCCAGCTGCACCAGAGGATGAGTCACTTTTACAAGCATTCAGGTACAAAAACTCCTAATGTAATATGGTGCCTGCAGGAGTGATCAATGAGGTGAAGCCCGATCCGTGCAGTTGTCAGGGCTTTACCTCTGCCCGTAGATCTCCTTTAAGGGCAAACTTTGCCTATTTCCAGATGACACCAAGCTCCATAGAGAGTGGACACAGTGGAAGGGATACAAGACCTCAAGGAGAAAAGAGAGAGGTGGTCCAGGATTTGGCAGCTTTGTTTCAATGCAGAGTTATGCACACTGGAACCAAGAACCCCAGGACTGAGTACAGCCTGGGGTCAGGGTATCTGCATCAGAAGAGGAGTAGAATCTGGGAGTAATCCTTAGTGACCTGAAGCACTCCATTCAGTGCAGCAAAGTAGCAATAGATAAAATGTTGGGCTGCACTGCCGAGCGGATCAGCAACAGGCGAGAAGCAGTAATACTGCCTTGTACAGGTCATTAATAAGGCCACATCTGGAATACAGAACATGGTACTGGTGCCCACACCTTAAAAAAAAAGACATAACTTGCTGGAGACCTTCCAAGGAGGGCAACCAAAGGTGATCAAGGGCCAGCAGGGTACAGCCTACAAGGGAGGCTGGAGGCCGGAACATGAACCTCACTAAGGAGAGGGAGAGAGGAACATGACTGAGACCTTTAAGTATTTATGAGGAATAAATAGGATGGGTCTCGTTAAGCTCAGAGAACCAAACCACAAAAGGGCACAGTCTCAAGCTGGGGTTAGAGAAGAGAAGTTGAGAGGCATTTTTGATGGAGAGGGTGGTGGCAGGTTGGAATCGCTTCTGAAGGAGGTGGTTTCGATGAACGCGATAGGCAGCTTCAAAAGGGGCTGAGATAGAATTAAGGAGAAAATGAGGGTCAAGGGAGGGCAGACAGAGGGGAAATGGCGGGGGCAGGGTCACTAATTTAAACTAAGGACCCTAAATACTTAACAGACTAGACAGACCAAAATGGCCTTTATTCTGCTGGCTTCTTCGTATGCTCAGTAATTTTAGGAATAGGATGTTTCAGCTGTTAAGTTTAATTTTAATCCTCACAATGTATAATAAAAGAGAACTGATTATATACCTACATTTTCTTCAAGGATGACTGCCTTCTTCCAGTATTCAGCCACTGTACTATGAGTTATGGACACATTTCAACTACGACTTCTTCCATTCAAGGGAATATAGATGGCACTGCTTCTAAACTCAGTGAGAGCACCTGTCCTATTGTATAACCAACCTGGAAGACATTCTAAATTCCTCTTGACAGTAAAAGTGTTTTGCATTAAAAGGGCAAAGAACAAGATGGCTGACACCAGCAACCTCTGCTTCAGGCTTCTGCCCAGCTACTAAGTTTTTAAACTGCACCAACACACCTCCCACCAGCCCCAAGGCTGGCACATTTCAGGATAAATGTGTGTTTTATATCCCTTTGTTTTCTTACTGTGCATTCTGTAATTCTGTAGTGTGAATATTAAATATTTATATATGTATTATTCTCTGTGATTCCATAGTGCTTTATGGTACAGGTGCTATCCATTTCTATTGGGCAATTTGGCGGCCACTATCAAAGGGCACGACTACTGAGCATATAAAAGAAACCTATGTCTGAAACCGAGCAAGTGAGAGGTTCCTAGGAGTGACATCAGGGCTTGTTATGTAGTCAAATTAAGGCCTTACAGGGCATGAGCAATTGTCAGTGGTGGAACGAAAACCACACTAAGACACTAATAGTCAGCCAGGTGGTGGCAGCATTTAACTATTGACATCTGACAAGTCAGTGACAGCGAAGAAGAAGCTATTCGATCACCAACATCACAGTGTGAGGAAAGTTCTTTGAAGGGTCCATTCAATGAAATGCACAATTTTTTTTTTTAGCATCTAGACTATTGTCCAGGATGTCAAAAAGGTTCAGAAAACAAATATATAGAGAATAATGCCTGAACATGTGTGTGATATGAGGTTTCCTTTACACACCCCAGGTGCATGATAAGGCCATAAACCTCGAGAGTGAAGCTGAGAGGTTTATGAGCTCATCACTACAGGGCTGTGTAAAATATCTTAATCACACACCTGATTAGACTTTTTTTTTTTGGCTATACCTACTGCTACGATTTTTTGTTCAGGAAAAGTGCACTAAAATAGGTATGTTTTCTATATGCAGGTATTGAACGTAAAATGAGTGGCATGAACTATTTATGTACATTTTATTTTCTTATGTACTGTTTATCTACTAACCATATGTGGGGGCTTTTGAAGACCGTTGTGTATTTGCTAGTTTTTTTTTTTTTTACAGGGACTTTTTCCATTTGTAAGAAAATATAACTGAAAATAGGGGTTTACTCTGAATTCATAGAAAGTTAAGGTTGAAGGAACTCTGGGCATATTTGGATTTACCAACTTTAAAACTGTGGGTAATGTAATACAGTTTAAGTTGTATACTAAACAATTTCTTTATGTTTGTTTTTTGCTGTGGTATTTTTCTCTTGTCCTGGCTGGCACTCTCAGTACCATTGGCTGTCCCCAGTGCCGTCCCCAAGGATCAGACCCTCCCTTATGCTCTCATGACTTATCTTTCGTTGGCAGCGTGGTGGGAACATCTTAACCCAATCGAAATGGATCCAGCCAGGGAGGTGCCTTCTCAGGGGCGTCCTTGGACACACCGTCATGCTGCGACCAGGGCCTTTTCCATTTTCTTCCTGTGGTGAGGCGTGCAATGACACCCCACGGACAGAGTCTGCGCACACCTGCATGCGCTCCTCAGCGTCTGCCCATCTCCTCCCCTTTCTGTAGTGTCGTGCTGCCCCCAGGAGCCACTAGGGCCATGTCCTTTGGCACCCCCAAGAGAAGGAGAGCAGTCCGTCGGATGCTCAATCCTGCTCCTTCCCTGCCCGATCCTCCGGTGGCCTGTGTTCATTCCTGAACAAGAAGTCGCCCGGCGTACAGCACGAGCAAGGCGTCCAGCACCTCAGTGCCACCGGGCCAGCCATTTTTCTATGGTTTCAGAAATCCCAGGGTTTGATAGAATCTCCTAAAGGTGTAGATTGTAAGCTCGATTTTCTGTGTTTTAATTTGATGCTGTCGAGTTTTGCTCTATTTTTATATTTTATGTTATTGAAATGAAAATTCAATAAATATGAGATACAAAACAAAATGAAAAAGTGGGGCGTGGCTTGCTGCCTAGCTGATCGGTCACAATCTAGGAGGGCTCCCAGATGACATCTGATATTTGTTTAAAAATCAACTTTAAAAGTTACTTGTGTGTATTGCAGCTTCTGTCGTTGGCTCTGGATAGTTTGAAGATTAAATCCTGCACTTTTCATCGCCATGGGTGAAAAACAGGGGAGCAAAAAGCAAACTGCTGCTTGCAGCAGAGGGCCTTGTAAAACCCTGACTCGCCTGCAACTTCATGAATGCTTGGAGCAGGGATCGGAAGCCGTTGGGCCTGACGCTGGAATCTCTCCAGCAAGAAGTGAATACCCTGACAAAAACTGTGCATCAAATTGATAAAAAGATGGATGGGTACAAGGAAAGGATGGTAAATGTTGAGCAGAAAGTAGGCGCTGTAGTGGCAGTGGCAAATACCTCGGAGCGGTCGGCAGAGCGAGCTCAGGCAACAGCGGCAACATGCATCAAAGAACAGGCCCTTCTAAAATCCCGTCTGTAACATCTGGAAAATATCACTCGTTCTACTAACATCCAAATTATTGGACTACAGAGGGTCTAGAGGGGGTATCTGCTCTCCTTTATTGTTGCATGGGTACTGGAAACTTTAGATCTTAACATTCAGACTCAAGTGACTCGTGCTTACAGAGTCAATTTGCAAAGGTGGGTGGCCCTCCGAAGCTCAGAGAACAGTTATGTTAGTCACAGTGTCCATGGCTGCAAGGGACAACATCCTGAAGGCTGCTAGGAGAAAGAGGGTAATGATGGATGGGGTCAAGGTGCTTCTATTTCCAGACTTATCGTACTCAACTCACATAAAGCGCAAGAGCCTCTGACGCCAGTTTGCTGCAGGTTGAGGGAGCTTGATGTTCTGAACATCATGATGATGCCAGCACACCTACATGTAACAGTTGGCAGGAAAGCTTACATTTATACAGATCCTAAGGAAGCAGTTAAATTGCTGGACAAACTGGAAGCAGAGAGAGAGCTGCAAGAGAGGAGATTATCTTCAGAACCAGAGATGGGGACACTTGAATATTTTATTTTACAAGTCCGTTTTTGTTATCCACTGGAAAAGTGCTGAGAGAGACATTCATAAGGGACTTAATCCTGCTTGTTTCTTAAAGAGGATTCTCAACTTAAAGTTTCAATCAATCACTTTTCGATTAAATCTCTACTTTGCATGCCAGTGGGGCAATGTATAATAGACTTACACATTTATATGTTGGATAATATACTTTAAATGTCTAATATTTTGATATCACATGTCTGAAAGTAAATACTTGTATATACGTTCCTTTCTGGGTTTGGAATGAATCTCAGGCTAAGAAAGTATCTGGATGTTAAGGAGCTATACTGAGTGTATGGAGTTCTGTTTCATTAATGAACATACATATATAGGCCAATGTGGCCAGTTTTTCCACCTTTTTAAATGATCGATGTTGAGCTAGTCAAGTTAAAGCATTGGCAGCGTTGCCTTAAGTGTTGATATTAAGGATTTATTCCAACATAAATAGGCTATACCCTCATATCTTGTATCAAATGTAGTACAGTCTCATCAACCTGTATATCACCAATGTAAGATGGAAATATGATGTATGACTATACTCAGAATGTTTGTGTACAATATACTGTCATAAAACCTACAAGTAAAAAAAAAAAAAAAAAAACGAAAAAGTGCACACAGAACACAAAGATTGCTTTTTTTTGCACCTACGCCATCCCGACCATTTACTTCTTCAGGCTGCTCAGTGTTAAACCCACCCACCAGGCCATCCCCATCGTCATGGTCCCTATCCCTATTTCTTGTGTCCGGCAGACCCAGTCGATCCTGCTCTCTCCCCTCCCAGGGCAAAGGAGGAGAGAGGATTCCACTGCTTTGACCAGGAATGTGGGGCTGAGGATCGGAGGGGTCTGTGAGGCTGCATATGCAAAGGAATATGGCAGCAGTCATCTGGATGCCTGATTTTCCTCTTTTCTGAGGCCCCTCCACCTCCCACAATGGTACGGGCTGCAGAGGAGCCCTGGGGTGCGGAACACCGTGGCAGCATGCTGAGGCTCACGCTGCCTAGAATGCTACCACCAGCCACCTCCAGGAGCACTTGTCGCATGGTCCAATATGTCCCCTGAGGGACACTAACTCCCTCATTGCCAGTCTCCGGCTCAGGACACAAACCGGGTCACCAGCATACTACAGCAATGCCAGATTGCTCCATGCCGCAGATGCGGCTGACTGCAGTCTTTTAACATTTTAATGCGAAAACTGCCAAGTTACGTGGACGCTGCCTACACAGGCTAACTGGAAGAGAATGTGGCAGTAAGGGTTTTCAGTCTGTCACGGGCTTGTGACGGTTGCTTCCAGCTGCGGAACTTGCGAACAGTGGAGCATGAGCTTTCAAAGGCCATAATAACCTGTTTCGCGTTTGCAGGTGGCACAGACGGAACATCACGGTTGCAGATGGGGCGACTTTACTGCCAGCGGGTTTAACGTCACATGGTTAAATAGTCAACAGGCAAACAGTTGCAGCTGATAGGTCGCGGCGACCATAGCAGACTTCACCGTAGTGCGACATTTAGTTCTGCTGGATACTGCTTGAATATTGGTACATAACCTGCTTTGTACTGTAACTTAATATTTTAAAAGTACTAACTTCACATTGTTTTCTTACTCAACCATCATTCGTTGCAAGGTTGCCCTTGAGCTCTGCAGTGGATGGGGGAAGAGGGGTTAACCTGGACATATCTGTTAAAAGTAAAGCAAATGCACTCCCTATAATTCCCCAGGACGGAATGAGGGCTTCTGAGAACAGAAGGAGGTTCAACATGCTGTGTGTGGAACCGCAGGGGTGGTGAGAGGGTCAGAATGACAAAACTGGATGTCCAGATGACAGCTGTACTCCAGGGCACAGTACCATAGTTACATGAGCAGGTGGCGTTAGGGCTCAGAAGCAACCAGATATGGGGCGATGTATCTAGTGAGTCGCACCAGATATGGGGCGATGTTCTAGTGAGTCAAGTAGATTTTAAATCTCTCCCTTTGCTGTACTGAATTAAAGTACTGCTGACACTATTAAACTTTGGTGGAATAGGGGCAGCATTTTGTCGTGCTAGGAAAGTGTCATGAACAATTCATCCGAATATAACTGGACAAGTAGCATTTTCTGTTTCTTTTTCTCCCCGCAACATTATGTGCTCTACATTTTCACCACAACTCTATGTCTGGGGATGAAATGGCCATGCACACTGCAGGTTATTATGGTTTTTGAAACTACTCCAAAACAATGTTATAACGGGGTCACTTGTAATTATATGAATATACTGTATGAAAAAATTACTCACCTTAGTAATCTTGTTTCTTCCAATGTATTCTTCCATATTCATAATGCTCTGCAGTTAGCCTGCTCAGCAGAACTGCCGGAGAATGGAACTTTATACTAATGATGAAATCATTGGCACATGACAATATTCAAACTGCTGCCCTCATCTGCTGCACATTCTGTCAACGTCTCAGATTTCTAGGAAGCCCACAAGGCAACCTAAGTGACTCAAGCTAAAAACTGCTTGATACAGATAGCTATGTACTACCATTACCCCTACCCTGATACTAATGATTGAGGTATCAGACCTACCTGAAACACCCAGAATCACCTGGAAAAAGAAAGGTAAGTAAGAAAGCAACCTCACAGGATTAAAATAAGTGTGCCTGTGCTTGGGACTGTCAAATAAGACCATTCAGAGGCTCTGGTTCTGGAAAGGAGGCAGGAGGAGAGTTATGAATATGGAAGAATACATTGGAAGAAACAAGATTACTAAGGCTAGTCATTTTTCTTCTAACCTCATGTATTCTTCTCATATTCATAACTCTCTGCAGACTTCAAAGCAGTACCTTTGAGGTGGGCAGAGAACCTACTTAGGAAAGAGACTGTGCAGGACTGCTGTGCTAAACCTGCCATCACTTCTGGACTGCAAGTCCAAACTATAATGTTTAGTAAAGGTGGGAACTGACCTCCAGGTAGCTGCTTTATAGATCTCCAATAAGGGATATCTCTAGAAGCTGCTATAGAAGCAGCTGTGCCCCTAGTGGAGTGGGCCCTGAGGCCTGCTGGGGCCTGTTTTCCAGATTTTGTGCAACAAAACTGAAAGCATTGAACTATCCAGCGAGAAACCATCTCAGAGACTGGAGTGCCCTTTCCCACATCCCCATAAGTGAGAAAAAGTTGCTGTTTATCAGCTCTGTGATCTTTGGTGTGAGTTAGATAATAACTCAATGCTCTTTTAACATCCAGACTGTGGAGCCTGCGCTCTCTGAACTGGCATGTTCTGTGAAGAAGACTGACAGTGTCATGGACTGATTCATGGAAATCAGAAACCACCTTAGGGAGAAACCTTCTGTTAGTACAAAGTACTACTTTATCATTATGAAAAGATAAATAATCTTTTCCACACACAATGCTTGCAACTCACTTATTCTTCTAGCAGAAGTGACTGCTACCAAAAACACAGCTTTCCATGTGACATATTGCAAATGTGCCGAGACACATGGCTCAAATGGAGGTTTCATAGCGAGCAATGCAAATATTCAGATCCCATACTGGGACCGGTTCTTTAATAGGAGGATGTAAGTGTGCTAATCCTTTAAAGAATTTTTGAAAATAGGGTTAGATGCAAGGAAACAGTTTTCCTGCTGAGATAAAAGCTGAAATTGATGCCAAGTGCACATTCAGGGATGTATGTTTGAGGCCTTGAGAGTGCAGTTCAGCAAGATATTCCAGTAATAGTGGAAATCGCTGCCACAGAAGGAGAAATATGTTTGGCATCACACCAGACAGAAAACCTTTTCCATTTTGCATTATAAGTTTTCTTAGTAGAAGGTTTTCTATATCCTTTTAGGCTATCCAGAACAGCCTGGGAAAGCTGCAAATTTCCAGACTCTAAGTCCTCAAGAGCCAGGCCTTGAGTCTGAGAGGACCTGAGGTCTGGATACAGGATCTTCCCTTGGTGGAAGTTAATAGGTTGTGCCTCCTGGGTAGGAGGATAGGTGTGGATACTGACATTGACAGCAGCAGGAGGGGATACCATGACTGTCTGGCCCAGCCTGGTGCTATCAGAATCATGGACTCAGGCTGTGACCTGAGTTTGAGTAACACTCTGAATATGAGAGGAAGGGAGGAAAGGCATATAGATGCTTTCTTGACCTGTCCAAGGTTAGAGCATCCAGGGATTTGTGCCCCTGACTGGTGGCCTGCAACAGAATAGGGGGCAACATGTGATTCTTGTGAGCGGTAAAGAGATCTATCGCTGAGTGCCCCATCATCTGAACACTGAGTCCAGTACCTGTCTGTTCAGAGACCATTCATGGTGTGCCTGATTGATCCTGCTTAAAGCATCTGCCAGGGTATTGTCCTTGCCTGGTACATGAATGGCTTGCAAGGAAGCTTTTAGAGAGTAAGGCAAGTACCCAAATTTTCATGGCTCTCTATGCACAGAGGATCCAATCTTTGTTCCCTTGCTTTTATGTAAAACATTGTAGTGGTGTTTGTTCTGACCTCGCCACCTTGCCTTGTATTAGCTGGGAAAACGCTTACAGCCAGAAACACTGCTCTGAGCCTAGCAGATTTATGCGGAGGAGAGACTCACGCTGACCAAGTGCTATGGGTAGTGTGCTCTCCCATATGAGCACCCCATCCTAACAGAGAAGCACATGTTGTAAAGATGACGGAGGAATTTTCTCTGTAAAGGAACTCCTGCCCTTAGATTGTGGATTATCTGTCCACCACTGCAGGGACAGGATCACTGACCTTGTTACAAGGATCAGTTTTGACATATGGTCCTTTCTTTGGCACCAGTGTGTATGTGGATGAAACTGTACGCTTTCTCATACAAAGCCTTGCTCCCAAGACTACTCCTGTTGCTGCAGCCATGTGTCCCAGTATTTGCAAGTATCTTCTTGCAGGACATGGCTTTCCCAATTTGAATGAGGCAATCAGATGCAGTATGGACTGGACTCTGTCCTCTGGAAGAAAAGCTCTTCCTTTTAAGTTATTCAGTTCTGCTCCTATAAAATGCAGGACCTGAGCCGTGTGAGAATGGATTTTCCTGGTTTAACAGGAAGCCCAGAGCCTGTAACTTAATCTTTTGTTATTTCCAGGTGTGTTTGCACCTGCTGGAATGACTTTACCACTATCAACCAGTCGTCGAGATAGGGAACAACTGTAATTCCTAGTTTTCAAGGAATGCCACCAACACTGCCAGGCATTTTGTGAATACCCTTGGTGCTGAGGTTAGACTGAAGTGCAGAGCTGAGAACTGGTAATGACCTGAAAGGAGTTTGAACCTGATATCTTTTTGTGAGGCTCTCTTATGGGGATGTGAAATAGGCATCTTTTAAGTCTAGAGATGCCAGCCAATCTCCCTGCTGAATGACAGGTAAAATTAAGGGTAAGGTCACCATCCTGAATTTTGGCTTGCCAGATATTTGTTCAGATGCCTTCGGTCCAGAATAGGCCGCCACTCCCTGCTTTTTCTTTTTGGTAAGAAAATACCGAGTAAAACCTCTGCCCCTCAAGGATTGGCACCTGCTCTACTGCCTTTATGCCGAGCAGGGTTTGAACCTCATTTTCCAGGAGCTGTTCTTTGAGAAGAGAGGCTGGTTTGAATAGCCTTGACTTCAGAAGAGGGAAGGATTTCAAACTCAGGGAACCTCTCTGGCTTACTAATTCCAATACCCACTTGTCTGTGGTTATGGCCTGCCAGGCCTGGAAGAAGTGAGCCAGTCTGCCCCTACTGGTATAACGGAGGCAGCCTTGGCAAACGAGTCAGGGATTTTGTTTCGTGGGGCCTGGAGCCTTGGGCATATTGGGAACCCCTCCTGCCTCTGGCCCTATAACACCCAGTCTGCTGTGGGTATGGCTGCAGCTGTGAAACAGCTTGAGGCTGATAGAAGGGCCTACCATACCTTCCTCTACCTCCTTCCATAAGGCCTACAAGAAGCAGAAGGCCTGTCCTTGGATAAATTACTCTTATAGGTAGTTTTGTATTCATCCACCTTTTTCATATACTCTTCAGTCTGTTTGCCAAAGAGAGAGAATGATCCTTAACAGGAAAGTCCATGGCCTTAGCCTGGGTGTCCTGTGTTAGATTTGTTTGTTTCAATTGTTTAACCAGGTGAGACACACTAAGCTGAAAGTTTTTTAAAGGTGCAACCTGTGAGCACAGGGAAGTTAAGTGACTTGCTCAGGGTCACACAGTGTATGCAAGTGGGGGCTGTGGGATTCAAACCCACGCCTCCAGATTTGCAGCTCAGAGCCTTAAACCACTGCCCTTAGCCAACATACATTCTCAGGGCTACATTCAGAGACATAATCCTAGCAGCATTATCACTGGCATCTGCTACCATCTGGAACTGGTATTTGGATGCTTCCAGTCCAAATCTGACTGTTTCTGCTACGTCATCAGAGATAGGAAAGGGAACCTTCTCTGACATGGCAAAACAGACTGCCACAGTCTCTTCTGATACTGTGCAGCGTAGGCCTAGTAATTAGCTTGTCTGACCCCAGAGAGGCAGCTAACACCCTTTCTTTGACAAACTGTCCATTTTCCTTGACTCCTTCTCAGGTGGATGACAGGATAAAGGAACCCTCGCCTTCTCACAGGCTGCCTGCTGGACTATACCCTGATGATCAGGGTGGGGAATAGAGGAATTCAGCCCCTTTCCTGTACAGTGGTACTTCTTGTCAGCCTTCTTATCCAGAGGCGTGCCAGAGTTAGGGTTCTGCAGGACTGTAAATAAATCCTTCTTGAAGACTTTATTGATAGGCAGAAAAATATTTTTAGTGGCTGTTAACCCCTTCATTTCCATGTATTCTGCCTCCTCCTTGTCTTCTATGACCTCGGTGGTAGCCAGGTCAAGGGCATCTACTATTTTCTTCACAAAGGAAAATTGAGAGGAAAAATCCTCAGGCCTAGGAGGAGAGCCAAAGTCCTGCTCAGGTAAGATTTCCAGTTCAATGGGCTCACCTTCCTCTTGCTCTGGTAAATCATACTCCCCAGTATCCATCTCTTGAGACTGGGGGTCTGAGCAGGAGTAATCTCCTGAACCCTTGGAGGAGGAGGAGGAGGGTTGGAGAAGGCATAACCCCTGAATTGCCTCAATGACTTTAACAGCCCAGGCAATTTCCTCAGCAGTAAGCAGACTGTGAGGCACAGAAGAATCCCTGTAGGTTTAGCCTGGGGTTCCGTGCTTAGTCTTTGACTTTTGGAGGGACCAGAGAATCAGCGGCCCACTCAGTCACGTTAAAGAGGTTGATCACCCTTGTCAGGGGTGGTAAAAGCCAGCTGCGGTTTCACCCACTGATTTGGAAGGTGTTGGCTGGTTAGAGCCTGAAGCACCCTCCTAACTTTTATTCAACCTCTCCATCCTTTCTTCCACAGTTTTCTGTGGAAAGATTACAAATCTCAGTCAGAATTCAAATGGTCAGCTCCCAGTCAGAACACACAACTGTCATGATTGTCTGCCCTGGCAAACACCTTCCCACACTTCATACAGTTTTTAAAACCTGGGACCAGTCTTTTCTTAGGTTTTCAAGTGCTCCATTTTCAGGAAAAAACCTCAACATAATATTCTCTTTTTTTTGCAGTCGGTTCAGGAACCAATCAGGCCCCAAAAGAGCCGATAAATTCAGTGAATTCAGAACCAGGTCAGCGGTTCTCGGAACCGATACAACAGTTCACAGTAACTGTTAAGGGTTAAAAGAAATGAAATTACGGTTTCTTTTTTTTATTTTATACTTCATCTTTTATTGACAGTCATATTCCATCCAGATCAAAAACAGAACACATGCCAATATGTATTCTCACAATAGTGAAATCATAGGCTGTACCTGAGCGAGGCCAGTTATCAGTACTAGGCCACTTCAGTAAATTTTAAAATCAATAATCATATTATTCAGTTTAACAAGACATAAACACTATTATCTTGCAATATTACTACTGTTTTATCCAAAATACTAACAAGATCGCATATAGTATAGACTACTGCTTCCTACCCAGTAATATAGGTTCAACATCCTCACCCAGGCAGGCTAGAATGGAAAAAAGCAGAGGCGAGAAAAGAGGGGAAAAAAAAAAAAAAAATAACAGGCTAAATGTCTCCATAGATTATTCATAGTTTATTAAACCTTCCTCTAAACAGAAACTAAGTGATCAGGGATATGAACAACAAGCAAAGAGGAATCATTCAAGACCTGCATACCTATTATAAGGGCTCTATTATATCAAATGATTTCAATCTATGTAAGAACAGACTTAGTAAATTCACCTTGTTCTGAGTTGCTAAACAATAATCACTGCGCTTTACTTTAGCAGCAGAGTTCCACCTTAGGCGGGGAGCCAAGAGAAGGAAGAGGAGGGGAGGCGGGATTGGTCTCCCACCTCCCTCTTCATCAGAAGCCCACTAACCAAGTAGCTCCCACCTAGTCCACCTGTTTACAAATTGTGGGGTCCTCAGATTTAAGGAGAAAGTAATTCTCTCATATGTTTTAATGTTGTTTACAGATCCTTCCATTCTGACTCAGTGGCGGCTGTGGGAAAGCCATCTCCTAGAAATCGCCTATGCATGCAGCTGCGACCAAAATGTTCCACAAATATTTAACTTCCTGACCTCTGATCTCCAAGGGTACAGGCCCAAAATAACATGTTCTGGTCCTATTGGGGCCACAATGTTGAATATTCCTGCAGTCGCCCTAAGTATGATGCTCCAGTATTGATTAAGTAGAGGCATAGCCAGAAAATATGGGCCTGTGATGCGGGGAGGCCCCACATCCTCGCCAGCAAGAGGACGGAACCTGTGATTCCATCTAGCTGCTTGTTCAGGAACTTGAAAGTACCTGCTTCTAAGCTTCCACAGAAACTCCGCCATCCCGTGACGAGGAAGTGTGCCAAGCACTCTTAATAGACTGCAGCCATCTCTCATCATTTAATCTTATCCCAAACTCCCTCCCACTTTACCTTAATATACTTTGTTGAATGATTTAGGTCGGTATTATAATTCTTAGAGAACAGAGATTGCTCTTTCTCCTCCTCCCGCCCCCAGACCCCTCAAACACTACTGATTGAGAGATTTCTGAAATCTTGGCAGACTCAATGTAAGTGTTTCATTATATAATCCTAATCTGGAAGTAGAAAAGAAGATCTTTTGTGTCCATCCAAATTTATCTACAGCCTCTTCAAAGGTTAGGATATGATCTCCTTTTAAAAACTGGGGGGCCTACACACGTTTCTCTTGGCGTCTATACCAAGGATCCCTATAGCCACTGTGTGAAGAGTGCTTTGCGACCAGCACTGATATTTCCATAGGTAGACCTCAGGCACCCTCCCACATCCCCCGCCTGCATCCCTCTAGAGCCGCAGGCCGCACTATAGAACAGTGTTGGCGATGTATACGCTTATTGCTCCTAGAGCAAATATCTGGGACAACAAAGGGGAGACCTGGAACTGCAAGATCAATTGTCTTCCACCTAGACTGATAAGTGGGATGTAGTAACAGAAGAGCAATCCTCATTTGGGCTGCCACCAGTATCCCTCTAGACTCGGTACTCCATAGCCCCCCTCCTCCTTAGGGAGAAAGGCGTATGTTTTCTTATTCTGGGAGTCTACCGACCATATAAATTTTAACAAAGCCTCTGCCAAACATCCAGTCTTTCCTTTGTAACTGTACAAAGTGCAGCATTGAAATAAAAATAAAAACCTGGGAAGCAGATTCATTTTAACTGTCTGTATTCTTGAATGCAGTGGAAGGTAACACAGACCACCTTTCTATGTCCGTTTGTATCTTCCCTAATCAAGGGAAATTCAAGTCATAAAGTTGGGAATTAGTAGAGACAAATTTATCCCCAAACAATTCATATCATAGATCCACTTCAGAAACACCTCTCTAAGTACCTAGGACGGGTCATAATTCAGGGTAATGGCCTCCGTTTTATGGGTATTTAGGGTGTAACCAGAGACTGTGAAAATTTGTTTAAATGTCAAAATAAATGGGGATAGAGGACTCGGCTCTGTAATATATAGCAGAATATAATTTAGCAGTATAAAAGCAAGCTTGTGCTCTTCCCCACCTATATTAACCCCTTTATATCCAAGTTTTCTCTAATACTCTGTGCAAGTGGCTCCAAATATAGGGCAAAAGAATAGGTGACATGGGCATCCCTATGTGTACCCTACATAATGTAAAAGAAGTGGAAACATGACCATTAGCCCTAATAAATCCCTTTGGTGTGTTATATATTTTAAAATGGCCTTAATGAAATAGTTCAGGAAGCCAAATTTTCTAATACTGCCTGGAGGAAAGGCCAAGAAACTTTATCAAAAGCCTTTTCGCATCGAGACTTAGAAAAATAGAGGAGTTTGAATGAAATTTACATAGTCGATTAAGTAGGCAGTCCAGCGCAGGTTATCCTCGCCTGTCGATTAGAATAAAGCTGGTCTGATCAAGGTTGATTAGCTGAGTTATAAATACCTGCATCGCCTGGCAAGGATTGACATGTATATTTTATAATCGTGTTCAGAATCGAAATGGGACGGTACGAGGGCAAAGTGTCTGATTTTTCCCAGGCTTGGGAATTACTGAAATAATGGCCTGCTCCCATGAAACTGGAGGCCTCATCAGTCTGTGTTATAGTGTTATATACCTTGTGTAAGAAGGTAACACCTGTCCATTAAAATGTTTATAAAACTCCCGGGAAGCCCATCTGTGCTCAGGCACTTCAAAGTCTTCAGTCTAGAGATTTCAGCACTAAGTTCCACCTCTGAGATTAGGGGCCATCAGGTTCGTTTGTCCTGTTTGGACAAAGCAGGGAGGAGATCTTCTTAAGATATTCTGCTACTTTATACTCCCTGTGGGGGATGGAGGCATATAAAGATATGTAGAAGTCCCTAAAGGCCTCTACTATTTTGGACGTCTGATGTGTTTTACGCCTAGTAAAAGGGTGTATTAAAGTTGGTATCACTGCCCTCACTCTCTGGGACCGCAAGCGGCCGCCAACAGGGCGAACAGCCCTTGGGCCACCTCGTAGTATTTTGTTTAAGGAACATGGCCTTTTGTTCTACCTGATAATCCAGTAGGTTATTTAATTCAGCTTTAAGTCCGCTCAACTTTTATAGATCGAACTGTATTTCATTTTGAGCTGTAATTCACAGGACTCTATCTCCCCTTTCAGTCTTGATTTTTGGGCCTCTCGCTGCTTTTCTTATAAGCTGAGATGGAGATAAATTTGCCTCTATATAGCCTTAATAGTGTTCCAGAGAAGTGGGGCTTGCGTCTATGTTCTCATTATCAGCTACAGCCTGCTTGATTGTTTCCACGATTGCCAACTTCACCTCAGGGTCCTGCATAAAGGCGTGTTTAGTCTCCAGAAAGTTTGTTTGCAAAAATCTCCCAGGTGAAGCTGGCAAAACACAGGCCATGGTCCGACAGTGTTCTGTCTCCAATCCAACTATCTTTTATCTGCCCACATTTTCTATGGGAAGTAGGATATAATCCAGTCGAGAATCGATTGATGGGGTGCAGAAAAAGGTATAATTTCTCTGCCTAGCGTGTGTAGTACGCACACATCAGCATATCCCAACCCCCTAGCAATTTCACAACCTTCTCATACACCCTTGATTACTCAGGGAACCACAGAGGAGGAGTCCACATTGGGTTTAAGACTAGGTTTAGATCACCGCCAAAAATAACCTCCTTCCGCCCACTCCTGCAATCTTAGAAAATTTATGATACACTTGAAAGTCTGATCCGGGCGGCACATAAACGGATGCCAGTGTTAAAGTTTGACCCAGGAATCTCCCTTTAAAAGGCATAACATCCCTCCCCATCCACCAGTGAGCCTGTTTGCTCAAAGGGCGTCTTAGCTGAACTAGGACCGCCACCCCTTCGCCTTCTCTCTCCCATACTGAAGCACAAGCTGTGGCCAACCCAATTTCCCAGCTTCTGGTGCTCTTTATAGAAAGATGTGTTTCCTGCAAAACAGAAAATCAGCGCCTACTTTCTGAGAAAGGACAGAATCTTGCTTCGCTTTCAAGTTAGTCAGGCAGTTACACTGAATGAACAAAAATCGTAGCTTTAGCAGCCACTCTAGAGGAAATTGAGAACTCCTCTGCCGTAGTCCCAGTACTGTCAAAAGCACCTTCCTTTCCACCCATACCCCACACCTTCTTTATAAATTCTCTGTCTTTACCACTCAAATCGAGCTTACAGCGTTAAGATGTTCAACAAGTGAGCGGACAGCAGGTGTCTAGGGTACTTAAAGGAATAAGCAAAAGCCAAGGAGGGATGGAAATTAACTTAGAGAAAGAAGGAAAAAATAGAGAGCAAATTGAGAGAAGTGGAAGCAAATTATCTCGTAGTATAAGACAGTAGTTTCTTACAGCTGTATTAACCTATTAACTCTATCCAACAAACCAAATAAACAGTGTTTTAGACAAAGAAAAAAAGACTTCCAAGGTAGGGGATCCAAAACCCAGGATCCCTTGCTAACACTCTGATATAAGTCAATGCAATCGGGCTAAGAGGTAGGTTGAAGAGCGGGTATGCCCTGAGTTAAAAGCCTCTTCAACTAAACTACTCGCAAAGAGTGGTTTTTGTAACTGACTACACCACCACGGATTCACTCGGACAGTTTAAGTTTTAAAAGCCCAAAGAATGAACCCATGACTTGACCCTAAAAGCACCCCAGGGACCTCGAATAACTAACATCTCTATTAGTCCGATAAATTGAAAAAAAAAAAACATTCCTTTTAAAATCATGTAATCAAGAAGGTTAAATACCAACTGTACTATTTAGTGGGAATTTCTTTAGCGATACTGCCCAACATTCCACAGGAGTAGGCCAAAATAGCCTCGGAGGAGCTCCCACAAGTACTTACAACTCCGGCCATCCAAGCCCCTGACTCAAAGATCCTTTAAACTCCCCACCTCCCAGGCAGCCCATTTTGCCAGGTCGAGCAGTTATCCCCAAGTGTCTCAAAAACAAGAAAAATAAGCCCCTGCAGCCGAAATGTTAGACCCCAAGTCCATTTTCATTGTCCTCAAGTGTCAGCAACAACAGGACGCTCGTATTCCTCAGGCACTCCCCATGAGAAAAGCAAATCCAAGGCTTCTTTCACTTTCCTCAAGGGACCCAATCTCCCACGTCAAATGTCATCTGGGGCATCACAAGGGCGGGATTTTATCTTCTGCAATCGATCCGCCTCCGCTGTTGGTATAGAGATTCCTTTTTCTGCAGATCCTCCAAGGCCTTTCGGGGTAAGATATAATTGTGTGCCCTCCTCCCAAAACACCGGAGCTTTGCTGGGAATGGGGTTTGAAATTTAATGCCCTTTGCTTTCAGTGCTTTCAGAATTGGCACATATAGCTGCCTAGCTTGCTGAACTTCTGGAGCATAATCATGATCAACGAGATCTTGCCGTTAGGTAGGACAGGTCTTTTTGCTCCAGGCCCTCCGTAGGATATCTTCCCTTAGTTTTAAAGCTGCTCAACTTAAAGATTATGGAGGCGTGGCGGGCGCCACCCATCGGTTTCTGACCCAGCAGCGATCAGCTCTCCAATATGATAGCGTAATTGGGAGGTAAGTCCAGCACATCTCTTAATAGATTTTCCAAGAATGCTGTCATAGGAGGTTCCTCAGCCCTCAGGTAGCCGTGAGAGCCTAAGGTTGCTTTGTCTTGATCTTCCTCGAGGTCGATGCATTTAGTCTGCACAGCCTCGCATGCTGAAACAGGGCCTCTATTGCTGTGCCAAGGTGGTTGTCATTTTCTTCCATTGCTTTAATTCTACCCTCCGCTGCAGTAACCTTGGCATCTATAGTAGAGATTTGCTGAGCCAGTGCCTGAAATTCCTTCCTCGACTCTGCCGCGAGTCACGGATTTCCTTCAAAATAGTTTCATTCTAGTGCTTGATAGTAGGTCCGCCTAGGCCTCTTTGCATCATTCAGGCCCTCGTGCTGCTCATGACAGCTTCTACTACGGTCAGAGGATCTCGAGGTATTTCTTCATCAGCAAAGACCTTCCTCGGGTTTTGTTTGTTGCTGGTAACCCCGGTCTCTTTGCAACCTTCTTTAGCCATTATCTCTAGTCGGTTCAGGTTGGGAATAGAAATATTTATCCTAGAAGTAGAGGATCTCCCTAACTGCTGTCTGCTCCATGGCGGAACCGGAAGTCCCAAAATTAGCGGTTTCAACAAAAACACATAACTTTAAACAGTAAAGATTTTTAAATGAAAATAGAGAAAATAAAGCGGAAAAAGCCCACAACTAATAAATAACTACCTGGTTCCTCGGTTATACCGAACCGTGAGGAACCGAGAGATAAACGCTAAATCTCACTAAAACCAATAACTAGATGTTAGAGTAAAATTAAACAATAAATAAAGGCAGCAGAAAGAAAATTATGTATAATTGAAAATTATACTTCACAATAAGCCAACAATGACCTGAGGGATCTCCTGGGCATCTAGACGGACGTTGATAGAATGTGCAGCAGATGAGAGCAGCAGTTTGAATATTGTCACATGCCAGTGATTCCATCATTAGCATATAGTTCCATTCTCCAAGCAGTTCTAGTGAGCAGGCTAACTGCAAAGAGTTATGAATATGAGAAGAATATATGGGGTTAGAAAGTACAGTTGTAGCTGAAGAAATGTCCCAGTATAGTTCTAAACATTATTTAAATATATTTTAAGAGGTAGGTAAACTCGGTCCAAGGAGGCCTCAATTGCAGTTGTGATTTTGGGGCAAAAGATAATGAAAATTACGATTCCTATCAGAATTCCTGATCTTTCTGTGTATCTTCACCATTCATCACCTTTGGGTAATGTGGCGGAGGTCATGCCCGCAAGAAGCTCTTTTTTTGGATGGGGAGTCGACGTGCTGCCCTCAAGGCTGACGTGATCATGCGGGCGCCCATGGGTTGGCCGCCGTTAGGTGTCACAACCCCGCCCTCCTGCCAGTTTTCAGTCAGCTGTACAGTAAGAAAGGTTGGGAGGGAGGGACAAGGAGTCAAGAGACAGATAAAAGAAAAGATATACAAACTAAAAGGAGAAATGAACGACTGAGAGGACAGAAAGACAGTTGGAAATCTAGGGATTGGGAAGGGCCCCAATCTCTGGAAGTAGAAGAGGAAGGAGGGAGGAATTAGAAGTAAGGATGTTTGGGGAACGACCCTGAAGCCTTGACCTGCCTCCAGATTGTATAGGAACTGCGAGGAAGTAGCCAGAAGGGCTGCACTGCCAGAATCAAAGCACAGAATCACTGGCAGTAAACCCAACATAAGCAGAAACGGCTATTCTAGAAGAAAAGACAGGATAGAGGGCTGCACCCCCCCACCCAAAAAAAAAAATTTGGTGGTAAGAAACAAGTTTCTAAATTAATTTGAGGGTTGAGTCCCTAAGGACAAGAACGAGGGAGAATGGGGGAGAGATCACCAACCCCAGAGCCAAGGCACTGAGGAAGTGGTGCCCTCTCCCCTGACAGAATGTAGAAGTCCCCTGTGTACCCAAGGTCACCCCGCCTCCCTGACCAGCAGAAAGGAAGGGGGGAGGAAGGAGGGCACACGGAGGAGGGTGACCCAGAGACTGAGACCCCAGGGGATGGAGGGTGGGATTGTGATGAATGGTGAAGATACACAGAAAGAGCAGGAATTACGGTACGTATATTTATTTATTCATTTATTTGTAAGAATCAGTTTACAACCTTTGAGCCAGAGGTCTGCTTCCAAAGGTACTTCTGGCCACATAGACATACATTGTGTTTTTGGTTACATAGCATAGATTTGCAAAACAATAGGCTCAACAGAGGCGCCACGTCACACTGTGGTCAGACAAATACAATTAGGTTACAGGGTACATGTAATTGATAACAGGTGTTACACAAGTTGGTATCAAGTGAGCAATCTAGTTGGTAAACACTGAAACAGCTGGCACTGGCCAGGTTAAACATAGGCACGGTGTACAGGGAAGTGGTGGTGGGGATGGCTAGGTGGAGAGCTGCCGGAGGCGTTGTCAAGAAGAAGCAAAGGTGGAGGCTACTTTCAGAGACAGGAGCAGTTCACAGTGCTGATGATGTGGTTCGAAGGGTGGTTTTGAACTTGGAGATGGTGGTGGCATTGGTGATGGGGCAGGGAGAGAGCTAAACCAGGTTGGGGCTCTATAGCAGAAGGACCTCTGGCAACGGCTGTTCTTGATCTGGGACCATTAGAGTGGTCTTGTAGGAAGACCGTGTTGCAATAGTGGGAGGGCTCTGGTGGATGGATGCCGTTACCGGGAGAGCCTGATAGGGTCTTTTTGTGAGGAGACAGGTTTGGTATTGGCGCCGCTCATCCAGGGTAGCAGGTTAGCCTCGACATACAGCTGACAGGTGTGTGTGGCCTGGGGCACCAGTAATCTATCTGCAGGCTTTATTCAGGGTTAAGTGAATTTTGTTGAGTGCAGTGATGTCGGCAGCACCATAAACTGGCAGACCATAGTCTACAAGGGACAGAACGGATGATGTAACAGCGAGCCGGAGAGCATTTGGGGAAGGCAGGTTCTTTGGCGGAAGAGGATGCCAAGCCGTGTGTTAGTGGTGGATGTTAGGCTGATGTGGTTGTTAAATGTGAGGGCTGAGTCGAAGGTAACCCAAGGTATTTGTAGGAGCAGACTTGTTCCAGTGGCTGATTGGTACTTGGAAGGATATAGAGTGGGTGGTTGCTAGCTTTGTTTTGGGGTGGGAAAAGAGCATAGCTTTGGTTTTATTAAGATTTATGAGTCTGCGCTCCATAAACCAAGCCTCGGCAGTGTTGAAAGACTGCTGTAGGGAGTCCTGGAGGGAGATGGGATTGTGGGGTGGCAAAAAGGACAGCGCTGCCTGTATACAGTAGAATTTTGCCAGGCATGCACTGGGCAGGGTGTTCAGATAGAGCGAAGAGAAGGGGCCTAGGATGGAGCCTTGGGGACCCCAGAGAGAATGGGACGGGTATCGGAGAGTGTGCTATTAATTTTACACACTGAGATCGAGCGTCAAGATAGCTAGTGCACCATGCTAGGGGCCAGCTGAGAGACCAGTGTGGCAGAGTGCATTCAGCAGAAGTGGATGGAGACGGTGTGAAAGCCTTGAGAGGTCAATGAACACTGCACCAGCTAGGAGCTGGTATCCAAGAAGGAGTGTAGAAAGTTGGAGAATCAATAAGGGCAGTGCTGGTACTGTGACCAGCATGGAAGTCATGTTGCTCTGGGCATAAAATGTTATGTTTAGCCAGATAATCAGTAATTTGAATGGCCACCACTTTCTCCAGGGCTTTAGAGATGGGGAGGATGGAGATTGGCCGGTAGTTGTTGGCCAATGACCTGTCGCCTTTATGAATTGGTGTGATAATGGCTGTTTTCCAAGCTGTGGGAAATTGTCCCAGGCAGAGTGACTGGTTAATTAGGCTGGTGAGTGGTGCAAGGACTTCATCTAGTACCAGCCTGAGGATGCTGGGGTCCAGTGAGTCACTGCCGGACTGTTGCCATTCAGAGCTTTGATTAGGATGGGTCTGGCTTCCCGGTGGAAATCTCACGCAGGTGGAAGCTGGGGTGCTGGAGGACAGGGAGGTTGGTTGGGGAGGGTCAAAGAAATTACTAGGGAGGACTGAGCTAAGGTCAGTGAAAGCGGTGTTGAACCAGTTAGCTATGGTGGCAGGCTCGGTGGAGGTAGTGCCATTTCTAGTGAGCTGGGATGGGGCAGGGGAGCAAGCTTTACGTTAAGTTGCTTAATATTATCCCAGAAAGTCCGGGCTGGAGCCCAGGAGGAGGAGTAAGAGGCCTGGTAATGGTCTGCCTTGGCTTTCCTGATGGCCCATGAGCACTTATTCCGGGCTGCATTGTAGGCCTGCCTATCAGACAGACGACCCGCTTCAGTGGCAGGTGCCAGAGGTTATCCCAGTTTCTAAGTTATTGTAGAAGGGCTGACAACCCAGGGTGCGCTCTGTTTTTGGACCGGATTTTGGTGAAGGTGCAAAGAGATCAAAGATATGTAATTTCATATCTTATCTGTGTCAATCATCACCTTTGGTGAGTGCTGGCCCCCGAAGGGGCTCTGGGCCCCAAAGGACTAAGTCCCTTAGCTCTCAGTGGGTAGCACACCAAGAGAGAGCACCTTCAGGTCTGGAGGGCCCAAAACTGGGGAGAGTGAGATGGGGACCACCCAGAGGGGCAGGAGATTGCCCGACGCCGCCTCACCCTACGAGGAGAAAGATGGGTTCTCTGGTGTGCAGAGGAAATCACCCTGCCGGCCAAGGGTGACAACTAGGAAGATGTATGCCATGCCATCCACCTAGTGCAGATCACTGTCCCTACAACCCTGGAAGCTACACCTGATAGTTGTAAGATGCCTCGCTTGGTGCCTTGCTAGCTCCAGATCACATGCAGAGTGTGCAATAGCTTGTCTGGTTACCTCCCAGAATGGCATAAAGGCTACGAGCTGACCTAGCCTGGACCACAGAAACCTATCTTAGGTAGCGAGGGCCTGATGTGCAGATATTGAAAGGAGCAACCATGCAGAGTAGAAAGTCCTCCTACCCAGAAGTCAAAACCATGGAATCTGCATCTAGCCGGTCACGTGAAGGGCGCAAAGCCCATCGGGAGTGTCCAGTTGTGTCAGTCCTGACTGAGGATGAGGCAAATTACCTGTAGACTCCAGGGGCACAATACCTCTGGCAGATATCCCTAGGGCTAGGACTCCAGAAAAGGGCCTCTGCCAGAACGCAACGATGCCTCCCGAAGGAGCAGGCCAGGGGCACCACGAGGATATCTGCACTGAAATCATCTAGAAGGCAGCGTTGAGTGCTCCAGATTGTGCTGAGTGAGTGGGGTGATATGCAGGTCCTCCAACATCCTCACGAGGACTGATATTACACGAGATCAGCAGCAGGGGAGATGTGGACAGAGGGTTCTCTCCTCCTGAAGAGGAAGAGGATGAAGAGCAGAGGACCTCAGACTCAGTAGCTAGTTGCTCAGGGGGAGGTTGGAACACATGCCTGTCCATGGCCCTAACATAAGAGGGAAAATGAGCAGCCCTGAATTCCTCCCAGGAGAGAGGTCCGCTAGGACCAAGAATGCCTGGGAGAGCAGAAGAAGGTGGCAGAGGAGTGGGGAAGAGCTGACAACAGGAATCAACTGTCCTCTGCCTGGGCAAAGAGAGCACCTGAAGCCCCAAGTGAAGAAGGAGTCGAAAACTCAACAGCAGACAGCTGATCAACCGTGATAAGAACTGCCTAGGCTGTGCCCTGAAGATTCCTCCCCCGCCCGGGTGAGGTGACTGGGGCTGTGGAACTCCAAAAGACCGTCCCTACTTCCAAAGAACAGAGCCCTCTTGAGGAGACCGAGAAAGAAGGGCAGCAGTTCACACTATGACCCATCCAAAACTTGTGTGGGTCCCAGAAAGGGGTCACACAACCCCTACCCCACGACCCCTCAGAGTCCGGGAGCAGAGCCCTCCCCGCAAAAGACCAGCCTAGGAAGCTGACAACCTGGTCAATCCTCAAGGGACTACCCACTGAGTAGCACCCTCCCTCCTGTAAGTGTTCCAATCGGCCCCAAAGTTGGGCAATCCAGGTACACCACTTGAGGGGGTACCACCACTGAGGGGTCAGAAACCCTCAGAGGCCAGGCAACAGAGCATTAGTGGCCTGCACCACTGCCTGCTGGTTAGCACCCCTGACCCTGGGGCAACTGCCCGCCCACAGAGGGGGCTGGTTCCGGTCATTCGAGGACACCACCAGGGTGTCCATGTGAGTGGCCAACCCAAAGAGTCAGTCCGCCTGGTCTGACTCAGAGTCAGACTCCCAGAGGAGGTGGAGACCAAAGTCCACTGTCAGTCAGCACGTGGATGCCCACCGCCATCCCGACTGAAGGGGTACCAGTCTGGTGACCACACCACAGTCGGCGCCGGTTTCAACCGCACCGTGAATGGTGCGCAAAGAAGACACGGTGCGGAGGACGGCAGCAGCACTGAAGTCGTGGTGCTCACGGCGCCTGGCCGCCGACAGCTCAGACAGCTTTCGCGCCATTAGTACCCCCATGGCGCCATGTCTCGCCAACGACGCAATCGGAAACAGAGCTAGACATGGTGCCGCGTTTCGCCTCGCGCCACGGAATGGTGCAGAAGTGAGAAACAGTAGAGGACGGCACCGTGGAACCTCCCATGGCACCGTTTGCACCATCGCGCCTGAATGGCGCCAAGAACAGAGAAAGCACAGAGCAACAGACCAGTACTGACCACGGCGCCTATCAGGGGCCCATAGCGCAGCAAACAGCGCTGAGGCCCAAGATGGCACCGACAGACCAAGCGCTCGAGGATGGTGCCGCCTAGGGCTTCCCAGCCCAAGGACACGATACTGGGGAGCCTTCACTCGACAGGAATTGCCACGTGGTGCCTCCCGCCCGGCCCCAGGGGTAACGGACTGGGCCTCCTGCACTGTGGAAGGGCTTCTGCAACGGCAACGCTACTAGAGCAGAAGCCCCTCCTCCAGGGTCTGTACAGAACCGGAACCGACCCAAGGAAAGGCAGAGAGACCGCGTTTGGCCAGATGAGTGTGTGCCTGTTCCTCGAAAGTCGGGCGGAGCTCATCCAACTTTCCACATGCGTTGCTCGATGACACGATGGTCCATGGAGAAGCAGGCGCGCATCTAATCCATGTCATGAAGCAGGCCAAGACACACGAGGTAATAGTCATTTTGGTCGGTGACGGAGAATTTACGGGTCAGACGGGCACTGTTGCATAGGGGCCATCCCATCTTCAAGATTTCTTGCCCCCGACCAAGACATGACCTACTTAAAAACAAGCTAAAACAAACTCGACGTCACTGAGGAAATAAAGAAAAGGAACAGTCTTACTAGCAGCGCCAAGTGGAGGCGATAACGGAACTGGAAGGAGTTGAAACTTATCACGTACGCCGACGCATTTCCGGGCCGATAATGGCTTTCACAGAGTAGGTCTCTTGACGTAGCAGCAGCTCCTCATGCGGTGCGACTTTCGGTGGGAGATGAAGAATCATGGAAGGGGGTTCCTAAGATGCCCAACAACAACCTGCAAGCGCCACGCAGTGAGTCAGCCTCGAGGGCGGCGCTAATGGAGGCCGATCCACCCATCCCCCAAAAGCTCCCACGGGTCGTGACCTCGGCCACATTACCCAAAGGTGATGATTGGTGAAGATTGACACAGATAAGAGGATTAGCTATGCAAGAACTTACCATAACAGTAGATCTTCAAGGGATCTCAGTCATCAGGTCACACTGTAGGAACTTCACAGTCAGTGAAGCAGGATCCACACAGAAGATTTTCAGCAATACAGCTGAGGCCCGCCCAACGCCATCGACGCCATCAACCCTATAAAGGTGTAAGCGGACCCGCCCTTCCTCATTGCTGGAAGGTTTGATACCTTTATTGGACCAACAAGAGTCCTGTACAAAGATGGAATTTTACATGCTTTGGGACCTCACAGGTCCCTTCTTCAGGTGAATGACAAAACTGAGCAACATAGCAGTATGTATGTATGTATATATATATATATATATATATATGTATATATGTGTGTGTATATATTAGGCAGGACCTGCTTAATGAGTTGTTGGTTAATTGCTTTTTAGTGGAAGCCTGTTAGGGGTTGAAAACCCCTTGACCCCTTTGATTTTCGTCAGAGCAGTGACAGATTGCCAGCCCCAACTCCTCACCCCATGACATGTGTAAAGCAGCAGACGATAGGAGAATGGGTGAGAGTTAGGACCCACGATCCCAATGCGCACCCCAATGCCGGTTGGGGGTGGCAGGGGTCCAAGGGGTTTTCAACCCTAACAGCTAATTTCCCCACTTTTGTCGCTGTGGAACAACCCTAACTAATGCATTAAACGGAGTTTTTGGCCTTAATTCTCTTTGAGAATGATAACCAGAAATAGTGAATGGGAATGGGTAGCGGGCGGGAGCGCTGGGGCCCCGCCACATGATGTGTTGTGGCATACTAACAGGGACAGCAACGCAAACAGAAAATGCTAACAGTGGTGCACATGGTAACACAAGCACGAATGAGAACAGAAAGGGTAACTCATCATGGTGTGAGACGGAATGGTCTGCCAGGTGATGTGTTGTCACATAGTAACATGGTGCCTGCAAACAGAAATGTCAATGGCATGGTGATGTAAAGTGAAACAGTAAGATAAACAGTACTGTAGACAGAAATGGCAAAAATAACAGAAACGCAAGAGCAAATGAAAACGCAAAGGACAACGCAATGGTGGCAGGACGCCAATGGTAAGTGAACGGGTAACGGATCTCGCAATGCGAAAGGGCAACAGTAACAGTAATGTAAGCGCACAGGCTGGTTTTCCCCAAAACCTGCATTGAGAAAGACAGCGAGTACAAATAATGTATGCAAAATAATGAGTATCGGGCGCAGAAATGAGATCTTGGAATACTAAATACATTATATCTCAGGAACCGTCTGACGTGAAAAAAATTTAAAAGTCATATTATTTACAACTGTCCTGGCTAATTTGACTCTTAGCCCGTGTTAGAGGGCTAAGAAATTTTCCGACGAAAGTCCGTGATCTAACCGCTTCCGAGATACGGGCCCTGAAAGGCATGGCGAACGCCTGAATGTTATCCTATGGGGAAAAAGAAAAGTTCGAGCGCATAACTTTGCCTCCCTGTAATGTTTTTCACCAAACTACTGAAAGGCACATCTGTGGGCTGTTGGCTGTCTTCCTCCAAATTTCAGGAAAAAGACCAAACCGCTATTTTGCAGCAGGGTGCCAAAGGATTCCTGTAATGCTTGGACGCCAGAATGTTATCCTATGGGAAAACGGTAAACTTTGAGGCCATAACTTTGCCGCCTGTAATATTTTTTCAATACAACACTGAAAGGCACATCTGTGAGATGTCGGCTGCATTCCTCCAAATTTCAGCCCAAAACTCCCAACGGTTATTTTGCAGTGCAGTGCCAAAGAATTGCTGTCATTTTCCACAGACTAGAAAATTACTGTCGACATTTATAAAGCTTTGCAAAAATTTACACTTTCGTGAGCACAAAAGTAATTTCAAAGTACTTTTTCCAGAAATTTGAAAACATTTCTAGGTGTTTTACCACAAAATAAAGACATGGCAAGCATCCTCAGGGCCCGACTAGGTGAATACAAAAAATTAGGTTGCTAGAGGTCCCAAATTTAAATGCTAACCATTTTTCTGATCACCAACTGAAAACAAAATGGCCAATTTTACGAAAGTAACAGGTCCATTTGCGAAAGTAAAATGCATTTCTGAAAGTGTTGAACTTTTGTTAACTTTTCCCATTGACTTATAATGGGAAACTGTTTTTGAATAACTTTTGAACCGTTTAATATTTTTCACGAAATCTTGAAAGGCACATCAGGGACCCGGCTGCACGTTCCCTGAAGATTTTAGTCCGTCACGAAACCGACGACCTGTGGGGCGCCGACTCACAGAATTCCAGAAAAGCGAAATGCACGCACAGATCACACTTAACTCCGCAGTCAGATATCCGACTAGTACGAAACTTGGCAGATCCCAAGGCCTATGGTTCTTGATCATAAATTCCAAATTTCAGGCAAATCCATCAAACGGTTGCAAAGTTATTAAGGTGCAAAGTTTTGGGGTTTAACATAGAAATGGCTCCTCAACTCCAATCTATGGTAGTACCACCGCATACCAGTATGTGTGTGTGTGTGTGTGTGTGTGTGTGTGTGTGTGTGTGTGTGTGTATATATATATATATATATATATATGCATTAACAAACAGCCTGTAGCGGTTATTGGGGTTAATGCACACCTCGGATACATTGTGAGGCGTGAGGCCGCAGGCTGAGTATCCTCACAGTGTTTAGCAAAAGCGATTAATTAATGCGCTTATAATATGGGGTATGTTTAAAGAACAAAATATCCAAAAGGTTTTTTTCTGTTTTAACAGCAACAAAGGTACTGTATCCTGCCACCTTACAAAACAGTCCCTAACAAAGAATGCATGCTGCACTGCTGTGATGGACATACAAATGTGACATATACAGTAATGACATGATTTGTGACATTGCTTTGTCCATCACAGCCTTTGCTACCTTGCCTACTACCTTTTCTTTAGCACCACCACACACACAAATCACGATCTGTGCTTTTGTGGGGGCTGCTGTTATGGCACACTCTCCTCGATCGAATGCTCTCTCCTGTCGAAAGCATGCCCTGGAACTGGCAGCACCGAACGTGAATAGAGAGAGAGAGACAGGACAGTAACAATTTAGAACGACATGTCCTTCTCTCTGTCTCTCGACAAGTTAGCAAGCTGACTACATCTGCGCATAAAGACACGGAAAGGAGTTCTTGCTCTAACACCACTGGGAGTTCCTCCTCCTCTTACTCGCCTCCAGATCCCCACTCTGTGTCCACGCATGGTGTTCTGTCTCTCACACCTGACAGCAGGTGGCAGCTCTCGTATCCCTATATATTGCCATTCGCTATCACTGCCTTCTCTCAGCATAACGCAAGCGCTGATCGGGGGTATCTCTGGGAAAATGCTCTCACTCTGTCGCCAGACTGCACAGTGGAAAATGCTGTCTGTCCCTGTCGCAGTCACTCTTGAGGAACAAAACAGGAGACAGCTGTAAACTGCTTTTCCATCTCTGGATGCCTAACATATAATACCACATTCTCTCAGAGTACTCACTATCTGCCAGCTGCAGCTCAGTCACTCCACTCACTCCTTGCTCTCTCCAGGAAAGGGACAATGGGGACTAACACTATAGGTCTTCTCCGTGATCGGGAATGACAGGGTAGGAATTGTGCAACTGAACAGAGTTCCATGGGGTAGGTTTCCCAAATATTACCTTCCTGCCACTTACAAGTATAGTTTTACCTACATCTTTACTACAGTTCACAGCTCTCACTTACTTGGATGTCAATGGCAGACATAAACTACATGTACTGATAAGTACTAAACAAGACCCACACAGCTACAGAGAGATTATGTCGCCTCAACTTCTCACCATGCCGCTTGTTAACAGTCATTAACGAACGGTCACAGGGTGACATTGCACCAACTGGATGTCTGTATTTCTTGCCCCATGTTACACCTGGATACCAGAAAGAGTGCTGGAGGAAGACCTCTGACCTTTTTTTCTTAAAATTAGTCACCAGGTCATGGCCATCCCAATCACACATCTCTTCAACCTCTCTCCAACATGGTGAGTGTCTGTGGATACTAAATCCTCCCTGGGGCACTGGCTCGGCGGGAGGGTACTGCTCGAACTCCAGAAACAGACCCTGGCTGACCACTTCCAAAACCCGCCTGTCCGTGGTAACAGCAGACCAGATGGAAGGAGCTGGCCCCCACAGGAGGACCCAGGGAGGCGGGACAGGCATGAGGGCGGCAGCCCCCGCCCTGTCACTGGGCAGGCTTGGAGGAGGACCAGGCTGAGGAGCCACCGGTCTCTTCCCACCTGGCTATCGGACCACCAAAGCCACCGACTTGGGCCTGTGGTGCCATGGCTGAGCCTGCTGGCCCATCTGGTGCTGGACTGGTTTTGCTGCAGGAGTGGGCGACTGAAAGGGCTTTGCGCTTCTGCTGCTTGAAGCCCTGGGATCCTTCTGCACAGACGTAACTGAGTCCAAGGTGGCACTGGACTTAGATACGCTGGAGGACACCCTCCACACCAGGCCCGAACAGATCGGGTGCCAAAGAAGGGAACATCCGCCATGAAGGTCAAGACCCGCAGCCAAGCCCTACAGTGCATGGCGACTGCGGTCACCACCAAGCAGGCACAGGAATGCCCAATGTCCAGAGTCATCTGCAGTTGCTGTTTGGCCACAGCCCGGCCCTGGTCTCAGACCTGCTTGACCGTGTTCTGGAGGTGCACAGGGAGATGAGGAATCACCTCATCCAGGAAGCCCAATAGGTCATGGGAGAAGTGTGCCATCAGGGTGGCTGCGCCACCTAACGGAGGCGGCGAGGAGGCGCATAGATCTTTTTGGCAGAGGGTCCATACTGTTGGGACTCCTTTGTTCGGCAGCCTGTTGACATCACCTGTGTTGTCCAAGCGCCAAACACAGAATTGGCCACCAACCTCGGTCAAGGTTGTGTTCCGCGGAACCCCAAGACGGAACCGTGGGTATCAGACATTTGCGGCTATCCGGGGCCTAGTGCACAGGGCTCTGCTAAAGCTTCAAGGCCAGGCCAACAACGGCCTCGGCCACCAGGAAGGCCTCCGTCAGAGAGTCCCTTTATCTAGAATCTCTGTGAGGGATAGCGAGCCTGCTTCTGAACGGGCTCCAGAGGCATCCTCATAGACTTGGAGATGAGACGGAGGATGCCCATGAAGAACATGGGTCCTTCCTCCATCGAGAGACCCCGCACCGACTCCATGTCGACCAGATGGGAGTGCAGCATGGAGTCCTCAGGCTTAGAAGAGTCCGCATAAAGCGGCCGACCACCTGAGTCGCTCTCAACCTGCTGAGGATGGTCGGGCATCAGAGTGACCAACACCCAATTGGGTAACCCTTAGCCTAGCAGAGACTCCTTGCTCAGAGCCCCGATTGGTGGCTGCTGGGATGGTGCTTCACCCCAATCGGCCGGAGTAGCCAGCTTCAGCGAAGCAAGGGTGGCCTGAACCAGTGTCGACCGGCCCCATCGGGGCGTCTGTATCAACCTATTGGGCAACAGTCGAAGTGATTGCGGTGTAGGGAGCTGGGTCGGCTTCGGACTGGACAACACTAACAGTTGCCACATGAGGTCTTCATAGTGTTGATGCAACTTGCACCGAAGTGTCCTCAGTCTAGCAGGACGTAAGACAACAAATAGCGGCGACGCCCACTCTGCAGCATCGAGAGCAGAACCGCAGACATCGGCAGGATTTGCCTCACCCACTGGATGAGGAAGACCTAGACCCTGACCTCCGCTGCCAGTGGTGCAGACGGGGATCTCAGAGGGAGCCAGGAGTGCCGCGGCCTCCTGGTCTGGTTGGTGACCAGAGTGTCTGGCCAGCAGGCTGATCTGGCCTCTGTTGGTCACCGCAGGACTGGAGTCCTGAATAGAGAATTGTTGGCCTCATCTAATGATAACAGGTCAACTGGTCGAGGAAATGTCAGCCGCATCGCTGGCCCTCACTTTGGCTGACAACCTGATGGGGCACTGTGAAGCCAGTGGTTAAGGCCGTGGTTTCGACCGTGGTCAAAACCAGGGATTCCTAAGACAGAGGTCGCTCTCAATCCCAAGAATGTCGATGGTGAATCTTCTCCTTACACGTCAAAGACTCCTCCTTGCGGAAGTCGCGAGCTATGCGAACCTGAAGGGCTCTTCCTCTGTCAGGAGAGACTGGCACAGCTCCTTGAAGGAGCCCAAAAACGTGGAGCCCAATTTGAGCGGAACAAATGCAGAAGCTGAAGACTACTGCACAACGCCCAAGCTGCCTCCTCCTCGATGGCCTTAAGTTGCTCCAACTGCTCAGCGGACCCCACGGCCACGGCGATCAGCCAACGGGCATCCTTGGATTTGACTGGGATTCAGTTTCTCTGGACCGTCCAACTTCAGGTGGGCAAGGCGGTCCTGAAGGACCAAGGGCTGAAACGACCCGCCAGTCGCTGGCCTGGGGCTCATACTTGTGGCCCAGGCAGTAAACACACATTGTGTGTGGGTCAGTGCGCGACATCTTCGCCCGAATGAGCACCAGCGAAATCCAGGCAAGGACTTTTCCTCCATCGCGGTCGCGATTGAAGATCGTGCTGAAGACGGAACTCTAATGAGTTTCAGTTTTGCAAGTAGATCCGAAGATTTGAGCGTCAGGGCCTACTAAAGCGGAGCAGCAAGGAAGGAACCTGCTTCTTCCAGCAGAAAGGAAGATCTGGTGTCATGGGGAGAAGCCGAGGGCTATACCACCCAGGTGGGTGGGAGGAGCCAGCCTGAAGATTTTCCGCAAGACTTAAAGGGAAAGGACACTGCCAGTAAGTGTGGCTAGAACAACATATCCATGTCACTAGAAATAATGCTTTCAAGAGAGAAAGCATAACACGTAAGTTGCGGCCATCTCAAAAGGACACGGGTCGACTTCTCCAAAACAAAATTCAAATCCCAAGCCAGGGCAGGAAAATGGATTGGGTATCAGATGCAGGATATCCCTTAAAAGGAAGTGAGACATCCAGCTGAGCTATCGTAGCGGTCAGCTACGGACCCATGAAAGTCAGAAACAGCCAAAAAGTGTACCTTGAGGGAGGAGTACTAGAGACCCGAGTAAGACAGATCAGGTAGTCTAGGATCTGGCTCACTGGAAAAGTGAAAGGACCAGATTATGTTTGGCAGCTCAGATGACAAGCATACATGGCTCGAATGGAAGGCTTCGGGCAGCCACTAGAACTGCCACTCATGGAGACCCCAAACCTGGCAATGGCCATGTCTTCAGGAGCCAAGTATGCAGATGGAGGAACTTGAGGTTGGGATGGATCAGGGTCCCTGAGCCTGGGTCAGCAGGTTCCTGCAAAAGGGAGTGGAACCGGAGATTTCTCCACCAACTGCTGTTGAAGGGGAACCATATCTGGTGGAGCTATCAGAATCACGCTGGCCCCTTCCCACCAGCAATTTGATGAGGGCCCACTGAATTAGAGGAACAGAGGGAATGTGTAAAGAAACCTCCTGCTCCAGGAGAGGGACAATGCGCTCGCCAGAAAACTCCAGGCCCTGGGATTCAGTGAGCAAAACTGGGCAGTTTTGTGTTGAGTGGGGATGCAAAAGGTCCAACTCTGGACAACCCCATCTATCGAACAACTCTTCTGCAACAGGTGAGGGACCTCCACTCAGGCATGCTGGGCCGAGTCCAGCTGAGGCTGTCTGCCAGCATGTTTAGCATGCCTGGGACGTGGATCAGAGAGTGTCACACCATGATCTAATGCCCAATACCACACACTTATGGCCTTCCTGCATAGGGGGGTACAAATGAGCCCCCATTAATGTAGTACACTACGCTGAGATTGTCCGACTGCACTAGCAGCTGACCCGGAGCAAGGTGATCCTGACAGGCCTCATGGCATAGAGCATCACCCGCATCTCCAGGACATTGATATGCAGGGAGGCATCAACCTGAGACCAGGAGCCCTGGGTTTGAAAGGGACCCAGGTGAGCTCCCCAGCCAACCCGAAGCACCGGGTGAGATCTGCTGTGGAGAAGAGATCTGGAATGGGACTCTTGCAGCAGATTCAAGGGTCCACCCACCACTGGAGCACTCTGCATGAACTGGGAAGGAGACCAGCACCAAATGATCTCTCTCTCGTTGGTCCCACTGTACTCTTCAGAGTCCGCTGAAGGATTCCCATATGAGTCTGGCCAGTAGAACAGTGGGAATGGCAGTCACCATTAGACCCAACAGCCTCAGTTACACCCTGGCAGGAATGAAATGGCTCTGGACCACCTCCTGAACCTCAGCCATAAGACACCCCACCCTGTTCTGAGGTAGGAAAGCCTTCCCAGGCTGAGTCTAGAACCGCCTCTATGTACTGCAGTCTCTGGATGGTACCACAACCAACTTGGGTTGATTGACCATAATGTCCAAGGAGTGGAACAACTGGAGAGTTCTCTCTCAGAGTCCACAGGAACTGCTCCCTGGATGGGGCCTTTAGGAGCCAATCATCCAGGTAGGAGAAAATGTACAGTCCCTCCTTTCTGAGGGCTGCAGCTACTGCCAGCACCTGATAAAGACCTGTGGCACAGAGGACAAGCCAAAGGGCGACACCTTGAATTGGCAATGCTTGCCCTGAAACATAAAATGCAGAAACCTCCTGTGAGGGGAAAGACCGAGATGTGCAAGTAGGCATCCTGCATATGCAGTGAACAGAGCCAGTTGCCTGTTTTGAGAAGAGGCATCAGGCCTGGTAAAGTTACCATCCTGAACTTTCGGTACTGGATGTACAGACTTAAGGTTCTTCAGATCTAAAATGGGCCTCAGATCTCCGGTCTTTTTGGGGACCTGGAATAGAATCCCTTGTTTTTCTGGTGCCTGGCTACTGGCTTTGCACTGCTTGCCAGAGAAGAGACTGTATCTCCTCCCAGAGTACAGAAAAGTGAGCTGGGGGTAAGAGGAAGGCAGGAGGGGTTTCTGGGGCTGATCGATGAGCTCCAGCATGTGACCCCTTTCTACGATTTGCAGGATCCAAGCATCCGGGTTATGGTTCTACATTGATTCAGATGGATGGAGAACAGACCACCACCTCCTAGTCGGGGACCAGAAGAGTGGGGTCTGGCAGGAGTCAAGGAGAGGCGGATCCGTCACTCATGGACACTTGGCCGCCGCCTCCTGTATCGGAGGCGGTGGGCAAGGCGGCGCAGGCTCTTCTGCTTACCCTGGGCTAAAAGGTTGCTCCGCCTGTTGGATGCTCTCTAATAAAGGGAGGGCGCGTCTACCCTTAGACTGGGTATGATAGAGGGAGTGGACAGACTTTATAGCGCTGCCAGATGCCTGAAATCATTAATGATGTCCAGGACATCAGGCCCAAAGAGGTTAAAGGGGCATTAAGCACCTGCTGACATAAGCAGCAAAGCCAGAGACCCTCATTCAGGAGTGCCTATGTAGGCAGATGCCCGTGGCAGCAGCCTGGTAATAGTGTCCAAGATGTCACAGAGGGCCCTGAGGGGATGCTTGCTATCGCCCTCAGCAGTCTGCAAGCACTTGAGAACCTCCTGCTTTTGTTTGCCATGTGGAGGGCCTCAGCGGCAGCTTTGCCCTTCTTCCAGTTAGTGTTCTGATATTTACCATATGAGACAGGTAATTGGCTATCCTCAGCCTAAGGGTGGAGAAGGCAAACTTCTCTTGTCCCAAAAGTCTATCCTATGAGACCCTGTCTAGGAAAAGAGAAGTAAGGTGCTTAGGTACCTTGACTGGTCATGCATCGCCTTGATGACCACTGCATTGGTCTCTGGCTGGACAGCATTGTAGGGGCATAATAAAGTTTTCTGCCCTCCAGAACATAGCTGGCACCATGTCTGGCCTGTGCCGAGGCTGCAGTGGCGGCATTCCTCAGAGCAGGAAAAATAGGAGGAATGATCTTTAAGGGAGATTCTGGGAAGTCCAGAAAGTACACCAGATCTTTTCTGGTGATGTCTTCCTGCTCAGTGTGGAAACCCATGGCTGAGAACAATTGCCTCATCACATTGAGAAATGTAGGGTCCTCAGGAGACCTAGGGGTATGCTTAACAGCATCCTCGCGAACAAGCCAGCCCAGTAGCGCTGAGGGTTGAGGTGTTGGACACCACATCTCGCACTGGGTGGGGGGGGCAAGAGCGAGATTGAGCCCGCAAGGCAGCTCTCTCCTCCTGGGAGGACTGGGGCTCCCTGGTCACTGGCTGTCACCCGTGGAGGACGGATGGTGGCGCCGACCTGAAGGAGCTCCAGTGATAGTCCGGGAGGGTATGAAGGGGATGGGCCAGCGTCATGGGGAGCGTCCACACGCATCGACACCAGTGTGCTGGGGCTCCGGGAACAGGGAGAAAAACTGGGCAAAACTGCAGAAAATACATTAAAATAAAAAGTCCTCACGAACAGAGGAGGCTGTACACCCGCCTGAAAAGACTTCCGCCTCTTCCTCATCAGGAAGAATGCGGTCAGGGTGGTACTCTTCGACATGGACCTCTTCCAAACTCAGGTCAGGCGTCGGAGGTGCCAACGGCAGCAGAGACTTCCTGCAGCCCACAAGGGGCATTGACACAGAGGCTGTTGACAGCGCTGAAGTGGGCCTGTAGCGCCCAATTGGTGAATCCATCACTGAAGTAAACTTGGCGAGGATTTCACTCAGGTCAATGACTGAAGGTTGCGCCGACTGAAGGGAAGGGGTTCAACGGTACAGGTATTGACATCCTCTTGAGGGCCCTGTGAATCCAAACAACTTGTAGCCCTGGAAGGAGAAGGGGCAGGCCTGGACGGGAGGGTCATCGATGACTAGCTCTAAGAGGACAGACAACCCGGAGGTTGATGGCCGCTGCCCTGAGAATCAGGCGGATGCACGGTCGGTATGGGTCTAGAGGGTACAGAGACCTGGACAGCGACTTTTTGCATTAGTGCAGCTGAAGCCAATGATGACCCTCCTGACGAAGGAGGAGAGGCCATCAGGAATGAGATCGCAGCCGGGGGATAACGGTCCTGAGCTCGGTCTTTTGACTTCCCCGACTTGTCTTGTGCCTTAGAGGCCTGGGAGCTCAAGGACCCTGCCAGCACTGGTGAGAGGCTGGGACCCCCGCTCGGACCCCTAACTGGAGTTGACTGCTTGCTGTTCCATTAAGAAATTTTTAAAGCCTTCTTGCATTACCTGAGGTTGTTTGATTAAACTTCTGGCAGAGCTCAGTCAGAAACTTTGTGGTCAGCCCAAGACAGCAGACAGAGAGAGAATGTTCTGTCTGTGAAGGTAATCTTCTTTCCACAGCAATGGAAGAAAGAGATCGAAAACTAACTCTCGACGTGAAATAATCTCTTAGAAAAAGAGATTTAAAAGTCGAGGTTAGAAAAAGCCATACACAAAATGGTGCGAACTACGCCGGAGCTTCCTTGGAGACCCAATGGTTAAAAGTCGATGGCCTGAAAGAAATGAGGAGAGCGTAATGCTCACACTATTATAGGGTTGATGAAGTAGACAGACATTGATGGCATGGGCAGCCCCAGCTGTACTGTTGAAAATCTTCTGTGTGGATCCTGCTTCACCGACGGTGAAGTTCCTATGGTGTGACCTGATGACAGATACCCCAAAGAAGATCTTAAGTTTAAATATCAGAAACTCAACCCAGGAACTGATGCACTGCATTTTTTACGGTTATGGAACTGCTGCAGAACAAAAAATGCTAGAAACATAACACATTAAATAAAACTAGGCTAGACTAACTAAAAATATCAAATAACCTATACATTTTACAAAATGAAGGTCCAAAAGAAAAATAACTTACTATAGTAAACATGTTTCTTCCAGGGGTACTCCATTCATAACTCTATGCAGTATGCCTTTAAGTCAGATCTGCCGTAGAGATGGAAAGTTATGCTAATGATTTTTTTTCCAATTGTTTAACCAGGTGAGACCGACTAAGCCGAAAGCTTGTTTACAGGTGCAACCTGGGAGCACAAGGAAGTTAAGTGACTTGCTCAGGTGTCACAGTATGCAAGTGGGGGCTGTGGGATCTAAACCAAGTCTCCAGATTTGCAGCTCAGAGCCTTAAACCACTGCGCTTCACTGCCTCCCCATACTGGAACACCATTGGCATGTGCCACTTTTCAAATGCTGCCCTTATCAGCTGCCTACATTCTAACCTCTCAGATTTAATGGACGCCTGACTAGACAGACCCGATAAGGAAAAAAAAAACTATAAATAATCATAATAATAACAATAAGATAACCTTAACACTCAAAACCCTCCAAAGGAGGGAATACACAAAACACCCCTGAATGTCAGTGTCACTTAAAGGGGAAAAGCAATGCAAACACAGTTTAAAAACAGATATGCCAGAGTGTGGCATTCCTACCCTGGTTACACAATATGGAGTTCAGAGGCCACTGGTTCTAGAAGGGAGGTAGGGTGGGAGAGTTATGAATACTGAGTATACCCTGAAGAAACAAGATTACTATAGTAAGTAATTTTTCTTCTTACCCCAGGAATAGTCCAATATTCCTAACCTCTGTAGACTAAAAAGCAGTACCTTTGGAGGTGGGCACAGAACCTACTTTGGAAATAGACTCTGCAGGACTGCTGTCCAAACCTGGCATCACCTCTAGCCTGGTTGCCCAGGCTATAATATTTCATGAAGGTATGTACTGTTCTCCAGGTAGCTGCTTTACAGATGTCCACCAATGGGACATCCTGGCAGCTGCTATAGTAGCAGCTGTACCCCTAGTGGGGCCTCATCTGCTGGGGGCTCCTTCCCAGCCTGTGAGTAACAGAACTGGATATACTGTACTATCCAGCAAGAAATGGACCTTTAGATGCTGGGTGCCCTCTTTCCACATCCCCATAAGTCAGGAAACACTGCTCTCGTCCTGTCTATGGGCTTAATGACAGTTATGCAGCTAAGCCGCCTTTCTGCCATCAAGACTGTGTAGTCTACGTCACCTGAACTAGAATGCTCAGTGAAAAGACAGGTAGGGTAATGGACTGGATCAAATGCAAATCAGAGACCACTTCAGGAAGAAATTTCCTATTTGCTCCAGGGACCACTTTGTCCATGTGGAAGGAAATGTAGTCCTGATCAATGCAGAGAGCCTGGAGCTCACTGATCCTTCTGGCAGAAGTCACTGCCATTAGAAAACTGTTTTCCATCTGACACTTCAAATGAGCTGAAGACATAGGCTCAAGGGAGGGACCCACGAGCTTGGCTATATACACATTTAAGTCCCAGGCTGGCACTGGTTCCCTCTGAGGGGTTGGGAGTGCAAGCGGCTTAGGCATTTAAAGAACCTCTTGAAAATAGGGTTCGATGCCATAGAAACATTCTGCCCACCTGAGATATAAGCAGATGCTGCAGCTAGATGGATCTTTAAGGTAGTGGGTTGCAAACATAGCTGAAACCCCTGCTTGTGCTGGCACCAAATCCTGTAGAACACCAAATGGAAAATCTTTTCCATTTTGAGGCATAGGTTTTCTTGGTATAAGATTTTCTGTACCCTTTAAAATGTCCAGAACTGGCGACCTGGGTTTGGGAACGAGCCCGGGTTGTCGGGGTCAGCAAGGAGGGAGAGGATCGAGCATCCGGAGGACAGCTCTTTGCTCTCCGGGGGCTCCTGCTTGGAACCTGGCTGGCCTCTGGTGGAAGCGGAGGCATAGCAAGCACTAGGCGTGGAGAAGGGTCGGGGTGGCAAACATCTGTGGCAATGCCTTGCCGTCAGGGCACTAGCCACTCCCTAGAACAGGGGAAAAAGCCTACCAGCTCTGGCGGAGACGGAGCACTGGAGCTTGCCCTCGATTTGCAGTCACCCTCCTGGCACCCAACAGACTGACACTACCAGAGGTTCATGGTGTCGGCCCCACCCGTCCCTGCAGGGAGGGGGGTAACCGCGGCCACATGGGCTAAGGAGGGTTGACTGTGGGGGGGGGCAGTCCGCAGAGGGATGACTCTAGGTGTTCCTGAGCAGACCAGAGCTGGGGGAGAGTAAACAGAAAGTTAAAAAAAAAAAAAAAAAAAAAATGTCCAGAACACTTTCAAAGAGATGCAAGCTTGCATACTCTAGGTCCTCGAGCCGTGCCTTGAGCCCGACAGATCTGAGGTTTGGGTACAGAACCCTCCCTTGATTGGAGGTTAACAGGTTGTGCCTCCGAGGAAGGTGTATTGGTTCGCCACAGACATGGAGCAGCAGAGTACCACGGCTGCCTGGCCCAGTCTAGTGCTAACAAGATCAGTGATGCTGGTTGGGACCTGAGCTTGATCAACACACTGTACACCACAGGAAAGGGAGGGAAAGCATCAGATGCCTCCCTGACCAGTCCAGAGCCAGAGCATCAAGGGGATTGTTTGCCCGAGCTGGAGGTCTGCAACAGTATTGTGGTAGGTGGTGGTTCTCATGGGATGCAAAGAGATCCGCCTCTGGGGCACCGCACCTTCTGAAGATCTCTCCCACCACCTGTCTATTCAAGGCCCATTCATGATGGGCCTGGTTGATCAGACTCAGAACATCTGTTAGGGTATTGTCATTGCCTGGCAAATGAATAGCCTGAAGGAAAACTCCTAGAGATTAGGCCAGGCTCCATATTTTCATAGCTTCTGTGCAGAGAGGGCCTGACCTTGTCCCTCCCTGCTTGTTTATCTAATACATTGTGGTGGTATTGTCTGTTCTGACCTGTACCACTCTTCCCTGCACTAGTGGTGTGAAGGCCTTTATTGCCAAAACACTACTCTGAGCTCCAGCAGATGTATATGCTGGAATGACTCTGCACTTGACCATGAGCCATGGGTGATATGATCCCCAGATGGGCACCCCACCCTAGTAATGATGCGCCTGTTGTGAGAACCACCGACAGGGACTTTTGCTGAAAAGGGACCTCCTCCCTTTGGTTGGTTTCCCTCTTCCACCACTGAAGGGCCTGAAGTAACATTTCCGTTACTGGAATCCGCTGAGAGAGGATTTCTCCTTTGACACCTACGTGCCCTGAGGTGGAACCGAATGTCTCATCTGGAACCTGGACCCCAGGACTGTGCCTGTGGCTGCTGCCATGTGGCCCAGGAGCTGTAGAAACCGTCTTGCAGTTTTTGGTTTATGCATGCTGAAGGAGCCTACAATCAGCAGCATACTTCTTACCCTGTTCAGAGGCAAGTAGGCTCTGCTCTCCTGGTATTTAGTTCTGCTCCTATAAACTGCAGTACTTGTGCAGGGAGGAGGACAGACTTTCGAGATTTATCAGAAACCCCAGGGACTCTTAAGACCCCTTGGGTGAGCTGCAAATGTTCCCTTACCTGTTGTGGTGATTCTCCTACCACCAATCAGTCGTCTAAATATGGGAAAACTGCAACACCTAACCTTCATAGGTGTGCCACAACCACTGCCAGGCACTTTGTGAACATTGTCGGAGCAGAAGTGAGACCGAATGGCAGGGTTGAGAACTGGTAATGACCAAGGAGTCTGAACGGAGGTACTTTCTGTGAGACTTCCTTATGGGGATGTGGAAATAAGCATCTTTTAGGTCCAGAGATGCCAACCAATCTCCCATCTGGAGTGTTGGCAGAATCAATGCCACAGTTATCATTTTGAACCTTGGATTTATTAACTGCCTGTTTAGTACCCGTGAGGTCTAAGGCTGCCACTACTCATTTTTCTTTGTTGTAAGGAAGTATCTTGAATAAAATCCCTTTCCCTTTTGTTGTGGGGGCACAGGTTCTACCGCCCTTGACAACAGCAGTTTTGTACCTCCTTTTCCAGTAGCTTCCGCTCTGCATTGGAAACTGACTTTAACACTTTGGTTCTTAAAGTGGGAGGGATTTGAAGTTTAAGGACAAACCCCGATTCACTACCTCCAGGACCCACTTGTCTGTGGCGATCTGTTGCCAAGCCTGGAAATAGTGAGCCAGCCTGCCCCTACTGGTAGTGGGAGGTGTCCTGGGAAAACATGTCTGGGGTCTTTTTGCTGTGGCTGGGCCTGGGAACCATGCCTGGAACCCCTTCTGCCCCTGCTCCTGAAGTATCCCTGCTGTGGGTACTGTTGAACTTGGGGTACAGCCATGGCCTGGTAAAGAGGCCTGCTGTGGAAAGATCTACCACTGCCTCCCCTCCATAGGGCCTAGTGGAGGGAGAGGCCATTTCTTTAGCAGAGCTGCTTTTGTAGGTGGCTTTGTATTCATTCTCCTTTTCATGTAAGCCTCTGTCTCATCTCCAAAGAGGAATGACCATCAACAGGAAAGTCCAAAGCCTTGGACTGTGTATCCCAGTGAGGTTGTGGCTCTCAGCCAGGCAAACCTCCTTTGTGTGACAGTGTTCACCATCCACCTGGCAGCAGTATCATTAGTGTCTCTGCCATCTGAAATTGACTTGGCTGCCCAAGCCAAATCTAGCAGTCTCAGCTAAATCATCTGAGAGATCAGCTGGGGCTTTGTCTGCCATAGCCATGACCAACTGCCACAGAGATTTTTGGTACTGGGCTGCATAAGCCTGAAATGTGCTTGTAGGAGGCAGCCAGGTGGCCTTTTTTTGGTAATGCTGTCAATTCTTCTGGAATCTCTCTCAAGGGGATGAGATACCAGAGGTACTTTTGCCCTGTCACAGTCCGTAGCTTGTACTTACTTTCTGTGGTCAGGGTGGAGAATAAAATTCAACCCTCCCTGTCCAGCTGGTATTTCTTATCCAACCACTTGCCTAAGGGAAGGACAGAACTAGGAGTTTGGAGGATTTTAAAACTTATCCTTTTGAAGTACTTATTTACAGGAAGCAATAGTTTTTGGTGGGTGTATGACCCATAATCTCTAAATATTCTGCTTCCTCCTCTTCCTCTATTACTTCAGAGGTGGTTATGTCAAGGTATCCACCATCCTTCTGACAAAAGTGAAGCAGGATGAGTAATGCTCTGAAGCCCTGGAGGCAAGGGTGTGCAATCCCATTGCCCCTGTCCGGGCAAGTAAATTTCATTGAAGGGCAAGTACCAAAACAGAACTAATTTCAGTGTAATTAATAGAGGCAAGTAAAAATTCAGCTACAGTCACAGCTGGGCAAGTAATACAAGTTTTGATTTGAACATCCCTGCCTGGAGGGTGAGCCAAACTCCTGTTCAGGGAAACTTCAGACTAATTAGGTTCCCTTCACCCTCCTCTTCATACTCCCCATATTCTTCCACTTCTTCTTGAGGAAGACTGGGCAGAGGGTTGTCTGGTTGAGGTCTGAATCGATGCCTGCCAGCCAGCAATCAGCATCCCTGTAAGGCCTGTATAACTTTAAAGGTCTGTGCAATCTCCTGTGGAGAAGGCGTGATGCGGTAACAACAGAAGTCCCCAAACACTGTCTAGCAGGGGTTCTGTGTGCTTAGTTTTCTTTAAAGCAACCAGGAGTCAATGGTTCAGCAGGCCTTTTCAAGGACCTGGGTTCCGTATCAGGGTAGAGGTAATAGTTGCTGTGGTTTCACCCACAGGGAACCAAGGGTATCAGCTGGTCAGAGCCTGAGGGACCCTTATTTTTTTTATTTTAAATACATGGTGACTGGAAAGGCACGCTGAGCCGAGGCTCTCGATTCCAGGTGCGATCAGGGGTAGGAGAGGGAGTACAAACATAAATGAAACATAATTACTGACAGTTCAGTAAACATAAATGCACCAAGAACGCTACAATTCAATCTAAATTCAGTAAACAACAGAAGTAAACAGCAATTTCACTTCATGAGTCATATGTATAGGGAAGTACATGAGTAAGTGCTCCTCATAATGAGCTTGATTTATAAGTGTTTGGGTGGACACCAGTTAGGATAGTCAAAAGAGGTAGTAGAAGAGGCTCAACTTTGACAGAGGCGGGAGGGATGAGTCGTAGTTGTTTGCAGGCAAAGTGGGAGGAGTTCCTGATGGAGGGGAAAAGTTATTCCCTAAGAAGGGAGCCGAGAGAAAGCAGCTTTGTCCACTAAAGAGGAAGGGCAAAGCAGGGTGAAGGACCTTTCATTTCTGTGCCTCAGCTCATAGAGGAATGAGAGACCCGAGGATATACATTCTTTAGGTAGGAGGAAGCAAATCGAACCAGAATTTAGAAATGAGGGTGAGGGAGGAATATGATGTCTGTGGGAGAGAGGGGGTTAGTCCAAGAAAGGAGTAAAGATCAATTGTGGATACTGGAGGGGGAGTTTGTGGCAAAGTGGCAGAAAGAGTCCAGGAGGGTATCCAGCCTGGACAGGGAGGTTACCAGGGCAGAGCTGTAGACAACATCTGCATAATCAAAATGGGGAGGATCAATTTAGATAAGATTTCACATCTGACGGTGGCGGAGAGAATCACTGTTCCAGTATAGCATACCTAGTTGGGAACACAGTTTAGAGGCGGTAGCATCAATATGAGCTGAGAAAGATAAATGGAGGTCTAACCACATGCCCGGGTATTTGTATTTAGTTACCTGGTCGAGTGGGGAACTGTCCAGAAAAATAATGGGGAGGGGTAGCGGTTCTGCTAAGTTTCTGGCAGTGCCAAAACCACAGAAACAGTTTTGGAGGTGTTTAGATTTACATGGTGTTGCCTGAACCAGTGCTGAATGTTTCTGAAGTAATTTTGGAGGGTAGCTTGGACTTTGAGCAGTACAAGACCTGAGGAAAAGAGAATGGTGTCATCAGCATACATGTGCATGCTTGATTTTGTGCAGGAGGAGGGAAGGCCATTTATGAAGAGGGAGAAGAGGATGGGACCTAGAAAAGAGCATTGAGGCATGACTGCAAGGATAGGGAGATTTGGGGAGGGCTGTGCATCGGCAATTCTAATTGATTGAGTTCTGTTAGATAGATAGGACTGAAACCACTAGCCGCCCACCAATGGTTGGATTTCTGCTTCGATGCAGACGACCGGAATTCAGGAACGGACCCGGGAGTTGGAGGGCCGGCCGGGGAGAGGGATTGAGTGTTCCATGGACTGCTCTCTTTTTCCGGGCGGGTGGGGGTGGAGGTCCGGTGCTTGATGGACTTCTGGCGGAGGCCGAGTACCACAAGCAACCAGCGCCTGCACGTAGGAGGGCGGGCAAACGCTGGATGTCACTGCACGCCCCACCAATGGTGCAGACCAAAATACGCTGTTCGCTTCAGGATGACACCACCCCGGCACTTGGCCTCTATGGCTCCCCACCACTCTGCCGACTAATTACAGCTCCACGGCACCACTAATGGCCCTGAACCCCGTCCCCTGGCGGAAGCTAGGAGGCAATGTTGGTTGCCAATGCCTTCTCCCATTGTAAACAGGCCTGACATGGCGCCGTGGCTCGCCCTGGGGTAGGCCAGGGGTATCTGCAGAGGTGCAGCCACAGGGAGTGAGGTAAGCGCTTGGGCGCTTGGATGAGCCGTGCAGTAAAATGGCCAACTGAAAAAGTATACTAAATAAAATATAAAAATTAAAAAAGGATTGAAACCACTGTACAGTCATTGGGAGAGTCCAGCTGCCTCAAGCTTTGACAGGGAGGAGACAGTGGGATACGGAGTCAAAGGCCTTGGCCAGATCGACAAATCCCTGTGGCTGTTAGATGGCCTTAGTTGGAGACTGTGAGGATAGGATGTCGACACACAGGGAGAAGAAATTGTAGAATGGTGTTTTCTGAAACATGACTGGTGGGAGAGTTATTTGCAGCGTAATCTGACAGTCTAGGTGGGCCAGGGATTCTTGAAGTTTTGCTAGAGCTGGGAGGAGTGAGAAGGGCCTATAATTTCCTGGCATGTAGGGATCAGCCCACCTTTGTAGAGGCGGATTACGAGGCCGATTTCCAGGCCTGGGGACAACTTCTGAGGCAAATGAGAGATTGAAAAGATGGGCAAGGGGCTTGACAATTGCAGGTACCAAAAATCAGCATTAGCTTTGGGTGGATCCCATCTGGGCTAGAGTTAGTGGCGTTTAGAGAGCGGAGGGCCTCTTGTTCAGAAGTGGAAAAGAATTTGATGTTATCTTTGCGGGGTGAAAGGGGGGTAGAGGGAGAAGGGTGGGGACCTGTGGAATGGCACAGGATGGAAAATTTGTTGAGAATATCTGTGCAGGTAGGGTCCATAACAGGTTGGCCGTGTTGTTTGAAGACAGGGGTACAGTGCAGGGCTCGAGGGTCAAGGGAGTGAGTGCACTATTTTCCAGAAGTTGGAGGGTTGAGCATTGGAGAGTTGTGATCTGAAGTGGTCTGACCTGGCTTGTCTTAAGACCTTGGTGCATGCATTTAGGGCATGCATAAGCTTGTCTGTCTGGGGACGAAGGCTGACTGCTTGTCCCTGGCCTTGCATTTGCTTTCGAGGATGGGTGCAGAGATCCATATGTGGTTGCACTTTTTTGGGGGTAGGCCAGCGCCTCTATCCTCCAACTGGAAGTCAGCCCAATGCCCGCCAGCCCCCATGCCATTGAGAGGGCTCCTCCACCCCAATGATCACTGTTGGCTAGCCACGGCTTACCGGGTCAAGGAGGGGACCCCCTCCCCACGGCACCTGGTCTCTCCAGCTAGAGCCGGCTTTTTGTGTGCTAGTGCCCTGGGGGCAGGGACGTACAATGATGATCAGCGGCCGCCTCGTCCCAAATGTATTGGTGCCAACCGTGGCGGCATCCCAGCCTCTGCCAGGGTCCAGGAAGCAGCGGACACACTACCCCATTCCCCTGGAGAAGGACAGCAGTCTGAAGGAAGCTCTATCCTCCTCCCCCGCCGCCCTCTGACTGTTTTCAAACCCGGTCATCGGCGCGGCAAGCGGAAATCCAACCGCGCTGCACCAGCAGGCCAGTCGTGGTGGACGCTTCTTGATCCTGGACTTGTTCAAGGGAGCATGAGAGTCCCAGATTTTAGTGAATGTGTGCTGGAAGCAGAAGAGGACAGTGCCGACATCAGGGGCTGAGTACACTTTTTGCCAGCTGGCCTGGCTGAGGCTGATAACCAGAGCTTCAGTGTCAAGCAAGTTCAGTGGGCGTGTATTTATGTACTTGAGGGGCAGATTTGGGCATGTGTTTTCTAAGACAGTATGTAATGCAGTGATCTTAATGCGTTTGGGGACACCAGAAGAAGTAATTCTGTGGGTAGTAAGTAAGAATCCAGTCTAATTAGGAATGGTTTGGAGAGGAGGGTTGTAGGATGGGTTCGCTTGGAGCATCTGGGTGAGAATAAGGGTCTCGATTTTGAGGTATGGACTTTGGAGGAGGGGCTAGCCAGTCCAGACTAAAGTCCCCTAAAAGAACCAGCTCCCCCTTGGAGGCTAGGTCAGGTAAGAGAGCTAGACCAGAGATGAGGGAATCGCAAGCCTCTCCTCTGTCCTGCTGTGAGACACCTCTAGTAGGTGTGAGACAGACCTGGCAGAGTGCACCGACCATTCTCGAACACTTGATTATTTGTGCTGCTTTGCTGAGGGAAGTTTTGCTATTTCTATAGCTGCAGAAAGAACTGAGGGGTTGTGACTAAGTCCTGTTTTACTAGGAGCTAGCTAGCGCATAATCAGCGGTGTAGTTTAAATGTGTTGCCTAGCAACCTCATACCACAGCCAGCTGATACCCCTCTGCCTTCTGAGATCCTCCACAGCATACAGAGTGCTCTGTGCAAGCAGAGCAAGCATAGTGCGTGATGTTGTGCAGCGCCCAAGACAGGCACGTTCTAAGCGCGTGTTTCATGTTCAGGGTGTATCATGGCACTCAAAAAGTAATATCTGGTAGGTGTGAAAAGATACAATACAGACAAGAAAGCATAGATAAACAAGAGTATCAAGTATGGGGGATACATGGATGACATTAGAGGGAATTTAGTCATGCAATGTGGTTCATGTAAAATGTATGAAATGTTTACTTCAGCCTTACCCCCCACCGCTTAAATGTACAAAGTGTGTCCTAAATGACAAACTGCAGCATGAGATCTTTCAATTTAATGAAAGATTAAATAAACTTGAAGCAGTCAGAAAGGTATGCAGGAAAGATTAAGTGGGACTTATTATAAGTTAATTTGATAGAAAAGACTTCCAATAATGATTTGATCCAGAATTGCAGTGTTTTTTCCTTGAATAAGCCAACTGTTCCTCCGAACCTTGTTATGTCCAAATACTGTTGAGGTTACAGTGCATTTAGAGACTCAAGGAGTTAAAAAAGAAATAGGGGTAATGAAGCTGTATGTAGCGAGGATAAGGAATGGTATGTTGTTCAAGGTAATAAAAAATTAAGAGGATGAAGGCTGATGTCTTTGAGCTTTCATTAGCAAATTAATACACACCGCTTAGCGATCGGATGGGTGGTGCACCAACACCTATTTTGAACAAACAAACGCTTATTACCTTCAACTCCAGGCCTATCTTCTGAATTTCATGCAGATAATAGTGCAGAACTGCAAATAACTGTGGGCAGAGTATGGATTCTAGAAAAGATAGTGTACTGCCTGAAACAAGTATAAATAAAGTTCAGCCAACTGAATTACAAATATCGAACGCTAATTGTGCCCAGTCTACAAAAATAGGGCTAGTTTGTCCCAGGTGGAACAGGAAGTTAAAAAAAAAACCTGGATCCTGTGACTTTGGTTGTTTCAGATTTCAGGATGAAATTTTCATCTTGGGCGACTCCATTATCAAATATACCGATCGATATTCCACCAGGGCAATAAACATCATGTGACAAGTTGTAGTTATGGGGAGCCACCTTAAAAGATATAGAAAAATACTTCCAACCATGGTGCAAGGAAAGGAACCACCTAAGGCCATTTTATTACACTTTGGAACAGATGATATTAATAAAGAGGAAATTGAGGAAGTAATGACAGATATGAGAAGAGTTGTAGATTTAATGAAGAGATCTGGTGTAAAACCATTACTGTCTGAAATTTTACCTGTGCCATGTGCTTCAAGCAAGAGAACAGCTAAAATAAGAGCTTATAACAATTGGCTCAGGAAATGGAGTCTAGAAAACAATAATACCTGTTTAAAGACCTGGCAAATTTTTGTATACAGAAATGAATTTTTTAGTGTTGATGGCCTTCATTTATATAGACAGGGAGCTAGACTGTTGGGCAATATTTGCAATCAAGCCATCTCTAAGGGCAGTGACAAACAAAAAACTAGTAAATGAGGGGATTGGATATGAGTACCATAGCTAATATAAATAATAGTAATAAATGGAAAAAGGGGGCACGATGGATTCTAATATTAATTATGTCCATAGGAGTAAGCTAGGAGCTCGCATTATAGTAAGAAGAATGAACTAAAATTATTATTAATCACTAAAAATATTGATATTGCAGCCATAACTGAAACATGGTAGGGCAAGAGTTCTGCTTGGTGTAAGTCCATACCTGGATATAATTTAGTACATAGGGATAGATCAAATAGAAAGGGGGTTGCTTTTATATAAAAAATGACTTAGAGTATTGTGAGTTATATAAATCACAAAATGATGGGCCTGAAAGCTTATGGTTGGAGATTAAGAGGAAGGATAAACAAAAGAATTTGATTGTGGGCATATGTTATCGACCACCAGACACCAATTTGGAAGATCATAGAATTTTGTTGCAGAATATAGAAGCTAATCTGAATACTAAGGATGTGATATTATTGGGGACTAATATGCCTGGCATTAATTGGTCCACCTTAGCAGCTGAAACTACTACTGAGCAATCCTTTTTAGACTTATGTATGTCAAATGGCTACAACAAATGGTTACTACACCTACAAGAGGTAGTAACATACTTGATTTGGTGATTACAGATATTCCTGATAGAATTTCTAATATAAGAGTAGATGAACCATTACTAAACAGTGATCATAATGTTATTACTTTGTAAATATTAATATGGATAGAACAGTAGAATTACTAAGTATAAGGATTTCAAAAGCTGACTTTCTATCCCTTTTAAAGGAATTATATGAATGGGACTGGGGCAGGAAATTGAATCATCAAATCAATTTTGGATGTTAATAAAACAAAATTAATGAACTTAGTGACAAATTTATTTCACTTTGAAAAAATATAATATTGGGAAAACTCCATTATGGTTCACTGAATCTATTAGAACGTTGATTAGAAAGAAAGAGATGTGTTACAGAGCACTGAGAAGAGAAAATAACTCTTATAACAAAGCCAGGTATAGGGAAGCTGTTAAGAAATGTAAATCACACATAAGAAAATAAAGTAAATTAGAGTTTAGATTAGCCTATATTAAGGATGGTGGTAAGAGCTTTTTTGTGTATCTAAATAATAAATCCCATCAATCAGTGAAAATTGGCTCTATTATGCAATTTGAACTAATTTCTGATCCAAAGAAATTACTAACCCTTCAATACATATTTTTGCTCTGTGTTTAATTTAAAACAAGTTAGATACCTCTAGTCAGGTTCCAGTTGATTCCAATTCAAATTTAAGAGATGCAATAACAAGAGAGGAGATTTTAGTTAAACTAAAGAAAATTAAGGCTGGTACGTCTGCTGGGCCGGATGATCTACATCCAATAATTTTGAAGGAGATGGAGCACTGGTTGATTGAGCCTTTGTATGTCCTATTTAACCTTTCATTGATAGGGAGGTGCCCATTGATTGGAACCACTATAGCCTGGAGCCAATCTATAAAAAGGGGGATACTAGTCAAGTTTCCAATTATCGACCTGTGAGTTTGACTTGTATTTTGGGAAAAGCAATGGAAGGAATAATTAAGGATAGGCTCCAGGAAGAACTTGACGCTAAAAACCTGACTGATGTCACTCAACATGGTTTTAAAACTGGGAGGTCATGTTTGACGGCCAATTTGGTATTCTATGAGAGGGTAAGCACTATGTTGGCTAATCATAAATCCGTGGACATTGTTTATTTGTATTTATGTAAGGCATTTGATAAGGTGCCCCATGATGTAATGCTAGATACCCTGCATAAGTTGGGGTTAGATCAGACAGCTTATTAGATGGATAAATGTTTGGTTGAGTGACAGAAATCGGATAGTTCAATCAGGGATTTTGTTCTGATATCGGAGGGTGACCAGTGGGGTGCCTCAGGGCTCCATCCTGGGGCCTATTTTGTTTTCTATTTTCATTTCTGACTTGAATGCAAATTAAATAGTTATACTATTAAATTTGGTGATACCAAATTAGCGGCAGTTGTTAGTCATCCGACTGGCAAAGTTAAATTGAGGAGCATTTAAAAAACTGGGTTAAAACGCACGAATGTCATTTAATATTGGAAGTTAGTGGTTATGCATTTGGGTAAAAGTAATACCTGCACCAGATATTCAATAAATGGTCAGAGTTTAAGGTCTGTCACTAGTGAGAGTGATTTGGCGGTGCTTATTAGTGATGACCTTAAATTTAGTGATCATTGTAATAAAACAGTTAATAAATTCTAGGATTATTCATTGTATAAAATAAATCAATCTCAAATAGAAATAGGGCCTGTCTCCTCCCTATCAGGCTTATGTAATGCCCATATTGGATTAGTGCTCTCCATTGTGGAGCCTCTACTTGCAGAGGGATATTGATCGTGTGGAGGGGTACAAAGGAGATTTACAAAAATGACTGATGGTATGTATGGGTTGAGTTATGAGGATAGATTGAAAATTTTAGATCTTTATCCCCTGGAGCTTAGATGACTTAGAGGCGATTTACTGCTGATGTATAAGATCCGGGATGAAAAAACTCTTCATGATCTAGGGCTCAAGTATTAATAGGGAAGTTAGCTTGAGAAGTCATCAGTATCAATTAATGCTTACTCATCCAAAAGGTCTCCTTAGGAGTAGCTTTTTCACCCAACTAATTGTGTCCTATTGGAATGGCCTACCTAGTTCAGTGGTACATGAAAGACCATTTGATTTATTTAAGAAGGGATTAGATAGTTGTCTACTAAATCACTATGTGAACTACGGAGATTAATAATTCATTTTATGGGAGGAGTACATTATGGGCCACCTAGCCTTCTGTATTTCCTATGATATTTCTATTATGAACTTCTAGATGGGGAGAGATGTACAACACCCCTGTGAATATTGGCAGTGAGGCAGGTAGGGCGAGTTGTACCATGAGGGTTTCATGGAAGCTAGGGCAGGATTCGCTGAAAAAGACTGAGCATGAGAGGGGCTGTTTGGTGTAGATAGCTACCCACCGCCTTCTTGCCACGATCCTGTCCAAGTATGGTGTAGTTTGAAAGGCAACTTCTTTTTACGCCTTTCCAAATGTTTTCAAGAGTTTTCTCAGGAAAGGTCTTGCAAATTTCATAATCCATTTTTAGGTGTCCATAACTCAGGCATGCCACACATCAAGTGTGCTTATCTGCATTAGCAAACACCTCTCCACATTCGTACAATTTTGAAGGATCCAGTTAAAATCGCAACCCTAAATAGCGTGTTCAATTATAGCGCGATCAAAATAGCATTGTTGAAAACAAGGTTTGTATATAATAGCATTTGTATACAACAGTGCCACCAAAATCCGCTTTCCTTTTCTGATTCCATAGCTGGATGTCAAGCCCATCAAGCGGCAGTTGTCAGGGATGGATGGGCTCGATCAAACTTGCTCCTGCTGTATTTCGTGCCTACTGCCCACTGTCCTTGCCTTGAAACTCCATATTATTTCTAGAGCATCGTGTTGCAGCAACTTTGGGTTAGCAGAGGATAAACTGACTCGCTTGTTTGCTTTAGTGCCGATTTAATTTCCACCTTTTTTTTTTTTTTTTTTACGGCTGCCGATATATGACGCTGAACTGTAGTGCATTGGGTGTTAGGCACTTGTAGTGTTCTTCTATTCAGCACTCCCACTGTCCAAGCTGCGAGGACTGGAGATTGCCAACACCTAGTAGGGGACGCACAGAGCTAACCGATCCCTAGCTGAACGTCAAACCAGATTCTGTTTCTATTGTCACCCTCCTCCCTGGCCTTAAAATGGAACTATGATGCTCAGACAAGCTGTTCTCCTGTGCCCCATTAAGCACCAGAGGGCCTGCTGTTGCCATTTTATATTTGTGTGGTGCAGGATGCTTTTTTTTCTTTTACTGCTGCCAACTGCTCTGGTTTTGAGGTTGCCAGATTGTTTGGTGGTGGTACAGGACTGCTAAGCAAAGCCAGTCTCACCTCATGTGGCGATTTAGGCAATCTTCTATGATCCAATTTATTTGGGCATCATGGTTAGAACAGGGTGCAAATGAATAAAGGACAAGAGTGATATTTACCTTTTGGTCATGAAAGGTGCCCGTTATAATAATTAAGAAATGAAACATTTTTAACTGGCTTGATATGCCCCATTTTGTGGAAAACGCTATTATATGTAAACGCTTATTGTATGCAAACGCTGTTTTAATAACGCTTATTTTGATCACGCTATAATTACACGCGCTATTTAGGGTGCACAATTTTGACATTAAACCAATTTTTGAAACCAGGCTCACCAGTTTTCTCTTAGGTTTATCTGACATATTCAAAAACTCACAGAAAAAGAAAAGAAAACTTCAAAAGAATTTTGAATTGTAAAGTTAGTTTGCGGTTGTGGTCAGTTCAGGAATCAGATCAGGGAACCGGATCAGAACCGGTCAGAGAGAATCGAGGTTAATTGGCTTGTTACTAGCATTAGCAGTTACTAAAACAAGTTTATGTAAAGAAAATTTAAAGTTTTCACGTCAGAACAAAATGTTGAGGAGAGGATCTCTGAGCATCTAGTCTTGACAGGCGGAGAGTGAAATCTGAGAGGTTAGAATGCAGGCAGTTGATAAGGGCAGCATCTGAAAAGTGGCACGTGCCAGTGGTGTTCCATCATTAGCATAACATTCCATCTCTCTGAGCAGGTCTGACTTAAAGGCATACTGCACAGAGTTAGGAATATTGGAGTATTCCTTGGGTAAGAACTAAACTCAACCACCAGAATTGGAACAGGACTCCAGAGTGACTGATCCATTTGGTGGAAAAATAAATCAGTCATTAGAATGCCTGGGGTAATGTGACCACACTGCAGAGTTTAAATTGGGGAGGGAGAGAAACACGCTACTGCTTGGTCAGTAAATGATACTGCTACCAGAATACACCCAGTGTGTATCAGCACAAAAAACAGGAAGAAGGCAGCGTGCACCTAAGTCAGGTACCAAAATGCTTCATTTATAGATGGCACAAAATATCCAAAGTGCAAGTAATGCAAAGAGTGAGAAAACACAAAATCCATCAGACACACCTGATGGCAACTCACCCGACTCCCCAAGGAGTGTGACCAACTACAGAGTCTGAACGTTAATGTTCTAAACTTCTATCACCAGGGAGACGCTAAGCTGAGATTTTTACAATTTGTAGGGCATCATTAATGCACTTCGTTATAATCCATCACAAACCAGATACTGTATCCAGTTATCCTGAAATAAAGAAATTACTGTACTTTCTCCTTGCCTATTATGTTACTGATCTGCCTGTCTCTGAACACCTGTTTTGTTTTTCTCTTGCCCTTCTTTTGACCTTATTTTTCTTCCATTTATTCTCCATGGCCTTAACAATAGCATCATGTAGTACCAGGACTTTATGTTTTATAAAAGTTTCACTAGGAAAAGCCTACAGAGACGAGGATAGCTCATTTCCACGGGTGTCATCCTAAGTATACAGAGAAGCATTTATAGTGCAATAAAGTCAATTTTAGTCCAACGAGAGTTCATGCTGGACAGGTAAATGCAATACAGTACATTTTTGTACAGTAAGTTTATGTTTTACATAGTGGGTTTTAAAAAAGAAATGGAGCTCAAAATGAAAGCATGGAGTATCCACCATGCACATACACTATGATTAGAACTTGACTTTCCCAGAACAGAAACAGAGAATTTGTCATCAGAAAAGGACCTGTAGGCCCATCTAGTTTGCCCTATTGTTCCCTCCCTATTATTATACCCAGTCCCTATCTGATCAACCAATCAATCAATGTACTTCACTCAATCAATCTTTATTTTACCAGGAGAGAAACACCACTGAGCGAACTTATTTACAAGGTGGTCCTGGGGTACAAGAATACACATGGTATAACATGGCTACAACATCGGTACAGAGATATCACACAAAGAGATCTGACCAAGACAGTGCAGGGAAAATGCATAATTCATAGTGAGCAAAAAAAAAAAAAAATTGGCTATACCATTAAAGATACAATCATAGTAAATATTATTAGGGCAATGTGGAATAACTAACTAAAGTTAACAAATGTTGCTAAGCGACCGCAGAATAAGTGCTAGGTGTAAGAAGGCCATCAACAACAACATGATCAACAACCAACATCAACTTCTATACAAAAGCTCCTACTTAATGCAAAGAAAAAGCCATGTTTCTCTCCTGGCATGCATCGGTAAACCCTACTGTCCCAGGATCCTCTTGCAGCTCACCACAATTCTAGGGGAAACATTTTAATTTGTTACAAAATTCAAGTACCTGGGAGTCTGGCTTGACAAGCAGCTTTTTTACAGAACATATGGAGGAACTACTAAAAAACTACACTAAAGGCTTGGTCTCTACTTTAGGTTTAGCCACTTTCTCACAAGGGACGCTTAAGTTAAGGCTGGCACAGGCAACTTTTTCTGTCTGTCATTGACTATGCAGACTTTCGATATAAACACTGTCATAGCTCCTACCTTGCAAAACTTGATACACTCTACCATAGAGCCTTGAGGTTTATTACAGGACTCCCATTTACCACACACCATTGCTCCTCTATGCAACAGTGGGATGGGCTTCACTTTAGTTCAGGAGGGACAGAAATGCTGCCACATGGACTTTCAGAGCATTAAATAATGAATTACTGTCATATGTCTCAGACTGTCTCCAGCAAAACAAAATAAATAAATATGCACTAAGAAGCTACTCTTATATCAAATTGAAAGTGCCCAAAGTTAACACTTTGCATCGGAAGGACTGCCATTAGTTTCAGCTGCCCTCTTTGTGGAATAAACTACAAAAATATTAAAGATTAGTTTTCCCATGACCATCACCTCCTTTAAATCACTTTATTCACGCCTTAAGGAACACTGCCAATGCTTCCCATCATTAGCTAGACCACACATTTATACCGTACACCACCTTGTATGTCTAGTACTTCTAATCCTATGCACAAATACCATACCTTCCACCAGTTATCCTCGACTCCTTTTCCGGGGATTCTCCAATGTGCTCCTCAACGCTGCTCTTAAAGGACAAATAAATAAGCAACTTAACACATCGATCAAATCTCAAATGCTCCCGTGTATTTATAGCATATGGCATGCTGATTTACAATATTCTAGGTTTACCTTTATTTTGTAGAGTTACATAGTTTTCGTCAAGTTTAAAACTTTGGCTGAAATGTAAACAAAGCTCGTTTAGCTCCGCTACTGAGCTGCTACTGCTCACAAAATGGATGATGCCAACGCCGATGACATCATCATAGTGAGTCCGCCTCCACTTCTTCTATTACAACCTGTGGGCACTGTTGTAAGATGGGATATCAGCAGTATATTTAGTTATCAGCCTATGTATCGACATTTACAGTAGCTTGTGCACTAGACTCTGTAATAGAAGAAGTGGAGCGGACTCGCCACTGATGATGTCATCACGACACATCATTGCCATTTTGCCGAGTAGCGGCTCAGTAGCAGGGCTAAACGGAGCTTTTGTTTACATTTCAGCCAAAGTTTTAAACTTGACGTAAAACGATGCAACTCTACAAAATAATGGTAAACTCTAAAATATTGTAAATCAGCTTGCCATATGCTATAAATACACAGGAGCATTGGAGATTTGATTGATGTGCTAAATTGTTTATTTATTTGTCCTTTAAATTAGTCTATATGACTCATTACCTGAACGAATAGCAATATTCTCTTCGCCAATACCCCCTACTCCTCACATTGCTCTTACCTTCATCCCCTGTCCCCATTATCTCATTTTTTCCCACTCCTCACTAGCAGCCCATGTTCTACAGCTCTCCTTCCCAGGTTGGTCCACAACTGCCAGATCTCTTCCCATCCCCTACGGATATATCTGTGAGGGATGGAAAGTATTACAGGCTAGGTATTTATCTCAACCCTTTATATATTCTGTAAATATACTGTACAATTATACTTGTTGCTGTGTGTGTGTGTGTGTGTGTGTGTGTGTGTGTGTGTGTATATATATATATATATATATATATATATATACATACACATATATACATACACACATATATATATATATATATATATACACACATATACTATATACCTACATACATACACACACACCCCAGCAATTTTGTAAATGAGCTAGGATTTTCAACCCATATGTTTTTTTTTATTGCATCACTAGGAATGATGATGTATTATCCGGTCTTATCCTATGTACACTATGTGTTAACCCTTTACTCTGTAAATGTTTATGCCTACTTCTACGTGCAATGTCATTGTCCATTTGAATTTGTAATTAACTTTGTATTAACCAGGTCCATCTTGCAAATGAGTGTCACAGGCTGTGGGAAACAATGGACCAAGGAAGCAGTAGATGTTGAAGTAAATCAAAAAAAACTTGTTTATTTTAATAAGGAGCGAACTGACTATGACAAAGTAACAGAAGCAAATTAAAAAAAAATTAATAGCTTTAAGAACTAGCAGACACTAGTTCCATAGGAGGCTTACAACAGCACTTCCAGGTCTGACTTCTCAGAACCAACTGACTGACTTGAGTTGGGAGCACAGCATTTTATACAATCCAGTAGTCATGTGATTACCCAACTCCTCCCTTTGAACCTTCTCTGGCTCTAAAAATCTTTAAATATAACATACTTTATTTTATTTACATTACTACAACCTTTCTGTAATTATACAAAAACAGTTTCTAAGGTTAACCAGAAATAAATTGTTCTTTTAATAATTTTAATGCACAAACAGCAGAAACAGGTATTGCCCTTTAAGCCAGCCCATAAAACTAGCTACAGAAAGGCCGGCCAGCTCTAAGGAGCTCCTGTATTCATAGCAAGGCAGAGGTACACAGCAAGAAGCCAGCATTTCCTACAGAAGTCTTTGACTCTTCAAGATGTCCGTATAAGAAATTGTAGCTCCTGAATTTCATCATTCAGGTATGCAGGGACGTTTTTAACTCAAATTACAGCCAGATTCTTATTTTAACGTGAAAGACTAATAAAAACGCTTCGACGAGCAAAGCATGATCGCGGTAAATTTCCCACGATCGGACGAGAGAAGGATTTAACTACAAAATCTATGGGAAAACAGAGATTATTACAAGCGCCCAAAGTAAAACAATTCTAGGAGGATACAGTTACTAAATATACTGTCTAAATCTCACTTTAACCTAAAACAAAATTGAAAGAATAGCTGTATAGGGCAGAGGTTCTTAACAGAAGTATAGCCCTGTTGCTAAAGCCAAACTGGGCTTCATTAAACTTGTTTAGCCCTATCTCCTGTTTGCATACCTATCTACAACTGGTACCATAAAAGAGAAGGGAAAAAGGAGGGATTTTGAAGCCCAGTACTATAAGTACAGGGGAAAACAAAACGCTTCTGCAGAAACTAATCTTTAAAGAGGTTTTAATTCACAAGGTGATATAATATATATTTAGTCCTGACGTCAGTAGCTTACAGCTATGTTTCCTATTACAGGATGACAATGGAATCTTAATATACAGAAGAGAAAAGATTCACAGAAACAGACAGTAGACAAACATATAATTATAACAAAGTGGGTGACAGCCCAATCTAACAAACATTTAACCCACAAGACAAAGGACATAAAACAGAAGTACATTGTAGGTCCATTATCATTCCTATAAGGGGACACAAACAAAAAGAAAGGGGGTTTCTTTCATAATGAGCTTTGCTCAATGATGTCTGCCTGGATAAATAAAGATTTTGATTGATTTGATTGACTGATAGAAGTTTTGGCAAGAGACAGCAAGCAGGTCAGATTAAGGGTAGTGCAAGGCAGTAGGGTGGGGTGAAAAGGGAGCAGACCACAATTGATTCGGTGAGGGTACAAGTGAGAATATAGGTGGGTGAGGTAAGCTGTAGGTTTTGGGAGGAGCACGAAGGGCAGAAGGTCGGATATGCCCATCTGTTTAGTCACCTATTTGCCATACAAAATGTATAGTATATATATACTGGAAAGTATGTGAGCAAAATGCCCATTTTCACAAACGTCCAGTGTTGAAAAACAAAACAGATAATAGTAACAAAACAAAAGTAATATAAAGTATGTACATTGTTTTTTACAATGGTAGAATTACAGTAGTATATGATCATATTTACAATGTTATTAATAATGGGTGCAGTCAGCAGACAACAGGCAATAGGATCCTCCTACCTTGGATGAGGCTTTGAACACTTCTACAACTTGCTAATCAAAGCAGCCAACCTCTTTGCCCCATTGAAAAACTCAGATCAAAAGGCAGCTGCTATGAGTGGATCTTCCAAACTGTAAAATCCCTGATTAATAGAGACAAGGCCTGGAAGAAGTTCAGGCACTCCTTTCTCCCTGCCGATCTTGTGGCATACAAAACCCTAAGAAACAAATGCAAGAGGGCAACTAAACTTGCAAAAAGGAGTACACTCACCTCCAAAATACAATTTAGGCAACCCAAAGCTTTTCTGGTCTCACATTAATGAGCTGATCAGGGCAACACCAAGGCTAGTGTCAACGGTCAGCTAGTGAGCGATGGTTGATAAATTGCCTCAGCCATCAACGCTCACAAGGCCGGATTACCCCACCCAACCTTGGCACCAACATGACTGAGCCCCATGGCCCTAATCGACCCTCATTTCATCTGAGACTGGTCAAGGCAAAAGAGGTCCTAACTCCTGAGGGCCCTGAAAATCAAAGGTTCCGAGGACCTGACGGATCAATCCCAGGCTCCTTAAGGACAGAGCCCAATCCCCGCCAGACCCTTGACCTGGCTCATTAATAGAGCACTGCTGGAAAGAACCATTCCAGACCAGTGGAAACATGCAAATGTGGTTCCCATCCACAAGTGTGTCTCTAGGGAACACATAAGCAACTATAGGCCTATCTCCTTGCTCTGTACCCTTGCAAACTGCAAGAAAGGCTCATATGTAGCCAACTCCACGACTACCTGGAGTCTCACCAGCTCCTAGCCCCTCCCAGCATGGTTTTAGAACCAACATGGCACAGACACTGTCCTCACCAACCTCATGGCTGACTTACTCTGAGCAATGGACAAAGGAAGCCTACTGGTGCAGTATTCACAAATCTGTCCAAGGCATTCGACCTTGTTAACCACAACCTCCTGCTAATTAAGCTAGATAAATTTGGACTATACCCTCTGGCCCTCAAGTGGTTCGAGAACCATCTATCTGGCTGCACACAGAAGGTCATCTGGAAGGAAGCGCTGTCAGACCCACTCACCCCTAAAGAAGAAAATACCGCAGGGCTCAATCCTCTGTCCCTCCTGTTCTCTCTGTTCACCGAATGACCTAAACCTCTACTGTGGGGGTAGCGTGGTCATTCAATATGCCGATGACAGTCCATCTACCGCCTCCTGACAATCTATCAGATTTTGGTCCTGTCCTCCAGGCTGACCTAACGACACTTGAGGACTGGCTAATAACAAACAGAATGTTCCTAAATGCAGGCAAAACAAAAGCCATGTTGTTCGGTCCTAGATCCCTTGGTCAAGATAGGACCAAATCCCTGCAGCTCAACTCACTCTCAGGTAATAACATTTATGTAGTGGCCTCCTTAAAATAACTAGGGCTCACAACTGACCATGGTGTCATATTTAAGAACCACACTGACCTAGTGACCAGGACCATCCACTGTAAACTTGGCACCTTTATCGATTAAAGGACCAGCTTATCCCTGAAGCTAGGCTCACAATTGCCTCCAGTGTCATGCTCCCCACTCTGATCTATGCTGCCCCAGTTATACAGGGCATGGCCAAGCAAGAGGTCAACCAGCTGCAGATACTATACAACAAGGTAGCTGGTTCACGACTCAGAGTCACGCAAGAAGCCACCATTGTAACACGCTTGCCAACTACAGTGGCCTTCATCTGCTCCACGCCCAGTACCCCTGCTCTGTCTAGCATTTGAGTTACTCAGCCCGTCCGGCCTCCACCCAGCCTAGCAGGAACTATTACTCAAGCAGAACCCGGAGGCTTAGGACCACAGGTTGGACTCTGCTGGAAGTCCCCAGGGTTAGGATCAACGAGGTGGCAAGTCCTTTTCCTACTCTGCCCCAACCTGTGGAACAACCTTCCACCCGCAGTACAGGAAGCCCCCACTCAAACTTTTGGACTAGACTTAAGGCCCACATGACTGAAGCCAGCATTTGCCACTGTCATGTCACCTGATAGCCCCCATTACCTATGCCAACCATCTCACTTGTCCTTTCTTTGCTCAGTACTGTCGCTGGTCACCCTAACCAACTACAATACCAAGTTATTATCATACTATTTCAGCTTGTACACCTTAATGTTTCTGGAAAACGCTATCCATGAATGTAACCTGCCAACTATCTGTACTTACTCTGTAACCATTTCCTCACTGTTTCTCACCTTGTAATGCTATTCTGGGTCACCCTGAAAAAGGTACCTTCGGGGCTCAGTGGGCCTACCGGTCATTAAAATGTAATAAATAAATAGGAAAATATAGTGTTAGACAGAAAACCAGGTGGGGTGAGGTGATTGGTGACATCAAGAGAACAGTAGAGCTAACTGTAGAGAGAGAGAGATATGATTTGAAGCTGGAGTGTATACCTGAAAATGACAGGGAGAGATGGGCCATGCATGGACCCAAGAGTTTAGGGCTGAGACGTTGGGGGGTGAAGTGCAGGCAATACGAGAAGTATACCACTGGATTTAGTGGGGCAGAGTCCCTGTGTCCTCCCTCCTTCCTTTCCTCTACTAATAATGCTCATGTGCCTATTCCACGATGTCTGAAGCTCCCGCCATCTTCACCTCCACCACCTCTTCTGGCAGGTCTTCCAGGCGCCCACCACCCTATCTCTGTGAAGTATTTTCTCACAGCCCTCTTAAACCCCCCACCCAACTTCATTGCATGCCCCGTGTTCTGATGCTCCTCCTCTTCTGAAAGGGACTTTCTTCTGCACCTCATCTCAACCATGTCCCTCTCGCCTCCTCCTCCAGAGAATACATGCTAAGCTCCTGCCTCTCCTTGTATGGTTTCTCATGCAACCTCTGCACTATTTTGGTAGCCCTCCTCTGGACCACTTCCACCCTGCCAATGTCCTTGAGGAGGTGCAGCCTCAGAATGGAACATAGTACTCACGCGGATCGAACTTTGAGCAATACAGTGGCAACACCGCCTCCCTCCCTTCTCCTGCTAGAAATCCCTCCATTTGCACCTCAACGTCCCACTAGCCTTGCCTACTGCCTTGCTGCACTGCCCTGCCACCTTGAGATCATCAGATGTGATTACCCCAAGGTCCCTCTCTTGTTTGGCAACTATAAGTACCTCTCCCCACCCCCATCTTATATATAGCCCCTGGGTTTCTTGCCCAAGGTGCACGACTTTGCACTCACTGGCACTGAAACCCAGCTGCCGACTCTAGACCACTCTCCTAGTTTCCCCAGATCCCTTTGCATTCTCTCTACCCCTTCCTGGGCATCCAACCTGTTGCAGATTTTTGTGTCATCAGCAAAGACACACAACTTCCCTCTAGTTCCTCAGTAATGTCACTTATGAAGACACTGAACAGGACAGGACCCAGTACTGAGCCCTGTGGCACTCCACTGCTCACTCTTCCATCCCCGAGTGACTGCTGTTTGCCACCACCCTCTGCCTCCTATCCTTTAACCAGTTCAATACCCAGCCTTTCAGAGCTTGTGCTTCTTTTCAGAAAATCTCATATTTTTAACATGGTAGACATTTTGAGACATCCATCTTAACAGTCTTTCCATAATATTTCTAAAATATTTACTGAAAAAATAAACAGTCTGACTCCAATACGTAATCCACTAATGTTACTCAAGATTGTAACGTCACTTTAAACTTGAGAAACTGATTGGGTCACAGAGGTGGAAGTTACAATAATCAAGGCAGGTAAGGATATAAACAAATTAGGATTTAGTCAAAGGTGGGTATTGAGATGGTTAATGTGGGAATGCCAATGTTTCACAGGTGGAAGCAGACCACCAAACAATTCTAGAAAAAACATGCTGATCCCCATATTTTTCTTGAACAATTTTCTGCAACAATTTTTTTATTTTTTTTTTAATGACAATTCTATGGGGGTATATGGAGGTTGCAAACCCCTGTTGATATGCTTTGACACAATAATCCAATTAGTAGCAATAAGACACAACAGGTGTTTGTTGGCTGTCTGTGGCTACGTCCAGGTGCATACTGAGGCATGAGGCACTGGCCGAAGTGGCTTCAAGTACCTGGGAAGTGCATAAACCCCAGACATTTAACATCCTGGAGTGTCTTAACTGTGCTTTTAAAATGGGTAAACCAAGAAACAATTTAAATTAAAAGAAACACAACAAGGACATTTTTTTAAACTACAAATAGGTATGTTTGTCAATGTCCCTGCCTACTTGTTGATCACCTGTTTTTCTACACATTCAATAGACAGAATGTTTGTCTACTATGCAATACAGAAATTAAAACTTCTGCAGAATTCCTTTGGCAGAATGTTTATTACCTTACACATAACAGAAGACCTTATATGAAGCCATGATCTCCATTATCTGTAGGAGAAGAGCAGAGACTGCTCTGGTAGTGCCACTGATTTTTCTTTCAGTGGAAAATAAAAAAAAATGGAATTTGACATTTTTAAACTGGCACTTGTGAGTCAATTTTTCATGAAAATCCCTACTTGCACCCACTTTTTGGGCAAACCCCTACATTTTAAGCAACATTGTTATACAAAACATGCTAATTTGCCTTCAAATCGAGGAGAAAACACAGAAAACAGGTTTTAAAATGTTGCCTAACAGAACTGGCCATTTCTGAAAGCTACTCATCACTGGCTTTATTCTGGCAAGCTAGTAAGAATAGAAGGTGTATTATTCTTGGTCGCCAAAGAACCCCCAGGCATTATAACTTTAGTAGTACTTCATTTTTTAAACTGGTTTACATCAATAAGAATGGTATACTGGCTTGTACGAATTAAACACTTTTTTTATTATTTTATTTTTTTTTTTTATTTATGCTTACTTTTAGGGCCTCGTTGAAGGTTTTCAGTGAGTAAAGCTGGCTGCCATGTTTATGATGGCAGTCAGGGATGAGTGAAGTAGACTCATGAATTCTGTATGTTATTTGCATAAATTCCAAATCCCACTGCCTGAGCAGGATTAACAAACGGTCTCGAAATTGATTTAGCTGATCAGGAAGCAGGAAATTTCCAACCCATTTTATAATCATGCATAACAGTCAGAAAATTTGTATCACTAAATAAAACATTGGGAGTGGTACAACAAGTGTGAATCCCAAGGATTAATATATTTTCTTTCATGACCTTGTTTTTGCTTCTTCATGTTTTTCTATATATGGGCAAATGCCGCTTAACTCTTCCCAAGTAAAATTCAGTTACTCAGTATACCGGTACTATATACAGACTCTGCATCCACCTACACTCTACATAAATTTGTGCTGCAATACAATTACAGTTATTACCTTTAGGACTGCAATTCTGATTCCACCGTGTTGGTTATGGGATCATGGTCTGGTGAAAGGGAAGCCAGCTGTCCTAAGAAAGAGGAACAACAATTTAGTGATCCCTGTAATACAAATAACCCACCAATGACACAGCAGATTAACTGGCAATGCAGTTTGTCAGAGGATGTTCATACTGTGCTTATTCGAGTGCAGCACTCACAGCAAGATTCACTGCAGATGAATGAGGGGATCTGTCAACATGAAAACCTAGATATACAGCAACAGAAAACCTATCAATAGTCCAGGAAGTGCTTTAATTTCTTACATGAATCATGCCATCCGACATGTAAAAGGCTAACTATATTTGCAATTACAAATTCAATCGTTCTAAGTTAAAACAAACAAAAAGCAAACATTTCATCATTAGAACTTCAGATATTTTAGGAAGTGATGTTATTCATACTCCTGCAACACATGACATTTCTGACGTAAAAAGGCTAAGAAACGTGTATGCATCCTGAATTATCTGAACTGTATACAAAATCTGCCAACCAACTGGTCATCCTGCATGAAAAGGAGAATTTTAAGCCTTACAGGTAGTTCTGGTTGAGTGAGGCTCTGCACAAAGATGAGAAATGTAAATTACAAGAACATTTGGATGGTAGTTATTTGGACAAATATAAGTAACTATAAAAATCAATTAAAGATGTAATACAGTCAGAATTTGCAAAGTGATGTTGTGCAGTGTGTTTTAATTTGTGTAGTCCTGTGTGTCCTTCCATTTGTTTACCAGTAGCTGTTTGTTTGTTTTTTCTAAATTAGCCTGGTAGTTTCATGGCCCCTGGGGATTCCACTTTAGCATGATTTATTACTCCTCTTGTTCCTACAATGCCTTCTGTCCCACATTGCAGTGATTTATCAGGGGCCATAGATTCGCACGCACCAGTTTAAAGTCAATATATAGTAGCAGAGTTGTGATATGAAGTAACTTCGTTATTCAGCGAGCACCTAATGGCTACGCTTACAGATTAGCAAATACTTGAGGACTAAGTGGCTTATTCTGCAAGAAAACAGCTAGACTCTACTAATTATAGCACTGGTGATCTAGGGTGATTTGTGTGCTTTGTATGGCTGTGCGTAGTTCCATGAAATGTCAAGTTTTAAAAGCAAAACATTTACTCCTGATGGCTAGATGTGACACACACCTAGAAAAAAATCTGAATTAGAGCTGTTTGGTGAAGGCCAGAAAAACATCAGGCTCTATCTCTAGCACTTACTGAATCAGTCGTCCCAGACACACCGCTGTCACATGGGAGGAGGGAGGAACTATAGGAAAAAAAAGAGCAATAAACCTTGCTAAGAGGGAGATCCCCAGGAGCCATAAAACTATCACATAACTAGCGGGCTAACTTAGAAAGAACTCAAATAGCAAACAAAGGAAGGACACACCAGGACTACACACACAAATCAAAACATTCTGCATAGCGTGTGTTTCTGCAAATTTTGACTGAACTACTGTTTTAAATGAAAATGCCTGTTTTTACAAGTAAACTATCCAAAAATAACCAATCGGTTTTGAAGTAAATGTAACTGAAATGTCAATGATCAATACAGTAATATCAGAGTATACGGTTCGGCTTATTATGTATGGAAATCGAAGGCTCTCAAAACGTGTGTACCTTCCATCACGTGCACCTGTGTCCCTGTTTGTGCTGACTCATGCCTAGCATCGCTTTCATTTTCATTCAGCACGACTTGTGCAAGCCACAGCCTCGTAAAAACACACTAGATGTTTATGATGCCCACACTCTGAGGGGATTCTCTTGAGCATGGTAGCGCTTACTAGGCAGACACACTCCTCAGCTCACATTCCTTTCTGTACCAGCACAACTGCTGGACTGCTACATGAGGTTCCTACATGCTGGGCTCTGATACAGATAGAAAAAATAAATAATTCTTGGATTTTACCTTTTTTATATACAGTAAATTAAAATATGTACTGGTAGCATTTATTCAGCAAAGCCGCTCCTCGGCTCCCTCCTCCTCTCCCGCCCTTGCTTGTTCCCTCCTACAGAACCATATACCATAATAAAAATTATGGGTGACCACACACAACTCGCCTTGTCTCAGGATTCAAACAATGACATGGAGCTCTCGAGTTTTGCTCTCTAGGTCAATATGCTGTTCTGTACCCTTGATAAAATACAGATTTGTTGTGTAAGGTCACCCATACATTATTCCTTATATTAGGAGCAATGTGTGAAAGGATTTTAATGGAAAATGTAGAACAGACGCAAGTAAAAGCAATCGACAAGTGTTTTATTCTTGTTAACTACATATAAACTGATCATTGACTTGCTTTTGAGTATGCATGTCCAGTTTGGCACTCAAGCCTCACTGTCAAAGATACGGTAAGACCACAGGCCATACAGCAACAAAAGAGCACGAGAATAATACAATGGGAATGTCATTTATCAACATTTCCTACAGGAGTGGGGCCTGAAGACACTAGAGAAGTGGCATACAGATGTGTAGAACAACTCTGGGTTCTGTGATCAACCCTGATTCAAGGCATCCATTATTTTGGAAAGTTGATTAGCAATCAGTTGGTTTGGAAGCAATTTCTAAAAATGATCTTTTCTAACAGTAGAATAGCAAACCTGATTTTATCCGTTATGTATTAACAGAATAAACACATTAGACAACAGTCTGAGCCAATTTATTTTGCCCAACTGATTTCTACTTCATTTGCAAGCATGGATGCAGAAAAGGATTAGTAGTGACATGGAAGCAAGTCCAAGACAAGAGGTCAGATGGGCACACAACACTGCAGAGTAGGGCACAAAACTTTAAGCCTCTTCTCATCCCAGTTAAGTTTGCTCTCACATACAGTTACAGTAATGTACACAAATGCTTCACTTGACTTTGGTCTCTGCATTTCTAAGACACTAGCAGCATATTTACCGCTCGCAATTGCACCACAGCAACCAAACCAGTCGGGCTGCTGTGGCGCAAATGCGCCGTGTGAACACTTACCTGATTGTGGAAGCTATTCCTGTTCCTCTACCCAAACCACTGCTGAGTTGGGGATGCATTCAGGAGGAAGTGTGTAAGCAGCCATGGGGACAGGCAGCACCACTCACTCTGGCACACAGTCTATGGTCCCGATCCTCCCACCTGGCTTCCACACTCAAGGCCCTCCCAACACAGCCTGCATCAGCCAAGAGGGATGTAAACTTTATGCAGATCGAGGCTGGATATCGGCAGCACAGGAGCTGCCAAAGAATCATCACAGAACAGCTGTGCAAACACAGCTTAAGATTTGAGCACCACAAACCCACTCACTCAGACTGGCACTAACAGTTCAATTCTGTCTGCAGTGAGCTGTTCAGATTTTTCTTTTTTTTTGCCCTCTTCTCAATGCAGGTAAAACTTTTTCCATGCTCCTGGGTCAAAACTGGCTTTCAGTGTAGCTGAGATCAGGGCTTGCAGTGCTGCAATAAAAGTCACTTGACTTCAAACTTCTCCCTCCCCAGATCTTTTAATTTCACTCAGTTATTCTGCAAACATTAGCAGTTTGATACCCCCAAATGAATGGCACAAATCAGTGAGCTAGAAATTCAGGTAAGGTTCCGAGTTGGCTACGTCACGTCTTTCCATAGGCTGTTAGATCTCCTTTCGAAATCCTGCCGGTGCCAAGGGCTAGTGGGGAAAACAAAGATGAAGATTAGGGAGATAAATCAGTGGCTCAGGGAGTGGTGTGGGGAATTGGGGTATGGCTTAGTGGGGACTGGGGAGACCTGGGAGGATAAGGGCTGTACGCTAGGGACAGGGTCCACCTTAATTTGGAGGAAAAGAAACTTAAGCTCAAACTAGCTTGGTTCATCAGCGAAAGGTAGGGTTCAAACAACTAAAGGAGGGAGGAATCAAAAAGGCCCAATGCCAGCAGGTATGGTAATGAGGGACATGGTCTCCACTCCTCTAGGGGGCTAGGAGATGTGGAAATGGGTCACCAGGTAGGGTGCAGGACCTGAGAAATGGGAGCTCAAGAGGAGAAAGGAGATGAGGGAACGGGTGGAGTGGTCCTGATAAATGCCAGAAGCTTAGGAAATAAAATGCCTGAGCTCCAGGTGATGCTAGCTGACGGGGAGGTAGATGTGGCAGCAGTCACTGAGACCTGGGCCACTCAAGGGCACGAGTGGGACCTAAATCTGGAGGGCTATTCTATGTTTAGAAAGATAGGAGGGAGGAAGGGGTGGTGGTGTAGCACTGTTTGTCAGCAATGGCATGGGTATTGGAGGAGTAGAGAAGGCAGAGGGAATGTGGAGGTTATTTGGGTCACCTTGCTTGACGAGGGGGTTAAGAGAGTAAAGGCTGAGTGGTATAAAGACCACCAGCACTGGCGGAGGTCCTGGAAGAAAGTTTGTGGCAAACTAGGACACTGTGGATTGGGGAAGGGTGGTGATAGTGGGGACCTCAACATGCCAGGAACAGACTGGGGACTATGACATCACCAGTGGCCAAAGAGCAGAGGCTGCTGGACGCCTTCCAGGATGCGTTTCTGACAACAGGTGGGTGAGCCAACTAGGGAGGCCTGGACACTGGATGTGGTCCCATGGACAGTGATCAGATTAGGGGCCTAGAGGTGAGGACCCGCTGGCGAGTGATCACGCCACAGTCTGGTTCTTCCTGGACCTGGTGGGGAGCCAAACAAGGACAGTGGTAAACAACTTTAGGGGTGCAGACTTCAGGAGATGGGAAGGATCCTTAAAGATCTGCCTGGACAGGATAAGGCTGGATATGGATGCTGACAGCAGGTGGGAGATCATTAAGAGGGGAATACAGGAGGTTACCAGATCCTGCACAAGGGTAAAGCATAAGTTCAGTAAGGCCAGAAAACCCTGCTGGTGGACCCGGGAGGTACAGGTGGTGGTGAGGGACAAGAAGGCGGCCTACAGGCGCTCTAAGTGCTCAAAAGTGAAAGGGATCAGGAGGAATAGGCTGACCAGCCAGAGAGTCACCAGGGTGGTGAGCAGCCAAGGCAAAAAGGAGCAGTCCTTGGCCAGTGGGATCCGGACAGGGGACAAGGGTTCTTTAGATACATGGGGGGTAGGGGCAGATCAGCAAGATAAGGATAGGGGGTGGTTGGGCACAGGAAGCCGGGAACAGGCAGAAGTCCTAAATGAGTACTTTGCCTCAGTTTTACCGGGAGGATGGAGGAGCTATGTCTTGTGAGGGGAGCGGGGCAAACTGGAGGAAGGGTGGGACTGGTAGAGACCAGGGCTCTGACCGGTCTGGGGAAAGGGAGTGGCCACTGCAGACAGGTGGGGGCCAGCAGTGGGGTGAAAAGGGGAGGATGTGGAGGCTGAAATCCTGGTCGAGAGAGTAAAGGAATCCCTCAGGTCCCTTCAGATGGAGAAAGCACCTGGGCCAGATGAGATGCATCCCAGGGTGCTGAGGGAACCCACGGATGTCCTGGCAGTCCCTCTAGTGGAGCTTTTCAACATCTCTGAGGACTGGGTGGGTGCCCAAATTGTGCCGATCCACAAGAAGGGATCAAAGAGGAGTGCGAAATTACAGGCCCGTTAACCTGACATTGGTGGTCGGCAAGGTGATGGAGGGTATTGTCAAGGAAAGGCTAGAAGGGTTACTGGAGCAAACTAGGTACTTGGAAGATAGGCAGCATGGCTTTGTCACAGGAAGATCCTGCCAGACAAATCTTGTTGAGTTTTATGTCTGGGTGACGAGGGCCCTGGACCAGGGTAGGCCAGTGGACGCCCTCTTTCTGGACTTTAGCAAGGCATTTGATCAGTACCCCACAGTGGCCTGCTGGCTAAGCTGAAGGAAATGGAGGTAGGGAGAGTTGTTAAAGATGGATAGGAAATTGGCTCTCTGAGCATACTTAGAAGGTGGTGGTTGGAGGGTTAGCCTCATCCCCAAGGTGGGTTACTAGTGGGGTTCCCAGGGTCAGAGCTGGGGCCACTCCTGTTCAACGCCTATGTTTCGGACATCAGGAGGGGTCAGGAGTGAGAGGAGTCTTTGCAGATGACTCAAAGCTGGGTGCAGTGGTGGATGAGGAGGAGGGAGGTGGCCTTGCAGGAGGACCTGGAAAGGTGGTCGGGAAAATAGAAACTAAAATTCAATGTGGGAAGTGCAAAGTTCTGCACCTGGGAGTTAGAAATTCTAGCCAGGGGTATACCTAGGAGGAGACTTGATTCAAGTCATGGAGAGTGAGAGGGACCTGGGGTAGTGGTAGATGTCAAAATGAAGAACTCAGAGACATGTAGGAGGGCAGCGGCAGGATGCTGGGATGCATCACCATGGGGATTACCTCCAGAAAAGTGGAAGTGATCCTTCCAATGTACAACTGCTTGGTTAGGCCACACCCCGAGTACTGTGTGCAGTTTTGGAGACCACATTTATAAAGGAACATTACACTCTAGAGAGGGTCCAAAGGAAGGCAACCAAAATGATCTGGGGCCTGGGGAGAGACCTATAAGGAGAGGCTCAAGGAGCCTCGATATACACCCTGGAGGAGAGGAGGGACAGTGGGGACATGATAGAGTCTTTAAGTACATGAAAGGATTAATAAAGGAGGTCCAGTCAGGGTGCTCCAAAGGAAGGAGGGTGGGGCAACGAGAGGTCACGGGTGTAAGCTGGAAGGGGTAGGCTCAGAGGGAGAGGAGGAGATGTTATTTCACTGAAAGGGTGGTGTAGCCATGGAATGCACTGCCAAGGAGCTGGTAGAGGTGGAGACTGTGGACAGATTTAAATGGGGATGGGACAGGTACAGAAGGAGAGTAAATCTGACCAGGCCCAGTACAGGTGGAACATCTGGGACTGGGGATAGTATAACCCAAGGGGGGAAGGGGGGACACAAAATCGACCCTCAGTGCGGGATGAAAATCAAGCACACTTGAGACCGTTAGGCCTATTCTGCTGGCATTGTATGTTAGTAAGTTAGTAAATCAACAGCTGTCCCATCTATAATACCGAGATGGGAAAGGTTAATATGCTGCCTCCTTCTTCTGGACTGGCTATCTACTTAAGCCACTACTCAATGTATGCTGCTGAGTTCTTTAAGCCTTTTAAGCATGAACTCCACCCCACCCCACCCTCCCACTGCAATTTCCAACAGAACACACAAATCACAGCACATCCTGGCACATCACACACACATATGCATGTCATTTCCTCTCTGTTAGCAGCTTGATGCCAGTGGGTCGGCAGGCAGTACGAGCGTAGATGACTGCATAATTATGCTAGCACTGCCACCCAACCCACTTGCCTTAGGGCTGTCAAGAGTCAGGACTGTTAATGCACGTGAAACAGAAAACACAAAGGTTGACGGCAGATAAGGACCACAAGGCCCATCCTGTCTGCCCATTTCTTTTCTACCTTATAAATGTGCCATCGGTCTTTGCTCTGTGTGTGGCCTATCTATTCATACTCATCTGTACTGCCCTATGCCTATCCCATGCCTGTTTGAAGCCCTGCACTGTATTCATAGCTACCACTTCCAGAGGTAACTATGTTAACATGTACATTGCTTCAGTGGCCCTTCACCAACCTGGACAGGCGCTACTGCTCCATCCTGCTGGCCACCTGTTTCTTGCCCAAGTGCACCTCAGTGTCTTCCCTCTGCTGCAACACTGTTGGGGCACAATCTGATTAGCCTAAGCAGTTCGGGGTGGGGTTGAAGACCAGGGTGGGCGGAGGACTGCCACCAAGTCTGAAAGTCAAAAAAAAAAGACAACTGGGTGAATCTAGCAGCCATTTGAAATCCAGCCTGGTGAAAGGAACCAATTAGCAATTATAGCTAATCAAGACAGTTGCCGATTCACAATGGCTCTTTTCTGCATTGCAAATTGTGATGCAAACCCACTTATTTTATGCCTTATGACTGCAAATTAGGTAATTTAATTTGGCCAAAAACAGCAATGATATCAGGCCAGATTTCAGACATGGTGCGTACATACACACACAGGGCAGAAAGGACGGAACACCACTGCAAGGAGCTCCAGGCCTTAGAATGGCCATCCCTGGAAGCAAGAATAGCATATCCTCCCTGTGCATGGCATTTAAACTACAGCAACCCGGGGCCCTCCTGGGCTATGGGATCTGCTTGTCCCCAAGACAAATAAACGTGAGCTCAGATCTATCAATCGGACACTACTAGAGATACCCGAGCTAGATCATCCCTAGGTCAATGTTCATTCAGGGTTGCCTTCCCCAAACTCTGGAATGATCTCCGAGAGAGATACAAGACAGCTCCTCAACTGAGGAGTTCAAGAAAGGAGCTAAAAGTATACCTTGGGAAGGGGCCTCAGTGCTACTGCCTCATAAGGTCCCTAGGGACCCAACTAAAGGGTGTTATCTCTACTAAGAACACAGCAACTAGGAAGGAAAGGTCAGATAGCTTGATGGAAGTACCAATTTTTGCACTTGTATAGGTTCATAACTGTCAATGGTCTGTTCCTAACCAAAAGTCTGGAGTATTATTGCATCAGTTTCTGTGCTGTAATGTATGTTCATTCAATCAATGTAAGCCTTGCTGTACTGTACATATCAAAGCATTGGTTTTTCCCTTCCTCTAGGTACATGTAACTGATCCGGGTTGCCACTGAAAAGCGCAAGGTTCAGTGGCTACCCAGTTTCAAAATTTAAATAAATAAATAAAAGTTGCTGTCCCATGGGCAGTTCAAAATCTGGACAGGTTATTAAGACACGAATTCTTTTTATTTTTTACTGTATTTGTCCTCCGCTGACCAGCCCCTTCCACTGCCCCCCAAAAAATCACTGCCACTGGCGACATGCCGGCCATTGCTCTCGCCAATTTGAGGCGCCAGCTGACCCGTGCAGTGGGGAGACAGACTTCATCCTGCCGGTCGACTCATTTTCTCCTCCAGTTTTGTCCCACCCCGAGCACGGGCCAAGGCGTGCAATGATGCCAGTGGCTGAGACACGCCTTCCATACGTGGCACGCCGGGCATCTTGCTCAGCTCAAGCGTCCCCTGTGTGATCTGTTGCGCTGGCCCCCAGCCACCAGCAGGGGCTAGTCAAGCAGCAGACTCTGTCCCCACCCTCCCGGAAAGGAGGCTGTCCTCCGGACGTTTGATCCTCCTCTCCTGGCCGACCCCAGCGACCTGCCTGCACTGCGAACACGGGTCGGTGGTGTGGGTGGCCGAGGCATGATGCCTCAACCCTCCATGCCACTGGGCCGGCTTTGAAATTTCATGTTAATGTTCTTAAAAGCAATGTTCTTTATTTTGAGGAAAGGACAGAACAAAGTTCAACTTCATTAATCCATTAACTGCTTCTAGCAGTGAAATAGATCAAATGCTGTACTGTATACATAAATTAGGTCATGGAACATAACGGAATGTTTCCTAAAGGAATTCTATTTTTCCTCTCCTTTTGTTTAGATAACTGCAATGCAGCGTTGTATAACTGTACTGTACATGTTCACTGATAAATGAGGGTTACTCACCTGTAACCGTAGTTCTAGGAGTGGTATATGGTGCACATCCACACTTAGGTAGTTCTTCCTTCCCTTTGAATCTTGACAGAAGATCTTCAAGATAAGCTCCTCCCACCCACTTGGCGCATCCTCTTCAGCACCACCCTGTGACGTCAGAGCTTGCACACAGGAAGAGAGGATCTGTGTGCCGCTTGCCAGGTGAGGTCAGGTGGGTTGTGTGGATGCGTGCCATATGCCACTCCTAGAACTACAGTTACAGGTGAGTAACCTCCATTTCTAGGGACGTGGATCAACACACTATCCACACTCAGGCAGACTCCTAGCAGTTCTCACCGGAAAGAGGGGCAAGGCACACACCCTAACTCTGGAAAGAGGGGCTGGAGAACTGACGCCCCAAAACCAGGATCCCGAGCGACTCAAGGTAGAAGAGGTAATGGAGATGAAGGTGTGAGGCGACTTCCCGCAGCAGTCCTGCAGCTCTCCTGGATAAGGGCGTCCCTGGAAGCAGTCACTGAGGCAGCAGTATGTCTGATGGAATAGGCCCTAGCCTAACTCACTCCCTAAAGCCAATCTATAACCAGGGCCCCTAGACTTCCGATTTCTCGGCAGGGCTCCTAGGCTTCCTGGCGGCAGCTTTTCTGATTCTCATGCATGATTTTTTCATTTTGTGGCAGAATGCGTCCTACCATTGGTTGTAATATGATGTGATGTCATAGATGACATCACCTGCCAAGCATAGAGGAGGGGCTTCAGGATAAACAAGATGGGTACGGGAGCCTGGCACTATGGAAAAACTGCATATCTGAATGAAAATCCACAAAAACAATGAATTCTGGCACTATATGAATTCTGTGGCATGATGCAAATTCTGCGGAAAATTCCACAACCGCAGAAATCACAGAATTCCAGGGCCTTGTCTATAACAGAGGTCGATGCAGGATACAATCTACCTGCCAGTCATCTGCTTAGCTGCTGATCTACCAGGTACAGCTTCAGCACAGGTGAGAAAGAGCTGTGAACCTTTCCTCGAACTCCAGCCATGCGCTCCATATAATATGTGAGCTCGCCTCCGGTCCAACGTCTGGAGCCTGTGCTCGGCCTCAGAGGTTGGATTGGTGAAGCACACCAGTAGGTTAATCACTCGGTTAAGGTGAAACCCAAACAACCTTTGGGAGGAATCGTGTTGGGGCGGAGGACACATCATGTCCTTGTGGAAAACCAGGTATGGAGACTCCATCAAGAGTACCTGGAGCTCATTAATCCTTCTGGCAGAGGTGAAACCCACCAAGAAGGTGGTCTGCCATGACAGGTGGAGATGTGACACTTGTACTTTTGTTCGAATGGTTTGCCCATGAACATTGCCAGTACCAGCAGCAAGTCCCAAGGTGGTAAAGGGTCAAGGCCCTTAAAGAAAGACCCTGCTACCTTCTCCTGCACCACTGTTGGCACACTGGCCCATGCCCAGTATGCAGAGATGGCTGCCAGGCGCACCTTGAGGGTTGTCAACCTCGGGCCCAACAGAGAAGGGGTCACAGATAGTCCATGATACTTGCCACAGGACTAGAAAGGGTGTCTAACTCTCTGCCCTGGAACCAAATGGAAAATCTATTCCACTTGAAGGCATAGCACTGGCGGGTTGATGCCTTCTGAAAGGACTCGACAACATGGAGGATCTCACAGACCCAAAGCCTGGAATTCCAGCCACTCAGGAACCAAGCTGTCAAGTGCAGGGATTGAAAGTCTGGGTGCAAGACCTTCCCTGATTCGAACATACAAAATTGCCAGCAGATACAGGCCTTACAGTCTATCTAGTCTGCTCCAGGCAGCACGTCAGTCCTCTGACTGCAGCTGCACTCTTCCGACTTTTCCTTCACACCCACCCCTGCCCCTCACGGTTTGAACCTCCCTATGAAATTGTCCCACCACTCTTGAAGCTCCACACCGTCCGTAATGATACTTCCTCTGGCAGCTCGCTCCACCTTGCAACCACCTTTCGTGAAACAGTGTCTCCTCATTTCCTCCTGAACCTACCCCTTCCAACTTCAGAGAGTGTCTTCTGGTTTCCTTCCACCTTTTAGACTGAACAAACTGCTAGTGCCTACTCTGTTCATACCATTCAGATACCTGAAGGTCTCGATCATATCCCCCTCTCTCTCTCTGTCTATCATCCAGCGTACATATTGAGCTCACTCAGTCTCTCCTCATAAGGTTCATCTCCCCATACCCAGGATCATTTTTGTTGCCTGTGCTGTACCCCTTCCAGTAGTTTGATGTCCCTTTTAAGTAGAGGTGCCAGAACTGCATGCAGTACTCCAAGTGAGCCCTCACCAGGGACCTGTACAGGGCAGGATAACTTCCACGCCTAGAAGTAATGCCCTTGCTATGCACCCTAGCATCCTGTTGGCCTTTGCTGCTGCTTTCCTGCACTGGGCTGAGTGGTTTATTTCCTGGTTACCAGTACTCCCAGGTCCTTCTCCTCGTTGGACGTGGATAACTGCACCACACCCCAAACAAAACTGTATACTGGGTTCCTGACTCCTAAATGAATCACTTTGCACTTCCTGGCATTGAATTCAAGCTACCAAGTGTGAGACCATTCTTCCAGTCATGCCAAATCCTCTTGGAGTATTTTACACCCCCAATCCACCTCCGCACAGATACTGGTGTCATTTGCGAAAAGGCTGATCTTTCTCTTGATCTCTACTGCAATGTCGGCAATGAAAATGTCAAACAGGACTGGTCCAGCAATGAGCCCTGTGGGACACCACTTGTTACTGCCCTGGGTTCTGATGCGGCGTAGGCAAAAAGAAACACGAACACTGCGCCAGACTTGGCGAGACCTGGCAGGAGTCGATGGTGGAAAGAACTGAGGAGGAGCAGGGCCACCCATGCCTTTATAGGTTAGGGACGGAATGGACATAGACGTGGCAGCCCCAGTTGTACTGCTTAAAATCATCCGTAAATCCTGCTTCACCAATGGAGACATTCTTATGGTGTGACCTGATGACTGCGATAACCCCAATGAAGATCACACTTTAACAGTAATATCTGACAAACGTGCACAGAAGAACAAGTGACTGCTTTACAAATGTTCAGTAGATGTGGAGATTTTTCCTGCATGCAAGGTGGCCAGAGCATTGGCGGAGTCGCTATTATTACAACAGGAGATGACAGGTCTTTCACTGAAGGTGTCTCCTTAATGTCCAACAAAGCTAGCTAGCCAATTTGTTTTGCTAGAGCCAGGCCTGATTTACCTGCACCTAAGATGCTGTCTGCCTGACGCAAATCTGAAGGTCCTCCCAGCACACAGAGAGTGTAGACACCACTCCCTGACACTGGCAGATAAAGGAATGAGAGATATGTTGATTCCTGTATAAATCAAAATCTGTTTTGTCGTCGACATTTGGAGTACCAGACTGCTCCATTGCATTCTGTTTATTTGTTTTACTTAAGAAACATCCTCTTATTGACAAAACAAATGGGTGAACTGCACCAGGTTCAAAGTCAAGATCCCAGGCAAGGACCGCCTCCATGGCTGGAATCAGGACCACCGAACAGACAGATCCTAAAAGCAGTCAAGAACCTAGAGATAATCATAAAAGATCTTCATAAAAGGGTCAATTACATTTAACATCAGAGTGGTAACTATGGAGACAAACGTGACTTTGTAACTATGGACAACAGCCTAAATCTATGACAGAGTAAGCCGTTCCGCCACTTCTGGGATCATCCAAGAGAACAAAATTCTTACTCTTCGATTAAAGCACCTAGAGAACAATGCTCATCTGGCAAACATTAGATTGTTGAGCCTTTCAGAGGATAAGGAGGAACACGAGTTACTGGTGTCTGTGGACAATGCGCTTCAACCACAGCTGGGATTCTCACAGAAAGGTTCACTACTTAAAGCATTTCACATAAACTTGGCAGAATGCCAGTTCAGGAAGACATGCTTTGTGCCACTTTGGTGGTAACAGCAGCCCTCATAACAAACATAAGATCTTACAGACTGCAAAAGAACATTGACAGTTACAGCCTGCAGATAGAAGCCATATTTTGTTTCCAGACCATTCGTTAGTCACTAGGCAGCGTGAAAATCTTTGATCCTGTACATACTGAACTAAAACAGCTTAGGATTCCACACTTTCAGCTCTGCCCAGCCAAACAGACTATCCTATGCTGTTAAGACTGCTGAGACAGAGAAAAGCTCTTAAAGAGCCACTGACACCGATTAGGTGGGCAACTCAAGCATATTTGCCTGCCCTTGAGCTTTTTCAGCCAGAAAATAATATTTTCAGCAATGTGAATTTTAAAACTCAAAGCCCGGCTCAAACCTTCTTGCATGGAGCTGAGCGGCTGCCAAGCTGAAGCTCCTTCCTGAAAAACAACATAATTATGACACAAGGTCTTGGATGGAACTGCAGGTGGTCTATGGAGAATTTAATCAATCGGTTATGGAGCTGCCTAAATGTACTAAGAGTATCACTGCGGGCATGTTTACTTGTATGGGGCTAATACACAAGATATATATATATAAAAATATCAGTATATATTTTTTATATATATATATATATATATATATATATATATAAAATATACAGTATATATTTAGCACAATACATGTAAACATGCCAGGAATAATACTCTAAGTACATTTAGGCAATCCCATCCCGATTACAATAAATTTCTTCAGGACCAAGTGTTTCATCAGTGTACATATGGCCAAGTTCCAACAGGGAAAGCAAAGAGAGTGGCTTACAGCACAGCAGTGCATAATACAGGATGAGTTGACCAGAGACCCTGGCTCAGGTCGGAGGGGGAGAGAAAGTGGATAGATGTGATACTAGATGGAGAAGACATTCTGAAGATCACTCGATGGAGAAGACATTCTGGAAGATCACCATTTACTGTAAGTCACGTAACTTTTATATCTTCCTGAATCGATCTTTCCATTGGGTCCCACCGATAGGTCAGAGTACTAAGCTTCCTACTAAATGAGGGAACAGCTGGCTCACCCTAAGGGTACTGAATACCCCAGCCCTCTGAGTGGGGAACACTGGAGGGGAGGGCTCTTGAAGGTCTGGTGAGACCTATGACTGATCAGGTCTAGGTAGGTGCTTCTGTGGCACAGGAGAAGGAGGGTTCCCAAAAGTTCCAGCCTGACCACTGGGAAATGCAAGCTAGCACTATATGCTGGGCCAAAGCTGCCACCTGTGACAGGCGGCTATACTACCTTAGACAGACTGCAGTTCCTGCCAGCCAAGAGGCCACCTCATTGTCATCGTAAAATGCCTTCGACTGGTGCCAAGTTACCTCTAGACCTTGAGCAGAAAGCTCAATGGCTTGTCAGACTTACTTCAAGGGAGTAGAGTTAAGAGGTTGTGCAACTGCAAACATAAGCAGCAGTTATTGGTCGCCATATGGGTCTGACATGCTGAGATGCACACTAAGTAGTGCACCGGTGAAATCCTTCCTCTCAGAGCATCTGTGACAGCAGAATGCACATCTGGGGTCAGTTACCACTTAGGCTCTGTGGCTCAGACAGGGTCTACAGTACCTGAAGCCCTGAGAAGGGGTGCGGAACATCACCTGCAGATCCTGTGGGTACATGATACTGCACATGGAGGTCTCCGTGGATGGCTGGGGTGCAAAGGGATGCCTCTATATGCACATATAATCTGCAAGAGAAGAAAGCCATACGGTCCATCAAGTCTGCCCAACGCGAGCCTGCTATAAATGTTTATTGTGAGTTCCACCTCTTAACACCAACTAGTCTTAATTTTGTCCTACACCCTCTTGAATCTGCCAACCATCTTCTGGTTGACCATCTCTGCTGCCAGTCCATTCTACCCTGACACCATCCACTCTGAAAGAAGCATCTCTAACCTCCTTCTTGAAACCCCCAACCAGTTTGTAACTTTGCCCTTGGGTTTCTGTTCTTACTAAGCTAGAGAGGTTCCCAAGATCCACCTTGTTTATACTTTTAAGATACTTAAAGGCTTCAATCAGATCCCATCTCTCTCTTCTAGTGATTACATATTAAGGCTCATCAGCCTGTCTTTCTACGGGCTGTCCGCTGACTGTGAATCATTTTTGGCCCTTTTCTGTACCGTCTTAAGATGATTTATGTCCTGTCTCAGTAGGGACCTCAATACTGCACACAGCACTGGTGCAGCTGCACCATGGATCTGTACAGCAGCAGGGTCACCTCATTCCTGCTGCATGTGAACACCAGCTATGCACCCCAGATTCCTGCTTGTCTTGGCTGCTGCATTTTGCACTGCATAGGTTGTTTAAGGTGGGCTTGAGTCAGCACCATGAGGAGGCGACAGTAGTGTCTGAATTGGTAACTCCTAAGGCCCCAATGGCAAGGGTGACCAGATCATGGCTTGAATATGCCTGAAGCTCAAGCGCCTGGAGAAATCTCCACCAAGAATCTGTGGTACAGACTGTACTAAGCAAAGCGGGCCAGGCAGATAGTATGATTCAGTGTCCTCTGACGAAGAGGTGCTAGTTCGCAAGGGTCAATGCTGGGTATGGGGCCCTGTCTGACTCCTACAACACTGATCTAAAGCACCGACCAAGCTATAGTGTTGGTCCCATGTCAAAGGTCCTAAGGTGTACAGAACAAGGGCAACTTCTCCAAAATATGCCCAGGACCTTTTGAGGAAATTGAGGCACCTGGCCTCTTGGACCTTGGGCTGCAAAATTCTGGCAGTGCCTCACTCTACAGGAAGGTCGACCCGAGTAGTCTGAGTATGATCTACCTATGTCCAGGGAGTGACAAGATTAGTGTCTGTTGAGTCCCTCAAGTGAGGAAACCAGAGCCTATGAGGTGCCACAGGAGATCTCAGTCCTCAACAGGAATGACATCAGGGGCAGCTCTGAACAGAAACCTGGCACATGGCTGTTGTCCTGTCTGGACTCGGTACTGCCCCAGTCATGGGAATCAGGGCTGACAACAATGCACACTGGAGTCCACTGTCACCCTTGGCAGCATACTCAATACTGTGTGACCGACAACATCAAGCCTAGCGTTACCTCTTTCCTCAGTGTTCAGGGCAACATCATAGTCAGGAAACAGACAAGTCGTAGCTGTCACCAGACTCAGAGCTGTCCCCTATCCCTAGCATCGTTAAGCGATATTGTGGCCAGGGACAGGCTCCAAGTGTGTTGGCATAAACCTAGGTGCCAGGCCCTCCTCCAACACTGCTAACAATACTGGTGGGAGGCCCGTGCCCTCTTCGGCCTCACTCACAGCGTTGTCACGACAAACCCATGACAACACAACTGGCACCAAAGAACAGCAATGAGGTGTCCTTTGGTGTGGACTAACTTATAGCTTTGGCTCTCCACCAGGAGCGTTTGTCACCACTGTGGAGGGTGCTCAATCGATCACCGTCTGCCAGATTCAACCACCAGGGCATCTGATGCTTGAGCACAGTGAGGTTAGGAGGACCCTATACTTCCGAGGCGCAGGTGTCCTGGAGTGGCCCAGGAGAAGAGCCCAAAGACTTCATCTTGGATTTCCTTGATGGCGCTGCCTGCCTCCGAAGGTTGGGGCCAGCCAGCAACACATCGGCACACAGTGTTCCCCAATATGGGCCATCCACTGAGAAGCAGACATCACTGGAAACCATGTCTTGAGATCGTCCAGAGCAGGTGAAGCAGAGCTGATGCCAGTCCTTAGAAATCATCTTATTCCTACAGGGCACCAACACATAATGGGTGGCTTCTTACCCAGCCCCCTTAGATCTGGACTTTGGCATCATGGAAACTACAAAAGAAAAGATGGCGTCATTGTGAAAACGTTATGGGGACTAATTTACAAACTGAGGTGACTGTTCTGACCCTGGGAACTCAACAGTGGGAAGAACACAACACAACTGAAGTAGGTAGTTAGACAGTGACAGATACTGGCAGGCATGCACTATCGAGGGCTCACAGGTATTACAGCCAGTAGCTGCTGTTGGCCCCTGCAGCCAAACATTTGCTCCACAGAGTACTAGTGCCTCCTGCCCAGACCCATTGGTGGGATTTCTGATGGAGAAGATTGATTCTGGGAAGATCTAAGCCAATGGCATTTGGCTTTCAGAGCATGATGAGGCATTCAGTAGAATATCAAGACACTACAGAGAAACCCCACTGATAAAAATCAATATTTTTTTTTTTTTTGGTCAGGGATTTGGATACATTTTTCTTCAGGATCAAGTGTTTCATCAGTGTGCACGTGAGGAGGCAGTTGGTTTTCACTTCCTAATCTCGACCATTGACTATGGGACATCATATAAAGATCTGTGAAAATTGGAGAGCCCCCGATTATACATCAACTTACTTTTACAAAGTCATGAAATGCCTACTCACTAATACTGCTCATCTTCAACACCGAACTTTCAATTCCTAGAATGAGGCATGATTCTGGTCAAAAGCCCTTTTTCTGTTCTGCCCCAGAATCCTGGAATAAGTTCCTCCTCAGTTTAGGAACATCCCAGCCTACAAGCATTCAAGAATCAGTCTATCCCACCACATGAGAACCACTTGAAATTGTTTTGGTCTAGTGTCATCTACACCCATCACAGCACCTGATACATTTAAAGCTCTATTTTCCACACTGCTGCAATTCCATCAAAGTCATAAAGTAATAAATCATGTTTTGTATCTTGTTGCATTTACACTGCATTTCTTGAACCATCTAGACGATATTTTGCATAGCTTTGAATCCCATATTATCATGTACGCGATGATACTGCTTTGTACAGATGGGTATCTAATGCAATGTGAGAGATATCTGCAACCCCACTTTGAACTGGTATAAAATTAAGCAATAATGCGGCCCACGGTACCCGTGATTAGTTCCGGCTTGCAGCGCGGTGACCGGGTTGAGAGCGGACTCTGGTCACTGGAAGGGCGGCCGGGGAGAGGGATAGAGCGTCCTAGGGACTGCTCTCCTTCTCAGGGAGAGGAGGGTAGTGTCCGAGCACCAGTGACCCCTGGCGGAGGCCGGAGTCACACAGCTACACGGCACAAGCTTGCTTAGGAGGCGGGGCGGACGTCTGGTGTCATTACACGGCCCGCCTCCCGAAAACCCGGAAAATGAGCCAGTTTGTAGCCGCCCTCAATGAAGCCCGCCACGGCTCAATTAGCTCCCAGGCCAGCCCTCCGACCTATTCCGAGGCGTCTGCGGCGCGTCCCCCGCATGCCGCAGCCCTGCCATAGAGGTAAGCCACGGGGTATCGGAGGGCCCAAGGCCGATTTGGGAGTAGAGGCCGGTGGCCTGTGACAGGGCCGAAAGTGCGGGCGGCTGGCAGCTAGGGTAAGGTGGCATGAAGAGAAAAATAAAAAATTACAATAATGACCGTGGAACAGCCAACCATTTCCTGGGATTAACGAATTGGGGGAGAGAAGGAGGTACACAACACCCACCAGCCGGTCGTTAATCCCCAGGAAATGGATGACTATGCAGTCATTATTGCGATTATAAGTCTAATTGCAGTAATGACATTTCTGGGGACTTTTTCTTATTTAGTTTGCTGTACTTTTCTTTATGGTATGTGCACACTGCTCGCGGCTGGCAGCTGCCGTTTGTAATAATATACCTTTCAGTACTGAGATTGTTTTGTGAGGTGGTTTAAAGTGGCTATCCTGAAATTGCTTAAGTAATAATGGTCACCTGCTTATACGAGGTGTGTGTGTGTGTGTGTGTGGGGGTGGTGGTTTTATTTGATGGTACAACTTGACAGTGGATTGTGTGTCAAGCTTTGCATCTGTATATTTTAAATTTTAATAAAGTATATTGAATTGAAAAAATAAGGTCAGGACTCTGAAAAGTGTTCCTCTCATTTTATTTGACAAATTTTACACAGTAAGACTTTCTCGCCATAATGAATATGCAATGTCAACATTAGTAAACTGACCAATCACTACTGACGTTCCGAATAGGCCATGAATTATTCAACAAATACATCGCTAGTGATTGGTCAGTTTATTAAAGTGCTGTCACTGTATATTCATTACGGCAACAAGTCTTCTCGCCAAACTAGTTTATTGTGTAAAACCTGTCAAACATTTCAAAAAAAAAAACACTTTGCTGTCCTGACAATTATTACTTAGCTACTTCAGGATAGCCACTTTAAACCGCCTCACAACCTAAAGCTAAGTTATCACAACAAAGAGCCATATCAGTTAACCACTGTTCTACGTTCAGCAGTGTAGCTGCCATATCAGGTATTTCTAAGAGATTTCCAGACTGGCACAGCAGCCAATCAGTGGAGCCGCTTTACCTCATGAATAATTAATTAGACATCCTGGTTATTAAAAATGAGCTTTCAGCCCGGTGGCGCCGAGGTTGAGGCGCTGGACGCCACACCTCAAGCCCACTGGCAACCCAGGTTCGGACGCGAGCCCGCAGTGTCAGGGACGGATGAGATCGAGCATCTGAAGGACTGCTTTCCCATACGGAGAGGAGCTGGGAACCACGCACTATAGAGGCCCCTGGTGACGTACTGGGGCACTACTAGAGTGGTGCAGTAAGTGGTGGAGTGCAGCAGACGGCGCGCCATGATGCCATTGCACGCCACACCCAAGGATAAATGGGATTAAAACATGGCAGCACAAGCCCGCAGCAGCTTGATGGCCACAGCTTCATCGGCCAGCGAATGCCAGGATTGAGGCGTGTGCCTGTAATGGATCTTTTGGCCAATCGCGGGCATCGAGGGGCCCTTCTCGACAGTACAGATGTGTATGAAAGCCGGGCACGCAGGACTCTGGGTCATGGTAAGGCAGGGGCTGTGGCTGTAGGAGGCTAAAAATAGAAGATTTAAAAAAAAAATGAGCTTCTACTGCATGCTGGTAAAACCAAGTATATGCACTTTGGAACAAAAAGAAAGTTATAGGATTTACACCTGGAACAAAACAAAATTAAAGGTTTTACATCCCTCTGAATTAAAGATTTGAGTAGCACCTTTGTTGGGAAAGTGGACAGTTTCAAGTATCTGTATTTTACTACAGACCAGACTCTGTCTTTTAAAATAACATATCTCCACACTGGTTAAGTCAGTAAACTCTTGCCTTTATCAGCTTTTCAGGCTAGGAAATTGTTTGTCCACTCACTGTAAAACAGTCTCAGCCCAGCCACTACTCCTGTCATTAAGTGAACTAGGGGCTTCCAGTCAAGCTACTGCTAATGTCAATGACTTGCAAAGAGTTAAAACTCTATACAATTCCTATGCAGATTTGCTGCTTCCAGCCCCAGATTTTTCATCACTGCACTCTTTACTTAAACCTTGGCTGGCCTTCTTTTGACTCACCCATTACTTATTTTAACCTCATCAGTTCTGGACATTTCTTGACTTAACAGGCCCAATTAGATTTTTTATGGCTGATGCTAGCCCCAACACTGGCTTCTCAAGTACTAGATCTGCTCATAATCATTTTGTAAGACTCCACTCATACATTCCTCCCTGGACCAATATGGTTTTATTATGTGGTCTTACGCATGCACAAGCAACATCTTGTGGTAGAAGAAGCACAGGAGGTTGTCAGTGTTGCCAATGCAGGCACACTTCAGTAGGTGCATCCCTCATTGCCCAATTAGCCAGCATGCCAGCTGGTACAAAATTATGTAAAGTGCCACCAACTTACACAGAAACATAGAAGTTGATGGCAGATAAGAAAAATTACTCACCTTAGTAATGTTGTTTCTTCTAATGGAGTCTTGCTGTATTCTGACTATTGCAGTGATATCCAACCTTTGAACTGCCCCAGAAAGGAAAGAGTTAACTTTCCATGCAAGGCATGGAATGCTGAGCTTGAGCTCGGTTGAGACTCAGTTGTTGTTTGAACCCAAACACGCAGATCTTTACGAACTATACTCACTGGGTGTCCTAATGCGAAACTGTTAAGTCACACTAGACAACTGGCAACTAAATTTGATAAAAGGTTTTTGGTTCCAAGGCAAAGACTCAAGTCAGGAAACCCAAAAACAAAACACAACACACCCAAAAATAAGAGGGTGAGAAAAAGGACACCTCTAGGGTGCTACACTGTTCCTGCCCACCCACATCCCAAAACCCAGGTTCTGAGAGGAGGCAGGGGGAGGTCAGAATACAGCAAGACTCCATTAGAAGAAACAACATTACTAAGGTGAGTAATTTTTCTTCAAACAACATGAAGTCTTGCTGTATTCTGACTATTGCAGACTACCAAGCAGTACCTCCATTGAGGAGGGACAGAACCTACTTTGGGAACAGGCTCTGAAGCACTGCTATGCCAAACCGAAGCATCACTCCTAGCCTGGATATCCAGAGAGTAATGCTTGGTGAAAGTATATATTGTTTTCCAGGTGGCTGCTTGACAAACTCTAAGATAGGAATATCCCTGGCAGCAGCCAGGGAAGCAGCTATACCTCTAGTAGAGTGAGCCCTCAGGCCTGAGGGTGGATTCTGCCTAATTTTTCATAGCAGAATTGCATACAAGAGATAATCCACCTGGCAATAGATCTCTTAGTGGCAGGTTTTCCTTACCAACCTCACCATAAGTGAGGAACAATTGAGGGAGTCAAACCTGTGACCCTTGGTGCGCTCTATGTAGTAGCTAAGGGCCCTTTTCACATCCAGGTTATGTAGCCTCCTCTCCCAGAGGAGGAATGGTCAGTGAAGAAAACAGGAAGAGACAGACTGATTAAGGTGGAAATCTGAAACCACCTTAGGCAAAAACTTCCTATTAGTCCTGAGGACCACCTTATCTCTATGGAAAGAGATAAAAATCAGGGTCCACGAAGGGCCTGTAACTCACTTATGCTGCTGGCAGAAGTAATGGCTACCAAGAACACCGTTTTCCAAGTCAAGTACTTAAGCTCTGCTGAAGACAAAGGCTCAAAGGGGTTGCATAAGATGAGCAATGCAAACATTAAGGTCCCAAGCAGGGGCAGGGGCCCTGAAGGGAGGATTGGTATGCAGCAATCCCTTGAAGAATTTACAGAATACAGGACGAGCTGAAAGGGAAGAGGGCTTGCCTGCTGACAAGAAGGCAGAGACAGCTGCCAGATGCACTCTAAGTCTAGCTGGTCTGAGTCCAAGCTATTGAGATGAACCATATAATCCAGGACTGTAGGCAACCCAGCAGACTCGGAGAAATATGCTTCCCAGTGCACCAAATAGTAAACCTTTTCCATTTGGAGTTGTAAGTCTTTCTGGTGGAAGGCTTTAGAAGCCTTTAGAATATCCAGAATACCTTGAGAGAGATGCAGATCAGCAAACTAACTCTTCAAGAGCCAGGCCTTGAGATTGAGAGATTTGAGATTCGATACCAAACCCTCCCTGAGAACATGTTAACAGGTTGTAATTCCTGGGAAGAGACAGGGAAGGTGGACTGCTAAGGACAGCAAGAGAGGTACCAGGGCTGTCTGGCCCAGTCTGGAGCAATCAGAATCACTTTGCAGGGTTGAGACCTGATTTTGACTAGTACCTTGAACAGGAGAGGGAAGTGGGGAAGAGCATACAGGAATGTCCCTTCCCAATTGAGAACTAGAGCATCCAGGGGACTGAGCCCAACACTGGGGTCTGCAGCAAAAAGAGGAAGCTGGTGATTGTCTGGGGCTGCAAAAGATCCATCTGTGGAGTGCCCCATCTGGAGAAGATCACCTTCAAAATTAGGGATCTAGGGACCATTCGTGATGGCCCTGAGATATCCTGCTGAGCACATCTGCCAGGACATTGTCCTTCCTGGGAAGTGTACTATCATCAGAGAGGTATTCAGGAATAGGCCAGAGACCACAACTTCATTGCTTCTGTGCACAAGGCCATAGACCGAGTGCCTTCTTGCTTGTTGATGTACCACATTGTGGTGGTATTGTCTGTCCTGATCTGAACTACATGTTCTGAACAGACTTGAAAAAACTTGAAGTGCTAGAAACACTGCTCTGAGTTCTAAGAGATTGATGTGAAGCAGAGATTCTTGAGGTGACCACAACCTTGGGTGGTCAGATCCCAAGTGGGCTCCCCAGCCCAAGAGGGAGGCATCTGCGTAAGGATTAGAGAATGAGATTGAGTGACAAAGGAAACTCCTTGTCTTTGGTTGTCCTGATCCTGCCACCACTGCAAAGCCTGGATCAGGGTTGAGTCACTGGGATTAGCTTGGTCACAGAATCCTTTCTCTGGGACCAGAAGGCTCTTAAGTGGAACTGAATGTCCCTAATCTGATATCTTGCTCCTTAGACCACTGCCGAGAGGCAGTCATGTGGCCCAGGAGCTGCAGAAAATGCCTTGCTGGTCGGGACACCTGCAGGGTGAATGAAGAGGCCAGTGTCACAAGGGTCCTTGCCCTGTCCAGGGAAGGAAGGCTCTTGCCCTTATTGAATCCAGCTCCGCCCCTATGAAGGTGAGGAGCTGCACTGGCTCTAGAACAGACTTTGAAAGATTCAGGAGGAATCCTAGATAAGGAGCAGTTGCTGAGTTATCTGTAGGTGTGACTTGACTTGGTCTGGAGACTGACCCACTATGAGCCAGTCGTCCAGGTATGGCAGGGATTTATTTAACTCCAAAATTGATGAGCGTTTGCTCATAAAACTGCTAAAACATTGTGAAAATGCATAGCACTTACCTCACTGTGTTTAACAAACATAACACTTCTAGAAAACCTATATAAATACTTTCTGTACAGTTAGCATTGTCCCAAGAAAAAACTGATAATTATTTAAAACCCTGCATGGAAAGATGGAGATCTTTTTCTCCTTAGGAAAACAACCACTACTGCCAGGCATTTTGTGAACACCCTTGGAGCTGATGTTAGGCCAAAGGGCATTGCTCTGAATTGATAGTGGCCTGAGGGCAACCGAACCTGAGGTACTTTCTGTGGGAGCATCTGATGAGAATGTGGAAATAGGCACCCTTGAGGTCCAGGGAGACTAGCCAGTCCCCTGGCCTTAGAGAGGGTAGAATTATTCCCAGAGTCACCATTTTGAACTTTGGCTTTAAGAGGTGCTTGTTTAAATATCTGAGATCCAGGAAGGCCGCCATTCTCCTGTCTTTTGGGGGTAAGGAAGTACCTGAGTACAATCCTTTTCCCTTGTGTAGGGTGGAACCCTTTCTATGGCTCTGACAGCCAAGAGGAAGAGACCTCTACCTCTACGGCAAGGGCCTCTGAAGGATTTGCAGGTGGAGAGGATCTGGTTCTCATCTTGGGAAATTGTTTGAAGCTGAGAACCAGTCCCTGGCTTACTACTTCCAGGATCCATTTGCCTGATGTTAAAGACATCCAGTCCTGGACAAAGTAAGCCAGCCTGCCCCTAGGTAGTGGAGAATTGGCCGGGCAACCCATCAGGGTGCCTGTTTGGCAGGGGCTTTAGGCTGAGGGGTGGTAGCAGGCTTGTTTATACCATCTGCCTTCTCCTCTGAAGAACCCCCTCTGGGCAAAGGCGGAAGAGGCCTGGGCTTGGTAGAAAGGCCTATGAAAAGGCCTGCCCTGGAATGCTGCCTCTGGGGAGTGGCTTGCCTTTCCTTGGCCTGAGCACTCCTATAGGTGGTCCTGTACTCATCCATTTTCTTCATGTAGTTCTCTGTTTGCTCCCCAAACAGAGAATTACCAATAACAGGAAAATCCATGGCCTCCAGTCTGGGTATCCTGTGACAGCCTAGTACATCTAGGCGACACCATCCTATGAAGGGCCACAGATGTAGCCATGACACGGATGAAACATCATTGGAGTCCACTGCAGCATGAAATTGCACCTCGGATGCCTCAATACCATCTGCAGCTACCTGCTCCAGCTCCTTGGCAAGCTGGTCAGGGACCCGTTAACTACAGCCATCACAGTGTCCCATCTAGACTTCTGGTATCTAGCTGTATAGGCCATATAATTAGCCTGCCTGAGTCCCAAAGATGCTGCAATGTACTGTTTCTTTGCCATGGCATTAATCCTCCTGGAGTCCTTATCTGAGGGTGTGAAGCCAAGGGTATATTTGCCTTATCACAGGCAGCAGCCAGCACTACCCCAACATGGCTGCATTGCTGGGAAAGGAACTCCGATTCGAGCCTGAAAGAGTATACCTCTTGTCCATTCTTCTGTCCACAGGAGGTATGGAATAGGAGTCTTTAAAATTTTAAATGTCTCTTTCCCAAAAGACTTATGGAGGGAATACACATACAAAACACATTTTCTGGAGCTGGAAGGACACTACTTTCTTCAACTGCGAGCTGTGTGAGAAATTCTGTATTGCACTTGATATCTGCAACAAACGTGCACTTTGCTTAATTCTGTGGGAGGTGAAACTAACCACCCTTGGTAATTGCTTTTTATTCACATTTATTTAGTGTTTAACCAAGAAGGGCTTGTACACTCTGTTTATCTTGTTAGTAACTTGAGAAGGATTTAAATACTACATTTGGGTAGGTCCTTGAGGTAGCTAGATTGTCTACTAGGATTTGCTGACAGTTAAACTATTTTTAAATGAATTACAGTGGGCTGAGGAGTTGAAAAAGAAACTTGCAAACTCTGCTTATCTTGGAAGTAACCTCATAAGTGTTTGAATACTGCATTCTGGTTGTCCCTTGGGGTAGCTGGATTGACTACTAGGATTTTGGGACAGAAACTATTTTTAAATAATTTACTGGTGCGTAGGGGTTTGTGATAGTTAAACTCTTTTTAACAGAGTTACTGAGGTTAAGGAATGGTCACAGAAAAACCTGCAGTGTGAAACAGGAAAGACAGTCTTTCAAGCAACAGAGGGTGGTGGATCTAGGTTTACGTGTGTTTGTTACAATTCTTAAGATTTTCAGTGCAGGAAGAGTTTAAAGCACAGCTGACTTATTTTGGGGCTGACAGCTCTCGGAGCACAAACCACCAGGCCTGTTTTGGGGCTGGGAAGGTTTACCTGTGTCTGACTTGGATGTGTGGATTTTCTCTGTTTGATTAGCAGGGTATTTCTCTATCAAACTGTTGTGTAGGGTATCTTGCTGACAGGAAGGCACTCATTGCAGCAGTGGGTCAGAGCTTTAGCAGATTGTTTTATGAGGGCACAGTTTAGGCCAACCCTTCCCACCCTCACCCCACCCACCCCTGGAAATAGTTCCTTTATACCTGGGGTTCTGACATCATTTCTTCAAGAGTGCAAGGTGCATGTCACTGTCATATCCTCTCTAGCACACTGCACTGACAATATAAGCATACACATTGTATATTATAAATATATATTTCTATATTACAAACCAATCACATACACACAAAAAAACAAACAAAAAAAAAAAAAAAACAAATGGGGAGTAGTGCAATGTAATGGCTGTGGGGCAGCAGTCTTCGGGAGTCTTTCTGAGGCTGAGATGCTGCCTATTTGCAGACAACTCTCTGCCCTGAGGGAGGAAATTGCCCATCTTCAGCCACACTGGACAGTAGTACGGGACCTTCCCCTGCCACACTGGACAGTAGGAAGGGAACCTCCCATCCAGGGAGCACCACAGCCACCACCACCACCACTACCTCAGAGATTGCAGAAGAAACACAGCAGTTGGACCACAGTGGGCTCAGGAGGTGGGAGGATGGTGGAATGGAGGCACACCCAGTCAGTTGTTCCACTCCACAATCCATACACCATTCTGGGAGTGTTAGCTCCCCATGGATGCACCCACAGAGGAGACTAAGGAGGCTGAGGACAGCTGTCACAAGGAGGCCCACAGGAAGGAGGCAGAGGACACCACAAGGAAAGGAAGCAGCTCCTGGTGGGGACTCAATTATTAGGGGATAGAACTGGGAGGAGCTGGGAAAACTGAAGTAAGGTGCTTGCCTGGTGCCATGGCTTGGAGGGACAGGAAGCGCATCCTCAGGATCACGACAACAGCTGCAAGGATTCTGAGCTGGGCGAATTGTCCACCTAGGGACAAATGACTTGGCTCATCATGAGGTTAGATCAGTGCAGGAGGACATTGCAGAGTTGGGGAGGGCCTAAGACAAGTAGCACACACAGTATCCTTCTCAGAGGTGCTGCCTGTCAAAGGCATGGGTGAGGCGAGGGTAACTGGCACCATGCAGTTTAATGAATGGTTGAAAAAATGGTGCGACACAGGGGTTTAGCTTCATTGGGACTGGGGTTCCACCTGGAGGGACAACAGCCTATACTGGCAGGATGGTCTGCATCTGTCCAGGAAGGAACAAGTCTTTGAGCAATCGGTTTAAATGCTTCATTGGCAAGCTTTTAAACTAGTCAAAGTGGAGGCACGGACAAGCAGCAGAAAATCCCAGCCTCTCCCTACAAAATAGGGTACTAAATGAGAAAAAGGCCAAGGTAGAACAGTCAGTGGGGATGCTGCAACAGAAGGTAAAGCCATCAAAAAATGGAGAGCAATGAGTACCAATGCCCGTAGTCTAGGTAACAAGCTTCCTGAATTAGTGGCCTTGATGGAGGAGGAACATCTGGATATCGTGGCAGTCACAGAAACATGGTACACACAAAACCATGACTGGGACATAAACATACCAGGATACACTATCTACAGGAGGGACAGGGAGGGTAAGAGAGGAGGAGGAGGAGGAGTTCTTTACATAAAGGAAGGAATAAAAGCAACAGAACAAAAGGGTAAACAGGAGGAGAAGAAGCACTGTGGGTAAATTTGGAGACAGACAATGGCACCACAATCCGCACAGGGGTTGTATACAGACCCTTCTTAGGGAGGAAATGGACAAGGAAATGATAGAAAGTATACTTAGATGGCAGAAAAGGGAGATACTGCTGATGGGTGATCTGAATATGCCAGATGTCAACTGGAGTACAGCTGCAGCTGCCATTTCAAGAGTGCAGTTATTCTAGATGCCCTAGGGGGCATGCCTTAGACAACTAGTACTGGAGCCCACTCGAGAGGAGCAATATTAGACTTGATACTCTCAAATGGAGATGGAGAGAGATCACAGATGTAGATGGGTAGCCATCTGGGAACTAGCGACCATCGAACAGTATGATTCACAATAAACACAGTAATAGAGTTAAGCTCATACCAAGACAAAAGTACTGGTCTTTAGGAGGCTGACTTTGCCATAATGGATGAGTGCCTAAGGAATGCACTAGCAAATGGGCAGGAAGGAGGGGTGGAAGAACAATGGAATAATAAAAACTGCCATCACAGAGGTAACAAGTCTTTGTGTAAGCAAATAAACAAAACAAGACGATGTAAGAAACCACTATGGTTCTCAAAGGAAGTGGCAGAGAAGGTTCAAGAGAAAAGAAAGCATTCAGGGAGTACAAGGAATCTCAGAAGGAGCAGGACAGAGAACTGTTATCAGTTAAAGCAAAGGAGGCTGGGAAGGCAGTCAGAACAGCAAAGGCTCAAACCGAGGAAAAGATAGCCAACTCAGTTAAGAAGGGGATAAAACCTTTATAGGTACATCAGGAGGCGAAGGAAGACCAAGGAGGGATAGTGAGGCTTAATAAAGGGAAGGGAGGGTGGGCAGAGGAGACTGTAAAAGGCAGAGATACTAAACAAATATTTTTGCTCAGTATTTACTGAAGGAAGAGGGGAGATACATAAAACAAACAGTAGTAACACTCTGGATACAGAAGTTGATACCGCCCATTTATAGAAGAAAGGGTTCTGAAAGAACTCTTAAAACTGAAGGTGGACAAAGCAAGGGGCCTGATGGATTCATCCCAGAATTCTAAAAGAACTAAGGGTAGAACTAGTGACACCACTGACTACCCTTTTAACAAATCATGGGAGGATGGGGTGGTACCCGAGGACTGGAGGAGGGCAGATGTGATTCCCTTCACAAAAGTGGGAGCAAGGCAGAAGCAGGAAACTATAGACCTGTTAGTTTAACCTCAGTGATAGGAAAATGATGGAATCACTTCAAGGAAAGAACTGTCAAGTATCTAGAGGCCAGAGGGCACAGGACCCAAGAGCATGGATTCACAGCGGGAAGGTCATGCCAGATGAATCTGATAGATTTCTTTGATTGGGTGACCAAAGTAGTAGATCAGGGAGGGGCTGTGGACATGGCCTACCTAGACTTTTAGCAAGGCATTTGACACAGTCCCACACAAAAGATTAATATACAAGTTAGCCAGCCTGGGAGTGGGTCCCAAGATGACAGCCTGGGTAAAGAATTGGCTGGAGAATAGGACACAGAGTTATAGTAAATGGAGTCCACTCAGAAGAAAGGAGGATTACTAGTGGGGTACCGCAGGGTTCAGTATTAGGACGGTCCTCTTCAATGTCTTTATAAGCGACACTGCAGAAGGACTGGAAGGAAAAGCATGTCTCTTTGCAGATGACACTAAGATCTGCAACAGAGTTGATGCACAGGGTGGGGTGGAAAGGATGAGAAGGACTTGGCAAGGTTAGAGGAATGGTCAAATGTAGCAGCTTAGATTCAATGCTAAGAAGTGCAAGGTAATGCACCTGGGAAACAAAAACCCAGGGAAGAGTACACAATGGGGGTGAGATATTAACAACAAGAATGGAAAGGGACCTGGGGTAGTCATATCAGATGACCTAAAGATGGGCAAGCAATGTGAGAGGGCAGCAAGGAGGGTTGGGGGATACTGGGATGCACAGGAGAGGCATCACCAGTAGAAAACAGGAAGTTATTATCCCTCTGTACAGACAGCTGGTGAGACCCCATCTGGAGTACTGTGTGCCGTTCTGGAGACCCAATCTCCCAAAAGACATAGACAGGATGGAAGCTGTCCACAGGAGGGCAACTAAAATGGTGCAGGGTCTGCACCGGAAGTCATATGAAGAGAGACTTAAGGAGCTTAATATGTATAGCCTCAAGGAAAGGAGGGAGAGGGGGACATGATAGAAACTTTCAAGTACCTCAAGGAATCAGCAAAGTCCAAGAGGGCAGCATCTTTCAAAAAAGAGGTGCAAACAAGAGGGCACAATTTGAAGATAGAGTGGGGGTGCTCAGAGGTAATTTAAGAAGTATTTCTTCACAGAGAGGTTGTGGATGCATGGAACGGCCTTCCGGAGAGGAGGTTGTGGAGTCAAAATCAGTGGTGGAATTCAAGCATGCATGGGATAGTCATAAGGCAATTCTGGGGGTGGGGTAGGAAGAAGTAGGCTGCTGGTTAACTAGGATCTGCAGCTTATCCAGTAGGTAGGAAATGGGCAGACTAGGTGGGCCAAGGGTCCTTATCTGCCGTCAAATTCTATGTTTCTATGTAATAGACAGTCTCCTGGACTCTGGGATGTCCATCATCTCAACATAATCAGGCTCCTCCTGATCCTCTACTGCTTCCTCCATAGGAAGCTGGAGAGTTTCAGCCACTTTTGTAAAACATAAAGTGGGAAGGGACTCAGAAAGCCTAGGAGGAGAAACACCTGAAGGTCTGTCTGGGGAGATGTCCGGGTCAATGGGCACATCCAGACTTCATAATCACCATCACTATCCTCATACTCTCTCCTCCTCCTCCGGTTCATAAAATCCTCTAAATTATAATCCGGAACCGGGTGAACCGACCGAACCGAGTCCCTAACCGATGGTGCCGGTTCGGTCAGAACCGAAGTCAGCGATTGAACAATCCTTATCACCTTGGCTATTTCATCAGTGGTCGGAGAAAGAACTTGTGGATCCAAACCGCTGACTTATCCCTTCTTTTCTTTAACGGAACCGACTCCTCAGAGTGGTTCTCCTTTGCGAACAAGTTTCGCCCTGGTCAGAAGGCACTCCTTCTGGTTCGGTTGTTGAAACGAACCGGCTGGCCATCTGGGTCAGCGGACTTCTTGGCCTCCTTTCCTCAGCCTACCTACTCTCTTTCCAGGGTAGTTGTGGGAAAACTTTTGCAAATCTGGCAGTCTGAATCGAGGTGGTCAAACCTCAGACAATAAACACAGGTGGTGTGGGGTCAGCCTAGCAATGGCTTCCCACACACACTAGTGTTGAAACCCAGTAGGCCCAGTTTTTCTTGGGTTTCTCAGACATGGCCAGTCCTAACCAAACTTACCTTCTTTCAGCTTAATCCTACCAGGCAAGACACCCCTATCGGTTCCTGACCATGTTACGGGTCAGTGAGGCGATCATGAAATCCGTTTTTTTTTTAGAACGATAAGAACCGATAGGGACGTTTACCACACACTAAAAAGCAGAACAAACTTTTTTTTTTTTTTTGTACATTAAACCTGATCGGTTCAAACCGAACCGATCCGATGTTTACAAGTTCACACAGAAGCTAATAATTAACCTATCTAGTACTCACGGTACCACAGACCGAGACTGAACCGACAGGTTACACTGAAGAAATTTGGCTGAAACAGAGGGAAAACGACACTTTAACCGACTAAATTGAACCGAGCGGGAGAACTCTCCGAGCGACTGTTCAGTGAGGCGGAGTAAAGAATCTGGCGTTTGGGTTCAAACAACAACAGAGTTTCAACCGAGCTCGAAAGACAGCTGCTCCATGCCTTGCATGGAAAGTTAACTCTTCCTCTCCGGGCAGTTCAAAGGTTGGATATCACTGCAATAGTCAGAATACAGCAAGACTTCATGTTGTTTGAAGGACCGCAAGGCCCATCCAGTCTGCCCATTTCTTTATCTACCTTATGAATGTGCCACAGGCCTTGCTCTGGTCAATGACTTATCTAGTCATACTTATCTGTATTGCTCCTTTATGCCTATCCCATGCCTGTTTGAAACCCTGCACTGTATTCATATCCACTACTTCCTGAGGTGAGGCAGTTTCATGCATCCACCACCCTTTCTGTGAAAAAGAACTTCCTCACATTACCCCTTAATCGGCCTCCTCTAATCTCATGCTGTGTCCTCCTGTCCTGCTATTTTTTTTATATATATTGAAACATGTTGGCCTCCTTCACCTTGTTAATGCCCTTAAGGTGTCTGAATGTTTCAATCACCTCTCTCCTCCTTTGTTTTAGGGTATACATATTGAGTTCAGTTAATCTGTCCTCATATGTTTTCTGATGCAGTCCCTGACCCATTTTGGTTGCCTTTCTCGGACTGCCTCAATTTGCTTAATGTCCTTGTGAAGGTGTGACCTCCAGTACCGCACGTAGTACTCCAGATGGAGCCTAACCAGTGTCTTGTAAAGAGGGATTATTACCTCCTCTTCCAACTTGTGATACCCGACCAATACACCCCAACATTGCTCTAGCCTTAACTACTGCTTTAGTCTGCTTGGATGATTTCAGGTCATCGGTGATGATGACGCCAAGTCTTTCTTCCCTTGTGACTGCCAGCACCTCCCTCCCAGCCTATAGGTGGCTTCAGGGTTTCTCTTCCCTATGTGCATGATTTGCACTTCTTTGCATTAAACCCCAGTTGCCACTCTTCCGACCATTTTGTTACTTTGAAAGAAATGTGCCGCTGCAATCAGACAAGCTTGTCATGCAGAGGCAGAGATGACACGTCTCCAATATGTGCCTTTCCTGGTGAAACATTTCAATAAACATGGTGGCAGCACCAAACAAAGCCAACATCGGGGTGCAATCCCCATGTCGGCATGTCCCCACATTGTGTGGCACACTGGTAGCCTACCCCAGTGTGCCACCGTCCTAAAGCTGACAGTGTCAGCATGCCCCTCCCTTTGGTAGCACACCCAACAAATCATCACGATGTCTGGTTCCTTTTTTTTTTTTTAACCTGAAAAAAGAAGGACGGTCCTTCATTGTTCAGGGTGCCTCCCAACCCGCATCCACCCTACGCATTCTCACCTCCCACACTTGCACCCCTATGCTTACCTCCTCGAGGTCCGGCGCGGATCTTCAGTGGAGCCGGGAACACATCTGACTCTTGAAAGCTGAACTGCAAAATGAAGAAATGCCGTAAGTTGCATAATGGCATCAATGGGGTTTCAACTTAGGTGGATATCTCAGCCACTTTTAAATTTTGGCTCTAAATTTTCAACATGAGGTTCTTGGGACCCACCTCATTAACACATGCACTGTCATCTCGTTATTCGGTCCGAAGGTGATTTCGCTGTCACTGCGTGGAATCCTTCTAGGGATGATAACAAAATGACAGATGCCACTGTCAGAGGTGGAGTCCAAAATGCCTCTGTTGCAAATCTGGTGAAAAGGTTCCAAAATGGATGTTACGAGCGGCACTGTGCAGTTTCCACGCATTGCAATTTCGACAATTTTAATATTTTCATTCCAGATTTTCAACACTGCCATTTTTCACACCTCCTTATGAACAGTACAGCTGTCATTTTTCACATTCTCCCCGAAATGTGTTTTCGCACATCTGGCGCACAATGGTGTGGTCCAGGGCTTGACAAATTTCAAAATTAGGTACTTGTCCATGGACAAGTGGCTTGTCAAAAAGCAGCTGTCCTGGTGCTAGAGTTGGTAGTCCAGGTATAACATGGCATATTTTTAGTGGAAAGTATAAAATACAGAAAACCTAAACAGATTTATTGTAGTATCAGTTATTTAGTGTTGTAATAGACAATAAGGAGAAGAATACGAATTTAATTTTTTCTTTTGTCAGGATCGGGAGGATTGTGCCAGAATTAGCACGTGGCGCCAGCAGCACAGTCAGTGAGAACACCATGCAGCAGACAGTACAGCTTTAGGAAAGACAAGTTATAAGAAGCCTGGGATTGCTCCAGCGGAGCATCATATTCAGTGTCAATCATTATCAACACTAGTGACAGCCTCAGGGACATTTTCATGTGAATCAGCATCAGCAGAACTAGTAGTTGAACTAGCATGACCATGACCATGAACGTGGCATGTGCCAGGATCAGACAACAGCCAGTGGTTGATAGTTTGATCCGGATCAAAGCTGTCTAACACAGGACCTTCAACTGATATATGCAGAAGTGACTGGAGTGTCAGCCAAACTTGTTCTTATTTTTGTTTTTATAAGATTCTGAATAGAAAATACCCTCTCTCACTTAGCTGCAGACACACTCAAGGCCAGTAACATTTCTATAGTATATGGTTACCCTTTGTTATCTACAAAATCAGCCTGCTCAAAATCCTTGTTAAGCACATTCTAAACTGTTACGCATTCTGAAGTGGTGTTATGCACATTCGAACAGTTATGCACAGTTCAAAGGTCATACAATTTTAAATTTCTCATTTATGCTACACTTAGCTACTTACTAACCACCCAGTGCCCAAAGTCATACCTTTTAGATTTCAAAAATCTGGAAATTTGATTTTGATTTGGGAGTAGAACAAAGAAATGGTAGATTTTTGTTTTCACTTCACTGAGATTGTCACTCTAGTGTAAAAACCATGTACTATAAAAATAAAATATATGGTCAATCATACACAACTTGGCATGTGTTTTCATCGAGGTTGAGATGACAGCATGGACCTCTCGAGCTGGCCTCGAGGTTCATATGCTGTCATCTCAACCCTCGATGGAAACACAGCCTTGTTGTGTATTGTTGTCCATACATTATTCTCATATTAGGTCAAGGGATGTGAGCAAGTTGGCCGGTCTCTCACGCAAGAGTCGTGGAATATACTTGTAGATATGGCTTATCAACTGCAAACTTAAGCATTGCTTTGAATGCAGAGTACTCCTTTATACTGGTTACGTGATCTTCAGAAAAAGTTGTAAAGTAGTCTAACAAATTACTTAAATCAGCCGTACAAATTGTGCAAGTTCTTCTGTGATAGATCGAAATTTTTGAAATCTCAACAACTGAACCATTTTAGAGGTTCCTCCAAGAAATTCGATAACACTGGTCAATGTAGTTACTGCCGCATCTATTAAACTGTGCAGCTGAGTATCTGTCGTTAAATTTACTTCTGGACAGTTCTCTTTGAATGTAAAAGGAACAATCGTGTCCTCACTGCTACGTTTTGAAATGAGATGGTTCATGCACTCTGCAGGATTATATTGGTTTAGAAATGATGTCAACAACCTTCCAGGTCTTATTTTAGCTCAGTCAACTGGAGGAAACATGTCTCGATGAGTTGAAGGACTCTAATATTAGCAGGTCATCCTTTGAAATTCCAGTGATATAATTTTTAATACTGGCAAACAATCTTGAAGAATAAACAGTGATTTTACAAACTGTACTGAGTGCGCATCTCTTAGAAGTGCCTTTGGTTTGGCCCATCATCACCAGCAGAGTTTGACACATGTTCAAGTTGTTGAACTACTGTGAGCAGGTTGACTTGAACAGCATGAACTGAACATGTCTTACTTGCAAGCCAACGAACTTGCTTTATTGCATTGAAATGAGCCAACTCAGAGTGCATGACATCTGCTATTTCCTGCAATTCTCCAAGCTTCTTGGCTGTAATGGTAACATTAAAAATTCCTTTCAGAGTGTTTTCTACTTTTGAACAAAATGATTTTTTTTCCATGATGACGAGAACTGCCAACTCCAGTTTGTAGGCTACACAATACATGGGTATTACAGGCGAGACATGCTGTCTGATTTTTGCTATGGTGCCACCTGCATGGCCCATCATCACACTGGCACCATCAAAGACAGCAGATATGAGAACTGGTCCAGGCTTGCTCACATCGTTAAGTTCCAGAAAGATCAACAGACTCAAGTGCAGAGCTTATTGCTTCAAAACTCCATCTGCATGAGAATGTTCTAGACATACAGCTTTAATTAACACAGTTGTAACCTTTTTTCTGCGCCATCAACAAAATGAAAAAAAACATATTCCCACTCTACAATGCTTGCATCTGTACTGCCATCTTGCAAGAACAGTTACAGATTTTGTATTTTTGACAGTCTGGATCTATGTTTTAGACATGACAGCTGATACTGCATTACAGAAATATCTGGCCAATTTACCATTTGTGTAATTACTGCTAGTTTAACCCTATTTTTTTTCTTGCAAATATGCAATGCCACTCCATATCTGAGAAAGGACGAAATTTTTAGCTAAGGAGTATGCAGTGTGAAATAAATGCCTTATTTTATTTTGGGTGGCTTCCTCCATCTGAGAAAATCGTGATATACTGTTGTTTCAGATATTTTAAAGTTGACTGCACATTGACCAGTTACGTAACTATGCTGGTTTACACAAATTATATGTGGATTTGATTTTTCATGGGCTCTCACTGACTCAGATCGGAAATTATTTGAACCAGTGGCAAACACATTCATTTTTGGAATAAGCAGGAGTGAAGAGTGGGACATTTCTCAGACTGAGCAGTACATGGCGAATTTTGGTCATCATACCTTAACCAGGTAAACTGAGTTAGCCAGTGATGCTGAAACGCTCAAGCCCTTTTTTCAACAACATATTTTCTATCTTCACTTCTTTTCTCGGTGTTTAAGTTTGTTTCACTTTCCTCATCTAAATTCAAAGGTTGCTTTAGCTGCACTGAACCGAACGTGATGATGGCACTGCCACTGCAGAACTGATGCTGCTGCTGCGGTCATTCTCCTCGTTTCAGAAATGAATATTGTCAAATCAGATTGATCAGCTGTTATGTCTACAAATACAGATCCAGACTGAGAAGAAACATTATTTTGGTTGTTTTCCTGACTAGGCCGGGGTTGGGCTGGCTTTCGACTGTTGAAGAAGGCTCTTTACTTTTTGTTCCTGAAGAAGAAGATGAGATGGTGGATGTCCCAGACTCAGTCCAAAGGGAAAACAAGAGTAGTTTGCCTTTGCTTATTTCTTTGCATTTTTAACTTCTATGCAATTGTGAAATATTCAAATATTGTACACAATAAAATTATATTTCATCTTTGTGTGTGGTGTGTGATTTTTTACCTTAAACTGTTGTGCTTATGCTTACAACATTACAAGAGGGCAGGACAGAGTATGTGGGAGTAGGGGAGCAGAAGGAGTACTAGTAGTAGGACAGGACATTCAGGCGGTACTACTACCATACTAGTAGTAGTACTAGATGGTACAGGTCTGGTATACGGTACTTGGTGGCAGTTACTGCCTTAGAAACACAGAAACAAAGAATCTGACAGCAGATAAGGACCACTTGGCCCTCTAGTCTGCCCATTTCCCTACCTAATGCATAGACTGCAAATCCTAGTTAACCAACAGTCTACTTCCTCCTAGCCCCACTAGAATTGCATTATGTCTGTCCCATGCATTCTTGAATTCCTCCACTGTTTTTGAGTCCACTACCTCCTCATGAAGGCTGTTCCATGTATCCACAACCCTTTCCATGAAAAATACTTCCTCACATTACCTTTCAGCCGCCCCCATCCATCTTCAAATGTGCCCCCTTGTTCTTGCACATCTCTTTTCTGAAAGATGCTACCATCTTGGACTCTGATTCCCTTGATGTACTTGAAAGTTTCTATCATGTCCCCCTCTCCTCGAGTGTGTATATATCTATATATGTTAAGCTTCTTTAATCTCTCTTTGTATGTTTTCTGGTGCAGACCCTGCACCATTTTAGTGCCCTCCTCTGGACAACCTCCATCCTGTCTATGTCCTTGCGGAGATGGGGTCTCAGAACTGGATGCAGAACTCCAGATGGGGTCTCACCAACAGTCTGTACAAAGGGATAACAACTTCCTGTTTTCTACTGGTGATGCCTCTCGCTATGCATCCCAATATCCCACCAGCTCTTCTTACTGCCTTCTCACATTGCTTGCCCACCTTAAGGTCATCTGATGACTACCCCAGGTCCCTTTCCATTTCTGTAGTTATTATCTCACTCCCATTGTGTACTCTTCCCTGGATTTTTGTTTCCCAGGTGCATTACTTTGCACTTCTCTGCACTGAATCTAAGCTGCCATATATTTGACCATTCCTCCAACCTTGCCAAGTCCCTTTGCATCCTCTCCACCCACCTTCTGTAGAAACCCTGTTGCAGATCTTTGTGTCATCTGCAATGACATGCTTTTCCTTCCAGTCCCTCGGCAATGTCACTTATAAAGACATTTAAGAGGGACCGGTTCAGTACTGAACCCTGCGGTACCAGAGTAACCCCTTTCTTCAGAGTAAACTCCGTTTACTATTACTCTCTGTATCCTGTTGTCCAGCCAATTTTAACAGGCTACCACCTTGGGGCCCACTCCAAGGCTGGCTAACATGTATATTAATCTTTGTGTGGGACTGTGTCAAATAAATGCCTAACGTCTAGGTAGCAGGTAGCCTTGCACTAGCTAGTACAGTAGCACTGCTGGTCAGGTAATACAAATACACAGAGTATAGAGTAATTAGGAGTTGCCCCGTCTTAAGTCTTTCCACAACTTTAGCTAATAGCTAGCTGGGTGCAGTGGTGGAGGTGGAGGTTTTATTTTTTTTCTAAATGCTTTTTCCCTTTCCTCCCCTCAAGGCAGGTTCATTCTCTCTCAGCCATTTCCCTCGGCAGATTCATTCTCTCACAGCCACACACACACCTCCACCAATGTACTACGAAGCAAGGTTTAATTTTTTTTCCTGCAGCCCCAGAAAATGCTTTTCCTCTTTTCTCTCAGAGCAGGTTTGGTCTCGCAGTCAGCCACCAACGAACACACACCTGCTCCACAGCAATGTAGCTAGGACTAGGTACTAGATTACATTTTTTTCTGTATCTCAGAAAAAGCTTTTCACTTTTAAGATTTTATTTCAAATATCAGTTGTATAGTACCCCAAGTTCCTCTACCCTGCCTCGGAGCAGGTTCGATCTCACAGCCACACACCTCCACTAATGTAGCTATAAGGGCTTTTTTTTTTCTGTATCTCAGAAAATGCCTCTTTTTATTTTAATGGTTTATTTCAAGCCCTGAGTTGTTCCCCAACTTCCTCTACCCTTTCTCAGAGGCAAAGCAGGTTTTGGGCTATAGGTTTTATCAAGCCCTGGTTTTGTACAGGGGGCTTGGTCTAGGTCTTGTAGTCGAGCTAGGTTAGGTAGGAGTTAAAGGTTTATTTATACGAGTTGGTGGTATTTAAAAATCCTTAGTTTTGTTTCTGCAGTTTTTAGCTGCTAAGTTTTAGTTCACCAAAATATATGTAGTAGTTCTTCACTTTCAGTTCTTTTTTTTCCTCATTTTCTCCTCACTCACTCCCTCTGTTGTTTGTTGCTCTCTGTCCTATCAGAGCATAAACCACGTCAGGGCAGGCTCACAGTCACAGAACCCCTTCAGCAAGTCAGTAAAAAACAAAAAGTACTTCTTTATTTTATAGATTTTGCTGAACTAAACTCTTTATTTTAATTGTTCAGAGTTCCTCATCCTGTCCCTACGAAGAACTCAGTCACAACATAACCCCTGTTTCAAATCAATCTTTTTTTCTTTATCTTTAAAATCTTTTTTTTTAGCTTAGCAGTGTGTTTAATATGCTTATTCTGTCCCTGCTTTATCATCTGTGCCCCCACGGAAGCCTTTCAGATGACAGTCATCCTCCCACGAGGTAGTACATCTAGTTCAACCCCTCCCCAATTCCGGTGATTCCTTCAATTTATGCCTCCTAAAACTTGTCCTTTATATTTTTTTAATCGATCAGTATTCAGTACACAGGAGTAATGCCAAAGGCACACACACGTCAAAATTGCACTTGTCTGCAGTAGTAATACTGATGAGAGCAAATTTCAAAGCATCTGTCCTCTACAGAGTAGAGCACTGAAATGGTGCCTACTCTTGCATTCCCTAAGCTGCGTCCCCTTCCGCTCTGCCCCCAACACAGCATTCACCAACAGGCAGTACTGACAGGCAGTCACAGTCAGCAATAGGCTTGCCTAGCCCGTCAGTCTGGCTGATTGGGCTTAATCATCCATGCATCATGCAAGCTCATTCAGGTACTGTTATGTTGCACCTGCTGGTCACGCCAAGTGCCCATGCTTGTCTGCTGTTCAGAGCGAGTTCCATCACAGGGCAGTAGCCAGTGCAGCCACATGACACATTCTGCAGATGCAGAATCCGATCGGGATGGGAACTGCTGCTGTCATCTGCAGGTCTGGGAGGAAAGTACAGGTACCTAAACAATATTTACAGAAACGAGCAATGAGTTGTTCTGTGGGACAAGCAGAGTATGGCAGACTGCTTATCCTGTATTAAAATGTTGTTGTCCGGGACGTCGGGCTATAGGATTTGTCAAGCCCTGGTACAGTCGCTGTGGAAATCAACTTTCAGAACAGATTAACAAAATCACAGTGCCACTGTTCATGAGTGGAGGTCTCAAAATGCCTACGTTGAAAATATGATTTAAAAATCCCTAAAATAATTGCGTTACGGGCATGCATTTGCAATTTCTACACACTCGTGACTTCATCAATTTTCACTCCAGATTTTCATCATTGGTTTTTTTTTTTTTTTTTACACACACCTCCTTATTAACAGTACAGCTGTCATTTTTCACATCCTGCCTGAAACAAGCTTTACACCTGTGACGCTAAACATGAAAGAGCTATGCAAACACCTTGGCTAACAAACCGATAGTACCACTGTTCATGATGTGGGGTCACAAAAGCCCATGCTGAAAATTTAGAGTGAAAATACCAAACAAAGCCGGGCATTAGGGTTTCCAACCGTAACGGCCCACCCTGTAGAGACGGACAGGCGCCAGGGCGGACTGGATTGTCGACTGTAATTTCACACCATTCCACCCCCACCCTGCAGCCAGTGACAGGCATCGAGGTGTGCCTTGACTTTTCGCCCAAAAGTTCACCCCAATCTCCTATACTACACCCACCTCAGCGTATTTCCTTATGGAATGGAGTGAGCGAAGGCCAAGACCTAAGGCAAACCATAACACTTGGTGTCTGCAGGGTAGGGTGAGGTGAAATGGCATGAACATTATGGCAGATGACTCAAAGGCACACCTCAATGCCTGTCAGTCTCTGCAGGGTGGGTGGGGTTGGCATCAGTTCAATACTTCACTGCCATTCCTATTATGCATCTCTCAGCTCCTGCACTACCAATGCCAATGCCAGCAAGACAACATTCAGCATTGACAAATGCTTGTTTATAAAGCCACTGCATTCTGGAATAATTTACCTGCTTACACTCTGATTCACAGAACGTGTATAAACGGTGTTATAAAAATACTGTCTGGACTTGTCTAGGTGCAGGTGAAATTCAACCAGATTACTGTGTACATGAATGTACAGCATAATTATTCTGTACTTTTGTTTTGTTTACATCTTAGGGTCCCCTTTGAATATGGGCATCTAATGCTATTGGGTCCTATTCAGCTAACAAATTACAAATAATAAAAATATCTACTAATATTTGTATTTGTTACTGCTTTTCTGTTGTGCCAAGTTATACTGCGCGTGCTGCTGTCCCTAGGCTCCCATGAAAGCGAGATGCTTTTTCATCAAACAGAGCAACTGCCTTCAGGTTGAGAGGAATAGGAAGAAGCTTCCAAGACTGACCTCCAGAGATGGCATTGCTACTTAGTGTGCAGCAGGATTGAGGTATAGTATGCTCCACTTTTAACGGACTTGGTTGTAGCGGACATTCAGTTCTAACAGACAATCTTCCCTTTCAAATGTCATTTCCTACTGCCACAATGTTAAATTAAATGGATTAAACAAACACGTCATTCTGCTTTTAACGTCCGCTACAAGCCAAGCCGAGTACATCAGGAACACCAGAAAAGGTAAAAATTCCATCTAAGGCATCTGGCCAGGCTCTTTGCTAACACTCTGGGGGTATGATGGAATTTGCATATGCTGAACAAGCCAGGAAGGAATTGCCATTCTCTTTCCTCATTTTGCAAAAGACTTGAGATATGTGTGACTTCTTCTGGCTTGAGAACCTGAACCTATAGATTACTGTGGTCTTTGTTGAAATTTTTAGACCATTTCACATTCAACTTGCTGGAGTTGTGAGCTTCATTTTGTGTAAACAGGGAGGTGATGTCCAGTTTCTTTAGCCCTCTCAGTAATCACAATTAATCGTAGGTAGAGCGCACGAGCCAACAAGAGCTTACCAGAACAAAAAGGATAACACTTAATCGGAAAAGAACTGTAATTCACTGTTGTGTGTTAAGCTGCTGATCGCATCATTATAGAAATGCTACTGCTAATGTCTAAATGGATGTAGCGGGCGCGGTTGTACGGACAATTTGTTAATGGACAAATTAGTCCATTACAAGCAGCATATACTGCACTTGCTGCATAACTTGTCAAGGAAAAGGCAGATCTCTGTCTTCTGGAGCAGCTCCAAGTGGGGAATGGTGCAGGCAGACACTACTCCTCTTCCCCAAAAGACACCCAAGGTCCAGGTGTGGTTACCTGTAGGCGAGTGGGGGTCTACTTGGAAAGGGGTAGGGGCCCTGGGACAAGTAGCAGTGAACCAGTTGCTTCCTGGTGCAACTCAGTAGGTCAAGTACCCCAAGGCAGAGACCGAACTGGTTTATTCTTTATGTCTTTGGTAACCGGGTAGGTGTGCTGATCCCAGGGACCGCTTTCAGACAATTACCTAGGCCACATACTGTGGCAGAGGAACTAATGTAACAACAAAGCATCGAACAGTTGACAAAGCTTTTCTCTCTGCCTTAATATATGTGACTGTAGTGTAAATGAACCTTTGTCTGTGGAAAGAGACACCCGCATTTTAAACCATTTGCCTGGAACCCTTGTTCCTGAATCAGGAACCAGGAAGAGAGTCTTGTAGTTCTGACTGAAACTGTGTAGAACTACAAACTGTGTATTTAGCCTTAATTTCTTCTGGGGCTCAATTTAACTGTGATTTGCATCTGTATACCACCAGGAGGAAGGAGCTGCTGGTATAGCTAAACTTCTTTACTGGGACTAAGAACTAGAACTCTTGTACTGGGACCTTCAATTTAGGGGTAAAAAAAAAAGGTGTGTTTGCCAGAGTTCGTTGAAGTGAACTGTTATCTATGTATCTGTTATATGTGTAGTTATCTAGGTGCTTGTCACAAGTGGCTGAAGGAACTGTTGTCTGTGAAATTAAGTGTAGAAAGATTTGCAAAGTAGGCGGAGTGGCTTTGCTAGAAGGAGCCCGTTAACCAGATTTAAACACTGCCTAGATAGCTTCTGGCAGAGCACCAGGAGGAAGGAGCTGCTGGTAAAACTAAACTTTCTACTGGGACTATATTGCCTCCACCCAAAGGCAGTTCTACTTTTATAGGTACAAGATTTGACTGACAACAGGAACTTCCTGTTTGGGAGCAGGAAATTAGTGATCACATAGCCACTAAAGACTCACCATCCTAGAAGGGCAAGAGTAGCTCTCTGCCCCCCCCCCCCCACCCCACCCCAGCTGCTGGAGGTCTGACTCTGAACAAGTAAGGAGACTACGGAGAAATATAGGAACTTCTCATCTCAGAACAGGAAGATCAGGAGCTGAAAGGTCACAGAGACAGTAAGTAAGTAGGAGAGGAAAAAAAATAAACAAACAAACAGAGGAAAGAGTAAGTATTCCAAACAACAGTTAGGGGGCAAGAAATGAGACATGATGGGAGTGGTGCAGTGCAGTGGCTGTGGAGCAGCAGTCTTCGGGAGACGCTCTGGAGGATGCAGTGTTGTCCCATCTGCAGGCACCCTCTGGGCTGAGGGAGGAGGTTGCTCATCTCCAGGCTGAGTTGGCCAGGATTTGTGGGACCTCCTCTCCTACCCAGGGACCACCAGAGTCACTGTCGCTTCTTCAGAGGTTGCCAAGAAAGAGGAGGTTGGACCACAGTGGGCTCAGGGAGGTGAGGGTGGTGGAACAGAGCGATCCCTCCAGCTGTACCTCCATAATTTCTATGCCGTTCTGGAAAAGTGCGGTTCCTCTATGGAGGCACCAACAGTGAGACCAAGGAGGATGCTGGGAACCTCCACAAAGGAGACCCACAGGAGGGTGGCATGGGACCCCACAGGGGAAGGAAACAACTCTCCTGGTGGGGACTCCATTGTTAGGAAGGTAGAACTGGGGAAGAAAGGGGAGGTTGGTGGGTGCCTGCCTGGCGCCATGGCTTGGAGGGACAGGGAGGCGGATCCTCAGGATCACAGGAGCAGCTGCACAGGGAGGAGCTTACTGTCATTGTCCACCTAGGGACAAATGACCAGGCTAAGAAAGGGATCAGAGCAGTGCAAGAAGTGTTTGTGGAGATGGGGAGAAGCCTTAGACAAACAGCATGCACGGTAACCTTCTCTTGGAGGTGCTGCCTGTCTATGCACGGATGAGGCTAGAGTGCTCCACACCATGGGATTCAATCAGTGGTTGAAAAACTGGTGCAGAGCTCAAATCTGGCTTCACTGGGAATGGGGCTCCACCTGGAGGGATACAGGCCTATACTGGCGTGATGGTCTGCATCTGTCCAGGAGGAGAACCAGGATCCTAGGTGATAGGTTTTAAATGCTACATTGGGAAGCATTTAAACTAGCAAAGGGGAGGCACTGGGAGAAGCAGAGAAATCCTAGCCCCATCCCCAAAAAAAATCAGGGTATTAAGTGAGGTAGACACCAACATAGAGATGTCGACAGGGAGAAGTGCAGGGGTAAATGGAGAAAGTGACAAATGCAATAAGGACAGGGATGGGGCAAAAGGGTAAGGTCATCAAGAAATGGAGAGTAATCAGTACCAATGCCTGTAGTCTGGGCAACAAGCTCCCTGAACCGATGGCCTTGATGAAAGAAGGATGCCTGGATATTGTAGCAGTCACAGAAACATGGTACACAAAGAACCATGACTGGGATGTTAACATACCAAGGTACACAATCTACAGGAGAGACAAGGAGGGAGAAGAGGGGCGAGTAGCTCTCTATGTAAGGGAAGGGATAAAAGCAACTGAACAAGAGAGTAAACAGGAGGGAGGAGAGGAGGCACTGTGGGTCACCTTAGAAACTGGAAATGGCACCACAATCAGCACAGGGGTTGTATACAGACCCCATGTCAGGGAAGGAATGGACAAAGATATGATAGAAAGCATACTTAGGATGGCAGACAAAGGGAGATACTGTTGATGGGGACCTGAATATGCCAGGCGTTAACTGGAGCACCTTTGCTGCAGCCACATCCAAAAGCAGGGCCATTCTCAATGCCCTTCAGGTGGCATGCCTCAGACAGCTAGTTTTGGAACCTACTGTGAGGACCAATCTTAGACCTCATACTCTCAAATGGGGACAGTGAGAGGATCTCAGAGTGGGTAGCCAATTGGGAACAAGTGACCACCAAACAGTGTGGTTCATGATAAACTTAGCTACAGAGTCAACCCATACAAAAGTGAGGGTTCTGGACTTCTGGAGGGCTGACTGGCAAGATGGGAGAGTGCCTCAGAGAAGCACTAGCAAACAGGCTAGAAGGAGAGGTGGAGCAACAATGGGGAAATATCAAAACTGCCATCATAGAGGCAATAAGTCTTTGTGTGAAGCAAATAAATCAAAATGAAAGAAAAAGCCACTACTTTTCTCAAAAGCGGTGATGTGAAGATTAGGAGAAAAAGATAGCATTTGGGAAGTATAAGGAAACACAGAAGGAGCAGAACAGAGAACTGTACCAGTTAAGGCAGAAGGAAGCAGGGAGGGTAGTCAGAATAGCAAAGGCCCAAACTGAGGAAAAGATAGCCAACTCTGTTAAGAAGGGGATAAAACCTTTAGAGGTATATCAGGAGTGTAGAAAGACAGGAATGGATAGTGAGGCTGAACAGAATGGACGGTGGGTGGGCAGAGAGGGACAGTGAAAAGCAGGGATACTGAATGAATACTTCTGTTCATTATTCACAAAAGAGGAGGTGGGGAGGTGCCTAATCCAATTAACAGAAGCACTCTGGATAGGGGTTGATCCCAGTCCTTTCATAGAAGAAAGGGTTCTGAAAGAACTCCTAAAACTGAAGGTGGACAAAGCAATGGGACCTGATGAAATTAACCCCAGAATTCTAAAAAGAATTAAGCAGAAAACTAGTGACACCACTGACTACCCTTTTCAACAAATCATGGGAGGATGGTGTGGTAACTGAGGACTGAAGGAACGTAGATGTGATTCCCCTTCACAAAAGTGGGACCAAGACAGAGGCAGGAAACTACAGACCTGTCAGTTTGACCTCTGTGGTAGGGAAAGTGATTGAATCACTTCTGAAGGAAAGAATTGTTGAGTACCTAGAGGCCAGTGGGGCACAGGATCCAAGGCAGCATGGGTTCACAGCGGAAGGTCATGTTAGATGAATCTAATCGATTTCTTTGACTGGGTGACCAAAGTAGTAGACCAGGGAAGGGCTGTGGACATGGCCTACCTAGACTTTAGCAAGGCATTTGACACAGTCCCACACAAATGATTAATAGTCAAACTAACCAGCCTGGGAGTGGGTCCCAAGGTGGTAGCCTGGGTAAAACACTGGCTAGAAAACAGGACACTGAAGGTAATTGTAAATGGAGTCCACTCTGAAGAAAGAGGGGTTACTAGTGGGGTACCGCAGGGTTCAGTACTGGATCCAGTCCTTTAAAGTCTTTATAAGTGACATTGTAGAGGGACTAGAAGGAAAAGTATGCCTCTTTGCAGATGACACAAAGATCTGCAACAGGGTTGATACACAAGGAGGCATGGAAAGGATGAGAAGGACTTGGCAAGGTTGGAGGAATGGTCATAAGTATGGCAGCTTGGATTCGATGCAAAGAAGTGCAAAATAATGCACCTGGGAAACAAAACCCAGGGAAGATTACACAATGGGAGGGAGGTAGTAACAAAAATGGAAAGGGACCTGGGATAATCATATCAGATGACCTTAAGGTTGACAAGCAATGTGAGAAGGCAGTAGGGAGGGCCGGGGGATACTGGGCTGTATAGGAGAGGCACCACCAGCAGAAAACAGGAAGCTGTCATCCCCTGTACAGACAGTTGGTGAGACCCCATCTGGAGTACTTCGTCTGTTCTGAGACCCCATCTCCTCAAGGACATACAGGATGGAGGCAGTTCAGAGGAGGGCACTAAAATGTTGCAGGGTCTGCAAGAGAAGCCACAAGGAGAGACTAAAGGAGCTTAATATGTATACCCTTGAGGAAAGGAGGAGAGGGGGACATGATGGAAACGCTTAAGTACCTCAGTGGAATCAACAAAGTTCAAGAGGGTAGCATCTTTCAGAAAAAGATGTGCAAGAACAAGGGACACAATTTGAAGATAGAGGGGGACGGCTCAGGGCAATGTGAAGAAGTACAGCCTTCCTAAGGAGGTTGTGGGTCTAAAACTGGGAGAATTCAAGAATGCATGGGACAGACATGAGGCAATTTTGTGGGTGGGGTAGGAAGAAATAGGCTGTTGGTTAAATAGATTTGCAGCTTATCCTCTAGGTAGGGAAATGGGCAGACTAGGTGGAGCAAGCGGTTCTTATCTGCTGTCAAAATCTATGTTTCTATGTTAACTCAGTGTAGTGCAATACTTTTGGGCACTTTTAGCATTTTAAAACGCACTGTCAAACGAGGAGTTTGACCCGCAAATATTACTTCCGGTCATCATACACCTTAAAACACAGCCCTCGGCAAGCAATGCAAGCCGAAAAGGCCAGAGCGCACGCTGTCGCCAAGAAAGACATGCGATCCTGGTGTTAGGCGTGGTCAGGCTAGAAAGACTAGAGCAGTGGATAATACTAGTAGTAGGTGCCTTTATTTCCTAGCTAAGAGCTCTAAATCATCTAATTTAAGCGGTCTCAAGCTTCACTGCCTCTACCCCTGCCCTCTCACCATTTGTACTGTAGCACCAGACTAAACCATGGAAGCATTTGTTCACACAGCCAAGGGAGAAATAGGTATATTATGCCAATCCTGCAACATGTATATGTTAGTCTCCACCTGTACATCAAATAATCCACTTACTTGTTCTAAATGTACTGAACATGTTGACATGTCAGCCTTGTTATCCCAGTTTAGTAAAAGGCCTGGTGAAATTGAACGTAGCCAGCTAGATATGGCTGAGCGTTTTCAGGTTGGTCTTCGATCACATTCATCAAAAATGTACCAAACCTAGATTGCACTTCTACGCCTCTACTTAACAGCACAACTTGCAACAGCACCCCATCCTTGCAATTAACCCTCCATTAAAATAAAAAAGGGTAAGGGAAGAAAATGAAACCATTGGCTCAGAAGATGCTTGGTATCAGGTGCAACATTTAAAACACCCAAAAAAGAGGGAAGGAAAGCTAACCATTTTAACATAGAAATGTCTAATATATTTAACACCTTAACACTAGAGGCCACTCAAGAGGAAACAAGCATGACTGGTGTCTTAGATGATGAAATTATACCCGATACAGCTGCAGCAGCAAATAATATGCATCACAGTAAAGACAAAAATCAAAATGATAGTTCTGCAGACACACCTCTAATAATATTAGAGAGTACATCAGATGCTCCCGAGCAAACTGAATATAACATGGAATCTGAGGTCACAACAAAAAATAGCTGAAATATTTGTTTTGGTGATTCTATTGTTAAAGGGCTGGACCGAGCTATTTGTGATATAGACAAAGCCCACTAACTTTGTCGTGTTTCAGGGTGCCAAAATTTCAGACATCACAAAGATGATCAATGCCATAATTTGCCTTAATAATGTTAACAAATTAGTAATTATACATGCAGGGGCTAATAATATCTTTCACCAACAACAGATCAAGCAGGAAATCGTCAATTTAACAAACTTGTAAACTTGGGCTATGATTTTGCTTTTTCTGAAATACTACCAATCCCCAGAGCAACATAACAAAATTGCATTCTCAAAGAGATAAATAAACTGGCTTAGACAATGGTGCCAGAAGCAAAATATTAATTGTATAACACACTGGGAGGAATATAGTGAGAATATTGAAATGTACAGTATAGACGGGCTTCATTTAAACAGAACAGGGTCACAACTCCTCAGTCACCAGTTCAATAATTACATTGATGCAGTTTTAAACTAAGTGAAGGGGGAAGAGGGGATGTACTCAATTCCAAAATATTTCTTTCAGTAAACAAACACTCGAGTAATATGAACTAAAAATCAAAATTTGGCATAAATACAAAATCAAGGAACAAAAAAGAAAAAAGGAAGACACTAAATCTGGATTGAGTAACCTTAATACTGTACTAAACAATGATAATAATGTTTTGAATACAGATTTTACTCATCAGGAAAGTGTTAAGAAAATAAAATCTTACTAACCAATGCAATTAGTTTAACAGACAAATTGGATGAATTAAAACATGTTCTTGTTAGTAAAAAATGTAAACCCGTTGTATCACCGAAACGTGGTTTTCAGCTAATGACTGGAATACAGACATACCTGGTTTTACTAAGATTTTAAAAACAGAATAATAGAGGTGGGGTCTAGCACTATATATCCAACAAATTCAACTGCCAAGAGACAATTCTTAATGACACCCCAGTAGAAATATTATGGGCCAAGATTGAGTTAGGCCACGAAGAACAGGTTACTTGCCTGTAACAGTAGTTCTAGGATTGCTTTATGTTGTTCATCCACACTGTCTGGCATTGTACCTTTCCCTTTAAATCTGCGGAAGTCTTCAAGCTGGCTCCTCCCACCCACCAGTGGTATATGCCTCGGCTCCCCCCATGGCCAGATCTTAGCCCTCTGGAAGCCAGGTTGTGTGTGTCCGCAGCCAGGGAGGTTGGGTGGGTCTGTGTGGATAAACAACGATACCACTCCTAGAAGTACAGTTATGTGAGAACTTACCATAACAGTAGATCTTCGAGAGGCTCTTGCAGTAGGTAATTACATATAGGACTGACTTCGCAGGACCCATGGAAAAATTTCTAGCTAGCAGTCCCTGGCAGGGACCGCCCCACGCCAGGTGACCGGCGCCAGGAGATGTCGGTATAAAGGGCGGTCCCTGACGCCCGCTTCAGTTCTTTCGCCATAGGTCAGAAGAGGCCGGACGAGAGGAGCGGATATTTCCTCAATGGAAAAGGAGCTGAAAAAGCTTAGAGGGATGGAGGGCAGAGAGAGTTTCACTGCAAGAGCCTCTCTAAGATCTACTGTTACGGTAAGTTCTAGTAACTGTACTATCTTACTTCAAGAGGGCTCTGCAGTAGGTAATTACATACAGGACTGAGTCCCAAGCAGTCTGGTACAAGGAGAAGCACTGGGAGGAGGAAATCTACTCCAAGAAGGAGTTCTAGCTGTGCAAGCCTTAAGATAAGAGGCCTTGCAGGACAGCCAGCCCGAAGCCTGCTCTATGGCGAAAGGCAATATCCAAACTGTAGTGTTTGTAAAGGTATGGATGGAGGTCCAGGTGGCGGCAGCACAGATATCTGCTGCTGACACATTCTTGAAACAAGCCGCTGAGGCAGCTATTCCTCTGGTGGAGTGGCTCTTACTTGACCCAGCAGGGTCTTGTTGTACTTGTCATAACAGAAAGTGATGCAATGAGCCAACCATTTAGATAAGCATTGCTTAGAAACAGCATTGCCTTCTCTTTTATGAGCAAAAGTGACGAACAGTTGATCAGTCTTTCTGAGATCCTTCGTCCTGTTGGTGTAGTATCTCAGAATCTGGTGAATGTCCATAGTATGGGTAAGTACTCCCTGATTAGAGTACTGTGTAAAAAGGTGGGTAACTCCATGAACTGGTTCAGAGTAGACTCGCTACTACCTTAGGGAGAAACTTAGGGTTCGTCGCAGAGCAGCATGTTCTTGTGAAAATCAAGTATGGAATTTTACACATCAGGGCCTGAGCTCGGAAATTCTCCGAGCGAAGTAATGGCCACCAGGAAGAGAGTCTTCCATGAAAGGAACTTCAAGTCTGCTGAAGCTGCCGGTTCAAAGGAGGCAGAGTAAATTTCTCGAGAACAAAGTTCAAGTCCCAAGGGGAGCAGGAGTACGATAGGAGGTCTCAGATGGAGGACCCTCTGAGAAAGGTCTTAGAGACCTCCAGTTGAGCAAATGTCTTGTCTGCAAAGGGGACATGATAGGCGAGATGGCCGCCATCGTGACTTTCAGAGAAGAATGACAGAGACACAGGTCAAAAGATGGCGTAGGTACTCCAGCAGAAGCCCCACTGAGCAGGGAAACTGTTCCACGGCTTAGAAGCAGCCCAGATAGGAAACTTTTCCACTTGCATGAGGTAGACCTAGTGGAGGGTTTCTCTCCACCAAAATCTCTGCACTTGGGGAGAAACCCCAAACGGATTGAGCTCAGTCTGCAGGAGCCATGCACGCAGCTGAAGAGATCTGAGGCCTGGATGGACCAGGGTCCCCTGATCCTGGGTCAGCAAACCTCGTGATAGAGGAAGAGGAAGAGGAAGAGGAGGATCCTCAGAGAATTGTTGTAGAAGAGAGACCCAAACTTGCCTGGGCCAGAAAGGAAAAATCAGAATCATTCGGCTCCTTCGAGGCTAGTTTCTGTAAGACTCGTGGGATAAGTGGAATTGGGGAAAGGCACAGACGAATCTGTCCTTCCAGTTAGAGACAGAGCGCTCTCCAGAAAGTGCCGCACTCTGGAGCAGCGAGAAGAAGACGGAAGCTTTGTGTTTAGAGGATGCGAACAGGTCGAGCCTGTGGTGTTCCCCAAAGTCAGAAGATACTGTCTAGGACCCCTTGGTCCAGTTCCCACTTGTGAGACAGAGCAGATGAGCGACTTAGCTAGTCTGCAAAGGTGTTGTTGACTCCCGGAACATGAATTGCTTGTGAGGTGAAGGTCGTGTTGTGTTGTCCAATCCCAAACCCTCATTGCTTCCCTGAAAAGACAGTAGGACCGAGTCCCCCCTTGTTTGTTGATGTACCAAACCACGCACATGTTGTCCGGCCTGAACGGCTGAGGTGGCGGGAAAGATGTATGGGTGAAGGGCTTGGAGCGCATAACACTGCCTGACGCCGAGCACATTGATGTGGATTGTCTGTTCGAGTTTGGACCAAGAGCCCTGGGTCCAATGGGGACCTAGATGGGTCTCCCAACCTTCGCCCGAGGCGAATGTGGTTAGAGTCTGGGAGGGAGGACGGAGAAAGGAACTCCCGAAACAGGTTCTCTTGAACCATCCACCACTGCAAGTCTCAGAGCATCGGCAAGGAGACTAGAACTGGGTGATCTAAGTTGTCCATTAACTGATCCCACTGGGAGCGGAGAGTCCACTGAAAGACTCATGTGAAGTTGAGCTAAGAACTGTCGGGACACCAGCCGCCATGAGCCCGAGAAGGTGAAGGACCGACTTTGCACTGACCCACTGGATGCCGGACAACAGACTTATTTGAGTCTGGAGGGTGGATCACTGCTCTGGTGGCAGGAAGGCTCTGCCAATGGTCGTGGTTCAGAATTGTCCCGATAAACTGTAGTCTCTGGGATGGGATCAAGTGAGACTTGGAATGGTTGATGGTAATACCCAGGCAGGCAAGAACCTGGGTAAGGGTGAGGCAGTGCAGGAGTTCCTCCTGGATGAGGTCGCCGAGCCAATCGTCCAGGTACGGAAAACCTGCAGCCCCGGTATGCAGGTAGGTCACCACTGCTTGTATGCTTGGCAAATACCGGGTCACCGAGGATAGGCCAAACGGAAGTGCCTTGAACTGATAGTGGTCCCCTGAACGCAAAACTAAGATATTCTGCGATGAGACAGGCGAATGGAAATGTGCAGGTAAGCATCCTGCATATCCAGAACACATAGCCATTGACCCGACTGGAGGAAGGGCAGAATGCCCTGCAATGACAGCACTCTGAATCTTTGTATTCCACAAAAAGATTCTAGGAACTGAGATCTAGAACAGGTCTGAGATCTCCTGTCTTCTTTGGGACCAGGAAGAAATGGAATAGTAACCCATTCCTTGAAGATGAAGGGGACGATTCTATTGCTTCTTTCAGTAGCGAGCTGAATTCTCCTCCTGGACCAAGAGAAGATGTTTCCTGAATATGACAACTTTGGGGGGTGGTGGCGGTGGTTTCTTAGAAACTCTATCGCGTGTCCTTCTGCAATCAGCTGGAGCACCCAAGAATCTGAAGTTATCCTTTCCCATCCCGGAATGTGGAGGGAAACTTCCTCCTACTGGTTCCTCTGGGAAGTCCCGAGGCTGTGGGAGAGGAGAGGAGTCAGGTGGGTGGGGCAGTGCCGCAGCTGAAGCACCTGCTTTTGGGCGGGGGCTTAGCAGATGTGGGGCCTGACATTTGTGGCCCGCCTTCCTGGGGTTTTCACTTTGGTCCGATTCAGTCTACGAAAGGGACGCGCTGCGGCTGGTGGGGTGGTACATGGAGTCAATGGACTTCAGTGCCATCCCTTCTCCTGCAAATCGGTGATGATGTCCTTGACATTGCCACCGGAGCACCGACCCGGCGGCTTCCTGGATAGTGGACTGCACTTGGGACCAACCCTGACACACGGAGCCAAGCATGATGATGTAGGCTCATGGCTAAAGCTGAGTAGCTTCGTCAGCACTGTCCACTGCATCGCAGGTCGCAACGCATGTGTCTACTGGCCGAACGTGCAGAGTGGACAAGATCAGCCAACTCCTGCTTGGACCTGAGAGTCTGGCAGGAGTCCAGTTTGGTTTCCACCTGAGTAAGAATGGCCTTCCGGTAGTCCCCCATATGGCTGACATAGTTCAGGGCCCTAATCCCCAGCGTGGAGAGCGAAGATCTTCTTTCCATACTGGTCCAGTAGGCTGGATTTTTGTCAGGTGGCGTCGAGCTGAGATGTTTTGGGTTAGCCGACCCGGCCGTGGCGGTGCTAATCACAACCGAGTCAGCACGAGTGAGAATCTAAAAATCAACACCCTCGGGAGCCTGGTATAGCCTATTCACTTCATGAGTGGGGCTAGACCGACAGCTGCTTCCAGATGGTGGTAACAAGGTCAGCGTGAGGCTCTATCCAGGGTGGCACCAAAGTAGGAGTTGTTACGGGCAGATCCAGATGCTCGGCGAGTTTTAACCTTTGAGGGTCCAGTTCCAAAGAGTGCCACTGATGAACCTCTTGGATTTTTCATAGCAACTCTGTAAAGAAGGATCTTCTGGAGGAGACTTCGGAGGAGTCCTTGGCCTGGGCTTCGACGGAGCGTGGCTAGTTGTCCCTTTCGAGCAACCGTCGGAGGAATCTGAGGAGTCCGAGGTGAAGAGGAAGAGGAAAAGACTTTTCCCGACCGGGAGGAACGGACCCCTGGGAAGCACCCGAGAAGCGATCCTGACCTCCTGGACCCAGATGGGAGAGCCCTGAGTCCGGAGGTGGTGAGGGAGTGCCGCCATGGACGTGACGGGAACCTGAGACTGCACAGTCATCGGTGGGTGGCTCTCCACCTCCCTGGTGAGCTGAGCCTTGGCCTCAGCCTAGCAGGAGGCCAGAGTCTCCTGCAAATCTACTGGCGGCTGTGGGGGTGGTGGAGGGGATGAGGATATGGGTTGTACCCATATGGAGAGTATCCAAAACCCTGTGGCGAAACCCGAGCGTCTGGTACTGTGGCGCCGATACTGTGGTCCCGGATACGCCAGCGCCAGATAGAGGACGGAGGGTATCCGGGAGCCGGAGGAGCTGGACGGAGCAGACGACCCGCCGCGGCCTCACAGGCGATCCAGGTTGGAGGGTAGGAGGCGGGCGACATCCGGAAGTGGGATGTCGTCCGGAGTTGGTAAAACCAGTGTCGGGCCGGCGCCGGAGGCCCCAGCATCGAGGTAATACCAGCGCCCAGGAGCCGAAGCGCCAGATCCGCGCGATCTATAGAAGGACCTCTTAACGCCGTTCGGGATGGAGGGAAAATCCTCAATGGCAGCGAAGGCTGCGGATAACCGGGGACGACGGACGGGTAAGTCAGTCATCGGTTCTTTTCGCCGACCAGACATCGGACGAACCGATGTGCGGTTTTACAGTGAGCTCCTGGAGGCAGACCGAGAGGAAGGATCGCCTAGTCCAGTGGGAGAGGAGCCGCGTGTCGCCCGGGGGTTCTTGCGCCTCACCGCTTTCTCCAGGCAGACATCGGAGGAGCCGACGCCTGCTTACCGAGTCACCTGCGCCAGTAGGCTGCAAAGCTACGGCCGAACTGGGGCTGAGGCCTCCAATTGCCCGGAGGTGCTGAAAGGCCAGAGCGTGAGCCAGACGGAGCGTGACGCCTCGGAAACCTCAGAGGCGGCCGTTGAGGAGCGGTCCCTCGAGGGGACGCTACCGAGTCCCAGTGACTCCCGGGGAGACGCTGTGGAGGAGCCCTTGTCTCGTGCCTCTCCTTGTCTTTCTTCTTCGATGGCCTTCGGGAAGTGGATGCCTGCCTCAGTTTTTGAGCTCCTTCTCCATCGAACTCATCTATTTCTTCAAGATGTGGGCTTCCAGGGATTGCTGCCGCCTTTTCTGGGTAGCAGCGTTGAAGCTGAGGCAGTGCTGGCACTTCTCGACCAGGTGATCAGGCCTAGAACAGAACAGGTACAGGAATGGCCGTCCTTGTGGGAGTTGGGCACGCATTGAGTGGCATTTATTTTGTGCTCGGAGGGTGTAGAGGATGACATACACCGGCGATGACCAGACGAACGTCGAAAAAAAATCAATTATTCGGCAAACCAACGAAGGGAGGCTGACGAAGCAACAAACTTTTCATGCAGGTGCTGCACGAGCTAACGGTGGAAAGAACTGGAAGGCAGGCGCTGGACCATCCCTTTATACCGACGACTCCTGACACCGGTCACCTGATGGGGCGGTCCTCGCCAGGACTGCTAGCTAGAGAAATTTTTCCGTGCGGGTCCTGCCACCCGCCGCGCCAGTCCTATATGTAATTACCTACTGCAAGAGCCCCTCCAAGTAAGATCTACTGTTACAGGTGAGTAACCTGTTCTTCTAGGGCGTGGCTATGTTGTTCATCCACACTGTTTGGCAGACTCTAGCAGTTCTCCGGGAGGAGGAGGCAAGGCACACACCCCCTACTTAGGGAACAGAGATTGAGAAAGAGGCCCCAAAACCAGCATCCCAGCGTGACTCAAGGTCGATGTGGTAGTGGGTAATTAAGGTGTTTGACGACTTCCAGGTAGCAGCACGACAGATTTCCTGGATAGGGATGTCCCTGAAGCAGCCACCGATGCAGCAGTATGGCGGGTAGAATGAGATCTTATCCTCTGGGAGGCTCCTTGCCCAACTCATAGCACAGACCCACGCATGATGTAATCCATCTCGCAATGGTCCGCTTGGCTGCAGGTCTGCCAGAGCAGCCTGTGTGCAGGTGATAAACAGCTGGCGAACCTCTCCGCTGAATTTCCGCCATCCTCCTTATAATAGGAGAGAGCACGTCTCGGGTCCAAAGTAAGGAGCTTGTACTCAGCGACCTAGGTGTAATTAGGGTAGTATACCAGCAGAGTCAACACCTGGTTAAGGTGAAACTCTGACACCATCTTTGGAAGGAATTTCGATGGGTGCACAGGACAACTTTGTCCCTGAGAATGATCAGATAAGGGAGACCACTGAAAGCGTCTGGAGCTCCCTGTCCTTCTGGCTGACATGATAGCCACCAGGAAGGCCGTCTTCCACGACCAGCGTGACAGCTCACACTTGTGCATGGGTTAGAATGGCTTGCCCATGAGCTTTGCCAGAACCAACAGTAGATCCCACAGAGGTGGAGGTTCACACACCAGAGGGATATGTGATCCAGGCCTTTGAAAGGTGCCCGACCACTGTCTCCTGTGCCAGTGTCAACTGACTCGGCCCGCATGGTAAGCAGAAATGGCTGCCAGGTACACCCTTTGAGAGAGACCAAAGGTAGTCTAGAATGTTGGCTATAGAACAGGATAAGGGTCCAGACCCTTTCCTGACACCAAATGGAAAACCTTTTCCATTTGAAGGCATAACATTTCCTAGTCGATCCTTTTTCTAGATGCCTCCACCACGGTGTAGACATCTTTGAAAGACCCAAAGCCTGGCACTCTAGCCGCTCAGGTACCAGGCTGTGAGGTGCAGGATTGAAGGTCTGGATGGAAGACCATCCCTGGTTGAGATATCAGGTCCAGGTGTGTACAAAGCTGCTCTGGGTGCCTGAAGGGAGGCTGAGATCTGGGTACCAGAACTGGCGCGGCCAGTGTGGGACTACCAGAATCACCTTTACTTGTCCCTCCTCACCTTGAGTAACACCTTGTGGATCAAGGGAAATGGAGGAAGGCGAGAGAGGCCAGGAGTCCACGGCCTCGAGAAGCATCCCTGCAGCGAGCCCTGCTGAGGGGGCTGGCATGATACAGCCTCAGCTTGGTGTTTTCCTTGAGGCAAACAGGTCCACCAGCGGTTTGCCCTAACGGGAGAACAGGCTGTAGCTACCTCTGGATGGAGAGACACTGTGGGATGTCTGGCCTATTTGGCTGAGAGCATCCACCAGCTGGTTCGAGGCTCCTGCCACATGGATGGCTAGGAGATCCACCTCCAACCAGCTTACGAGGGTCCAGATGCAGAATGCCTCCTTGTACAGCAGACGGGAGTGCATGCCGCCCTGTTTGTTAAAGTAGTACTTGGTCGTGGTTTTGTTTGTCTGGACTTGAACCACTTGGACCTCAGAGCTGAGGAGCAAAGCGGACGGTGCCAGTCTGACTGCTCTTAGCTCCAACAGGTTGATGTGGCATTGGGGTCCAGACCCGTGGGCCCTGTTGTCCCCATGTGGGCTCCCAGCCCATGAGAGAGGCATCGTCGCCAGGACAACCGCCGGCTTGGAGCGGAGAAATGGGATCCCTCCTGCAACCGGGTCTGGGTGGTCCATCACTGGAGAGCATCCCACATCTTCTGGGTTACAGTGATCGCTGGTCGAAATAACCATATCGCTGAGTCCACTGGGCAGCCAGCTTCCACTGGAGGGGTGCATGTGCAACCGCCCAACGGACCACCAAGGTGCGCCGCCATGTAACCAGAAGGCGAGAAGGTCCCGGGCAGAGCACAAGTTCCAACCAGAAATGATCGGGCAGAGGAGAGAACCTCCGCCCTGTCTGCCGGGAGCCGAGCTCTGGCCTGACGGATCTCGAGCGCTGCCCCAGTGAAGCCCATCACCTGGGAAGGCACGAGTTCCGACTTGGCCTTACTGATCAGGAGGCAGAGTTGAGAGCAGGTCTGGAGGGCCAGATCCCTGGACCTCTCCACCTCCTGTTGGGTGGGACCTGCCAGGAGCCAATCATCGAGATAAGGGTAGATTCGGACTCCTTGGCCGATGATGGGCCACCACCACTGCAATGCATTTGGTGAAGACCCGTGGGGCCGATGACAGGCCGAACAGCGTAGCTTGAAATCGACAGGGTCCCTCAACCCTGAAATGGAGGAACTGCTGATGGGACACATTGATTGGGACATGAAAGAATGCATCCTGCCGATCCAGTGAACAAAACCACAGGTTTTGCTCCAGGATGGTATGATCTGGGACAGAGTGGCCATCCGAAAGTGCGAGACCTGAGAAACTGATTCAGGTTGTGGAGATCTAGAATGGGGTGCCAACCCCCCACCGTCTGCTTGGGCACCAGGAAGTACCTAGAGACAAAGCCTGGGTCTGCTGAAGGTTCCCATGAGGGGCTACTGCCTCCTTGAGGAGGAGCTGAGCCACATCATCTCAAGAGCTGACTGGGTGCATGTGGAAATCCATTCCTTCTGAGGGGCGGCTCGGCTTGGAGGGCACTGCTCAAATGCTCTGGAATGCCTACAGGTGAAGGGAAACCTGTGCAAACATCTGGATAAATCCCTGAAACAGAGCTACTTACATAATCTCCAACAGTCCAACCTGGGCAACCTTAGAAAATTCTGGACTTCCACTGGTTCCATCCTAAACCCCCACCAAAACGCTACCTACAGCTAAATTCCATGGACAGCCCCTTGACCGACCCCTGGACATAGCCACAGCCTTTAATTAAACATTCTCAGACCTCTCCATTCATCTGAGCAAACTCCCCAAGGGCTGGCAAACTAACCCAGCTATCCCACACACACCACAACCTGTACCCTCCAGGACTACCTCTGAACTCCCAACTCCTCTTTTCTTCAGAACACTCTCACCAAATGATACAGTCAAACTTCTAAGCGCCTCCCCAACCATGGATCCCCAGGCACCAATGGACTATCCCTGTCTTCCTTGCTCATCTCCCCGCTATCGTCACTCCACTCACATTCATTTTTAACCCTGCTCTGACTTCCTCCACCATGCCCGATCCCTGGAAAACAGCAAAGGTAATTCCCATTTTCAAAGCTGGAGGCCCTCGAGCTATGGATAATTACTGTCCCATCTCCATCCTTCCCCACCTAAGTAAACTGCTAGAAGGCCGTTCACCACCAGTTTGCAGATTATTTATGTAAATACAACCTCCTGTCCAGCCAATGGCATGGCTTCCATAAACATCATTCCACCACCACTGCCCTGGCACTCTAACTGACCACATCCTAGCAAACATGGATCGTGGAAACACCACTGGAACAGTCTTCGTCAATCTTTCCAAAGCTTTTGATATGGTGGACCACCCCTCCTCCTCACAAACCCTAGCTGCCTCAGCTGCGCCTGGAGGTCACAGCCTGGTTCAACAGCCATCTCACCAGCTCACAATTCATGTGTATTGGCCCAGCTTGCTCCCCTACCAAACCGATTTCCATAGGCGTTTCCCAGGGCTCCATCCTTGGCCCCTCCTTTTCTCCTTATTTATCAACTCCCTTCCCTCTGATAGCCTCAGCGGTCACTCGCTCCTTTATGCAGATGACTAAGCTATTTTCCATAATGACAAATCCCCTACCGCATCTCCTCCATTCTCTGAAAACTACTGGCAGCACACGACTGGTTTGCTGCCAACCTCCCTGGTTAATGACAAAACAAACAAAAAAAAAAAACTAAAATCAATTATGTTCGATCCAAGCCCTTCATGCCAAAACACAAGTCAGGCTCTTCTCTAAACATTGCTTTCCCCAATGGTCAAGTCCTCGGGGAAGTCACTCAATTCAAATACCTTGGGGTATTGGTGGACCCTTCTCCTTCTCAATCACAGACTCCCTTGTACTCAGATTCCACCAAAAACTAAGGGCAGATTTTAGAATATGGCCAATACTTCACCCGGAGGCCGCCTTGCTATTGTCCAGAGCAATCTCTTCCCTATACTGGACTACTGCCTCCCACCTACTCGAGGACATCCGAAACAAATCTGACCAAGCTCGCCATAGTGTACAACAGTGCCTGCCGGTTCACTTTGTCTGCTTCCTATGAAACTCACCACGGCACCATTTATAACTCTCTGGGATGGCTACCTCTGCAAACCTGTTCAACTTCGCTCTGTACAGTTTGGTGGATGCTGCTACCCGCATTGGCCCTTCTTTTCACCCATTCTCTCTGTCCGCACCACTCATCAAGGCTTCTGCTCTAGCTGCATACCCTCCACACATACACAGGGTATCCTCCAACATGGGGCGAGAGCCATATCTGTGGCTGCCCCCACTCTATGGAACAACCTGCCTTCAGAACTGCGCACTACCAACACACCCCAGTTCAAATCCTGTCTCAAGGACTGGCTCCTACTGACATCTGCCTGCAAATGTTTCAGGGTGTAGCCCAGTCCTTTTCTTCCTATGTCTACTATCCCAGGTGGTATGATTCAGTTTTCTCTAATTGTTAAACCAATCTGGGAACATTTGTTGTATCTGTGATACTACTGTAAATCTGTGACTTTGCTTGCCAAATTTTTATTATCCTTGTGACTGTATTCCTGTTTAAGTCAAAATTAACTCTGTACCTTAAATGTTGTATACTGTTATGTAACCTGCTCTTGCCACATTAAGTGGCTTGGGTAGATGCCTGAAAATGGTCCCTGGGATGGTGCACCTACCGGTTACAAAGTCAAATAAATAAATAAATAAATAAATAAAGCCTTCGTTAGTAAATAAGGATTTAATTAAATGCCAACACATACATTATAACAAACATAAAATTTGAAAGACTGATGACCTGCACAGCTTCTGTCTAAGGGCCCCCATGAGTTGGGGGACTCAGCAACCACTGGGAATGAGAGTGCCTAAGGCCAATTCTAGCCAAGAGCGCAGCTGGTCCACAGGAAGAGGTGTAGCTGTCCCTGACCAATGCAGTCCCACTCACTGGTAAAATATTGAGTTCCTCTGAATTTGGCATTTGGGGCCTTATGGCCGGCAACAGGATCCAACCAGAAGTGCTGTACCCAAGAATTACCTGAGACAGATGGGAAGCAAACCTGAAGGTACAGTAATATGCTCTCATCTGGGACTGTGTTGCTTCCATAAACAGTATCGATGCAAGGCCAGACCACACCTTGTTGCGTCAGGCCTCAGATAACACAGAAGTTGTGACGGAGATGAGGACCTCAGACCCATCCAGTCTGCCCATTTTTTTCTCCTCTGCACTTCCATGAACGCACCACAGGCCTTTACTCTGTCAATGCATATTTATTCATACTCATCTGTATTACTCCCTTATGCCTATCCCATGCCTGTTTTGAAGCCCTTCACTGTATTATATCCACCACTTCCTGAGGTAGGCTTGCTCCATGCATCCACCACTCTGTCTGTGAAAAAGAACTTCTCACATTACCCCTTAATCGGCCTCCCTCTAATCTCATGCTGTGTCCTCTTGTCCTGCTGTTTTTCTTATACTGAAACATAGCAGACTCTCCTGTATTAATGTCCTTCAGATGTTTGAATGTTTTGATCATATCACCTCTCCTCCTTTGCTCAAGGGTATACATATTGGGCTCCGTCAATTTGTCCTCATATGTTTTCTGATGCAGTCCCTACACTATTTTGGTTGCCCTTCTCTGACTGCCTCCATTTTGTCAATGTCCCTGTGCAGGTGCGGCCTCAGTACTGCACACAGTACTCAGATGGGGCCTAACCAGTGTCTTGTAAGTTATCTCCCTCTTACAACTTATGATACCCCTAAACACACCAAAATCCCTCTAGCCTTACCTGCTCCTTTACTGGTATGCCTCTGAGCCCACAGGTGATGTAGATAAACAGCCATGTGTGCCTGGTGTGGTCAGGAGAACACACTCATAGTAAACATCTTCCTCCCCAAAGCATCCATCTGCTTGGCCTTGTTGGAACTAGGCAGCTTCTCCATACTCACCAGGGTAAAGAGAGATGTCAATCATGGTCCCCAAGGGACCTGATGGGAGCATGGTATCACATCTAGGGGCTCAGAGCGCTGGGAAGTGAAAATGGGACACCTCTAGACTGCCACTGCTGCTTCCAAGTGCCGATGTCAAGGAGGGATCATGACTGTGTCCTGGCTAGCAAGAACAAGTACACAGCAGCATGACATCGGGTCACAGAATAAGTTAAATCCAGTGGCTTCTGCATCCCTCTCATAAAATCGCTGATGGAGAACATCTTCAGTTCCAGAGAGTGGGAGAAAGAGGACTGTTTACCTCTGAAGCGTATGCCAATGGAGTGGAGGCTGGAACGCCACCAGTGAATGGAGCTCAGGGACACACCTGAAAGAGCACCAGGTTTGTCTCCCTAAACTAGCACTGCACATTCTCCATCCACTGGTGGAACTGTTGCTGGAACAGTGGGCCCAGAGACCTAAGGCTCTTAACAACCCTATTAAACAAGGACTGAGGCACTTGAGGCGTGGGGTGGGGAGAGAAGACATGTGGCCTGAGAATCCACTGTACCCGTGCATCGTCCTGGACTCTGTGGCTCACTGAACTGCCTCGCTAGGGGAAGAGTGGACAAGCCTCACGACCCAGCAGCACCAGCAGCAGTGGTAGCTAGTGGACATATGTCCATGAGGGGTGCACTCAGCTGGATGACTACTGACCAGCTCCAGAAGGCCCTCTGCTGGGACCAATGTGCTAGCGCTTACATCAGTGAACACACCAACACCCATGCTGGGACAGAAGCAACACAGTGAGTGGTGCCAACACTGGGCATAGCGCACTACTGGCACTTAGGATTGGTGCATAGGTCAGTGCACTAACAGCGAGATCAGTGTTGATACAAGGAATGGTTGACATCAGGGTGATCCGGTGCCAAATCCTAACAGAACATGTCAGAGCTCCTCGACTGTCCAGAAGGACTTGAGGGTCCTCCTGAGACTAACGTCGAAAACTTCATGACCCCAGTTCAGAAGTTAGAGGAGGGCTCAGTACCTCAACTGACCCAGAAGAAAGGTGGTGGGTCAGTCTAGGGACCTATCCTGTGACCACCTTGGTTGAGACCTGCCTGCAAAGCAGAGAACAGCCACCCCAACTTCAGTGATCAGATCTCAAAGTGGTAGTGAAAGGAGAAGCAGGCATCCCAGGAATACATGTCATGGTTAAGCCCAAATCAGAAGAAGTACAATATATGCCAGTCAGTGGGACTGATACTGTGCCCTCATCCACAATACCTAAAAAGTAGCACAGTTTGGGGACTTTTACGGATGAAAATACTGATCATAAAATACTGAAACAGTAACAAAACAGAAGCTCGAATTGAGGTCCTGAAGTTTGCTCTATGGTGACACAAGAGTCTGAAATTGGAGGGGTGCTGTGGAGCCCGAGCAATATGGCTGCTGAACTTTAAGGCTCTTTATCACCAGATAAAAATTCAACATTCATGATCAGACAACCTTAGGCAAGCACGATAAAACTGCATTAGTTTTGAAGCTGTGACATTGCTGGAAAATACGGGCAATCCTCGTTAAAGATAAACAACAGGGTGATGGAGCCAGAACCAGGACAACTCCGGGAGCATCCACCACGAGGACTACAACAGGCTGAGAACCCGATTTTGAAGAAGGAATAAAGAGGAGACGACGCAGACTCTGGGACATAAATTAAATGTAATCGCATCAGTGGCAGGCTTATCTACAAAATTCGATTCCCCTAACTACTCGAGAGTGACGCTGTCGAGTCCACACTTGAGAGAAGTCACTTTGGCGTCGTCGACAGTCACTAAAACTGCCGATTCTGCAATGGGGGGCTGTGGCCTCAGTGATAAAGAAAACATGCACCTTAGATCACAGCTGGAAACGTTAGAGAACCAGGCCAGGGCTAACAATGTACGGGTCCTGGGTCTCGCCAAAGGCTGTGAGGGGATCATCTGATTTTATTTCTGCAGGAATGGATTGTGAGCCAACTGGGGAAGAAGCGACTCAGGCAGTTCAAAATATTCAGAAGGCATACCGCTGGCTCGCGGCAGTCAGGATAACCCAGAAGCCCCACGCACTGTAGTAATGGTGCTGAACGGAGGGATCAAGGGACTCTTCTCCTGGCACTGACAAGAAGGAAGAAAGCTCTGCTCCACGATGGCCAACAAATAAAGTTGTTTCCATACCTCTCCTCGCCACAAGACAAAGGAGGAAAAGATCTGATGGAGTGAGGGCTCTCCTCGTGAGGCAGGAATACCTCATGGACTGATTTTCCCGCTCGTATGAGGATTGTTAATCAGAACAGTGTTCTCTTCTCGGACTAACGGAGGCTCTTAAATGGGCCCAACGGAACGCCCGACTCGAGCGATAAATATTGAAGAAGATGACCCATCATCAGACGAGGAAGCTACCTGAAAGACCTCACTTTCTCTATGAGGACACTTAATCCAGACTGGTAAAGGGACAGGGAGGGTGCATGTAATTTTATGGGTGATACCCTCTCCACCCATTAAATCGATATCTATAATTTCTATTTCTAGAGTGGATGGGTTATATAATAAAAATAAATGCTCGGGGCATTAGAGGGCTTTAATTTTTGATTTCATTACCCTACACTGTGTCTCTGCCTGGTTTCTATGAGGGTGTATATGTTAATATTTAGTTCTTGTTGAACTGTTTGTTTATGTTTATCTACTAATGTTTCAGTGCCTTAAACAGTTTAGATATAATTGTAGTGCTGCCTTAGAGCCAGATAAGTTCTTTTTCAGCTAATACACTACATAGTGTACCTACTGTGGTTAAGCATGGCTTTGATCCCTAATATTAGGAAGGATACCGCACAATTAACACTGCAGATTATAAAAGAAATTACACCATGCAGCTCATGGACTCTATATAGATAAAGTACTATATATGTCGTATTTTTATTGTAAAGGTGGTACCCTCCAAAGATATATATATGAACATACGAAATTTGCCAGCAGATAAAGGCCTAGAGGTCTATCAAGTCTGCTCAATGTGCAGCTAGCACCCTTATTCTGCAGCTGCCCCTCCTTCCACCCTTCCCTTCAATAACCCTCCCCTGTCCTGTCCCATCCTCATTTGAAGCAGTCCACTGTTCTACTGCATACCACTTCAGGAGGTAACGCATTCCACCCAGCCACCACCCTCTCTGTAAAAAGTGTCTCCTCATCTCCCTCCTGAACCTTCCTCGCTCCAGTCTCATATCATGGCCCCTGGTGTCCCTCCCTCCCCTTACTTTGAACAGCCCCTCTGTACTTGTCTTGTTTATTCCTTTCACGTATTTCAAGGTTTCAATCATGTCACCCTGTCTCTCCTCTCCTCCAGTGTGTACATGTTCAACTCCTTCAACCTCCTCTCGTGTGGTAAGTCCCCAGCCCCTTGATCATCTTTGTCGTTCTCGCTGCACCCCTCCATTAACTTAATGTCCCTTTTCAGATATGGGCGCGCCAGTACCACGCAGTACTCAGGTGTGGTCTAACTAATGACCTATACAGTGGCAGAATCACCTCCTCCCTCCTCGAGGATATACCTCGCAATACAACCCAGCATTTTGCTGGCCTTTGTAGCTGCTCTTCTCACATTGTGCCGAGTTGCTCATTGACCCTGTAATGAGCACACCCAGATCCTTCCTCCTCTGTCTGGGCTAGCTGCACTCCCCTAGCTGGTAACTCCTCCTTGGGTTCTTCATCCCAAAATGCAGCACCTTGCACTTTTGGCATTAAAGCCCAGTTGCCAGGTGTCTGACCAGGTTTCAAGCTTTGCCGGATCATCCTGCAACCCCTGCCATCCCCTAGGTCATCCACCACCGCCTACCTTGGTATCATCAGCAAACAGACTGATTCTGCTCTTGATGTCCCATGATATGTCTGCAATGAATATCCCAAACAACACTGGTCCCAACACCGAGCCCTGTGGAACACCACTCGTCACTGCCCTTGGGTGTGAGAGCTCCCCAACCACCACCACCCTCTTGCTGCTTCCCTGCAGCCAGTTTCCTACCCATCTCACCAGCTTTGCACCGCCCCTGAGCCTACTAACTTCCTTCCCAGCCTTCCATGTGGCACTGAGTCGAATGCCTTACTGAAGTCCAGATACAGGACATCCACTGCATGCCCCTGTCCAGTTGCCTAGTTACCCAGTCATAGAACTTCGACCAGGTTGGTTTGGCAGGATCTGCCACGTATGAAGCCATGCTGTCTGCTGTCCTGTAGTCCTTTGGCCTCTAGGAGGGGCCACCAGCTCCTTCAGGATGGTCTCCATTAGCTTACCCACGATGGATGTGAGGCTCACTGGTCTGTAGTTTCCCGTTCATCCTTGGGGCCACTCTTGTGGAGGGCAACCATGAGCCATCTTCCAGTCCCGAGGTACACCTCAATGTAGTGAGGCATTAAATAGGTTCGCCAAAGGTCCTGCAAGGACCTCTGCCAGCTCCTTCAGTACCCTGGGGTGGATGCCATCTGGCCTGGTGCCTGTCCACCCTCAGTGCCTTCAAACCCTCTCGAACTCTGCTCTCCATGATTTCCCATCTGTCACCACTTCCCACCCTGCTTCTGCCATTTCTCCCACCTTGGGTGTCACCCCTCTTCTCTTTAGTAAATACTGAGCAGATACTCATTTAGTGTATCTTAATTCTTTTAACGATTGAGTAGAGTGTATTAAGAGAAGTGGCGCCCTCAAACTGATTTAACATAAGTAAGTTGAAAGAAAGCATAACAAATGTATGTTTGTCTTTGAAAAGAATAAAGTATTAAAAAAAAAAAGTTAGAAATTGGCACCGCCCACCAAAGGAAGGTAGATTTTACCTCAGGCAGGTAAATCTAATGTTGTAGAGTGCCCCGGAGGGAGCCTTGGGCACCCATGAAGAGAGGCGAATGAATAACGGCAAACAGTCACAATGGTGAAGGAACCATGGCGCTAACACTTTGCGTGACCATGGTTCTGCCCCATCCCAGAGTTGTGCCCCCTGGAGTAGGAATCTAAATTAAAGGTGGCATGGGGAGTCCCACTGGGGCAACCCCTAAGAAAACACTTTCTGAAAGTGCTGTCGTCTGGCGCCATTGTGACAGTCTGCCGTTATTCATTCACTGTTCTGACATGGAACCTGCACCTTGTGGTAATCATGCAAAAGTTGACAGTTAGCACAATATACTGCATAGGCGCATTAGCACGGTAGCCACTGAATAACATTTTATTTATTCCATTTTTTTTTATTTTAGTCTTTGGTAACCGGGTAAGGCCCACTAGGCACAAGTGCCTGTTTTCCAGGGCACCTGGGTGCACTGGGCAGTTAAGTGACTTTATCAGAGTCACATATGCGCAAGTGGAGGTTATGAATCAAAATCAGGTCTGGTCTACTGGATGTACCAAGCTCATTCACCTCGTTCCTCTAACCTCTAGGCTATACTGCCAGTCCACATGTATCGGCTACTGCAGCAATGCACATGTAACTATATCGCGCTAACGGTCAACGTTTTCCGGATTACCACTGTATATAGGCAATGAAGTTACAGGCATGGCCGCTAGGTGCAGGCGATGGAAACTGCCAATGGAAGCTCCAGAATGCTCTGAGGACAAGGGTGGCGATGACTGCAAGCTGGAAAGGAGTCCAAGTATCCTCAGTTGCCTCATCCTGGCAGAGTCTGTTGTGCTGCTGCACGTAGCAAAAGTCTCAGCTGTGCACTTTAACTGTGTCACAACTGCCCTTTCCTGGCTGATGTTATCGTCTCTCCTGGATGGGTCTGGGCTGTCTCTTCTGGATAGGTTTCTACTGCCCCATACTCTCCTTAAACACAAACTTTATTTTCATGTTCATGTTGCAGTCCCTTGCCAGTAAAAAAAAAAAAAAAAAAAAAAGGACAATCAAACTCTTCCTTTACATTAAAGTTTAATACTTATTGTTAAAAACTGCATTAACACTTGTTTTCGGAAAAACACTACATTTCTAGTAATTACTGTGTTGGGCTACAGAAAATCCTGTCAGGCTGGTGAGTTTTCTAGTCACTAGCTCTGCCGGTTAGTGGCTGAGAAGAAAAATTACTCACCTTAGTAATGTTGTTTCTTCTAATGGAGTCTTGCTATATTATGACATATGCAGTGAGTCCCAACCTTGAACTGCTCCGAGGTGAAAGAGTTAACTTTCCATGCCAGGCATTGAACTTTGAGCGAGCTCGGTTGAAAACTCTGTTGTTAATCAAACTCAAACTGTCAGATCTTCACGAAAACACACTAAGGTTCTGTGTGGAAGTCAGAATCTGCACTAAGCCAACTGGCTACTACATATAAGAACACATTTTTCTTGGTCCCAAGCAAAGACTCAAGTCAGGGGACCCAAAATTAAAAACATAACACCCAAACACCCCAAAAGGAGGGTGAAAAAATAAGGTGGGCATCTACTGAGTGCCAACACTGCACTGCCCACCCACATCCCAAAAGTAGAGGTCCTGAGAGGGCAGGCAGTGGGGGTTATAATATAAAGAAGACTCCATTAGAAGAAACAACATTACTAAGGTGAGTATTTTTTCTTCAAACAACATGAAGTCTTGCTATATTATGACATATGCGACTACACAGCAGTACCTCCATGGAGGAGGGACAGAACCTACTTGAAATAGGCTCTGAAGCACAGCTGTGCCAAACCGAGCATCACTCCTAGCCTGGATGTCCAGGAGTAATGCTTGGTAAAGTGTGAACTGTTTTCAGGTAGCTGCTTGACATATCTCTAGGATAGGATGTCTCTGGCAGCAGCCAGAGCACAGCTGTACCTCTGGTAGAGTGAGCCCTCAGGCCTGAGGGAGGAACCTTACCCAGTTTTTCATAGCAAATTGGATACAAGAGACAATCCACCTGGTAATGGATCTTTTAGTGGCAGGTTTCCTTTACCAACCTCACCATAAGTGAGGAACAGTTGGAGGAGTCAAACCTGTGACCCTTGGTATGTTCTATGTAGTAACTAAGGGCTCTTTGACATCTAAACTGTGCAGTCTCCTCTCGCCAGAGGAGGAATGGTCAGTGAAGTATACAGGAGACACACAGATTGATTAAGGTGGAGGTCTGAAACCACCTTAGGCAAGAACTTTCTGTTAGTCCTGAGGACCACCTTATCTCTATGAAAGGAGATAAAATCGTTCCACTGACAATGCTTGTATTCACTTATGCTGGTCAGAAGTGATGGCTACAAAAACACAGTTTTCCAAGTCAAGTACTTAAGCTCTGCTGAAGACAAGGGCTCAAAAGGGGTTGCATAAGCTGAGCAATGCAAATATTAAGATCCTAGGCAGGGCAGGGTCCCTGAATGGAGGGTTGGTGTGCAGCAACCCCTTGAAAAACTTGGAGAATACAGGATGAGCGAAGAGGAGGTTTACCTGCTGATAAGAAAGCAACACGGCTGCCAGGTGCACTTTTAGGTAGCTGGCCTCAGCCCCAAGGTATTCAAATGCACCATATAATCCAGGACTGTGGGTAAGTCGCAGATTCTGGGGAAATATGCTTGCCAGAGCACCAAATGGAAAATCTCTTCCATTTGGAATTGTAATGAGCGCTGGTGGATGGCTTCCTAGAAGCCTTCAATATATCAATACACCTTGGGAGAGGTAGGTCAGCAAACTCTAAATCTTCAAGAGCCAGGCCTTGAGATTGAGAGATTTGAGATCGGGTACCAAACCCTCCCTGAGCACAGGTTAACAGGTTGTGATTCCTGGGAAGACACAGGGAAGGTGGACTGCTAAGGACATAAGGAGTGGGTACCAGGGCTGTCTGGAGCAATCAGGATCATCTTGCAGGGTTGAGATCTGATTTTGACTAGCACCTTGAACAGAAGAGGGAAGGGGAAGCATAGAAAACTTCCCTTCCCAACTGAGAAGGAAGGCATCCAGAGGGACTGAGCCCAACACTGGGGCCTGCAGCAAAAAGGGAAGTTGGTGATTGTCTGGGGCTGCAAAAGATTTATCTGCGGTGCCCCATCTGGAAATACTACCTCCAATACTAGGGGATCCAGTGACCATTCGTGATGGCCCTGGGAAATCCTGCTGAGAGCATCTGCCAGGACATTGTCCTTGCCTGGGAGGTGAACTGCCATAAGGGAGGTGTTCAGGGATCAGCCAGAGACCACAACTTCATTGCTTCAGTGCACAAGCCGTGAGACCGAGTGCCTCCTTGCTTGTTGATGTACCACATTGTAGTGGTGTTGTCTGTTCTGATCTGTACAACTTTGTTCTGAACAGAGGTGGAAAAAACTTGAAGTGCTAGAAAAACTGCTCTGAGTTCCAACAGATTGATGTGGAGCAGAGATTCCTGAGGGGACCACAATCCCTGGGTAGGAGCTCGCCCATGTGAGCTCCCACCCCAAGAGGGATGCATCTGTAGTAAGGATTAAGGAGTGAGACTGAGGGGTGAAGGGGACCCCTGTCTCAGATTGCTCTGGTCCTGCCACCACTGAAGGGCTTGGATCAGGGTTGAGTCACTGGGATCAATTTGGTCAGAGGGTCTCTCCTTTGAGACCAAAAGGCTCTCAAATGGAACTGGATGTCCCTCATCTGAAATCTTACTCCTTGCACAACTGCTGTAGAAGCAGCCATGTGCCCCAGGAGCTGCAGAAAATGCCTTGCTGGTCGAGAGACCTGCAGGGTGAAAGAAGAGGCCAGAGAGACCAAGGTCCTTGCTCTTTCCAGAGGAAGGAAGGCTCTGGCCTCTTTTGTGTTCAGTTCTGCACCTATGAAGGTGAGAAGCTGGACAGGCTCTAGAACTGACTTTGGAAGATTGAGAAGGAAACCTAGAGATGTGAGCAGTTGCTGAGTTACCTGAAGGTGTAGTTTGAACTGTTCTGGAGACTGGCCTACTATGAGCCAGTCGTCAAGTAAGGAAAATGGCAATCTTTTGCCTTCTTAAGTGGGCAACTACTGCCAGGCATTTTGTGAATACCCTCGGGGCAGAGGTGAGGCCGAAGGGCATTGCTCTGAATTGGTAATGGCCTGAGGTACTTTCGATGGGAGCTTCTGATAAGAACATGGAAGTAGGCATCCTTGAGGTCCAGAGGCGTCAGCCAGTCCCTGGCCTTAGAGAGGGTAAAATAATTCCCAGAGTCACCGTTTGAATTTTGGTTTAAATGGTGCTTGTTTAGGTATCAGATCCAGGATGGGCCGCCATTCTCCTGTCTTTTGGGGTAAGGAAGTACCTGGAGTACAACCCTTTGCCCTGGTGTAGGGGTGAACCCTTTCCACAGCTCTGAGAGCCAGGAGGGTAGAAACTTCTGTTTCTAGGGCAAGTGCCTCTGATGGATTTGCAGGTGGAAAGGACCTGGCTCTCATCTTTGGAAATTTTTGAAGCTGAGAACCAGTCCTGGCTTACTACTTCCAGGACCTACTTGTCTGATGTTAGAGACTTCCAGTCCTGGACAAAGTAAGCCAGCCTGCCCCATGTGGAGAGAATCGGCCTAGCTACCCCATCAGGCTGCCTGCTTGGCAGGGGCTTTGGGCTGAGGGGTGGAAGCAGGCTTGCTTGCACCCCGTCTGCCTCTCCTCTAAAGAACCCCTATGGGCATAAGTAGAAGAGGAGGCCTGGGCTTGGTGAAAGGCCTGCCCCTGGGATGCTGCCTTTGAGGAGTGGCCTGCCTTTCCTTGGCCTGTGCACTCCTATGGGTGGTCATATATTCATCCATTTTCTTCATGTAATTCTCTGTCTGCTCCCCAAACAGAGAATTGCCCACAACAGGAAAATCCATGGCCTTAGACTGGGTATTCTGTGACAGGTAGTACATCTGAGCCAAGCCATTCTGCTAAGTGCCACAGATGTAGCCATGACCCTTGATGACACATCATTAGAGTCTACTGCAGCATGAAATTGCACCTTGGATGCCTTAATACCATCCCAGACCACCTGTTCCAGCTCCCTGGCAAGCTGGTCAGGGACCTGTTTTGCTAGAGCCAGCACAGTATCCCATCTGGATTTCTGGTACCTGGCAGCATAAGCCATATAATTTGCCTGTCTGAGTCCCAAAGATGCTGCCATGTACTGTTTCTTTGCCATGGCATCAACCTCCTGGAATCACTTTTCAGTGGGTGCGAAGCTATAAGAATATTTGCCTTGTCACAGGCTGCAGCCTGCACTACCCCCACATGGCTGCACTGCTGTGTGAGGAACTCCGTATCAGAGCCTGATAATGTATACCTCTTGTCCATCCTTTTATCAACAGGAGGTATAGTGTGAGGAGTTTTAGAACTTTACTGTCTGTTTCGAAAGATTTATGCAAAGGAATAGACAGTCTCCTAGACTCTGGAATATCCATCATTTCTACATAATCAGGCTCCTCTTGGTCATCAACAGCTTCCTCAACAGGGAGCTGGAGAGTTTCAACAACTTTTTATAGAACATAAAATGAGAAGGGACTCAGAGAGCCTGGGAGGAAAACCCCTGACGGTCTGTCTGGAGAAATGTCCGTTCAATGGGCACATCCAGACTTTCAAAACCACATTCACTCTCCTCATACTCCTCTTCCCCTTCCTCCGGTTCATAAAAATCCTCAAAATCATAATCTTGAACGGTGGAACCGGCGCTTCCCTGATGGTGTCGGTTTGGTGGAACCGGGAAAGTGACTGGACAATTTGAATTGCTTTAGCTATTTCCTCAGCGGTTGGAGAAGAACTTGGCTCCACACCAGCTGACTTTCTAGTCCTTTAGTTGGAACCGGCTCCTCAGAGCCTCTTCGTTGCCGAGAAGTATCGCCTGGTCAGAGGACTCCCTCCGTTCGGTTGGAACCTAACTGGCCATCCGGTCAGCGGACTTTTGGCCTCCTTTCCTTGAGCCTACCAACTCTCTTTTCTATGGTGGCAGCAGGAAATTCTTACAAATCTGGCAGTCTGCATTGAGGTGGTCAAACCCAGACATACACACAGGTGGTGTGTGGGTCAGCCTAGCAAAGGCTTCCCCACAAACACTACAGTGCTGAAACCAGTGGGCGGTTTTCTTTTGGGTTCTCAGACATAGTGCCAGCCTAACCAAACTTGCCCATTTATGGCAATCCGCAAGCAAGACTCTCTTATCGGTTCCCAACCGTGTCACGGGTAAATGGAAAAACCGTAATAAATCCGTTTTTTTTTTTTTAGAACAGTAAGAACCGGAACCGCACTCTAAATAAGGACTAGTAATTTTTGAAAATAACCTAATCGGTTCAAACCCGAACCGAAAAGCGCTTACAGTTCCACACAGAATAATATAAATGTAAGCCTATCTATTACTTACAGTACCACAGACAGAGCTTGAACCGACCGGTTGCGGTTTAATTTCGGTCAAAAAAACGATAAAATAATACTTTAATCGACAAAACGGACCGAGCAGAAGGAGAAATCTCGGAGCGACTGTTCAGTGAGGCGGAGTAAAGAATCTGACAGTTTGAGTTTGATTAACAACAGACAGAGTTTTCAACCGAGCTCATCAAAGTTCCATGCCTGGCATGGAAAGTTAACTCTTTCACCTCCGAGCAGTTCGTTGGGACTCACTGCATGTCATAATATAGCAAGACTTCATGTTGTTTGAAAGTTAGTTTCAACCTGACACAGAGGGACAAACAGAACCGAGGCAATTTGGGCAACATCAGTGGATACAGCACTCAGTGTTACACATACGTTGAAGCGTGCACCATTGCTAAAACCATGACTGAAAATTTTTGTATGTACTTTCCTACTATTTTGCACTGCTTCCACCCAGTCTCTGTCCTTCTTCAGACAATATCTCAATTATAATAGGACCAAGTGATTAAGACGGGATCTTAAATAACCAGAAAATGCAAAGAAACATACTCTTCTGAAACGGTCACATATAATGGGAACTCTATTGGAGAAAATAGCTTATTATTTGTGAGTGGTGTGACCCATGGTGATAAGACGACTGGTCAACAGGCCCTAAACATTTTACTTCTGTGGTGTCCTAGCAGCAGTGGCACTTAAACCAGAGAATGGTGCTCTATGGAGAAGACAGACTCTAGGAGATCAACTGTTCTTACCATGTTCAGGGTCACTGGAGAAGGAAACAGTGTAGAGATGAAAAGGAAAAAATGCTCCACAGAAGAGTCTACCCTCAATTAATGAAGGGTCATCACATACTGGAACTGAATATGCAGATCTTAGCAGAAGAGGAGGTAGTTGCAGTTATACTGAGACAGCATCCTAAAAGTCTGCTAGACAAGATGGGAAATGAATCTCTACTGGTGTCCTCAGAACAAACTATTAAGCCTTTCACTCAGGTTTACTTCTATTCATTCTCCTCAATGGAGACTGTCTCTTCACAGAAGGCAGGAATGTGGCGAGGGAGGGACCCACTTCCTGCAGGCTGAGAGGCAGCAGAACACTTCAGTGCCGCAGTGACAGGAAGTGGGTTTGAGAAGGAAAGGAAAGTAAGCTTCACAGTCCAGTGTTGCCTCTTTAATCCACAACAGAGTAGACTAGCCACATATATGGCAGTAACCCTACAGACCTGTGAAGACAGGCACAAGAAAAAAAAAAATTCAAAGACCTGCTGGGGAGGGGGATGTATGTCATATCCAGAAATATACGTTAAGATTCCTACTGCTGCCAATAGCTAATTGAGATGTTACTCCTAGTATTCCTAGCATACTTAAAAAGGTGCAGAGGCTCACCTTTAGATTGGAATTTTCAGAGAATTAAAATATGCTACTGCTTGTTACAGCTTGCCTAACGTTTTGTGATAACACGTGACCACACACACACACAACCAAGCCACAGCAATCAAACATATGACTGAGGATTCATTTATGAAATTTGTTGAAAAGCTACGCCTCAATCCATCAAGTCTCAACATGAAATATCAGCTTGTTTCCTCCTTAGCAGTGATCACAATGAGATTTCTTTTATGTACTGTATTAAAATAATGTGCACATACTGAAGCTTGCTTAAACCAATGTTTTTATTATTTTCTGCAGAAAAAGAAGTAACTGGTTTCTCTTTGAGGTAAACAATGGAAAACCAGTTGGTCATGGGAAGCGCACTCCCTGCTAAGCACCATCAGTACTTTTACCGTCCCACTTCCTAATAACTGCAGTTTACCAGAAAAGCGGATCAGATAAACTGTGTTGAAAGGTAAACAATTACTTCAAGATTCAAAGCACTTAAAGTGGCAGCTTTTGTTAGCTGGCAAATAAAAAAAATCTCATGCTGTTTCTTAGCCATATTGTACTGTATTTCTCACATCCTTAAACTTAGTGTATTTTTAATTCGGTAGATAATCTTAAAGAGGTTTCATTTCTAGTTTTATAATTCATGACTAAAATAAATAAATCTGGCCATCACTTGCCAATTTTAAAACTCTTCCATTGATCATGATGTTACCTTTTCACTGCGCAAACTGGATTAGACAGAGACATAGAAAGGTGTCAGCAGAGAAAAGACGAGTGTCCATCTTGTCTGCCCAGTTTCCTACATGTCGTACTACTTTACATTTGCTTTTTCCCTAGGCCGTATGCGTACTGGCAGATCAGCCTCAACGCCCACTATCCACATCTTCCACGTCTTAGTTTTCACCAACCCCTTATAGCTGTCCTACGCTCTCTTGAAATGCGTCACCATCTTAGTAGTTTCCACCTCCCTTGGCAAAGTATTCCATCATAAGAATCCACCACCCGTGCCTGTGAAGTAACACTTCCTCATGTTCTTCCTAAATCTCTTCCCCATAAGCTTATACTCATGCTCCCTAGTTGCTGATCCCACACTATGCGACTATCCCTCTACTTGTTTTGCCCCCCAGATATTTAAAGATTTCTATCACGTCACCTCTCTCTTTCTCCCCTCTGAACTCCTGAAGTATATGTTCAGACTGACCAGATGGTCCTCATATGGTATACCCTGCTGACCCGAGAATCATCTCTGCTGCATACTTTTGGACAGAGCCTCTACTTATCCTTTCTAAGGTGTGGGCTCCTGATATAACACAGTACACCAGGTGCAGCCTCACCAGTGTCCCATTCAGGGCAACAGCACCTCTTTTATTCTACTGGAGAACCCCTCCCATTCCCTATACATCTCCAGCATCCTCTTTTCCTTCCCGAGTGACTTGGTGCACTTGACGTGAGGCTATCACTAATAATGACTCCTAAGTCGTTTCTTTAGTGGTCAGATTGGCCTCCAGCTTACCACCACCACTCAAAACCCACCTTCAGGTTACTTTGCTATGTGCATAACTTTGCAATTCTTTGCAATAAACTTTAGTTGCCATAACCTGAACCACTTTTCAGAACAATTTTCTAGGTCTCTATGTTCCTGTTCTCTACTTGCAGTCTAACCTGCCACACAGTTTAGTATCATTCGCAGGGCGCAAACTGTTCCTTTGATGTCTTTCTCTATGTCACAGATAAACAGACTGAATAGTACTGGTCATTCCTGTGCTACCTCAACTGTGACCTCCCACCTCTGAATATTCCCCATTTACTACCACACTTTCAGTCCTTCCTCCTAACCAATTTTCTTCCACCGTGTTAGATTTGCCCCAACCCCAAACCCTCCCTCAATTTTCTGGTAAGCCTTCAATTGGGTACCAGGTCAAAGATCTTACTGAACTCTAGATACAGATCATCATTTGCCTGGCCCTTGTCCACTGCCACATTACACAGTCGAAAAACTCAAGCGTAGTCTGGGATGACCTTCCTGTCACAAATCTGTACTGCCTCCTTCTTGGAACCTACTTGTTTCAAGAAATTCCACCAGATGCTCCTTATAAGGAGAACAGCGCTGAGCCTGTAAACTCATTTTTCCCTAGTTGAAGCTGTTTTTCTAAGTACTGGTTCCAATTCTGTTATTGCCCCATCTTTACAGGCCTTTTAGTAACTGCAGTAAACATTTCTGATTTACACTATGGTGGCAAGTACCATTTTATAACTGCATGAAGTTTATGTTCCTTACACCCAGAGTGAATGGGCCGGAGTAGGATCTGCAGTGATACCACACGCAGGAAACAGTGGGCAGATTAAATGGGCAAAGCGGTCCTTATCTGCCGGCAAATTATGTGTCTCTATGTTGCTATACAAGTTCTGTACTAGAACACAGATGCACTGTGCCAACAATGGAGGAGCTGAGCAGCACCTTAAGTACATTGTACACACTTCTAAAACAGTCCTTATCAGCAATATGTTTCTGGTGGCAAACAGCTCAGCACCACACCAAGATGTTTAGTTATGGTAAGCCTGAACATAAAACTTTTATAAACTTGAAAGAGGGAAATGTAATGTGCAGCAATGAGATGCTGTTTTATCTTCATGAATGGTCAGTAACCTCTTGACCCTCACAAGGGCAAAGCCATGAGCAAGAGTACAAGAGGTCAGTGACCACAAATGAAGATAGAAACTACATCTCATTCTCCCTCATCACATGTGTAGTTTTTACACAGTACAAAAGCACTATTTCTTCATAGTTATAATCTTTATTAAGAATTTCCTGAACAAGCCAGAACATTTACAACATTTATAATGGTACAGAGACTACAGAGAAAAAAAGCAGATTCATTTAATGAACAAGCAAAGAGTACATGACCTCCTGCCATAGTGAAGCATGCTTAGTACAATGGGTAGACATAACCCTGGCCTACCAACAAGGTATGCAATAAACATACTTATAAAGAAAAAGAAACAATCACCAAGTTTAGCAGGACTTTGTTAAAGAAACAGTGGCACTGTAAGATCATCATAAGTAACATGAAGGGTACCCAAGTGGCAGAGGCCACTAGTGAATGGGAGTATACTGTTTGCTCAGCAGGACAAATGGGCTCTCCAAGATAGGTTACAGCTCCTCACAGGTATTCCAGAAAGGGCTCAAGTATGCACAAAGTCCTGTTGTAACACGGCACTAAACTTCAGACTCAAATGGAGAAAGCAGAGTGGTTGATAGGCATCAGGTGACCAAAGCGAGCAGGTAATAATACAGCAGTAGAGCCGCTTCGCTAGTGCATGCTAGAGAAATACAGTAGAACCTCGAATTGTGAACGCCAAGAAACGGACAACGAATCTATGCTTAGAATTCTGTTTATGTTGGTGGGTGTGTGTACCTGTAGATGGTGTTGGTCGTGGAGCAGCGCTACAGTTGTCGTAAGTATGCAGCTGATCAACGGAGAGACTTGTGGAATGTCAGAGCGAGCAGGCCAGGTGGGTAAGTGCACCAGTACATCAGAAGGAAATTTTACAGTGCGCATCAGTGTTAGCATGAAGACATACATACGGGAAAGCAACAGAAATGAGTGTCTCCATACTTGTGAGTGCTAGTGGGTATTTGTGAATGTGTCCCAGGATGCAGCACTGTAATGCAGGATCGGATACAAGGTCGACGCAAAGAGCACAGAACATGTCGTTAGGAATTAGAAACGGTAATGCTGTTGAGTGTTTCAGACATGAACATTGCCTCGTGCACATTTTGTAAAAGCACTGCACACTATATAAATAATAGTGTGCCGATATCGGGAACGCATACGCTTGTGGAGGATACCTGTCTGTAACAATCACGGAAGTGCAGCAGAGTTATAAAAATAAATAATTGTAGATCTCGCAATTGTAGTGTGCTGTGAAGGGAACAATGTTAGCATAATCTGTGTGTTGCACTTGCCATGTTACAAGTACATTAATCCCCTCCAGAGTCGGGCTCACCGGTGGATGGTTAGAGCACAAGGCCCAACCCTCTCTAAGCATTAATCCACTGTAGAGCCCTCCTCTGTCGGGATTAATGCTTACATGTTTGTCAATGGCCAAGTGGCAGAGCCCTTCACTGTGCACTAGGATTCTCACTGGCTGCTTCAGATATACAGGGATGGGGTGTCCTCTGTCAAATGGGCAGACCAGGTGGGCTATATGGTCCTTATCTGCCGACAGACTCCATGTGTATCCATCTCTGCAAAAGGAGGCACTTGGCCTCTATTGCAACTGTAGCCAGCCATTTGTTGTGGTGAGTTGTGGGGTTGCAAATGACTTACCCAATTATGAAGGACAGAGAAAATTTGACATGTAGCACTTTTAGCAACAGGCACCAATGCCTTCCAAAAGTCCTTGACAGATGAGCGTGACCAGAGGATATGCAGTAGTAAGCCACCAGGGCTTGACATGTGCAGCTTATACAATGTACATTAGTGCTATTTTAAAATCAGCGGCTGTAGTGGTTCAGGAGAGCAGGAGGCACAGCATTCAACACGAGGTACAGAGTGACGTACTCCACTGAAAGGACAAATGGAAGTGACATACCTTAGTCCTAAGATAAAAATGTATCTAGCTAACTAGGATTCTACATTCGAGATAGTGACTTTTAACTTAGTGCAACAGCGTATGTACACTGTATAAAAACAACAGTTATGCAAGAACTTACTGTAGCAATAGGTCTTTGAGAGAATCTCTTTCATCAGGTCACATCTTTGGAACTGTACCCATGTCAGCACTAGGACCACAGGGAATCACTGCAAGCCAGGGGTTGTCCAGGACAACATCATGCATCAGCATCTACATAAATGTGGATGGACCCTCCTGTCCTCAATTCCCGTAACAGATCAAGCTCGGAGACCCTCCCTTTTAGGGAATCAGAAGAGAACCCAGTACTCCATATACCAGGTGAGAAATAGTGCTAGAAAAGACAGCAGTGGTAGCAGCAAGGCAAAATTTTGTATCACACCCAAGAAGAGGGAAGGAAGGTGGGATGGCAAAACAGACAAAAACAAATTATCCAAAGAGTTAATAAATATAGCTAAAATAATGACATTAAATGTTCAGGAAATTAAACAACTCAAGTTTAAAATTGTGCAAATCCACAATTTCATTTAATTCAAAAGGTAATTTGTTCCAGTTTCTGGAAGGGATGGCAACCAACAATAATACTAAGAAAGAAACTGCAAGTCACAACTATTAGCTGGCTCAAAAGGAGCCAAAGTCAGCTTTTCCATTTAAATTCCAGTCCCATGCCAGGACTGGATTTGAACTGAGGCATGTGCAGAATGCCTCTCAAAAACATATGGGCTACCTCCAGCTGAGCAACTGTACGACCATCCACAGGAAGATGGACAGCTGATATAGCAGCCAAGTGCACTATGATGAAAGAATACTGTAGGCCTGAATCTGGTGAGGACAGCAAGTATTCTAGAACCTGTTTGACCGGCAGGTAAATGGATCCAGGTTATGGGAGGTGGCCTACAAAACAAACCACTTCCATTTCACAGAATATGTGCGTCTGGTGTACAGTTTTCTGGCAGCCACCAGATCAGCAGCTACTTTTGTGATACCCCAAAGCAAGCTATGGCTATGTCTTCAAGAGCCATGCATGCAGATGTAGGGACATCAATCGGATGGACAAGGGTTCTCTGTTCCTATGACAGCAGACCTTGTACAAGGGCAGAGGTGCCGGGGTTTCCACTGCCAGCTGTTGCAGTGGGGATACCATATCTGTCGAGGCTGGGGAGGAGGCAATGAGTATCAGAGTTGCCCCTCCATCTTTAGCTTGAGTAGTACTCTCTGAATTAGTAGAAAGGAGGGAAAGCATACAGAATCTCCCTTTCCCGGACAGAGACAATGTGTCTTGCCAGAAAACTCCAGGCCCTGGAAGGAGAGAGCAAAACAGCAGTTTTATGCGTAGTGGGACGAAAAAGCCCAACACTGGACAACCCCATCTTGCGAACAGGTCATGGACCACCGAGATCAGGAGTTCACATTCATGCACCCTGGACTGCAAACTGCTTGTCCGCCAAGACATTTTTTTTCTTTTTTTCTTTTCTCTCCTCCTGCCGGTCGTCCAGGGTATCTGCCCGTCCGGGCGGCCAGCTTCCACCCCAAGAGCGGCCTCGAGGCCCTCCGAGCCCGTGGCTTACCCCCCACAGCGGGGCTACGGGATGCGAGGGGCCAACACCGCAGGACCTGTATTAGGGTCGGGAGGGCCGCCTGGGGCTAATTGAAGCCGCGGCAGGCTTCATAGAGGACGACCGCAGCCATTTTTCCGTATTTTCAGGGAGGCGGGGACGTGCAATGGCGCCCTGGCGTCCTGTCCCGCCTCCAAAGTGTTCGTGTGCGGTGGCTGTGCGACTCCCAGCCTCCGCCGGGGGATCGCTCGTGCTCCAGGCATCAAGCCCCCTGAAGAAGAGGCAGCCCATGGGGCGCTCAATCCTTCTACCCCAACCGACCCGAGCCGAGTCCGCTCCCGAACCGGTCGCGGCGCCGCAAGTGGAATCCCACCGCTGGCGCCGACGGGGCTGCCCGCCAAGACATTTTGGACACCTGAACATGCACTGCTGATAGTTAAGACTGTTACAGAGCTCTATACCAAAGTCTCACAGCTTCACTGCACAGCAGGTAAGAATGTGTCCCCACTTGTTTGCTGATGTAATGCATTACACTGGCGCTGTCTGTATTAGCAGAGGACCTGATGACAAGTGGTCCTTGAATGCTTGGAGCCCGTGATAGAGCTGCTCTCATTTCCAGGACATCTACATGCAAAGCGCTCAACTGGTTCAGTGTGCCTTCTATCTGAAGAGGTCGCAGGTGGGCTACCCATCCGGATCCAGAGGCATCTGCTGTGGGTAGGAATCAAGAATGGGCTGCCCTTGAGCAGGTTGCTGTGCTCCATCCACCACACCTTAGCACTTTACACAAGGGAGATGTTACTAGAACCATTTGTTCTAGATACTCTCTCAGTTGATCTCAATGGACTCTCAAAGACCACTGTGGGATCAGCACGTAGCCAGTGTTGGTAAATTACTTTTCTATTACCTTCTATTTCTTTTAGAAACTTGATCCAGGAAGCTCTGGGCAGTCACTAGCAAGGATGAAGTATTAGAAAAGTAATACACCTGACAGTTACAGTTAGTTACTTTTATATAAAAACAATACAGTACAGTACAATACATGACATTTTATTTGAAAGTAATAGATTAGTTATTAGTTACTTTCAAATAAATGTAATCAGTTACAGTTATGTATTACTTTTGTACAAAAATACATAAGTAATTGTAACTGTAAGGTGTATTACTTTTCAAGTACTTCTCCATCCTTGCTAGGGGCTGCACAGAGCTTTCGGAACAAGTTTCCAAAAAGTAATAAAAAGTAATAGAAAAAGTAACTTGCCCAACACTATGTGCAGCCTGGCCAGTGGCACTGTGATGATGGCTGCCGCCATGAGGCTTAGAAGGCAGAAAAACATCCTTCTACAGACATAACTACTGTGTACCAACTGTGCAATCAGTCGTTCTGCTCTGTCTGTAAGTAGGGGAGTGGCATAGCTAGAAGGAAGCCAGGTTAAAGCCAGATTTAAAACTGCCTAGACAGCTTCTGCCAGAGAACAGGCAGAGAACACCAAGAAGAAGAAGGAGCTGCTGTTATAACTATACTTCTCTACTGGGACTATATTACCCTCCTTCCCTCCTTCCACACCCCCACCCATGGGTGTAGCCAGGCATACTCCAAGTTCTCCATGGTGTGCAATTTTATTCAAGGGGTAGCAACTAAGCTCTGAACTGCTTCCTTTTCCCATGAAAACTAACAAAGAAAATGCTGAACTTTTCTGTAATTTTATTCATAGGAGTCAAACTAGAAGGACTGGTCACTAATACTGTCTTTTGCATCCCAAAGACAATACAACTTTACAGGCTCTGGGCTGGTAATGAGGTGTTTAGGGAGCAATGCATGGCATTTGTATTTACCGATGCATGGCAACAGCCATTGTCATGAGATACAAAGTTGTATTTATTGTGCCAAATGAGGCAACAAACATGGTCCTGGTGTACATTTGTATATTGTCTGGCTACCCCTGCCCCCACCCTAAGCCAGTTCTACTTTTATAGGCACAGGATTTGACTGATCACAGGAACGCCCTGTTTGGGAGCAAGAGTGAGTGATCACAGAGCCACAAAAGACCATCCTAGAAGGAAAAGAGTAGCTCTCCATGCTTCCAAGCTGCGGGAGGTCGGACAGAGCAAGTAAGAAGACTACTGAGAAATATCGAACTTCTTGTCTCAGAACAGGAAGATCAGGAGCTTAAAGGGCACAGAGGCAGTAAATAGGAGAGAAAATAAAAATAAATAAATAAAAATAAACAGAGGAAAGAGTAAGTATTCGGACAACAGTTAAGGGCAAGAAATAAGACATGATGGGAGTGATGCAGTGCAGTGGCTGAGGAGCAGTAGTCTTCCGGGAGACATTCTGGAGGATGTGATGTCCCATCTGCAGGCACCTCTGGACTGAGGAAGGAGGCTGCTCATCTCAGGCCGAGTTGGGCAGGATTTGGGGACCTCCTTTCCCACACAGGGACCACAGAGCCACTGCCGTTGCCTCAGGTGTTGCCAACAAAAGGGGCGGTTGGACCACAGTCAGCTCAGGGAGGTGAGGCGGTGGAACAGAGGTGCATCCTCCAGCTGTACCTCTTCAGAGTTCATATTCCGTTCTGGCAAGGTGTGGTTCTCTATGGAGGCACCATGATGGAGACCAAGTAGAATGCTGGGAACCTCCACAAAGGAGATCCACAGGAGGCGGCATGGGACCCACAGGGAAGGAAACCTCTCCTGGTGAGGTACTCCATTGTTAGGGGGTAGAACTGGGGAGGAAGGAGAGGAGGTAGGGTGCCTGCCTGGTGCCATGGCTTGGAGGAACAGGAAACAAAGCCTCAGGATCGCTGCAGCAGCTGCACGGGAGGAGCTGGATGTCATTGTCCACCTAGGGACAAATGACCTGACTGAGAAAGGGATCAGAGCAGTGCAGGAAGAGTTTGTGGAGTTGGGGAGGGCCTTGACAAGCAGCACGATGGTAACCTTCTCGGAGGTGTTGCCTGTCTATGGCATAGGTGAGGACAGGATGCTCCACACCATGGGATTCAATCAGTAGTTGAAAACTGGTGCAGAGCTCTGGGATTTGGCTTCACTGGGGACTGGGGTCCACCTGGAGTGATGCAGGCCTATACTGGCGTGATGGTCTGCATCTGTCCAGGGAGGGAACCAGGATACCAAGTGATAGATTTAAATGTTTCATAGGCAAGCATTTAAAGCAGCCAAGGGAGGCACTAAGGAGCAGGAAATCCTAGCCTCCCCAAAAAAAAAATCAAAAAAAATCAGGGTAGTCAGTGAGGTAAACACCAAGATACAGATGCTGATAGGGAGAAGGGCAGGAGCAAATGGAGAAAATGACAAAGGCAATAAGGACAGGGATGGAGCAAAAGGGCAAGGCAATCAAGAAATGGAGAGTAATAGTACCAATTCCTAGTCTGGGCAACAAGCTCCTGAACAGGTGGCCTTGATGGAAGAGGGATTCCTGGATATCATAGCAATCACGAAACATGGTACACAGAGAACCATGAATGGGATGTTAACATACCAGGGTACACAACCTACAGGAGAGACAGGAGGGTAGAAGAGGGGAGGAGTAGCCCTCATGTAAGGGAAGGGATAAAAGCAACAGAACAAGAGAGTAAATAGGAGGAAAGAGGCACTGTGGGTCACCTCAGAGATTGGAAATGGCCCCTAATCTGCACAGGAGTTGTATACAGACCCCCATGTCAGGGGAGGAATGGACATGGATATGAAAGAAGGCATCCTTAGGATGGCACAGAAAGGGGATACTGTTGATGGGGGACCTGAATATGCCAGATGTTAACTGAAGCACTCTTTTGCTGTAGCCACATCCAACAGCAGGGCCATTCTCGATGCCATACAGGTGGTATGCTCAGACAGCTAGTTTTGGAACCCACTCGTGAGGGAGCAATCTTAGACCTGGTACTCTCTAAATGGGGACAGTGAGAGGATCTCAGATCTAGAAGTGGGTAGCCATTTGGGGAACAAGTGACCACCAAACAGTGTGATTCCGATAAACTCAGCTAGAGAGTCAAGTCATACAAAAGTGAGGGTACTGGACTTCAGGAGGGCCAACTTTGGCAAGATGGGAGAGTGCTTAGAAAAGCACTAGCAAGCAGGCTAGAAGGAGGAGGGAGCAACAATGGGAAACATCAAAACTGCCATCACAGAGGCAACAAGCCTTTGTGTGAAGCAAATAAATCAAAACAAAAGAAAAGCCACTATGGTTCTCAAAAGAGGTGGCGGGAAGGTTAGGGAGAAAAGATAGCTTTTAGGAAGTATAAGGAAACAAGAAGGAGCAGGACAGAGAGCTGTACCAGTTAAGGCAGATGGAAGGAGCAGGACAGAGGCTGTACCAGTTAAGGCAGATAGAAGCAGGAATGCAGTCAGAATAGCAAAGGCACAAACCGAGGAAAAGATAGCCAACTTGGTTAAGAAGGGGCTAAAACCTTTATAGGTACATCAGGAGGCTAGAAAGACAAAGGGAGGGATAGTGAGGCTGAATAAAATGGACGGTGGGTGGGCAGAAAGGACAGTGAAAAGCAGGGATACTGAACGAATATTTCTGCTCAGTGTTCACAAAGAGGAGGAGGGGAGGTGCCTAATCCATCTAACAGAAGCACTCTGGATGGGGCGGGGTGGGGGTGGAGGGTCGATTCCAGTCCTTTCACAGAAGAAAGGGTTCTGAAAGAACTCCTAAAACTGATGGTGGACAAAGCAATGGGGTCTGATGGAATTCACCCCAGAATTCTAAAAGAATTAAGGAGAACTAGTGACACCACTGACTACCCTTTTAACAAATCAGGAGGATGGTGTGGTACCTGAGAACTGGAGAAAGGCGGATATGATTCTCCTTCACAAAACTGGCAGCAAGACAGACAGAAAACTAAAGACCTGTCAGTTTGACCTCTGTGGCAGGGAAAGTGATGGAAACACTTCTGAAGGAAAGAACAGTTGAGTACCTAGATGCTAGTGGGGCACAGGACTCAAGGCAGCAAGGGTTCCATGGCGAAGGTAGTGTCAGACAAATCTAATTGATTTCTTTGACTGGGTGACCAAAGTAGTAGACCAGGGAGGGCTGTGGACATGGCCTACCTAGACTTTAGCAAGGCATTTGACACAGTCCCACACAAGAGATTAATAATCAAATTAATCACCCTGGGAGGGTGGGTCCCAGGTGGTAGCCCGAGTAAAACACTGGCTGGACAACAGGACACAGAAGGTAATTGTAAATGGAGTCCACTCTGAAGAAAGAGGGGTAACTAGTGGGCATTGTAGGGTCCAGTCCTTTTTATTGTCTTTATAAGTGACACTGCAGAGGGACTGAAGGAAAAGTATGCCTCTTTGCAGATGACACAAAGATCTGCAACAGGGTTGATACACAAGGAGGCGTGGAAAGGATGAGAGGGACTTGGCAAGGTTGGATGAATGGTCAGAAGTATGGCAGCTTGGATTCAATGCAAAGAAGTGCAAATAATGCACCTGGGAAACAAAAACCCAGGGAAGATTACACAATTTGGGGGGGAATAACTCAACAAAAATGGAAAGGGACCTGGGGTAATCATACCAGACGACCTTAAGGTTAGCAAGCAATGTGATAAGGCAGTAGGGAGGGCTGGGGGATACTGGGATAGGGAGAGGCATCACCTGCAGAAAACAGGAAGTTGTTATCCTCTGTACAGACAGTTGGTGAGACCCATCTGGAGTACTGCATCCAGTTCTGGAGACCTCATCTCCACAAGGACAGACAGGATGGAGGAAGTCCAGAGGAGGGCAACTAGAATGGTGCAGGGTCTGCAAGAGAAGCCATACGAGGAGAGACTAAAGGAGCTTAATATGTATACCCTTGAGGAAAGGAGGGAGAGGGGGAACATGATAGAAATATTTAAGTATCTCAGTGGAATCAACAAAGTCCAAGAGGGTAGCATCTTTCAGAAAAGAGATTGCAAGAACAAGGTGACACAATTTGAAGATAGAGGAGCCAGCTCAGGGCATTGTGAGGAAGTATTTTTCACAGAGAGGGTGGTGGGAACATGGAACAGCTGCTCCTGAGGAGGTTGTGGGGTCAAACTGTGGGAGAATTCAAGAAGGCATGGGACAGACATAAGGCAATTTTGTCGGGGTAGGCTGTTGGTTAACTAGGATCTGCAGCTTATCCTGTAGGTAGGAAATGGGCAGACTAGGTGTGCCAAGCGGTCCTTATCTGCCGTCAAAGTCTATGTTTCTATGTCTGGCTGCAGAAGCATGAGAACCTTGAGCTGAATCCAACACTGCCACTCTGTACTGCAGGCACTGGCAGGGTATCAGCAGAGACTTTGGTATACTGACTGTCACTCCCACAGCACCAAACAGTCGCTTGGTCTGAGCCAAGGTCTGTAGTAGTTGGTCCCTGGGTGCGCTTTTAATAGACAGTCACCAGTATAAGAAAAGACATATAGGCCTTCCCTGTGAAGGGTTGCTGCCACTACTGCCAAGCACTCAGTAAAGACCCATGGCGCTGAAGACATGCCAAAGGGCAACACACTGAACTGGTAATGCTCCCTCTTGAACAGGAACATCAGATATTTCCTGTCAGGTTTCCTGATTTTGATATGGTGACAGGCATACTTCATATCCAGGAAGCATATTCAATTCCCTGTTTGCAGTATGGAAAGGATACCCTGTAAGGAGACAATCCTAACTTATTGTATTCTATAAAGAAGCTGAGGTCCCCAATATCTAGAATAGGCTGCAGATTTCCTGCCCATTTGGGACTAGGAAGTATCTGGAATGAAACCCTCTGTGCCTCTGTCTGGGAGGGCAAGGGATCATAATGTCGCCGCCGACAACAACAGCGTGGCAATCAATACCGCAAGCAAAATCTGGTAATAGGAAATAAGGTCAGAAAACAACAACTATACAAAAACAGCGAACACCATTCGCTTTAGTGGGACTTTGTTTTTTGCAAAATGAACTCTGAGGGAGTGTGGACTCAGGCGATGGGGAGAAACTCGGAGGTGGAATAATTTACTTTTCAGAAAAAAATCCCTAACAAAAAGTTGCAACACCAGGAGACCTGGAGGGAACAGAACCGTGCTCCAAGGTCTCCAATCCTGCCGTGTGCTAGTGTCTTAGCCACTCCACCATCAGGATCGGCTTGACCAGGCATCACACACATGGCAACTTGATCCATTACAGTTAACAGCGCAGAGGCGACAGGGATAAGCGGTATTCCTTACCTATTAAATCCCATCGCTCTAAATCCTTCAGCACTTACACAGCATGTTTTTTATCGCTATATTGACCCAATACCCTGGGAGGTATGGGTTCAATGGCCAGTTTGTGAAGCAGGGCCTGTACCTCCTCCTCGCAACAGGGACATGTGCCCTGGTGGATGGTCTACAGGGTTGTCCAAAAGCTCCAGAGCACGACCTTTCCCTATGATCTCCAGTACTCACTCGTCTATAGTCACTTCCCTCCACTCATCCAAATGGAGGAAGAGGAACCCTACAACCATCCCTGGAGGCAATGGTGGTTGGGAGGTGTAGGAGGGTCAGGCTGAGCCGGGGAGAGAAACAGGGTCCCTGGCTCCACTTCCTTAGGTGCTTTTGTATGGGCATCTGCAATGAAGAGGGGACTGGCAGGGCCCCTGCCCCATACCCCCACACTCATCTGTATGTCTGACAGTTGCCTTTGATAGCAGAGGGGCAAAAATTACCCTTACTTCTACCTGGGGTATTATACAGGATTTCTATGGACTTCAGAGTCTTTCCAGATGACTGAAGGCTTGCAAAGCTTCTTCAACATCATATCCAAACAACTGCTGTCCCTTCAATGGGTATTCAGAACTGTCTGCTGGACATCAGTGTCAAAACCTGCTACCTTAAGCCAGGAGTAGCAGTTGAGACAAATACCAGAAGCCACAGCTCTGGCAGAAGCATCAGAAACATATGGGGTATATCAAATGTTTGTCCATATCAGCACCAGAAGTAAGGTTTTTGAGCAATTTTGCTTGACAATGCCCTCCTGCAAGGCCTGTGCAGCAGCCTTAGCTTCCTCCATAGGGTATTCTGATATTTGATCATATGGGTCTGGTAACTGGCAATACATAGTCCCAAGGAGGCAGAGGCATAAGCACGCTTGCTTAAAACATCCAACCTCCTGGATTCCTTATCAGGAGGGAGGGAACACCAGTGTCTTGGTGCCCTGGATCTATCACAGGCAACCATGATCACCACTGAATCAGTCTCAGGCTGATCAGCATAAAAACATTTATCAGAAGGGGCAGAATACATTTTGTCAGCCTTTCTGGGAACAGCTGGTAAAGTGTTTAGCTTATACCAAGCTGGATAGGTAGCATCTTCCAATGCTGGATACAGGGAGGCGATTTTGGCATTTCCAGAAACTCCATCAGGTTCTTTTGGTGGGAAACTCTAGTGAGTGAAGCACTGGGGCACCTGGGTAATGGTTCTACAGCTTCTGTATGTATGTGTGTGTGTGGATTTCATTCATGGCACTCTTTGAGCTAATAATAAATTGAACTGAAGTGCCACCAGTGCATTTGTGCATCTTCGTCTATCCATTACACTGATGCTCTGGAGTGCGATTGATTCTTTCTTGGATGTTTGTTGGGTCAGTAAAACCTCAACGCACGCTGCCCAGCACCGTGAGCGCTGTGTACTTTTAGATTCATCTTTTGTGGGATCCTGCTCCTCCAAGGTGAAGCCCATGGCAGTCTGCATTTGCTGCAACATGGCCAGACAAAAAAAAAAAAAAGAAAAAAAAGAGGGATCCTCTGGAGGTGACCTGGGTGTATGGAACACTGAGTCCTCACTGTGGAGAAGACTGTGGAGTCCTCAGCACAGTCCTCCCCCCCTTCCACCTCCATTTTGAGGTCAGGATTATACTCACATTAGTCATCGTATTTCATCGACGGAAAGGTGGTCTAATCTGCATTACATCAGAGTGCGGTGTTGACAGGGTAGTTATGTTAGTAGTCCCTGTCAATGGGCCCACAGTCACTAAGCAAGGCCTGGCAGAAGGTACCATGTCATATCAGAAAATGATAGGAGCATTACCTATGCATCAACACCACTCCGAGTAGTGGTTGTGACCACAACAGTCGACAGCGAGAGCAGATCTCCAACCGCGACATTCCAGCTGTACTAGACCCAGTAGGCCTGTACCAACCCCAGACCTTGGTGTCTGGTCCACAGTCAGGGGCGGGGCACCACCACCAAGGCAGACAGTGTCACAGGCTGGGACAAACCTGGCGGTCTGCAACAGTAACCTGGACCTCACCTGGGAGCCCTGTCCTTGTCCCGGGCTCATGCTTATGGCTCCCAGAGGAGGATTTATCCCATGACTTCACTGGCCGTGATTCAGTCGACAGGCTGTGTGATGCAGACTTGCCTTGTAGCTACTGTTCCATTGCTTCTATTGTCTTTTTCAGGAAGAATTTTTCCACTGCCCCTTTTCTGCATCAAGCCGGTAGCTAAGTTTAATTCTCATCAGATCTCATAGGTCTTCATGTTATGAGGGAGAACTAAGCAGCAAATACATTTGTGTGTGTCATTTTGTAGATTTTTTCTCCGTGCATGCAAAATCAGCGTAACAGTTCTTCGGCCAGCACCAGATGTGACCAAAATTGGAATTGAAGTGAATATTTTGCATATAAAATAACTGCAAAGAAAAGGCAGCTTTTACAGCAGAGTTTCCAAATGGAAGGTCTGACCAGTCCGATCGATGGCAGGAAAAGAACGGAGGAGAGGGGGCCCCTGGTTTGCAGAGTTTCCATGTGGTCCTAGTGCTGATGCAGGTATAATTCCAAAGGTGTGGACTGATGATAGATATTCTCAAGAAGATCTACAGATCTCCTTCAGAAAAAATGCAATGAAATGAAAAATAAGTTTATTGATGTTTTTCCAGAGATACATTACTGAAAAATTAAAAGATGAAATATTTTGCTGAAGAATTATTGCTGCTTTACAAATATGTGTTTATAATTCCAAAGCCCCAGGATTTCTGTAACCGTGACTGTTTAATACAAAACTGTGGTCCAAAATATGATAACTACCTGCATGAGCCTGACTCTGCTAACTGCTCAGCATTACTTGGCAATGGTTAAATATAAACTCCACTCCCCAACTTCAACCATAGAGGCAAATGCATGCTTCTCATCTGCACTATAAAGTGATAAAGAACTGAAAAATCACCTGGCTCATGAGCATAGACCTAATCTGAAATGCTTGTGCAGCGATTGATTGCATTGTGTGTGTGTGTCTCCGTCTCTGTGCGTGCGTAAGCGTGTCTGTTCGTGCATGTCTGTGTGCATGTGCGTATGCTGCAGCGTGTGTGCATCTGTGTCTGTGCATGGAGTGCGTGCGCATCCTGTGTCAGCGTCTGCATAGCGCATCTGTGTGTGCGCATCTGTGTGCGTGCACTGTGCGCCTCCGCTCTTTTTCTCTGCGATCGCAGTGCTGCTGCGTGTGCATCTGTGTGCAGCCTGTACACCACCCCCATCCTCAATGTCCTACTTTTTGAGTCTTGAAACTGCATCCATAGGGCCTCTGTTCTACCCTCCTCCCCAATGCACCTTATCCCCTGCATACATATTGCCACGCCCACCCCTTTTCCCTAGCCCGATCCTGCCTGAATATCCTATACCTGGGATCATCAAATCCCATTCCCGTGATGGCAGCATGCCCACACTCCTATTGCCAAGGGAGCCTGTAATTCCACAATTTGTTACCATGGCTTCTCGTATTCAGTGAGACCACCCTCCAACCTGTCCCTGACCCTCCCCGACTTACCCCACTCTTACTCTCCCCCAACCCGTGCCAGACAGACCTGTTGCTGGGCTAAGGAGATCCTGGTTCCTGAACTGTCTGGGTGTTCCTGTCCAAGTGTAACGGGCACAGAAGAGCCTCAGCTTTTTTCCCCTAGAAGGAAAACAGGTCCACCAGAGGTGTGCCACACCAGGTAAACAGCTGTATCACCACATTCTAGTGCAAGGATCACTCATATGATACCTCACCCACTCAGCTGAGAGCATCCACTAACTGGTTGTCCTCCTTCCTGCTACGTGTAATTCAAGGAGATCCACAGACATGCTGCACACCAGGGAACAGGTCTGGTATGCCTCCTAACACAGAGGAAAGGAGTGTGCCCTACTTTGCTGGTTCAGGTAGAACAAAGTGGTCATATCGGTCTGGACCTGTACAGTCTGACTGCAATAAGTGGAGCAAACTCAGTCAGTGCCAGCCACACTGCCTGGAGCTCCAGCAGCTTGATGTACCCCCATGTCTAGCTTGGCTTTGCTGTGTCTAGCTTGAGCACTGCAGTTGGACAACTGAGCCCCCATCCCATGAGAGATGCATCCATACTCAGGGTGAGGGCTGGCTCTCAGTGGATGAATTGAATTCTCCACAAGATTCTAGGTCTGACGGAGTCCTGCATTAACTGGGTCACCCAAACCGCTGTTCAATGTGGGCATGGTGGGAGTTCACTGGTGCCCCCAGTTCCCACTGAAGAGGGTGATGTGCCAGCCAGCAGGCCCAGAGGACCCTGCTGGTTGAACCTGCCATGAATCCTAACAGTCACAGGAATTCCCAAGCTGGGCGTGACTGCCCAACCTGAAATGACTGAACGGGGTGAACGGGAGATCCTCCCCTGTCTGCATGCAAGCAAGTCCTGTCATGGGAGTTCATCTCTGCTCCAATGGACAGAATCAGCTGCCGAGGACAGTTCAACTTCACCAAGATAGTATGAATGCCCAGGTCCCAGAGAGTCTGGAAGGACAGATCCTGAACTGCCCCATCTTCCCTGGAGACCCCTATAATGAGCCAGTCATCCAAGTCGAGTGTACTCTGATGCCTCTGTGCCAAAGGTAGGCTGAATCAACCAACAGGCACCTGGTAAATACCTGGGTGCTGAAAACAACCCAAACGGTATGACCATGAACTGGTACAGTACCTCTCCTACATGAAACTGGAGGTACCACCTTTAGGAGGGACAGACAGGGATGTGAAAATGTGTCCTGGCCCTGTAGATGAACTTGAGTTCATGCAGGTCTCGAACTGGTGCCAGTACTCAGTCCATTATAGTACTAAAAAGTAATGAGACACAAATCCCTGTCTCCAACAAATACAACATCAGGAATATAACCAGGAATGCCTTCAAGCCGCCTTTCCAACGTATTCAGCTGGGAAAGTGGTCATTGCTGTCAGGGATGCTAACTGGTTAAACTAACTGCCTGATACTCTACTGAATCTCCCAAGATCAACCGTTTAAGAGATCTTTGTGGTCTGCCCTGCAGTCCATTGCAACTGTAACTATTAAACTGTGTTATTCTGTTTCTCTTGCACATATCCTGTGTCTTTTAATACAACGATCTGTAAACATTTTTTTTAAATGTATGTAACTATTCTGACAAGTGCTTAGAGCCTGACTTCACTATTTCCTCTGAAACTGCTTAGTGTTCTTGTAATATTTTATGACTATGTATTTGACGTGCAGCCTTCAGTAAATGAGTACCTGTGCTCAAAGGTTTTCTGAAATTTTCAATAAATAAGTGAAGTAAGTCCTGTTTTTGGGACCTTGACTAGTAGCTTGTCCGCATCCTCTTGGATCTTCAAATTGCAGGAGGCAGAGTCCAAGTCTAACTCTCTATGCTGAAGGGTACTTGAAAACACGGATAGATACCACATAAGGATTGCATACTTATGGTCCATACGGCAGGGTACAGGACAGGAAATAGGGTGGTGCTAGAGCCCAAGCACAGAACCCAGGACAGGTTCAGACTGCCGATTCTTCAATCTGTTGTTGAAGGTATTCAGCACCCTGAATACTGCTTGCATCTTGAGGACATTAATGGGAGCTTTCTCTACATTGCTGTAAGTACCCAGAGTTGATACCATGGCCTAGTACTGCTCCCCATCCATCATGGGTGTAAGACTTTGCACATCCCATACGGACAATCTGGCAGTTAGGTTCGAGAATCTGTCGCTGGGGCAGACGGCCAATCCTTCAGGGCTGACTGTCGGTCCTAGGGCCCGTGGCCTTTCTTAGCCAGTGGCACTTGCCCCTTTTGGAGTGTCCGCTGCCTGGGAGGCAGATGACACCATTGCTCGGGTGGGAGGCGTCCGTACCTGATGACCTCCTGGTGTTTTGTGGGTTCATCCGCTTCTATGCTTCGAACAACCCAGAATGCTTGCAGGCACCAGACTCCATGGATTTGCTTGAGCCAACGCCTGTCCCTCATGGGTCTACCTATGTTTGTGGGGTTGGTGGGCCAAGGGGACCTGGGTGGACGGCTGTCCCTGGGAAGAAGACTCCCACCTTTTGTATGTGTAGAGGCGGTCTTTGTGGGTGTCCCCAGGCTGCTTTGGTAAGGGGGGCAGATTCTGACCTCCCGCCAGAGGTTAAACTAGCAGACGCCGGTGAGGGACTTTGGGCAGGACTCAATCTGGCCCTCCTTCTCCTAGTGGCGGCGCTTCCTCCCGATCTCATCTCCTGGAGGAGACTCCCTGGTCAAGAGGATCTAACTATGTCCCGATGGGGCTTCTGCACGGCAGCTACTTGCTGCTGGAGTAGATTGGCCTTCAAGGTGTTGCTGCTAATCCTGGTTTTATTGTTTAATCTGAAGTTGTGGGCAATCGCCTCAGCCGGCAGTCTGGGCTTCTAGGCAGATCAGGCAGGCAGAGTGGCCTTTGTCGGAATCTGCTTCGTGACGCGACACTTTGATTTTCACCACTGTGTCATTGAAGACATTAAACTGATGAAAAATGGTGGATGAAAAGTTATTTTATCGAGAAAACTGCATGATGCACAAGAAAAGGTGGTCGACTGCAACTATGGCGCCTGTGGATCTGATGTTTGCGGGTCGACAGCGGAAAAGAACTGAGGTGGTGCCGGGGACCGCCCCTTTATAACACATCCGACATTGGAGATGGTCCCTGGTCACAGACTGCTAGCAAAATGTTCTGCTGGTCCTAACGCCTGGCGGCCTTAGTCCTAATGGTATTACCTGCTCCAAGAGCTCCCCTCTGCTTAGATCTGCATTTGTCTGTAGGTTTCTATACACAGATGTTTGCAGTGTTCCATTTTTTAGTGCGACTGTGGTATCCAGGTAATGCACACACTCAGAGTAATTTATTTGGAATTCAATGGAAGGATGAAATTTATTTAAGCTGTCAAAAATTGTTTTCTCTCCTGCTGTCCATATCATAAAGATATCATCAATATAAGAGTTTTATCTCTCAAAAGCTAGTATCAGAAATAATTTTGTTAGTCCAATAAAAGGTATCACCTGCAACATATTTGTTTTGTTTTCCTCTCTCTACATTGTTGACTAGACTAACATGGCTACTACATTTCTAATGTTCCCCTGAAACAGGAACCTCAGAGATTTTCTGTGAGGCTTCTGGATTCTGATATGGAGATAGGCATCCTTCATACTGAGGGAACAAATCCAATCCCTGCTTATAGCAGTGCAAATAGGCTTGCAAGGTGACTATTCTGAACTTTTTTTTTTTAATATTTAATGTTCATTAGCACGAGCACATAAAACATACAAAGAATAGCATACATAACAAACACAATCAAAGTAGAAACAACATGGGTCCATTACTCATTACAAGTATGTGGTGGGGGAGTTGAAGTTATACAGAGTTTAAGGTGTGGAATGTGCATTACACCAGTGTGGTCAGGACTCCCAGCAGATTCTGAACTTCTTGTACTCCATGAAGAGGTTCAGCTCTGAGATCCAAGATAGGCTGCAGGTTGCCTGTCTGCTTTGGGACCAAGAAGTACTGAGCGTAGAAGCCCATGTGCCTTTGTTCTAGAGGCACTGGTTTTATGGCCCTCTTTAGTAACAACTCGTATTTCCTCCAGAAGCAGGGGTATATGTTCTGGAGGATGACAAGTCACTTATGGGGTTGATCTGGAGGTTATGTCTAAAAGTTCCAGAGTATGGCCCTGTTCTGTGATTTCCAGGAACCATGCATTTTTGTTGTCACTTCTTTCCACTGGTTCAAGTAGAGGAAAGGTGACCCCTACAACCACCCCTGGAGGTAGAGGTGATTGGGGGTGTACAAGGAGCCAGGTTGAGCCAGTGGGGTGGTCCCCTACTCCACCACCACCTTGGGCTTTGAGTGGGTACCTTGGGTGGTGGTGGGGCTGGCAAGGCTCCTGCTCCCTTGCCCCTGCCCAACTGTCTGGCTGCTGGGTGCTGTCTCACACCAGCTGAATGAACAGAACCCCTACTCCTACCTCTAGGCTGGGTATGGTAGAGGAAATGCACAGATTTCAGGGTTCTGAGGCCTGAAAAGTGGATAGGATATCGTGGACATCAGCCACAGACAATTTATGTCCTTGAAAAGGGCACTGAGAATGGACTGTTGAACATCATTTGCAAAACCTGCCACCCTAAACCAAGAATTTATCCTAAGACAGATGCCAGAGGCCACAGCCCTGGCAGATGCATCTGAGACATCACAGGCTCTGTGGAGCAGATGCTTGCCCACATCAGCCACAGCAGTAAGGCTTTACAAGCTCTTGTTTTAGGGTACCCTCTGGCAAGGCTTGTGCAGCTGCCTTGGCCTTCCTCCAGAGGGTGTTCTGGTACTTCATGTGGGCCTTATGGTTAGCAATGCAAAGGCCCACGATGCTGAGGCAAAGTCCTTTGCCCAGAACATCCAACCTCCTGACTCGATCAGGAGGGAGGAAACTCAGGTGCTTAAGTGCCCTGTGTACCGTCATGGCTAGCATTCATGACTACTGAATCTGCCTCAGGCTGGGAAGCAAAGACGGTTTCCCAGGGATGGGGTCCATGTACATTTTATCTGTCTTCCTTTGTTCAGCTGGGATATTGTTGGGTCTGTACCAGGCAGCAAAGGTGGCATCTTCTAAAGCAGGGAGTAGAGGTGGCACCACAACTGCAGGAGATTATGGCAACTCCAGAAACTCTTCAAGGTTTTTCTTGGTTGTGTCCGTTGCTCCAGGTCAAAGCCCACTGCAGCTTATAACTGAGGAAACTATAATCCTCAGGAGAGGTCTTTGGTGTGTTGATCACGGAGTCCTCACTGCCAAGTGGACACAGTGGGAGCGTGCCCGTCATAAGGGCTTTCAGCATAATCCTCAGCCTCCCCTCCTCCTGCATTATCAGGTCAGGATTATATTCATATTTGTCGAGCGGATCGACGGGAAAATCGAGCAAGCCAGCGACATTAGCGGTGCTCTAGGAGGCAGCTGTGGCAAGGTGTACCCTTGCAATGTCTAGGGAGATTAACAGTAGCCCCATTAATGAACCCCTGCAACCAGGAGGCTAGGTAGCAGGTGTCAAATCACATCTAAAAAGCAGGCTAGGATCGCCTGAGCGTCAGCACCCGTGTGGACAACAGGTGTGAGCAGAGGAGCTGACAGGGAGGCAGAGTCCCAGATGTTCACAGCAACATACCAGCCATACTTAGTGCTGGTAGTGCCAGCAGCCAAGGGTCTCCAGGGGAGGGTGGGCAGCGTCACCACTGAAGCAGATGACGGCACAGAGGAGGTAGTACCTGCCGACGGAGGGTGGACCTGGAATGCATCTGTGTGGCTCTTTCTTTGTCCCAGTGATTGCTTTTGTGTCTCCCTGATGTCTTGCCCTGGATTTTGAAGACCTGGACGACTAGACAGACATGTTAGCGGCACTCTTCGGCTGGAGCTTCTTTGCCATACCAGCCACCTTTTTTTTTTTTGAGGAATTTTTCTAGGGTCTCCTTATGGCATTGCCCGTCACGGAATTAAAAGCTCAGCAAATTCCACACACCATCATGTTATGGTCCAGGCCAGGCAGCAGACTTTGTGCGAGTTGCCAGTATAGATCTTCTCCTGACAGGCACAATACCAGAACAATTTTGACGGTTGCTTCAACGATAAGTCGTCAAAATCACCAACAGTGATTACTTTTTCAATAAAAAGAAATAAAACGGCGGCTACTGCAGCAACGATCCTTCAGCGGTCTGACTAGTATGGTCGACGGTGGAAAATAACTGAGGAGAGGAGAGCCATCCACATTTATGTATCGGCTGATGTCCGACATCGTGAGCAGTCCCTGACTGACTGCTTGCAAAGTTTTCGGGTGGTCTTAGTGTCTGGCAACTTATAGTTCCATAGGTGTTGACTGATGAGAGATATCCTCAAATAAGATTTGAGAGTTTTCTGGACTGAGATGGCCCAGGTAATCACCAACACCCAGAAAGCCCAGGTCACGGATGAAGCTTAGTCGATGTTTGGGGTGGAGGCACAGCAAGGCAAGGATTGGGATATCTATCAAAGAGTTGTGTGGAATATGCTCTTGATGGCAAGAAAGTGCATTCAAAACACCTGGTCTCAGATTCCCCCAAAGGCTACGTGGAGGGGCGCCTACATGGGTACTACCTTATATGTGTTGTGGAGTTGGGTGGATAAGTCTGAGAGGCAGTGGGGCCCTACCTAGCAACTCTTTCCTACAGAAGCTGCACTAGTACTGATGGCAGGGTAGAGAGAAGAACCCAAGGCAGAAGGAGCACAGCTACACGAACCGATGGAAAACTTGTATAGTTCTGGCTCTGTTTAGGTTTAAGAAAGACTAAAATAAACTATGCAGATGAAAAGTAGACATCAAGTGTGTCATGTTAGTTATTAATGTTGGTTACAGTTGTATGTTCCATGCATAGCAAATATTACAAGCTTAAAGTAGCTGTTATCACCTCGTATTGTAAAGTGCAATAAAATGGCACTTATCAGCACTGTGTTAGTCAGGAACACCTATTGTGTTTACTAAAAGGCCAGTAAAGGTAACAGAAAGGGATCAAATGTATGAAAAAACATCTACTGGGAAAAAGGACTTACAAGTTCAGCACAGTTCCCCTTTAAAGAAATGTCCATGATGCATCGGGCCCACTTCCATGTGTCGAGAGCCCCTATTGGAGTTTATAATACTGCAATTTTAACACTTACTGTGCCATATTTAAAATTTTATCTGGTTGATCCTGCCCTCTGTTGTCATTTAGACACATAAGAGCCCTCCACGGCATGCCCACAACCACTCACACTGTCCTCAGTATGACATGTCCTGTGGGGAGCAGCCGGGCGTGACCACAGAATTACTATTTGGTGGTACTTTTATACAGCTCCAGTTTGGGGTCTATGTTCCTCTGTGATATACCGAGAGCAGGTACAGACTTGCTAGGTGTCTGTCAGTCTGTACCTGTTCTCAGTAGAGCACCGGCACAGACACACGAGGCTCCAAAACCGGAGCTAACTGTAGGTACAGCAATACTGCTACTACTGTATACTGCTGTACCTTCAAATAGCTCTGGTTTGGAGCCTGTGTGTGTCCATGTTATAACAAGATCAGGTACAGACTGACAGGCACCATGGCAGTCTCTACCTGCTCTCTCTATATCACAGGTGAGCGTAGGCTCCAAACTGGAGCTATTTAAAGTACCACAAAATAATAATGCTCACAAAATAGTAATTCTATGGATGCACCCTGGCTGCCCCACGCAAGACATGTCATATTGAGGACAGCTGTGAGTGGTTGTGGGTGCGCCGAGGGCTCTTGTTTGTAAAATGTCGAGCAGGGCGCAGGATCAACTGAATAAAATATGGCATGCTATGTTAAAAATTGCAGTATTTACTGTACCCTAATCAGGCTCTTGCTTCATACAGAGGTGGGGCCCGATGATATGGACGTGTCCCTTACATATGTGGAATAGATCCACAGGAGTACAGTCTGGTTTCAGGCCTAAACGCAGCACAGTCTCTGCTGTCACTAAGGTCACAAATGATTGGTAGATCGCTCTGACTCTAAGAAATATGTCTGTGCCCTTTTCTTAGACCCAAGCAAAGCATTTGACACAGTCTGCTGTTATAGAGTTTGCAAAATCTTGGTCTGAATGACACGGTGTTGAAATGGTTCTCCTGCTATCTCATGGGCAGAAAACAGCAGGTAAAAGCCCAAGGAGAATTCTCCCTTAAAACTCTGCTAATAAGGTACCACAAGGATCAATCTTGGGGCCCCTATTATTTGCAGTTTATATAAATGATACTGACCTCAAGATCAGTATTGCAAATGTTAATCTATTACTTGAGGTGACACAGTACTCTATATGTTGCAAGGCCCACCCTTGAGCTCGCGTATGTAAGCAGCTACAGAACAAATTCAATATCCTCAGCACAACCTATTGTAGCTGAAACTACTGCTTAACGCCCAAAAACTAAGGCTATGCATCTCTCCCTCATGCTCAAACAATGTCTGATCTCTCTAGCACCAATCCACAGATATTGACCATTCTGGGGAACTACTCAAAATAATGGAAAATTCAAGTACATAGGGTTTTGGCTTGATTTAAAGTTGTCTGTTATGTCGCATATTGAGGAATTAACTAAAAAACTAAGACAAAGGCTAGACCTATTTTACTGCACCAAACACCTCAACTACGAGGCAAAACTAACACTGGTCCAAACCACTTTCCTTCCTATCATTGACTATGCTGACCTTCTATATAGTCACTATCCTAAAGCCACCTTAACAAAGTTAGATACACTGTATCACAGAGCGATAAGGTTCATTACAACTACTCCTTATGATACCCATCACTGCCCCTCTACAAGCAGTTGGACTGGTCATCACTTACTGCCAGGAGATGGAGAAATGCCTCTTTCTGGATCTACAGAGCACTCACACAAACTCCCCCGTACATCACTGATCTCTTCAAATGCACTCCTGGATTTACTCTCTTCACAGATATTCCTATATCCTATTTGATATCCCCAAGATAAAAATACACTACAGTGCTGCCTCATATGCCATTCCCTCCCTGGTTATGGAACAACCTCCAGAAATCCTTAGAGCTTACTCAAATAATTGCTCATTCACCTTTAAATCTCTGTTAAACCAGGCTTTGTAGGATACATGCAATTGCTTCTTAAACCAGCTCAGACTTTGAAGAACTGTACTATTCTCCTCTTCAGCACTTAACCCTGACTCGATTGTTGGTATAGAAGCCTTCCCTACACCTCTTAATCTTCACCTCCACTCACTCCACACCTCCACTCTAACCTCATTCTCATCACTAATGTTATCTTTAATGACACTCATGTCCTTAACCCTGATATTTTATTTCTAAGACGAACCCAGTTACTGTCTAGATGAAATAATTTAGAATCATCTCCTTAATTGCCTGCTGTATATATACTGTATGTATTATCTTCTTGTGCTAAGTACTTTGTAACTGTTGCTTTTGTGATTCCCTGTATTGCTTATTTATGTATTGCTGAATTGTAGGATCTCTTATTCTGTTCCTACCCTGGCCTCCCAGGGCCACTTTGTAAATGATCTTGCTCAATGGTCCTGGTAAAATAAAGATTGATTGAGTAGGGGGCAAGTATCCAAAATAGGGTTATAATAACTGGGGAGTGTTTTTCTCCTCCTAAGAAAAAGCCAGGTGTAATTCACCATTATAACCAGCTCATTATAACAGAGAACAAATGCCGCTTTCTCAAAGTAAAAACTGTGAGCTATAGTAAGGCTCGCACCACACAGCTGACTCCCACAGAATCATTAAAATCACTTGCCCTTAGTTGCTTTCCGTCACATAGAACTTTGTTCTTCAGACTTCTTTCCCATGGCAGAGTTAATATTTTATATGCATTAAAACCTCTCCACCTCTCCCTCCTCCACAGGTCAAATGCTCAATGCACTAGAAACTGGGTTTCCCTAGCTACGGCAGTCTTTAGCTCTGCAAACACCTCATGGCTAAAGAGCTAGTTAAATTAAAATGTCTGGGACTTTTGTAGTTTTCCATGTTTAAATTTTAGCTACTTTAACTTACACCTTACTTTATTAAAATTGCAAAACCATCTTTCTAAGTGTTCAAAATGCAGATGATACTTGCCTGCATTTTTGTCAGCATGGACAACTGTCAGTATTACCTAAATTCTTTACCTAGACTGCCTGCTTTATGCTTGCCTAATGCCTAAATTTCTTTTACCTATACTGCCATTTTATACCTGCCTAATGCCTACAAAATTATAACTATCAATAAATGCATTGTAACACTCTGCATTATTTCTTCATTTTAATTTAACTGCTTCAAAGTAGTGTAAAAAACCTCATTTAATTTGTTGTGGCAAAAAGTGCTCCATAGCAAATACATAAAACAATACATGGGGTGGTGTGTAAAACTTGAATTTTACACACCCTTGCACTCTCGGGGTTTATGTAGCATCCAACACCTCGAGTGCGTGTAAATTCTATTTATACACACATCATCCCATGTATTATTCTATATGTAATGGGTTAGTGTGGAAAATATAAGAATTACGATCTCACCAGTGTTAGACTGGTGTAACAACCAAGGCAGGGACCAGACAGACTGATGGACCACTGGTCTTTATCTGCCCCAAAAAGTCTATTTTTCCCACCAATAAACAATGTTCAAAATGGACTGATTTGTGGTGATGGCTATCCACCGTCTGCAAACAGCAAGAGTCTGGTGCCCAAGGGGTGCTGTGTGAGAGGGTTGTGGGATAGCTGATGGACCAGACACCAAACTTAAGGTTCAAACACACAAGCTCTGTGTGAGGTTTATTCAGACTACTAGAAATAAGCTTCAGCAATAGCATATTCCTTCTTCAGTACATCAGTTTATAAGAGACTATGAATGTCCTTTCTCTGCACTTAGCCAGCACCTACTGACACTGATCTCTGATCTAACCACTTTTCAGTGAAAACCCTTCATCCCTATGTGGGCCCCATTTGCTTGGGTAGTGGGGCTCAAAAGACTAAAACAAAACAAGCTATAGACAAAGAACCTCAATGCAAATCACTGAAAAAAAAAAAAGTTACCCCAAATAGCATTGGCAACAAATCAAGTTTCAAAGAAATACAGCATCATACATACTTGCATAATGCAAAGCATCATGGAGATAGGCAAATCACCATGACATTTCAGACTTGTTCAGTTTACAGCAATTTACATGCCTTTTAAATAGCACAACTAACTTAATTTTTATGATAGTCACCTAGTATTTTTTTTCCATTGTCAAAACACCTAGTGCCATGGTATTTTCAACATTTACAGGTTTCATAAACATAAGTTATTTTAGGACATAGTGTTATTACATACTAAATCCAACAATAATAGACACAACCGGTTTTACGTAGTTTGAGGTCACCACAATAACCTCCTGTCACGAGGACCTGAGAGGGAAAAGGAAACTTAAAGCGGACACTGTAGCATAGTCAAGAAAGAGAAGGATGCCCATAAGCGCCAACCTATGGACTAGAAATTGTAAAGGATAGATTAGGCTGAGAAATAGTAGAACTGTTGCAACAGATTTAAGAAAAGGTCGGTCCTCAAGAGTGGCAGGAGCTCCCTGTCACATGCTGGTGTTGGGGGACTGGGCAGTAATGTTGCACCTCGTGAAAAGGGCACCTTCCCATTTGTCTCCAATTCAGCAGAGACATGTTTGATAGATAACTTCTTTATGATGGCTTCTATTTCTGGCCCAAATTACCACTGGACTGGCATATTCAGGAGGGAGGCCCTGAAGGAGTTGTCTGCTGACCACAGTTCGATCCAGAACCTTCTGCTGGAGCCAAGCAGAGGTGGGATTTGGTGAGGGACGCTATGGAGACAGAGCTGAACAGCAGCACTCGACAGTAGCTCTCTTCATTTGGACTATAAAACCTCTTAAATAAGCTTTTAGAGCTCTATAGCTACATTTGTTTCACTTCCATTGGAAAGAGGAGATTGAATCACCTACAATGGGGAACCTTGAGAAGAAAATGGAAGAGGATCAGGAGGAAAATCAGTTTCATCCACCCAACCCACGAGGTTGGGCCTGGATGCACAGGGCTCTAGCCCATGAGTCCGATGAAACAATGGCATCAACTGGACTCAAACTGCAGTGTATTATAACATCGGTTTCCAATTTAAACATGAAAATGGATGCCTTTGCTGCCAGGGTGACTGGAGTTTTGAGACTGCTGTGGGCGAACAGTTCCATGATGTGAAGAGGTGACTGATGCCACCCTCTACGGCTACCACACTAGTTGAAGAACCAAATCTTTGGGCCAGGCTCAAAACCATAGAGAACCAAGCCTGTTCTTTCTACAGATTCTGGGGCTCCCGGAGAGGACTGAGGAGATCATCCTCATGTTCCTGAAGGAATGGTTGGCAGAGAAATTGCTATCTGAAGGTCAGTCTGTCTCTTTTAACCTTCAGAAAGCATACCGCATAACACCTTGAGGGGTACTGAAGTTCAGACACTCCGTGACCTTGCTCCTTGTAACAGAAGCATCAGCACCAGGGACAAAAATCTTAAGACTGGCGTACATGCAGGATCCCTACCCAAGATGACCATGCAGTCTACATCTTTCGACATTAGTTACGCCACCAAAATGTGTCAGAAAAAGTTTGATCCAGTCCGAAACGGGTTTCAGGAGGAGTCTCTCTCTCATACAATGGTATTCTCAGCGAGATTAAGAATTGTGCATGACGGCAAGTTGTGGAGCTTTGCAGACCCATCCAAAGCAGGAAAATGGGCAAACCAATTTACTTCTCATAATCAGAGATCTTGAGCAGAAGATAGTGATAATGAGGACGAGGAGGGACTGAATCCGTGAAGTAGTGTTCTAAAATCCGATTTTCTGATCCTCTATGTTCCTCCAGTTTGTTTCTAGAGGGGTTCACTAACTTTCAAAATGTTTGGACTGTGAGCATTCATTAGGGGCACATGGTTCGGGAAGGCCTCTGCTTATTAAACAGAGGTTCCTATTCACCTTAAGGAATATTACACGTAAAATATGTGTCTCCCTGTGCTCTAAGTTCATATTAAGTTCTATGGATGTTTAAAATAGGGAAAGCTTTTAAGTAAATAGAGCTCTGTGCTATAAATATGTTAATACCTGTCAATTTTGGTATATTAAGTAGTAAAGGTTTGAAGTTCTTGTAGCTGACAGGAGAATTTTGCTGCAGGATGTTTATAAACTAGAAAATCATATCTTAAGCCATACAGTATGGCACTAAATAGCCATAATATTGAGTGAGTTTTTCTTGGACTCAACTTTTAGACTCTAGTTTACAGTACTTAGTCATACTACTCATGGGTTCATTTATGCAGCCTTATAATCCGTTTAGTAAATTGTATTATTAAGATATATCCCTCCTATGTAGTATCAAAATAGTTAGGAAGACACATCCTTTGTATTAAGAAGGGTTGCCTCCCTCTTCCTGATTTTGTAATCTTTACCTTGGTATATCCTAAATAAGAATTATGTTTGTGTGAACATATGAAACTAATAAAAGTATATTACTAAAAAAAAAAAAAAAAAAAAAAAGGGCAGATTTGGTAGATATTTGCAGTACCCATTGATAAAAGGACATGGGACCTTCCTCTTTAGAGTGGAGGTGTTTCAAACAGACATCAACAAGCCAAAAAGCCATGGCCCTTGACAGAAGCTTAGTGCTGCTGCTCATGAAGGCTCTGCCACCTCCACATTTCTGCATGACAGTCTAGTTTCTTATAAAGGTTCCTGATGGGTGCCGTGACCTGCGTGATGACAGTTTTCTTTTAAGGTGGCCAAAATAAGTACGTCCACCAATGGGTTCATATCCCAAGGCTTTGCAGTAATTTTCTTCACATAATTTAGAGTGGACATCCTGCAGCCATTATTTGCTCATTCTGAAGCTACTTTATCTTCTTGAAGTCGCACACTGGGAAAATGCATCTGTCATAACTGCCCCTGCAAAGGATCTGCTTTCTTGAGTCGCATGCTGCTGTTCATCCTCCGGTTCCAAAGTGATACATGTCTACATCAGAACAGTCTAATCTTCCCGATCTCCTTCCTGTTCCTTGTCCAGGAAACCATCTCCATCCTCTAAACCAAAACCTTTAAGAATTTCCTCAGAGTGCACAGGAGAGGTTTCCTAAGGGTTCAGAATATTCAAGGGACGAGGCCTGGTAAACTCCAGTGATGATTTGGGGATACAAGTGGTGATCAAGTGGGTCTTCCTTGCTTGTTAGGCATTGCCTCCCTGCAGTACAACCATTAAGACATCAAAGGCCTTGCAGACACTGGAGTGAGGTGGGGGTCCCTTGGAAGGAGGTGCTTTGGCACTGGGCTCAAGGACATTTCTCTGATCTGTCTCACCTTGCACTCTGCTCATGAAGACACCTTGTTGCATACTGCATAACAGAAGCTGGCCAGTGTTCGAGCCTTGTCTGGCCCATTATAAATGAAGGCGCTTTAGATTTGGCTTCCTTTAGCACAGCAACTGAGGACACCATGGGGAAGGGAAGTTTCAAAACATGAAATTGAGGGTGACATTTGTTCAAAAGGATCATCTATAATGTCTTAGGGTGCTACAAATCACATAAGCAATGACTTTAATTGAGGTAGGAGGGATTCGCGCCCACAGTATTTCAAATATTTCCATTACACACCAATGCACATGCACAGACAGAAAATGGCAACCAACTGCAGAAGTGCTGTGTAGGCCTCCCAAAATGGTACCTGTCTCACATCGCTGACAATGGTGGGGTTATAAAAATGAATTAATAATTCACTGAAGCGAGGCTCAGAACGCATGTACAGAGCAAGTGCACATTCAAGCCTTTACAGTAATTTAAAATCACACAATGCCACTGTAGCGGACTGGTCAGCACCGCTAGTCTGTATACTCAAAGTTATTTAAACAAAGGGCTTACCACAGCCATTTGTTTCAAATTCATGTAAATTCTTCATTCACAGGCAGCAATGTTAAAATCCACAACACAAGTACAGGTCCAAACCTTCATATCCACATTGGCACTGTGTTAGCTAATGTGGTCCTGTGCTGTGGTTTTTAACCTTACTGCCTGTGAATAAAGAATCTGTACAGATTTAAAAAAAAAAAAAAAAAAAATGGCTGTAAGAGGTACTGGACCAGTTCTGCTATGGCAGTGGCTTGTGATTTAACCGGTGGGGCGAAGCACCAAATCCACACCACCTTACGGTGCTTTAAAACTGCTGCAACACACTCCCTGACCCAATATAACCCCTGGTCCTACCTGAAAGGGAACGCCCCTCAGTCTTTTATTCTGTTTCCCTGTGTAGTCTGTAGGCATGAACAATGATTGCCTCTACTGCACCCTCCTAATTTCATCAGGATTTAAATGTAAATGAAGGTGTCTGGTGTGAAAGCCTGCTTCACTGCACTACAAAGGTCATGACCACACTCGTAACACATCATGGAATTTTATGACGCTTTTGTGCTACAGCTTGCAGCAGTTATACTTGTTATTACTGCAGCTATAGGCAAGGCACATTTATTTCTATGGCATTCAACCCGGAGACTCTGGGTGCCTTGCATAAAACAGACAGGAGGAAATGCAGATAGGATAATATAAACACAGATACAATATTCAACATGCAATACAGTACTAAAAATCAATAAGCATAAACTTAAAGAGCCACCAATGCCTTAAGAAGAACTTTAAAAACATATTTGGACACAAAGCAGCTTACATTTCTCATTACTTCTGTTTTTCTTATCCCTATTATTTCTTATTGGGGTAAAATGCATGAAAACAGTATAGTTATTTCTTGAGAGTTTATCAGCTCCTCTTGCTTCTTTCAACATGAAATCATAATACTCTGCTTGTGACATCGCAGTTATTTCCATGGCAACAGACTGCAGCATCAAAACAGATCATTATAATTTCAAGTAAGGAATATGCTATAGAGCAGATGAACTCTTTTGGATAAACATCTTGTTTTTGTGGGCATTTCTTCAGTAATAAATAATGGAGAGGAGAAATCTATAGAAGATATATGAAATACAAGCTGAAGTGTCTCCAAGTATTATGTTAACCAAAGTTTTCCCAAAGGCTCAGCTGCTCTTTAAAATATAGCTCTGATTAGTCTGGGGAGGGCAGAAGGAAGAGTGAAGTCTTTAGACCCTTTAAAATCCTCCACCACTGGGGCCTCCTTAGAGAGATGGGAATCAAGTTCAAGAGGGCCAGACCAGCGACTTCAAAGGCTCGGTCCCCAGAAGTTTTTAGCCTGACCCTTGGAACCGCAAGGAGCCCCTGGTGGAGGAGCGGAGGGAGTGGACTGAGAGGCAGGTACCAGAGATCAGCTAGGTAGCCACTGCCCAGTTCATATAGGGCCTTATCGTGAAGCAAGCCTACCTGAAGATGATCTTCCACCTGACAGGCAGCCAGTGCAGAGGCTTCGCAGGACTGGGGTCACATGACATTATACTGTAACTGTCAATGCTGTTGCTGTCCTCTGCAGCTCCATGATCTTGTCTTACGCTGGCTATGAAACTTGTCAAAGCATGGTGTGTGCCCTGCTGTTGTCTATAGTTTAAAGTGGATCTAGGTTAGAAAAATTTTTTAGAGAATACAGGGACTTCACAAGACATAACAGAATTGACTTGAGAGTATAACTCTGCAGGCTTGTGCATGTATGCACTATCAGTCTTACGATGCCTTGCTTGAGTGGAGTCATGACCTTGCAATGGAGAAAACAGGTTTTCATACAAGGGAAAAATAAAGCGAAGTAACTTCATTTATATTTAAATTAGAATAAAATTAGGGGGTGCAACAGAGGGAATCATTGTTCATGCCTACAAACTACACAGGTACACAGAAAATAGGTTGGGGAACTTTCATTAGCAGGGTTTCTTAACGTCTCAGGAGTCCATGAAAAGCTAATTTGAGTGAGCCATTGTATTAATGTCGCAGTCTTTGCAGTCCAGAGTTATTCATATGTAAATCAGCCTGTAATTATGGGCTGGGAGCAGCCATATGTTTAGCCTCCTGACAGAAAAATGATGTCGCGAGGAACTTGGTCCTTTTATTTGCTGTAGGTTAAATAGGACATCAACTGTCTTATTATGTGTTTTTAAGGTGTTATTACAACACTTTCTACATTTATAATCGTTTTGGCATGTGCATTGAAACTAGTGAGTCATCACCTTACACTTCAAACTGTTAGTAAAAATAATACATCTTTAGGATTGCTTTAACCTCTGGCTATACTACCAGTTGATCATTAAAAATTACACATCTCAAGCAGGCTCTGTGGTATCCAACAGGTACAGGGCCCCCATATCAGGATTTCTAAACCTAGCTGTGTCCATGTCAGTACAGATTTCTGGGGCTGCCACAGCACCAACTTCTGTTTATTCCATTCCCTCTCTTACAGCCTTTTCTCTTACAATTTTGGGTGTGAACTCGGGTCTACATGATGCAAATGTTGCACTGTACCTGCTGGCCTGGCATCATGGGGCCAGCCTGAAATGTGTAGTTTTTGATTTACAGCTGGCAGTATAGCCTAGAGGTTAAAACCAAGAGCTGTGAACAAGCTTCTTTCATTCAGCAGAATGTTTTGATTCCAATATGCCTTCTTGTATATTGTGTGACCAAAGCTAGTCACTTAACCTCCCTGTGGTCCCAAAACACGTTCCCAGAAACAAGCTGTAGTTGTGTGCCTTTTCCGGGACAAAGACAGTAAAACCATCTGAGCATGTGTTAGGATTCTGAAAATATTATGCTCTTTCTATCCAGATTTGACTTGAAAAGAAAAAAAAATACATTAATTGTCTATTAATTGCAAAACACATAGATGGACAACTTTGTAAAACATGCATAATTTGAACTGCATTCTTAAACTATATAGAATAATATATGGTGAGAGGTGTAACCAGAATTTCACACACACACACACACACACAATGGGATGCTACATTAACCCTGAGGGCAAAGTCCAAGGGTTTATAAAAACATCCTACACCAAGGGTGTGCAAAATTCTGGTTTTTACACCCACACATTATTTTATTTAATTAATGGTGATAATTTTTCCTTTTAGCACAGTTCAGCTAGTGCAGCTCCTCTTACAGATGGACACACACACACACACACACACACACAGCCTCTATTTTTTCTTTCTTTCCTTTTACATTACAGTGGGAATGGCATTCTGGAAAGTTACAGTCCACTGGCAGAGCTGCAGCGGGAAGACACGCTCAAGGGCATGAGCGGCAGGATCAACCAGATTAATTTGTTTCTTTTATAGTAGAAAATCCCATTTCCATACAAAGTATTTCAGTAAGAAACTGTTATACTTTTAACCTCATCAAAAAATACAGGTTACTCACATGTAACAGGAGTTCTAGGAGTGGTATATGTTGTTCATCCACACTGACTGGCAGGCTCCTTGCCGCTTTAAATCTTGCCAGAAGGTCTTCAAACTGGCTCCTCCCACCCACCCAGGTGGTAAAACCCTCGCCGCCTCATGCGCCAGATCTAGCCTGCTGGAAGCCAGGTTGCGTGTTGAAGCGGGGAGGTCGGGTGGGTTGTGTGGATGAACATATAACACTCCTAGAACTTCTGTTACAGGTATTAACCTGTATTTCTAGGGACGGATATATTGTTCAATCCACACTGTCTGGCAGACTCCTAGCAGTTCTCCAGGAGGAGGGAGGCAAGGCACGCACCCTACTTAGGAAGAAGGACTGGAGAACCGAGGACCTAAAACCAGCATCCCGGCGTGACTCAAGGTCAATGTGGTGATGGGAAATTAAGGTGTGTCTGAGTTTAGGTAGCAGTCCTGCAGATTTCCTGGATAGGACGTCCCTAGAAGCAGCAGTATGGCGGGTAGAATGAGCTCTTTCCCTTGGGAGGCTCCATGCCCGCCCAACCTATAGTAGAGATCTATGCAGGAGGTGACCCACCTGCTTATAGTCCGCTTGCTGCAGGTCTGCCAGGTGCAGCTTCAGCATAGGTGACAAACAGCTGGCGAACCCTCTCCCGAACTTCAGCTGTTCGCTTCCTTATAATAAAGAGAGCACGCTCTAAGGTCCAGAGCACGCAGCCTATATTCGGCCTCTGAGGTGTGATTGGGGTAGAACACCGCAGAGTCAACACCTGATTCAGGTGAAACTCAGACACCTACTGAAGGAATTTCGGTGGGGAAAAGGACAACCTTGTCCCTGTGGAAGACCAGATAAGGAGACTCGATGGAAGCGCCTGGGTTCACCCATCCTTCTGACGACGTTATAGCCACCAAGAAGGCAGTCTTCCATGACAGGTGAAAGATGTCACACCTGTGCATCGGTTCGAATGGCTTGCCCATGAGCTTAGCCAATACCAGCAGTAGATCCCACAAGGTGGAGGTTCTCGCACGGGAGGGGATATGATCAAGACCTTTGAAAAGTGCCTCACCACCTTCTCTCTGCACCGACTGCTGCCGCTGAGCGCCTGGTAAGCAGAGATGGTTGTCAGGTGCACCTTGAGGTCATCGACCAAGTCCTAGCTGAGAAAGGGACCACAGGTAGTCCAGAATACTAGCCAAGGAACAGGAAGTGGGTCCAACCCCTTGTCCTGGCACCAAATGGAGAATCTCTTCCATTTGAAGGCATAGCATTTTCTGGTCGACTCTTACGGGATGCCTCACGATGCTGAGGACCTCGTCGGAAAGACCCAAGGGCTGGAACTCTATCCGCTCAGGAACTAGGCAGTCAGGTGCAGGGATTGAAGGTCCGGATGGAGAACCTTCCCTTGTTGACAGAGATCAGGTCCAGGCAGGCTGGAAGCAGGCTCGGGAGCCTGGAGCTGAGAGGCGATCTGGTACCAGAACTGATGGGCCAGTCTGGGGCTACCAGAAGAAAAATTACTCACCTTAGTAATGTATTTCTTTTAATGGAGTCTTGCTATATTATGACTGATGCAGTTTGTCCCACCATTAGAACTGCTCCGAGGTGAAAGTTAACTTCATGCAGTGCATGGAACTTAGAGCGAGCTCGGTTAGAGAACTCTGTCAGGGTAATTTCAAACCCGAAACCGTCAGATCTTTACGAGCAAAACTCACTAAGGCTCTGTGTGAAGCTGTAACCTACACTAGCCAACTGGCTACTAAAATATTCACATATTTCCTGGTCCCAACACCAAGACTCAAGCCAGGGACCAGAAACAATAAGATAAAATAAATAAATAAAACACAACACCTAAACATAAAGGGGGCATCAATAAGTGCCAACAGTGGACTGCCCACCCCATACCCAAAGTAGAAGTTCTGAGAGGGCAGGCTGGGGGAGGTCATAATATAGCAAGACTCCATTAGAAGAAACAACATTACTAAGGTGAGTAATTTTTCTTCAAACAACATGAAGTCTTGCTATATTATGACTGATGCAGACTACACAGCAGTACCTCCATGGAGGAGGGACAGAACCTACTTAGGGAATAGGCTCTGAAGCACGGCTTAAGCCAAACCGAGCATCCCTCCTGGCCTGGATATCCAGGGAGTAATGCTTGTGAAAGTGTGTACTGTTTTCCAAGTAGCTGCTTGACATATCTCCAAGATAGGGATGTCTCTGGCAGCAGCTAGAGGTGCAGCTGTACCTCTGGAGAGTGAGCCCTCAGGCCTGAGGGGAACCTTACCCAGTTTTGGAGCAAATTGGATACAAGAGACAATCCACCTGGTAATGGATCTTAGTGGCAGGTCTCCTTCCCAACCTCACCATGAGTGAGAAACAGTTGGAGGAGTCAAACCTGTGACCCTTGGCACGCCCATGTAGTAACTTAGGCCCTCTTAACATCTGTTGTGCAGCCTCCTCTCACCAGAGGAGGAATGGTCAGTGAAGAACACTGGAAGTGAAATAGATTGGTTAAGGTGGAACCGAAACCACCTTAGGCAAAACTTCCTGTTAGTCTCTGAGGACTACCTTATCCCTGTGAAAGGAAATAAAGTCAGTCTCTACTGATAAAGCCTGTAACTCACTTATGCGCCTGGCAGAAGTGATGGCTACTAAATACAGTTTTCCAGTCAAATACTTAAGCTCTGCCAAGACAGAGGCTCACAGGGGTTGCATCAGCTGAGTAATGCAAACATTAAGATCCCAAGCAGAGGCAGGGTCCCTGAATGGAGGATTGGTATCAAGCAATCCCTTAAAAAACTTGGAGCAGGGCTGCTGAGCAGCTTTGTGGAAGCAGCTCTTCTCCTGAGCTCCTAGGCCTAAAACTTGTTTTTGTTATAAAAAACAAACATATTTTGGACATTGTGGGCGGGCAAAATACTGTGAGCACTAGGTGGTGTGGTGGAGTCCAGGAAATGGGTAAGAACCGTGGTGCCTCGGTGTCGCAGCTGATTTTTTCTACGAAAAACTCAAAGGCAGAGGGGAGGAGAGGCCACAGGAAAACGTGGAGGCCTTGGCCCCTAGTGAAACGGGCCCAACAGGGGCTTCTCTGGACTCCATACAGATGACCCTCAGCCAACTGGTCAAATCGGTCCAGGTGATGGACAGAAAGCTGGACGCCCTAATCCCGTGAAGTTACAGAGCTAGAAGCCAGAATGGATAAATGTGAGACGGCGACGCTGAACTCGAATCCCTGATAGCAAGGGCCTGTGATGCCTCTACAAAATTGATTAAAGAGAATACGATCCTGCAGCAGAGGCTTGAGCTAGTTGAGAACCAAGCTCGGGAGCCGAAACTACGGATTCTGGGCCCAGCGGAATCGGCAGAAGGCGATGACCCGTGAATTTTGCAAGGCATGCCGCTAAAAGATTCTGGGACTGGCTGAGGAAATCCCCACGCTGGCGGCGTCGAGAAGGCATACAGGATATCCCCAGACGAAACTTACAGGACGCGGAGACGTCGACTTTTCTGGTGGTGTGCAGGGAGTTGGAGATCGAGATTGGGTACCGCCTAAGCCAGGAGGAAGCGCAGCATGAGGTTCTGGGATAGTGACATTCAAATTTTCCCGGACTTGGCATATGGCACTGCATCAGGAGGAAAGGGTTTGATGCTATTCGCAGCCGCTTGAGGCAGTTTAAAATCCAACATCAGCTCTTCCTGCACGGCTGAGACTTAATGGCAGGGGCTACAATATCAATTCCAGCATCCGAGGGACGCTGAGAAACTGGTGAAAACATCGAGAAGGAGATGGAGTTGGAAGAGGAGGAGGCCGAGATTTCGGAGGGAGAGGACCCCTAAACTTACTAAAACTGTAAGCTGGCTCTAGGTTTGTGTGTATGCTCCAGTCCAGGATTAAATTTTGACTCCAGTTATTGCAATGCTGACCTATTTAGTTTAAAAAGTATGGGGCTTTTGGCACTGCTGGACTGCTACATAGACTTGAACTGAATATATGGATTATGCTTCGTTTGTTAATTCAGCCAAGTGCATGCATGTTTTATGCCTAAGATAAGTTATTCTTATAATTAGATTACTTTTTGATATAATGGGCATGGGAGGTATGGGAAGTAGTGGTTAAAACATAAGAGGTATTTGTTGACTTGGGAACCAACTGAACCAGTGGGAAGCTGGTTCACCTAAATCATAGGACAGACAGTAATGTTAGCCCTGGTTCTCCGATATGCTTTTTAGGCTGTATGTTTGGGGTAATATTATGGTCTAATAGATGGGTTCATTCCCCATGGGTCATTTTCATAGAGGGCCGACCCATGTCGAATGACAATGTTAAAGCTGTATTTTTCTCTGTGGATGCTCTATCCTATGATGGCATGGCTTATTAATTCATGTACTGAAAAATTATAAATAAAGTAACACAAAAAAAAAAAACTTGGAAAATACTAGGGTGAGCAGAAAGAGAAGAGGGCTTCCCTGCTGAAATGAAAGCAGAGACAGCTGCCAAATGCACTTTCAGGTAGCTGGTCTCAGTCCCAAGAATTAAGATGGACCATATAATCCAAAACAGTGGGTAAATCAGCAGATTCTGGGAAATATGTTTCCCAGAACACCATATGGAAAACCTTTTCACTTGGAGTTATAGGTAGCTCTGGTGGAAATCTTCCTAGAAGCTTTCAAGATTTTGAGAACACCCTGAGAAAGTTGTAGATCAGAAACTCTAACTCCTCAAGAGCCCGGCCTTGAGGTTGAGGGATTTGAGATTCTGATACCAGACTCTCCCTGAGCACAGGTTAACAGATGAGGTTCCTGGGGAGACACAGGGAAGATGGACTGCTAAGGACAGAAGGAGTGGTACCAGGGCTGCCTGGCCCAGTCTGGAGCAATCAGGATCATCTTGCAGGCTGAGACCTGATTTTGACTAGCACCTTGAACAGGAGAGGAAGGGGGGTAGAGAAACTTCCTTCCCAATCGAGGAGAAAGGCATCCAGGGACTGAGCCCAACACTGGGGGCCTGCAACAAAAAGTGGGAGTTGATGATTGTCTGGGGCTGCAAAAGATCTATCTGAGGAGTGCCCCATCTGGCAAAAACTATCCCCAGTACTAGGGGATCAGTGACCATTCGTGGATGGCCCTGGAAATCCTGCTGAGAGCATCTGCCAGACATTGTCCTTGCCTGGGAGGTGAACTGCTATGAGGGAAGTGTTCAGGGAATAAGCCAGAGACCACAACTCATCGCCTCAGTGCACAAGGTCAAGACCGAGTGCCCCTTGTTTGTTGATGTACCACATTGTAGTGGTGTTGTCTGTTCTGACCTGTACCACCTTGTTCTGAACGGCTGCAGAAAAACCTAAGTGCTAGAAAACAGCTCTGAGTTCCAACAGATTGATGTGGAGCAGAGATTCCTGAGGGACCATAACCCCTGGGTGGAGAGGTCGCCCATGTGAGCTCCCCATCCCAAGAGGGATGCATCTGTAGTAGGGTCAAGGAGTGAGACAGAGGGATGAAAGGCACCCTTGTCTCAGATTGCTCTGATCCTGCCACCACTGAAGGGCCTGTATCAGGTTCGAGTCACTGGGATTAACTTGGATAGATCTCTTTGAGACCAGAAGGCCTCAAATGGAACTGGATGTCCCCTCATCTGAAATCTTGCCCTTGCACTACAGCTGTGAAGCAGCCATGTGTCCAGGAGCTGCAGGAAATGCCTTGCTGGTCGAGAGACCTGCAGAGTGAGGACGAGGCCAGGGCCACCAAGGTCCTTACCCTTTCTAGGGGAAGGAAGGCTCTGGCCTGCTTTTGTATCCAGTTCGCGCCTATAAAGGTGAGTACCTGGACAGGTTCCAGAACTGACTTTGGAAGATTGAAGAAAGCCCAGAGGTAAGCAGCTGCTGGGTAACTAGCAGGTGTGATTTGACCTGGTCTGGAGACTGACCCACAATGAGCCAGTTGTCCAGGTAGGAAAGATGGCAATCTTTTGCCTTCTTAGATGAGCAACTGCTACTGCCAGACATTTTGTGAATACCCTTGGGGCAGAGGTAAGGTCAAGGAGATTGCTCTGAACTGATAATGGCCTGAGGGCAGTTCGAATCTGAGGTACTTTCAATGGAGCTTCTGATAAGAACATGGAAGTAGGCATCCTTGAGGTCCAGGGAAGCTAGCCAGTCCCCTGGCCTTAGGGAGGTAAAATCATTCCCAGTCACCATTTTGAATTTTGGTTTTAAAGGTGCTTGTTCAGATATCTTAGGTCCAGGATAGGCCGCCACTCTCCTGTCTTTTTGGGGTAAGGAAGTACCGAGTGCAGACCCTTGCCCTGGTGTAGGGAGAAACCCTTTTACAGCTCTGAGAGCCAAGAGGGTTGAGACTTCTGTTTCCAAAGCAAGAGTCTCTAAAGGGTTTGTAGGTGGAAAGGATCTGGTTCTCTATCTTGAAATTTTTGAAGCGAGAACTAGACCCTGGCTCACTACTTCCAGGACCCACCTGTCTGATGTTAAAGACTCCAAGTCCTGGACTAGGTAAGCCAGCCTGCCCCTACAGGTAATGGAGAGCAGACCCGGGCAACCCATCAGGGTGCCTGTTTGGAGGCTTTAGGCTGAGGTGGGAGCAGGCCTGCCTGCACTCGCCTGCCTTTCCTCTGAAGAACCCCCTCTGAACACAGGCTGAAGAGGAGGCCTGGGTCTGGTAAAAGGCCTGTGAAAAGGCCTGCCCTCACCCCTGGGGCTGCCTCTGAGGAGTGGCTTGTCTGCCCTTGGCTTGTGCACTCCTGTAAGTGGTTCTATATTCATCCATTTTTCATATAATTTCTGTCTGCTCCCAAACAGAGAATTTCCTACCACAGGAAAGTCCACAGCCTAGACTGGGTATCCCAGACAAAGTAGCACCTGAGCCAGGCCAATCTACTAAAAGTCACAGATGTAGCCATGACTCTAGAGGATACATCATTAGAATCCACTACAGCATGGAATTGCACCTTAGATGTCTCATTCCATCAACAGCCACCTGCTCCAGCTCCTTTGCAAGCTGGCCAGGGCCTGTTTTGTTAAGGTCATGACAGTATCCCATCTAGATTTTTGGTATCTCGCAACATGATTCATATAGTTTGCTTGTCTGAGTCCCAAAGACGCCGCCATGTATTGTTTTTTGGCCATGGTATCAATCTTCCTGGAGTCCCTGTCAGGAGGATGTGCAGTGGAATATTAGTTTATCACAGGCTGCAGCCTGAACTACCCCAACATGACTGCATTGCTGTGAAAGAAATTTGCATCAGACTCTGATTAAAGTGTACCTCCTGTCCATCTTTTATCCACAGGAGGTACAGAATTAGGAGCTTAAAATTTTATTGTTTGTTTCTAAAGATTTATGTAAAGGGATAGACAAACTCCTGACCTGGATATCCATCATCTCTACAAAGTCAGGCTCCTCTGCTCATCCAAAGCCTCCTCTAAAGGAAGCTGGAAGGTTTCAGCAACTTTATATAAAACAGAAAATGAGAAGGGACCAGCATGTTTAGGGGAGATTCACCCAGCGGTCTGTTTGGGGAGATGTTCGTCTAATGGGCACATCCAGACTTTCAAAGTCACATTCAATACTGATCATAATCATCCTCCCCTCCTCTGGTTCTATAAAAACTTTCTATATCATATTTTGAACTGTGGAACCGAGCTAACCGACTTTTTGCTAGATAGTGGTGTTCGGAGAGAATCGTGGAAAGTGACTGACAACCTGTATTGCCTGGCTATCTTCTGTGCAGCAGTTGGAGAAGGGATTTTGGACTCACACCAGCTGACTTTCTAGTTTCTTTGCTGGAACTGGCCTCAGAGTCAGCTTTACGCTGGCTCGAGGTTGGTTCTGGTCAGAGTACATCTCCTCAGGTCTGCCAAGCACCCAACCGGCTGGCCACACGGGGTCAGTTGGACTTTTGGCTCTCGCCCTTGGAGCCTACAACTCTTTATCTAGGGTAGCTGCAGGGAAATTTTGCAAATCATGTGTTCTGCATTGAGGTGGTCAAACCCAGACACAAAACATGTGGGTGTGGGTCAGCCTGGCAAAGGCTTCCCCAGACACTACAGTGTTGAAACCCAGGCCGGTTTTTGGGTTTGCGTTCATAATGCCAGCCTAACTAAAAACTTGCTTTTGATGGCAGAAAGCTAGGCAAGATTCTTCTTAATCGGTTCCTAAACGTGTCACGGTCATGGAAAAACGTAATGAAACTAAGGCTTTTTTTAGAACCGATAAGAACTGAACCGCGATCAACAAGCCTTTAAAAGGTTTCAGAATAAAGTTAATATAATTTGATCGGTTCAAACCAATCGATAAACATTTACACAAGTTCCACACAGAAAACCTATTACTTACAATACTATAGACAGAGCTTGAACCGATCGTTTGATGTTAAAATAAAGAATATCATGTTGAATTTAACTGAGAAAAACACTTTAAACAGAGAAATGAACAGAGCAGCAGGAGGAATCTCGAGCGACTGTTCAGTGAGGCAGAGTAAAGAATCTGATCGTTTCGGGTTTGAAATTACCCTGACAGAGCTTTCTCTAACGAGCTCGCTGGCTTTCCAAGTTCCGATGCACTGCATGGAAGTTAACTCTTTCTACCCAGAGCAGTTCTAATGGTGGGACAAACTGCATCAGTCATAATATAGCAAGACTTCATGTTGTTTGAATCACCTGGGCGCCTTTGTCCTCTTCGCCTTGAGAAGCACCGGTGGATCAAGGGAAATGGAGGGAAGGCACAGAAGAGGCCCGGGTCCACGGCCTCGAAGGCAGCCGCCTGCAGTGAGCCCTGCTGAGGGGGGCTGCGGAACAGCCTCAGCTTCACATTCCCTGAGGCGAACAGGTCCACCTGAGGGGTGCCCAATGGGAGAACAGATCTTGTACTACCTCCGTCAGGAGAGTCCACTGTGGACGAGAGCCTATCCGCTGAGGGCATCTACCAGACTGCTCAAGGCCCTGCCACATGAATGGCTAGAGATCCGCCAGGCTGCTCACGAGAGACCAGATGCGAGAGCCTCCTTGCACAGAAGCAAGAAAAGGCCCCGCCTGATGGTTGAGTGTAGTACATGGTCGGACGCTGTCCGCCTGGACCTGGAACCACCTGGACCCCGAACAAACAGAGCGAAGGCGATGAGGGGCTAGTCGAATCCACTCAAAGCTCCAGCAGGGTTGAAGTGGCATTGAGACTCCTAAGGACCAGATGCCGGAGGCCAGAGATCCCCAGATGGGCACCCCAACCCATTAGAGAGGCATCTGTCGCTAGAGGACCGCGTGCTCATGGGACAAATGGGATACCTCGTCAGATGAGCTGGGACGAGCCACCACTGCAGGCTGTCCCACATCTTGGGTCACGGTCACCGGCTGGCCCAAAGGACCAGAGCGCATCACCACTGGCAGGCCAGCCCCATTGCAAGGGCACATATGCCAGAGGGCCCAACGGACCACGCTGGTGCAGGCTGCCATGAGGCCCAGAAGGCGAGGGAAGTCCGGGCAGGCGCACTTGTCCAACCAGAAATGACTGGGCAAGGAGGAAAGGAACTCTGCCCTGTCAGTTGGGAGCTCAGAGCTGGCTCAAGACAGTCTAGCTCTGCCTGATGAACTTGAATCAACTGTGGCGGCATGAGTTCCGATTTGGTCTCGCTTGATGAGGAGGCCAATCTGACAGCAGATCTGGAGGGCCAGATCCCTGACCGCCCACCTCCAACCTGGAGGCTGCAATCAGCCAGTCATCCAGGTAAGTGGTACACTGACCCCTCATAGCCGCAGGAATGCTGGTCGCCACTGCCATACATTTGTGAAGACCCTGGGAGCTGGAGAGGCTGAAGGCATGGCCTGAACTCAGAAGAGATCCCTCTGCCCGAAGCGAGGAATCGCTGATGAGATGGAAGGATTGGGATGTGAAAGGACACGTCCTGAAGGTCCAGAGAACAGAACCACACGCCTTGTTCCAAGGGGATGGAATGGTCTGAGCCACAGTGACCATCCTGAAGGTGGGCAGCCTAGGGAACTTGTTCAGGTCGCAGGTTAGTGAATGGGGCGACAGCCCCATCCGCTTTGGGACCAGGAAGTACCTGGACACAAACCATGGGTCTAGAGGGGTCCGCCACCGCTGATCATCTCATTCTTGAGAAGGAGGGCAATGTCGGCTCGATGAGCCAACAGAGAAGCTGAAAACCTGTTGCCCCTGTGGGGTGAAGGCTCAATAGGGAGAGAACTGCTTGAATTCCAGAGGCAGACTCTGCTGACCACTTCTAGCACCCAGCGTCCGTGGTGATAGTGACCAGGCAGAAAAGAAGTGGAGGAGCCATTCCCCATGGGGAACCCGGGAGGAGGACGAGGCTGGGGTGACACCCTTCAACCAGTCACTGGGCAGGCTGGAGGAAAGACCCGCTGAGGGACCCTCCTGACCCCCTCCAGGCTTCCTACTGGAGGAAGCGGTAGACTTGCCTTAGGGTGCAAAGTGTGAGCCTGCTGGCCCTGTTGCTGGTGTTGTTGGCCGACGTGCCGCAGAAGCGAAAGGCGAAAGGGCTCACGCGCTGCTGCTGGCAGCCTTGTCCCTTCTGGGCAGATGTGACTGAGTCCAAGGTGACATTGACTTCTCGATCCTCTGAGATGGCTTCCCTCCGGCTCCAACAAGTCGGGCGCTAGGAAGGAATGTCTGCCAGCTTGTGGTGGGTATCCACCGTGAAGGTGAAGATCCGCAGCTGCTTTTTAGACGATGCATTACCGCGGCCGCTTACTGACCGGGCACAAGAGTCACCACTCTTAATGAAGTTTGGCGCTTGTTTAGCCACCGCCCTTCCTGATCCCTCACCTACTTGACCGTCGCCTGAAGGTCAGCCCGAGATGAGGAATCACCTCATCCAGGGAACCAAATAAGGGCGCCGTGGAGAAATGTGCCATCAGCACTGCAGAGCTAACCTGTCAAAGGCCTAGGAGGAAGCAGCATACACCTTCCCGCCCCAAGTACTCAGCTTTTGGATTCCTTATCGGCAGTTTGTTCATGTCCCTGCATTCCCAGAACGCCGGAAAACAATCTGTCACTAACCTCTGCAGAGGGGTTCGAACCGGAGAGTGAACCTGTGGGGATCACAGATTACAGTCATCCGGCCGAAGGCATGTGACAAGATGCTGGTCGCTGCCATAACTCCAGGGCCGGGCGACAATGGCTTCGCCAATCGGAAAGGCCTCCGTAGGGGAATCTTCGTCCACTATCTCTGTAAGGGATACTTGGCCATTTTTGAACGGGTTGGAGCTGCATCCCAGTAGACTCAGAGATGAGTAGAAGCACACCCAAAACGAGGATGGGCTCGCCCACCGACTGGCCCCCTGCAGATTCCAGGTCAAGCAGCCTGAGAATAGGGAGGAGTCGCCAGACTCAGAGGAGTCTGCGAACAGCTGCTGAGCGCTTGAGCCACCCTCTACCTCCAGAGGTCGATCGGGAGTGAGGGTGACCGACAACCTGTGAGGCAAGCCCTGACCGACCAAGAATCCTTGGTCAGGGCCCCAGTTTTCGGATGTGGGCGGAGGTTCCACCACAATGGTGGAGCAGCCAGTTTCGCCAAACAACCGCGCCGAGGTCGGCTCCTCTACTACAATGAGGGGTTGTTTCGCGGCGCTCTGGTGACAGCCACTTAATGGCTGGAGAAGGCACGGAGTCGGCTTGTTACCGTCAACAAAAGTTGCTGCCATATCAAGTCTTCATAGCTAGACGTAACTGCGCCGGAGCCTAGCCTCCGAGGAGGACGAAGAGGACGAGCGGCGACGCCGCTTCCATGGTGCCAAGACCACCAACGCCGGGCGGACCGGCTGGACTGTGGTCAGAGAGGGATGGGAAACCTGCTCTCCTTGATCAGGAACCTTAACCAGGGAATTTGCCACAGGAGGCACAGGCAAGTCCTTGGTAACCACTGGGGAACCGGTGAAGCAGGGTTGTCGGCATCTCCAGTCGACAGCCCGTCCGACGGTCGAGAAAATCTTGACCGCTGCCGATGGGCGCCCCGGCCGCTGACCTTAGACGGGGACACCATGAAGCCAGCGGTCGCAGCCGCAACCCTCGACCAAAGTCGAGCGTCGACGGTCCAGAGAAGGGGATCTCTCCCGCCTCCCACTTAACGCCGATGGTGGGACTTCCACTCTTGGATCTCTTCTTCTTGGACCGGCTGGTGTGTCCCGATGGTCCTCTCTTAGTAGAGAGGGACTGACAAAGCTCCTAAAAGAAGCAGTAGGAGGAGCCCAAGGAGAGCGGGATAAATGCTGCGGCCAAGAAAGAAGATGATGCGGCCTGGGCCGCCTCCTCCTCGAGGGCGATCAACTGCTCCAGCTGCTCGTGAGCCCGCCACCGCGGACACCACCCAACGGGCCTCCTTAGACTTCACCGGCGGGTATCTACTTGTAATCTGGCAGCGTGGTCCTCTAAGACCTAAGCCAAAAGGACTTGCACAAGTCGCAGGCCTGCGAATCGTGGGCCAAGCCCCAGGCAGTAAATGCATGTGGAGTGTGGATCGGTCCGGACATTTTCTGCCCACAAGGGCACCGACGAACCGGGAGTCAATTTGTCCTTCGTAGTCGTGAGGGAAGATGAAGACCTCAGTCTTGTAAATTTTAAAATTAGTTTTGGAAAACCCAAAGACTTTGGATCCAGGCCTAAAACGAGAGCGCAAAGGAAGAGAACCTGAGCTTCAAGGTAAGGAAGATCTGGGCCATGGGGCAGAGCCGAGGGTTTTACTACCGGTGGGTGGGAGGAGCTAGCCTGAAGACCTTCCGGCAAGATTTAAAGCGGCAAGGAACCTGCCAGACAGTGTGGATTGAACAACATATCCATGTCCCTAAAAAGTAAAATACTCTTTTTAATCAATAAAAAATCCATTTCAGGTTATGCATGTTTTAACAAAGTTGTCTATGTGTTTTTACAATTAATAAACAATGGTGTCCCAATTTTTTCAAGTCAACACGCTCAGGTTGTTTACTATCTGTCCAGGAAAAGCAAGCAACTACAGTATAGCTTGTTGCTGGGTGAGTTTGGGACCACAGGAGGATAAGGGACTTGCCAGGTCACACAATACACAAGTACAGCATACTGGAATCAAAATCCATTCTACCAAATGGATGAAGCTTGTTCACAGCTCTTTGCTTTAACCTCCAGGCTATGCTGCAGCTGTTAATCAAAACTACACATTTCAAGGCTGGCCCCATGATGCCAGGCCAGTAGGTATGTAGCCACATTTGTATCTTGTAGACCTAAGTTCACACCAAATTGTAAGAGAAAGGCTGTAAGAGAGAGAACGGAATAAGACAGAAGTCGGTGCTGTAGCAGCCCCAGAAATCTGTACTGACTTGAACACAGCCAGTGTTTAGAAATCCTGATATGGGGCCCAATACCTGCTGACACCACAGAGCCAGCCTTGAGATGTGTAGTTTTAATGATCAGCTGGCAGTATAGCCTAGAGGTTAAAGCAATCTTAATGATGGATTTTGTTTAATAACAGTCTGAAATGTAAAGGTGATAACTCTCTAGTTATAATGCACATATAAAACAATTATTATAAATGTAGAAAGCGTTGTAATAAATAGAATAAATGTTGGAGGATTGAAGTATTACGAGGCTATATTAGCATTGAGAGGTTCTGGGGACATAGAACCAAGAGGTTCCAACGTCTCCCCAGAACCTCAAGATGCTTATTTAGCCTCGTAATACTCAGTCCGCTTATAATTTATTTTTGTAATATATGGATCCAAGGCATTTTAAATGTTTTTAAATTTGCCTGCTACAGTAGTCATGTCTGTATCACAGCCCTTTCTTTTCCCATGGTTGCCAGTCATGTTATTGACGCCACAACACTTTCCTGACGCTTAAGAGTGCACAGCGGTGTTCTGATTGGTTGTAGCTGTGCTTTTCTATAATTTTCAAGGGAAAATGGTGGCTTGTTTATGCAAGTGGGCTTGAGAACTGTCTGATGGTTCGGCATGTGGGAGTTTGATTGGACTGAAGAGAGGAGAGCAATTATTCCTGTGGTTTAAACCAATACTCGGGAAAGTTTTCATTTTGGCTGTAGAGAGTCATCTTCTACTCTACGTACAGGCCGAGACAGCTGTGCGCTTTGCTTTGAGTTTTGGTGATAATACTATCATTCAGACTGCAGCGATAGTATCATCTCTGAACGATAGTATTATCACCAAGAAATGATGGTATTATCACTTGAGCAAGGGTGGTATTATCAGAACTGAAGTACGGTATTATAGGGAAATTTTTGTATGGATAAGATAGTATTATGGCTTATCCATATATTACAACACCTTGAAACACACTTACTAAGACGATTTCCTAGTTAACCTACAGTAAATGGAGGGCCAAGTTCCTCAGTGACATAATTTCCTGTCAAAGCCTGAAACACATGGCTGCCCCAGCCCTTAATTATAGGCCAATTTACATATGAATAATTTGGACTGCAAAGGACTCACACAAACACAATGTCTCACTCAAATTAGCTTTTAATGGCTTTCAGACATTAAAACCCTGCCGATGAAAGTTCCCTTAACTCTGGACAGGGAAGGTGGAATATGGCCCTTCAAGACACTGGAAGGAGAGTGTGGCTATAGCAGCCCTTACAAGACACTGCAGTCCCAGGGTTCCTAACGGCAGACAGAGTCCTAAAGATTCTGCTGAAATTGCTGTAATGGAGAAGTTGTCCTGCTACTGTTGTAGAGCAGTACAAAAAAATGATGTACTTGCAGAAATAACAGCTGAACATCTGCTGCGGAGCTGAAAAGTTTACCTGCAGGGCAGGGAGCTGTCTACCAGCTAGGACAGGATGAAACAGTGAGGGAGACTGTGAAGCGGCATGTCCTAAGAGTTCTCTCAGACTGTTTTCGTCCTGTCCTAGCTAAAAGGGAGGATAAACTATACCAACTTTGACTGCCTCTGAAAGTTAACATACAAACTCTATATTTATTAATCATTGTAGCCCAAACCAATTTTTTTTTTTTTTTTAACGATTTGTTTTAGCCATTTCCCCATTTTGCCACCCTCAAATTCATGGCGTGAGGCACATGCGTGTCACGACTATGGGACACCCACCCTACGATCGCCCATTACCCACCTGCACTTCCGGACCTCTACCCGGAGACAGGACTGCGGGAGGGTGACCCCCAAGGAGAGAGAGACACTGTTAGGCAGCTCGATCCAGCTCCACCCTCCCCATGCCTGCTCCCCAAGCGACCAGAGTCTGTTCCCAAAACCCGGTCGCCGCGGCATGGCGCAAGGTAAGGCGTCACACTTCAGCCCTCACGCCACCAAGCCACCCAAAATATTTTCTGAAAGAGCTCAGGAAGTCAAGATTTGATTCAGAGTCCTACAGATGGTTACTTCCCAACAAAACCCCCTCCCAGCTCCCTACTGAGAATCAATGAACTGCTCCAGACAGCAGCTGCAGCAATCTGCTACACTGACAGAGTGCCATAACAGGAAGCCCAAACATCTGACTCATTTCCCACTTTTGTTGCTGTCCATTTAGAATAAATGAACAAAACAAAAAAAAAAAAGAAAAGAAATTAAGAACTTGAAGACCAACAGCGACAGGTGTTTTAATGTGCTGATAAGAGTTGTTATCCAACTTGTAAAGGGGCTGCCATCAGAATATGACTTGAGCGATGATACTGGGATGCCGGTTTATTTTTACATCAAAGGAAAACGAGACACAAGCAAGTTGGGAAACCCAGCTGCAGGATGTAAACGGGAAAAAAAGATTCTGGTTCAGTGACTGGGTTCAATTAATGTGAGCATTTGGTGAGCTCTCTCTCTATTTCAGTAGTTTAACATGTTTTATTACCTTTTATTTCTTTGCTGGATTGACATTTTGGCTTCAACCCATGCTCAACCAAATCTGAGTTGATTTGAACTGTGGTGATATGGTGTTTTGGGTGTATACAACAAACAGGCAGACGTAGATACATTAAACACAGTGATCATATGTGAGCAGAACAGATGTATGGGAGCAAATAAGCTGCATTTTAATACACGTAATTTAGAAACTGGAAACACAGTCAACTGATTTAAGATGGCTGTGATACCAGTAAGCACTCTTCGGGTGATGCTTATACCTCAAACATCCTCCTATGGCCTAAGATCAGTTGACAAGTCCCTACTAACTGTGCCTAGATGCATCTCAATTAAAGGCCCTGGAGCCTTTCATCACTTTGCTCCTAAGCTATGGAACTCCCTTCCCTTGTACTCGACAGGCAGCTTCCCGTAACAGCTTTAAAAAGGGAGCTGCGCCATCATCTATCCCAAGCTGACCCTGTACCTGCTTTGATCAAATTAAACCTCCACCAACCTTATTGTTACCTCCTGCACACTCCCCAAGCATGTCTCAACCTGGCCTAATCCTGTCTCCCCTTATAGTATTTAGAGCCCCAAGGCCTCACTGCTGTGATAAACCCTAACAAATATTTCTGACCACCCTGTGGTGCTATTTGTTTTCCATTTGCAGTGTCAATTACCGCTCTGACCCTATGTAATTTCTAATATGTCTTGTTATGGTAGTTATTTGACTGTGTATGTGATTGCTGATGATATGTTATGCTTCATTGGCTGTATGTATCCTTTTAACTGACTCTGACCTATATTACATGTAATATTCCTGTACTCATGCCATGTACTTTTGTCTAGGATTGTTTGTACACTCTCGGGTCGTGCCTGAAAATAGCTATTTCACTGGCTAGCGCACCTACCCGGTAAATACTAAATAAAATAAAAGATCCTATATCCATGAACATAAAACCAAATAACCCTATTAAAGACATCAAATTTCTCAACCTTTAACCCCATCCTGCAGAATACGATACTAGCACAAATACTCACCCCTCCCCTTGTAGCATAGCAAAAGCTTCTGGGGTCGCTACCAGTCTTTGCATCTTCTTATAAACAAGGTAAACATCACAGCACGGCCATCTTTGTCCCTTCCACTACCCCGCTTATCGCATATAAAGAATTCAGTGATGTGGCAGGACAATATGTAATTCTGCAAGGCCATCTCTAGGACAATGGGATAACACTGGCAAACTATATCTTCCTCCCAACTCGACCGTCTGTTATTTTCTGAATAAACTGTTCAACATACTACAGGGACAACTGATTGGGGCTCAACACGACATTACCTCGGAGCTTGATACTACCATCTCAATCAAATCTAGGGCTATGCCCACACAAAACTTTCTCAAACACAATCACACATTTAGGCTTCATGGATGTTTAGCACTCTTTTTACGTACTACTAGGGCTTATTAGTCTCCCGATTTGGCACTTACTCTAAGATAGATTATTTTTTCTCATTTTGTGAGCACTTTCATAATGTTCAAGATTGGTCCTTTGAACCTCACCTGTTGTGAAATCATTCTCTGAGCTTCTTACACTGGCTTTTGGGAAGACACCCAAGACCAGTTTTTGCACTTTACACTACTCTTCTTGAAGATGCAGATTTTTCTTTTTTTTTTTTAATTCCACAAAGAATGCATCCAGCAACTAGTGGAGGACAACATTTCTCTCCCCGCCCCATATTTCACCATCCATTCTCTGAGACACTCTCAAAAACAGTGCCGGGAGTATAGCCAGTAATAGGCACCAGCAAACCCTGTAGTCGCTGGAGGTCCCTCCTTATGGGGCCCAACCACAGCAGTTTATCTTATTCAGTTTAAACTTTTTTTAATCTTATCTTTTAAAAACAACAAATGGTTGTATAGCACCTTCTGATGTGGTATCACAATGTCATGAAATACCTTACCAAGCTATGAACCTGTCAGTAAGAGACAGATGGAAGAACAACCCCAAGGATTAGCACTGCTATCTCCATTAAAAAGATGTAACTATACCACTGGTTGCACAGAAAATAAAAACATAACATGTCGCCGGTCCGACTTCCGTGACGTCAGGGCTTTATGGCAGCTTGATCTGCACACCCTCTCCCCACTGATTAAAATCAAAGTTAATCGCCTGACAATGATGACATCCCACCAAACGACAAAATCAATCCGGGGAAACTCCACTTAACTCCAGCCCAGAAGCTCAAAGTAATGCTGCAGGAGGAAGACATAGAAAGTAATGAGGAGGAGGAGGCTACCAGAGGCGCACAACAGGCCATGCAGCATGGCAGTCTTAGCGGTGATGACCTGGTCGAAACCATCCAACAAGCGGCTCATACGGTCACAAAACTGACCGGACTTTATCTGAACTACGAGTGGACCTAAGCAGGACTGATCACAAAACTGACCAAATGGAACTGTGCCTCTCAGCCGCCTCAGAACAGACGGACAGGCAAGACAGGCTGCTACTCTATCTCCTGGCGAGGGACCGAGAGCTAACCCACCGTCTCTATGACCTTGAGTGCAGAGGCAGACGACAGAACATCAGGATACATGGAGTTCCCGAGGGCCTGGAGGATGGAGCTGCAAACACCATTGAGTTTACACAAAGCCTCCTTAAAAGTTCTCAATCTGCCAAAGGATCTTGATTTGAGACTGGATCGTGCACACCGATCTCTGGCTCGAGCCAAGCAACCCCGAGGCGAGGCCCAGATCCCTTGTAGTCCGGTTTACCCTGTATACCAGTAAGGAAGAGATGCTGCGCGAGCCTGGTGACAGGGCCCATTGGAATTTGAGGGTCACAGGATAGCGATCGATAACGACTACACACATCGGGGCACAAGAGGCCCGGAAAATGATCTGGCCCATAGTAAAGCAGCTTAGAGCCAAAAACATAAAACCCAGGTGCTGCACCCAGCGAGGCTGAAGATAATTACTGAACAGGGAACCAGAGTTTTAAAGATCTTCTGGCAGCTGCTCCTTACCTTGAAGAACTGGGGATTAGCACACCTCCACTGGTGAAGGAAAGGTTGAAGCGAGACCTCCTGTCCCGTGTGGTCTGTGGCACAAAAGGAATAATTAAAAAGGATCTTCACTAAGGCTGCCACAGACCTCTCTCTGTGCAGACACGGCTGCAGTGCTCCTGAAACTTGGGGATCCTGCACTGATCAACAAGAGCACCCACATTTAAAAGCAGTGATTGTGAATAATGATAGGCGAGATGGGCCCATCACGGAGCATCGGACACTTGAAGTAGTCTCCTGGAGAAGTCTGTGCTTATACCAGTTGAGTGATTTGCTTTTTCTTGGGCCTCTAGCCAATAGCCCCTTGTCCCACCTGGGTCCCCACTCAATACCACACACGGACTATCTCTCTTCCCTTTATCACTGAGATATATTGGGGTCGCAGTGAGTACTATTGACAATCCTCGCAGCTATGCGGCTCATAACAGAGAATAACTAGCCTTTGTTCACTGAACCTGTAACCGATCTCTTATTTCATCCCCTTTCACCTTCTAAAATTACTTCAGAATCATTTAGATAAGATCCGATTTGTGGAGGTTGGGGGGAATGCTAGAAGTGAACCATGGGGAAACCTTTTGAAATGTTATGGCATAGACTGCAAGTGTTTGTTTTAATTAGTTAGGGTACTCTTAACACTCACAGGTTATCTGTATGTGGTGAGGTGAATCGAGGCCTTGGAGGTCTCTGGACTTAGGGGGTGAAGGGTGAGACTCGATTGGCCCGATTAGGTCCGACTTCTCAAGACTTCGGATGGCGAGTCGTGGAGAGAGGCTTAGCCTAAAACCGAGCTTTGGGGTGAGGTAAACTCACCCAGAGACTTTCTCACAGTTGGCCAGCCCGACTTCTTAGGCACACATACGATGATCCTTTGGCTGACTGTTGGCTAAGCGGGGGCCATATATACCTCAGGTGTATGGATGGGGATGAAACATAGAAACATAGAAGTTGACAGATAAGGACCCGAAGGCCCATCCAGTCTGCCCATTTCTTTTCTACCTTATAAATGTGCCATTGGCCTTTGCTCTGTCAGTGGCCTATCTATTCATGCTCATTTGTATTGCTCCTTTATGCCTATCCATGCCTGTTTGAAGCCCTGCACTGTATTCATAACCACCACTTCTTGAGGTAAGCCATTCCATGCATTCACCACCCTTTCTGTGAAAAAGAATTTCCTCACATTCCCTTAATCGGACCCCTCTAATCTCATGCTGTGTCCTCTTGTCCTGCTATTTTCTTATATTTAAATATGTTAGACTCTTTCACCTTGTTAATGCCTTTAAGGTGTTTTGAATGCCCTCGATCATATCGCCTCTCTCCCTCCTTTGCTCAAGGGTATACATATTGAGCTCTGTTAATCTGTCCTCATATGTCTTCTGATGCAGTCCCTGCACCATTTTGTTGCCCTTCTCTGGACTGCCTCAATTTGGTTAATGTCCTTGTGAAGGTGTGGCCTCAATACTGCAGCAGTACTCCAGATGGGGCCTAACCAGTGTCGTGTAAAGAGGGTTACTACCTTCCTCTTACGACTTGTGATACCCCTACTAGCCTTACCTACTGCTTTAGAGGTCTGCTTGGATGATTTCAGGTCATCAGTGATGATGATGCCCAAGTCTCTTTCTTCCTTTGTGACTGCTAGCAACTCCCCTCAGCCTACACTTCTTTGCATTAAATCCCAGTTACCACTCTTCTGACCATTTTGCTAGTTTGTCAGATCTCTTCTCATTCTGCCCACCCCATCTGGATCATTTACTCTGCAGATGACACCAAGATCTGCAACAAACAGACAAGCCTTACCTCTAGTCTATCTGCAAGGTCACTAATGAAGATGCTGAAGAAGACTGGTCCCAGGACTGATCCCTGAGGTACCCACTTGTGACTTGCATCTCTTCTGACTATATACCATTTACCACCACTCTCTGTTTTCTGCCCGTCAACCAGTTTGCCACCCAGTTGACCAACTTCTGACCACCAGACTACCAGCTTATTTATCAATCTTCTATGTGGAACAGTGTCAAAACTTTGCTGAAGTCAAGGTAGGCGACATCAACTGCTCCCCTTGGTCCACCACTCTGGTTACCCAGTCAAAGACATTTATGAGATTAGTTTGACAGGACCTTCCTTTTGTAAACCCATGCTGTCTTGGATCCTGTGCCCTATGGATTCCAGGTGTTTGCACGATCCTCTCCTAAAGGAGTGCCTCCATAATCTTGCCCATTACTGAGGTAAGACGGACTGGTCTGTAGTTCCCTGCCTCCTCCCTGCTACCACTCTTGTGGGTGGGATCACATGAGCCCTTCTCAGTCTTCTGGGACTCTCCTGTGCTCAGAGACTCACTAAACAGTTCTGCTAATGGCTCTGCTAGTTCCACCTTTGGCTCCTTAGAGTACCCTGGGATGTATGCCATCAGGTCCCATTGCCTTATCCACCCTGAGCTCAGCAAGCTCTTGTAGGACCCTTTCTTTTGTGAAGGAGTAGTGCTCACCTCCTCCCCTGTGTCCATGATGCTGAGCTGTGGGCCTGCCCTACCTTCTCTTCAGTAAATACTGAGCAAAGTATCTATTTAGGATAGATGCCTTTACAAAGGTCCTCCTCCTCCCATGCTCCCTTTGACATTCTGAGGATCCCTTGCAAGGGAAAAGCAAGGGCCAGACGCCCCCAGAGACATCATCAAGCCCCATAGCCAAGGTATCCTGGACTTGCTCTCTGGCCCTCAACCCTAGAGGTTGTTGTGAGGATGGGAGGAGACATTTACTTCTTGAGGTCCACTTTGGCAAATCGGGATTATGACATACCTCTGGCCTAAACTTAATCTCTTGCCCTGGGTCCCGGCCTCATAGTACAGGATGGGTCTTTTCTGTTTGGACCTGTGGGTTTCTTGGGAGTTGGGGGCGGGTCTCTTGGGTTTGAGCAGTTTGGGATAACAATGGCAGGGGCTGGCGAGGGAGGGCCGTTCTGGCTGAGCCACATGTCTTGAATTGGGACATTACCTAATGGCAGCCGGTGAAGACTTCACCCTGGTGAATCCACCCCTCTTAGAGGTTTGAACTAAGAACCCTATGCCGGGGGCCTTCTGGCACCTGGGTCCTCATTTGGGATGCTATGGGGGTTCCTGATGCAGGAAAATACTAGACACCATTGTGGGCCAAGAGTGAGACTCCCCTGGGCGGGAAGCTTCCTGAAGGTAATATACAATAAAGAAACGCCTGGTGGGGGTGGGGGTTTCCACCTGAGTGATAGAGGAAGGAGCCCCGGATGCAGAGGCATGCATTCTTAAGTTCTGAGGTTCTGGCTCAGCCTCCTTCATGCTGCACAGTGAAGCAGCAACTGTTGGAAACACCGGTTGGCGTTCTAGTGTAATGGCATTAGTGCATGCGGTCTAAAAAGTAAATTCAGTCTAAGTGGATCTTTGACCAGCACTTTGAGTCACCAGAAACCCAGCAGTACCCTGTGAAATAGGGTAAGTGGGAAACTTTAAACAGATATAAAATAAAATAAAAATACAAAGAAAGGAGACATGTCTTTACTCAGGAATCTAAAGTGCAATCTCAATTGCTTATTTATAGGTCAAAGTACTAAAGAGTAAAGCAGAAGGAGACTACTCATCCTTCTTTAGATATGCATTCCATTACCTGAAATAACAATATGGGTCAGAATAAAGTAAAAAAATGTTTTGAAGCAAACATTTGTGAGCATATAGCCTTATAAATGCAACAGATACTGTTTCTAGTGAAAAGCAGTCCCAGTACTAGTCATTTTGTTACATAAACAATTCATATATAAGCACATTATGAAAAACAAGCATTTGTCAATGTTGAAAGTTAAGCCATATGTAGAGAGAAGGAAGTGTGTAAGAGTTTAGTAGCGCAGGAAGAGTTTTATTGATAATGAGCAATAGAAAGTTGTATGACAGCTGTACTGTTCATGAGGTGGTGTGATAAAGGTTATATTGAAAATTTGGAGTGAAAATATTGAAAATGAGCAAAGTTAT